>RCWM02000120.1:0-1402000 GCA_003667255.2 Euschistus heros | reverse complement strand
TTAGGTCATTTTTTTTTTTTTGTTTTTAAATCAACATTTTCTGTTTTCAAGATTGCTTTATCAATTTCAACGTCTCGAATCCTCTAATTACAATGGCACCCTCATAAGAAGTGGAAAAAATACAAAACAATTTTTTTTTTTTTTTTTATAAATGGAAAGTGCAGGAAACGATAGTGTATTGAATATAAAATCTCATATCCTAAAGCCAAAATAGTCACTAAAGTTTAAAATGTTAGTCCAAAGAATTCTGGAATAATCGGAAATGAGCAGAGGAAAAGCCATTACATAATTTTGAGAGGCCTTCCTTCTACATGGGATAATTTTATTAAAGTTTACTATTTCAACAACCAAATAAATAAAAATTGTGATAGTATTTTGCCTATATCTTTTGAAGAAAAAAAAGTTGTGTATTACGTACGCTGCGCCAAATTGCATGAGGGGCCACCTTTCAAACTACTAATAATTCTAGGACTTTGGCTTGTGCACAGCGTTGGGGCGTCGAATCGAAATCAGAAATCTGATGTTTAAAGAAAATTATATTGCCTTCTTTTCAAATTGAGTTAACTAAGAAATCGATGACTTTTTTTTATTTATTTATTTTTTTTTTTTTAAGAGGTTGATAAATGAAATAGGTTTATCCTATGGTTTTAATTAATTGATCAAGCCAATGTTGTGAGAAGTGCAATATAGAGAGCTCTGTAGGACTTTGATTAGCCTTTGATATGCTAACTTGATAGCAATTGAGCAACGACACAGCAAACAGGTCTCCAACAACGCTCGCTCACGGGTCACCGTCTCTTTGGATGCAATCGCCGAAGCCAATAAGTCGGTCCCGTTAATAGCACAGATGAGTCCTGCTGTACTACAATGAATTAATAAAGCTTAAACTTTATAAACCATTCATTGGAATGTAATTTATAAATATTATTAAATTTATACTATTATATAAAAGGACAAGCCATTTTTCGTTTGTGATCACTAACAGCGAAAACTACTGAACTAATATGTTCCAAAATTTAACTACATCATTTTCATAGTTCAAGGAAGGTTTAGCAATAATACAATTTACAGATTTTCAATTGAATCGTTATTAAAAAAAACGATAAATATGCGGTGCGCAGTGACATTTGAAAATCGACCGGTAGATGACAAGCACTATTCAAGAGAGGTTACATTTTTAAGGTGTTATCTAGAACATTGAATTGATAATAAAATTGAATTAATTTAATCAAACTTTTATTGAAAAAGCTATAAATGTCAATTTATAGCGCCATTCTGCAACAGAGTTTTAAATAGTAAAACTATTTAACCATTCTGTGCCAAATTTTAATATCATCATCCTATTTCTAGGAAGGTTAACATTAGTAAAGTATACTAAAAGAAAATTTATACAGCGTTGAGTGGCAGAAAAGAGGTTTGTCACTGTCATTAACTTTTATGTTTTTTAATGCTTTTATTTGAGAGATTTTTGAGCGTAAAACCTAAGTGTCATCAACGCTCGTTTGCTCTTGATAGAAATTTATTATTGTTATCTTTATTTTGTGATATAAGCTTTTCTCTATAAAGGAGAGCTATCACTTTTTCAATTATTTTTTCATCGTTTCCCAGCGCCTTTGTCTTGACGTATTCCTGATTTGGTTAACCTTTTGGTGAAGTACGGGCACTCGGTAAACACATGATATATTGAAGAAACATTGCCACACATTTCACATTTGGGAGGAGCCTCTTTGGTTATAAGGTGAAGGTGTGTTGTTCTCGAATGGCCAATTCTTAATCGCGTTAGAATCACCTTTTCTCTGCGAGGAACTGCTCCATGGTTTTATGTCCTTCTTAATTAACTTGAGTTTACTTGGTGGGCTGTGATCCCACTATGCTTGCCACTCTTGGGATATCTTCTCTCTAAGTGGGCATGCAAGTTCTGATTCCGTTAGAAAGGTTTTGCCAGGTCCTGGGATGTCTAGAGCTTCTTTTTCTGCTTTATCAGCCATATGAAGTAAACCAATTTTCCTCCTTCATATAGTTTCTTGAACAGATCCAGAATGCAATGTATTCCTATGTGATCTGAATGCATGTTCTTCATGGACCTTAAAGCGATGAGTGAGTCTGACACCAGGACAACGTATTCAATGGGCGAGATCAAGGAATATCGTAAAGCCATGGAGATTGATTAATTTCAGCCGTATAAATACTGCAAAGAATTGTTTTTTATATTGTGTGTAAAAATATGATGCATACGCTTTCAGTTGTAAGCACTGATAATGCACTCAATTATCCGCAAGAGCTTCTTGATAGTCTCTGTCCATCTGGATTAAAACATATGCATACGTTCGTTAACTGTGGGCTCTTGTAAATCTGAATGAAGTGTGTTTGAAGTGAAACATGGGGATTTCGTGATTAAAGTATTTTTGATTGAAATATTTTTATTTTTTTTAAGGTGCGTATCTTTTGCAGTTCCGTATACCTCTGAGGCATATATCCTTATTAAGTAAATAAAAAGGTATGTATAATGTCGACCGTTTATGAAATATTTGATACAAGAGTTTCAGTCTCTTATTTAAACTGAGACATTTTTGTTTTACATGTGGGGCCCAGGTCATTCTTTAATCGAATGTAAGTACTAAGGAATTTCGTTTATTTGTGTTATGTCGATGATGTAACCTATTTAATTACTAAATAATACCTATTATCTCAAAATGTTTATGGCTAAATAAATTAACTAATTTTCTTCTCTCTAACACATTCCATCTGCCACCACATGATCTGTTTAGTGGTCTAAAAACTATCAAATCTAATGATGATCTGCCTTATAGATACTGAAGTGCCTTCTCCATCATAGCAAACCCTTCTTCATGAGGAATTGTTACTGACAATTCGTTTTCTAGTGATTACCTAAAGTCTTGGTTGGCAATCGAATGTTTTAAGAAAATAAATTAAAAAAATAATAATTCATAATAGAAGGCTCGATTGTTCGATAACTTGGTTTACCGAACTATATAAATAAACCTTTTTACCTAGAAGCTATTCTCTTGCTAAACGTCTTTCAAGATGTATACCTATAAGCGAAGAGAAGGCGCAGCTTGAGAAGGCGAGGCGGTGAGCAGGTACGCTACTACTAACATACGAAAGTTGACCAGAAACGCTGTCTAAAAACTTTTATGCAACGTTTTGTTGCTTTTTAAAATTTAATTTTTTTTTTCTCCTAATAAATATTTAGTTATATTTATATTTACGAAAGGCGTAGTACACCCACCCGCCTTGCGCCACCACTTGCGCTCCTACCCTAATAATGTAACTCATAGACCCAGTTCAAACAAACATTGTAATGGAACTGCGACTTGAAGCGTATAAGAGAGATGAGAGAAGTGGATGGCTACTGACCCTAAGAATACATGTTTCTAGATGAACCGCTCATTTCCAATCCAAAACCTAACGGGTCATACTAACGGTCCAATATGTCAGCCCAGTTGTTCTGATGGCCGTTTCCTATTTGCCAGCTTAAAATTACAGAAAATAAATAAAGCAAATATTATATATATTTTTTTAAAACTACCTGGTACAAAATTTTATTCAGAATGGTTTGATACTTTTATATTTTCTTATGTTCATTAGAAAAGTGCATTGCAACAAAAATAAACTTTAAAATATGGTTGACCTATCCTCTACACTGTTTATACAGCTGGCATCCCTACACATCCTTGTACGCTGATGACACGTGTGTTTTATCAGTAAATCATGATACCTTCATAACATCCTAAACACTCTAATCTCGTATTGCAAACCTTCAAGAACGGTGTCAAAATTGGAGAATTTCTTCGTAAACGATTTCTTGTCCTACAGAATCCTTTCACAATATTCCACTAATCCCTGTTGAACCGATCCGCTACCTAGGACTCCATCTGGTAAAACGTTTCACTTGGAATCCACATACAAGACTAAAAAGACAACAAACTGCTTTTGGGGTCACCTGTGGTGTAGTGGTTAGCATAGCAACCTACTAATCCCAAGATCGCGGGTTCGCAGCCCGGCAGATGACCTTAGGATTTTTTAAAGGGAGTAAAAAATCCTTAGCTATGCCCTCCCGAGCCTGTGCGATGTCAGGTGCTTTTTAAAGATCCCTATCCTAATTATGCCTGGATAGGCAAAATTTAGGACTCCCACCGTAGCATCGTCCGATCAGCCATAGCAGCATAAAGTGACGTTAAACGAAAATAAACAAGAAACCTAGTCGTTTTTGACTTCAACATTTACTTGCAAACGCTCTAAGATGCCGATTAATTACTAAAGACTCAATTACATGACAGTAATTAGACTTATTTGGACACATGGAGTTGAAATCTGGGGCTCCACTAAACCACCTAATTCATCTCATATCTCATCCTTACAATCCAAAATTCTTCGAAAAATCCTCAATGCTACTTACCTTGTCTGTAACAAACTTATCCAGATACCTATCCTTTCGTAGTAGATTCTATAACTCGAATACATTAGTCTTGCTTCCCATTCTATTCCTGACAACCCTCCGACACGTATGAAAATAAGATGGCCTCGGGACCTCCTCATATAGAACTATTATTGAAGTGCTACCAGTGGTAGTTGCTTCACAAGCAAATATCTTGTTATCATGAACATTATTATCACATTTACTGGATATATGTTTTTTTTTTCAATATACAGTTGTAAATTCCACAAATCCAAAAAAATTTATAAATAAAAAAATATATGGTTGACTGGGACGATGATATGATACAAATAATAATAACAAGAAACAACAATTTTTTTCTTCTTTTATTTTCTCATTCACAAATAACACCAAAAAAGGAACAAGTGAATTAGAAAAAAGTGAACATTACCTCACCTGTTATCACGAATAGCTATAAAAGATAAACTAAACTACTCGAAGGCCATCAGTAACCTGCCAGTGCTCAAGAACAATGAACAATGTCAGGTCCAGAACTAATAACAAATTGAAGACAACGTAAAATGTCAACATCATAATAAATTTGAACGAAACTACTCCAATACGAGCCCCTAACTAACAAGACATCAAAAATTAAAAGTTGATGGGATAAACATGATAATTTAATATATCTGAACAACATACCAGACTCAGAAGACAACAGCTCGACGTTTTAGACTACGCCAACATTCTTTACACAAGGCATTCAAAGCTTCCAATTAATTCCAAGACATATTTACATGAATGTAATTAGGCCCATTTGGGCATAAGGAGCTTTTGGCCTTCACCTAAATTTCCCAATTCTTCTCGTATTCAATCCTTACAATCCAAATTCTTTATCAAATCCTTAATGTTCCCTTATTATGTCTCAAATAAAGTTATCCACAATCTAACTGTTCCATAATAAACTATATACCCACTCCATCCACTAGTTTCCCAACTTGATTCCCGATAACCCTCCGATGCGTCTGAAAAGAAGATGGCCTAGGGACTTTCTTGAAGTGCTATTAATGGTCAGTTCTTTACAAGCAATTGACATGTTTCTGTAATCATTTTACAGTTCATTTTCTTATTTGACATATAGTATATATTTGTAAATATTAAAAAAATAAATAAATATAAATTACATGGATAATTCTTAAAAAGTCTAATAATTTATGTATTTTTAGCATCTGTGACATAAAACATTAGCCTAAATTTATAGTCTTCCTATAATAATGTTATCATTTTTTTATCACGATTTTATATTAATCATTTTTTCTATTTTCCCTCTACAATTTTGTATGTAATATTAATTTCTACATTGACTATTTTCCTCTTTTTTTTCCTATTTTATTTTTTAATTCTATAGTCCAGGTATGATTTTTCATTTTTTTTTTTTTTTTTTTTTTTTTTGTGTGTGTAATGTTATCTTTAAGGTAGATTGTCCCAGAATAAAGTTTTCTTACGATTTTGCTATAAAGCATAAAATAAAATGTTTAAAATGGTTGGCAAATACAATGATATAAATAATAAAAATGTACATTTTTCCTTCCTTCATTCCATTAGCAAATTAAAGACAGTAAAACGTCTACACATAGTAATCGTTACGAACTATAAATTTGATCACATTACTCCAATCTCAGCCCAAACTAACATTTGATTTGTACAAAGTTTATTAGAGTAGGATAAAAAGCGGCAATTGTTGGTCGTTTGGGTATCAAACCTTAGGTTTATGTCTTATCACTTCTAATAGTTACATAAAGCTCATAAAGCTGAAATCTGGAAACACTATCTTCGATTTCGAAAGCTAAATAGAAGATTGATACAATAGAAAACAAGCATGAAAATGATAAAGAGTTTGGTTGCAATTAAATATAACAATTTAAACTATAAGATTGATTTTGTGTAATAAATAAAAAACAGTATACATTTATGGTAGTAGGAAAAGTAAAAACAAATCCTACACAAAATAGGCAAGGAAAATATAATAAAATGAATACATTGAATAAATTTAAATAAGTACATTCTTAGAAGTGAAATAGATGAATTTTGTACAATAAAATTTATAACATAACATTAATAGCCATAAATAATTAAGATGGTTTGATCACATACCTAGTTTCTTGCCTCATTTTGATCAGAGCCTCCTTAACGAAATTCTGGAACATATCGAAAAACTAAATGATTATCAAAGCTAAGACGATAATAAAATTAAAATTATTTTAGTATCTTGATCTTCTATAAGACTTAAGTTTTAAGTTAATTTTGTAGTATTTTTTCAAGTCAAACGTTGGAATTTCAAAACAGCCTTAAAATCCAAATGTTCAAACAATTGGTCCAGGGGGACGACTTTGCCTGTTTTTAACATTTTTGAAAATTTAAGAGAATGTAAAAAACACAAAACAATAATACAACCAATTCGCAAAATTAACTATTTTATCTAAAAGTAGGGTTAACTACTTTTTCACCTAATATATAAAATCAGAGAGATGGATAACAGTGAAAATAAAGTCTTATGGAAAATAAAAAACTTTATATTTACTGAAAAAAATTATTGTCACCTGATAATAATATAATAATGTTACTCTAATCCATTGAGACTAGATATATATAGGTTTATTATTTTCATATAGATATTCCAAAACTAAACTGCGCAAATGAGGTTTTAAAAAAGAATAAAACGCCATGAAAGTCAGTTTCACATATTTATAAAAAATACATGTATATGTATTACAAATTTTCAGAAAATTAGTAATTGAAGGAGTAGGAAAAAAACGGTGTTTAAAATAAGAGAAGAAAGGAATCTTTAAAAATAGAGGTATGTAAGGAGTCCTGGAACGACAACGATGACAAAGGATTTTTCCAAGGAAGCAGTTTAATGTGATGGAATATTCAATACTGGGCTATAAATTAATTTTTGTCATAAAATATTTTATTTTAAAACAATTGCCAGGAACCTTAATGGTAATTTATTTTGACTAAGCTATTGTGTCGTTTCATATAAAAATGCCCCTTTTTATTATTTCAGATATTTAAATACATTTACATGAGAATAGTGTTCCTTTATGAATGTTACGGAAGCATAGATTATATATTAATTTGTTGTTAATTGGGGTTTAGCGTCCTTATGTACTCCAACTAGGGCAGGAAGGACAGATTATCCTACAGGTTACCAGCCTAATCTAGTTATCGTGGGAAGGTCTAGATTAATTTTGTGGATCCCCCACGAAATAAATGTTTAACCACCCAGTTGGGAATCGAATCCGATCTTCTTATATACCCTCGCCCAAAAAGGCTCGGCCAAGTCTAAGCTGACTTGGCCTTGTATTTTAAATTTTTATTTTGAATCTTGTATTTTAAAGGCTAAGATAATATAGCCAAGATTTTAAGATTCTTAAACACTTAAATAAAATATAACAAAAATCTATTTCCACAGAGCGAAAAAGTCTGAAGACTCAAATAGTGAAACTTATAAGGATTATAAGTTACGCAGTAATTATTAGGAAGTATTGACACACAAATTTACTGGGAAAACTCATGTTTAAAATTTCGGTAGTACTTTTCCCTAGCTGCTAAAGTATTCATACACCTGTGCAGCTAATGGTCGAACCAATCGTGGGCGGGTCCGGGTGAAAAACCCACCTCGGCAGGACCGGTTCTTGGAAGATAAGAGGTTTTGGTCCTTTTGTTGTCCTTCTGTGTCTATTGCCTCCTGTCACGGTTCATCAAGAAACTTGAATAAATCTGACTCCTGAGGCAAGATAAGGAACGGATCGGTATTAGGAGATGCATAATAATGATCCCAACATAGTTCTGGAATGGAAGAATATAAGCATAAAATTAAATTAATTCATTTCAATTAATGGAATGAATATCGTTGTTACTAACTTCATTCATTAGAACTGATGAATACAAATGATTATCTTGCAACAGTATAAGGATCTGGAATACCTGAAACACCCTCATATAAGGCAGTGGAATAGAAACATCGCGCCAAAAACTTTCAGTAAGTCATAATAGCAAGACAAACGGAACCCGTCCTATAACAATGGAAATCCTGTTTAAAAATAACAAGTGGTCCAAAAGATCCTTAGGATTAAACAAATTATCTTCACTCAAGTATATAATATGCATATCTTGAGCTAATAGATTTTGAATATCAAGTATTTTAACTACTGCAACGCATAATAGATAATTTTAACTAACAATTTAAGTTTTTAATTTTAATGTATGAGTTGGTAATCCAGATGGACAGAGCCTGTTTAGAAAGAAACTCCTGCGGATAATGAACTGCATTATCAGTACTTACAAATAAAGGCAGATGAATCACATTTTTAAGCACAATATAAAAAAAGGAAAGGATCTACATTTTGATTTGGTAATAATTTTTATTCTGCAGGAATAAGTTTATTCATTTCATCTGGTTAGATTTTAATTTCTAACTACAGTATATGGCACTTTGGCAACCCTCGTTCTTTCACTCAACATAGCACATTATACTTTTTATTATTGTAAATTTAACCATCTTATCATTGTAAACTTTGCTATAACTATGAAAATGCTGTAGTCAAAATACAGATTGGTTGAATAGTTCTACTATAGTGAATTCTATTGCGGAACGGAGTCAATTGCGATTTCCAGACTTCACTGGAATCCACATGTCGCACAACATATTTAAATTTTTTTAAATAATTTAAATGAAAATAAGTGTTTAATTAATTTCATGACACCTATCCCTCTATATAACCCCATCCTTTTGTCACCTATCATATTGAATGGTGCTATATATGAATAGTACATATGAATGGTGCTAACCACCTATCGGTCAATTTTCAAACTTCAATGTTATCCACATATTATATCTTTTTGAATTGCAATTTAATTGAACATCAGTAGATTTTATTATCGCTAAACCTTCCTGGAACTATAAAGATGATGTAGTTAAAATTAGGTACTGATTGGTTCGGTAGTTTTCGCGGTTAGTGGTTACTAACTAAAAATGGATTGTCCTTTGATATAATAGCATAGATTTGTCATCAGTTTATCTGCCTGATATTTTTTGTCACATACAGTTTCTGGAGCCCTTAAGAAGACCTGCAAGGTAGATCGAAACGTTGGCGCTCTATTATAGTTTATTTTACTTGGACGTTTTTATTACTTCCAGACAGCAGCCTTGATATATCTTCTTCTTGTATCATACTTAACAGTCAATTATTTTTATCTCACTAAAGAGGTTTTAAGAGTTGGGATAAAAAGATAATGAAGTATTATGGTCGAAAATCGGTTGGAATACATATACGAAAGACTCTGAATACAAGTAAGAGACAAGAGGATGCATGGAATACGACTGAATGAGGATCCAAAAAATGAATCTTATGAAACAATTCATCAATCTAGTCGAAAAGGGCAAGAATGAGACAGAACAGGGATAAGTTGACGGGCATTTTTTGTTCATAAATCACGGAAATATTTGTTGATAAATCGTAGGAACAGATAGATGATGATATTTTGTTGATACAAAAATATACAAAAAAGGGGCAGAGTGTTCTGATGCTAGTACTAAGTTCTGCGAGTACGCTTACATAAAATAGGGTAAAGGTGTTCATAATTGATATAGATAGATAGATAGATAGATATTTTATTTGTCTTTGGGGGCTTTCCCATACAAATATAGCCCAGCTTGGTTATAAATTACAATTTATGAACACATCATAAAAAAAAAAAAAAATTCAATTTACTAATACATTCGGGTTTTCAAAACATAAATAAATTAACAAAATATCACTTTAAAGATAAACTGAAAACAAACACTTAATATAAAATGGTCTATGATAAACAATTTAGCATTGTTTTGGATAGCAACATTTTGGACTCCCATAATGTAATAGTAAACTTTATGTAATTTATCTACACTTAATTGAATATAGCTTGGGTACTTTGGTTATCAGAAGTTTCTAAGATGAAGTGTTGAAGAAATCGTTGTCTATCCATGTGTGCTGGGCAGTGAATGAGAATGTGATGTAGACTATTGTAGATAAATTGATTGCACGATATACAGGTTCCTTGTGACTTGAACAAAAAAGTTGTGTTTTTCCATAGATTCTGATTTGTCCTGAATCAGCAACTCTTAATTGGCTGACACATTTCAATTTCTTTATTTGAACTTTGAATGTAAGGTACGTTTCGGGGTCGGGAGCATTGTAACTGCATAGAATTCTATATAAAGGGTAGTTAGTTGAATTTATAGTTCTTTGAATGTCGGCTGAGAAATATTGGTTATGTGCTTTTTCCAGAATGTCGTATTTCTATCGAAGAATTCCGTTTGTATGTTGAACGGAAAGCTCTTCTGCAAAGGTATTTAGCTCGGCTATTGCTCTAAATTGGGACACCCAATTAAAGTCTATGTCAGGCTCATCCTTGTCTAATGATTTAAGTCTACCTATAATTGATATATCAATTCGTTAATCGTAGTAGCGAGTGATTTAAATGAACAGTTATTCGTAATCACCGATGCTATACTTTAGTTCTAACAGTTTCCTATTGTGTTAAACTGCGGCAGGAAGAAGCTAATGCACCTTGCATCCAGTGCAGTGTACACGCAAGGTCGGCACGGTATGTAGGCCATGGTCTCCGCATCACCAGTAGGTGATAGGTGGTCTTTATATTAATGGGCAACCGTCTCGCTTTCTGCTATTTTTATTTTAATACAATACAATATTATAAATGAAATTTTTAAATTAACAAATTGGTTTCATCAAGGATCCAATTATAGCACATCATGGCAGTCCATAAGCGTGGGCATTCTCCGAAAAAAAATGTAACACACCTATATCATTTCGTTCGCAAGTAAATACATTGAAAAAATAATAAATAATAAAAACTCTTAATTCAACTTCAAGAAAGACATTGATATTCACAACTTTTCCTATGTTTTCATAAGCAGCTCTAGTAACTAGAAATCCGAATCCATCTTGCAGCATTCATTTTAGATCTAATAAATTCTATGAGATGCATTCGAACTCAACATTGTCATCCAAGGTAATATTAAAAATTAAGTTCAAATATTAGTGATTTTTATCACAACAATGACTATGACGTACACAAAAAAAAAATCAAGAGTGGGAGAAATCTCTTAATAAATTATAATCGCTATTATTATGAAATTTCGTAGTAAGATAATTAACAGTTGTGTGCATAGAATTATTTATTGGTAAATTAAAAGAAGGTTTTAAAAAATGTTAAAAAAATATTAATTTACTTTGTTTATTAATTTATGTGCATTCACCGATTTCAGGGGAGCTAGATAAAGTTTATGGCAAATTCTCAGCACCCAAATTAGGGTTACAAATCTCAAGAAAACTGAATTTTTCGGTACCAGGATCAATACGGAAAGGCTGAATACAAAATATAGTAAAATTAAGAGTACCTAATAGAATTTATTTATCACGAGAGCAGAAAGCATATCGCAATATAACAGATATTACAAAAGATCAAGAAAGCACTAGGGATGATACAGTACTTGTATAATAAGAAATCTATGTCAAGGAACACCAAAATTCGCCATTACAAAACCGTTATCAAACCAACCGTCTTGTATGCAAGCGAGACACTAACGCTCAATAAGACATACGAACTGGAAGACATCAAACCAGTAGAAGGAAAAGTAATAAGGAAAATCCTTGGCGCCAAACAAAGAGGAGATGGATATAGACAACAACCGAAGAAAACAGTCGAAGCAGTCCCGAACATAGAAATTGACATCAGGAAAAGGCGTATTAAATTCGTCGGTCACCTAAAAAGACTACTATACGTAGAAATAGGTTGACAAGAAAAATATTAGATTACATAGCATCCCTAACAGCTGACCCCTTGGATAACTGAAATCTAGAAGGATCTCAAGAAAGCCAACATAAAAGAAACCGACAGAAACATCTTCAGGAAAAAAGTGGACAAGTGGGAGATAGTGCAAGATCAAGCAAAGTAGAAGCCATATAGACCACGAATTAAAAATCATGGCAGAAGAATTAGTGCTACCTAGATCATAGATTACTTTCTGCGGTAATAATGGTCGCCGTTTCATTAAATCTGCAACTCTTCATTCAAACTCTTCGGTGTTTTTTTTTTTTTTCGAGCGGTGGTTAACAAGTTGTGAAATAATGTTGCTATGTAGATGGTGCTCCTGGCCTCACTGCCTCTTGAATATGCATCGCCTTTTTATTAATTATTCATCGCCATCTCTGGGTGGGGGGAACACGACGGAAACAGTTTTTACCCCTCATAATGTTCGACATTTAGTACCGCCATTGCGGTTTGGCTAGGCTAAATGGTCTTTTAGAATTAATATAATGGCAATGAAGAAGTTTTATGAAAGGCTAAAATATTTTATGGTTGTGATCATTCATTATTTCTTCCCTTTTTTAAATTTAATATTGATATTCCGCATACCAGAGTGAAATGACAAGTAACTGCCTGTCGTTTTCGACATTTACTAGACAAACTTTCAAGAGCTTCTTCTGATCTGTTACAAAAGACTCATTTATATTATAGTAATTAGACCTATATAAGCCTCCTGATATATGATTAGTGTTATGCGATTTAATAATTGTCAAAATGTAATCAATGAAATTTGTTTGATTTTTTTTATCAAACTTTTGTTCTACTATATTTTTTTTTAAACAAATATTCTCGAATGTTCATCGAGATTACCATACAGATATGCAAATTTTAATTCACATACTTCACTATTAAAAATAAAGTGTTCGGCCAAGAAGTATACAAAAAATCAGGATCAGAACATCAGTTAACATTCAATAATTTATTTGAGAAATTCAGATTTTATAACTAGTAATGGTGTTCTCGGACCTAAGATACATTTTCTTGTTACTGAATGTTAAAATGTTGTTATAGAAATAAATAATATTTCTTGTCTTAAATTTTTATACAGCTTATTCCTATTTATACATAATAAACCCAGAATGAAAGGAGCTTAACAAAAGTATTTATGGGACAATTAATCTAAGACATAATACGATATACATGCTTGGAAATCTGTTTTATTTTTGTTGTCACAACATTTGTCAGTAGATAACTAAATGTATTTATTATTTTAGTCCATGATTTGAGGGATGTATGCATTATCCATACAATCTAAAATTTAAATTTAAAAAAGATATTAACTATGAATTGTGCTTTTTCGATATGAATGTGCCCTATACTTTTCGTAGGATCAATATAACTTTATTATAATTATTTGACAGTATAAAGTATGAACTGAATGAAAAAAAATAAAAAATAGTTTTTAATTATTAATTTACTAATATATTGTTATTATTATCGAACTCTCTCTTAGTGGAAGGCGACAAGAAAGATGAATCAGTTTTTTCTTGTTGTTTTTGTTTGCCGAGTATTCTTGTGTTCGTTTCGCCAATGCCTGCTTTCATTCTTCTGACCATTGTGGCCTGTATTAATTGTGTTTTGCTTGATCTGGCGCTATATCCCACTTGTCCACTTTGTTCCTGAAGATACTTCTGCCTGTGATGTCGGTTTCTTTTATGTAGGTTTTCTTGAGATCCTTCTGGATTTTAGTTATCCAATGGGTCGGCTTCTTTATGGAGGGCCTAGACGGTTAATCTGCTTGATCAAACGATTGAATCAATCGATTGACGCGAACTTCAATCAACCGCAATCAGTCCTTCAATATTTTGATCAAAACCCCCTCTTCATGAATTTGAGCAGTTCACATGTGTCGTTGATTTTTGTGTTGAACAATGGTTTCTAATACAGATTTGGGTTTTTGATTTCAATTGCTTCACAGTCAAATCAGGTTTGGCCCTCTTCAACCGCTTGAGTCATTCAAACCTTCTATCAATCACCTTCAATGATTGTTTCAAGCGTCAAACGGGTTTCTAAACGGTCAATCACGCTTGAGTCAATCGATTGACTCAAACTTTTGATAAAAATGATTGACCGTCTAGAGACCCCTTTAGGTATGTTATGTAATCTAGTATTTTTCTTGTCAGCCTATTTCCTGGTAGTCTTTTTAGATGACCGACTAAAGATAAGGGCTGGGGCATTTTTCTTTTCTTATTTTTTTGATCTAGTTTCTTTTTTTTTTTCTTTCTTTTTTTTTTACAATAAGAGGGACTTATTCCTGTATATATCTTAATATGCCGGGCATTGCTATTTGCAAGCGACACTATAAAGTACGAACTTGCATTCTGAAAATGAGAGCAGAGAAGCTGAGAGAATTCAAATTTCTCTATTGAAAAATTCATATTCTAAATATTTTAAAATATTCAGATTGTTGTTATAGTTTGCCAGTGGATTGTTTGTTAAGCCTCTCTTGAAACGTGGAAGGATAATATCAAGCTCTTCGTTATAGACTGCAACATTTACTAGACAAACGTTCAAAGTTTCTAATAAATTACAAAAGACTCATTGACATGCCAGTAATTACACCCATTTTGACTTAGAGACTTGAGCTTTGGGGCTCTACTAAATCTTCCAATTCTTATCGTATCCAATCTTTACAATCAAAAATCCTTCTTCAATGTAAAATAAATGCTCTTTACTATGTCACAAACAGACATCCATAAAGATCTTAATATTCCATATGTTGCTGATTAGGCCTAAATCAGATACCCACGAGTCTCTCAACTTGCTTTTCGCTCGATTCCTGATAACCCTCCTGGCGTCTGAAAAGAAGAAAAGAAGATGGACCAGACTAGTGTAGAACTATTATTCAAGGGCTAAAAGTGAGTAGTTACTCACAAGTTATTGACATATCATTGTAATTATTTTCATAAAATTAGCTTGTTTTATATATTGAACACAGTTGTAAATATCAATGAATAGTTATTGAAGTTTCTTATTCTTATCTTCGATTCAAAAAGTATACATCTAAATGACTTCATTCAACAATTAAAATACCAGAATTAATTAGATACTGATAAATATTGATGTCATATGTATTCTGAGTTGGAACAACAATGGTGAGAGAGATGATGCTACACAACTCGACAAAATGGGACAGGTTGAAATTTAAAAGCAGTCTATAAATTCTTTCATTTTTCTTTTTTATGAATATAATCAAGGACAAACCCTATAAAATAAAGCATGGACAAAATGCAGCGAGGTATATTTCTTCAAAGAATTTGAAATGAATTCCTATGAAGCGAACACTGTTCACCTAACTGGGTTAGGTCTGTGTTGTTGGAAGTAGAGAATAAACACCATAATTTAACAATATCAAAGTCATAATTTAAGATAAAGTAGGCACCATAAGAATAAAAGTCTATTTGTATAACGAATAATTTTGTATTTGTAATTCGTTTAAATGTTGGTTCGTAAATGAACAATATAATTCCTCACTAAAGTATTACATTTATTTTATTTTTTTTTTTTTTTTTTGTGAGAAAGAGTTCTTCCATAGAAGTGTGATCATAGAAGTGTAAAACTAAAAAGTTTTGATATTTTCCCACCATTTTATTAATTTTTTTTTTCTTTTATGAGCGTCTTCTTAGTATATTTCTCACTTTGCAAGGTGGCCACCATGTCAGGAAGAAAACTTCAAGCATAATTCCACAGGTTTTCTAGGTTAATTTTCACAAAATTCCAGGTGAACTTTAATACAAAACAGGTGCCCTGTTTTTATCTATCTAGCACGATTTTCATTGATTTTAGTTAGCATATTTTGTGTGATTTTTAAAACCTTTATCGTTTTAATTATTTGAATATTTTTTTATGGGAAATATTAAAATCAATGATTTTATTTTAAATAATTAAAAAATTTCACAAATTAAGATAACGTTAGAAACAAATAGGGGTAGAACATGATGTTTTTCCATGTATGCTGTGGGTTACTGTTGTGGATAATTGTTCAATATTGTTTGTTCCGATTATTATCTCATTAAATTATTCCTAGCCTATCATCATATATTTTTGTCCTTTGTAGACTTTTATCGTTTTTTTTTCTTAGTATTTTATTTTTTGTTTTGTAACTGCTCAATTTTAACACTATAATATGCTACACTGACATCTCGCGATTTTGGTTTAAATCTGGTGCATTTGATGTTTTAATATATTATTTTCATTGTGATTTAAATTGAAGACGAGAAAATAAATCTCTTTTTTTTTATCTTATAATCGCACAAAATTGCAGATTAATAAGTAAAATTCAAGCATAATTCCCCGATTTCACCAAAGATACAAACTTTAAGCATGATTCCAGGTTTTGAAGGAATTGCAGCCTGGTGGCTACCATGCTATGAGAATCAGTTTTAATTTAATACATTTAATTCTTATTTTTCTATTCCTTACCTGTTATACCTTAATTCTCCTATTCATTTCATTCCATATCATACTATTTTAAATTTTGCTATGTCTAAAAATAAATAAGGGGTCACCTGTGGTGTAGTGGTTAGCATAGCAACCTGCTAAACCCAAGATCGCGGGTACGCAGCCCGGCAGATGACCTTAGGATTTTTTAAAGGGAGTAAAAAATCCTCAGCTATGCCGTCCTTCGGATGGGACGTAAAATGGGGGTCCCGAGCCTGTGCGATGTCAGGTACTCGTTAAAGATCCCTATCCTAATTATACCTGGATAGGCAAAATTTAGGACTCCCACCGTAGCATCGTCCGATTAGCCATAGCAGCATAAAGTGACGTAAAACGAAATAAACAAAAATAAATAAAAGACTAAAACATACAAAAAGGCTCAGCACCATTAGCAAAATCCTGGGCACCACAATTCCGTCCATCTTAAGCTATCGAAACCCAAATCCACAAGATCTGCCCTCATACAATCCTTCCTTAAACCTAAGCACATTATAATGTTTTCCAAGTAGTACAGATTACTCGTTTTGTGATTCGGTTAAATATAATGACTTAATTATAATTCGTGTTATAAAATTATTTTTGCAACGATCCATCCATAATTATTTTACAGTTTGGATTACAATATAATTATATGTAACAAACTCATCTTGCGTTAGAACACTCGCAATTTTTTTTTTTTAACTTCACACTAATCTTTTGTAATACTAAACACCCAATTACTATTTTTTGTTTAAGAATTTCAATAGAGTTATATCTTGATTATATAATTAGACTGAGGGTAAAAAAAATAAAAAATAAATGTCGCCTTTATCAGTGCTCAAAAAGTTCAAGGTTGATATATCTTTCACTAGAAGGATGCTCAACAAAATACCCGAAGAACGAGCCGGTTTTCACACAAGTATATCATGTATTCATCAAAATGGGATAAATCCACTATTTGTCAAAAAAAAAAAAAAAAAAAATTTAATTTCCTCTATCGATTGGTAAAAATGTTTCCATTCAACGTACTAAATGCCTTTATAATGAAGATGAAAATATAGGTTTTCTTATTTTCCTTATAATCCGGGTGTGAAATTAAAGAAAATAGAGATGAAAGTTGTTGGGGTCTTCAGCCATAGATACACAGCAATGAAAAATACATTTTAATTTATAATGCCTTATAATTGGCATCATATAACCTACAACTATAATAACTTCTCAGTCAACAAATACCCCATCAATATAAAAAAAATATGTATATTTAAGGGGTAAACATATGAAACTTTGACTAAATATAAAAAACTTGGAAATATAACAAGAATACAAAGCAGTGGACATAAGAGGTAATAGAAGAGAAGTGGTTACGACAAGGCTGAGGATCGGATATTCCAACCTGACTCATGCTTATTTAATCACAAAAGAGGCCCAACCACATTGCGAAACATCTTAATCTTCAATGACTATGAAACGCATAATAGAAGTTTGTACATTACTGCAACAAGCCTTAAAAAAATAATAAAATACCCCGATCCACAGAGCTTGCTCTAGGGGACACGAAAAATTCCATAAGAAAAAATAATAAAGCTCTTCAAAGAAATTGAACTATAAAATATAATACAATAATAATGTTGGGGTTCTTAATACAGTATCCAAATAAATATCTAGGCATCCTTCCATCAAATGTGTTTAATGAAAGTTTTAGAAACTTTAGTGATTCCTGTATCTCCTCAAAATTGTTACCATTTGCACTTATCCAATTTTGAATATCGACGCCTCAAATATTCTCGCTCACACAACTTATTAAAAAGAAGAATTCTTGCGATAGTGAGGTGCGTACGGTGTTCATAGATTTAAAGAAAACATACAACACGGTTCCATTAAACAGGCTGGAGAAACCATTAAACAACGCAGGAACCATATTTGCTCTAAATAAGGCTCACCACCAATGCAAGATAATATTGGATGCAATAGAGATAATCTTAACTTATCAAAAAATCAGGCCGAGTTTTTGGCATCTAGATTAAAAGGTTGGAACCTACTTGAGAAGGGAACACCTACATATAGCCAAATTCACCTTCATATAGGCAATGACAATCCCTATTGTCAATACAGCCCATATGAAAGAGACATATGACAATATGAAGATTTTACTGTCCGAGATACAATACCAAAAGCATTCTTGGAATGTGTGTTAAGACCTTAAAGTGTTAGGACTTTTGTTAAGTCTTCAATCAGGGTATACCAAATTTTGTTGTTTTCTGTGTGAGTGGGACAGCAGAGATCGCAAAAATTATTATATAAAGAAGGAATGGCCCAAAAGAAATCTTGTACCTGGAGAAAAAAATGTACTTTTCGAACGACTAGTAAACCCAGAAAACGTTTATCTTCCACTGTTGCACATTGGTTTGTTAAGGCACTGGATAAAAGCAGAAAACTACAGAGAGCGAGTTTCTGATATTCTAAAAAATTATAAGGCTTTAGGATGTAGTATGTCTCTAAAAATACATTTTCTTGACTCGCATTCGGATTTCTTTCCTGAAAATCTTGAGTCTGTGAGTGATAAACACGGTGAGCGATTCTATCAAGAAATATCCATTCTGGAGAAACGATAACAGGGAAAGTGGAATCCAAATATGTTGGCAGATTATTGTTGGTCTTTGAAGAGAGATGTACCAGCCGCAAAATACAACAGGAAATCATCAAAGGCTACATTTTGATTTAAATTACGGAATGAATGCTGATTAAATAAAATTGCTTCTTTTAACACTATATTATTTTTTTATTTTTAAATTACACAAAATTCTTGCCCCTGAGACAAAAATGATTTTTAAATTTGCAATCAGAGCACCAAATTCTAAAAGAAACAGCCATTTTAATTCATTTAACGGACAAAAACTTAAATTTCGTTGTCCAGTGTTATCAGAGGGTTGTGATCAATGATGAAGACACAGGTTACATAACTATGAAGCTCTAAGAAGAATTATACACTGGGAAAATTAGAGCTTATAAGGAACCCAAGATCTCAAGTAGATTGGAAGGACCATAAGATGACAGAAAGTTCAGGAGAGAGATATGACTGGTAAGAAATTTGTAGAAAATAGATTTTTTTTATGAGCACAAACTCGGTCATTCCGCTGCCCAGGCAGCAAGAAATATTAGCCATGCGTTTGGTGAAGGAAGTTCTAATGAAAGAACCATCCATCGTTGGTTTACAAAATTTTCCTCAGGAGATACGACATTAGAAAATCTGCCCCGTGGATGGGAAAAACAATAAATTCTACATCATACTGCCAAGAAATTGACCAAATGCATCAAAATTTGATCAAGCAACAGCCGGTACTGGTAAACAGGAAAGGACCTATCCTTTTTCATAATAACGCCCGACCTCATGTTTCAATAGAGACAGTGGATAAATTAAAGGGGTTGGGCTATGAAGTCTTACCACACCTCCCATATTCCCCTGATCTATCCCCTTTCTGATCAGACTACCACTTTTTTCGGAGTTTGGACAACTTTTTTGCGAGGAAAATTGCTTACCAATGATTCAGATATTAAAAATGCATTTTCTCAATTCCTTACATCACGTAACTAAACGTTAGTAAAATCTGGGATAGAAAACTTGGTAAGCCGTTGGCAGAAGAGTATCGAAAATGATAGCAAATACATTAAATAAAAAATATGATTTGATCTGAAATTTTTATTTTCTTCCTGGTTCTAAAAACGGACATTTCATGTGTGACAACCCAATACCTTAGATAGACCTGAAGAAACAAAAATCTTATTTTAGGAAAACCGAATTTTTTTCCACAATTATTCAACTCTTAGTATTCATAATTTAGTATTCATCTCTGTAATAGCCTCATAACTAAGTCCATTAGACAAAAACAAAGAGAAAAAAAATAACTTTCAATTGAATCAGATCAATTGTCAAAATGAGGCAATTATGTCATGAATCTGTGTTGAATCTGCTTTAAACTTATAGTAAATGTAGGTGCAGCCATTTAATTATTCATCTCTTAGTATTCATAATTTAGTATTCATCTCTGTAATAGCCTCATAACTAAGTCCATTAGACAAAAATAAAGAGAAAAAAAATAACTTTCCAGTGATACCCAAAGGCTAAAATTCACAAACAAATTGCTCTTAACCTACTTTCCACAAGTCTTACAGAGGTATGAGGCCGAAAAGTAGGCAAACAATGAACTATAGTTTACGAACTAGTTGCCTTTCTTCTTTTATATATTACCCGCAGGAGATCTCTTTATATCTAAAATATTTAAATTAGAATCTAGAACGATTAAAATTTTCGTGACATAATTCTCCGGAGCGGGGATTCAAACTATCAAAGCATAAACATTTAAAGATAGATATAGCCAAATGAATTGAATTTTAAGACATTTATTATATGTGTTCTCTTTTTGGACTGTGATTGTTTTTGATAATTGTCTCATAAACATATTAAAAACACAGAAATTCATGCCAGTGTAAATCATTTATATTATGAGGTAAATAAAACCAGTAATTATCAATCAGATCAATTGTCAAAATGAGGCAATTATGTCATGAATCTGTGTTGAATCTGCTTTAAACTTATAGTAAATGTAGGTGCAGCCATTTAGAAGTGTTTATAGAAATTCGGCTTCTTTAGGATACCATGGGTACCACATGCAGGTAATTACAAATGGAAACTTCTAGTAGATGCTTGATTTTGTCAATTTTTTATTTTTATACTTTATTGATATTTACAACGAAATTTCAAAAACTTGTTAAGAACTACTCATTAGTAATACTTCAGTAACTGTTCTACATTAGAATGTCCCTAGACCATCTTCTTTTAAGACGCATCATAGGAGGGTTATCGGGAATCAAGTGATGAGAAAGTTGGGGGACTAGTGGATTTGAGTGGATATGCAGCTTGTCATGGGGATAGGTACACTGCCGGTCAAAAGTTTGAGACCACCCTGAAACGATACCAGTAAATTTAAAAGTTTGATGTTAGGTGAAAAATAAATGGATTTAAATAAAATTAAACGCATTTATATAGTTTATACCAAGATCTTTAAAGTTCATCTACCTTTAAGAGAAGAAATTAAAATTAAGTTTTCAATACATAATTTAAAACAAACTGTATTTTCCATATTAATTCCAACAATTTCGTTTGCCGACAGAATAACCTTGGATTAAAAAATTTGAAATTTGAATTAAAAATTGAGAAACGAAAATCTCCCATTCATATTAAATGAAGGCAGCGGGAATTTTTGTTGAGCCATTTCAAATTTAATTAGATATTTATGAACTAAGTTCCTTTTTTTCCTGAGTGGAATAGCTCGTAATTGATTTATTACGGAGAAAATCTCAAAAGTAAAACAAAGTGTTTTAACTTATAAATAAAAACATCAACATAAAATTAAATAGAAAAAGAGAGGCGGAACGATATTAAAGATATTAAACTTTTAAATTTACATACTTTGGCTCAGGGTGGTCTCAAACTTTTGACCGGCAGTGTATCTTGTTTGTTCCAAATTTGTAACATATGAGACTTCTAAATCGTGATGGATAAGTTTATTTATGGCATAATGAAGAGCATTGAGGATTTTACAAAGGATTCCGGATAAGAGAAGAATAGGAAGGTTTAGTAAAGCCCCAAGCTCAATTCCGTATGTCCAAACTGGTCTAATTACTGTCATATAAATAAGTCTTTTGTGATTTTTTGGGAGCTTTGTACGCTTATCTTGAAAATGTTAGAGTGGTCTAAAACGATTCTGTATTGTTGGAATTCAACTTTATTTCTGAGGTGGCAACGAATTTCAATGTTTCAATGTAAAAATAAATCATAGTATATTACATTACTAGTACCGAATTTTACGTTGCGAGACCGTGTTTGACTGGCGAGGCGAAGCCGAGCCCGTTAATTCGATCGAGCATCATAAAATCACTTTCGGTACGAGTAATATACGATACTTTTCATCACGAGGCAAAAACGCTTAACGCAGTTTTTAACTCGTGAATCTACATATTAAGATTTTAATAATTCATATTATTACACTAAATGATTGTTTTCCATTTTAATGATTATTTGTAACAGCTGATTTAGAGAAATAACCGTAGACAAGTTTAATATAATTACGTTTAATAACTGAAATGTAATAATTCAAAATACATTTATAAAAAGGAGTAAGTTTATATATTAATAAAAAACACTTCATTTTTATAGGGTCAGGTTAATATTAATTGTACAGTTTTGGTTGTTGGTAATGTTTAACCCATCAGTTAATGTTTTTTTTTTATTTAGGTTCTTCATTTGCGTGTTTTTAATGGACACTTTATTCAAGCGTTGGTCCTCTTTACTGTCCTCATCTTCACTATCGGTATTCCGAAATAGATCATCAACTGTAACAAAATCAATTTCTTGGTCTGCAACATTTGGGATTTCCATTGATGATGTGCCTCCCTTATTGAACAGTTTCCTTGCTACCTTTACTTTCCTAGCTACTGAGTCTTCTATGTAGCCCTCCGCAGCGGTCGACGATCTCCAACCTCCATGTCTCTTTAGTGTGAGTAAATTAGCCCCACCTTCAACTAACATTTAAGCAGAAGATCGCCTAAGAGCGTGGCATGTGTAGCTCTCGGGGTCTTCCAACTTCAAAAATTCTGCTACTTTTCTTGGCACAGCGTATATTGTATGCTGACCGACATTTTGAGCAGTACACTTTCCATTCCTATAGGCAACTAAAAATCGTTTACTTTTTATGTGCGGCGGCCGCAGAACCAAATATTTTCGAATAATATCGCATATCTGAAATGAGGAATCTGCGTCAGTAATAATGAACGTGCGTTCACTATTTGTTTTACCACCTTTAAGAAACACTGTAAAGAAAGTTCCATTATCCTTAAAATCTTCTACATTTAAATTTATAAGGTCGTCACATCGACATGCTCCATAAATACCTACAACTAAAATAACCTTTGTTAACAACCACTCCGAATGCAGTGTCCATGAACTTTCTTATCTCATGTTGTCTAAAGACTTTAGATTTTTTGGGGTGATAACCTACGCTGTGGTGTTTTAATAATGCTATCGATTTCGAAAATTTAGAAACATCCAAATTTTTCTTTATTTTTAAACACGATTTTAACATGGAAAATTTACTCCATAAAGAAGAGGCTTTAAATTTTTTTGATAAAGTTGATAGGTATACTGACATCACTTCATCATTAACATGGTTAGGGTAAACACTTTCACTATAGCACCACTCACAAAACTTATTAAATTCTTCTTCGTATCTATTACGAGATTTCCCGGGCAATAACGAATCAGTTATTCCTTCAGCTTCTTCAATTAATTTTTGAGGGATGTTAAAGGCCATTTTCGCACACTAACAATGTAAAATTAAATTATAAACTAAAAGAAACGCTAGCGAACCTCGTGTTGGTCACAGTAAACACTGCTAGCTGCGAAAACTTTCCCGGCTAGACGTGTAAAATCATATGTTCGTTGTTTTACCTTGCTCTAAATTTTGAGATGTGTAAAGGCCTACTTTCCTTGCTCCCAGCTGTTATGGAAAGTATCTATTTTCCAATCCGAGTGATGTAAAAGTATTTTACAATGAATTGAATTTCATAGATTTCTAAATGTTCACCTTATTGTAAATTTGATTTATTAACCTATTATTTAAAATTAAAAAGGGGTTCAATAGGAAATGTTTGGACATAGGCATTTCTACTGTATAAAGAAACCTCAATAAGAGAAAACAAAATTGTGGGCATACAAATAGAATCAAGTTCCTAGAAACAAAGAGCTTAATTCTAAGCTTTTTTTACAATCACATCGCCCTAGTAGTCAATAAATCTCAGGTACTTCATCAGGATGTGAAGAAAGCCAGGCGATTGAGCAACGATAACGAGCACGGCACTAACCGTTGGTCAATTTTTTTTTTTTTTACCGAGTAATGAACCCCAGATCATAGGAGGCGCACAACTTTTATTCCTTTTTTTGTTAGGAGGTCGATTCATAGGAAATGTTCGTTTTTATTGTTTCATAAATTTGAAGTGGGATTAGTGGACTTCTGTTGTTTACTACCTTTATGTTTGCACTTTATAATGAGCCACTGTTCCTCCTCTTTTCTCTTTACAATATTTACTATCATTGCCTATTGTTTACCTGCTATCAAACATGACTGTGGAAACACGCGATTTTAAAATATTTCTGTTTTTAAGAGAACTTGGAAACGCGGCAGCTCAAGAAATAAGAAACATTAGCATTAGCAGTACGCCGTTTATACAGGGTGTTGTTCGACGAAAGATTGGTGGAAAGCGTCAGGTGAAACCATTACATTATACTGCAGTGATATTGACACAATATATCAAAAACATCCAATTTGCATAAAGAGACCTATACTCTTACACAACAATGCCAGACTTTATGTTTCACGAGAGACAGTAAAGAAACTAAACTGTGTTACGAAGTCCTTCCACACCTACCTTGTTCCCTGGGCTTATCTCCAACAGATTACAAACTTTCCAGAAATTTGGACAACTTCCTTAAAAGTAAAATTTTGCAAATGAATCCCAGATCAAAAAAAAAAAGGCCTTATTTTATTTATACACAGACCCCTGAATTTTTCTCTTGTGATTTTAAATGAACGGCCTAATCAGGTAATGAATACTCCTTTAACTTTATTGCTGAACGAATGAATGAATAGAGCTCGACTACTGCCAGAATTATCCTATTCCCTCGATAACCAACGATAGGTATATATTTAAGAACCAAATAAATAGAGACTATTACGAAGGAAGACAGAGAGCTATGTGGGTCAGAGCAGCTGGCCTTGGGGCAGAAGGACGTTATTGCATCACCTCTTGCACAATGTTGCATCTAGCAGTGCATCACCGAGTGGTCCCGGTTCATTCTCATCTTTTCCTTGTATAATAAACCTCCATAACAACAGTCTCAGTCAGAGCGCATACACCAGTCTATGACTGCTTGGGGAAACAAATATCTTACTATTTTACATGAATAAACCATCAGAAATTTTTTTTTTTATTTGTTTTACGGATTTGCAACTGTTAATCATGTTCCATTCATTCTTAACACATCATTTGGATGCCATTCAACCTAGAACTTCCAGCCATCTCATCTTTCTTTAACCTCTTTTTTTTGCTCTCTACAAAGCAACAGTCATAACCTTTATTTGGTCATATCTCCATACCTTTTAACTATATAGTCATAACAGGTAAGCTAATCCTACTGTATAGAGAGTATTTTTCTTCCTTTTATATATAATGTATAACCATAAATGTTTTTAACCAAAACATAGCGCAGGAAATGGGTCTACCGGTCCGGATGGGGCTCCAAGTCTACAACAGACTTCGATGAAGAAAAACTAACTAGGGTAGATCCATAGAGTATTGAATATCATAGAGTGGACACGCTGGCGGTGGAGGCAGCTGTAATAGCTAATACCACATTATTTTATAATTTGGAATTACGCCTTTTCATAAAAATATAAAAAAATATTAGTTTGACCAACAATATCAGCACCCCTTTTATACTTAACCTTTTCTACCTTTTCTCCAAAGGTGTCAGTTGCTACCATCAAGTAGCTAAACTACAATATGACACCGTAAACCATCTCAAGAAAAACCTTGCCACTGCTACGATCTCATTAGACTGCACGCAAGCGTTTGACTCCGTTTCCCACTCCATACTAATAAGCCAACTTAGGCGGTAAAATTTCCCCGACTAGCTGATTTACATTATAGGGAGCTACATCAGCAACAGGACTTTCTCCGTCCGTGTTAAAGATGAATTATCACCACCTCAACGGGTCACTTGTGGAGTACCACAAGGGTCCGTGCTCGCGCCCATATTGTTCAACATGTACACAGCTCACGAACTTGCCACCAAATTCAAAAATGTCCAAATAGCTGCTTATGCAGACGATATTGCTATCTACTCAGCTAGCATGAACGGAAATCGTGCTATGCAAACCGCCCAAAACGCAGCCCAAAAGATTACTCAACTTCTTAAGGATATAAACATACACATTAATACCAACAAAACCGACGCTATCACCCTTTCTTTTAAAAAGAAAAGATCCAAACCAATATTAACCGGACAGACTATAACGACTAAAAACCATCTAACCCAGGGGTCTCCAAACTACGGCCCGCGGGCCAAATCCGGCCCGCCAGTGCCATCAATCCGGCCCGCGGCGGCGGCGGGGCAAAAAAATAAAAATAAAAATAAAAAATCATCGATTAATAATAACTCCGTTTTATTTACTTAAGCTAGGTAAATGTTAATAACAAGTGCCTATAATAAGCATAAAATTAAAATTTACTTTAGCAAATAAATGAAATGAATCCAACAAACATTATAAATATATGTAAACATTATAACATATAAAATACTAATAAGATTTATGTAGTTGTGATTTCTCACTGATAATAGATTGTAGTTTCTGGCACTTGATTCAAATGTTTGAAAAAAAGTGAAATAAACATTTGTTTTCTCGATAATTATCGATTTTTAATAACTTATATCTCGAACACCGTTGAGAGTTGGACAAATATGTATAGAAACAATTTTATAGGAAATTTAATTAGCTTTAATTTCGATCCATAGATTATTTTTCTAGAGTCCACGGTTTCCGAAATATAATCGAAAAACCTAAACACGGGATCTTCTCCCCTTCCCTCACAATTTCCCGTAACCCCAGGGACCGGAACTTTTAGTATATTTACCTTCTAATTACTCCTAACGAAGCTGTGAAGTCAAAAATAGTCGCATAATTCATGCATTGTACACCCCTCATTTCAGCACTCTCACTGGGGTCGCGCTTTTCCGCGAAAACACGTTTTTCGGCACTTTTTTGGCTATAACTCCGAAAGTAATAGTCCGATCCAAAATATATTTTTTCTATCTGAAAGCTGGTTAGTTACATTTAATAGAAGAACTTGTATATTAAATTTTGATCAAGTCCCCTAAAATATCGATGTCAGCACCCTCAAAACCGCTTACTGTTTTGAAATCCACGTAAAACACCCTAGCCAGCACACTACATATGTATGTTTTGGCAACATCTGACGATTTGGTCTTTTTTAGTGGCCTTGATTGGATATACTACGGAGTTTAATCAAAATTTCATATAAAGGGTCTAATAGTAAATTTAACCAGGTTATAGTTGAAAAAATGAAAGTTCAGATCGGAGAAACAGTTATGGAGTTAAAGTAAAAAATGTTCCAAAAAAAAAACTTGGATTTCAAAACAGTAAGCGGCTTTGAAGGTGCTGACATCGATATTTTATGGGACTTGGGACACTGGGAAAAAGAGCGACCCCAGTGAGAGTGCTGAAATTAGGGGTGTAGATGCATGAATTATGCGTCTATTTTTGATTTCATAGCTCCGTTAGGCGTAATAAGAAAGTAAATATACTAAAAGTTCCGGTCCCTGGGGTACGGGAAATTGTGAGGGAAGGGGAGAACATCCCGTGTTTAGGTTTTTCGATTTTATCTCGGAAACCGTGGACTCTAAAAAATAATCTATGGATCGAAATTAAAGCTAATTAAATTTCCTATAAAATTGTTTCTATACATGTTTGTCTAACTCTCAACGGTGTTCGAGATATAAGCAATTTGATTGAAGAGCCAGAAACGTACATATGAAATTAAAGTAAATTTAATGATCTACAATTTTGATTCTGACAATATTTCTGAGAAACGATCCTGGAAGGCACTAGTAGCAAGTTTTTGTCTGAACTGGTATCCGCTTCTCCTTTCCCGCGCTATGTCTCGAAAACGGTTAATCCAAAAATAAAAATGAATAGAACAAAAAATACAGAGAATATTATTTTCTAAAAGTTTTGTAACTATTTTGATTGACGGCCGATGGATAGAAATAGAGATATTTGAAAAAAAAAACAACTGATTTTTGTGACCTTTGACCTTGTATATCTAATTATGCTAACGTGCTGAGATCGGTGACTTTCTACCACTTATTTAGAAGACCAAAAAAAAGGCATAAGCAAAAATTCAGCTTCATTGGTTTATTTCCGAGATTTGCTGTATAAAACTCATTTGACTGGGCTACTAGTCCCCCACGTAACAACGTATAAAAATGTGTTTATGTTTTTTAAAATTAATTATGGAAACACTGTCAAAATTCATTTGCGCGAGCTTGCGATGTGAGCACCTTACGATTTAATGTGCTGCTTTCTCCTAACATTCTATAACTTATTATTATTATTAGATTATTATTTATTAACATAGCACTACATTCCTGATAGTAGAGACTTGGCTTGCTCGAGCATAGATCACCTGTCATCACGGTTAGTGCTGCCGCCTTCCAGTTTCTGGCACCAAGTAGAGTTAATGTTTTAGTAACAATACCATCTTTCCATTGTAGTTTAGGTCTTCCAATACACCTCGTACCATTGATTTGTTCAGTAAGAGTTTTCGCGGGCATCTCCTCCGGACTCATTCTGGCAACATCGTAGCCGGAAGAGCTTAATAAACTTGGAGATATCCATATCTTTGTACAGACTTTGTATGTCTGCATTGGATCTTCTTCTCCAGGTTCCTTCCGAGTATACACCGCCAAAGATTCTGCGAAAGACTTTTCTTTCAAACCTCACGAGCAAAAACTCATTGTTCTTTGAAATCGTTCAGCATTCAGATCCATATGTGAGAACAGGTCTGACAAGTGCTTTATATACTCCTAACTTAGCATTCCGAGACAAATGCTGCTCCTCAAGTGCTGCTGTAGAGCAAAAAAGCAACGATTGGCTGCCATAATACGCCGTTCAATCTCGTCATTGATGTCATTTCGGACATAAATCTGCGTGCCCAGGTATACGAATTCCTGGACCACTTCGATGTCATGTAGTCCTAACTTTACTTATCCACACTTTACTGACTAGGGGCTCGATAAACTTGTACTTGGTTTTGTCTCCGTTGATGGATAATCCTAGTCTCTTCGCCGAATTGTCGATTGCAGCAAAAGCGTTTTGTACTGCTTCTAATGATCTTCCGACTAGATCTATGTCATCGGCATATCCAAGAACTCGTACACTTTTGTTTAGAACTGTGCCTCCTGTTTGGATTCCGGAATCTCTTATGGCTTTTTCCAAACAAAGATTAAGTATAAGGCAAGCCAGACTATCTCCTTGTCTCACACCTGCTGTCGTGTCAAAACCTCTTGAGAAAGCCCCATGCATACTTACAAAGCATTTATTGCCTTCCATTGTCATTCTCACCAGTCTGACTAACTTCTGGGGTATATTCATTTCTGTCATGGCCATTTATGCTTCCCCTCTATCAATCGAGTCATAAGCCTGCTTAAAGTCTATGAAAACATGATGGGTATTAATACGAAACCTCTTGTATTTTTCAGGATCATCCAGAGGTTAAAATTTGTTCAATAGTTGATTTTCTTAACGAAGCCACACTGATATTTTCTAATTTCTTTCCCTGCGTATGGAATCAATCTCTTGTATAATATGCTGGAGAGAATTTTGTATACTCATGGAAGTACTGATGTACCTCTCCTTGTTACAATTCTAGGAATCCCGTTTATTATTGGATTGGGTGTATAATCGCTTTCTTCCACTCCATAAGAAGGCATTCATCTCTCCAAATATCCATAAATAGATCCTGCAGGAAAGTAACCAGTTGAGGGTCATAATGTTTATATATTTCCGCTGGTATGTTATCAGTACTTGGAGCTTTATTATTCTTTAGTTTTTCGATGGTCGCTGCTATTTCTTCCCCGTCTGGTGGTTCAATCTCTTTTCCTCCAGCCAGTCCCCCTGCGATGATGGTATCATCAGTAGTCAGCTCATCTATCTAATATTTTTTGCTTTTTCGTGATTAGCGAGCCATCTTCTGCTTCGCATGCGGGAGTCCTGGATTTAAATAATTGTCTACCTTCCTTCACCATTTGAAAGGAATTTTTGTTTTTGAAAGATTTTTCCATATCCTCCATCTGCTTATTCCGCCATCTTCTCTTCTTTCTTCGATGAACGTACTTCTCGCGACTCCTTGTGGCTTTATATTCATCCATCGAACTTCTTGTGTGTCTCCGTTGAATCATGTTTTTTTATAGACCTTGTTCTCTCTATCTGCTCAAGCAAGGCATTCCTCATCAAACCATGGTCTTGTTTGTTTCTGTCTGCCCTTAAGACCCAGAACTTCTTCTGCTTTCTCAGTTAACGCATTTCATAACACCAACTTTAAATTTGGTACTGAAGTTGCTTTTGGTACTTATATGTTTGAACAAGTTTCTGAATTTGTATACCATGGCTCATAAGTGACGTGCGACAACAGAATCTCGACTGATGTCCGGAGAAAAATTATCTTAGCGAATCACTGTTATTATGGACTCCGCTCGCATCTTTCTAGCAGCCTCGTCTCTCACCGCACTAAGGTTATCCGATACAAGACCCTCATTCGCCCTGTTTTACCTTATGGCTCTGAGACCTGGACCACTACAAAGGCTGATGAAAATGACCTTATTTTTGAAAGGAAAATCCTCCGTAGAATATATGGGCACACCTATGAAAATGGACAATGGAGAAGGCGTAGTAATAGAGAAACCTATAGTCTCTATAACGAGCCTAATGTTGTAGCTAGCTATCATTAAGGTAGGGAAGTTAAGATGGGCTGGACACCTCGTGCGGATGTCGGATGGATCGGTACAAAAATAAATTCTAATAGAACAGATATCCGGCCGGCGCAGAGTTGGGAGACCCAGGTTACGGTGGTCGAGTAACCTCTCAAGGTAGGTGGGGAGAGATCCAGGAACCCTGCACCACTCTCACTGGCCCTGATCAGCCACACTTCTCTTCCTTCACTTTTGCCCAAGTGCCATCAGCCAGCGCTCAGACTATAACTTCCTTTAAACATCATATATTTCTTTACCTTCTCAATTACCATTCTTCCGAACGTATATAAAATATGAATATTTTAGTAATATATATTATTATAATATACGTATGTTCTATTTTTTTGTCGTTATCTTTTTTATTTTGTAACTCATAATGCAATTATTAATCACTTGTCATAGCCAAATGATTGTTCTATGTATTGCACTCATATTTTATTCATAAGGGACAAACTGTCCCAGAATAAAGTTTATTTTCTTCTTTCTTTTTTCTGTATGCTCCATCAATATAATAAGGAACAAATATTCACGCCAATGATTCTTTTGGTGATCATTGCATACAAAAGAAACCCAGGTTTCAGGATTTTTCATCTTTTCAATAGGCATGTAATCAGCGACCGTCGATTAGCTGACAGTTTTTTTTTCCGCTTCTTTTCCACACTAGTAATTAAGTCAAATCAAAATACTGTTACAAAGATGTTTTTGAAACACACACAAACCCGCTAAGGCGTTACGAACTATTACTATAGCACCTCTATTAGCGTTTTTATACGTCAATTACTGTCATCAAGAAATGAGTAGAATACACCAGAACTTCGTAACATTACAGTACAACACAATAATGATTGAACTAGGGACTTTAACTAGCTTCTTCTCGCTGAGGGTGCGTACTCGGAGACTATTCTATAAATTATAGGTACCGGCAGGAAAATTAAAATGGTGTTGGCCCGCGGAGCCCTTGGAAGTAGTTAGTGTGGCCCGAAGGCTGAAAAGTTTGGAGACCCCTGATCTAACCTATCTAGGTATTAAGTTAGTATCCCATCCCTCTTTTTCGCCACACGTGAACAGAATACAAACAACAAGAGCGGCCACATATCAGCTAGGACACCTCCTCCGCGCACCGTCTTTCACTCACACTAAAAATACTCATTTACAAAGCCGTATTAAGACCATCTCTCGTTCACCACTCCTCCAATACCTATATCCTACCCTACCACACTCAAATCACTTAGACATTTTAAAACAACGTCTTACAGAAGATATGTCGAAACACGTCCCTTGAAAGTTGTAGCATAAAACACATTCACGATTTCCTATAACTCGAAACCATACAAGAACAGATCACACGAAGATACATTAAATTCTATGGCAAACTCCCCGCCTCCTTTAATCCTCTCTTCCGCTCCATCACACCAACACCCATTCCTGCCAGATGGTAAGGCAGAAAGGGTCATAAAAAACCGACTAACATCATGATCTTACTACATTATGAATAAATTTTAAATACTGTAAATAGTTTAGTTGTAAGTTAGTTATAAGATTTTTTACAATTGTTATAGAGGTAACCTCGCCTCTCATTAATCAAATTCAAGCCTTTATAAGGAGCTTTTCATGACCCCACAAAATCATATCAGAACATCTTAAAATACCAGGTAATGGTACCAATTCTAAAGGATTGGTAGAAAAAGGTAATTATTTCGTTTCTTATAGTGTATATATATATATTTATTTATGTATGCCCTTAATATTACTTTGTTTGTTCTTTCAGTGGATTTAGAAAGAAAGAATACTCTATTGGTAGAGTCTGAAACCAATTCTAAAGGAAGAAGACCATAAGAAATAATGATTTTATATTTCATTTCAATGATTCCAACAAGACCATTTCCAATGAAAAATTAAATGAATTCTACAAGACATAAAACAATTGAAGAAACATACAGCAGAACAGAGAAATATAAATACACATTACCATACAGCTCCCATATTTCCTTTTACTACTTAATTATCCAAATATACCAGACTTAAAAGACAAAAAACTATTGGTTGTTTCCGACTACTCCAAGACAAGCGTTCAAACCTCTCAATAAATTACAAAACACTTGTTACAAGGCAGTAATTAGCTTGAGCTTTGGGGCTCCATTAAACCTTCCAATCCTTCTCTTATCCAACCCTTACAATCCAAAATCCTCAATGTTCTTTATTATGTGACAAACAAACTTATCCATAAAGATCTTAATGCTTCACATCTTGCTGATTTAGCAAAAACCAGATGCATATCCTTTCGTAGTAAACTCCATACCCACTCGAATTCACAAGTCTCCCAACTTGCCTCACACTCAAAAAACCTTTTTCGGCATCAATGCATTTCATCCCGATCCTCCACTTATTCTCCCTTCCTATCTTTTCCAAGGAGTTCAGCTACGAAATTTCGACACTTTTGAAGATAGTATCCACCAAAGTTTTCTATTTCAGGAGATGAATGTTTTTCGCCCATTTATTCGGTTTTACCTCTATTTACTATAATTCATACAGCAGCTCTTTGAATACCAAAGAATGCGTCCTTTATACAGGTAACTATTTCGCCAATACATATGTACATTACGCATATCATTGCATACTTCTAGAAGGCTTTCCGTAATTTCGTTCAATTGCATTCTGCTTGTATGCCAGAGTAAGGTAAACGCAGAGTCTCTCTACTTTAGCCCATAGAGGATGTTCAAATATCCAGGAGTCACTGCAGACTGCGTGGTCACTGCACTGTACAAGTATGCGAAGTACAAGATTAGTTGTTATCTCATTTTCGAGCTGAATCTGAAGCGTATCATTCATTATGCTGTCGTATGATTTCTGTAAGTCTATAATTAGGTATATGTCAAGAATGATGTGTACATGACTTGTTAAGAAACTACTCATTTGTAGCACTGAAGAAATAATTTGTACACACATAAAACCCTTCTGGTACTTCTTAAATCCACTTTATGGAAAGAAACAGCAATCTTAGGCATAGGAATATGTTATGGCCATTAATTAACAAATCACAAGTTGAAAGAACAGAAATTCGTTTACAAGTAGAATTATAAAAACCACTGAAAGGTGATCTTACAACAATATGAACTGACAGTGACATCACTGTTTATAAATAGAAACAATACAAACTATAACTAAAAAAAAACAAAACTATTCCAGAACTGTATAAGAGTCAGTGATAAATAATTTCTGACTTTGTTTTCGAATTGTATACATAGTGATGAGATGCAATGCCGGCTAAATATAACCCCTAACGAATAGCTGTTCTGCAAAAACTAGTAGACTGCCGCATGTCAATTGAATTGTTTTATTCTTTACAAAATTAAATTTTTGTTTCTTTAAAAAAATTAATTTTAAGAATGCAAACGTTGCACGGGATCACAAAGGCACAATGTGGCCTTGGATACCATAAATAATGTTCCAATGCCACCTGAATCTAAAACGAGCAGGGAATAAGGGGAAATCTTATCGGTGTGGGAGTTTTCCGATAAATTAAAAATAACATGAGGTGATTTTTAACTTCCTCATAACTATAAAATTTTGATAAGCATACAAAGATAATATTTATATATTGTAATTGAATATGGATGTAATATTTAGATTGCTATGTTTGAAAAGAAATATGTATAGATAACATTATATGACGAAGATAGGAAAATTAATATAACGGGGCGAAACCGTATATGAACACATATCTGGTTCGTAAAAAATAAATAAAATAATAAATAACTGTAATACTATATAAATATATAAAAGAAAGAGTTACAGTACACTGAGAGGAAATTATTGTCTAACAAATTGACTTTTCAACTTACACGAAAAACCAATTACTGAAATGGATAAAAATGAATTAAATTTATAAAATTCAATCCTTCATTGAAAAAAAAAAAAAATTTAATGGCTGGGTTCTGAAAAAAATTTTAATTTGTGGAAAGAATTAGTGTAGCCTGTTTTGAACATTTAGCTCAAGGTCTTGAAAAGGTAGATGGTCAGCTACTGCAGACCTTCAATTTTCAAACGTTGGTACCACTGCTAAAATTTAAGTCTAAAATCAACTAAATTTCAATACTAAATACAAATGTATAACTTTATTTTTCGAATGTTTAACTCTAAAGGGTCTCCAAAGAAAGAGAGGTATATGTATGATACACGTACGTTTCTCCTAACAGTAGGCATATTACGTATATCGAAGTGAAGTTTCTTCTATAATTAAAAAAATTACAAAATATAAAAAAAAAATAATATCATAAGAAATCTTTAAAATCGATAAATTTGAAATATTACTAAAATTCATAAAGAATAAATGATTAAAATCGGGAGAAACAGATAAAATTAAGTTAATTATTTATTTATTTCTTATTAAAATTAATAAGATCAGTCTGATAGATTTATGTTTTCACAGGGCAAGTATGTTCTATGCGTGTATGTATTATATAATATATAATCTAAATTTAAAATTTATTTAATTATTATCTATTTAATTTTTGAAAATTATTTATTTTCTAAGATACAAAGTGATATTTCCCTGATATTCTGCGTAGATCAAATCATTATTTTTAATATGGTTTTATGTACTTAATATTAAAATTATGTATGAATGTGTTAGTGTATATACATATCAATTTATTCAGAATAGAAAAATAACTTTTAATATATATATATATATATATATATATATATATATATATATATATATATATATATATATATATATATATATATATACCGATAAAAACTAACTAAATACATACATTTTAAAACTATTTATTGATATTTACAACTGTATACATTATATACAACACTAAAATTTTAGAAAACATTATTACAATGACATGTCAATAACATGTTAAGAACAACTCACTAGTAGCACATCAATTAAAGCCCTACATTAGAAGGTCGCTTTGCCATCTTTTTTTCCAGACGCCTCGGAAGAAAATCGGGAATTGAGTGTGAGGCAAGTTAGAGAATAGTGGATTTGAGTGGGTACCTAGCTTAACTTTTCATGTACAGCAATAAATGTGACATCTTGGATTTAATACAGTGGGTATGGATTTTACTATGAAAGGATAGGAATCTGGTTGGGGCCTAATCAACAAGATATGGAATTGATCTTTATGGATAACTTTATTTGTGACATAATAAGCAGCATCGAAGATTTTAGGAGGGATTTTGGATTTTGATTAAATACGAGAAGAATTTAAAGGTTTAATGGACCTCAAAGCATAACTCATCTGTTCTAAATAGGTCTAATTACTATTATGTAAATAAATCTTTAACAATTTATTGTGAGTTGTGACCACTAGTAAATGTTGGAGTAGTTTTTAATTATTATTTTTTTGGTTATATAACTTAGTTAATATACAAGTCATTAAACGGTAAAAGTACACAATAAATAGTAAATATTTGTGGGGGAATTTCACGAAGGATTTTGGATTGTAAGGATGGGATACGAGAGTTGAAAGGTTTAGTGGAAGGCCTAAGCTAAATTCCTTATATCCTAATAGGTCAGTAAATAAGCCTTTTACAATTTATTGGCTTTGAATTTTTTTCTAGTAAATGTCGGAGTAGTCGAAAATATATTTTCATAAATATTTAAAAATTGTTATATGTGCATATTCGTATGAAGTGTTATCTTAAAGGGAAATATTAAAAACAATTATATAAAATATAAGCAATATATATGTATAAATATAAATAATAGGAACATAAGACCTGCAAACTGAAGGAAGAAAGCTTATGATTAAGATCCTGGAATTTCACAGATGGAAACTTTCTAACCCTTATCGGGGGATTCAAGAAGAAATGAAGTGTTACAGCTGCATTATTCGTGTATATATATTTAATTTTAAATAATTATTAAATCAGGTAACTAATTTTTTTTTTCCATTTATTGATATTTACAACTGTCCAAAAACATATACAAGTAAATGTGTCGATAGTGAATACAATGGCATGTAAATAACTTGTGAAGAACTACTCAGTAGTAGCACTTCAATAAAATCTACACTAAAAGGTCTCTAGGCCATTTTCTCTTCAGAGGCCTCAGAGGATTATCGGGAATGGAGTGGGAAGCAAGCTGGAAGAAAAGTGGATTGGAGTGGCTATGGACCTTACTATGGAAGGATAGGTATCTGTTCTGGGTTAAATCAGCAACATAAGGAACATTAAGGTCTTTATGGATAAGTTTATTGGTCACAAAGTAAGGAGCATTGAGGAGCATTTTTCAATGGATTTTGGATTGCAAGGATTGGATACGAGATGACCGTAAAAATATAGAAAATATTGTTAATTAATAACCACTGATAAATAAAGAACAAAAATTAAAAACTACAAAAAAGATGTCAATAATAACAATTACTGAACAATAATAGCATAATTAAAAATAATGATAATTAAATAATCACGCATATCTAAATTAATATTTTTTTTTTTTAAATATCAGGAGTCATTTATGGTATATGGTTGACTACAATAAATCTAAAGAATGTTACCTTATGACTAATTAGATAAAGAAAACAGAGAGGCGGTAAAAATATATTTCTATTTTCATCAAAAAGATATTTAGAATCAAGTAAAAATATATAACAAAATTTTTAAAAAATACTTAATTTCATAACGGATATTCCCTTATTATCTATATCATCACATATCATAGTATACATCATGAAGACATAATATGGGAAATACAATTAGAGACATGATAGGATGATGCTCTTTTAACACAATTTAAATATAACACTTAATATTTAAAAAAAAAAAAATGAAGTAATTTTAATCCCAAAGAAATCACGCACCAAGAATACACAGTATGTTAATCTTATCAATTACATAATTTGTTAATGTACATAATTACATAATGTCACAACCATTCACTCATTTCCTCAACTTTTAATTTATAATAGCAACAGAAAATATAAATGTATATTTTGGATATACATATATATTAATAACAACAAGGAAGGTGCTAAAAATTATATTTAATGTTTTGGTAGATTATTATAACTTCAAAAAGCTTAAATGAACAAGATATTTAAATTTTTAATAATAATTAAATGAGCAGGCATCTAAATTATTATAATTTTTAAGATGTGAAAAATCTAGTCATTTCCTTGATAATGACTCATCAGATGAGTAAATATTAAAGCAATATAAATATAATTTGCTTTCATTATTAATATTTATCAACAAAATATCGTTAATAGGAAAAAAATAATAAGAAGAAGAAAATACAATATTCAGGATCAATCAATAGCTAATATACATAAATCATAGCTAAAAGTTAATTAAAATTTAATTACAGCTATTTGACAACTAATTTCCAGGAATCAATTCCCTAATTTAATAATGATTAAATTTTTCAGTCAAATAATAATTAATTTACTAAAGAAATGGCTGAATGATTGAATCATTATTAAATTAGGAGACTGATTCCAAGAAATTAGTTGTCAAATAGCTATAATTAATTATATTAGTTAATTATTCGATTGAAACTCGTTCCTGGTTCATTGAGATAATTGTATTCCTATGATATAAAAATATTTTTAATGAAGATAAATTTTTTTTTAATGATAATTTATGTTATCATGCCAAGAGGAGGTATTTTTGAACATTGCTCTCCCAATGCCTTCAGTTCAAGTTCTATTCAATGTCAAACATATTTATTACTATTTCAAATAGATATGAAGAAATTTCAAAATAACAAGTTTTTATTTTAATATTAATTAAATGATATTTTAACCAATATAACTATATTTCAAGTGGAAAATAAACTAGTAAACTAAATAAATGGAATAAAACTAGTCAAATGCACACGTCATACAATGACTCATTAGTAAAAATTGTAAAAAAAAATAAATTGATTTTATTTCCAAGAAGTGACATTTGTTTTTTTCTCATAAAAAAAAAACAAAGTAAGGATTTCAAACAATAAAAATTTAAACAAAAAAAAAACTAATACTGGTAAAATATAAATTGCTGAAACAATAAAAAAAACAAAATGATAGAAATTAATTATTATAATCTTAGCAAATATATTTTTATTTATATGTTTAATTGATTTTAATATATGTTTAAAAAAAAAGTTAATTACTACAATTAGTGGTATAATAATGTTGGCTATATGTGGTAATAAAAGCTCAAGGGTATATGCGTTGTACTGCAATCTTGACTTCAGGAAGCATTTAAGAATAAAGTCAAAGCTAAAAATTCGCCAAGTATTTTCGCTAATCTATCGAAATTTAAATCGATAATAATTAACATCAATAGGATGTGTTAGTATTAAGATAACACGGTTGAACAATGATTTTTTTGTAATACAAATGGTATGTGAATTATTGATTCATGCAATGTCACTAATATGCATATATATACTACATATGTATGTACATGAATTACTTCACCATTGAGATATAAAAAATGTAGGCGACTTGAATACCTCTATACGTCTCTAGCAATCTCAACTATTGACTATTGGTTTAAATACGACCTAATTATTCAATTATACACGATAACGATACAAACATTAAACAGTATAAATACGTTTACCTTTTAGCAGACTATTCGATTTGGACTTGGCTGTATGATCTAGGCCCTAGAGCTAGAAACCCCAGCAACTATTTCACTACGAACACCGAAGATAGACTGTAGAACACGCGGCGGGTTGGTCGAAGCGGCCATCTTGTGACGCCATTCTCCCGCCGGCGGGAAACGACTCTGGTCCTATCCCTTCCCCCTAAAAGATATATTCATTTTTTTTTTTTATGTATACCAACCAGATATCACAGTTCGGTACTTGGATGTACGCTCAGACGAAGGCAGATGTTACGAAAATTTCAATCAAAATCAAACTAAGGATGTTCTAATAATAAAAAAGTGATGTTTATAGATTATAACAGACAATAAATTGCAAACAACAATAAACATCCCTATAAGAATGTTCGAAAAATTTTCATTCGATCAGACAAGTATTCAAATTGGCTTCGTGCAAACAACAATGCTAATTAAACGCTTTAAATGTTTATAACAAAAGAAAACTTTCTTTTTTTTAATCAAGCCGTAAAAAATATTTATATTTTTTAGGACATTTTTATGATAGAAAAAAATATTATAATCAAGAAGAAATAGTTTTTAAAAAAATTGATAATTTCTAGCTATCTAGAGTGATTAGATTAACTATATCACTCAAAATATAAAATCATATATTAAATATGACAGTTTATAAATGAAAATGAATTATGGGACGTTGACCCATAAAGAGATGGCTGACCCATTAATTTTCTCGTTTATTTCTTTGTTTTGTGTTTTCAATTTAACACAATGTTAAAGTTTCAATTTAACATGGAAAATGTCAAGTAACATTGACTTGAACTCAAATGAAGAAATGATGAAAGTTTAAGGAGATTTTTTTTTTTTTTTAAGGCACAACACCACGAGATATATATATATATATATATATATATATATATATATATATATATATATATATAAAGATATGAGAGGGACAGGAAATTCTACTAAACGAGAAAGAAGCATTAATAGCATTAATAAAGTATTTAATATCAAATAGTAAAATTCTAACAAATTTCTAATTAAAGTCAAGGGAGTGAAGCTCGAGCTAAAATACAACATTTGTGTTTGTGTATATATATAATAGAGTAATAAAAATTTTGTATTTCAATTTTGGAGATAAAATAATGAAAGGTCTTATGATCTTAAATTTAAGAAAGCAGAGAGAAATCATTTACTGCATAGGGATTCAATATGTTTCAATATTATATGCCACATTTAAAAAAAACAACACAAAATTTAGAATATGTAAAAATTAAAAAAAAAAACTTACAGTTCAATTTCTCCATGACTGGGAAAAAACAATAGATCATGAATCAATCTATAATACAGGCCAACAAAAAATTTTTTTTCTGAAAACTTTGTGTTTTTTTCAAATGTTTTTTACTTTAATAGCTGATTTTTATAGATTTTTGTGTGCTGAATCCAAATCTGGTCTTAGTTTTTTTGTATCATACATAGTTTTTGAGAAATTTGCTTTTTTTATATAATTTAAAAAAAGCATATATAACTGTTTCATATAAATATAAAGCATTATATAACTGTTTCATGAGGCCTAACTTTATATGTAGAGGTGGTAAGAGAATGTTTCTAGGATCTACAAGGTTTTTGCGAAGAATGTTCTTCTCGCCGGGTTTTAAAGACTCCCTCATAGGCCAGTTCTTTCTGCACCAATGTTGATCCCTTGCTCTACTGTCCCATTCACACAAAAAACATGGAAATTTGGTAAAACCGCCTTGCTGACCAAGCTACATGTTACTTTTCAAGTCACCACTTATCATCCAACCATGAGCCGAATAGCCAATTTTATTCAACACTATTTCTAGGTTTTCATAGCTCTCTTCCATATGTACAGAATGACCAACAGGTATAGATGCATAAGTGTTACTATTGTGTAATGAAACAGCTTTTAAACTAGTTTTGGAAGAATCGAGTCTAGAACCAAACAATTCAGTTTTTTCTTTTGTTAACCCACGATCCTTAACTAAGTCGTTAAGCTCAATCTGAGTAAACAGTTTAGGCTCTATATTTGCTGCAGCACATTGGAACTCTTCATCTTGCTCATCTATATCTACATCTGTTACAGCAGTGCTCCCAACTCTTCTACATCCAGCACAAATTATTTTACAATTTTATTTGTAGTATATAAAAGCTGTTAAATTCTGTAATAAATCAAAAAAATTAATATATCGATGTGCAAATGTGAAAAAATGGTAGGTGATGCGGCTCAATAAGTGTCATATTTGGATTTAGCACCCTAAAAAACAGAATAATAAGTGTTTTAAGTAAAAAGGTTTTTTCATCGTTGGTCTGTGTTATCTACTGCTTTTCCCAATTCATATTTTCGAATTGAAAGGACCAAATTACTTGGAGTAAATAAAATTAATCATTATTCGTAATAAACAAAGTTTAGAAAAACTAGGGGGTTTCAAACGTAACTTTTTTTATTCAACCCAAAATAGCTCCTAAGCGGTAGGTCCTAGCGACAAATAATATAAAACAAAAAATTTCATTAAATTTCTGATCAGGAAAATGTTGAAGTGAGTAACAATCGGATAGATACTTTTATAAAATTAGCAATGTTTCGTAAATATTGAATAGAAAATTAGAATTTTATAGCAATATCTACAATTATAAACCGATTTATTTAATATATAAGATATAATAATAAAACAGTTTGAAAAATGTTATCTATATACAGGATCTTACATCAGTATTAATGTTGTTACCCTAAATATTATTTATTACCTTCAAAAGACTTTTATCATTTCAATTTTATAACTTTTAAATCTTACAATGTTTCGAATCTCACCCGGGACCCATGAAATAAACCTTGACCTTACCACCCAGGCTAGAATAGGTAGGTAACCTGTAGGATAACCCGTCCTTCCTGCGCAAGTTGGAATATATACACGTTATGCCCTATAAAGAAAACAAAAAATTTATCTAAAAAAATTTTTTTGCAACGTCTACATATAAGTGTAGAAGTATCAATACAATTGGGAATCCCAACATTTAAATATTGCTAATCATATTTTAAATATTTTCTCAGTTTTAATATCTTTATTTAGTTGATGTGGTTTATATAAAATTAAAATCTTATTTTACAGTTCTAAACTATAAATATGACAGTAAGAAAGAAGAAATGGGATCGATGGTCACGCAACAATTTGAAAGTTTAAAAAGAGAAAAAAAAGTATTATCAAAATCTCAACAAAAGGGATATTAAGGTTTTTGTTTTTTACGTAATTGACTGATGGAAAAAAAATTAATAAATTCATTTTAAACACTTTTCTACATACCAGACTTAAAAGACAAGAAACTGCTCGCCGTTTCCCATAACTCCAACATTTATTAGACAAACGCTCAAAGCTCCCAATAAATTACAAAAGACGTATAAGTAGAACAGTAATTAGGCTCATTTGGACATACGGAGTTGAGCTTTGGGGCTCCACAAAATCTCTCAATTCTTCTCGTATCTTACAATCCAAAATCCTTTATAGTGCTCCATATTATGTCACAAACCAACTTATCAATAAAGATCTTAACGTACTGTATATGTTGCTGATATGGCCCAAACCAGATACCTATCCATTCATAGTAAACTCCATTCCAACTCGAATTCACTAGTCAACCAACTTGCCTCACACTCAATTCCCGATAATCCTCCCAGGCGCCGGAAAAGTAGGCGAAGAGCCCTTCTAATGTAGAACTTTAATTGGAGTACTACTAGTGAGTAACTCTTTACTTGTTATTGACATGTAATCATTTTCCTCAAATTTCCATCCATTCTCCTTTAATATTTACACATTACTATCTATTTATCGGCCTTTAATCTCTTATTATATATTATATAAATTTTTTTATTTATTTATTTTTTTTTTTTTTTTTTTTTATTTAGCGTTATTATGTATATCGTGTATACAGTTGTAAATATCAATAAATAGTTATTGAAAATAAATTAATAAAAAAAATTCTGACAATAGAATGTTTGTTGTTAACACAATTACTAAAGCTATAGTTTAAAAATATCATAAATATTTATCATTAAACTAAATGAAACCAGATGGAAAATAAAAAGATAAGATAGGGAGTTGGTTCAAAGGACAGAATAGTTAAAGGAGGCAAATGATTTTAAAGATATATTAAAAAATAAATAAAAAAGATAAATTTATATAATATATATTATGAGATTACAGACCAACAAAGAGATTGTAATGTGAAAATATTATAGGTGGATGGATAGTAAATAGAATGAGAATGGAAACAATAATTTACTGAGTGTGTTGACGTTTCTGTGTACTTTTAGGCGTTCTTCAGGGCTGTAGAAAGAATGAAGGACACTAAAAAGAGGTGTAAAATATAGAATTGAGATAAAAATATGTATTTACTTTTTTTCTATTACTTTTAACAAGTAAACTTCTGTGATTCCCATTACCTACAACACAAGTAGCTTCGTTCTGTTTGCTTCCTCCTCCCACCTGAGGGTTTTCTGATATGGACAGATAAGAGTACATTTCCCCTTCTTAACTGTGCCGATTATTCCTTGCAAAATTAATTTTGTTCTTAAAAATATTTGTTCCTAAGCTTAGGAAGAGCTTAGGTTCCAAAAGATTATTTTAATTGTCAGTTAATTGTCTTACACCACTGGTTTTCTCAGTTAAATCAATCTATCCTAAAGTTTTTGGCAGCAGTTTAAATTTTTATCATTTACTTTAAAAATGTATGTATTCATTTCTTTTCGTTGATAACATCACTCCTATACGAGGAGGTAACTTCCAAAACGTGTTTTGTCACAGTAATCCCACTTTTCAGCAATAACAAAAACCGTATATTATGAGATGTAATTACCCTCCAGAAACAAAACATTTCTAATTAAACTTATAGCATCTAAAAAAACACATTACTATAAGGATCAGAAATATTCTTTACTCCTAAAATTAGCATTTTTAATTTTAAATATGGACAAAACACGGTTTGATGAAATAACAAAGGGACAAAACACTGTTTGAAGTGGCTACGTTTTATTTTACAGAAGTAGCTTTTTGCTCAAAAGTACACAAAATAAAAATTACATAATAGATGATATATTTTAATGACACTCATAATTTCCGGGGAATATTTTAATTTTCTTAACAGTCACTAGTTTTTAAATATACAGTTCACATCTTTCATTTTCTAAACAGTCATTATATTTTCATTATTGTCAATAATGCAGCGTTCCCATTGGCTGCGTGGACAAAGCATGGTTTGAACTTAAAACAGACTATGGACAAAACACTCTTTGCTTAAAACCCTGATTTTGTTTTCTAATTTTGGATGGGACAAAGCTTGTTTTGATGGCCAATAATCATCACATATTGAGGGGTTCTGGAAAACAAATCTAGTAATACCAAAAACTCAAAAAAATATTTTTTTTTTTTTGGCATAACACGTTTTGAAAGTTACCTCCTCATACAACTTCACATGTTTCTATATTTTTTGTCATAGTTCACCAAACCAGACCACTCAACTCTAGCCCCACACCACTGTACGGCTGTGTAAGTCAGTTAAAGTTATTTTTAATTTTAAAATTAAAAGTTAAGAAGTTAGAGAGAATAAATTTACAAGAGGGCGTTTTGACTAGTAACTCATAGATTTGAATGCCGATTTTAGTGTGCGTAGTAGGGATCATTAATAGTGCAGAGGTAAAGTATTGGCAGAGGTTGTCAATTTGTTAAATAATTTGCACAATCTCACAGATTTCGCAACCGATTTAAACCAAATTTTAATGGTTTCTAGAAGCCGTAAAACTAAACAGAGTTTAGCCCAAATGCGGAGGTCGCAGGATGCCTCCTTATTCAGATATCTCAAGTTATAGTTGACATCGTAATTTTTTCTCCAAATCAGTTTTTGTCCACCAAAATCTGGTGTAAATCCAATGTTATATGCATGGATAGAAAGCAGAACGCACGCTGATTGTAGTGATTACTATTTTAATCGGTTGAACACAGCAAATGTTATGGTCGGTAGAAGTTGTTAATAAAATCTCAACTTCATAACTTAAAATTCAATATTCAATATAAATACAAAACAATAATTTGTCGAGATAAAATTATTTCTCTATCTTGACTTGAGCTGAGAAAAAAAATAAAACGTGATTTTTATATATTAGCTTTTTCTCGGCTCCCAATGCTCATTGGCGACTATAATTATAGTTTTGCACAATGAAAAATTATAGTAATAATTAAGAGTAGAACTTCTTTTTCATATTCTATAAGCAAAAGTAACCCGTACTGAACACTGCTTATAACTTAGCTTGAAACCTTAAACTTAATGTTCAATGCGTCCTTCTCCTTTCTTTATTTCTCCTCTCCTTTTTTTTGTTTCCGTCTCTCCTTTCTTTGATTCCGTGAAATCGTCCGATTCCATTTCAAGCAACTAATAGTTTTTCATTTCTAAATACCATTGGCTATTCAATTTTTATATCCCTTTCATAAGCTCAAAAAGTCAATTCCTCAAAAGTTCCTTAAAATCCCAGCTTCTAATAAGAAATCGAAGTTGGAATCTTATTTTATGAGTCAGCGTACATTAAAAATTTTACCGTTGGGCTGTGCGTGTATAATACAACAGTTGTCTAATAATGTCTATAGTTTTAGTGGCACTGTACAAATAATAATAATAATAGGTGATCTAATAAATAGTAAATGAGCGGCTTGTAGAACTTCAGTAAAAGTTCTGTATTAAAAAGTATAGGAACCATCACCTCTTTAAACTCGGAGGGTTATCAGGAATTTAACGAAAAGCAAGAGTTTGGATCAGTCAGTTTGAGGTTTTTTTTTTTTTATTTTTTTATTTTTTAGTTTATTAATGAATAGACTTAACGTACTGATGTACTCCAACTAGAGCAGGAAAGGCTGGTTTTATGGAGTTTAAAATAAAAGGATAGATATCCTGTTTGGTGAGCGTTGAAGAAATTAACATTTCAAGGGATGAGAGATGAATAGGAAAGTCGAATGGATCTGCAAAGCTCAACTCCACATATCAAAAAAGTCAATAGTCTTTTCAAGTATTTTCGAGCAATTGCCTAGTATATGCCAATATAGTCGAAAACACCGAGAAAATATAATTTAAATTGTTTTTTATTTAAAAAAAATAATAATAATAATAAAATAAAAAAGGTAGCCTATGTTGTGTTCAGAGCTTGACAAGAACTCATTCTTTACTTTATTAGTTACTAGCTGAAAGTACCCCGCTCCGCTACGGTTTAATATCATTAGGATGAAGACAACTTAAATTAGTAAAAGTTAAGCTTAACGTTGATAATTATTATTACTTAAATAAACCTGAACAATTCCATTCTTAGAATAATTTCAATAAGTAAATTTGACAATTTGCAAAAGTTAATTTTATATTATTTTGATAGCCCTCCAGTGAAGCTTCGAGGCAGCACTACCATCTTACCCATCTTTGATACCAGACCATCAGCTTTTCTTATGGCATACTTTAAGTGAATATAGTCTTAACTTCTCAACTTTTTTAATTTTTTTCGAATAAAGTTTAGTCTTTCTGTTTCTATTTTTGCGTATCAAGCATAAATTGGTTGAGATTAGGAAATTAAAGTAAATAAGGTTCTTCACCTTCACCTTCCTCGCTCCACTAACATTTAGGCGTAAAAATCAGCTGCAGACACAGTTTTCTTAAGTGATGTATTGGAGTTTGGGTCACGCTGAGGGATGTTAATACTGTACCTTTCTTCTCCATGGTAGAACATGATACGATACTAAAGAGAATCATACACTTGGTAGAACTATTGATTCTTATCTGTTTTTTGTCCCTACATCGAACTGGCCTTACATGTCATCACCAGAGAACATAAGTCTTTTAACCTCCTCTTTAACATAAGTCTTTTAATAGCTTCTCTTCACGAAACAACTCAAACTTGTAAGTTGTAAGTAACCTCTGCAGCTACCATGAGTTCACAGAAAGTACCAATATTATAAGGTTTCGACATCGATCGTATTTTTGTTTGTTTACAACTATAAGGAACTTAAACGGTGGTCAAAGTTTGCGGCTTAAAGATCTAACCTATTTTTTAACTTAGCTTATATCCAAATACCATATGATAATTAATCTTTTATTATTCACCCAATAAAAATTGAAATCGCATTTTTCGCAAATTAGCCGCGATCCAGGCCTAGTTTTTAAAATTCCTTTCTTAGCGAGCACCTACAGCCCTAGAGGAATCTACATATCGAATTTCATTCCAATCCGTTCGGTGGTTTCTGAGATTTCGTGTTAAGTGAGTGAGTGGTATTTGACAAATATATAATTAGTTATTATATTAAAAAGGCATAACTCCCCATTTGCTTTATTCATTTAACTACATGTTTCAGAGCTTGTCATGTTGCTCCATCTTCAGGTTCTACAATCATTATGTTATTTTACAATTCTTTACTATATTATTACATCACTTAACAATTTTTGGTTTTTATTACCTAACACTGTGATATTCTCACTTGGTCATCTCTTCAACACTGACACCACTGGGCAATGTTCAATTATTGTTTTGTTTATTTATTGTTAGCATTCTGGCCTATTTAATATAGTTCCTATTTTACCATTCCATTTCCATTCTATTAGTTGTATTGTCACTACTATTTACATTTTTATTACTTTTATTTATTAACGATATTATTCTTTTTATGGACTATTTATATTTTCAGTCTATCTATTAATTTAGCATAGCTTGTACCAATTTTATGTGTATCAGTTTTGTAGTTTACTGCCTGGTCTATTGTTTTATTTATATAAATTGCTTCCATTATTTTTCTTATTATTAATTACTTTATTAATTTATTAAAGAAGTGAGTATAACATTCATGCTCAAACATCAGGTACCCACCAGAGACGTGCTCATAGAGTCGATAAATGACTGATATAACAAAAATTCCGCAAAATCCAAGGAAATTCTGCACTCAAGAAGTACAGTCCCTTATTAAATGAAACACCCTATATCATTCGAACCGAATTCATCACGGTAAATAATTATAGATACATACATTTGCCCAAACCTGGGAGAATTTCGAACAACTTGAATTTCAGTTTTTGAAAATTCTTATTGTAAATTAAATAAAAATTTATGTCCGAAAACGGAAACGTATGACCTCTTTTAAGCCACGGTCAATATTGTTGATAATATTTTATGTGACCCGGCAACATTGATTGATGAACCTCGGTTTCATATCACAGCTTGGATCGAACCTACGTCTGGGAGTACAAACATTAATCATTAATTATTAATTCCGGAATACATATTGCATAGAATTTATCATAAAATTGTAATAGTGGAATAATTATTATATATATTCCATTATGGAATTTTAAATTCCAGTTAGTCCAGTCAATGAGTGCTGAAATGAGGGGTGTAGAGTACGTGAAATACGAGATTATTTTTTACTTATTTGCTTCTTTAGGATTAGTTAAAAGGTAAACATACTAAAAGTCCCCGCCCCTGATGGGTGAGTTAACAGTGGTGGAGAGGGGAGAAGGCCTTATTTTTGGGTTTTTCGATTATATCTCGAAAAAGTGAGCTCTAGAAAAATATTTTTCGAATCAAAATAAAAGCTAATTAAATTTCCTATAGAAATTATTCCATACATATATATATGTCGAACTTTCAACGGTTTTCGAGATATACGTTATTGAAAATCGGTAATTTTCGGGGGGAAAAATTTAACCTCAGTTTTTGTCAAACAACTACTTTTAGTACCTTCTATGATCGTTTCTCAGAAAAGATCTCAAATAAAAAGCCGTAGAGCATTAAATTTACTTTAATTTTATATACAGGGTGTTCAATATTCGAAGGCCACCCCTTTTTTTTTCTACAGTTTTTGAAATTTTGAAACGAAACTCTCAGGGTCTTAACTGTGTCAAATAAAGTTTTTTTTTCAGGTTATAATCTGCCATCCAATATATAATATAATATATATAATCCTATATATAACCTGAAAAGAATTTATTTGACACAGTTAACACCCTGAGAGTTTTGATTCAAAATTTCAAAAACCGTGGGGAAAAAAAGGGAGTGGCCTTCGAATATTAAACACCCTGAATATGTGTTGGGCACTTGAAGCAAATGTTTCAAAGTGAGAAATTTTTTTTTTTTTTCGAAAATTGCCGATTTTCAATAACGTATATCTCGAAAACCGTTGGAAGTCTAACAAATATGTATGGAATAATTTTTATAGGAAATTTAATTAGCTTTAATTTTTATCTAAAATATATTTTTCTAGAGCTTATTTTGTCGATATATAATCGAAAAACCCAGAAATGGGACCTTCTCTCCTCCCACTGTTAGCTCACCCCCCAGGGGCGGAGCTTTTAGTATGTTTTCTTTTTAACTACTACTAACAAAGCTATGAAGTAAAAAGTAATCCCATACCCCATGCACTCTACAGTATGTTAGCATAATATAACAACATATTAACAGCAGACATTTCTAAATCCTTTTTCATCTACAATAGGAAATGAAAGAATTTCAAGAGACCATATATACATCAAAACATTTTCGCACTTTGAAATAATCGCCATAGAGCGTGTAGTGGCCTATGCGTGTAGCGGTGATCGAAATAGGCGATAATCGGACGGGGCGAGGTACGGAGAGTACGACAGCTGTTGAAGAATCGTGGCCCTGCGTTTAAGCCTTTTTCTAATAATTTTTTGACATGGATATGTATTTTGGCTGGGGTCTAAAGTTTTCTTGCGTAAATTTTTTTTTTTTTTTTTTTTTTGCACTGAAACATTTTGCCACGCTCTAGCTCTGTTGGTGTAGCTAGGATCAAGAATTTGACGAAAGTTTCCTAATTAGAAATTAAATGGAGAATTTATTTTGTTAAATATTTGTCACTAGAACCTACTATTTATAAGCTATATTGGTTTGAAAGAAAAATTGAAATAGAGGAAACCCCTATTTTCTCCCTCAACTTTTTTAATTTCAAATAATCATTAATTGAAGCCATTGGTGGAAGAAGGTGTTAACTCACTTTTATTAAAATATCCAGCATTATCATGGAGGTGTTGAACTTTTCCGGACGTTAGGATTTTCTTTACAAAATTGTTTCTATTTATCATCCATAATCTATTTTGGTCATATGGCTAACCTAATTCTAATGTTTTTTAAATAATTCCGTTGATAACTCGTTGCTAAAGAAAAAAATTCATTCATGGGTTGACCTATTTTTTAATGTGCAATTTGGTAAAACGTTGCACAATTCAGCAGGTGAGAAAGCGTGAATAAAAAAAAAAAGAATAAAAAAGAAGAAGATTTTTGAAAAAACTAACTGACTTAACATCTTCCGAGACCATTGATAGTTTTAGACGGAATCGTTCAACTACCTATCAAATATATTTAAGGGAGTCAGCTCTATGTTGATTTACAAAAGACTTACGATTCATTTAACCGCCAGAAACTGTTTGATATTTTGATTGAACTGGGGATACCAAATAAATTGTTTTTAATCTAGTAAAGATGTGCATGTTCGAAACATTTAATAAATTCGGAATTGGTACAATTTACTCCGAATAGTTTGAGGTACGTCCTGGTCTAAAACAGAGAGATATAATATAACGTAGCACTAGAATACGTCATTAGGAAGGTAAGGCTTACAGTACAAGGATTAGAGATGGATGATAAAATTCTGCTTCTTGGTGCTTTTGAATGAAAACGAGGATACTATTAAGTTATACGCAAATAAGCTCATGAAGAACGGCAACATATGTCGTAGATACGGTGAAAATTTCGGTGATTTCCAAGATAAAGTTTAAACACGTTGAGCAATCTAAATATCTAGGGTCTACCATATCAAAGAAAACTTAACTACAAGAAGAAATGAGAGGAAGGTTAAAAACTTGTTATTTTTCGGTCGGAAAACTATTCAGTTCCCGCTTACTCTTCAGAAATTTAAAACTAAGGATATATAAGACTATTACACTACCCAAAGTTCTCTATTAATACGGAATGTGGCTGCTTATGTTAAGGGAGGAACAACGTCTTAAAGTATTGCGTAAAATATTTTGCCCAAAAAAGGATGAAGAAACGGAAAAATTTAGAAGGCTTAGCAATGCGGAACTGCGGGAGTTATACCCGGAATAATTGAAAATTGAAATATAGTTCAAGTAATAGCAGTGCGACGGTTGAAATGGCCATGTAAAGTCTTTGGGTTTAGTAATTCCAAAAATCAGTTTTGAATCCTCCGGTAAACGACCATGGGGATTAAGGTTTAGAGGGAACGGGTTGGAGGGAGGTGTGTAGTCAGTTGGTGGTGTCGGTATCGAACCTTCGGGTTCGTTAGGCCTTAATTTATTTTTTTAACACCTTCTTCCACCAATAGCTTCAATTGTTAATTAATTTTTTGTTAACTGTTTATGGATATTTAAAACTGTATACAATAAACAACAAGGAAATTTGAGGATAATGATTACAATGTGGTGTGAGAACAACTACACATTAGTAGCGCTTCAATAAAAGATTTAGATTAGAAGATCTCAAAGCCATCTTATTTTTAAACGCCTAGGAGGATTATCGGGAATGGATTGTGGAGCAAGTAGGGAGACTAATGGATTCGAGTGGAAATGGAGTTTACTATGAAAGGATAGGTATCTTGTTTGGGCTAAATCAGCAACATATGGAACATTAAGATCTTTATGGATGTTTGCTTTTGACATAGTACGGAGCGTAGAGGATTTTACGAAGGATTGTGGATTCTAAGGATTGGGTACGAGACGAACAGGATGGTTTAGTGAAGCCCCTGGTTTCTTTGATCTCATTCAACATATTTCGACAAAAATCACTTAAGATTATTAACTTTGGTCAGATACTGCTTCCAATTTCTGCCATTCATGGAAGATATTTTTCAATTATTGAGCTTAAAGCAGCTGTTCCACTTCAACCAACTATATTGAAAAGTTATTGAGCGCATAAAGTGAAGTAACAATAAAAGTATTTATTGCGTTCCACTACATTCTTTAGCCTTTAAATGAGGTGTTACAGGAATGAATGCACCTTAAGAATGGCATCAAAAGATAAATATCAATTTAAAAAAAAAATAAGACTTGTTTCAATTATTTATAAAGGATGCAATAAATTTGCGAAAGGCAAGAATAAATGAAAAGTATATAAAGATAAATAGGAGCGGTTATAGAACCTGAAAACAGAGGAATATATAAAACGAAACAAAAAATAACAATTAAACTTAAAACATTTCCTAAATAAATAGATAAATTAAGAACAATACAGATTAAAATAATTGCAGCAAGTAATCTTGCAAATATATTTATTTTAGATTAGTGCATTTCTATTAGTTGATTGTTTTTAATATATTTAATAATATTTCTACCTACAAATATCGTTGATTTATGTTTGTATTGCTTTCGAATAATTTAGAGAAGCACCATGGTGTTGGAAAATCATATTTTGCCGAACTTCAGGAGGAATATCGAGATGAAGTTGTGGTAGGACATTTTGTAACAAATCTCATCATTCAATCTGTTGGGCAAACTTTAATTTTTAACACTATTCGACAGCAATACAAAGATGAATAAACCAACGATACCCCCATGGAAAGGTAGAAATGCCTTCCCCTGTCAAAACAGACTCATCTATTCATAAATTCGACTCAGAAAGTGGTATTTTTCAATATTATCTGCATTCAGAAGCTAAAGGCAAAATTGAGGTCTATCTTCCTTATCATTGGGTTTTAAACCTTACATTGAAAATCTAATAAAATAAATCCTAAATAATAATAATAAATAAATGTAACAACATAAGATCCTCTGACATGGTGTAGCTTTATTGACATTCTTTCTATTAAACAATAATTTTTTTCTTTGTGTTTTTTGTAAATAAATAAATAAATTTTGTAATAATTTTTTGTGATTGTGTTTAAAAAGCACATTTCCATTACGGGATTGTCATAATGTTTTATTTACACAAGTAACTGATTTGTAACCTAATGAAAACACCATTTATTCCTATTTTAAAAGTGAATTTCTCTATGAAATCGAAACAAAATCATCACTTTTAACATATCGTTCAAACGCTGCTGAAATTTGCAAGTTTTTGTGAGATTTGAAGTTTTGTGGACAGTTTTTTCAAATAACGTTGAGCGTTGAAGTAATATAAGACATTGTAACTTCCCTAAATAAGGTGAAGATCAAGCTGTTCTTTAGATCCTTTGAAAAATTCAAGATTACACGTACTTTGCTCTTATAGGAAATTTTATGCTAAATCCGAAAATGTGGTCAAAGTTTGAAAAATATCTAAGCAAAATGGAGATATTACAGCTTTTATGGTAAAAAAACTTGGTTTCTTCAAAAAAGTCTTTGATTTATCGTGTATCTGCAAGAGATTGGAATAAAAGGTCTCCGGCATTTTTCTACATTTTTCATCTAGTTTCACCCATATATATATATATATATATATATATATATATATATATATATATATATATATATATATATATATATATATATATAAGCTTCTCAATAGAAGTGGCAATTAATTCATCAATCCTAATTGTATTGGTCCTTCTATACCATCATGCGTACCTCAAGTGATATTTAAAGATGTTTCAGTGCAGAAGATGATACTGTTAAATTGATTTACAGAATCCACAAAGGCTACAAAATATTTTGACAAATTATCTTATTCAACTAAAAATATCTCTTGATGCTCTTAAATTAAATTAGAATATGATATATTCTTAATCTTCGAACTACGCGTTCCAGTCAAAAATTATTATTGCATTGCTGGATTCAGTTCCGGAATAATGGAGATTCCTTTTAATACAAATTTCACTTTCCATGAATATAACATTGGGTACTTCTATTGTACATACAAATCTAATCATTGTACCAAAAGATTTTTCTTTTGATATTATTTTTTATTTTTAATTTAATTTTATCTTCTCTAATCTGTAGAATGTTATCTTATTTTCTTTTCCGTTTATTTAAATATCGTCTATGTACATAGTGTCATTAATGTATTATTGTTTTTCTTTTGTATCTTATTATGTCTCTAACCAGATTTAATTTAGTTACACCTGTACTTATCTTTTATTCTCAAGGGACTTTGTCCCAGAATAAAATTATTTTTCTATTCTGTTCTATTCCATGTTATCGTCTCCTAAAGTAAAAAAAATTTTTTTTTCTTAATTGCCTCTACTACAGTGCATAATGATTGCTACACATTATTTGGAATTACAGGAAATTACAGGATTTATAATATATAAAGACTTGAATTTTATTTTTAATTTGCATTTTATCATATTATTATTATTAAACAATAAATATAATTAAGAATATATTTTATTTAATTGTTTGTGATATTACCTAAAAGCTGCTTTAAGTTTTATAATATTCCTTATTCTACAGTATGTTTGGATTTCTAGTTATTTTTCCATAAACCGTTCGGAAATATTAACCGTCCAGTCTAGTCACATAGTCCTTTGAAAGGACGCTAGGTAGCTCTGTCGACAGAAGCTCTTATATGAACAAATTTTTTAGTTTACTACAAAATTTTAAACTATTAGATTACTAAAAAGTTTTATGAAAGTTTTCTATTGAGTGATCTTAAAATCAATAAATTCCAAATAAACAAAACATTGAAAAAATATGACAACGGACGCCAGAGTGCCCAGAGATTACATAAGCCGTTATGTTGACCTTTGGACTCTCTCTTCTTGTCTCAAAAATACAAAATCATCTAAATTTTAGAATACAAACGCATATAAATTCTAAAATTAGGAACCTAAAACGTTTTATAAGGTTTACTTTGTTAACGTTCACCAATTGAAGATGTGGATGTTATTTGACAAAAACATTTTTATTTATTTTATCAATCTATTTTATTTTTATTTTCCCTAAGTGTTTATTTTAACTTCAATCAAGAACTTTGTTATTTTTGTAATTTATCTAATTAAAAAAAAAAAAATATTACACCTGCTAATTACAGGTAGTATGCTAATTTGCATGGAACTTGTAAAATTATCAGAAATACACTCTCCTCCCATAGGGTTATATATATATATATATATATATATATATATATATATATATATATATATATATATATATATATATATATATAGTAAATAATAATAAGAGTATCTAAAAATACTCTTATATTTTTTGTATATAAAATATCTGAGTGATGTTTTTCGAACTAATTATATTTATATAATATATAAATATATCGTATTATGATAACTAAAAATACAAAACAATAAAAAAATTCAAAATTATTTTATTATACAACTGATATTAAAGTGCTACCCCCATTGTCAACTTATTATGTACGTCATTATCAAATTCACTGGTGTTTGTTTTTTTTAATTTACAGTTGCAAATTTCAATAAATGGATAAATAAAAAATCAATTTCACCCTGAGTGAGAAAAACAATAGATCATGGATATGTATATCTATGATATACTTTTTTCCCCAATTCACATTTTAGAATTATAAGGATCAATGGTTATTCTAAATAAACAAAGTCGAGAGAAAATAGGAGTTTTAAACGTGACGTTTGTCATTTAACTCAAAACAGCTCCAAAACGGTAAGTCCTTTCTACACATTTTATATAACAAAAAAATATTCTCCATAAAATGTCTAATAAGAAAAATATTGAAAAAATTTCGATTCGAACAACACCAATAGAGCTAGAACTTGTCAAAATGTAACATTTTTGACTGTGAAAAATACGTACCTCCAGCCAAATTACAAATCCATGTCAAAATTATGTATATATTTTTCTTCCATTTATTGATACTTACAACTGTACAAAATAATATACAAGTAAATGTGTTGACAGTGAATACAATGGAATGTAAATAACTTGTGAAGAACTACTCACTAGTAGCACTTCAATAAAATCTGCACTAAAACGTCTCTAGGCCATCTTCTTTTCAGGCGCCTCGGAGGATTATCAGGGATGGAGGAGGAAGCAAGTTGGGAGACTAGTGGATTGGTGTGGTTATGGAGCTTACTATGGAAGGATAGGTATCTGGTTTGGGCTAAATCAGAAACATATGGAACATTAAGATCTTTATGGATAAGTTTATTGGTCACATAGTAAGGAGCATTGAGGATTTTTCGAAGGATTTTGGATTGCAAAGATTGGATACGAGATGAATTGGATGGTTCAGTAGAGCCCCAAAGCTCAACTCCGTAGTCCAAATAGATCTAATCACAGTCATGTAAATGAGTCTTTTGTAATTAATTGGGAGCTTTGAACGTTTGTCTAGTAAATGTTGAAGCAGTCTGTAACGACGAGCAGTTTCTTGTCGTTTTAGTCTTGTATGTGGATTCCAAGTTAGACGTTTGTCCAAGTGGAGTCCTATGTAGCGGATCTGTTTAACAGGGATTAGTGGAATATCATTATTTATATTTAAAGTGTTTTTCTTTACTTTTCCTTTCAGCAGGAAAATTTAACATAGTCCCTTCATCTTCCTCATATATATTTTCCTAGTTGTTTTTGTAATATTCAGACTTAGCTACCTCTAACACTTCTGCACATAAATTCTCCATCCAATGAACTAGATTGTATTCTTTGGTTGGCAAATAAGTCCGTTCGGTATTTGAAGGTGAAATAAAACTCAGTGTATAAATAGACGTAAAATTTATTTTAACCTAAAATAAATTCACCATTAGTTAGTATAACAATTGCATAATGCCGCGTTTATCCAGAGTTCTGCAGAAACCGGAATAAGTCGCAGTAACTTGGTGCTAGGTCAGGTGAATACGAAGGATGGAGCAAAAGGTTCCATCCAAAGCTACATAATTTATTGCGGGTGACCAACGAGGTTTGGATCTTGCGTTGTCTCGTTGGAAAACAACATCCTTTCGATTTGCCAGTTATGTGCGGGGTTTTTTTTAATTGCTTTATCCAACTTTGATAATTGGGAACAGTATAAAATTGAATCAATTGTATGTCCTGATGTCAATACCTCGTTTCAATTTCTTGTGGGCGACCAGACTTGTGTAGCGTCATTGATGACAAAATTTCCAGAGCGAAATTTGGCAAATTTTGACTGGGGCGTTCGGCTAAGGAATCCTCCCCATAAACACTGCAAAAATGTTTATGGGTATATATAGAAAAACCGAAAGGACTTTTATGCCAACCCAATATTAAAAAAAAAAAAAGTAACATAACCCTTTCGATGATAAATTTCCGAAACTGTTCATAGCGAATCATTTGTATAGCAATATTTTTAAAAACAACCAACTATAAAATTTCCGTTAAATTATTTTTCTTAAAATAATAAACTTCTTAAAAGTAAGTTTATTGAGGAGCTATTTCATGAAAATTATTCGCGTGAGTAAATCATGACAGGGCGATCTATAGAGAAGAAGGCTTAGTATGCCTTGTAGCTATCATGCTAGACGATGATCAAGCTAGCGATGATCTATCCCTAGGATCGTGCAGCACACGACAGCCTTCAGGTCAAGTAGCCATCAATTTATTAAGCAAGCAGAGTTAAAAAGACTTTTTGTGTACAGTAGACCTTTTTTAATCCAAGAACAATCTATAGTTGAAAGATCCAGTTTTACAAACAGGATCACAAACTTAAAACATTCTATTGGACTGGAAAATAAAGCAGGTTTGTTCATGGTTTATATACAGGGTGTCCCGAATTTAAATGGCAAAACTTCAGGAACTTATAGGGGACCGAAAAACTAAGACAAAAAGTCCTTCAGAGATTTTCTCGTTTTTGCTTAGTTTTAGAGAAAATCGCAAAAAAAGAAACAAAACAAGTTTTCATTTTTATACTTATTTATTTACATTTTATTTATGTTATGTACTTTTGAATGTAAATATTGCTCAAAATGTTGTCCTCTTGCACCAATGCAAGCATTACATCTAGCACTCACTTGATAAATTGCAGCTAAACATTGTTCTGATGATATTTGGTGCACTGCATCTATGATTCGGTCTCTTCATTGCTCTTTTGAGTTGATTGATACCGAATAAACTTTCTGCTTCAAGGTTCCCCATACGAAGAAATCCATGGGTGTCATATCAGGCGATCTGGGTGGCCAAGGTACTACTCCTTCACGTCCAATCCATCGTGGATAATTTATATCCAGCCAAGCTCGAGCAACTCTGCTATAATGAGCTGGACATCCATCGAGTTGGAACCACATTTCAATCCGCTGCTGCAAGGGAATGTAATCTAAATAATTAGAAAAGACGTTCTCCAAAAAATGTGTAAATGTGATACCATTCAATCTTCCAGGTAAAAAATATGGTCCCACCAGTAATCCGTTCCAAATTCCAAGCCAAACGTTAATAGCAAATTCATGCTGAAACCTATTCACTCTAATAGCTTTAGGATTTTCAAGAGCCCATACATGATAATTTCTTTGATTAACAATTCCTCCTCTTGTAAAGGTAGCTTCATCGGTCCATATAATTTTTAATGGAAATGAATTATCATCGCGAATTTTGTCAAGAAACCAGTTACTAAAATTCAATCTCTTGACCATAATCTTGAGGTAATAAATTCTGAACTTTTTGAAGATGGTATGGGTAGCGATTATCACCTTTCAAAGTTCGCCATATTGTTTGCCGCGATATTGCTAATGCAGCAGATGCTCTTCGGATGCTAGTCTCAGGATTGTTATCGAAGTGGCGTTGGACACAATTTCTTCTCCGATAATCTGCTCTTATAGCTGCCTGGAATTGGTCGCCTTCATTACATATTAAGAATGATCCAGTCTCTCGTAGTCTATTAAAAGTTAACGGAAAGACTCATTGATTAGGCACTCTTCTATTTGGAAATCGGCGCGCATACTCCCGCACCGCTTCTAAAAGATTACCGTTACAGAAACCATACACAAAAATCATATCAGCGTATTCATCATTAGAATATGTATGCGTCATTGTGGCTGATGCTATTCACACAAAAATATCTGAGTAACTGACTGAAGACTGATTTAGGAACTATAACCCTAGAAGGAAGCCAAAATGTAAACAAATAAAGGAATGTAAGAGATAACAATAAGTGTTTACATATCTCACTGCCTAGCCTGACGAACTTTGAAAGGTGATAATCGCTACTCGTAACATTTTTGTTTTGTTTCTTTTTTTGCGATTTTCTCTAAAACTAAGCAAAAACGAGCAAATCTCTAAAGAACTTTTTGTTTTAGTTTTTTGGTCCCCTATAAGTTCTTGAAGTTTTGCCATTTAAATTCGGGACACCCTGTATATCAAGTAACTTTGTTGATAACTACTACAATAACATGTCAAAACTTGAAAAGAACTACCCATCAGTAGCAGTTCTATAAAAATTGTACATTAGAAGGTTTCTGTGCCATTTTCTTTTCAGACGCCTCGAAGGATTATGGGGAATGGTGTGGGAAGCAAGTTGAGAAATTAGAGGATTTGAGTGATTATGGAGCTTACTATGAAAGGATAGGTATTTGTTTTGGGCTAAATCAGCAACATATGGAACATTAAGATCTTTATGGATAAGTTTATCGGTGATAAAATATGGAGCATTGAGAATTTTTCAAAGGATTTTGGATTGTAAAAATTTAATACGAGATGAATAGGATGATTTGGTGGAGCCCTAAAGCTCAACTCCGTACGTCCAAACAGGTCGAATCACAGTGATGTAAATAAGTCTTATGTAATTAGTTGGGATCTTTGAACGTTTGAAGCTTTGGGTCTACACTAAATCTTCCAATACTTACAATCCAAAATTCTTCGTAAAATCCTCAGTGATCCTTATTATATCATAAACCAACTCATCCATAAAGATCTTAATCTATATTGCTGGTTTGGCACAAGTCAGATGCCTATCCTTTCATAATAAACTCCATCCCCACTTAAATCCGCTAGTCCACCAACTTGCCTCCCATTCAATTCCCAATAACCATTCGAGGTGTCAGAAAAGAAGATGACCAAGAGACTTTCTAATGTAGAACCTTTATTGAATTGCTAGAGAGTAGCTCTTTACTGTTATTGACACGCCATTGTAATTATTTTCCTCCAATTCACTCGTTGTATATTAATTTATACGGTCGAAATTATCATTTAGTAGTTTTTTTAAAAATTATAAAGCTATAGAACTCTCATTAAAAGTTCAAAAGCAAGCAAAAATGTATGTGTTTTTAACAAGAATATAATTAAGTTCTTATTTTATGTATGTATGTACATATATATTTGTAGCCTGCATGTTTTGACGTGTCATCGTAATCATTTTCCTCAAATATACTTGTCGTATATAATGCATACAGTTGTAAATATCAATAAATAGTTTTAAAAAACATACATTTATCATCATCATTGAACAGATTGTGGTGAATAATATATGATAAAGTAGCAATCGAAATCTGGTGAGATTGATGGAAGAAATGGTGAAATGGAATGTTTAAAGCATGTTCCTCTTTTTGGACAGAATGACTTAACACTAATAGGGAATAATAGTGAACAGAAATAAATAATATTAAAATTAATATTTCTAAGAGCAATGGTAATGTGACGTAGAATAGTTAACAAGGATCAGTAACATCAATTAATGCGTTCCTCACTGTGAACAGATTCACGGACAGTAACTTCATGCAAAGCAGTCAATTGGTGTTCGGGGCACGTTCCAGTAGTCACGGGCACATTTTTCTTTTGCATACTCACGGACCTGTTCAAACTTAGTCGAGAAAAAAAAAATTAATATTTTTATTTTCACCATATTAATAATTTTTACAATATCACAATAAAAAAAAAAAATATATATATATATATATATCCACCAGTAACATTAGCACGATTATGAGATCAATATAGTCTCGAAACGTCGCACATAGGGGTATTCAGCTAATCTAGGCGGCCAAAAGTCGATTTTATAAAATTCAGAGAAGGTTGAAAAAGCAAGCTGTTTATCAAGTTAGATAAACGGAGGACATTATGTGACCCTTGTCCCTTCCTTCCCTCCAATATCTAAGTCGTACGATTAATCGAAACTGCACCATTCTCTCATGCCAACGGATATCTAATTGTTTTATAAGTGTAATCGCTTCAATTAAAATGGGTTTTCTTATATTTAGTGATATTCTTCATAAATAGAATTATTGGTTTGGAAACTGCAGGTGAGGACAGATACTTTAGAAGTGGTTATTATTTTACCAATTAATGCATCAGTGCCATTTTGGCTGTTTGAACAATATTCTATTTTTAATTTATTTTCAACCACATTTTAGTGTTTTTGTTGTCCTTCAGGGTGCGTCCCGGCTGTTATTTTATTTTTATATAATAATGACCAAATCAGCCGCACCTAGCTGCACCTTTTTGATTGAAGTGGCACTAAAGATGACAATCAGAAAATTTAACAAAATTAAATAAAATATTAAAATTCATTTAATAGTATCATCAATTTTTTTTATATTTGTTCATTGGTTCAGGAGTAAGAGAAGTAACCCGGAAATCACTGAAAAATAAAATGCAGGAGCAAAACTTCCCAAATTTTATGTAAAATTAGAATATTTGAAGAAATGTTTTGACTAGTGAGAACTATTCTAGTGACCAGTTAAAGCACTTGAAGTACCATCTAAAATCTAAATTCCAACAGAGGTCAAAAGAGGATGGTAAAATGAAAAAAGAAATTCCTTGAAAAAAGACGATTGACTGCTGAAAACATTTGAAATACTTATTTTAATTAATTAAAGTCATTAAGAAGCACCTTATTCACATTGAAAAACAATTGTTATATTGTGAAACATATCCTGTTACTTACTATGATTGACGTAAATGTGTGTAATGTCGTCAATCACAAGGTCCTCCATTCGTGGCGTAACTTTTAGAGAATTCAATGATTTGATAAAAAAATAAATTTAAATTTCACGCCAGGATTTGTCGGAAGCATATTGCATTTCTCGTATTAGCTCAAATTCATACACAAAACGGAATTGATTGTGGATATACCTAACGTAAATTTGGCAACACTAGCGATGGTAATGTTTGTAGAAAATATTTTAGATGCAAATATCACTGGTGTTGATTCCAATTTGTTATACCAATTTGAAGTAATCATTGAAGTAAAATCAAGTGGCCACAAGGTTTATTTACAATAATAAAATTATATATGTCATTATCCACATATCATGCATAAAATTCTGATTCACGGTGTAACTTTGAGAGAAAAAGCAATTTTGGCAAAAGGGTTGCTCGAAGAAGCCGATGAGGCAGACAAAAAACATTTCAAGCTATACAGGCAGAATTTTACTCGAAAACTTCCATGGAGGAATATTTAAGTATATTAAATAAACATCAACATTTTTTTTTTCTTAATAAAGATCCTGAAAATCACTTTTTCTAAGCTTAATACGATTGGAAAATATATTTTTGAAAGTAAACTGGGATTAAATAATTTTGGCCACCTAGATTCGTAATATACCCCTATGTGCGTCGCCAAAATAGTTGTTTTTATTTATTGACTGAACCTCAAGAACCTTACTTAGCATAAATATATAAATAAATAAATAATAAAATATATATATATATATATATATATATATATATATATATATATATATATATATATAATAATTAGAGTATCTAAAAATACTCTTATATTTTTTGTATATAAAATATCTGAGGGATGTTTTTCGAACTAATTATATTTATATAATATATAAATATATTATATTATGATAACTAAAAATACAAAACTTAATAAAAAAATTCAAAATTATTTTATTATACAACTGATATTGAAGTGCTACCCCCATTTTCAACTTATTATGTACGTTATTGTCAAATTTACTGGTATGTTTTTTTTTTTAATTTACAGTTGCAAATAAATAAATAAATAAATGGATAAATAAAAAATCAATTTCATCCTGAGTGAGAAAAATAATAGATCATGCAAATGTATAACTACGATATACTGTTTTTCCCAATTCACATTTTAGAATTAAAAGGATCAACTTCCTTAAATTAATAATTAAATTCAATAAACAATCTATGATTATTCTAAATAAACAAAGTCGAGAGAAAATAGGAGTTTCAAACGTGACGTTTTTCATTTAACTCAATACAGCTCCAAAACGGTAAGTCCTTTCGACACATTTTATGTAACAAAAAATACTCTCCATAAAATGTCTAATAAGAAAAATATTGACAAATTTTCGATTCGAACAACACCAATAGATAGAACTTGTCAAAATGTAACACTTTTGACTTTGAAAAATACGTTAGATCAAAAAAGTAATGACCTCCAGTCAAAATACATATCCATGTCAAAATTATATAAATAAAACTAAGACATCACAAAGATATTATGAACACAAATTCGGTATATTGAATTTGTTATTATTATAAAAATTTAATGATTTCATTAACAAAGCAAATATTCACATCAAACATAAAATTATATAACCTTTATTGTACAACCTTCCTTCGAATGATCAGCTCTGCCATACATTCACAGCTGTAGTTTACATAATTATTAATGTTCAAATGATTCTGTCATCTTGTTGCCTTGGGCCCAAGAGATGTTCTTCGACTGGACCCTAAACGCACAGTGCCTCTTCCTCCAGAAAACTCCTTTCTGGTCTTCATCACTGCCTTCATAATCAGCACCTTCTCTTTTGTTCAATCACTACTTATTTTTAGCCAACTATATAATCTTTTAAAATATTTTTTGATTCTTTAAATCACACATTTTAATTTTACTATAAATTCAAATAATTATTTATGGAATGTTTTTTATCATATTACGAACGATGTGTAGAGCATTCGTTTTAAACCAGTTTACCAAACACATTGAACATACATTTTAAATAACTTTTGAGAAATAAAAGTTAAATAAATAAAATAAAATGTAATTGAACTCTTCAATATTTTAAACAAAATAAATCAATGAAATAATAAAATATTAAGTGTGAGGATAAGGGATAGTGAATTTGTTTAATAATTATAATTTACTTTCTTTTTTTTTTTTTTTTTTTTTTTTTTATTAAACCTTTGCTTAGTCCATATCATTACAAATTATAATAAACTTTTTCCAAGTATGATTGTTCATTTATAGCAGAAAATTAATGTCACTTTTTTTTATTATAATTATGTAGTACTATTATTAAGTTATTGTCGTCATTATTTACGATTCCAAGCCCATGTCAAAGTAATATCTTGCGAACAAGGGAAAATCGATAAACAAAACAATACACCATTCAGAGAGCTGTAAAATATTAATGAGCTGAGGTTAAACGATGTGACCCAGCCAGCAACATCTATTAAATATTTCTTATCATAGTGAAGTCAACTATCATAATGAAGGTTGCTAGTATTGATAATTAATCATTGATAATCTACATTCTTGGAAATAATTACAGACAAATCAAATGAGAAGTTATGAGAGTACATTTGTCTGATTAAGAATGACCAATGATCAACTTGTAAATAAGCCCGTGGATAGCCTGAGAAGTAATTTGGAATATAAAAGCACATTGTGAAATAAATGCATTTTGCAAACAAAGGATTATGTACAAGTTTATGTTAAATATGGGAACGGAATACATCAGCGGTATATTATGTTATAGATAAGTTAAGTAACGGGTACTTTACGTTTAAGTAGCAACTTGAGACCGCACTGTCATAGGATAGTTTAAACTAGAGATGGGCCAACTATGACTTTGGCCAACTAGTCGGCTGGCAAAAAGACAGGCATCGGAAATCGACTTTAGATCATCGATTTCCGATACCAATTCTTTCCTCAAGATATTATCTAATTCTCTCATTTTTAGACACAATCGTTTTTAATTTGAGATTGGTAACATATATTATTGTTGCAAAGTGAAAATGACTCCAGTATCTAACCCTGTTAGCTCTAATCAAGATGATGTAACAAGAACTAAGGTAGGATGGAGACCCGAGGCAGGTTAGGACCAACCGCCCGCCCAGAGAACAGACCGCTCCAAGGAAGGGCCAATCCCGGAGGTCCTAGGCACCATGTTCTAGTCCTCGCCTAGCCCAACCTGCTTCCTAGGCAAGACCGTTGGCTACCAGCTAGGCAACAATGGAGGTATCCTCTAGGCAAGCCGTCACACCGGTTCTACACCTGTGGATCAAATGTAGCGGTTATCTATTTGTAAGGTCCATCTTTTTAAAAACTAGCTCCTGAGTTCTCCGCTCAGTTTGATGGGAAGTAGTTTCTCTGTATTCATACAATGCCTTTTATCTGAAGTATCTTCCTCATCTTGGGTAGGCAACGGACTACCCAGGATGAGGAAGATATAACTGATTTTATCCACTTTTGTTTTGTTCTTCTGTACAAGGCATTTTGACACTTCTAATTGATTATTACAAATAGACAGACTTATTTATGGAAACAACATTGAAAATATAAGGTTCAGAGTTAAATATTATATCATTTAAAAAGAAAATTGCAAGTAAACTTGGAGTTTACTAAGAACCTCCACAAGCTCCTTGGTATTTTGTTAACATAACATTACCTACTAAATTACATATGCCAACAACGAATACATACGGACTCACTGCAAACCATTCCTAATAGAAACTACCGACATCACCTACGTGCCTTAAAATACAACTAGGAGACTGAAATAGAAGTAGGATAAGAGATCTACTTTCCTGAAGCAAATAAATACCAAGGAGTAATTATCACTGGGTATCGATCTTCCTCATGCCTAACATGTAACACATTTTTCATCGAACCATTGATTGTCGGTAAATATTCTGACAGGTTTAGATACTAACAGAAAATTTACAATATATATAATATCATACATTGTCTATAATAACTCTATGTAGTTATTCATAATAGTTCATATAGTTATGATTCCTATTAAGCGCCAACGTAAATAGTTAAATAACTATTTTTTTCACAAAGAATCATCAGATCAACAAACAGAGAATGAAGAATATACTAATTAGAGGAATAATAATTCAAACTGCATATTATTTTATTTTATAAACAATTTTTATAAAATCGGTACTTTACACGTACGAGGTATCATATATTAGCCTACGATAAATAACAGGAGTGGTGTAAGAGAAGAGGTGTCTTTTTTATCTAGATCTTGATGCATTATGTAAATGCACATCTGGAATTTGACGGTTAGAACCAAAAAATTTTTTTAACCATTTTATGTAATACAAATAAAGCAAATAAAAAAAAATAGTAATTTTAAACTAAACCTTTTTACTATTGATAATTATTTTGTTAGAATGCCTTTCCGTGGCAGGTAGAGCACCTAACTGAGATCAAGTCATAAAATTTAATAAAAATATAATTGAATTTTTTTTTAATAATATTTAATAAGGAAAACCTAGGGAAAAATAAATCGCAAGAAATAAGAATATATATATATATATATATACACTAAAAATAAATTTAATCACCAAATATTATTTTAAATATAATTATTCAACATTTTTGTTAGTAAACTCCCTGTCAAAAGTATAGTAAAACCTTGAAATATTTTAATTTTATAAAAAACGTATTTTTTTTTTTTTTTTTGCATAATAAAGAAAGGTTCTGAAGTCTATATTAAACATTCCTAAACTAGACATAAACAATTTTAATTAAAATAAATTACAATATTTCTTCCAATAAACAAAAAAGTTAGAAAACTTTTTTTTAATTTAACGACTAAATTTTTAATTTATATTTAGTAAGACATATTGCCTCCTCTGGCTTGAATGACTGCTTCCACTCTTGGCATACTATTAAATAACGAAACGAATGATAAATATGGACTGAAGGAAATTTGAAAAAATAATCTAAAATTCCATCGTTTGTTATTAACAGGGAAAAACATTGATGAGTCTAATCCTTAATGTTTCACGTTTAATAAATAATGAATAACGTTTAATGAATAATAATGAATATGAATGTACACCAAGTATGAATTAAGGTAAAACCAGGGAAATCTCGCGAATTATGTATTTCAATACTTTTGACGGGGAGTTTAGTTTAGCATAATATAATAATAAGTATAATTGAATTTATTTATTTTCTTTTATGATTAAATCTTTAGTTTATTACATACACATTAAAAAATAAAAATCAATAAGGCACAGTTTAGATCATCCTAACATTACAAGTACCAGCTTGGTTAGCGTAACGATATTTCTTTTGAATATTAATAGTTAATTTAAATATATACATGGGCTTGAATATAGATGTTTTCATGTATAGACACATACATACATAGGCATATCTTACAAACTAAGAGAACAGAGAAGTTCATTGCCGTTGTAAGCTAGCGAATACGCATGCGCGGATTCTATTTCTGTAAGTCCTTCTCAAAAGGTCGTTATTTATCCGAGAGGGGAGAAGCAATGTCATTCAGTCCCCGAAAATAGAAGGCCGTCATCAGAGATAACGTTTGTCCGATTTAAAGTTAAAAAATTAATTTGAGGAAATCAATAAAATTAAGAAAAAATATTTCCCTAAATTTCCGGTAATATGAAAAAATATACATTAATTTAAAATTGGCACTATTACAAAAGAACAATACCTTGGTCAACTCCTTTCTGGCCGGAATGTTTGGCATTTCTATTGTCAAAACATATTTATGTAGCCTATCAACCTACTAATATTTCTTTTATACATAAATAAATAAATATTTTATTTTCAAATATAAATTCTTTTGTACATAAATATGAAGTTATATTTTTTTTACATGTAGCCAGAATTTTGTATAAGGATTTCATCATAGCCGTGTTTTAACCTTGGGTGCCAGTTTTATTTCTAATTATTATTATTTTTTTTTTTTATATTAATTGTTTCTTCCAGTCCCAGCGAACAATAAGATGATCCAATTTATTGAAATACATAACCAATTGAACATAAAAAAATTAATGAATTATTTAAAAAAAATTCAAGCGAATCCGAAGGTTTGAAACCGACTACTCCAAGTGCCCTGACCACACCACCTTCCTCCATCCGACATCATACCCTAATCCGCAAGATAGGTCCTGACACAATCTTCCCATATACGTCTTGATCGTTATAATATATAACTGGTGGAAGTAGTAATACACTTTTAGGATATTCAGATATTTTTATTACATCCTATAAATTAAGATTCTGATGTTACTTCTTTTTTTCCAAATGTATGTATGTAAGTCATCTTTGTTGTTTTAAATATAAACACCTATATTTTAAATTTTTCTAAGAACGATTTTATTTTACGACGTTGTCACTATCACTATGATTTATTAACTCTTCACTTTGACAATCAAGTTTTTATTTTGTACCTACTAACTGTAAACTTATGCATTAGTTCAATAAGCATAGCAAAATAAATACTATTAAAAACTGTATGATGATTTATTTTGAGGGGTGGTAAAAATTAAATACCATTTTTAAAAATTCTTAATCTATGAGGAGTAGGAAGTAGGAAAAGTTTATCAAGACCTTTTTTAAAAACTCGTTTCCAGTCCACAAAATTTCATGTTTCCTATTTAAAAATTTATACCATTAAAACCTTTTTTACTATTTAAGCTGAAAATATACCATTTTTTCACACGTTTCATAAAAACTTTATCTTCAAAAAAGAATTGGAAAAATGAGTGTTTTCATTTTTAAAAAATAAGTTAATGTTAGCTGACTTCATCATATCGCAAATGAAAAATATAACGAATAGCAGATAAAAAAATTAAATAAAAAAAAAGTTCAACAATTTTTTTTCTTCTAACTTTTATTTGTGGAAAAAGGTACGGTGAGCCACATTATGTGGAACAGCTTGTGCATACCATATAGATACATAAATACATATTTTATACAGATATTCCATATATGTTTCATCCTCCTCTTAGTTTTCCCATAAAACAAGTCAATAATGAAATAGGTACATTAGGTAACAAAAAGTAACAAAACAAATTCTCAAAATAAGAAAAACTGAAATGAATGGATAAACTAAAAAAGTAAACGAAAACAATTAAACCAAAATAAAAAAAAATCTTGAATATCAATAAATAAAAAAAAAAAATTGCAATTTTAATTGATGTTTTCCGATACACTGTTTCCTGTTGTATAGTCCATGTACAACCTTTGCATTAGAGAAGCTTCAACTATATGTTATAGTTTTGGGGATTAATATTTGCATGCATTTGTATAATGGTCGCAGATTGTGCATTTTTTTGGATTTTGCTACATGGTATTACCAGATATCCTATTTATTTATTTATATCTATTCGTGCCTGATGACCTAAGTTATACGGTTATTAAGAGGTGAATGTTCCTTTGTAAATCATAATGAAAAATTCCAAACTTTCAAAATATGATATACTATTAACAGTTGGTACCTATAAATAAGTATATTTTAATTTATGAAAATCATACTTAATTACCGTTCATAATATTTTTATTTAAATATATATATACCTATATCAATTGAAATTTAGAACTGTATGAATAAAAAAAAAAAAAAAATTTGAAGTATGAAATACATATATATATAATAACAAGCCAAAGATTTGTAAAGCATTAGTATTGGGTTTACTTAAATTAATGTTCTATATTAGAAGGCTCCAAAACCATCTTCTTTTCAGGATTATAAGCAATGGAATACGAAGAAAGTAAAGAAATTAGTTAGTAACGAGTTTATGATGAAACCATTGTTATCTGATTTGGCTCAAGTTGGATAGAAATCGAACATTAATTTCTTTATGGATGTTTATTGGTATCATAGCAGAACTGTAACGATTTTAAATTGTAAGGATCAGATATAAGATAAATTATATTGTTTGGTGGAGTGGAGTCTTAAAGCTCAACTGGTGATTATTACCATAAAAAAAATAAATAAAAATATAATTTTAAATATTTATGATAACTTTTATTAAATCTATGACAAATCTAAAAATTCTGGTTAATTTTCTCTTCTATTAATGTTCAATAAAGCATAGTCGACTACATCATGGATATTTTTAACTCGCTTCTGACCTCTTCGGTAAATTACAGATTTAAGGAATGAGAAAGAGGCCAGACAACCTTGACATGATTTAGGGGCGGGAGAGAAATTTATTCCCACCTCAAATAATCAGGAATATATTGAACTATTAAAAAAAAAAAAACACATTCAACTCTTTAAAAAATTTCGATAAGAATTTAGAAAAAGTAATACAATTATACATAATGTTTATTAAATTATAAACATATAATGAAACATTACATTTATAATAAAATAAAATATTCCAGACCTTTTTAAAATTTAATATTTTTACTCCATTACTCCATTCATACAAAATGTACAATAAATAAATAAATAAGCCCTTCTAAATATACAATGTACAAAATAAAGTAAATATAAATACAAACTAAATCAGAAAATAATAGAATAAAGAAATAATAATATTAAAGAGAGAGAGAGAGAGAGAGAGAGAGAGAGAGAGAGAGAGAGAGAGAGAGAGAGAGAGAGAGAGGAGGGAGAGAGAGAGAGAGAGAGAGAGAGAGAGAGAGAGAGAGAGAGAGAGAGAGAGAGAGAGAGAGAGAGAGAGAGAGAGAGAGAGAGAGAGGGAGGAGAGAGAGAGAGAGAGAGAGAGAGAGGGACGGAGAGAGAGAGAGAGAGAGAGAGAGAGAGAGAGAGAGAGAGAGAGAGAGAGAGAGAGAGAGAGAGAGAGAGAGAGAGAGAGAGAGAGAGGGAGGGAGGAGGGAGGGAGAGAGAGAGAGAGAGAGAGAGAGAGAGAGAGAGAGAGAGAGAGAGAGAGAGAGAGAGAGAGAGAGAGAGAGAGAGAGAGAGAGAGAAGCACAATCACACTATATGTGTGATTCTCACACAACGGCTGATTTTTAGAGCAGAAGTTTTATATTTCCCGAACACAAAGAAAAAAATTGTCTAATAATACTAAAGATGTCTATAGAACATCCTACTGCTTGGTGAAACTCATGTCCTATTTTTCTAATTTTAGAATTTTTTTTACCTCCATGGATGTTACATAACTATCAATGTAGTTCCTAAACAATTTTATTTCCTAGTAAATTTTTCGAGTAACTTATCATGGAAATAGTATATTAATGAATAAACAATTTCGTTGTCTTTAACATTTTAATGTAGTTATTAAAATAATTAAGTTGATACATACACACAAGCAGTTTTGCTAAGAGATCACAATCAAAATCACATGGTGTCTATTTATTATTTTAAACAAAAATATAGGTTACCATTACTCACTTGTATTTTCCACTTAATAAGAAATACATAGAAAAAAAAGGCTTATATGTAAGAGAAATAGTGTAATACATGGAAGTTACACGACTTCTGACACGAAAGTTACAAACGCCTTATGAAAAAAAAAACTTTTAAAATGTTTAAAATATATATATACATTAAATTTCCATATGCTACACAAGGTCTTATCGTGATTAAAAATAGTTATAAATAGGTGAAAATCTAATCTCCATAAACGGAAATTACATAGATGGAAGTTACTCATAGATTCCGGGCTCAAGTTTGCTGTAGGAATGGAGAACTGAAATGTGACCGATAATGTAGAAATCACTAGTTTTGCCATTTTTTTTAATGCAAAAATTTCCGTTTCAAAATTTTACAGTCTTTATTAGACTTCAGTATTTTTTTCAGAAGTCCACGCAGTTACATTTTTTCTAGGACTTACGTTCTTTTCGTAACTAGGAACGTTCACTATTTCAAAATATATTTTTGATTGCAGGCCATCAGTGCCATGCAATTTAGGGCAATTAATTTATATACCAACGAAGAAAGTTAAAAACTTTAAATTGGGCCATCCACGGAAGTTACAAAATCGGGGTTTGAAAACAAATAACGCCAAAAAAACCATTATTTGTTACGTTTTCTTTAATGGCATGATAAAAAAATGCATTTTTGAATAAGTGCAAGAAAAGAAAAAAAATTGAACTGACAGTTGTAGGCCCTAAAACGAGGTATGAGGTAAGGTAAGGAGTAAGGTATGAGGAGACCTAAAACGAGCAGTATCCGAGTATCAACCAAATATGACAAATATGACGGTATACTTCTTCACGGCAGCCATTGATATATGATATAATCATACGTGCAATGTAATGGTATCAAATATAGATACAGCCATAATTTGAGACGAACCATTGTACCATTTTAGACTCAGGTACAGCTAGGAGAATGCAATTATGGTTCTCAAAGTGAAGCCGTTCAGAAAAGCTTCCTGAAAGGCAATGGTTACGGTTGCAAGGCAGAATACTAATATCACTTCTGGATCTACACAGCAGATTGGCAGCAGTCGAAGGCTATGGCGAGGTCAGGGGTGTATTCTATATTTAATATATAAAACTGCTCAATTCAATCCAAACATTGCTTTAAGCTAACGTCATCAGAAAGAAACATTTTTTTTTTATAATTATATTTAATTTTTTTTTTTTTTTTTTATGGATGAATCCTGCTGAAAAGAACTTGGACTGCTATTAGTGTTAGAATTTAAATAGAAGAGATATTTTCATCTCCCAGTGTTTATTTAAGCTAATTACCAGCCTTGTAAAAACAACACATTAACTCTAAGACATAGAAATAGTCGAGAATTGTGAAGGTCTTGAGGTTTATACAAGAGGGGTATTATAAGTAGATTTTCAAATTTAAGAAATGGATGAAGAAACATATACGATATAGAATAAAAGTAGTTCAATAAACCATACAATGAAATAACCAACCAATTAAAAAAATAAAAATAAAATAAAATCACCAAGGGACTTCCGAAAAATAAACCATTAATTAAACTGCCCTCATTATTTTAAATCGTATATATAAGATGAACGAAAACGAAAATAATATTTATTTTCAAGCTTGGGGCTCACTAAACCTCCTGATTTTCAAAATAAATAAAAATTATAGTTTAAGAAAACTATAAAGCACGCTTTTATAGTTAACCTAACTAAAAAGTGTGGTGAACAATTTGCAGAAGTCAGACCTTTTAATTTTTTGAGTTCAAGGTATGAAGCTAATTTCCCTGTACTATTCGTGATTTGTTTGCAATTTTAATACAGTTTATTTAAAATTAACCAACAATTTTTGTTTTTTTGACATATCTCAGAGCAGAAATGGAAAAATTTTCACTTTAAAAATCCTATCTTGTACAAAATGTAATGATGGACAACTTTTAGTATATAAAATGTTTTGATTGGATAAGCCGCTTTCGCGTTATAGACTCCTAAACATGACCAAAACTAACTTTTTAAAGTTGGATAAGTTCTTCGATGTTTGACATGTGGCTAAACGCCAAAATCAAATTCAGCTTAAGGGTCTTTTAATGTAACTTTAATTTTGTAAACATTTTTCGATTGAAAGCATTTTCTAAAATCTAAACGTTCTAAAAGTTTGGGTTTTTTTTTGCCTCCTAAACATGTTCCCCTTATGGGTAATATTTTATTCTCAGGACCCATCAGGACCATATAAAAACGTAAAACCAACTGATTCACCTTTTGGGGGTAATTTAACTAGACTAAGTTAGAACATTATAACAAAGTTGTGCAATTATTGTATTGTCATTGGTCTGTTAAAGTCTTGCCTTTTGAGCCGAGTATGAAGGTTCCATGGAAGTCTTTTGTCTAAGTAGAAACCAAGATACCGAAGTGTATCAGCTTTAGGTAGTGGAATACCATTGAAGTAGGTAGGAGAACAGGATTTACAGTGGAGGGTAAAGGTTACGTTGGTGTATTTAGTTTCATCACATATTTTACATTTAGCTTTCAATTGATTTAGATGTCCATGGCTAATCACTTTGCCAATTTTGTTGAATCAGTTATGAAAAACTTTTGAATTCCCGATATTTTGCTCCTCTAGAACAATAAAACTAGAATGAAACATACAATCTAAAAAAAACAAGTTTCGAAGAATAACCAAACCCTCTCCAGCCAGAGTAGTTGAAGTGGAAAACTATACTGTGAAACTTATAGATTAACTCGGATTACTTTGCGATCGACGAGACATTTGACTAAAACAATTAACTTGGTATAGCCAGCAACAAAAAGTGAGACAGTGAAGCGAAGACTTGGATTATTGGCCGGTGGAAGAAGGGAGCAAGGGCAGACAATGGAGGGAGGACAGGAACCGGTTCTGACCACCCTCCTACCCTCCTGTACTCCTCCGCTCTGCGTCTATGCGCTAGTTATAGGAGCTTCTCTCAACTCTATAATGGCGGCTAGGATCTAACATCATCCTAATAGAGATGTTAACCGGGCTATAAAAAAAAAGTGTCAGCGGTCAGTGGGACCGCCGCAACTAAAAAAGCTTCCTTACTCTTACATATGAGCTTACAAATTATTCTGAGGCTTCCAAAGATAAATCTCAAGTCCATTTTTTGATATGGCTCTAACAATACTTCAAAATCAAACACAGAATGTATATTATTAAATTTATTACCTATGCCGTATCGAAATTGAAGAATTAAAATAAATCCAAACAAATCTCATCAAATAACTTTTATCCTTCGTCGTAAACCTACGACTTCCTGTCCTACAGTATCCTTCAACAATGTTCCACTGATCCCTGTTGAATAGATCCGCTACCTAGGACATCAACTGGAGAAACGTTTTACTTGGAATCCTCATACAAGTCTAAAAAGACAGGAAAATGCTTGTCGTTTTTGACTTCTTTAACATTTACTAAACGTTCAAAACTCCTGATTTAATAAAAAAGACTCATTTACATAACAGTTATCAGACCTATTTGGACATATGGAGTTGAGCTCTGGGGCTACTGAACCTTCCAATTCTTATCGTATACAATCCCAACAATCCAAAATCCTTCGAAAAATCCTCAATTATCCTTATTTTGTCACGAACAGAACTTATCCATAAAGATCTTAATCTTAGTCTGATTTTCAGATTTTTTTTTACGTGAATACGTCTTTAAATTTGCTACCATATGGGGCAATCCAAAAAACCTAATGATAACAAAATCGGGGTATAAACTTTGGCGTTGTAGTTTCGAATCTATCCTGTGCATCCAAAATTAAATTATAACACTGAATGGCTAAAGGATCAAAGAATTCATTGCGATAAGTGAGAACAGTGGACGCATCGCAAGCGGTGGAGGAGGAAACGCCGCAATTTTGAGGGTTTTTTTGTTGCGTATCCTGATTTGCAATTAGTTTTTTTATTGAATAGTTTTTCTAGCAAACAATCTTTAGGTGTTTTTTTTTTTAAGTAGTTAAATCACGTTGAATATAGCCATACAAAAAATAATTTCTCTTCCTAAACCAGTCTGACCTTACTTTTATTGAACAGCTGTGATACAATTTAAAAAATGGATTACACTTCATATTTGAAACAATTTTCGAAAATTCGCTAATAATAATAAATAAGTAAAAAATAATTATTTATATAAAATACATCCTGAATAAAAGCTATTAACAAAACATAAAAACAAACAGAACATTAATTAATTAATCTGAGCACTCAATAATTGAAGCAGGTGTTTGACATGAAACATCGTTTCCGTTACATGCTCGATTAATTCAAAGCTAATATTTGTACGAATATATAATGTAACGTCACCACAGAAGCTTTGTTTCAACTGTTTCATTTTCATTCCTGGTATTTGGAATGATGCACCCATACCTTGGAGCAAAATTAAAGAATTTGGGTCATTCAGAAAAGGTTTAAGCTTATATTTATTTAAGTTATCCAAAAGAGCAGGTTGCCCAGTTAGTATGAATCCATGATAAACAAAAAATATAGAAAGAGAGTAAGGTATACCAGTAGTGCTGCCGATTACAACATAATATTTTTATCCTGGATAGCAGCAACATTTATCCCAAATGATTAATGAGTAATATTCCTTTTCAAATTTAATAATGAGACATTAAGAATATAAGTGTCTTTATATTTGAATTAGAAATTAAGATATAATTCGTACATTTACTAATTACTAATTTATGTAATTAGGTATTCACACCTCGCTGATAACGTGTAGCCTCCACAAAAACCAATGATTGCTCGAATTTCCCCCCAAAAACATTTTTCCATTGGGGTGCAAAGACTTGTAAAATTTCCCCCTAGGAGGAGAATTCCCCCACAATCGGCAGTCCTGCATACCAGGTCAAAGAGATCACGCAGGCCACGTGGGCGGACAGTGTTACTTCAATTGTCGGGCACATTCCAGTTCTTGTGAGCTGCAGACCAACAGCTCAAGACATAGAATACTCCAGGCACAGAGCCAAACAACAAACTACTGCGCAGATTTATTTATGACAAGTTAATCAGTGGATTAACTAAAAAATATTTTCATAAAGTTTAAAATGTACTCAATATGGGTTTTATAATACATCCTCATTTTCCATCTAACCCTCGCAAGCCACTGGAAAAATTAATTAAAGATGGATGGCAGTGTATGTGGGATGAGAGCCCACAGAACAAACTAGGAATGATAAAGAAAAATGTAAATCCCTTCTGTACATCCAGCCGAAAACCAAGAATAAGAACAGACCATACCAGACTTAGAACATAAGAAACTGTTTGTCATTACCGACTACACCAACGCTTACTAGACATGCGTTCAAAGCTCCCAATAATTACAAATGACTTATTTACATGAAATTAGACTTATTTTGATATATGGAGTTGAGCTTTTGGGCTCCACTAATCCATCCAATTCATCTCGTATTCAATCCTTACAATCCAAAATCCTTAGAAAAATCCTCAATTCCCCATACTTTGTCATAAACACACTTATCCAAAAAAATCTTAATATACCTTAATTTTCTGCCTTAGCTCATAACCATTCAAATCTTCTAGTATCTCAACATACTATTCGTCTGAAAAGAAGATGAAAATAATATAGAACTTATTAAAATGGATAGTTGCTTAGCAAACAATTGACATATTATTACGATCATTATCATCTCATTTAATAGATGCAGTTGTAAATTTCAATAAATAGCTGAACAATTTTTTTTTTTTACTGAATAAGGGTTTTATAACACATTTTCATTTTCCATCAGACTTACTATGATTAGAGCCCACCGAACAAGCTAGGAATGATAAAGAAAAATGTAAATCCCTGTGGTAAATCCAGCCGCAAATCGAGACTAGGCCAACCAAGATTGACTCCCACTTACCTAGTCTCAAAACTAGCTCCAATATTGCCGTAATATCATGACAATAAGCCATATTTTCAAATAATGCAGCTACAGATTCAGTGTTCCAAATTTTAAAAAAAATTATTGCAGAAATATGAAATGAAATATTGGTAGATTCAAGAACAAATTTTGAATAAGAAATATAAATATGAATAAATAAATAATATTGAAAAAATGAACATATAAAAATAAAAATTAATAAATAGTGTTAATAAACAAAAACAAAAAAAATGATGCATTTCATTAAAACACCTCACCATTAGATTCAATTTTGTAGCAGAGTTGGGTAAAATTCAATCATAATTAAATTTTTCACAACTTATTTCCTTAATTAAACCAATCATCTAATTCAATTATGATTAAACCTTTCAGTCTAATTTTCATTAAATCAATGATTTAGAGCAATAAAAAATCAACTGAAATATTAAATTATATGATTGATTCCAGAAAATTAGTCAGCAAATATTTAATCATGATTAAATTTTGCCAAAATCTGTGTGTAGCTTTGATAAATATTTATTAAAATATCATCCACAAATAGCTGAAATATTTAGATTTATTATTTTTAAAAAAAAAAAAAAAAATCTTTTTTTTTTTTTTTTTTTTTTTTTTTTTTTTTTTTATAAAATTCTTAGCCGATCCTCGGACAAATTTAACTAAAATTATTTATCAAATCACTTTTTTCTTTCTTTTTTTTTTTTTTAAAGTCTCACATGTTGCATGTACTTTTTATATGGTTGCAGCAGGAGGACGTTTTTTGCCATATCCAACCGCATTTTTGTCGGCTGTCTGCCTTTCACATTTTTTTTTCTTAGCATATTTTTTCTATGCCGACATTTATTTCAATTAAATTTTAATTTATTTTTACTTTCGAAAATAATAAAAACAACATTGCAGCGCAATGAAATTGTTACTTTAACTCTCGATTTTTTTAATTATATACTATAATGGTTTAGTTATATATATATTTACTTTCTTGATACTAACAACTGTACCTATATAGTATACATAATGAGTAAAAGTTCGATAAAATTATTACATTGACATCGAAATAACTTGTAAAAAAAACTACCCATTAGTATCAATTCAATTACGCCTCGGAGAATTATTCGGAATCGCCTGAGAAGCAAGCTGAGAGACAAGTGGTCTCAAATGGTTTTGAAGCTTTTCATGGAAGGACACATGTCTTGATTGGTCGAAATCTTAAAAAAAAAATTGACACGTTCTAGCTCTGTTGGTGTTGCTCGGATCGAAAATTAGAAAAGAGTTTCCTGGTCAGAAATTTTTAAAATGTATACAGAATATCTTATGTTATGAGGCATTTCTCACTAGGACCAACCGTTCAGGAGTTATATTGGTTAGAATGAAAAAAGTCATTTTTGAACTTTCTTTCAACTTTTTTTTATTTATAACTAGCTGAAAGTACCCCGCTCCGCTACGGTTTAATATCATTAGAATAAAGACAACTTAAATTAGTAAAAGTTAAGCTTAATGTTGATAATTATTATTACTTAAATAAACCTGAACAATTCCATTCTTAGAATAATTTCAATAAGTAAATTTGACAATTTGCAAAAGTTAATTTTATATTATTTTGATAGCCCTCCAGTGAAGCTTCGAGGTAGGCCTACCATCCTACCCAGCTCTGATACCAGACCATCAGCTTTTCTTATGGCATACTTTTAGTGAATATAGTCTTAACTTCTCAACTTTTTTGAAGAAAGTTTAGTCTTTTTGTTTCTATTTTTGCGTACATATCAAGCATAAATTGGTTGAGAAGATTACGAAATTAAAGTAAATAAGGTTCTTCACCTCCTCGCACCACTAAAATTTAGGTGTAAAAATCAGCTGCAGACACGGTTTTCTTAAGTGATGTATTAGAGTTTGGGTCACGCTGAGGGATGTTAATACTGTACATTTCTTCTCCATGGTAGAACATGATACGATACTAAAGAGAATCATACACTTGGTAGAACTATTGATTCTTATCTGTTTTTTGTCCCTACATCGAACTGGCCCTACATGTCATCACCAGAGAACATAAGTATTTTAACCTCCTCTTTAACATAAGTCTCCTTATAGCTTCTCTTCACGAAACAACTCAAACTTGTAAGTTGTAAGTAACCTCTGCAGCTACCATGATTTCACAGAAAGTACCATATTATAAGGTTTCGACATCGATCGTATTTTTGTTTGCTTACAACTATAAGGAAACGGTGGTCAAAGTTTTCGGCTTAAAGATCTAACCTATTTTTTAACTTAGCTTATATCCAAATACCATATGATAATTAATCTTTTATTATTCACCCAGTAAAAATTGAAATCGCATTTTTCGCAAATTAGCCGCGATCCAGGCCGATTTTTTAAAATTCCTTTCTTAGCGAGCACCTACGGCCCTAGAGGAATCTACATATCGAATTTCATTCTAATCCGTTCGGTGGTTTCTGAGATTTCGTGTTAAGTGAGTGAGTGGTATTTGACAAATATATAATAGATAATGATTAATTGTTAATTTAATTTAATTATTAATTGAAGTAATTTGATACTTTTATTTATAAAATTTAAATTGGGATAAGCAACATATAGATAGACATATCCACGATCTATTGTTTTTCACGATCAGGGAGAAATTGATTTTTTTTTTTTTAGTAAATTATAAATCTCTGAGTAAAATCTTACTGTATTAAAAAATAAAAGTTTTGAAAAAACAAAATTTTTATTTTTAAGGCTGTTCTGATAATTATCAAACAAAATTTAATATTAGCGCACATAAGAATACACATTACACAAAAAAAAAAATCCATTGTGATTAATTTATAGTTACCATTAGACCAACACCGAAAATTTGTACACGTTTTAAGGACCAATGACAATACAATAATTGCACAAATATGTTCTAATGTTCTCACTCAGTCTAGTTAAATTACCTCCAAAATGGGGTTCTGGCATGCAAAAGGTGCGTAACACGTTTTATGTTTTTATATGATCCAGAAGGGTCCTGAGAATAAAACAAAATTTGATTAGGAGAAAGTGTTTGAGGTAAAAAAAAAAACGAAACTTTTTGAACTTTATTCTGATTTTGGAAATAAACATGTAGAAAAATGCTTTCAATCGAAAAATGTTTTATTTACAAAATTAAAGTATATTGAATTTTGCGTCTAAAGACTCCCTTAATATCCCTTAAGCTGAATTTGATTTAAGCGTTTAGCTATAATCGATTGTCAAAAATCGAAGAATATTTCCAAGTTTAAAATGTTAGTTCTGTTCATGTTTAAGTGTCTAAAACGCAGAAATGGTTAATCAAATCGAAAAATGTTATATACTCAAAGTTGCAGATCATTACATTTTGTGAAGGTGGGATTTTTAAAGTAAAAATTTGCCCATTCCTACTCTGAAATATGTCAAAAAAACAAAAATTGTTGGTTGATTTTGGATAAAATGTGTTATGATTGCTAAGAAATCACGGATTGTACAGGGAAATTAGCATCGAACCTTGTTTAAACAAAGGTCTAACAGCTGCATATTGTTCATTACATTTAGCTAATTAGTTAGGTTTGTTATAAAAGCGTGCTTTTCTAGCTTTTTGTAAAACTATAATTTTTTTTTTTTTTTTTTTTTTTACTTAGTGAATTAAATGTGTATATTTTAATATCGTTTGCTTATATATATCATGTTAATAAATTATAAGCTTTTTTATACACATTAGTGTCTATTGATCCCTCAACTAATCCATACTTTTTCACACATTGAAATACCATGAAACCCTGAACGATTTAAATAAGCTAAAGGTGAACTTTTTGATTGGATTATTTATTTTAAAAATGTAATCAAAATTAACAAAATATATATGAAAGGACAGATTGGATGAGATGGTGGTGGGGGGGACCTTGAGACAGGAGGGTAGAGCCGGGGGCAACGCTCGATTTCGGGCTATCGACCTCTCAGCGTCTGCTGCCTCTAACGGCTGTCTGCCTCTATCCTTGCACTTCTGTGTCAGTCCGGGCCTGCCATCCAGTCATCGGGAAGAAAAGAACTCTCTATAAGTATTATATATCTGAGCGAAAGGCGAATCTGAATTATTTAGAGGACGAACCGAGAATGTTATGCATTCAACACGTGATGGATAGCCTTTTTTTGAATTCCTTCAAATATTCAAAAGAAAATTCAAATTCTGTCCTAATTGAAGGCTTGTTAAAAATAATTTTAAGACACCTCAATTTTGACCAAGGAAGAACGAGGTCAATGGCTCTGATCCAACGTTATAAAATTGTTATAGTTTAATATATATATCTGTACCTCGGAGGTACAGAACACTATGTCCCTTTTGACAAAAAATATATTATTACGTATTCTTATTCACTTTTTTCCCTTTATACAGAGGTATAGAATTCTATGTCCTAGACAAATTAATTGTAAGTTGTTACATAAAAATGTTTTTATTTATTTTTTTTTGTGGGGGGAGGGCATAACGTCCTTATGTACTTCAATCAGGACAAGAAGGATGGGTTACCAACCTATTCTAGCCTGGATAGGAAAGTCAAGATTTATTTCGTACACATAAGTATAATAAAGAGTTCAAGAAATAAAATATTTTTTTTATTTTGAAGAGAAAAGATTTGCCCAGTCGGGATTCGAACCCGAGTCTCCACTTTTCTAGCGTGGTGCCTTATCCACATAAGGATAAGGCACCACGCTAGAAAAGTGGAGACTCGGGTTCGAATCCCGACTGGGCAAATCTTTTCTCTTCAAAATAAAAAATATATTAATCAACAACAATTAATTATTTCATAAAATATTTTGTTTTTTTAAACTGCCCTCCTGTAAAGTTACGGAGATGTGACTTAGTGTCCTGTACCTCCGAGGTACAGATATATATATATATAGTTTAAAATTGTAATCCTGTTTCTTTATTTTCCAATAGAGGGTACACACCTTCAGCAATTTGACATTTGGCTTTCAATAGTAATGTTCAATGATTGAAGAGAATTGTTTTAAATTCTGTTCCAAGCAGTGTTAATCTAGTGAATGAGATTAACTAACATCATTAAAGATGAACTAACATCTTTTATAAAAGTTTTTTTATCTCGTATAGTTTCGAATGCTAAACATTCATCTTCACATGGTTTATATATAATAACGTTTTTTAAAAATGTAAGACAATAAATGAAACATCGGTACTCATCTGAAGAGATCTAACAGATATCTGAAATATATCCATCGTGTAACCCATTACCTGAAGGGCCAGGTAAATTTTTTTGGGTTTTTACCTAGTGATTTTCCCTATGACTCATTGGATTTTTACGTTGCTATTGGAAACAAATTTAAAATGAGGCTATTGGAAATGTTTTATATTTGTTATTTATTCATTATTATATATTTATTGAACTGAAGATGAATTTTTAGCATTCGAAAGTAATATTCTAATAAAATAATCCCAATAGAAGTGGCAATTAATTCATCAATCCTAATTGAATTGATCCTTCTATACCATAATGCGTACCGCAAATGTATACCATCTCTGTCTCAAATGACTATTTTAACAATTATTCGAAAAATTTCAATCTATATAGTCATAGTATTGTGATTTACTGCGATTAACTCATTAATTCGACATATCCAACTTGAGATAATTTCTGTGTAACATATTTTGTACCAAACAAGAAAAATACTCTAAACACCTGGTTTATTTCGCTTCTTGGGTTAATCTAACGACAGTCCAGGTTATACTAAATACACTATACTATTTTACAACACAAGTAAAACTACCGCTTGACCAAAGAGATACTTAGACTGAGGAACCCTCAACCCAATCCTTCCTCATTAGGAGTAAAGTAGTGGTTTAAGAGAACACACTCTCTCTGTCACAAGCGCAAAAGCCAGGGGAGCCTGAGTGAGTACTCTAAAAGGCTGAAGTCATCTGAACAAGAGAGAGGAAGCTGGCAATTATCAGAACATTATTTTGATCTTTCAAACCAGAAATAGCACTGATGGCAGTATGCAATTTTCTAGTTAGTAGTAGTTGGATTCAAGAGGTAATTAGCGGTAGCACACAATGATTGAGTGCAATTGCCAATGTCAGAGCCAATGTTTCTTAAAGTGGAGGAAGCTCAATCATTTATTGATCAATGATTATACAAGATGGTAATTTAACCATGCTCGTTTTAAGTCACCGTTTTCCAACTAAAGGATGAGGTACACACCACATTACCAGGAGGTTTTACTGTCCCTAGAGTCAATCTACGCAAAAACAAATTTTCTGCCAAAGCTATATTTGAATTCTGATAGTAAGGAGACTACCACCTTACCCAATTTAAGATGCAATTAGCTATGCACTCCATTAAGTTGAGGTACAAGAACTGCGAAATATTTTAGGCAAAAAGAACTATCAATAAGAAATCGATTCCCTTATTCAACTCAATTTCCCCCTGACTGGGTAAAACATTAAATCCTGGAAATGTCTAGCTACAATCTACTGCTTTTTCCAAATTACATTTAAGAATTAAAATTATCAAATTACTTCATTTAATAATTTCATACCTCATTTAAATTATAAATTAATCATTATTCGAAATTTAAAATGTTGAAAGAAAATAGAAGGTTTCTAACGTGACTTTTATTTCATTCAAACTAATATAGAATAGAATAGAATAGAAAAATAATATACCTCCTAAACAGTAGATCCTAGCAACAAATTTTATATAAAAAACATATTCTCTATTAAATTTCTGCTCAGGAAACTGTCGTCAAATGTTCGATCCAAGCAACAAACACAACGGTAGAGCATGTCAAAAAATAGAGGCAAAACGTGACTTTTCATTATAACCAATATAGCTTCTAATCGGTAGGTTCTAACGACAAATGTTATAAACCAAAAATATTCTCCATTAAACGTCTGATATGTTAGCTTTATTCATATTTTCGATCCGAACAACAGCATCAGAGCTAGAACACAATAAAACTATAGACCTCTAACCCAAAAACGAATTCTGAACCAGTAACAACCGATTATTTTCTTTATTAGTATAAAAATTAAATGTCACATAGCAGACAGCAGGTCGTTAGGTTTCAAAAGTAGACTGATTTTCAAAGTAAAAAAAAAAAGTTTCCAATTGAAAAACTGCTAATAACAGCAAGAGATAACTTTCACTGATAACTGAGATGAAGCGGTCACGTGGCCTCGGTACAAGGAAATAAATAAAACCCAGAACTGTTTTACAAAACCTAAACAGACTATTTGAAGTATTTTTCAATAAAATAACTCATTTAAAGCATGAATATTATTCTATTTTTTCGTTTGTAGTTTAAGGTAAAGAAATGAACCAAAATACAATATTATTTTATTAACAATTTCTTATTAAAAACAATAATTCATTTGAGCTAACACACATGATATAGAAAAAATATAATTGATTTTTTTTTTGTCTATTTACTGATATTTACAATCATAGAAAAAATACATCATGTAAATATGATAAATAATAAAAATAATGACATGGCAAATGCCTTTAAAGCAAGCATTTGTACCCATTCGTATCACTTCAATAAAGGTTCTGTATTAGACGGTTCAGAGGGCACCATATTTTCATAATTCTAGAAGGTTAGTGGGAATCAAATAGGAAGCAACTGATTAAGGAGTTTTGGGAAAAATCAGCAGTATCAAATCAAAATATAATAACACAGATAAGACCAGTTGAACGCAGTAAGTACTTGGATGGTTGATCGCCTGCAATGGTTGGCCTTCCTGCGAAGAAGAGTGGGTTGCCCGGGATCCTTTGGCAACTATCAAACAACTTGGTTCAGACCCGACAGCTAACTGGAAGCAACTCACACTGACCAGGCGTAGGACTGATGACCCAACCACATATACCTCTATTGGGTATCGTGATCTAGTATTTTAGGATGTAAATAGCATTACGGAAATTCAGCCTGGGAGCCAAACCTCTATTACGAGAAAATATATATAGGTCCAAGTCGGCCCACTTATCCTGAGCAACTGTAATCAGTGGATTCAGACAGAACTTATGTTGATGAGAAGAACAGTGGCAAATCAACCTAAAACTGTTGCTGCTACCTTTGAGACTACGGAAACCATGGTTCTTATAACCATAGGTTATTTCCTCCAAGCTACCTGCGCTCGCACAAGCGATAAATGATTGAAAGAAGATTTAAAAACATTAAATAGATATATGCAGCCGACCCCTTGGATAACTGAAATCTCAAGAAAAATAACAGGATCTCAAGAAAGCCAACATAAATGAAACCGACAGCACAGACAGAAACAACAGGAACAAAGAGGACAAATAGGAGATAACGCCAGATCAAGCAAAGCAGAAACAATACAAGCCAAAATAGTCAGAAGAACGAAAGCAGGTATTCGCGAAACGAATGTGAAAATACTAAGCGAACAAAAAGAACATGAAGAAAAACTGATTGACTGACTCACTAAGGGAAATGTTTTTGTTATTTCATAAGGTTTTTCAATCATCTCTACTTTTGAGAACTGAATAGATTTTGTCGATATCTTAAATGAGAAAGAACGTCCTGGACCTGATATTCACATTGTGTCCGCATGTGATCGTTTACATTGGCATGTAAAAAATAATGTAATAATTTTGAAGATTGATAAAAAAAAACAAAAACAAGAAATGAATCAAGGCTTTTTATCTATTTTTTAAAAAATTTATATTTTTAAATGGTTTAATATTTTTAAATAAATTAACAACTATTAATAAGCCTGTAAAGTATTTAGTTATACAATTAAACATTATGATGTCATTTCATTGACTCAAGCAACTGATAGCTGGTAAATAGGTCAGAATGATAATGGCAACACAGATAGCAACATGATGTCACCCTCCCCCTTTATGTGGCACTTAGTTAACAAGGTCGGCTCAAGGATCATTACTGTTAATAAAAATACAAAACAAAATGTACACATTGCTCACCTTTTTAGTTTTAAATATTCATTTATATATTTACACTTGTATACAATATACCTATAATAACTTGTACATGTTATAAAATTTCAATGAATGCTCTTAATGTCTCCTCGACGTGCAGTGTATTTATCCGATACCATACTTGTTATATTTAGAGCTAAAAACATTAGTATTAAAGTATTAATAGGAAAGGTAGCTGGGTTTTCATTCAGAGTATCGCCTAGTTAATAAATAAAGGGCTGACCCACTTTGTCCTTAGTCGGAAAGGTACGTAGAACATTCTCGAAGAAGTTCAGAACACAAAGGATTCAAAATTCAAGAGAAAAAAGTCAAAGGTTATGTGGAGGAGGTATACCCATATTAAGATGGACCCAAAAAATAAGAAGAGGCCTTATTGGATTTAGTGAAGTGTGGAGCATGGTGCGGAACCAGGAGGCTGGGGCAGTCTGGAGTGAGGATGGAAGACAAGGGACTTAGTAGAGGACTTTGCAAAGCCGACTTAGAACTTAGCACTAAAAATAAGTACTTTCTTAATAAATAAATGAAACCGAGCTTCGGTGCTTCACTAAACCATCCAATTCATCTCGTATCCAATCCTTATAATCCAAAAACCTTCGAAAAATCCTTAATGCTCCTTATTATATGTCACCAATAAACTTATCCATAAAGATATCAATGCTCCATATGTTGCTGATTTAGTCCTAACTCAAATCCACAAGTTTCTCGATTTGCTTCCCAATCCATTCCCAATAATCCTCCGAGATCTTCTAGTGTAGAATTTTATTGAAGTGCTACTGATGAGAAGTTCTTTCCAAGTTTTAACATGTTATTATAACCGTTATTAACGCATTTACTTGATGTATATATTTGTACAGTTCTACATTTCAATAAATTGATAAAACAAAAAAAAATAAATGAAACCATGAAATGTTTATGTTCTTAAATGCGAATTTGTGATTTAAATTATATTATTGTACATTGTCTGAATTATAATTAATAACATATATTATAGGCTACAGATGATAAATGCTACTAGCGGTTAACTAAGTTATTTCTTGAATTATTAATGTTTTTAAAATTGATTTGTTTTAGCTTATTTTTGGAAATATAAATTAATTTTTAAACTGAGGTAATTTGGTACAGACACATCGATTAACATGCAAAAAATATTTTATTTTAACATGGATTATGGAACTTTACTAATTTTGTTGAGTTTGAGCACTGATGTTCAATTTGGAATCAAACTGATTTCGGATCATATAATTTCACAGAATTCCAGAATCTAATTCGTTGGATTTTTATACCTAATTTGTAGTTAGATTTAATAATAAGAAATTTTATGGCTTCAGTGAAAAAAAATGAGAACAATTATCAAAGATGTCGGTTCAATACCAATACAAACGTTGCCAACACACCTACAAGGTCAGGAATACATTATATCAACCTACTTCTCTGTCTTCTCGAATATTTACCCATTAGTTCAGCGTCGGCTTGCATTTTTAGAGATTCGTTCCATATCAAGTCCACTTCACATTCCAATTTCAGTAGCCAAGGTCTCAAGTCAGTTTATATTTATTAAGTGGACACCCCTAAAGCTTAGATTACAATCGTTTCACCCCAGTAAAGAATGTAATAAAGAACAATAAAACTTTTTACAATCATATTTCTAAAAGGCAGGTGTCACCCAAAATAATTTCGCAACACTAGAACAAGTATTTAAATTGTAAATCGTCGTTTCCATCAACATAAATGACTAGAACGCGCTAAGCCTCCAGATAATTACAAAATACTCATGGCTATAATTCAACCTACTTGGATAACGGAATTGAACTTTTGATATCCACCAAAAAAAAAAAAATTAATGAAAATAAAGAAGAAAATCGTAATATTATAAATTAATAATTATTTCATTTGGTTATATAAAATGACAGACAAAAAGTTTAGAAATATCTGGAATGCCAACTCAAACCAATTACTAATCTTGCTTCTACCCACACTCAAAAGAGGCGTCTCCAATGAAGATGGCATTGATACCATCTAATATTGTAATATTTTTAAAGTTCTATCAATAGATAGCTTCATACCAAGTCATTAGTACCATATCTGTAATTTAATACTTCTTTTTAAGGCATAACTGGAAGTTGAGGGTCAGTATGGACATGCACATCTAACTATGTGAGGGAAATCACAGTTATCCTGAAGATGCGAAACATGTTGAAGAAACTAAAAGATAAATAGGAGTTATGCCTTAAAAAGAAATATTAAACATTATATCTCCTTCAATAAAATAGTTGATCTGTAATTTACTTGATTACATTATTATGTAGTTGTAAATGAAACAAAAAAAAAGAATATAAAAACTCAATTTCTCCCTGAGTGGTAAAAACAATAGATACGTCTAATATATGTCCTGACTATGCCTATCTATAATTTACTGTTTTTTCAAATTTACATTTTAGAATTAAAAGGATCAAATTACTTAAATTAAAAATCAATGATTACTCGAAATGAACCAAGTTGAGAGAATATATGGGTTTCAAACGTGACTTTTTTCATTCAAACCAATACAGCTCCTAAACGGTAGGTCCTATCGACAAATGCTAAATAACAAAAAATATTATCCACTGAATTTATGATCAGGAAACTGTTGTAAAATTTCCGATCCGAGCAACACCAACAGAGCTAGAGCGTGACAAAATGAATGTAAAAAAAAACGTTACACATAAAAAGTACAGACACCCAGCAAAATTACATATCCGTATCAAAAGAGAGAAAATTTAGATGTTGTATAACACTAGATGCCTAAACATCATCAGATAGGTCCTATGTCCTTTGTTATGTCTATACAAAACTATCTATATGTTACCGAAACATTGCTAGTTAAAAAAAAAACAAAAAAAACACTGGAAGAGTGTTGGTAATGTTGTGTGCTGTGCAGTTTTTGGAACAACAGTTGTGCATATTCGATTCTCGGCTAATATAATAGAATATCATGATTATTTGGCTCAGAGGGATCCGTGAGTATGAACCCAGTGCCTTACCTATGAGCTACCCCTCCTCCCAAGTTTCTACTATTAACTATATATTTAGTTTTGTCCGTTTTTATTTTCAGCCTTATTATATTATTAGTTGCCTCTATTAAACGGCCCTCTGATTTCTCCTAGTTCTAGATCATTTCCTATTCTTTTTATCCCCTGAAAGGAAAAAAAAATATTACATCAGAAACAATCCGCCGTACCAGTGCTATGTAGACCGTAGGTTGGCTAGGTCAGTGCTGGAGGAAAGCGTTTCACTTCAGTGGATAAGTAGGATCGGGGGCAGTGGGGCTTGAGAATGGAGCTCACATATATCATTGGCGGCTCCGTTACCAACATTTCATCTACAATAGTTTTAGTAGTAAATTTCAATAAAATTTCGATAACAGATACAGTCCAACAAGTTCAAAAAACTGAAAACAAACTCAATAAATCAAATGATACTGGTTTTAGTAATGATTGAAGGTTTTGGTGGATGAAGGGGTTATATTATAAAAATATAATCTAATTCAGTGGATTAAGGATTTATGAGCAGAAGTATTGAGAAGCAAAATCGGAATAACTGGTTACAAGAGCCCTTCATCCACCAAACCCTTTAATTTCAATTATCTGAATATAACTAAAATAGTTCAGAAGGTAATTTAAAAAAAAAAAAAAAAAAAAAAAAATAACTAAAAGTTTCAGAAGGTAATTTAAAAAAAGTCAAGAACAATTGTAACAAAAAATATAATAATAAATGAGAAAAGTCATCGTTAATGAATTATTTCAGATACCAAATCCCAGAATGAAAATATATCGATTTTTAAGGAGCTGGTTAATCAACTTTTGGAATAACCTTTTTTTTAAATACAGGTTTGACTTATAACTTTTAACAGATTTTTTGTAAGTTACTAGTGTCTGATGTAAATAACTTAAAAATATTGTATGGACATACAATTGAATCATAAACATTTTCTATTTTACAAATGTAATTTTTTTTTTTTTAAACATCAAATTTCGCATTACATTTTAAGAGCCATTATTATCAAATATATTATTAAAAATTGAATAAAAACAATATAAAAACTAATGGTAATTGCAAAAAACAATGATATTATTAAATTTCATTATAAAATTTTAAGGGTGTTTATGGAAGTTTTATTAATTAAAAAGGAAAAACATAAGATGTAGGAATAGTGCTAATGTTTTTTGTTTTTTTGCCATAAAAAACAAATCTAGTATAATAAATCATTATTTATACTAGTTGAATATTAGAATCCGTCTCAATGGTTATTTAGTAACAGAAATAAATTTACGAAATATGGAGTTACAAGTGAAACAGGCCGCCAAATTTTTTTTTCCCCTAAATATTAAATATATATTTCTATCATAAGAGGTATCTGTATGTTTTTTCGGTATTTTATAATAATATTAAATAATTAAACCTAGTGAAAAAGCTGCAAGCTAACTTAGACTTTGTGTTTAAATGGTAACTTATAATATGGAAAAAAAAACAATACATGAAAAATAAATAAAAATATAAACAAATCTAAAATGGACTCCAGTTTTTCTAACCAATCATAAAAAGTGTAAAAAGGAACCCAAAAACTCAGAACTACTATTAAATGTCAGTGGAGGTTGTTTGATTAATGGGAATGGATTTTGAAAATAAAAAAAGGTCAACCAATTACCCTAGGGTTTTATGCCTATAAACCCCAACAAACAAAAAAGGTCAACCAATGAGTATTTAGTTCATCTATTGAAAAGAAAATGATTTTCCTTCTCAGTGATGGATGGTGAAAATCTATCTCAAAATTTACCAATCAAGAATTCATAATGAGATCATCATAAGATATCAGAACGAAAAAGGCAGAGGCATTTCACTGAAGAAACCAGTGACGCCATTGCCCTAAAGGACACAGTAGGTCCCTCCACCAATAGCCTAGAACGCTGACCTACACCAAGCCGGTGAAGGTTAGGCAGGGCATGCGCGTAGGTCTACTGCGCAGCCGTGATCTGGCTTCTGATTGGTTCCTAGTCACAACTATGCCGTCCTTGCCACAATCAACCTTCAAATTGAAACAGCAAATAATTCCTGTCTTTCTCAGTGAAAATAAACCTTGAAGAGCTTCCAATTTCATCGAAATTCCTCTCAGATAACAATCGAAATAGAATTAATTCTATTTTTAGATATTAGTTGTTTGTATTGTGTTATCATCACTTGAGTATTTTCCAACGCTGCTGCAACCATCTTAATAGTTTACAGTTGCAATAATTTCGTAATATAACTCCATTGTAATTTCAATTTGGTAGATAAAGTAGCATTTTATGCATACTATGGTACTGGCTCCTCACGAAAAATAATATAAAAGTTTTTAACACATTAATAATTTTTTAAATAATAGGGACCATTATAAAATGCTACCTTTGATTCTCGAAAGAATACGAATATTGAACCTAAAAACCTCAATATCCGTCAAGTACATCTAGCAATACAGAACACCACTCACTCTCCATATTTCGAAATCAAAAGTAAATGCACAATAAATAAAAATTATAAGTTTTAAAAGATTTTTGTCATTATACTGCAATAAATTAATTAATCTAAGCGCTATACAAATATGACAAAGTTAAAAAAAATTCAAAATTTCATGAATATTTACAATGTTACCAGAAAAAAGTGTACTTATAAAATCGATAAATTCATAATTTATAAGGAGAATGGACAGGCCTTCATAACTAACAAATAAGATAAACAAGGTCATATTATCCAATATGAAAGTACGAGGAAAAATCAATTAAGCCTGGAAAGTTCTGAACTCATACATTGTTGAAAGATTACATAGATTATGACATATAGTTGATAAGAATATTGGTAATATTCTAACAAATAAAATAAAAAGAATAATAGCCTTCTACAGGCCGAAACTGAGATTTGTGTATATATATATATATATATATATTACAAATTATCTTGATTTGTAGATATGAATAAATGAAAAAAATCTTTATATTTATCGACAGGTACATAAAAAATCTAATTGTAAGTAAGAGAATGTTATCTGAATGTTTCTGCATGTCTACATGTTGATAACAAAACTGCAACTTGCATGTAATGTGACCTAGCGTATTAACGACAAACCATTAAATCATTTTAACTTGGAATTATTCGAGTGAAGCACAGTTCACTTCAATACAAACATCTAATTCGTAAATTTAAAGAAAATTAATATATTTTTTTATTTTACAACACTTCTTTTAATAGAAATGTGATAATACATTCAAATAACAATATTATTCATTAATTATTTCGTTGTATATTGGCAGAGAAATCATACACTAATAAGACAAAGGGATAACTTGTGAAGATTTTTTTATCAAACAACGCTTCAAACTCATTCGCAATTTCCTGGAGTGGGGGCAGGATTTCCCATTCATAAAAAATGCCAGATCGAACTAAAAAAAGAAACATTACGCACTAACAAAACATCTCCAAGATCTGGTTGAATTTGTATTTTAAGAAAAATTCACCATTATTGATATCAAACCGGTATACATACCGAGGCTGTATTTTCTGAATGCCTAAAGAATATTCGATTGAAAAAACTTTTTACAGCAATGGAACAGATCATGGCACCATTCCAACTGTAAGGAATTATAAGGCGTTGGAATCTTGAAACAAATGGGTCATCTTCACTTTTTCTAAGACCGTCCCATAGAATACTATTTAAATTTATAATTACTGAATGACGATGCCAATCATGGTAAATGATGTTCTGAGCAGTGTTTCTCCCTTAGATTATTAATTATTTAGTTTGAATTTACCTGTGACAAAAAAATATATAATTTTTTTTTTTAGCATGGGTTTAATAATGGTGAGTTGATAAATTCATATGTAAGGTGAAATATAAAATAAGAAAATAGAGGCTGAATTTCATTTCCCGACATAAGCTGACGATGACTCTCCTAATTTTTTTTCAAGATCGAGATACTAATGTTCATGGTTAAGACTCATTTTATTTTTATATTTTGTAACGACCTCGCCCAAATTCAGCCTTGGTATTCTAAATTATATCAATACATATAATTATTGGTATATTCCAGGATAGGAAATAGGCGAACACTGAGCTCATTTCCGCTACTTGAGTCTTCACACATCCACCAAACCTCATTAAAACTCAGTGAACTGGGTCAGAATATAATGCTCCTGCATACATTTTGGTCAAATCTTTGCACGTTTATCTAACCATCACTGATTACTTTTTAATAAGTTGAGTTGATACGAGATTGACTTATTATTTATATATTGTAACATTATTCAACTATAGTACTGTAAAAATTGCATATTATTTAAGCAATTGCAAAACTAGTAAGGATATTCGAGTTTTCGTGTTTAATACATAGTATTTTTAAGATATTTGTTGTAACTTAAGGAAAGTTTTGAAAATGCCCCCCAATTTTCTTCATGTATCTTTTTCTATTTGTTTTGAAATATTCAGATTTCGCTACTTAATATTTCTGCACATAAACCGTTCAATTACGAGACTAGTTAGGATTTATGAATTTTCGTGCTAAATTCATATTATTACTAAAAATCATTTTTGTCGTTGTAAAAATGGAAGTTTTACTGTTACAAACTCGGTAATTTACGCCATGGAGAAAATAAAACCTTTCTGATTTATTTTCGAGTTATAATTAATCCATTTCAACAGATACGGTTTTCTATGAAACATGACTAATACTTTGTCAAAATTAGATATAGAATGAAAGTTTCGTCTCATCAATAATATGAGAAAAGATAAGATAGTGAGGATACCGTGCTGCTGTGAGGAATGGCGCAAACGAAGCTGTTTCGACACCAGCCTGTGATGAAAATGTTTTAGAGTTCTTCGACCCACCACGCCCGGTTTCGCAATTGGCCCCCAACCATTGTGTCTCAATTCTGTCTCAACTTGAAGGACGTCTAGGGATATTTAGTCAGAAGCTCAAAATGACAGCTGTGAGAAAAAAAAATTGTGAAAATGTGGAATAGGTCGGTGTTTCTTAAGATAATGAAGTCTCGGAAAGAACACTGGTTTAGATTTCTCGCACTGAATACACTAAGCATAGAAATATATTTGGCTTACCATATGCTGTTGGTGAAGAAGATCCTCCGAAAGCGAGAAGCACTGACCTAGGCGGACAGCTAGAGGAACAAGAGACTGTAGGCCGGGTTGGGGTAGGTAATGGTGGGGGGGCTGGGGTTAGGCTAGGTCAGTGATCCCAGCTCTGCAGTCCCCGCCATCGCGTCCTCTCTTCTTCTACACAACCGCCGTTCATATAATACTCACTTCAATTCCTCTCAGAAGAGTTTAGGGGAAGAAATCTCTTATAAAATACATATTTTCCGATTCAGATCATGTCTACGTCACGGATTCCATAACTGCGCATGCGTGCCAACTGAGCGCTGACGCGACTGGCTTTCACCTTAAGATTCAAAATGCGCTATGAATAAAAGGCGGCGCAAAAAGAAAAGAAAAAAATTAAAAATTGTAAAATATGAAATAAAAATTTTCGGAATGAATTTTTACCGAATTCATAAAATAATAATAGCAATAATAATTTTTAAAAAATTCTCTCAGACTGGGAAAAACAATAGTAATATGTCTATCTATAATCTACTGTTTTCCCCCAATTTACATTTAAAAATTAAAGGGAACAAATTCCTTAAATTAATAATTTAATTAAATTAACAATCGTCGTTTCAGGCTACTTCAACATTTACTAGACAAACGTTCAAAGCTCCCAATTAATTACAAAAGACTCATATACATGACTGTGATTAGACCTATTTGGACGTACGGAGTTGAGCTTTAGGGCTACACTAAACCATCCAATTCATCTCGTATTCAATCCTTACAATCCAAAATCCTTCGTAAAATCCTCAATGCTCCTTACTTTGTCACCAATAAACTTATCGATGAAGATCTTAATGTTCCATATGTTGCTGATTTAGCCCACACCAGATACCTATCCTTTCATAGTAAACTCCATTAAGGTTCCAAAATAATAATATCAACCGTACTATCTATTTGAATACAAAACTGCGTAATTAGCTTAAGACCGGTTTTCATTCACTGATATACCGTTATCGAATGTATCGTACAAGATTCCGCTCTTGCGCATAGAAGGTTCAGGTGCCCACTTTGTATGGCTGAACATGCCCCAGGAGTATTTCCCTAAAACATATTATACACTGTAGAAGAAATTTCTAACCAAGCTCGAACCTGACTTACAGACTTAAATACCCATCAATTTTTATTTTATTTTTATTTATTGCCATTAAAAATTGTATAATGAAATACATCCAGTGAAAATGGGAGATGATGTACTTGTATATAATGAATGATAAGCCAATATTTTAGCATTCATCGGCTATCCATTGGGAGCTCCTCAGTTAATGTTCTTTTTTAAAGGTTCAGGCGCTAGTCGGGATTCGAATGAGAAATTACTTCAGAAACTGGATTATTCGAGTGGATATGGAATTTCTTACGAAATGATATTTAATATAAATCGGCTAAGTATGACTTTGGCAGACAAGTCCGCTGGTAAAAAGGCCGATTAATCGGTGACTAGTCAGTCAAGCCGATCATTTCTTCGGTTGGCATTCGGGTGACATCGGTAATGTTCGGGACGCTTCGATTATAGCTTTGTAGTAGCCTTTAGATGTTGCTACAGGCTTTTGTTTATCTTATATTTTTTTTTTATAAATGGGCCGGTGTGTAACGGAGTGTTTTTTTAGTAAAGAAAAAGTCAGTAATTCACTTAACTTAGCCTAAATATTTAATAGAGAAATTAGGAATTCAATCCTGCCGAAAAAATATCATGTTTATGGACTTTCCTTAACGAACCTGTAATATATATAAAACACAAGAATAGCTTACATTTAATTGTCAAAAACCTATCATAACATAAAAGTTTATTAAAAATAATAATTCTGATACAAAACCAAAACTGCGACTTAAAAATTAGTAGATTTATTCTACTGAAAGTTATTCAGTAATGTAAAATTTATCGAATGTATTTTTTGTTAATACCGTATTCTTACTTAAAGTTCGATAATACTATGAAAAAGAAAAAAAAAAAAAAAGTTCTTATTTCTAGATTAAATAACAAACTGTACTGGTGATCTAAATTTTTATTAATATCGATTTATTGAAATTTACAACTGTACAAAAAAAAAAAAAAAAAAAAAAAAATATATATATATTATAAAAGTAAAAGTGTTGATTAACTATTACAATAACATGTCAAAACTTGAAAAGAACTACTCATCAGTAGCACTTCAATAGAAATTCTACTCTAGAAGGTCTCTGGGCCATCTACTTTTCAGACACCTCGGAGTTAAAAATTATCGGGAATGGTGTGAAAGCAAGTTAAGAAATTAGAGGATTTGAGTGGTTATAGAGCTTACTATGAAAGGTTTGGGCTAAATCAGTATCATATGGAACATTAAGATCTTTATGGACGTTTAGTTGTGACATAATAAGGAGCATTGAGGATTTTGGTTATCTAAAATAAAAATTATAACCAATAAAGGCTGTGTTTTTATTACCATCAACCTCAATTTCAGCCTTTTAGCGCAGAAATGAATAAAATGGCCGACTAGTCGGCCCGTCTCTAATAAAAACACTCTACAGAAGTCGAAGTCGTATAAACGACGTAAACAGCAAAACATCCTTCTCTAACATTCTTAGATGGGCTATCGACCGCAAAATGACGAATTTACATTCCTATTGAATGCATCACTGCTGCGATGGAGATAATAGATACGTATATTTTTTCAAATTTCTAAATATATTAACAATATGGTTTCTATAATATTGTAATTCATAGAGATTTGGATAATAATAAATACTTGTCTTATATGAGATCCAATAATTAGTGAATCTGGACCAATAATAAACTTAACACAAAGTCATCCACTATTGATTGGTCTTGAAGAAAAAACAGGTTTTGCCGATGAGTGTATTTTTTTAATTTTGTATATCTATTTTTTTTAGTCTAAAGTAATAACGGTTAAATGAGAGACCTCGAATGAGGTTGATTGACGATGTTGATTCTCTGTTGAAGGGGTTGAGTGACTGACACTCTTTGAGCCAGAATGGAACAGGATGCTAAATGGATTCCTAATCCTCCACAGATAGAAGCAGTCAATAAATATTGTCCCATTTTTTAACATTTATTTGCCAATACAAAGAATTACTAATGTAAAAATCGTCTTCATAAAAAAAAAAATACTAGGAAAAACACAATTTTTCTCTGAGTGGGAAAATAATAGATCATGAATATGTCTATTTATAATCTACTTCTTATGATAAGGAAACTTTCGGAAAATTTTCCGTGCAACACCAACAAAGCTAGAGCATGTTAAAAATGCCTCAACACAAAAAAATGTCTGCAAAATTGACTTTTTTCATTCAAACCAATATATCTTCTAAACATTAAGGCCCAGCGACACAAAGTTTACCTTTTTTTGTGTCTTGATAAATTGTTAATTTTTACTAATTTATAACGTATTTAAGTGATATTATAACTGATATTTTGGCAGAAACAGTGGTAACTAGTAATATTTAGTGTTTGTATAGGCTTCGGCCTGAAGAGTTCTATCTTCAGCTCATTAGAGGAATGTAGACAGATAAGACTTTTAAATTCTTTAAATTAGTCTAGTTTCATATATTTCTATAATCTCTATCTGATATATTGTATTTATTTTTGGTTCTGTGTGATTTTTAGTTTATTTTAGTGATTATTAGTTCTTTATTAGTAACTAACCTATAAGCAATGGAGGACACCTCGGACCCCACTAGCCCAATAGCTAAAAGAAAAAGACCTCGGGGCCGAATTAAACTTTCCCCGGACAAAAATATAACAACTACTAAAGTAAGCCCCAACTATCTAATAATAAAGAGAACCGACGAGGATGATTTTAAAAAAGTTTCACCCTTTTTTTATCAATAAGTTTATTACAGGATTGGTAGGAGATGTACAAAATATTAAAAAACTTAGAGACGGTACATTATTAGTAGAAACAAAGAATGGAAAACAATCCGATACTCTAATAGCTTGCCAAGACTTTGGAGGTCAATATCCAATTCAAGTATCCCCACATAGTACTTTAAACTATAGTAAGGGCATAATTCGATATTATGACTTCCAATACTTGGAAATTGATGAGATAAAAAACGAAATGTCTTCAATAATAAAAGATATTATAAGGATAAAAATTAAAAAAGGCGGTAACGAGATACTAACACATTCATATATATTAACCTTTCATACCGCAAAAGTACCTGACAGTATTCAAATAGGTTATGAAACAGTTAGAGTACAACCCTACATCCCTAACCCCTTACGTTGTTTTAAATGTTTAGGTTTCAACCACCCCACGACTCAGTGTAAAAAACAATCTGTATGCATCCAATGCGGCCAGGCAAGACACGGCGATAATGTTAAATGCAATTTGGCCCCTAAATGCATAAATTGCGACGGGTCACACAACGCGTTAGATCGTAATTGCCCCGTTTTTCTAGTTCAGAAGGAGATTAAGGCGATTCAAATAAATAATAAAGTTTCCTTAAATGAAGCGAAAAATATATACCGAGAAAGAAACCCTGTTTCCTTAAACAAATCATTTGCAGAAGTTGCAAAACAAAACATCAAAAATATTGAAAAGAAAGATGCAGGAACACAAGTTAATTTTGTATTTACTTTTGGAGAAATTAAACAAAACTCAAACAGAGATAATTCTGAACCGGCGGCAAAACCTGAAAATAAACCTACTACAAAATCCACTCCCCCACTCCTACCTTACCCAATCCCCCTACCCCCTACCAACATCCTCCTTCCCTTCCACCCGCTACTCCTTTACCTATGCGGACACGAAGCTCATCGAGATCGGAGAGGTTACCCGCTTCCCCAACCCCTGAGCTTCTTCCCCCCAATTCATCAACTACTACTGACAGAGAAAATTCTGACCCTGCCAACAGTCTGTTGATGGCTGTTGATGGTACGGGGCAAATGGTCGACAACGAAGGTTTCACTTCGGTGTCTTATAAAAAAAATAACAAAAAGGATCAAATAAAAATTAAAGAAAATGATATCAATTAATGACGACACATTACAAATGGCAATAACCAGCTGGATAAATAATAGTATTAATGTAAATAAAAACTATCACTATAAGATTTCCTTTAATAAACTTTTTATATTATATTATTATACGATACATGTGTATATGCTTTTGCGTGTATGTATGTATGTATGTATGTATGTTTGTATGTATGTATGTATGTATGTATGTATGTATGTATGTATGTATGTATGTATGTATGTATGTAAGTTATCTTCAATTTAAAAGTAAAGACTTTTTTAAAAAAGAAGTTTATTCAATAAAAGTTACAATATCAGAAAGAAGAGTGGCGTGGAGACGGCTCTGGATGTACTGAGAGAGAATTACAAAATTTCTTGAGGTTTATAAAGGGTTACAATGGCTTCTTCTAGGAAGCTTTATGCTAACATTACAGTTCACAGGAGAGCAAGTTCCCACGAGGGGTTTCTAAGAAATAGATTACAATGGTTAGGAGTCAAAGCTTAAAATTAAAAATATCTAAGGAAAAATATATAGTGTAACTCCTCCCCACCTAGATACGAATTTCACTGCTTTGGGTGAAATGAGTTACAATTCTAGTTTTGTAAAAATAATAAATAAAAGTTACAAAGGTTAATATAAAGATGATAATACAAATAAAAATTATCCACAAAATAATTATGTGTAGAGTGTTAGAGTTATAGGTATGTTTTGTTGATACAAGATGTGAAAGATGTGAGGTTTGTAATTCATGAAATTTTAAATTTTTAATTTCTAATGTAGTGTTTAAAAGCTGTGAGGCTTGAATATTTAAAGTTTGTTTATCAAACAATGTTAGAGAACTATGAGTTTGACTGGATGAAAATACAGTTTTATTATGATACAAAATTGAATTAAAGTTTGTTTTAACTAAATAAATTCCTGTCATATGATAGTTTACTGTTTCTTTTTCTTGTTGAACTTGAAGATCATCCGGGTTGTAAAATGCTATGAGAATGTAGCGTGTTCCTGGGATTTCTTCGATGTGGTTTTCTTCTTGATGTAGACGTGTGTAAAGACAATTTACACTGGATGATTTTTGTAAAATATCTTGAATACATAAGTCATCGTGGTGAGATAAGTCAGCTGTATGACAGTGGTGAATGCTGTTTCTTTTGATACATTGATGATTAAGAAATTTAAAGTTGTTATTAATATTTAAGAGATATTTGAACTTTGGAATTATTGTTATGATTTCATCCTTTACAATAGATGGAATGGGGTATAAATTATACAAACTATAAACAGTTTCTTCAAAAATTGGAAGTGCTAAAGTATAAATAATTTCATTTTCATGCAAAGCACATTGTACAGATATTGTGCGTTCTATATCTAGGATAAATTTAAATTGAAATGGATAAAGAAATTTGTTATTGTAATGTGGAGCTATCTTTTCTAATTCTTGAAACAATGTTTTTGTATTAATTATAGCTGGATGTAGAATATTTAATTTACAAAATGTTAAAGAAGTTTCTATATCAGAAATAGTAGTAGAAATTAAAGAGAAAATAAGTTGGATGTGATCTAATAATTCTTTAATTGTTAACAAGTTAACTACGGTTCCTATATCATTAATTTTTCGTGCAATATGCAGCGTATTCTCTTGTATGGTTTTAATAGTATTATTAAATTGAGTAATTAAATCACTGTTTATGGAATATTGGTTATGTATTTGGTCAACAATCTGGTCCTGATTTTCTTTAAGAGTTTTCATTAATTCAGAAAATTCTTTTTTATCATACGCATCTAAGTTACCGGTTATACCTTTTATAATAGTGCCTAAAGCGTTTATTAATCCTCTTTTAACTCGGTTATTCCTGGTATCATGTAGTTTAATATTATTTATTTTTTCGTTAATTATAAATCTTGTACTGTTAATTATATTAATGTGAACTTTTAATTCTTTTAATACTGAATTGTTATAATGTGATTCATTTAGGTAATTTTCAAATTGCCAATTTACGAAAAGATATTCCGTAAATAGTGGTCCTAAGTCTAAGAAGTGTATTATTGTGTGTTGGGATGTTTGCAATTTAGCGTGTCCTAGGTTGATAGGTATGACGCCGAGGTTAGAAGTAACATTTTTTATTTCTATCATCCCTGCAGTGAGAGTTGATACTAACCTAAAAATTAAATTATAAAAATTAAAGTCTAATCATTTAATTATACTATTTTATTGTATAAAATATTTTCCATAATTTGGCTTATAATGCCATCTCTTAAACTAGTAAGAGTTCATATTCCCTGAACTCGTTATGTTGTTTATCAACAATAATTATTCTTTTTATCATTCTTTTATTTTTTTTTTTTTTTTTTTTATTGTTATATAGTTTGGGCATTTTATCTGCCATCTTTTCACATCAATATAAGTCGTATCCAGCGACCTTATTGTGTATATTAAATTGTTATTTATATTAAATTATTTCTTATGCTTTTTATTTTAAAGAAAAATAAAATTATTTTAAAGCAAAAAAAAAATTATTTACTAATATTAAAAAAAATTAGTTTTAAATAAACATAATTATTATAGCTTGTAATTATAGCTTGTCTTAAGCGAAAGAATGTGTCCGGTGCGAGTGCTTTATCTCAGTTCTAAGAATGCTGACTCGGTCCAGCTCTTTCATCTGGGGGTCTACCAACATCGTACATTTGTCCTTTCTTTTGCGGTCGTTTTATATTTTTTAAATGAATTTTTTCTCGCGTGTTATAATGTTTTTTATCAATTACAGCGGTTTTACTATGTTTAATTATTTTTTTAATCTTTTCCTTTTTAAATTTATTTTTTAATTTTGATTGTTTAAAATATTTTACCATGGTTTCATAAAATTGGGTATAAAAATCAGTTTCAAAGAATAAATAATATTTAACTTTTGGTTCAACGAATTCTTTAATTAATTTTATTATATCTTGTTCGAAATTTTCCTTTGATATCTGAGCGATAATTCTGTTTTTAGTATTATTAAACAGTTTTTTCGATTTTGGGTTTCGCGGGATTAATATCAACTAAATTTAAAATAATCTGATTTTTTCCTAAATTTACTGGAGAGTCTGCTATTGGTATTTCGATTATTGTATTTCCTAAAGTATTAGAGTGAACGGAATTTGTTTCAGATTCTTCTGTTATATTATCTAAATTTTCATTTTCATCAAAATTTACGATAAGAGATGCATTTTCCGATGTTTCATTTTCGCGGTAAAATTGTTCTATTAAATCATTAATAATAGTATCAGGGTCTTCAGATTCTGTTAAATTAATTTCTACTCGCGATAGTGCGTCAGCGACTTTGTTTTCATGACCTTTCATATATTTTATTTCAAAATTAAATTCTTCGAGTTTTAGTTTCCAACGATATAATTTTGAGTTTGGATCTTTTAATGATTGTAACCACTGAAGTGGTTTGTGATCCGTTTGAATGATAAATTTTCTGCCATAAAGATATGGTCGGAAATATTTGGTAGCCCAAACAATAGCTAGAAGTTCGCGTTCAATAGTGGACAGTTTTGATTCACTTTCGTTTAAAGTACGGCTCGCGTAAGCTATCGGAAGATCTCGTCCTCCGTGCGTCTGTGACAATACAGCGCCCAAGGCTACGTTTGATGCATCTGTCGTTAAACAAAATGTTTTGTTGAAGTCCGGATATTGCAGGATGGGATTATTAATCAAAATATTTTTACTGGTTTCAAAACTATCTAAATAATTTTTATCCGCGATGTTAATTTTCGATCCTTTTTTTAAACATTGGGTCAAAGGTTTTGTGAGGTGTGCAAAATTTGGAATAAAACGGCGATAATATCCTAGTAGTCCAAGGAAAGCTTTAATTTGTTTAGTAGTCTTCGGTATGGGATAATTTTTTATAGCAAGGATTTTATTAGGGTTTGGTTTTACTCCGTTTGATGTGACGAGATGTCCTAAATATTCTATTTCCTTTTTTAGAAATTCGGTTTTATCGGGCTGAATTTTTAAGTTAGATTCTCTTAGTTTTTTAAAAACTTGCTTTAAAATTGATAAATGCTCCTGAAGGGACGTACTGTAAATTATTATATCATCTAAATAGGCAACACAATTTGGAACGCCCATGAGTATGTTGTTAATCACTCTCATAAATGTTGGTGGACTATTTTTTAATCCAAAAGGTAACCTTAGGAACTCGTAATGACCGTTTACGGTTGAGAATGCTGTTTTAGGGATACTCTCTTCATCCAATAAAATTTGATGAAACGAATTTGTTAGGTCGATTGTTGAAAAGTAACTGCTTTTGCCTAATTTATCCAGCAGTTCGGTTATATGCGGAATAGGATACTTATCATCGACCGTTTTCTCATTTAATTTCCTATAATCTATTACTATTCTCCACTTTTGTATTCCCGATTGGTCTAATTTTTTTGGAACTACCCAAATTGGACTATTGTAAGGTGAAAAAGAAGGGCGAATGATTTGTTGCTCTAGCATTTCGTCAATTTGTCTTTTCACTTCGTTTTGAAATATTTGAGGATATCGGTAATTTTTAGTATAGACTGGGATCTCGTCTTTAGTTAGGATTTTATGTTTGATTTGCGTATTTGCAGTTAGTGGAGTACCTTTTAAATAAAATAGATCAGAATATTGTTTTATTAAATTTTGAATTTCTTTTTTTTCTTCTTCGTTTAAATGGTCCGTGCGAATAAGATTTTTGACTTCATTGAAATCTGATTCTTTTGTTTTAATTAAATTTATATTATGAGATTCGTTATTTTTAAAAATTCTGATTGGTTTCACAAGGATTGGGGTTTTAATAGTTAATCTAAATGACCGATCCGAATTATTTTTTACCGTACATATAGCTTCGTTATTTTTAATTGAAATTAAACCTTCATGAATTTTAAGACAATTATTGAAATCGGTATGAGGAATGATTCCTTCTCCATTTGAGATATTTTTGATTGGAATTTTGATTACGGTTTCAGAATCGTTGTTTAAGATGTAAGTATATTCAGATTGAGGGGGTCTGTTGTCATAATGAATTGTTAAATTGCCAAAAGGTGTGATTAGTATATCATTTACTAAATCAATTTTCGCACCTAATAATTTAAGACTGTCTGTTCCAAACAATAAATCGAATTTAGGATGGAAGTCAAAAATGCCAAATTTCAGGGGAGTTTTGGTGTTGGGAAATAATTTAGATGAATCTACATTAGCGTTAAAATTTTGTATAGAAGAACCGTGCGCGCTAGTAAGTTTAAATGGTTCGTGAGTAATGTTATTAAAAAAATATTTATTTGCTACAAGGACGGATACAAGCGATTTTGTGCACGCAGTGTCTATTAGAATTTTTAAGTTTGACTTTGGTGGAATTATATATGGAAGAGCACTAAAACGGGTTAAATTAAATAGGTCTATTACGTCCATGGTTCCTGTGCTAGGCTGGGATCTAAAAAATTACTTTGATCACTATCCAGATTATTTTGATCAGTGTATTGTTGATTTTCTTGATGATCGTCTGGAAATGATACAGTGGGATAGTCGGGTGGTTGAGCATTTGGTAATTCAGTAATTTGGGATTCACTTACGGACTGTTCCGAGTTTAGATTATGAAGTTCTTCAATTTCTAGGTTTGGGTTTTTCCGAACTGGGGTATTGAGAAAAGATTTAAATTTTACACTTTGATCAGGTTGTCTCTGATATTGGGAATTACTTCTATAATTACTATTGACACTCATAGGGGTTGACTGATTAGGTTGTTGGGGTCTATATTGATGATATTGGTGTGGTATATATTGATTAGGTTGTTGGGGTCTATATTGATTAGGTTGTTGGGGTCTATACTGATTAGGTTGTTGGGGTCTATACTGATTTGAGATTACATTTTTAGCAGGTTGAATTGCTTTGTACTGGTTTACTGGGAAATAGTTTATAAATTGTTGGCGATTTTTGTGTATTGGTTTGTTATGGTTTTGGTGTGGGCGATAAGTGTCGATGACAAATTGAAAATCGTTCGTTAGCATGTTTATTGCCTGATTTAGGTCTATCGGATTTTTGGTTCTCATGAAAGAGCCAAGCGGTTCTTTCAGTCCTTTTAACAAAACTCTTAGTGCTAATTTTTCGATATATTTCGTGAGGACTAACGCCTCCATCGGCATTTCGCTCCTTAAATAACTAATTTGCAACTGTAATGTTTTTTGTATTTTATTATAAAATTCGAAAGGGGTTTCGTTGCCTTGTTTCATTCCCGCCATTTCAATATTTAGAGTGTACGCGTCGCGTTTGTCGGCGTACCCTTGTTTTAACGCATTTTTAATATCGTCCCAGGTATTGATATATTTACTATTAACCATGTCGGCGGCAGCTCCTTTAATTTTAGCACGAATTGATCCTATTAAATAATCGTTTTGGAAATCGGCAGTATTTTCGTGATTATAAAATTTGTTTATTAATTTATCAGAAATTTCTAGAAATCGCGTTAGTGACATAGGGTCACCATGGAAATCAGGTATCATCTCTAGATACTCTTTCTTTAATGTGGGAGGTGCCATTTTTATAAAATATTTAATATAACAAACAAAAAATAAAATGAGATAGTATGCAATGAAATTAAAATAATATGAAATGAAAATTAAATTTATCCTTAATATACAGTAACTTAATATTTAACTTAATATTAAATAAAAATTATATTTTAAATAACAAAATATTTCTTTATAGTTATAGTAATGAAATCATAACCTTTTCTTTAAAAATAGAATAGATTTTATTCAAAATTATTAAATTGAAAAATAAAAAAAAAAAGTTTAATATTGAGATAATATCTCTTAAATAAAAAAAAATCACTTACACTAAGATGACTTCGATAGTCAGATCCATGCCAGTTTAACGTCTCGTCTTCCTCTGAATGGACTCGTCAGCAAACAGTTGATACTGATCCTTGATATGCCCTCAAGTTTGACGATGTCCTACCGACTGCGCCAGTTATCTTCAATTTAAAAGTAAAGACTTTTTTAAAAAAGAAGTTTATTCAATAAAAGTTACAATATCAGAAAGAAGAGTGGCGTGGAGACGGCTCTGGATGTACTGAGAGAGAATTACAAAATTTCTTGAGGTTTATAAAGGGTTACAATGGCTTCTTCTAGGAAGCTTTATGCTAACATTACAGTTCACAGGAGAGCAAGTTCCCACGAGGGGTTTCTAAGAAATAGATTACAATGGTTAGGAGTCAAAGCTTAAAATTAAAAATATCTAAGGAAAAATATATAGTGTAACTTGTATGTATGTATGTATGTATGTATGTATGTTTGTATGTATGTATATATGTATGTATGTTTGTATGTATGTATATATGTATGTATGTATGTATGTATGTATGTATGTGTATGTTTAGGTGCGTGTGTGTGTGTATGTGTATATATGTGTCTGTATATATATGTATATCTGATTTTATTATTTTTATGGGTTCCACAAATCGTTACTGTACTTCGTTATAACCCCATATGGCTCTAGTTCAATGGAATTGTAATGGAATCAAATCACATTTTTGCGATTTAAAAATATTAATAAAAAATGTAGACCCGTTTTTTATAAGTCTCCAGGAAACACATCTTAAACCGTCTGATAAATTTACACTAAAAGGTTATGATATCTTCAGGAAAGACGTTTCAAACAATGATCGTGCATGCGGAGGAGTAGCAGTAGCTATAAAACAATCATTGTATTCTAAACGAATAGAAATAGATACGCCCCTTCAGATTGTCGCAGTTACGGTCCATTTTGGAATTTCTTTTACACTTTGCTCCATATACATACCACAGGATAATTCTATACAGCTAGAACACCTCCAACACATAAATAAACAATTACCCAAGCCTGTACTTTACACCGGAGACTTCAATGGACATAATACCATTTGGGGATGTAAGGACACTAACAGGCGAGGGCGTTTGATAGAAAATTTCATGGAAGAATCCAATCTTCTAATATTAAATACAGGCGACCCGACATTTTTAAGTTCTACATATGGCACATATTCTGCAATAGACCTGTCCTTATGCAGCCCCACCTTATTCCACATAATTGATTGGACGATACTCCCAGACCTCTATGGAAGTGACCATTTTCCCGTTCAGTTGAAATTCCTAAATACTACTAACAAGTACAATAGAAAACCAAGATGGTTGATCGAAAAAGCAGACTGGCCACTTTTTTCTGCTCTAGCAAACCCTCCTCAAACATCAGTCAATGAGTTAGATATTGATGAAGGATGCCAAGCAATTACTGAAGCAATTCTGTTAGCAGCTGAAGCTACTATTCCTCAAACTAAAGGAAATTACAGAAGACAATCTGTCCCTTGGTTCAACTCACAATGTAAAGAAGCCATCAAGAATAGAAGAAAAGCCCTTCGTAAATTTCAAAAAAATATGAATATAAATAATTTGATCGAATATAAAAAACAAAGATCCCTGTGCAGAAGAACATTGAACTGCTGTAAAAAGGAGTCATGGAGGTCATTTGTAAACTCTATTACTTCGTCAACACCCGCTAATGTTGTTTGGGATAAAATTAGAAAAATTAAAGGTACTAGTACTTCGATTAGATACACGTTACTTAAAGATGGCAAACTGTACGACGAACCTGAGTTAGTAGGGGACCAGTTTGCTACATATTATTCAGAATTATATAGCGAACCCTCAGCTGAAAAAATTACAAATAATTATTTTGAAAATGATGGTTCACAACTTTTTTATAATACTCAGTTTACATTGTGGGAACTGCAATCAGTTTTAAAAGAAGTCAAAGGTTCTTCACCAGGACCTGATAATATCCATTACGGTATGCTCCAACACTTACCAAAAAATACATTAAACTGGCTTCTAAATTATTATAATCATATCTGGAAAAATGGTAATATTCCAAGCTCTTGGCTACAGGCGGAGGTAGTTCCTATTTTGAAAAAAGGCCAAGATAAAAGATACCCATCAAACTACAGACCAATTTTCCTAACCAGCTGTTTATGCAAACTTATGGAGCGAATGGTCAATAAAAGACTAAAGTGGATATTAGAAAAATACCATTATATCGAAAACTTTCAATGTGGCTTTCGTAAAAACAGGTCAACCATTGATCACTTAGTCCAAATGGAAGCTGAACTCCAATACGCCTTTATCCAAGAAGAACAAGCTGTGGCTATATTTTTCGATATGTATAAGGCATTTGATAAAACTAGCTCTACAGTAATTTTGGAAAAACTTTTAAGTTTAGGATTTAAAGGTAATCTGCCGATATTTATCCAAAAATTTCTGGATCGTCGCCATTTTTGTGTTCGAATAGGAAATGTTTTATCAAAGAGATGTGAACAAAAAAAAATGGTGTCCCTCAAGGATGTGCTCTAAGCCCAACCCTCTTCATGATTGCTGTCTGTGACCTGGGTACCAACTTACCTCGTGGTGTCAAAACAATGCTCTTTGCAGACGACTTTGCGCTTCTATGCCGTTCCAAAGACTTGAACTCCATAAAAGACAAACTACAAACATCCCTAAATCGGATCAGCCAATGGTCGCAGACGTCAGGAATTCAGTTTTCTTCCGAAAAAACCAATTGCTTATTTTTCAGCAGGAAAAGAAAAACCCCACAGTTACCAGAACTACTGCTAAACAACGTAGCCTTACCCTATGTAAATAATTCGAGATTCTTAGGATTAGTATTTGATAAAAAAACTTTCTTGGGAAAATCACTTAAGAATTTTGAAGGAAAAATGTCTGACAAAACTTAATTTACTAAAGGTTCTAAGTGGAACAAGCTGGGGTGCCGACCGAACCACACTGCTTAAGATATACCAATCGGTGGTATGCTCAAAGATGGACTACGGCAGTTTCATCTATGGCTCAGCCAGAATGGTGAATCTTGCAAAACTCGATGTTGTACACCATGCAGGGATACGAATTGCAACAGGTGCTTTTAGAACTAGCCCCTCGTTATCTGTTTGCGCTGAATCAGGACTACCTCCATTATCATACCGACGAGATAAACTTGCAATAAATTACATTACCAAATTATATTCACAAAACACACATCCTACTCACCGATACATCTTTCGAAGTAAATTCTCAGCAAAATTCCAAACGAAGACTAACGCCACGCTCCCATTAGCCGAAAGATTATTACCCGTAATTAACAAATTAAAATCATTCAATATAAAAACAACAGAAAATAATACACCACCATGGACGTTCATAAAACCTCAATTACACCTGGATCTCTCGAAGTTCTCAAAAGGAAATACACCTGCAAATGATTATAAAGAAAGTTTTTTGAAAATAATTAAGGCATTACCAGAACATGAAGTGATTTTCACAGATGAATCTAAATCAGATTCAGCAGCAGGATCGGCTTTCGTTACTTCACATCACACTTTCAAATCAAAACTGCACCAGCATTGTAGTGTTTATACTGCGGAGGTAAATTCGATAGTAATGGCACTAGAACATGCCAAGACTTCATGTGTAGGGAATATTACCATTGCTACCGATTCATTAAGTGCTCTTAAAGCATTAGATAATATGTATTCCAACCATCCCGGAATTCAACGAATTTTAGAAATCGGAAAACATCTTAACGAAGACGGGAAATTGGTTCATTACATATGGGTGCCAGGACATGTCGGAATAAAAGGCAACGAAATGGCTGATAAAGCTGCAAAAGAAGCACTAACTCTCCCTGGTCCTGGTAGAGTGCTACTAACACCATCGGAGCTAGCAAAACCCTTAAAAGATGGTATAAATAAGAAATGGCAAGATGCATGGCAATGTAGTACTCCGGGTAAGCTTAAGAAAATTAAGAGAGATGTAAGGCCCTGGCAGACCTCATATCGCAAGAACCGTAGAGAGGAAGTGGTACTGACCCGGCTCAGAATCGGACACTCAAAACTGACACATGCTCACCTTTTCACTAGAGAACCACCTACAAGATGTCAACATTGCGACAATACAATAACAATAGCCCACATTTTTGAAGAATGCCCCTTTTACCTTCAAAAACTCAACTTGTTAGGAATACCGAGCAACATCTCGGTAGCATTGGGGAATGATAACCGTAAGGTTGATTTAGTAATGTCATGTCTTACAAAACTTAAAATATATAGAGAAATATAATCCCTGGATAGACAAATACTGATCTAATCACACCAATTAATTACTTTGCTAAAATAATATTATAACTATTATTCCTTATTATGACAGATTGAATACCCATATAAAACTAATATGTAGATGTGTTTCATTGTATTCATTCGAAAAAGCAAGACACTAAGGATATTAGGAATTATATATAAAACATAATAATAACTGATCAGAATAGATCCTACTGGAAGGACCTAGAGCAGGAGGGATGGGAGATTGGTGTCCCGGGGTTCCTGGGGCTGTGGTGGGGGTGGGGAGACGTACCTTTCTCACAGGGCGTTTTAGCTCCGAGGATTGGGATGATGTGGACTTTTCCATGAATAACATATTGTAAACATTGGTGGATTGTACCGATGTAGTAAGGATTTAAACATGGTTTTTATCTACATCCTCCGATCAATCTTCGTGATGAAAAATTCAAAATATATAAATAAAACAAAAACATGTGGGATTGGGGCGTCTCCTACACTCCTGGCCGTCCCCTGTGGGCTCCTGGCTCCTTGACTTCATGTCTTCGGCTCAGTCGGGTTCTGCCCAGAAGGACCTTCAAATCATGATATAATATTTTTATAGTTACTGAGCGTTGATGACCTAGATGTTTTACGCTCTAAAACTCTAAAGAACAACAACAACAAGGCCCAGCGACAAATGTTATGTAACAAAAACTATTTTCCATTAAATTTTTGATAAGGATATTCGTCAAATGTTCATTCCGAGCAACACTAACAGAGCAAGACCGTGTCAAAATGTTACATTTTTTGAGTTTAAAAAAAAGTAACACATTAAATAACATGTCAGCTAAAGGTTACATCCTCATAATTATTGTAATCGTATGATGAAATTGTCATAGAAAACAGTCAATCCACTATCCAAATGAAATATAAACCTAGATCTAGTATGTATTTTGAGAAAGAATGCACAACCAGTCACTAGAATTAAAGTTCTAGCAATTGACATATGTTCAGTCATTTCTTGAGATTAAATATGTATACTATACGTTCGATTTCGTATTGTCTTTCTCCAACAATATTACAATGATTCGGAATGATGCAACTTCTTAGGACCATTGGTTTTTCAGTTCTTTTAGACAATATATCGCTGTAGATGTTTATTTTAAATAAACTTCATATTACTTTACGCAGGTTACTTTAGATAATATAATTTACCACTTAAAAAAGACAGTAATAAGTACTAAAGAACTATGTTATCTAAGCTTGACTTTTAAGTACCAAAACGTCAATTTTAAAATAATTTGATTTCATTTTTCAGTTAATGTAACTTTTTTTGTAATATTACTGAGAAGATCCTTCTCCACTGACAGAGACTCGTTGAGGAGTCTTATCTCTACAGCGATAGTAGCAATTACAACTGCAATTGAATGGGTGACCTCAACAACGTCGTAACCCATTTTTCAGAAACTGAGATTTTAACACAAAATGTCGAAATCCTCAAGATGCATCGTGGGGAATATTTTTTTCTCTTACCTGAGGTTGGTAGCCTTGATACTGGCCGTGAAAAGACGAGAGGCTTGCGATATTTCCCGGAAATAAGGTATAGTCCAGTCAATAGGGAAAATTCTCTCCTAATAATAAGGGCTGGTAGCAACCCGCACAGAGTTGTTGAGGGCGATTAAAGAAGTATTTCTGTCAAAAGTGCCCCGAAGATTTGGTGAGTTTTTTAGAGTTAGGGGCACGAGAACATGGCCAAAAGCAGTTTTTTCAATTTATAAGCAAATATAACGCGGCTTTTCATAAAATGTTGTTTATAAAAGTTGTAGATAATAAAAATATCTACAATTTAAGCCATTGATCGTTCGATTCTGATGATTGGTTGTCGTAAAAAGTGCAAAAAAAAAACCCTCTAAAATGTCCCTTTTTTGCATAAGAATTATTATAAACAAAAAGGGCCTTTTCAATACTTTTTATTGATGAAAAAGGAAGCTCTTTAAACCCAAAGAAAAATAGGATTCACCCCGTCCTCCTATCTTTATTATTTACTGAGATATACCTTTTGTTTATCTCGATATCGATATTTTCAATGCAAAACGGGCCGTTCGTGATTCACATTTTGAACTTCGGATGACCGGGATATTATTCTTAAGGGCTTATATTTTCATTATGAATTGCTAAAAAATCGATTTCTTTGAAAAAACATGCAATAAAATCGACTTAAAAAAGCGCCCGTTTTACAGCTATAAACAATTGGAGCTAGAGCGTCCGGTATTGAACCGATTTTGTTATAAATATAATAAATTAAAAGCTTACCTCTCAACGATCGATTTGAGCTATTCAAAGTGTAGCTACCATAAATAACAGCCGAGTTACGATTTTTTTTTTTTTTTTTAAATCACTACGTCATTTCTTTTTGCAATCTCCAGATCTCTCCGCGTGATAGAAATTTAAGACAATGAAAATGCAATGTAGATACTGGAGAAACAACTGAGCAGTAGGTCCATTCGATTTGAATGTTGTAAACTGACTTTGAAATTTAGAAGAAATTTGTAAGAAATTAACATCGTTACTGATATCTTCTTCATTGAATTCATCGGAGTTCATCAAATTATCCAGATAACTTTGTTCATCGTCGGTAAAAGAACATTTTTCTAATATTCGTTTGCATATAGCAACAAAATTTAAAATATGTCCTCGAATCGCACGTGAAAATGCATGGCCAGAAAGAATTTTTTCGACAGAGTTTGCTGCAAATATAGTTGTGAAAGCTTCTGTTAAGCCACTGCTCTCCATCAAATATGAAATACTAGAAAAAAATGACATCAAAGTGTGAAATCCTCCTAACCGTACAATTACAGATTGAAGCCCGTGTGGATCATTGAATGGATCAATCGACGCTATCAATTCACGTGCTTTCCAGTAAAGAGGCTGATCAAAGGTCACGAAAGCAGTAGACTGTTTAAGAGCTCGGGCTCGTGCTGACGCTTCAATCAACACTGTGAAAATTGTATCGTACTGGCTAGGAGGATTATTCGCAAATTTTAAAGGAATAATTTTGGACACATGATACTGAAAACTTGTCGAGTAAGTTTCCCGAAAGCCCATCCACCCTTTTGTACTATTTGGAGATTGATTTTTTTTAAATTAGCCATAACAATGACGTAGTGATTTAAAAAAAAAAAAAAAATCGTAACTCGGCTGTTATTTATGGTAGCTACACTTTGAATAGCTCAAATCGATCGTTGAGAGGTAAGCTTTTAATTTATTATATTTATAACAAAATCGGTTCAATACCGGACGCTCTAGCTCCAATTGTTTATAGCTGTAAAACGGGCGCTTTTTCAAGTCGATTTTATTGCATCTTTTTTCAAAGAAATCGATTTTTTAGCAATTCATAATGAAAATATAAGCCCTTAAGAATAATATCCCAGTCATCCGAAGTTCAAAATGTGAATCACGAACGGCCCGTTTTGCATTGAAAATATCGATATCGAGATAAACAAAAGGTATATCTCAGTAAATAATAAAGATAGGAGGACGGGGTGAATCCTATTTTTCTTTGGGTTTAAAGAGCTTCCTTTTTAATCAATAAAAAGTATTGAAAAGGCCCTTTTTGTTTATAATAATTCTTATGCAAAAAAGGGACATTTTAGAGGGTTTTTTGCACTTTTTACGACAACCAATCATCAGAATCGAACGATCAATGGCTTAAATTGTAGATATTTTTATTATCTACAACTTTTATAAACAACATTTTATGAAAAGCCGCGTTATATTTGCTTATAAATTGAAAAAAAAAACTGCTTTTGGCCATGTTCTCGTGCCCCTAACTCTAAAAAACTCACCAAATCTTCGGGGCACTTTTGACAGAAATACTTCTTTAATCGCCCTCAACAACTCTGTGCGGGTTGCTACCAGCCCTTATTATTAGTAAATTTAACATGGGAGTGATTCCCTATTGACTGGACTAGTAGTAACCCTCAGTCCAGTCATGACTACGTTGTTGAGAAACGTTTTGTATTGTGAACTCTCAATATTCGTCCGAACAAAGTAAGAGATGAAGTTACTGAGCTCATCAAGAGCCATATTTCGTCCTTTCCCAAGCAGGAGTATCTTACTCTCGCCACGAATCCTTGTTTTATGATTAAAGAGGTATCAAGACAGTAGAGTTTCATTTTTGCCCAAAAGTACTCACTATTCCCCTCCTCACTGTTTGCAGGAGAATGGGCAACTACAGCGTCACCCGTGCGGGTTACATTAAACACTATATTAAATAAATAAACATAAAAAATATTTATAAGGATTTTAATTTTTTTAATTATCAGTTGTATCTAAAAATGCTCTCTTTTCGCAGATAGCAATTGGATTCTTTTAGGTTCGCCAAAAAGATTATCAGTATTTACGTCATTTCGGGGGATTATCTTGAGTGTTTTTTTTTTTAATTTAAATCCGCAAATAATTATGTAATTATGAAATCTTGATCACTGTAAATTTTGATATTTATGAATTATATTTATGAAAACCTAATTTTTAAATATTCTATTCTAATATTGATTTGTTAAATATTCTAAGATATATATATATATATAGTATTTTGAAAAAAACATTGAAATAAATAAACTGCAGAGAAACATTATCTCCAAGAGATACGACAAGACTAGTTTAGTTGACTAATGACACGTATAAACAAATTAAAATAACAAGTATATGTAATAATTATACTGACAACTATAATTTAAAAAAATATACTAACAGTGGGTCATATAAGGAATTGAAGAATGTACTGCCTGTTAGAAAAAAATGCAACAAACACTGTCTGTAAAGTACCTACAATCAATAACGTAAATTTCAATAGTTCGGAAGTAATTGAAAAAATAAAAAGAAGATGGCCTGAGTATATTCAGATATAGAACTTTAACCGAAATGCAACCAACGGTTTGTGGCTTTAAACATTGACATGTAATTATAGACATTATCCTTCTTTTATTTATTTCTTTAGTTATAAATAATATTATTTATAAATAAAGATATGAAGAGCTATGTTAGTTGGCTGGATGAGATGTAGGATGTAGTTGGGGATCAGTAAAAAAAAAAAAAAAAAAAAAAGAGAGAGAGAGAGAGGGGCAATAACAAACATTATTATTAGTCAACGTTTCGCTAAAAACAGAAAATAAGTCAAGTACAGAAATTATAATAAAAAAGAGAGAAATGGAATAATAAAAATAATAAGGTTAATATACAAATTTGAAATGATCTAAAAAAAAATAAATATGAGTGTTAAGAAGTTATAAGCAAGTATAAAATAATTTTTTTCTTCTTACACATATCTTATTTATTATAATGTATTTTATTTGTAAGCTCCCTTTGCATATTATAATGTCAATTTTTTACATACCATTATTCCTATTGTTGATTCACACTATTATATTTCATTTTACTTCATCATTGTATAATTTAACAATATTGGATCATTATTTATTTTATTTACTAAGTTTGTTTATAGATCATTCCAGAATTTTTATTAACATTATTATTTTCAATTTTCCTTTTCTCTTTCTTTTTTTTAAAATTTTTTTAGTTGACTTATTTTTTGTTTTAGCACTGATGAAGCCATAAAAGTTGGCCGAAACGTTGGCTAATAAATATGTTTGTTTATATCAAACATTGCCATTTTTTTTTTCATTTCCAATCACATATTTCCTACATATTGCTAAAGATAATATTAATTACATATGTAAATAATTTTTTTTTTTGAAGGTATAAAAATAAAATTACAGATATTTTGCGTTAGCACAGGCCAATGTTCTATTTTGGATAAATCCATCTAATATGACTAAAATTTATGACAAAATATTTCAATAAGAATAATTGGACAGGTATAAGAGGCATAAGAAAAAATAGATTTAATCTTTGGAACGATAAATTATCAGTTAAAGTAGGTTAAAATATTTTAATCTTTGCAAACGAACAAGTTCAATGAAATTTGGCAAACCCCTGGATGGTGATTTTATATATAGCCGCGATGAGTGCATGCACCAGGGCGCTCCAAGGACGATTGGATTGGATGAGCCGTTATTACTGTATCCGATCCTCCGCAATGGTACCAAGGTTCCTTGGACTAGTTGACTAAAGATAATCTTAACTTATTCAAGATATCTACACAGCCAAGACATAATATACATATACAGATATTCTTTATTAGGCCTAGAGAAAGACAGTATATTTTTTGGCAGGATTGAATTATAAATTTTACAATTAAAAATCTAGGTTAATTAAAGTAAATAACTGACTTTTATAAATCGTTCATAAAAAAAAAACAGAGGAAAAATTATAAGATAAACAAAAACCTGTAACATGTATGGACCAGTCAAAATATGAATATCAGAGGAACTAAAAATACTAATTCTAATTTTTTCTGAAATTTGTAAAGGATGGTCCCCTGAACAAGTGCAAATTAAGTACCTCCAAATCATTAGATGTTCCATTTTTAAGTTTTTCGCTTATAACTCAAAAATAGTGCGTTGCATTAAAAAAGTTTATCAGTGCAAAATTAAAGTTTATTAAATTTGCTACATGTTTGGTCGTATGCATTGTTACGAAAAATTGTACCGTCTTCGTGCTACCGGCTCCGGAAAAGTTGCAATTTTCGAAAAAAAGTTTTTCACTCATGTTTTTTGTATATTTTTGTCTTCTAGATCCTCACTCGTTCATAATGAAATCCCCTATAACAATATATATCATTTGTTTAATCGCCCTCAACAACTCTGTGCGGGTTGCTACCAGCCCTTATTATTAGTAAATTTAACATGGGAGTGATTCCCTATTGACTGGACTAGTAGTAACCCTCAGTCCAGTCATGACTACGTTGTTGAGAAACGTTTTGTATTGTGAACTCTCAATATTCGTCCGAACAAAGTAAGCGATGAAGTTGCTGAGCTCATTAAGAGCCATATTTCGTCCTTTCCCAAGCAGGAGTATCTTACTCTCGCCACGAATCCTTGTTTTATGATTAAAGAGGTATCAAGACAGTAGAGTTTCATTTTTGCCCAAAAGTACTCACTATTCCCCTCCTCACTGTTTGCAGGAGAATGGGCAACTACAGCGTCACCCGTGCGGGTTACATTAAACACTATATTAAATAAATAAACATAAAAAATATTTATAAGGATTTTAATTTTTTTTAATTATCAGTTGTATCTAAAAATGCCCTCTTTACGCAGATAGCAATTGGATTCTTTTAGGTTCGCCAAAAAGATTATCAGTATTTACGTCATTTCGGGGGATTATCTTGAGTGTTTTTTTTTTTAAATTTAAATTCGCAAATAATTATGTAATTATGAAATCTTGATCACTGTAAATTTTGATATTTATGAATTATATTTATGAAAACCTAATTTTTAAATATTCTATTCTAATATTGATTTGTTAAATATTCTAAGCTATATATATAGTATTTTGAACAAAACATTGAAATAAATAAACTGCAGAGAAACATTATCTCCAAGAGATACGACAAGACTAGTTTAGTTGACTAATGACACGTATAAACAAATTAAAATAACAAGTATATGTAATAATTATACTGACAACTATAATTTAAAAAAATATACTAACAGTGGGTCATATAAGGAATTGAAGAATGTACTGCCTGTTAGAAAAAAATGCAACAAACACTGTCTGTAAAGTACCTACAATCAATAACGTAAATTTCAATAGTTCGGAAGTAACTGAAAAAATAAAAAGAAGATGGCCTGAGTATATTCAGATATAGAACTTTAACCGAAATGCAACCAACGATTTGTGGCTTTGAACATTGACATGTCATTATAGACATTATCCTTCTTTTATTTATTTCTTTAGTTATAAATAATATTATTTATAAATAAAGATATGAAGAGCTATGTTAGTTGGCTGGATGAGATGTAGGATGTAGTTGGGGATCAGTAAAAAAAAAGAGAGAGAGAGAGGGGCAATAACAAACATAATTATTAGCCAACGTTTCGCTAAAAACAGAAAATAAGTCAAGTACAGAAATTATAATAAAAAAGAGAGAAATGGAATAATAAAAATAATAAGGTTAATATACAAATTTGAAATGATCTAAAAAAAAAAAAAAAAAAAAAAAAAAAAAAAAAAAATATGAGTGTTAAGAAGTTATAAGCAAGTATAAAATAATTTTTTTCTTCTTACACATATCTTATTTATTATAATGTATTTTATTTGTAAGCTCCCTTTGCATATTATAATGTTAATTTTTTACATACCATTATTCCTATTGTTGTTTCACACTATTATATTTCATTTTACTTCATCATTGTATAATTTAACAATATTGGATCATTATTTATTTTAATTATTAACTTTTTTTTTAGATCATTCCAGAATTTTTATTAACCTTATTATTTTCAATTTTCCGTATCTCTTTATTTTTCAAAAAATTTTTTATTTGACTTATTTTTTGTTTTAGCCCCGATGAAGCCATAAAAGTTGGTCGAAACGTTGGTTAATAAATATGTTTGTTTATATCAAACATTGCCATTTTTTTTTTCATTTCCAATCACATATTTCCTACATATTGCTAAAGATAATATTAATTACATATGTAAATAATTTTTTTTTTTGAAGGTATAAAAATAAAATTACAGATATTTTGCGTTAGCACAGGCCAATGTTCTATTTTGGATAAATCCATCTAATATGACTAAAATTTATGACAAAATATTTCAATAAGAATAATTAGACAGCTATAAGAGGCATTAGAAAAAATAGATTTAATCTTTGGAATGATAAATTATCAGTTAAAGTAGGTTAAAATATTTTAATCTTTGCAAACGAACAAGTTCAATGAAATTTGGCAAACCCCTGGATGGTGATTTTATATATAGCCGCGATGAGTGCATGCACCAGGGCGCTCCAAGGACGATTGGATTGGATGAGCCGTTATTACTGTATCCGATCCTCCGCAATGGTACCAAGGTTCCTTGGACTAGTTGACTAAAGATAATCTCAACTTATTCAAGATATCTACACAGCCAAGACATAATATACATATACAGATATTCTTTATTAGGCCTAGAGAAAGACAGTATATTTTTTGGCAGGATTGAATTCTAAATTTTACAATTAAAAACCTACGTTAATTAAAGTAAATAACTGACTTTTATAAATCGTTCATAAAAAAAAACAAAAAAAAAAAACAGAGGAAAAATTATAAGATAAACAAAAACCTGTAACAACATGTATGGACCAGTCAAAATATGAATATCAGAGGAACTAAAAATACTAATTCCAATTTTTTCTGAAATTTGTAAAGGATGGTGGTCCCCTGAACAAGTGCAAATTAAGTACCTCCAAATCATTAAATGTTCCATTTTTAAGTTTTTCGCTTATAACTCAAAAATAGTGCGTTGCATTAAAAAAGTTTATCAGTACAAAATTAAAGTTTATTAAATTTGCTACATGTTTGGTCGTATGCATTGTTACGAAAAATTGTACCGTCTTCGTGCTACCGGCTCCGGAAAAGTTGCAATTTTCGAAAAAAAGTTTTTCACTCATGTTTTTTGTATATTTTTGTCTTCTAGATCCTCACTCGTTCATAATGAAATCCCCTATAACAATATATATCATTTGTTTATTTATATTGAACATGTTGCAACTTACGACTTTCCTCTAAAATGAACGAGTGAGGATCTAGAAGACAAAAAAAAAAAAAAAAAAAATGAGTGAAAAACTCCCTACATATTCCTGAAAAATTGGAACTACTATTTTAGTTCCTCTGATTGGTCATTTTTGGTATAGATTGACTGGACTAGTACAGACGTTTACAAAGCCATAATCGAAGCGTCCCGAACATTGACGATGTCGCCCGAATGCCAACCGAAGCAATGTTCGGCCGGCTAATCGGTTTTCTCTTGTCAGCCGACTCGTCGGCTAGTGACGTATGTATAAGTATACATATTTTTTTGAGTGAGTGTGTATGTGCAAGTCATTACTTCGAAAAGGAAAAATTTTGGGCTAAATATTTGTTAGAGAATTAATTCATTACAATGCCAATTTTTTACTCAATAAGAAAAATAAATAACGAAAATTGTGTGGTAAAAAAATTAATAGTAACTAATATCTTTAGATTTGTCAAACATAAAATTTATAACTAGAAAACGTGACATTAAAAGAACAATATAATATTTTTAAAAATTGAAATACATAATATAGACATTAGGTACAAAATAAACTAAAATGAAATGATACATTAGTTGGATGATTTGCTACATTTTCGTTTTGGAGCTATCAACATTTTTAATCGTAATTTTATTAAATTCAAATAGTAAGTTTTAATAATAAATTATCATTACACCATGTATGATTTTTTTTTTAAATTTATTCATTGAAATTTAAAACTGTATACAATATAGAATATAACAAATAAAGTAAATGTGATGAATGACACGTCACTTGTTTTTCAAGAAACTACCCATTGGTAGCACTTAAAAAGGTTCTATATAATGAAGTACTATATTAGAAGGACCCAGGGCCATCTTCTTTTCAGGCGTCTCGGAGGGTTATCTGTAATGGAATGAGAAGCAAGTTGTAATAATAATGGATTTGATTGGTTGTGGACCTTGCTATGAAAGGGTTGATATATGTTTTGAGCTATGTCAGAAACGTAAAAAATATTAAGATCTTTGTGAATAATTTACGGAGTTTTTAAAGCAGTCCCGGATGCCCGACTCGGTCAAAAGCTTGTTCTACATCGAGAAAGGCTCCCGTGCAATACGTTCCGCGCTCCAATGCGGAAAAGACGTCCACCACACGATGGCATAGCTGGATTGTGGAATGTGATGTTCGGAATCCAAATTGGTGATCTGAATTATGTGATTGGATTCTAGGATAGGATGCAAGCGTTTTAAGAAATGAAATTTAAAAAAATAAAATAAATATATGAAGAATTGCTGTTCAACGTCAAGAGTTATTTATTCTATTCATTGTTCATCTATCCTCCAGTCTCCTATCAGCCTCTAAGAGATGTGTTTTTCACAGTATTTATCGTTATTAAAAATTAATTGCTTAGAGTAAAAAAAACTCAATATCTCGTTCATAACAGGTTACAGTTTCTTGAGTATGTTAAGGTACGTGACCAATCAATGGTTTAGGCGACCAAACGTATATCGTTGTAGATTGACAAATTTTAGGTTTTCCCAGGAAAACATCGTTATTTTTCCTGGTTATTAATTTTCTCGTTAATGTATTTTAAGAATTATAAGCTCTATTTCAGGGAAAATAAAAAAATCCTGCATCAAAATGAATTAACGATTCACCAATAACCTTTATGTCTCTAATCCGGCAGAAACTGGATTTATCGAAACATTATCAGAATACATAAATCATATATTTTATATAATTTAACATATAAACATCATCATTAAAAAAAATTCATAGCAATTCGTAAAAAAAAAAAAATTCTAAAATTCCTAAACATGCATTAGTTGGAAATCTTACTTTTAAGAGAAGCCAGGGTTTCAACATTAATCTGAAACACAAAACAATAAAATGTATATAAAAAAATATAATTGGGAAATTATAATTTTAGTATCATACATAGTAAAATAAAAATATATATTAAATAATATAGAATAGTGTGAAGATTATAGTGAAAAATGAGTAAAATAAAAATAAAGTTTGAATTAAGTAAAAAAAAAAAAAATTAAATATTAATAGATGATTTATGAATGATAGTATAGGAGGATCGATTTAATTATTAGTTGATAATTTATGTACTACTTGTAGGGTATATATATGTATATATGTATTTTTTTTATGCAAGTATTATTTTGAATACTTTTTTTCGAATTACATACGTTCACTATCAGTTTTAAAGAAATACATTATTATTTAAGGGGGTCACCTGTGGTGTAGTGGTTAGCATAGCAACCTACTAAATCCAAGATCGCGGGTTCGCAGCCCGGCGATGACTTTAGGATTTTTTAAAGGGAGTAAAAAATCCTCAGCTATGCCGTCCTTCGGAAGGGACGTGAAATGGGGGTCCCGAGCCTGTGCAATGTCAGGTACTCGTTAAAGATCCCTATCCTAATTATACCTGGATAGGCAAAATTTAGGACTCCCACCGTAGCATCGTCCGATTAGTCATAGCAGCATAAAAGTGACGTTAAACGAAATAAACAAACAAACATTATTATTTAAAGTTCAAAAAGTGAGCTCACCACAATATGCCGTGATATTTTTATACTGATTTGCCTCTCTTTTGCCACGTTACAACAATTAATTCTCTGCTGTAGAAGATTAGAATAAAATGTGTGTCACGTCAAGAAGCTGATAATCCTTTCCAACGTAACTTCGCCCATCACGCAAAGCAAAACCTCATTTCACTCTATACGATGCGACGTAAAATGGACGATGACCCGAAATGGAATTCATGTATCTGACTGTAGATTATCATAAAGCAAACCTTATTTTTATTTATAACGATTATGGAAATCGGTATATATATTATTTGTTTCAAGGGAGTATGTGTAGAACAGTCTAGAATTTAATAGGTTAATACCACATGGTAGATAATTCCAGGCATTCAGAAATGGACAGATTGCATTACAAAACATGTTAAAGGAATTTGTCCAGAAAAATCTAGTTTCAACGAATTACAAGAGATGAAGGAGAATGGATGTAGGATTGCGAGACGAAATAGCCAAGAATAGGTTCATTGGTTGCAGGCATAAACGGGATAAGAAACCGTGGATTGAATCAAGGATGTAGCCTTTACTCGTTTTTATAATTTATAAGTACACCGATGATGTAAAAAATTAGGAATTTCCACTTGAGGAGCAGCTAAACATTGAAAATTTAATCAGCTTCCATATGGTATGATAAAATTTATGATCCTACCTGTTCTTTAGTTCCCTTTTTTTTTTTTTAAATTCGAGGTTACATGTAATCTGCTGTTTGGTTAAATGCCGAAAATTTGGTTAAAATATGTAAACTAAGTGGAGATATTACAGCTTTTATGGTAAAAAAAACGTGAATTCTTCAAAAAAGGCTCTGAACTTACTCTAATACTCTAAGAGGTGTGTTACACTCACCCTGTGTATATGTATATATATAAGTTATCTTCAATTTAAAAGTAAAGACTTTTTTAAAAAAGAAGTTTATTCAATAAAAGTTACAATATCAGAAAGAAGAGTGGCGTGGAGACGGCTCTGGATGTACTGAGAGAGAATTACAAAATTTCTTGAGGTTTATAAAGGGTTACAATGGCTTCTTCTAGGAAGCTTTATGCTAACATTACAGTTCACAGGAGAGCAAGTTCCCACGAGGGGTTTCTAAGAAATTACAATGGTTAGGAGTCAAAGCTTAAAATTAAAAATATCTAAGGAAAAATATATAGTGTAACTCCTCCCCACCTAGATACGAATTTCACTGCTTTGGGTGAAATGAGTTACAATTCTAGTTTTGTAAAAATAATAAATAAAAGTTACAAAGGTTAATATAAAGATGATAATACAAATAAAAATTATCCACAAAATAATTATGTGTAGAGTGTTAGAGTTATAGGTATGTTTTGTTGATACAAGATGTGAAAGATGTGAGGTTTGTAATTCATGAAATTTTAAATTTTTAATTTCTAATGTAGTGTTTAAAAGCTGTGAGGCTTGAATATTTAAAGTTTGTTTATCAAACAATGTTAGAGAACCATGAGTTTGACTGGATGAAAATACAGTTTTATTATGATACAAAATTGAATTAAAGTTTGTTTTAACTAAATAAATTCCTGTCATATGATAGTTTACTGTTTCTTTTTCTTGTTGAACTTGAAGATCATCCGGGTTGTAAAATGCTATGAGAATGTAGCGTGTTCCTGGGATTTCTTCGATGTGGTTTTCTTCTTGATGTAGACGTGTGTAAAGACAATTTACACTGGATGATTTTTGTAAAATATCTTGAATACATAAGTCATCGTGGTGAGATAAGTCAGCTGTATGACAGTGGTGAATGCTGTTTCTTTTGATACATTGATGATTAAGAAATTTAAAGTTGTTATTAATATTTAAGAGATATTTGAACTTTGGAATTATTGTTATGATTTCATCCTTTACAATAGATGGAATGGGGTATAAATTATACAAACTATAAACAGTTTCTTCAAAAATTGGAAGTGCTAAAGTATAAATAATCTCATTTTCATGCAAAGCACATTGTACAGATATTGTGCGTTGGGATGTTTGCAATTTAGCGTGTCCTAGGTTGATAGGTATGACGCCGAGGTTAGAAGTAACATTTTTTTATTTCTATCATCCCTGCAGTGAGAGTTGATACTAACCTAAAAATTAAATTATAAAAATTAAAGTCTAATCATTTAATTATACTATTTTATTGTATAAAATTTTTTCCATAATTTGGCTTATAATGCCATCTCTTAAACTAGTAAGAGTTCATATTCCCTGAACTCGTTATGTTGTTTATCAACAATAATTATTCTTTTTATCATTCTTTATTTTTTTTTTTTTATTATTGTTATATAGTTTGGGCATTTTATCTGCCATCTTTTCACATCAATATAAGTCGTATCCAGCGACCTTATTGTGTATATTAAATTGTTATTTATATTAAATATTTCTTATGCTTTTTATTTTAAAGAAAAATAAAATTATTTTAAAGCAAAAAAAAATTATTTACTAATATTAAAAAAAATTAGTTTTAAATAAACATAATTATTATAGCTTGTAATTATAGCTTGTCTTAAGCGAAAGAATGTGTCCGGTGCGAGTGCTTTATCTCAGTTCTAAGAATGCTGACTCGGTCCAGCTCTTTCATCTGGGGGTCTACCAACATCGTACGTTTGTCCTTTCTTTTGCGGTCGTTTTATATTTTTTAAATGAATTTTTTCTCGCGTGTTATAATGTTTTTTTATCAATTACAGCGGTTTTACTATGTTTAATTATTTTTTTAATCTTTTCCTTTTTAAATTTATTTTTTAATTTTGATTGTTTAAAATATTTTACCATGGTTTCATAAAATTGGGTATAAAAATCAGTTTCAAAGAATAAATAATATTTAACTTTTGGTTCAACGAATTCTTTAATTAATTTTATTATATCTTGTTCGAAATTTTCCTTTGATATCTGAGCGATAATTCTGTTTTTAGTATTATTAAACAGTTTTTTCGATTTTGGGTTTCGCGGGATTAATATCAACTAAATTTAAAATAATCTGATTTTTTCCTAAATTTACTGGAGAGTCTGCTATTGGTATTTCGATTATTGTATTTCCTAAAGTATTAGAGTGAACGGAATTTGTTTCAGATTCTTCTGTTATATTATCTAAATTTTCATTTTCATCAAAATTTACGATAAGAGATGCATTTTCCGATGTTTCATTTTCGCGGTAAAATTGTTCTATTAAATCATTAATAATAGTATCAGGGTCTTCAGATTCTGTTAAATTAATTTCTACTCGCGATAGTGCGTCAGCGACTTTGTTTTCATGACCTTTCTTATATTTTATTTCAAAATTAAATTCTTCGAGTTTTAGTTTCCAACGATATAATTTTGAGTTTGGATCTTTTAATGATTGTAACCACTGAAGTGGTTTGTGATCCGTTTGAATGATAAATTTTCTGCCATAAAGATATGGTCGGAAATATTTGGTAGCCCAAACAATAGCTAGAAGTTCGCGTTCAATAGTGGACAGTTTTGATTCACTTTCGTTTAAAGTACGGCTCGCGTAAGCTATCGGAAGATCTCGTCCTCCGTGCGTCTGTGACAATACAGCGCCCAAGGCTACGTTTGATGCATCTGTCGTTAAACAAAATGTTTTGTTGAAGTCCGGATATTGCAGGATGGGATTATTAATCAAAATATTTTTACTGGTTTCAAAACTATCTAAATAATTTTTATCCGCGATGTTAATTTTCGATCCTTTTTTTAAACATTGGGTCAAAGGTTTTGTGAGGTGTGCAAAATTTGGAATAAAACGGCGATAATATCCTAGTAGTCCAAGGAAAGCTTTAATTTGTTTAGTAGTCTTCGGTATGGGATAATTTTTTATAGCAAGGATTTTATTAGGGTTTGGTTTTACTCCGTTTGATGTGACGAGATGTCCTAAATATTCTATTTCCTTTTTTAGAAATTCGGTTTTATCGGGCTGAATTTTTAAGTTAGATTCTCTTAGTTTTTTAAAAACTTGCTTTAAAATTGATAAATGCTCCTGAAGGGACGTACTGTAAATTATTATATCATCTAAATAGGCAACACAATTTGGAACGCCCATGAGTATGTTGTTAATCACTCTCATAAATGTTGGTGGACTATTTTTTAAATCCAAAAGGTAACCTTAGGAACTCGTAATGACCGTTTACGGTTGAGAATGCTGTTTTAGGGATACTCTCTTCATCCAATAAAATTTGATGAAACGAACTTGTTAGGTCGATTGTTGAAAAGTAACTGCTTTTGCCTAATTTATCCAGCAGTTCGGTTATATGCGGAATAGGATACTTATCATCGACCGTTTTCTCATTTAATTTCCTATAATCAATTACTATTCTCCACTTTTGTATTCCCGATTGGTCTAATTTTTTTGGAACTACCCAAATTGGACTATTGTAAGGTGAAAAAGAAGGGCGAATGATTTGTTGCTCTAGCATTTCGTCAATTTGTCTTTTCACTTCGTTTTGAAATATTTGAGGATATCGGTAATTTTTAGTATAGACTGGGATCTCGTCTTTAGTTAGGATTTTATGTTTGATTTGCGTATTTGCAGTTAGTGGAGTACCTTTTAAATAAAATAGATCAGAATATTGTTTTATTAAATTTTTTGAATTTCTTTTTTTTTCTTCTTCGTTTAAATGGTCCGTGCGAATAAGATTTTTGACTTCATTGAAATCTGATTCTTTTGTTTTAATTAAATTTATATTATGAGATTCGTTATTTTTAAAAATTCTGATTGGTTTCACAAGGATTGGGGTTTTAATAGTTAATCTAAATGACCGATCCGAATTATTTTTTACCGTACATATAGCTTCGTTATTTTTAATTGAAATTAAACCTTCATGAATTTTAAGACAATTATTGAAATCGGTATGAGGAATGATTCCTTCTCCATTTGAGATATTTTTGATTGGAATTTTGATTACGGTTTCAGAATCGTTGTTTAAGATGTAAGTATATTCAGATTGAGGGGGTCTGTTGTCATAATGAATTGTTAAATTGCCAAAAGGTGTGATTAGTATATCATTTACTAAATCAATTTTCGCACCTAATAATTTAAGACTGTCTGTTCCAAACAATAAATCGAATTTAGGATGGAAGTCAAAAATGCCAAATTTCAGGAGAGTTTTGGTGTTGGGAAATAATTTAGATGAATCTACATTAGCATTAAAATTTTGTATAGAAGAACCGTGCGCGCTAGTAAGTTTAAATGGTTCGTGAGTAATGTTATTAAAAAAATATTTATCTGCTACAAGGACGGATACAAGCGATTTTGTGCACGCAGTGTCTATTAGAATTTTTAAGTTTGACTTTGGTGGAATTATATATGGAAGAGCACTAAAACGGGTTAAATTAAATAGGTCTATTACGTCCATGGTTCCTGTGCTAGGCTGGGATCTAAAAAATTACTTTGATCACTATCCAGATTATTTTGATCAGTGTATTGTTGATTTTCTTGATGATCGTCTGGAAATGATACAGTGGGATAGTCGGGTGGTTGAGCATTTGGTAATTCAGTAATTTGGGATTCACTTACGGACTGTTCCGAGTTTAGATTATGAAGTTCTTCAATTTCTAGGTTTGGGTTTTTCCGAACTGGGGTATTGAGAAAAGATTTAAATTTTACACTTTGATCAGGTTGTCTCTGATATTGGGAATTACTTCTATAATTACTATTGACACTCATAGGGGTTGACTGATTAGGTTGTTGGGGTCTATATTGATGATATTGGTGTGGTATATATTGATTAGGTTGTTGGGGTCTATATTGATTAGGTTGTTGGGGTCTATACTGATTAGGTTGTTGGGGTCTATACTGATTTGAGATTACATTTTTAGCAGGTTGAATTGCTTTGTACTGGTTTACTGGGAAATAGTTTATAAATTGTTGGCGATTTTTGTGTATTGGTTTGTTATGGTTTTGGTGTGGGCGATAAGTGTCGATGACAAATTGAAAATCGTTCGTTAGCATGTTTATTGCCTGATTTAGGTCTATCGGATTTTTGGTTCTCATGAAAGAGCCAAGCGGTTCTTTCAGTCCTTTTAACAAAACTCTTAGTGCTAATTTTTCGATATATTTCGTGAGGACTAACGCCTCCATCGGCATTTCGCTCCTTAAATAACTAATTTGCAACTGTAATGTTTTTTGTATTTTATTATAAAATTCGAAAGGGGTTTCGTTGCCTTGTTTCATTCCCGCCATTTCAATATTTAGAGTGTACGCGTCGCGTTTGTCGGCGTACCCTTGTTTTAACGCATTTTTAATATCGTCCCAGGTATTGATATATTTACTATTAACCATGTCGGCGGCAGCTCCTTTAATTTTAGCACGAATTGATCCTATTAAATAATCGTTTTGGAAATCGGCAGTATTTTCGTGATTATAAAATTTGTTTATTAATTTATCAGAAATTTCTAGAAATCGCGTTAGTGACATAGGGTCACCATGGAAATCAGGTATCATCTCTAGATACTCTTTCTTTAATGTGGGAGGTGCCATTTTTATAAAATATTTAATATAACAAAAAAATAAAATGAGATAGTATGCATGAATGAAATTAAAATAATATGAAATGAAAATTAAATTTATCCTTAATATACAGTAACTTAATATTTAACTTAATATTAAATAAAAAATTATATTTTAAATAACAAAATATTTCTTTATAGTTATAGTAATGAAATCATAACCTTTTCTTTAAAAATAGAATAGATTTTATTCAAAATTATTAAATTGAAAAATAAAAAAAAAGTTTAATATTGAGATAATATCTCTTAAATAAAAAAAAATCACTTACACTAAGATGACTTCGATAGTCAGATCCATGCCAGTTTAACGTCTCGTCTTCCTCTGAATGGACTCGTCAGCAAACAGTTGATACTGATCCTTGATATGCCCTCAAGTTTGACGATGTCCTACCGACTGCGCCAGTTATCTTCAATTTAAAAGTAAAGACTTTTTTAAAAAAGAAGTTTATTCAATAAAAGTTACAATATCAGAAAGAAGAGTGGCGTGGAGACGGCTCTGGATGTACTGAGAGAGAATTACAAAATTTCTTGAGGTTTATAAAGGGTTACAATGGCTTCTTCTAGGAAGCTTTATGCTAACATTACAGTTCACAGGAGAGCAAGTTCCCACGAGGGGTTTCTAAGAAATTACAATGGTTAGGAGTCAAAGCTTAAAATTAAAAATATCTAAGGAAAAATATATAGTGTAACTTATATATATATATATATATATATATATATATATATATATATATATATATATATATATATATATTAGTTAATCTAAGTAAAATTGAAATGGAAAAAAGATCCTTTAATTTGAGTGGATATAAATTAAACATTCTTTAAACGTAAAGAATTGATAGAAGCAGTGAATAGTTGACTATAAAAGAAAATATATATAAGTATTTGATAACACCTACATCCTGTTCTACAGTATCTTTTAATAATGTATCATTAATCCTTGTTGAGCAGATCCCAACTTGCTTACCACCCGATTTCCGATAACCTCCCGAGATGTCCGAAAAGGAGATGGCCAAGGGACCTTTTATTGAAGAATGGATAGTTCTTTACAAGTTTTTGACGTGTCATTGTAATCATATTGTTTATTAATATTCTACTCATCCTTGTTGATCAGATCCTCTACCTAGGACTCCATGGACAAACGTCTATCTTTGAATCCACATACGATACTAAAATGTCCAGCTATAGCTCGTCGTTATAGACAACTCCAATATTTACTAGACAAATGTTCAAAGCTCCCAATTAATTACAAAAGACATATTTACATTACATTAAATAAACTTTTACGGACATACAGAGTTGAGCTTTAGAATTCAACTAAACCTTCCAATTCTTCTCGTATCTAATCCTTAAAATCCAGAATCCTTCATAAAATCCTAAGAGCTTCATTACATTATTTCACAAATAAAATTATCCATAATGATCTAAATTTCCAAGTGTTGGCATATACCTATCCTGTCATAATAAACTCCATACCCACTCGAATCTACTCGTCTCCCAACTTGCTTCCCACTCCATTCCCGATAACCCTCTGAGGTGTTAAAGTAGATAAAGTAGATGGATGCGAGAAAGTGAGTACATAGATATGAATATGTTGTGCATAGATATGAAGAGAGTGTGTGTATATATATGTGTATATATATATATATATATGTATATATATATATATGTGTATATATATATATATATATGTATATATACAATATCTCTTTAGGTTTTTTCTAATAATGCAACTGTTCAAATAATCAAGGCAAATTCCTTGATTCCCTAAGTACTCGCTCAGTCAGCCCATTCTTTTTCTTTGAATGGAAATCCACTTCTTTCCAATTTCCATCTTTGGAAATTTTATTGATCTTAGCAAGTTTATTTTTTGAAAGGAGAGTTTTTTTTTATATATAAAAAACAGTAGATCCTAATTAAAAATGAGAAAAATATCACAGAATAAGAAATAATAAAAAGGAAAAAGCACACCTGACATGTTTTTCCTCTCTCTCTAGCTTCTTCGAAAATTGACTTAAGCTATTCCTCAAGATTCTCCTCTATTTGCCGCCAGTAATCTTTCACAGTGATAAGAGCGATAGTTTCCTGCATGGAAAATATTTATTCTTCAGTGGTGCACAAAGTACAAGCGACCGCTCTCGTTTTGATTTATTTTTCTTCTAGTTCTCGGCAATCATAATGTATTCTTTTGAATTTTGACTTTTGTTTGTTTTATTCAGCGAAGCATTAATTATTTTGAATGTTTCCATTCGGTGGAGAGGTATAAAATTCAAAGATATTCCTCGATTTTTTCAAAAGCTAGGCGAGGATGAAAAACGAACCGGACAATCAAATCAATATTTGGATTTGAGTAAAGAGGAAATCGAAAATGTTCTAGATAATAATAAAGAACCAATGTTGAGGGATTTTCTTTGTAAATCATTCGTCAAAAAATATTGTTCGTTATAACTGTAAATAAAAACAACTATTTTATATTATGCAAATAATTAAATCTGACTGTAATATAGTAAATTAAAATTTATCTAGTTTTAAATATTATTCTCTTGGATATATACTATACATATATTCTATTTTAAACGAAGAATGGTCACAATATTTTATTTAATAGATTCAGTATGAAATTTGGACAAGAACGGATAGAAACACAGGGCGTTGTACTTTGTACAACAAGCGACCGCTCATTACTGAAACTGGTGCGACCGGTGGTTAAGTAGAAGGGTTAACGGTGAAGAAGGTTTTTATTAAAATATTAATGACCTTATATCCTAAGAAGAATAGAAACAATGAGGTCATAAAAACAAAAGAACTAAAAGTAAATATTTAATAAGAAAAAAAATTAAATAAAGCAACTAACAAATAATACAGATAAATTTGAAAGTAATTATAATGAAAATAACAATACTGTACATACCTAATACTATTTTACTTCTAATCCTAGATTAACAATTTTAATGAATTGTGCTTTTATTTTGTCTAGATATACAGAAGTTCTGACCTCAAACACAAGGGAGTAGCTGAATAAATCTCATTAGAGAATAAATAAAGCTATTGTTATTACAATCAAAATCTTTTAACTATGATAAAAAAATATAAAATAAAAATAAATGAAAAAAATGTTGATAAATTTAAGTGAAACTCAAAAGAGATAATTGAAATTTTATCATATATGAGGCCATGACCCCCATTTTTCCCCTTTGTTTCAGTTCTTATCATCGATGACTCTACAGTAATAAACTAAGAGGTAGGGGGAGTTGAGATATCGTTGTTGTTTTTTGTCACGTTTAAGGTAGTAATTAGCTGAGCTAGAAATAGCTTTCTGTGAATAATCCGAGGTAGGTGGGAGAAATCCTTTTTCATAACGAAATCGTTCCATTCATACCAAAGAATTTAGTAATACATAAAATAAAAATAAAAAACACTAGTAAATGTGATAATAAAGTTCATTAATAATGACAGTAGGGCACTGAAGTATAAGCTAGATAGTGCCTGCGGTATTTTTAACAGCGGAACTGACGGCGATATTAAAAGCGCTTCAACTAGCTCCAACATTTGTAAAACAGTCGATAAACATCTGACCTGACTCCTTGAGTGCGATTAAAAGCCTTTTAAAAATTTATTCGGACAAATCTATAAACCTAGAAATCCATTTCATTATAAATCAGACCACTAAATCTGCAAAAGAGCTCGTTAGCTCTTTTATATTGGGTTCAATTCCGATATACCCGGAAATGAGGAGGCGGATGGAGCAGCAAGTTTCGAAAACTACATATGAAGATTTTCGGTGACTGGCAGAGTGCATGTTCGGCATCGGAAAATAATAACTTCAAAGAAATCAAACCAAACGTCGGTGGCTGTGCCTCATCCTCAAGACAATGTAGAAGGGAGGAGGTGATAATCACATAACTAAGAATTGGACACTGCCATAATACCGTAGGACTACCCGATGGCAAGGAGAGATCCTGCTCATCACTCTTACAGTGAGGCACATCTTAGAGGAGTGTCCTCAGTACAGGAGAGATATGGATAAATGTGGTGTAACTCGTCAGCTCTGTATGGTCTAGGTTGATAGAAAACAGTATATTTGTAGTACCATAAAATTGATCGAAAAAATTGGATTATATAATTTTGTTTAATGTTCATTATTTTGTTTATTTATTAATTGTATTTTTATCTTATTTCTTGTTTTATTTGTTTAATATTTGGTTGAGATTAATATACTTTGGTTAGAACAATGACATTCAAATTTCTTATTGCTGAAGTTCAAAAAGATAATGTGGTAATGTTAATCATGGCTGTTATTGTTACAATGCAGACGGGACAATTAAGTTCATGTATAAGGGCAATAATAACTACCAGCAGTTTTTTGGCCTTAAAAACAAACAACGTTCATACTCCTCCTTTCCTCGGAGGGTTGTCGGGAATAGAAAGGGAAGCGAATTAAAATACTTGTGGATTTGAATTGTTATGGAGTTTCTATGAAAAGATGTGTATCTGGTTTGGGCTAAATCAGCAGCATATAGCACATTGAAGATAAGTTCATTTGTGAAAAGATCAGGAGCGTTAAGGATATTGGTTTGCAAGGATTGGATGCGAGATGAATTAGATGGTTAAGTGGAGTGCCTGATTTCAACTCTGTAAGTCCGAATAGGTCTAATTTCTGTCATGTAAATGAGTATTTTGTAATTAAACGGCATCTTACAAAAAACGTTTCTTTAGTAAATGTGAAAACAGTTTCTTGTCTTTTTAGTGTTGTATGTTGATTCCATGTTAAACGTTTGTCAATTTGGAGTCCCACGTAAAGGATCTGTCCAACAGGAATCAAGGAAATTAAAACATCTTTACTCAGTTTGAAGTTCCAAGGACTGAGTAAACATTCTGTATATAGAGTATGATTGTATATTATTTTGTATATAACCGACGTGCTTGGGGTGAGGACGGGCTCGGAAAAACAAAATCATCGGTTAATCGAGACCCAAAAAAGTAAGGGAAATACATAAGAAAAAATAATGTAAGGCAATTGATGCAAATAAATACATTTATAATAAATATGTCTATTTAATAACGAAATAATAATATACATAGAAGCAACCTATGTAGCCGAAAAAATGGTAGTAAACGGTCATTCCAAAACTAGGGAATTAGAAAAGCAGAAAAGAAAAATTCTTAGGAATATTTAAGGAGCAGTTAATAAAGATAACATTTGGATTGAAAGACCCCAAAATGAACACTATGAAAATACAAACACAATAACAGAAGAAATCAGAAAATGTCAAGCAAAATTTTACAAACTCATCAACAGGATGGATAAATCCAGAATACCAAAGAAAATACTCGACATTTTACAAGTAAGTGCGGTACAAAATAGCTGTAAGAGGTGCAAAAAAGAGACTTACTACAGATCAACAGAGAAAATCACAAACACAGCATCGAGTGACGTAACAAAATAAAAAATGCAAAGTTACAACTACAAATATCGCGACAACTTGAGAAAAAGTGGACAGATGAACGGAAGAAGAAGCATTCCGAAAGGATGAAGAGTTTTTGGGAGATGAAGAGAAAGAGCATAATGAAAGTGAAATCATGAGTTTAAGTTCAATCACTCTCCTGAAGGGGAAAAATTGCAATAATAATAATATACATAAGTAATATTATTACATATGTAAATCATCACGTTTGTAGCTTTAAAAAAAAATACTGATTTTCTTATTTTTAAGTGGCAAAACGAACGATCCCTCAATCGCCTGAAAACCATCAAATCGAATGATGTTGAATCAGTCCCGCCTTCCAGATGTTGAAGTGCCTTCTCCTACACAGCAAGCCTTCTTCATGAGAAGCTGTTAATGACGAATCGCTCCCTGATAGATCGTCCTCCCAATCCTCCAGCCATCCCTTTGTATACCTCGTACTAAGATTGCCAATTGTCTTCTTCGGCATGTTTTGTAAAAAAAAATGTAATAAAATGTAATAATACATAATAAAATAAAAGACTTGGTTGATTGAGACCTAGTTAATCAAGTCCCGAGTATATATACATATTATATTATTCCGCAGTACAGCATTGATCAGCTGACGTGAATTCTAGGAGAACCATTAACAATCTAATAAAAAGTGGATCCGGGTGACATTCCAATGGTTACCGAGTCATTGTGGTCTACCGGGAAATGAGCAAGATGATATATTATATATCTGGTATATTATACATACAAATATTTCCTTAGGATAAAACAGCAGTACTTAAAAAATATTACCATGAAATTATATATTAAAAAAAAATTAAATAAATAAGGTATACAATAAGAATATAATAAGGTTTGGAACCCATCAGAACTCAAAAAGATTTTATCCAAAGAGATCTCATTACCAACTCTCTTTCAACAATCATTAATTTTTTTCTGGCATGTTTAGGTTGAAGATGAGTCCTAAAAGTATTGAATAGTGTTAAACAGTTGAAGTAGAACATTGTAAACATTAATGGAGGGAAGGTATCATGTCGAAGCGAATAACATGCTGTGATTCAGCATTCAGTTTTTGAGTTTAATTTTCCACATAATTCTACGAACAACTTAATGTTAACTATGGCCTCGAGAAGCATGCCAGAGAATATTCAAAGAAAACCAAAAAATTTGGTTGAGAGATCTACTCCGTTAAAATTGATTAAATATTATTTTTGATGTTAACAGTAAGTAACGCTGGGTGTTGACCTCTCTCATGATCTGACATGCCAATTATCTTGCATCCAATCATCACATCTGTTTGCTGTCACAGGATAAGTGGCAGGTGTGGATTTAAAAATTACAGAGGAAAAAAAAAATTTGTCCACATTTTAAATTAGTAATTTTCTAAAGAAACATTGAATGTTCTCATGCCTGGTGAGGATATCTATGTCGCTTGGTTAGGTTGTTATTGTGTCAGACTAATTTGGTATGCCATTGGAATAAACAAGGAAATGTTTTAAGTATGAATAGTATCCCGTTGTGCCAAACTGCAAATGCTTGACCTGCATCCAGGAATACCAAAACAGCGTCTAACCTATACTCGGTACAATCCAAACGAAGTATGAATCCAGTAATCATAACCTAATGTTAATATTAATGAACAAGAGTAAATACAATTAGAATTGATGAATTATTTACAACTTCTATTATATTTTTTTTTTATTTTACGTTATATATTCATCGTCAGTTCTAAGAACGTTTAAGAAATTAGCACTTAGCTGACGGATTTTATATATATATATATATATATATATATATATTCTCCTTACGAAAGGGTCAGGTGGATTGGTTGTCTTTCAGGTTTTCCTTATGACTGATTGCTTTTTTTCTGTCTCTACTGGAAAGAAATTTACTAATGTACTAATGGAAGTATTAATCTGGCCATTTTAATAAAAAAATTGGATCGGTTTTATTAATAATATTATTACGATTTTATTATTTATAATAAATCATAAATATTTAATTCCAGACTATTTTCTACGTAATTTTTTAGTTTCCACATCTTCCACATCACATTTTATGAATTTATGGTTATATCCATTTAAATGGAGTCCTGATATCTTTCAGAAGGCATTTTCATTTTGTCCCCTTGGGTGAGTATCAAAAAGTTTGATTTCTTGTATATACATAATTATATTTTTTTCATTAACTATTTATTGATATTTACAACTGTATACATTATATACATGTACAACAGTAAACATTATTGCAAGACAATAGATGTAAAAAATTACTCACTAGTAGCACTTCAAAAAAAGTTCTGTATTGTGATACTAGTGGATTTGAATGATTATGGAGTTTACTATGAAAGGATAAGTATCTGGTTTGGCCCAAATCATCAACTTATGATACATTAAGATATTTATGGATAAGTTTGTTTTTGATATAATAAGGAGAATTGAAAACTTTACAAAAGATTTTGGATTGTAAGGATTGGATACGAGAAGAATTGTATGTTTATTGGAGCCCAAAAGCTGAACTCTGTATGTCCAAATGGGTTTAATTACTGTCTGTAAAATAAGTCTTTTGTAATTAATTTGATGATTTGAACGGTTGTCTAGTAAATGTTAGATTGGTTTAGTTTCTTGTCATTTAATTCTGTTATAGTTTTTTTGAATTACATTCTTCTTTTTTTTTAATAATATATGTAGCAAAGAGATGAGGTCAAATTTTGTGTATTTTTTAAAATTGATAATAAATGTATAACATTCAATCCTTATTGTAGTGATCCTTCTATATCATCATGCGTACCTCAAGTGAAGAATAAATATGTTGAGGGGAGCGTTACTAAGAATGAGACTATGAAGAAGCCTATTAAAATAGAATAAGGCTGTTCTATGAAGAAAACTATTAAAAGCCAGTTTTAATCTTACACTGCTTATCCTAGGCTCAGCCGACAACCTCACTATTCTCTAAACGGCCGCCTCTGTTTAGGCTTCCCCGCTTCTTGTTAGTTGCAGATATTCCAAACATACACAGCGCTACAAGATTTATAGAACTCGGGTACACTTTTTACAATTTTTTTAACCTTTAATAGAATATCTTAAAATCTCCTTTACACATCATAATTCCTTATTTAATAAACCTGTTCGTATTCGTAACTACGAGTATATAATTTCAGCAAGGGACTTTTTTGGAGAAAGTTAGGGCTTTACACGTAGGTTGTACACGCACTAGCTCTCTTTCTCGGATCGAAAATTTGAGGACAGTTAGTCAGGAATTTAACGGAGAATATTTTTTGCAATAAACCATATGTTGCTAGGACCTACCGTTTAGGAGCTATATTGGTTTGAATGAAAAAAGTCACGTTTGAAAACCCTATTTTTGAAACGCTTTCTCTCTATTGTTGCTCGGATCGAAAATTTGCTGTAAGTTTTCCTACCAGAAAAATTAAATGGATAATATTTTTTTATCCTTGGATTTTTTTTATTTTTTTTTAAGTATTCATTGTTTATGGAATTTTCCTTGTATAAGCCAGCTTTTTGGAATATTGTAATTAATTTTAACTAATCAACAATATTGGAACTTAAAATAGCTAATCCACTTGGAATCCACATACAAGACTAAAACGACAAGAAACTGCCCGTCGTTACAGACTACTTCAACATTTACTAGACAAACGTCAAACAAAGCTCCCAATTAATTACAAAAGACTCATTTACATGACAGTGACTAGACCTATTTGGACGTACGGTGTTGAGCTTTGGGGCTCTACTAAACCATCCAATTCATCTCGTATCCAATCCTTACAATCCAAAATCCTTCGAAAAATCCTCAATGCTCCTTACTAGGTGACCAATAAACTTATCCATAAAGATCTTAATGTTCCATATGTTAATGATTTAGCCCAAACCAGATACCTATCCTTTCATAGTAAGCTCCATAACCATTCCAATCCAATAGTCTCCCAACTTGCTTCCTCCTCCATCCCTGATAATCCTCCGAGGCGTCTGAAAAGAAGATGGCTTAGAGACCTTGTAGTGTAGAATTTATTGAAGTGCTACTAGTGAGTAGTTTTTCACAAGTTATTTACATGGCATTGTATTCACTGTCAACACATTTACTTGTTGTATATTATTTTGTACAGTTGTAAATATCAATAAATGGAAAGAAAAAAAAAATAGCTAATCCATATCTAAATCCATAATCATCTTCGTTAAACTTCAGGAGGTATTCTTTTAACATTTCCGAACAATTTTAATCTTCAAGAATGAAAAAAACAATGTCGTTTGTTTCCTCAATATTAACTTCTATACTAAAATATCTCAATTTGTTTTGTTGTTTTTTTTTTTCAAAAATTGTTTTTTGTTTTTTTTTTCTTAGATTTAATAATTGAATATTTTACTTTTTTTACTTATACTATTACTCAGTTACATTTTTAGAAACTTATGTGAAAAAAAATTTTAATTTGAAATTTTTTTTTTTATTTTATTTAATTATTATAACATGACGGAAGGCGACTGGCATTTTACGGACATCTATCCAGAATGGACTCAAAGAGGCTATCCCATAGGATCTTCAAGGCTGCTAGCAAGGGCAAGGCTACTGGATTCTTGTGGATGAAGCAAGTGGAGGATCTTTCGGAACTCCATATAAATCAAAATGCCATAACCGACCGGAGTAACTATCATAAAACTCTTAAAACTATATCCTTCATAACATCCCTCACAGAAGTTACCCACAGACCGAAAGACGAAACCAGGAAATGGTCTGAGGAACTTGAGATTGAATTTAGCCGGAAAATGAAGGACTACTGGGCCATCAGAAAAGCTCGAGGTGCCAACAAGAAAGCAGCTGCCGAGCCCACCACTAAGAACACTAATCGTGACAAGCAACGAATATGACATCAAGAAACATCTAAAACACAAGCACCGTGGTCCATAGATGGCCCTGACGGAAAAAAAAATTTTAAAAAAATATGACGGAGTTCATTTTTTCTTTCACCAGTACCAAAGTAAGAACTAAAAACTTAAATTCTTTCACAGATTATTACATATTTCTGCCAACGTTGTGGGACTGGCATTTTTTTCGGATGTTTCTAGTCATCCGAATTTATATTAGAGACATATTTTGCCGTTCCGATTAATGGGCCCAGGAAGCCGAGAAAAAATAATTTATTTTATATCTCGAATTTAAAAAATGATATTGGCATGGTTCTTGCAACAAAACTTTTATTTTTGAGGGCAAATTTTAGGAAAAAATAACTTTTTACGAGCCTAAAAAATGTTTATTCAAACAGACTAAAAGAAGGTCATGTTGACTAATTATCAATTTTTAATGGGACTCAATTAATATTATATTATCGTTTGCCATTTTATGACATTCAGCTATCTCACATCTTTTATAAAAATAATTTTTATTAAAATAAAAAGTATACAAGTCGATAAGTGACAAATCACATTTATAATTTTTTCCAAATTATAATAATATGTTTTAAACTCCTGTCATCACTGTTAATCATTGTTTACATAATATTTCTTTTTCAAACTAAATACTGCAGTTTGAAAGATATTATAACAAAAATATATATTCAAGAATTTATGATTATATAATTTAACATGACTATGTAAGCATAGGATTTCATGTTAAATTGATTTAATTACGTCATTATATACTTGTTTATTTGTTTTGTTTTTATCATGATTCTAAAAAAATGATGTAAAAATTTGTTCATAAACATTGTTTAATACACATGTACTTTGGAATATTGTGTGTACATAGATGTATATACAAGTGTGTATTATTAGATACAACATTAACTTTATAGTTAATCACAAGCCAAAGGTGACAATAATCCAAAAAAATAAATCTAGAAAATGAAAATAAAAAGAAATGTAAATAATGTTTGTGTCAAAGAGTTTTCAATTTAAACTTTAAGCACCGCTTTAGTCAATCATGATAAAAAATAGACAAATCATTCATGAACTAGCAGAACTATGACTTAAAAATATTAATTAGAGTTATTTAAATAATTAGATCAATATATGAATATTTTTTTAAAACTTCATTGTTTAATTCACAATTGTCTTCAAACGAAGACAACCAGCAAATGAGCTGGGAAAAAAAGGTCGTTTGTGATTGAAATGTTTGTAGTTTATATATGTGAATTTTTTTGGGGGTAAACAATAAATCTGTGACGCGTAAGTCCTTATAGGTTTTAGTAAGTGTATGGATTCGTTTGCTGTCTTAGTTTAATCTGAATATTAGAATCGTAAATCAATCTCTCTTTCTCTCTCTCTCTCTCTCTCTCTCTATATATATATATATATATATATATATATATATATATATATATATTTCGTGATGATGTGACAGAGGTAGAAATTTTAATATAATAATTTCAAAAATCCACTACAAGTCATAATTTATATAATCACATTATCGTTTATGTAAACCATTTTGAACTACAAGTTTTGAAAGTTTCGGATAAATCTGTTCTGGAATTTGAGGAGGAGACTCATAACAAAGCTCTGACAATTTCATAACGACAAAATCTTTAATAAAGATGATTTTATTTTGCGACCGTTCTCACTGACATATATATACAATAAATAATATCTGAAATATAAGTTTATTACACAGAGAGGTACTTAAAAGACAAGAAAAAGCGTCTCCATTATTTTCCAGGCAAACCAATATTATAATTATATGATCAAAATTATGTAATATTTAGTTATAAAACATTAGTATAGCTCCTAAACATACAGTGGCTCTCATTCAAAACGATAAACCAGGATATTTAGTGTTTGAATAAATAAATAGTTCAAATTATATTTCGTGAAAAATAATCTTTTATAGTAATCACTTAACATCTTAGAAATAAAAAATAAACAAGGATTTAGTAATACAAATAAAACACATTAGGTTACGAATACCTATCTCATAGTGAAAATGATACACCTTTCTTTTTCCTAATATTTGTAAACTTAAAACTATTTTAGTTTAGTTGAACTCTTGTGTCAAATGTGTTAGAATCTTTTCAAAGAAAGTTGAAAAAAATTTGCCGTTTTAAATTTTTTTATTCAATAATGAGGACACACATGACGTTAAAAGAACGTTAGGTCATTCAAAATTTTAATATCGGGAAATCATTAAATCAAATAGCCGAGATTATTTCAAAAAGCCGTTTAACTGTCCAGCATAAAGTGAAGAGATCTGAGAAGGAAAAGCGCATTGCAAAGAAAAAAGTTAAAAGCACTAGACAAATTTTAAGTGAAAGGGATGAGACTTGGATCGCCAGGGAAATTAAAAGAAATCCACGTTTCGATGCACCCAAACTATCCACAGAACTATATAACTGTTTTGGTAAGCCAGTAAGTGGAGAAAAAGTGTGGGCATGCCCTAAGAAAAAAATAAATTTCATGGACAAGTAACTCGACAGAAACCGTTCAAAATAAAAAATCAAAACGTTAGGTTGAGATTTAAAGATGAATATTTAGTGAAGGACCCTGAGTTTTGGTGTAGCATTTGTAACTGTAATACTTGATGATGAAAGTTATTTTTGGATCCTATGGACGTTTCTATGTGCGGAGAAAACCGGAAGAGATAGTGAAAAAATATTTATGCCAAATTGTGAAATATTTTCGTTCTACATGGTGTATAAATATCACTGTCAGCCATTGCGCGTCATCTTATTGACATTTTGTTCGAAATATTACTGTTTTTATTAAAAAGCAATTTAAAAATGTACTTAAAACCAAGCCATTTCACCAACTATATTTTAAAAAACACATAGCAAATCTACAATCAGGTGGTATAATAATGTTTCTGTTAACATAATTCTGTTATAGCCGCGTAACTAAATATTGCATGATTATAATGTGATAAAAAAAAAGCGATAAATATTTGGTGCACGTGAAGTTTGATAATCGACCGATAGGTGGTGAGCACCATTCGAGAGAGGTTACAAAGGTACGGTGTTAAATAGAGCTAGACATTTATTATAAAATTCACTTATTTTCAATTCAATTGTTATTAAAAAAGCTATAAATATATGGAGCGAAATGTGGATTCCAGTGCAGTTAGCAAATCGACCGATATGTGGCCATTCTACAACAGAGTTTGCAATAAAACTATTAAGCCTAACTGTACCAAATTATAAACACATCTTCATAGTTCTCGGAAGGTTTATAATAATAAATTTTACTATCATTGCAATTAAAATATATGGTTTTGAGTTTCAGAAACGATGTTAGAAATTAAAATCCAACCAGATGGATCGATAAAATTATTTCTGCCAAATTGGATGCCTAATTAGGCATTCACTTACTCTTCAAGGTTAAAAATCAATGCAATGCGTGAAAATATCATTGAAGAAATAATGCTAAAATCCATACTTCATACAAGATTTTTATCGATAAACAAATGAAATTTAATTATTAGTTAAAGTAATCTGAGTTCTTTATTAAAGAGAGCGGGCGAACCACGACGGGAGATGCTAAGGATTTAATATTGTGATTTATAAATAAAGAAATACTTAGACAGAATTTAAAATGATTTTCTTTTAACTTTGGAATATCGTCCTGTAAACATTCCACGACTTAAACCCTTTTGCTCAAATATCAGTGGCATAATATGTAATATTTAATACTCATAATATTATATATATATAAAAGAGACACATATGGAGATGTGAGATATAGTGACACGACCGATAGACTACAGAGCGAAGAGAGGGAACTTAGTTTTATCCTAACCTTATTGATCCTGGGGTAGCTCCAGGCACCGCCAGGCTCGGCGAACACCTACCTCCCTGCCTTTCTGTCCAGTTCTCACCTGGTTAAAATAATAAAATCATCCCACGGCATTGGGAACGAAAACAATATCATTTAGATCAAGCCAAGATAATTTTTTAAACGATATAATAATATAAAAAATGATATTACAGCCTAAAATGAAAAACGAGCCACATCGCATTTAAATTTCTTGAGAGAGTAGATAACACAGGCCAACGATGAAAAAACTTTTTTACTTAAAACACCGTATTCAGTTTTTTAGACTGCTAGATCCAAATATGACACTTATTAAGCCGTATCACCTACCATTTTTTCACATTTGCACATCAATATATTAATTTGTTTTATTTATTACAGAATTTAGCAGCTTTTATATACAACAAATAAAATTGTAAAATAATTTGTGCTGGATGTAGAAGAGTTGGCAGCACTGCTGAAACACATTTGCTGTCCAGTGTTGAATAAAATGGGGTATTCGGCTCATGGTTGGATGATATGCGGTGACTTAAAACGAACATCCATGCTTCTTGGTCAGCAAGGCGGTTTTACCAAATTTCCATGTTTTTTGTGTGAATGGGACAGTACAGCAAGGGATCAACATTGGTGCAGAAAGAACTGGCCTGTGAGGGAGTCTTTAAAACCCGGCGAGAAGAACATTCTCCGCAAAAACCTTGTAGATCCTAGAAACATTATCTTACCCCCTCTACATATAAAGTTAGGCCTCATGAAACAGTTTGTAAAGGCATTGCCTAAAGATGGACCTTGTTTCAAGTATCTCTATCAGAAATTTCCAAATCTTTCAGAGGCTAAACTTAAAGAAGGCGTCTTTGTAGAACCCGAGATTCGAAAAATGATGTTCGACGTAAACTTTGAAACCACAATGACCATACATGAGAAAGAAGACTGGGTATCATTCAAGCAAGTTGTTACAAAATTCTTAGGAAATGCAAAATACCCAGAATATCGTACCATTGTAGCTAACATGTTAAAAAATTTTAAGAAACTAGGATGTTTGATGAGCCTGAAAGTCCACTTCTTGAACTGTCATCTTGATTACTTCCCGGAAAATTTGGGAGATTTTAGTGAGGAGCAGGGTGAGCGTTTTCATCAAGATATTAAATTTATGGAAAAACGTTACCAGGGCCGCTGGAACATCAACATGATGGGAGACTACTGTTGGTCACTTCACCGTGAAGCTCAACAAGCGACTCATCGCAGGAAAAGCTACACAAGAAACTTTAAAGAAAATAGAGAAAGGAAGTATAAACCAATTCCATCTCACTAGTGAAACCTACATTACAACATAGTGTATCATTATTTCAAGTAACCTACTGTAAATAAAAACCATAAAAGTGATTTAACATAGTGTTTCATTAATTTTATCATATACCGTACAGATTTTAATAATATAAAAAAAGCAAATCTCTCAGAAACTATGGGTGATACAAAAAAACTAAAACCAGATTTGGATTCAGCACACAAAAATCTATAATAAAACAGCTAACACAAAGTAAACAAAGTTTTCAAAAACATTTTTATTGTTGGCCTGTGTAATTGAAATAATTCTCATTATATCACCCATACCATTTGACGGTATGCCTAATCCAGGTCTTACAAGGTCAGTCTAATCCAGACTTACAGTCCTTTAACAATAGTTTATCGTAGTTGAAACGACGTTATAACTTTACAACAATAGATTAAAGTAATATTTTTGTTTACATTTACATTTTAATCCCACATACCCGACATTTAAATGACAGTAATTAGACCTATTTGGACGTACGGAATTGAGCTTTGGGGCTCCACTAAACCTTCCAATTCTTCTCGTGTCCAATCCTTATAATCCATAATTAAATCCTCAATGCTCCTTATATCGTCCATTTTCTGCAACAACGACATAACTCAAAAACTTCAATTTTGCAGAAGGACAGTCCAGTGAATAAAGTACAGGACTATCTGTAGACATAGAATGGTGACATATCCTGCTCTCTCTAGTGAATAGTTGAAGCTCAAACATAACGTTTCATCGACTTGAACTACATAGGTGAATGGTTCATTATACAGTCAAAAGCTCGTTTATGAGTTATCTCGTTGTTGCAGCAAATGAACAAAATGTCACTAACAAACTTATCCACAGAGATAATGTTCCATATGTTGCTCATATGGCCCAAACCAGATAGCTATCCTTTCATAGTAAACTCTATACCCACTCGAATCCACTAGTCTCCCTACTGGCCTCACCCAATTCCCGATAGTAATCCGAAAGAAGATGGCCAAGAGATCTTCAAATGTAGAACTATAGAGGTTTTACTAGTGAATAGTTTTTTTTTTTTAATATGTTTTTGTAAAGTTAATCTCATATACAGGACAATACTACAATACCCAAAGTCCTTGGGAACAATTGTAAATGCTCTATATTATGTCTCTATCGAAGTCCTATACAATGATTTCAATATCCCTTTCGTCCATGACCTCAAACACATCAAATTTTCGAAATTCCATCAAAATCTTTCCTACTATCCCAATCCTCTGGCCATTCATTATCCTGTTCCACGCAACCTTACAACCAACCTCACTGATTAAAAGGGCAGAGGCTACGAGACGTATCCGATCTATAAGATTGGGATTGATCTTCAAAAAGTGGAGGTACAAGATAAGCTCAGGGTTCTCATGATGCTTGTATATATTGTATTCGTTGTGTAATTGTATTTAAATTTGTATTTCTCTATTTCAGTTTACTATTAATTTCTTTTTTTATTATTATTTATTAGGAATAGGTATCTGATATCAATTAATTGAGTCACCTATTTTTTAAAAGTATTAATGATTAATGATATAAATGGAATGGGACAAAAAAAAAAAGAAGATCATTCCGGTATGGTGATATAGTTACCAAAGTTCGGAGCCGGTGAAACGCCTTTGGAAGACAATGAACCCCGAGTATAACCATCAAGTGCAAGCGAAGGCCAACACAAAGCTATAATTGTAAATAATAACACCGCCACTGGAGGGGTAGCGACACTCGTCATAACACAGCAAAATATCATTTCAAATATACGAAACAATAAAAAAAAATTAACTTTGGTGAAAATTAACATTTGGCATAGTGTTAATTATATTCCAGGTTTTATGTTAAAAAAAAAAAAAAAAAAAAAAAAAAAAAAAAAAAAAAAAAACTTCTATAGGGATTATTTTATTAGAAAACTAGTTTCGAATGCTAAACATACATCTTCAGTTCTAAAACATACAAAAATGTTTCAACACATCAGTACTATGTTACATAGATTATATACAATAAGGTTCTTAAAAATGTAAGACAAGAGATCAAACATCATGTTTCCCGTAGGAACGGAAGAATCCTATGAGTCATAAGGGAAATCCCATAGTAAATCACAAAAATTTAAACTACCTGCACCCTTCAGTTATCTCTTTTAGACCTCTTAAGGTGAGTACTGATGTTTGATTTCTTGTCTTACATTTTTAAAAACTTTAGTGTATATAATCTATGTAACATAGTACTAATGTGTTGAAAAATTTTGTATGTTTTAGAACTGAAGATGAATGTTTAGCATTCGAAACTAGTTTTCTACTAAAATAATCCTAATAGAAGTGGCAATTAATTCAGCAATCCTAATTGTATTGATCCTTCTATACCATCATGCGTACCACAAGTGATCATGAGTTATATTGGTTTGAATGAAAAAAGTAACTTTTAAACATTTTTTGCACCCTAAAATATGTAACTCTTTTTCATATCCAAAAAATGTAACATTTTGGTACGCTTTAGGTCTGATGGTGTTACTCGGATCGAAAATTTGACAACAGTTTCCTGATCAGAAATTTAATGGAGAATATTTTTTGTTTTATAACATTTGTCGCTAGGACCTACCGTTAAGAGCTGTGCTGGTTTCAATGTTAAAAGTCACGTTTAAAACCGCTATTTTCTCTCAACTTTTTTTAATTCGAATAATCATTGATTTTAAATTTAATTTAATTATAAATTTAAGTTGGGGCACGTCGAAAGAATAGAGCCCAACAGGCTGCCAAAACTAATGTTTAATGGTAAACCAGGAGGAAAAAGGAAGAGGGGCAGAAGGATTGATGACTTCGAGGAGGATTTGCGGAGCCTACGGATACGGAATTGGAGGAACCTGGCGAAGGACCGAAAGGAATGCAGAAAGATGGTGGCACAGGCCCAGGTCCTGCCAAGACTGTAGCGCCCAAGAACAAAAAAAAAATTTAGTTCTAAAATGAAAATGGGGAAAATGGAGAAAAACCAGTAGTTTGTGGATAAATATATCCATGATCTATTGGTTTTCACAGTCAGGGAGAAATATAGTTTTTGTTTTTCAACGGTTTGTTGAATATTACACTACATATTAAATTAACGTACTTTTTAAGAAATAAGGCATAAGATCCAGAGCCATTGTCAGGCATAATCCAATGTTGTTTATTGTATATAAACCGGGGCCTTAATTATAATTAATAAGGTAATAAATATATTTCTCCCAACACCCATCGTATCTTAACAGAGTACAAAAGAACTGAGTACACCGCGTTGAGATGGTTGACCTTGCGAATGACAAGTAGAGATAGCAATGAGCAGGTCAGGACATGTTGGCATTGTATCTCTCTAGAAACGTGGGGCATTCAGTTCAGGTTTAGGAAACTTATTTTCTTTTAAGTTTTGATTCTGTGAAAAATATTTCCTGGTAATGAAAACTACCATTATTACTCAGTTAATAACAGAGCAGGAAATTGAATTCTGATTGCTAGGTGCTATAAATAGAAACGAGTAACGTTTATCATCAGAAAATAGGATCGTAACGTGTAAGATAATCGTATATTACCAGCCCTAATAAGAGAACGTGAGAACTATTAATTTATCTTGTAAAAACTAGATCTAAAAATAATTTTAAAGTGGTATTTTTATGAAAACAATATTACTACACATACACACACACTAATATATTTGGGTGCATTTACTTATTAACACAACCTTTAATTACAACTCTCATGATTCTTTAAGAATGTTTTCTTTCCTCTGTTTATGTCAATGTTTACTTCGAAATATCCTTTGATTATTTGTGACTTGAGATGTCGGCTATTTTTGTGTATCTGGGGTACATATGATTCTCATAAATAGGATTTGTATCCTTTCAATTTTTTTACAGTTGGAGTAATATGTGTAGCTCCATACTGGAGAGGCGTATATCAGTAGTAATGGGTCGTATGAATGATTTATACAAAATAATTTTGTTTTTCCTAACAGATTGTAACAGGAGATTTTCTTCAGAAATCGTACTGATAAGTTTTTTTGCTTTTCAACACTTGTTATTTGTATGAGATGTGAATGTTATTCTTTTATCTAGCTCCAGACCACGTAGGTGACAGTTTGTGCCCAGGAGATTCATATATTATTCAGGTCTAGCATATCCCGTCGCGGTTTTGCTAGCACGCAGAAATATAGAAATTAGATAGTTTTAACTAATAACTGAGGTTTTATTATTGTATTGATAAAAATCTTGTAATGAATATTAAAAGAAGTGGAACATCTCCCTCCCATTTTCAGGAGAACATGTGACGATAAAATTGCGAGGATATTTTTTTAAACACATACCGTTCTTCATTCAAGGAAAGGATAAATTAAATTATCCGCAAGGCCCGTAAATCATGGGAATCCATATTTTGACTAGGCAATAATCTTTAGTGCGGCAGAAATAATTTTACCTATTTCATCCGGTTGGATTTTAATTTCTAGCTATAAAAGTTTATGACATAGTGTAAGACCTCGTTTCTGCCACTCATCATTGTACGTTTAAATTATTATCAGTAAACTTTACTATTGTACTCCTAGAACTATGAAGATGGTTTAATCATAAATTGGTACAGATGAGCTCAGTAGTTTTACCATTGTAAACTCTATTGCAGAATGGCGCTAGTCATGTCATGTCTACCGACATGTGTCGGTCGATTTTCAATCTTCACTGGGGTCCACATGTAGCAAGAGATATTTAGAACTTTTTTAATAATTTAATTGATAACGCTGGTCAACGCAATTTATGTTTCCTTCATTTTTTTTTATTGTTATTGAGTATTTCAAAAGCCCTGACTATGAAAAAAAACTTGGAGATTGCTAACAGCTTTATTTTGTAAAATATTAAGTGTTACTGTTTTGATTAAAAAATGTAAGGAAATTAATACATAATGTTAACAAAATTTTATTGAACATTATTATCAAATGATCTTTTACAGGATTTCCTTGAATAAACGAATTTAGGTAAATCTCTTTGCATAAAATATTTGTTTATTCTTCTTTCAAAGTCATCGAATGTGCAATAGGTATGGATCCGTACTTGTTACTGCTGTGGAGCAAAACGCACTTTAAACTTCTTTCGCTGCTGTCCATAAAAATACACCAATCCTTATGCTTGTAGTTTATTAAACCCATCTGTTGCAAAATACCACCAACATCGTTACAAAAGACTAAATTCTTCTATTGAGAAACATAGGTAACAGATTCTTTTCTCGGGTACGATAAAAAATAATGTTGGTTTCGGGATTAAGCAAATTTTTTTCTTTTAAACGAGGTGTGAAAATTATTTCGGTAAGTACAGATCCCTCACTAAGTCATTTAGTTATTTCTGATTAAATGGTTGAGGTTCTGAAAGGCTACATTTGTAATCTGGATCAGAGTCATCAATTGATTGAGATCATTGAGATCGTTGAGCAGATGATAAGTTTGGATATGACCACTTACTTCGATTTCCAGGGTTAATTCCGTTTATTTTCACAACACAGAAGTAGCAGACGTCACGATGGTTTTGAGGTTCTCGCCAAATCATGGGAGTTACGAACTTCACTGCATCTCTTTTCCAGCTGGAACATAACCGTAGACACACAACACATTTTTGGCAAACAATATGAGGAACCCATGGCTTGTCCTGTACAAATCTATTTTGAAGTATTGATGATGTGCAATTTTTACAAAGTCTGATATAGGTTTTCGATATTTTTCAAATATATATTCGCCACAAATATAGCGAAAACAATCTGGATTAAGCACACAACACCGCCTGGACGAATGCCTATCGAAAACAACAACAGAATATATTCTACTGTCCAACAAAAATTTAGAATCTAAGTAAAAATACTAAATAATGTTGGTAAGCTATAACACAAAAATAAAAGCTGTTAGAGAAACATTGTTGTCATATTTGCAAAATATGTATCAAATTGAGTAAGAAACAACAACATAGTCACAGGAAACAAACAATTTATTTGTTTTTGTTGACCAGTGTAATAAGTAAATTTTATTACCAATTTCAAGCTCTATATAACGGTACCTTTGTAATCTCACATGTAGAATGATGCTCGCCACCTTTTCAAATTCCAATGTTCACTGGAATCCACATTTTTAATAACAATTTAACTGAAATTTAGTAATTTTTATTATTGCTAAACCTTCCTTGAACAATAAAGATAATGTTGTTACAATTTGGTACAGATTGTTTCAATAGTTTTCGCGGTTAGTGATCACAAACGAAAAATGGCTTGTCATTTTATAGATGGCGAAAACAATTTCATAGATGGTATGTTACGGTTTCATAGGCCTTCTTTTTGTAAACTTCATTGTTGAAGTTTTGTGTTCGTTTATTTTTATTTTCCATTTGTTATAGTACTGTATTAACTAGAGTAAATAGCGGTGTCATCTGCGTAAAAAGATTTTCTTGAACTGAAGGGAGTGTAGGTTTCGGATTTGTAGAGGTTAAACAGCGTCGGGGAATGACAGGATACTTGAGGAAGACTTCCTAATAGAGGATATTAAAACAGAATACGCTTAGTCCTCCAGTATTGGCTGTGTTGCATCTTTGAGTAGTTAGTGTGTAGTTACCTAGCTGTTATTAGAAGGTTGTGAATGTGAGGATGTCTTCAATTATGAATGAGTTGAATTGAAAATGAACTGTCGCATCTAAGTCATTGTGCATTCTTAATTTATCCGTGAATAATGGATAATGGCAAACTAATATCAGGCAATCGTAATGAAATATCTGAAGTCATCTAGCTCATGATAAGACAGTGACGTGGTAAGACAGATCGTAAAACTTAGTTAATGTTATTAAATCATAATAATAAAATTTATTTATAATGGGGAGATAATTTTAAGTTTTATTGACATAAGGGAATATTTTTCACTCGTACTTTCGACCACTTCGTGAGTGGTTAATTTTGCAGAATATGTACATCAAGTAAATGTATTGACAACGATTATAATAACATGTTAAAACTTGAAAAGAACTACTCATCAGTAGCACTTTATTAAAAATTCTACACTAGATGTCTAGGCCATCTTCTCGGAGGATTATCGAGAATTGAGTTGGAAGCAAGTTGAGAAACTAACGGATTTGAGTGATTATAGAGCTTACTATGAAAGGATAGATACCTGGTGTGGGCTAAATCAGCAACATATGGAACATTAAGATCTTTATGGAGAAGTTTATTGGTGACAAAGTAAGGAGCTTTGAGGATTTTACGAAGGATTTTCGATTGTAAGGATTGAATACAAGATGAATTGGATGGTTTAGTGGAGCCCCAAAGCTCAACTCCGTATGTCCAAATAGGTCTAATCACAGTCATGTATATGAGTCTTTTGTAATTAATTGGGAGCTTTAAACGTTTGTCTAGTAAATGTTAAAGTAGTCTGAAACGACGGGCAGTTTCTTGTCGTTTTAGTCTTGTATGTGGATTCCAAGTTAGTCGTTTGTCCAAGTGGAGTCCTAGGTAGCGTATCTGTTCAACATGGATTAGTGGAATATCATTAAAGGATACTATAGGACAGGAAGTCGTAGGTTTACGACGTAGGGTAAACGTTATTTGGTGGGATTTGTTTGGATTTATTTTTATTCTCCACTTCTAAATTTTTCAAACCAACGCCACGCAGTGCGCTCTTCAAGGACACCTTCCCCTTCATATTTAATAATTTCACGAGTTACTTCAGCGGCTGTGAATTTCTTTTTTCCAGTAATGTCTTAAAATTACGAGAATGTCGTAGGACACTGTCTTGTTTCTTCTTTGAAATAAATAACTGAGGCTTTTTTTTTTTAAGAAGTACAGTGTTAGAAACAAGCTTAGAGAATGCTATAAAGGGATTATTAAGTATTGGTTATATAATAAATAGCAGTAAGATATTTACAGACATTTGAACTCTGGAATTTGATAAAACGGTCATTTTTTTTTTTATACGCCCTATTAGTATAATAAATATACTTGTTTGGGAGCAAAAATCGTTGACGGGTACCTGTTAATTTAAAAGAATGACAGCCGATGGCCTACACTATAACTCTCATCTATATACCCTAACGGGATTTCTTAGCCAATCAACTGCTCATACCATGCAGAATTGTATTGAGACGTCCTCCTCCCTCCCTCCCTTCCTCCCGAGGGATATAAAGACATGGAAGAAATGCAGTGGTTGCAATATCGAGCATTGTGCAGGACCGACTCGAGCCGGTCTAAAGGAAAGAAGACTTGAAAGAGACAAGACACCTGCTCCCATTGTGGACCCCTGGGAACGGTGCAGCGGTGCAGTTGCACACATGGGAAATGCATATAATGGCGGGCAACTCCTTTGTTAGTATGGCCCTTTGTCTCCATTGGCTAGATCCTAGGCTAATAGAGAACCAGATCGGGGGACCGTTGGGGCTTCTTGTGTCTAAATAAACAGGGGGGTAGTAATGCAACGAGTTGTTGCACCGAGTTTAAGTTCAAGAAATAATTCGGTTTAAAAAATGAGAACATTAAAAAAAAATGACTTCATTAAGAGAAGAGAGTAACAGTTCAACTTCTTAAGTTGCTGACAAACTTAACATACACTACTAATCAATACTTTCACTCTTAACAAAAAACGGTTATAGAATACAATAGAATAGAAAAATAATTTTATTCTGGGACAAAGTCCCTTAAGAATAACAAACAAGTACAGAAATAAAAACAGTTACATCTGGTCAGAGACATAATATAATTAAAGAAAAAACAATTATAATATATACATAAACGATAATTATTCTGAACGGTAGAACTTCAGGTGATAAGGATGAAAATCTTCAACAATCAAAATATTCTGCCGCTGCTCCCTAAATTTAATTGGTCTATGCAAAGTCTGAAAACCTATTTCCAGATAATGTTAGAAAATTTTAAGTTGAAAATGTTTCAGACAATATCGATGTTATTTATAAAATTGTTCTTTCCTCAACTAATAAAACTGAAAAGGCAAGAAAGTTTAATATTAATAAAAATGAGTGGTTCGATAAAGAATTTAACAATGCTCCCAGAATATCTTTTCTTCTTTTAAATAAGTATAGAAAAAGCAATAACGCTTACGGAATTCAGAGTAAAATTTCTGGGAAAATCGTTCCTTAATGAAGCTGAGGCACTGAATATTTTAAATGGTAAAAGTTTGGTTATATTTATCAAAGTATTGTGAAGCAGCATGGAAGTACCGTTTAAGTTTAGTCCAAGAATTTAATTGTAGTTAAATATTTGTTTAAAAAAATGTTAATAAGTAAAGAGTTTTTTCCATTTTTTTTTTCATAGTGTTGTATTTTGCTAATATAACAAAAATTATGTTAATTTTGATTTTAATGATTTATATTGTGTTTAAGTTTTCTCTATTTATAATTATATGGAATACTAAAAAAGTAAAGACATAAAGGTCAAACTCCTCTCAAAGACTCCTCTGATGGCTAATGCCAAGAGTAGTCTTTATTATACCAGTATTACATAAGTACATGTATGTATATATTATATTGTTCAATAAAGGTTATTATATTATAATTAATATTATTATATTATTATTACTATTAAACATAAAATATAGTTATATATACAGAAAGGAAAATAACAGAACACTCTACAAACGAGATAAAATAATAAAAATAAAATAAATTTAAAATCTTTCTCTTGAAGAATGGTGTCATAACTGGAGAGTTAAGATAAATCCTAGCAAATCCCAGGAAATAACCTTTACCCTCCGTCAAAAACCTACCTCATCCTGTCCTCCCGTATCCTATAATATTGTACCGCTAAATAATGTGGAACAAATACGATACCTCGGATTTTATTTGGACAAGAGACTTACCTGGAACCCTCATACAAGATTGATAAGACAAGAGTAAGCACGTCGATTTCGACTGATACAACACTTATTGACAAACGTTCAAAACTCCCGATTCACTATAAGGAACTTATCTATGTGACGATTATCATACCTATTTGGACTTACGGTATAGAATTGTGGGGATCCACCAGACCATCGAATTCTTCCCGCATCCTATCACTCCAATCCAAAATCCTTCAAAAAATCCTTAATGCTCCTTACTTTTTCACAAATGAAGTAATCCACAATGACCTCAATATCCCTTATGTTGCTGAGTTGGCTAGAACCAGATACCTCTCCTTTTTATAATAATCTTACTATACATCAAAATCCACTTGTTGCACAACTTGCTTCCCATTCCATTCCTGGCAATCCTCCGAGGCGCCTGAAAAGAAGATAGCCTCGGGATCTTCTTCATTTGAATATATTTCATAAGAGTACTACCAATGGGTAGTTCCTCTACAAATTATTCATATCATTATACCTGATGTATACCGCATATTTACTAGATGTGTTTTCTAATACAATTGTATATTTCTATATAATAAAAAAAAAATAACTTTTCTTAGAATGTTTAGTGGTATATGTATAATAGAAGTACCTGAATGTTATATTCAGAGAAAGTAAAATTTATTTTAAGTGAAATCTTAATTATGCAAAAACTGAATCTGAATCTGATTCCAGAAATGCAAGAACATATATTTTAACTGAGTAGGTAGATAGATAGCAAGCGTCAGCTTGGGTAAGAATGAGGTATTGGAAATAGAGATATTTAAATGTTTACAGGGATTTCGCTTATCGGATATAATCAGGAATAGAATTCCAGAGGATGGATGAACGAAAGAGGAAGGAGTGTTGGAATAAAGAAGTTCTGTGGAATGGAGTATACAGGTCAGAAAGGCAGGATCTATGAAATTACCTTTGATCGAATTAAAACACAAATCAACCTCGAATACAGGTCGATCCATTATTTTATGGAAACAGTCTAAGACTATTTATCTAGTTGTGTTTTTTTGTTTTGTTTTTTAATAATTTCAGATAATGCATATTGGAACATTATACATTTAAAACATTTAAATATCAATATTCCCAATACCTCATTTTTACCTATATATATATATATATATATATATATATATATATATATATATATATATATATATATATATATATATATATATATATATACAGATAATATACAAGAAACGAATTTTTATTCTTAAGAAATCAAAACATAGGATAAACATTGCCTAATATATTTTTTTTTTCTGAATTTATAAGGGGTTAAAGCATGTCATTTTTGTACATACAATTAGTACAGGCATATTCGTGCACAATTTTTTTTTTCTCACCTCCAGTATTTATTTTTCGATTTTAAAGAAGAAAACATACCCAAACTGAATAAAAACTTAGTTTATGTCAAAATAACAATAAATTCGTGTTAGTATAAACGTAAATAGTAACACATTGTTGGGTATTTAAGCAATTCTTATTGGGTCATCTATTTCAGATATAACATTAAATACACATTTATAGAAAAGTAAAAAGCAAAAAGTTTATTGAATTAATATGTACAGAATGAAAATGACTGTCGCAAGGGGAGGATAAATCTCTCACGGATCTAGTTGGACATTTTTTAAGAGGTACGTGATCAAAGAATATTAGACACAAATAATCGGTTTTAATATTTCATATCCCTCAAAGAGGACGAAAAAATTATATCTTTTGTTTTTATTGAATAATTGTTTTTTAATATTTTTGAGTTTACTGAATTAGAATTTTACGTCTTTCTTTGTGTAAAAAAAAAATACCCCATTAAAATAAAGGATATTTAAAACTGACTAAAATGACACCATTTCCACCTCTTTAGCTCAACTAGAGAACAGTCATAGTGAATTAATTTTTTTTTATCGTGGATTTTGGGATTCTTCTATTGATAAAAATGGTAATTTTATTTTAAAATATTTCAAACGGTTTCAAAATTATGGCTACGTAAAAAATCTTAAAATCCGCGGAAAAAATATTTTGAACTAACGATAACTGTTCTCTTGTTGAGCTAAAGAGGTGGAAATGCTGTCATTACACTCAGTTTTAAATGTTCTCTATTTTAATTTAAAATACATCATACTTAGTTATTAAAGATTTTTTATACTCAACTCAAAATTTGGAGTTTGATATTCTCAAAAAGTGCCTTTTTGAAAATTTTGTCATAAATTCCTCAAAACATGTCATACTTTTGGTAGTTGATTCTCGAGATTTCAAAAAATGGGAGGCTAATAGGTTTATAGTTAAATAATAATATAAAATATTTTTATAACAAAGTATATTGTGTTGTAGATCAAAAGAAAGAACATTTAAAACTGAATAAAATAACACCACTCCCTAGCTTAATTAGGAAAAAAGTTATGGGGAATTTAAAATATGTTTTATCACGGATTTTGGGATTTTTTAAGTAAATTTTGAAACTGTCTGAGATATTGAAGAAAAAATTGGCATTTTTCTTAAAGGACAACCTTCATACTGAATGTAATCAAATTCTGAGATGGTCAAGTAATTTTATTTATTTTAGTGTGTTGATTTCATACGGAATAACCCACTTGGATTATATTTTCGAATGGAAAATAGTACCTAAATTATTATAAACAATAAATTTATAAAAAATAAAGACATTTATCAAATTTTTTCAACAATCACTATAAATTGTGGTTAATTTTTTTTTTAATACACAATATTTGAAAGAAATATCCTGTTTAGATTTTTATTTAGAATCCTCAATAAGGTGTTTTGGTGAAAAGCGGCTTCCACATTATTTCCGCCAGAAGAAAGGAGAGGGGATGCTGCCCTATTTTGTAGCCAATGGGAAATCGTCACAGTTACTAAACACCCCTTCCCTAAATTACAATATAACTAGAGCAGATGGGTTTCACTTCAATCAAACAGTGTATCAGAAACAGTGAAAACTGATGTTCGAAGTTGGTATTAACCATGGAGACGTACCTCACACAATTCAACAGCATCTTTAGGGTGAGTGTTCACTAGTTCAAGAAAAGAAATTTAACTAATATTTAATTCAATTTAAATCTATATGGAATTTAGAAACATAAAAAAAATAAATATCATATTTCTCGCTGACAGAGAAAAGTTATAGATCATGGATATGTCAATCTATAATCTACTGCAGTTCCCAATTTACATTTTAGAATTTAAAAAATCAGATAACTTAAATTAATAATTAAATTAAATTAACATATTAAATATTAACATAAATAAATTATTATAAAGTATGAAAAAAGGGATCTCCAACGTGACTTTTTTCATTCAAACCAATACAGTTCCCATACGTTAGGTCCTACCGACAAAAGTTAAATAACAAAAATTATTCTCCATTAAATTTATAATCAGGACACTATGAGTAAAGTTTCGATTCGAGCAACACCAAGAGAGGTAGAGCGTTACAAATAAGCCCCAAGACTTGAACATGTAGGCAAAACGTGATTTTTTTTCATTCAAATAATATAGCTCCTAGCGATATATTTTATGTGACGAAAATATTCTCTATTAAATTCACAATCAGGAAACTATCAGTAAAGTTTCGATTCGAGCAATACCTACTGAGCAAAAGCGTGTCTAAACCTTAAAAATGTATACGCTAAAAAATGTTATATAACAAAAACAAATTCTTCATTTGAGGAGAGCCGGGCCTTGAGCACTGAAGTGGTACATTTCTGTGGGTGAAAATCTGAATACAAAATATGCATGTACTAATGTTCATGTGAAGTTTCTAAATGTTTTCTTGGGTGCTGGATACTAATTAAATTTTTTTCTGGATTGCGGGAAATCGTCTCCACAACGAAAAACATAGGAATTTTTATTATGATATTTTGCTTATACTATTAAAAATTAAGTTAATAAAGTTATTTTTCGAAACGACAGATCAATACAGATTCAAATGGTCAAAATATTCTACAAAAAACACCAGACAATTTAGAACTAGAGAAAATGAAATACATTAGATGTAAATTTTAGAAGGTATTTTTAGTAGATTTCTTTCCATCCTATAGGGAAAATAAAATATATTGAAATTATTATGCAATTTTATTTAATTTTTGAAATTATTATGTAATTTATTATGTACAAATTATGTAATTTGTTATAATATAATTGTTTTCATTGATAACATCTAAATTTCTTCATTTGTAGAGGGTGCGGGGTTGCAAGTTTTTCATAAAAAAAGAAATTTTTTTTTTTAATTAACGAAACTATCAACATACGCGACTTCAATAAAAATTATTTGGAATCACAGCATTGAAGTGGGTTCAATGAACCGTAACATTCCATCTGAATCCAAATACTAAAAATGATTCTTACATAAATCTTTAAACAATGTCACAGATAAAAGAATCCGAAAAGAAATCTAAGGCAACTTTACTTCCTAACCTATACCTGATAAAACTCACTGACCTCATTATCATTCTTTATAAACAATACTCATGAAATAAATAAATAAATAGATAATTTTAAAAACTATAAATAAATTAAAGAATTAAATAAAATCACCATGGATCTTAAGATGAGTAACAATGCTTTGACAGATATGAAATATCTAAATCTATAAGACTTAAATACTTATAACGATTTCGATAAGATGTTATTTAACATAGTTAAATAATTTGATTCATTAATTATCTAATAACATATAGGAGGATGTCGAATTTCAATGATCACATATTTAAATTAATTTTAAATTCATTATTTAAATTAAAATAAATTTTACTGTCTGAAAAGAAGATTGCCACTATATATATAGGTGTAGTGCTACAACAGAATATAGATATATTTTTTCAAACATTATCAAAATTAATTAATTTTGAATGATATCCTATTTATCATTATTTTATACAATTTTAGACCTAAAAAAATAAATTAAAAAAAAAAAAAAATTATTCAAAGCCGGAAGGTTTATATACTCGTCCTAATCACTTTGCTGCTTTCATCAACAAATCAAACTTGTCTATAAAATAAAAAACTATATTATTTCTGAGAATGTTTTAAAATTAATTTTAATAAAAGCAATCTTTCAGTTAATTTTAAGTAAACATTCTTTAGGTAAAATAAACAAAATTTTCTTTTTCGAACACCATGCCAATTTATTAATATTTATTTTTTATAGTAGAAAATAATATATTAATATTATTATAACAATAATAATAAAATATATATATATATATATATATATATATATATATATATATATATATATATATATATATTGGTTTTTTTTTTTCAAATATTCAAAAAAATGTACCCAAAAAAACACCAGACCTACAACGTGTCAAAAAAGCACCAACACTAACAAAAGAAGAAAAATCGTGATTTTTTCATACTAACCAATATGGCTCCTAGCGACAAATTTCATATGACAAAAATATTCTACATAATATTTCCAAACAAGAAACTATCGTCAAATTTTCGATCCGAGCAAAACCAACACAGGTAGAGCGTGTCAAAATGTTAAATTTTTGAGAGAGAAAAAAAAAAGTTACACGAGAAAACTGTGGATCCATTTGAAAGCATTTTAGTTAATTTAAAATAAACAAGACTTAGGGATAATAAAAAGATTTATTTCTTTTAATTTTTTTTTAAAATTAATATGAATAATATGTTTAGAATATCTTGAGGGCATTTATCACTATCGATTATTTTATAGCGGAAATATAAAATATATTACACACACACACACACACATTATATGTATATGTATATATATATATATATATATATATATATATATATATATATGTATATGTATATATATATATATATATATATAAAAGCATTACGCTACTTGATAAATATTTAAAAATTTAAACCACTAATAAACTGTATGTTATTATTTTCTATGGACTAATCTTTACTTTTATGTATACAATTATTTTATTTTTTTGTTTCTTTTATTTAAATTCAATTCTACTAATAATATAACATGGTAAAACAATATATAAATAATTGTATATATAAAGTGCTGAATATGGAGTTGACCAGGGATATAATAATTATATATAAACCAATTTATAAATTATTGCATTATTTTTTGTCAATGATAACCTTCAGTGCAACCGATAATTTGTGATAGGTTTTTTGATTTACCTAAAAATATATTCTAGCTGTATCAATGTACATATAAGTACAGGTACACAGTACACTAACTATAAATTGGACAATACATTAAAAAAATAAATAATAACTTCACGAAAATTCTAGAGTATTCAAATATTGTCAACAACTGCAGTTGTTTAAAAAATTAATGAGGAGTGTGTTGAAAGTGAATAAAGAATTAAAATTAATTTTTTTAAAATAAAAAAAATGTCTTTTTTACCCAAAAAAATGTGTACATGATATTATATCAGTACATGTCTCTTTTCATTTTAATCACCGAATGAAAAAAAAAAAGTGAAATAGATATTATTTTCATTTTCTTTCATTAACGTTTGATCAAATAAGAAATGGTAAAATAAAAATAATATAAGAGGAAAATTTCACGGATTCAATCAGTAGAAAATTTATAAATGGTCGCAATTTATAAATAATTAAATTATATAAATAATGAACAATAATAATTATAAAAAAAAGAACTTAAATGCTAAATTAAAAAATTATAAAAAGGGACGTGACTGCTTATCGTTTATTAATTTCTATAACATTAAACCTAAATAAGTATTCTTGTAAAATATTAATTAATAATAAAATAAAAATCATATCTTAGTTAACACTTAAAATATATATATAGAAGAGAAACTGAGTAATGGTTCGTCTGTAACGTAAAAGAAAAAGTTGGTGGGTTGGGTGGGGAAAGACAACACCCAAACCTTTTTAGTTATACCATTTTATCTTAAAGAAATTTCTGTATAAAACGACTTTTATTATAACTTTTTAAAATAATATTTGGTTCGAATGAGTTTTAAGATAAAACAATTATATTACCTAATAAAAGTGATATGATGAAAATAATTGACAGTTTAAAAAAAAAAACAGAGATGCTGTGCAGGTCTAAAGAATATGTCAAATAATTTTCAAAATTGGGATCTCAAATATTAAGTATTTAACTGATACTTTATCTCTTATGCCTAGATCTATCTGGATATAATAGATATTTCTTCATATTTAAAAAAAAAAAATTAAAACGGAAAGAAGCATATGTTACTTTAAAAAAAAAAAATTATAAATATGTTTTTCTTTTTTTTATAAACCAGATTATGTAACAGGTATCCTTGGCAGTCCGAAATCGGTTGAAGAAAATTCTGATAATTTTAACTGCGTGAAAATTATATGAGTTCAATGGAGCCAGAACAGAAAGTCTGACCTACTTAAATTGATATATCCTTGAAACATGTCAAAAAGTATGCATGTAATATATATATATGTATATAATATAGATATACACCTAAAGATAATCAGCTTAACATTAATAAAATCTACAGGAAAGTAATAAACCAGTATTAAAAATTAATAGTAAAAAATATAAATTCAAAATTATGAATACAAATGTATTTAGGCACAAATTACTATGACAAAAATCAGTTCATTATGCAATTCTAAAATTATATTTATATTTATATATGTATATATATATATATATATATATATATATATATATATATATATATATATATATATACAATATAAAATAAAAATAGATATAAATATCTAAAATATATTTAAATTTATATATATAGTATATATATATATATATATATATATATATATATATATATATATATATATATATATATATATATATATATATATTATATATATATATATATATATATATATATATATATATATATATATATATATATATATATAAACAATATAAAATAAAAATAGATATAATATATTATAAAACATATATCAATTAAGGTTAATTTTAAAAAATAATAACTAGTAATAAATACATTTTTTTTTTAAATTCTTAATCAATTAAATGTTCTTATAAATTTAGATAACATCATTAAGCACAAATATTTAATAAATTATTTAATAATGATCGAATAATAATATAATAAATATTTTAACACAGATAATGACTTAACTGTAAAAATTCAACAAGAATTGTTCACATTTGCCACAGAACGTTGGACAACTAAACTGAATTTTCTCTCTAAATCTCTTTATTTTTATTTATTTAAGTCCAATTTTTGAAAGCCTTCAACTATTTATTTCAAAATTGATTGCAGATATTAGCTGTGGAATTCATTTTGAACCAATATGATTAATTCATCCCTTCTTTTTTTTTCTTGATTTTTTTTTAGTAAAATTAAACTAGTAAACAATTACATTGTTTTCTATGGTCGAAAAGCATGAAGTTATTATAACTAAAAGCAATCTTTGATTTTAAAACATTCCTAAAAATTTCTACTTACATTTTGGTTGGATGTCTATTATTACACGAATCGGTCACATGTCCAGTCTTCCCTGAAACAAACGCCCACCATTAACAAACTCATGACGAAAACAAAATGAAAACTAGAAAAACAGCAGAATATTGGAATATCTGTCATATATTTAACACATATGTTACCATAAAAGTCAAGACGATATTCTTACAGACTGAACCAAACGGAGAAAATGTGGCTTTGCATGGTGGTGCCACCTATCGGAGAGGCGGGAACACTAATGCACATTGCATATTTTGCATAACCTCAACGATGTTTTCTTATTGCATTCCAATCTGCATAAGGAATTTTAACAAAAATGAATCGATAGTTTCAAAAAATCGATATCGAAAGACAGTTTTTATCAAAATATAATAAAATTTAGGTCGGAAAAGAATCAAAAACGAGTCAGTATATGAAGGAAGGTTATAGTGACCAAAAGTTTTCCTTCCCTCTGAAATGAATTTTTCAAATATTTTGATTCATTCGAACTATTTCAGTTGATTATTAGTTAGGCAACTATTCATTTAATTAAAAATTAATAAAATTTGAGAAACAGCTAATAAAAAAAAGGCAAAAGAAAATTATCCTATCCGATCTCATCCCAATCATTCTACCTTGACCCACTTGAATTTTGTCAATTTAATGTGAACAATTGAAACATTTATTTTAACCACAACTATTTTCCTGAGGTATATTTAAAATTAAAATCATTTAAAAAAAAAGTTGTCGAGTTAGAAAAAATGAAACAATATTTAATACATGTTGCGTTTCTTATACCTAATATAAAATGTAGAAAACAATTGTGCATTCCTGTTAACAAAGTTACAATACATTCTTAACCTTAAAAAATAATTTGTTTTTCTTGTAATATTTTATAATATTTAATATTACGATTTATTACTTTTATATTGTAATTTATTTTTCTTTTAAATATCTTTATTTAATTTTAATTGTATTTTTCTTGCTTGTATTATGGTTCTTAATTTATATACGGCAGCTAGGTCACCATTATATTGTTCATTATATCTATTCTTAAGGGGCAATGGCCCCAAAATAAAATTTATTTCAATTCATTTATTCATATTTTTTAAAGTTTTGTGACCACAGATATATTTATTTCAAAATTTTCTAGTAAATTTCTTTCATGAAGAAGGATCGATTATGTATATGTACTTCAAAATGTATACAATGTACTGACTAAATCGACTGTCTGAAATTAGGAAAGCAGACAAGACTACACAGAAAACTTATTTATAAATTAAATTAAAATAATAATTAAGAAAATAAAAATAGAGTTCATTTAGGTATTAAAATAATTAATAACTGAAAAATAAAATCTGAATAATTTATATGTTGAATATATACAGATTTATATATTAATTAATTAAAAATTGAATTTTAAATAGAAGTCATTAATTGAATGATAGTGCATTACAACGTGGGCAATAAACTAATTTAGTAAGTATTAACATCATCCAACAGAATAAAAAATGCATTCATCATATTAATTTTAATGCCTTATAGCATTTGCAGCAAGTCAATAAATAATAAAACATCTAATTCAATAAAGGTATAAATATTTTAAGCAACAACTCAAATATATATATATAATCTATCAACTACATATTAAAATATATGTCATTGAAAAAGTATACACATATAGAAATTTATTATTGAATATGAAGATTTCTTATTTAGATTATATCTTTAACCCATACCCAATAAGATTGACTATATTGCCATATCAAGGGCTGTATTAAGTAGTTAAAATGACTTTTTAGTAAGACTCTTTTTTTAAAAACTATATTGTAATGAAAGTTCAGAAAGATTTAAGTATATTTATTAGTAACTCTTAACACTTTTGTTTAATGTTCCATATACAATGACCAGAAAGCATAAGCTGAAACATACACACAATAGGACCCTAAGTATGCATCATACCATTTAGCAGCGGGTACAGCTTGACCACGTGAAAGCCAACTGCGTCGTGGAGGCGGTACTTCACTGACCTACTGCACTCCGTACCGCGTTGGCCTCCCGATGTACCATGGTACCTTGGTTCCTGTACCCAATTCCACAACCACGACCCTTTAAACCAAACACCTACCCTGAGGTGCCAAACATACAACACTCGGCAGAACGGACAGGCGAGTGTCTCTAAAAAACTGGCCAGACGGCAATCGGTGGGGGTAGAGCGGGAAGTGCCGAACGGGCACGAAGACATTCCTATTGATCACAACCGCCCGGTGTCTAGACATCGTCCACCGCTATATCTTCTATAACAGATAGCTAGGATATATTCTCAATGTTCATCCCATTGGAATGAAATGCAACTGTTTCAACATATAACCAATTTTTATACAGTAATAAATTGACTTAACAACTTTACGGTAAATTGTTACGGTGCAACTCAAGGAACAACTGGTGTTTGAAAACTATGCATGAGGATTTACGAATATTAATGACTAAGGAATATTTATAAGGAAGAATGTTCAAGAAACGCTGGATTGTGATCCTGTATTCAATAAACTCAGGTGAGAAAATGAAGAATAAAGGTAGACTTTTTTAATTCAAAGAGAAGTTACATGAAATCAGGGATTCATTGTCTTCGAAAAGAGCATAAATTAAATGAAAAATTATCTTCGTTCTCTTAGGATTACAATGTCTCTTATTGTTACTCTTACTGTATTAATTACACATGAAAAACCAGTAAATTATAAAGCAATAATACATCTATAAATTTTTTTTTTTTAATTTATTCTTTCCGAAAATAGTATGGTTGACTTTATGAATAATGGTTGAGATAGTCATGGATGCAGTCAGATTAATAAATTGCATAGCCAAGTTTAAAAAACTTTGTAACGGATTGCCATCGTTTCGACCTGCCTTGGTAAACATCTTCAGGGCTATAAATAACCAAAAAAAGTTAAGAGGATTATTGATGTTTCGAAGGATTTTGGATTGGATAGATTGGATACTGTAACCAGTTTGGTCACAGTTCTTTGTTATTTTTAGCTCTGAAGTCGATACGTCGGCAATTGTGTTTAAAACTTGGATATTATTATTATCAGCCTCACTGCATCCCTGAACAACTTCTCAACCATTTTTTATTTATTAATTCAAATTTACATCTGTATCTGTATGCAGCAATCCAAAGTAATGATACGACAAAAACTTGTAGAGTATCTTACCCATAGGTGGCAATGTAATGAAAGTTCTAAAATAGGCAATTTTTCTTTTCAGAAGTCTGGGAGGATTACCAGGAATGGAACGGAATGCAAGTCGAGAAACAAGCGGACTTGGGTGAGTATTTAGTTTTAATACAATACGAATAGTGTCTGGTTCGTACAAAATCAGCGACATATGGGATAGTTAGGTCATTGTAAGAAGTGTTAAGGATTTTTCGAAGAATTTTGGATTAGAGAGATTGGATACGGGAAGAATTCAATGGTTTGGTGGAACCTCATAGCTCTAGGTCAAGATAGTACTGATAATGGTCATATGGATTAGTTTTTTGGTAGTGAATTCGGAAATTAGAACGTTAGTTAAGTAACTGTGGAAGCAATCGAAATCGAAGTGCAGCTTCTTGTCTAGATAAAATCCAAATTATCGTACGTGTTAAACATTATTCAACAGTGCTCCATAAAAGAATAAATGAGGTAAGGATGAGGTAGGTTTTCGACATAAAGTAAAAGTTATTTGCTCAGAAGAAATTAAAATTAAAATATATATCAATACATTTAAAAATATAATCAGTCATTGTCAGACTGCTTAGTCGATATCACATAACAACTATGAAAAACTGGAATTGGTTAAAATACCTTCAAATATTTTGCAGATTTATTAAAAATGTTGTCCTGGCGATATTCCAAGGATTGGGCAGAATTATAATAATGCTCTTACATCATAAAATTTAAGTTTTTAAATTTAGTTACTGATTTCTTGTAATGTATAAAATAAATACATATAGTAAAATTATGGGAAAACAAGTTCAATTACATGTTAATAACTGGCAAAGCAAAAACCGAAATCTTCTTTTTAGACGCTTCGGAAGGTAATCGGGATGCACGTTGGGACACTAGTAGATTCGAATGAGTATAGAGCTTATCACAAAATAATAGGTCGTGGGTACGAATCCCACCTGGGCGGATTAAAATTTATTTTGTGGCGGACCCACGAAAGGAATCTTGACCCTTCCACCCTGACTAGAATAGGTTGGTAACCTGTAGGATAACCCGTCATTCATGCGTTAGTTGGAATACATAAGGACGTTAAACCCCATTAAATAAACAAATATTATGGTTTGAGTTAAATCAGCAACATGTGGGGCATTAGATCACAATGGATAAGTTTATTTGTGACATAATAAGGGACATAAAAGATCTTACAGGTGATTTCGGATTGTGAGGATTCCATACGATAAGAATAAGACGGTTCAGTGGCGTCAGAAAGCTCAACTTTGTATGTCTAGGTATCGAACCTGTTCAACAGACAGTAATGGAACATTATTAAAGGATACTGATGAAATTAGTGGGATCACGGCGAAGGGAAACTATAATTGAAATTATTAAAGTTGTCCAAATAGGTTTTACTATCGTCAGGTAAATGAATATTTTGTCATTTATTAAAAGAGTTTACTACAGATTTCAAACTTAAACTAGCCAGATGGGAAAGGTCAATATCCATTCCGTGGATCCACCTTCAGTACCAGGCTCGTTGAGACTCCCCAACGCGCTTGCCTCGAGCCTCGAGCTCTAAATATTTAAGTTACAAAATAGCTTTTTTTTTTAAACCGCTATCGAACTTTACTATAGTTATAAATAGGGTATAAGTTAAAAAGTATAAAATAATGAACAAACAGGTAAAAAAACTTTATCTTAAATACAAACTTCCATAACTTTTGAAAAGTACTTTTTTATTACTTACAATACTAAACGACTAGTCGCGACTATGGTACATAACTATCAGACCTATACAATATATCAATTACCAAGGAGAAATTAATATTAAGGTGTAATTACAAAAGCAATAATTCTCCCTTATTTATTTATTAAAAATCATATGATGTTACATGATTGTCCAATAATAATATTTATTTCATTATTTGCGACGTTTCATGGTCATTGCCACATTATCAAGCTCTGAAACATGCAAAAAACACACACATGCATGGCAAATTGCGAATAAGGAATATTATGTGCAACTATATTCGACCATGTACTTTATATACCTAATGAATTACCTTACAAATTTCCAAAAATACAAGTTCCATTTCCACAATAATCTATAATCGACTAAAAGTCTTGTCACTGGTATCATGTCAAATCTACATACATTAAAACTTAATGAATAACACATAAAAACAATATAAATACAAAAATCGTAATAAATAAATATATAAAAAAAGTACAATGTTCAACTGCACATAATAATAAATTTTGCAAAATCATAGATGTGCAGTTGAACATTGTACTTTTTTCATATATTTATTTATTACGATTTTTGTATTTATATTGTTTTTATGTGTTATTCATTAAGTTTTAATGTATGTAGATTTGACATGATACCAGTGACAAGACTTTTAGTCATTATAGATTATTGTGGAAATGGATCTTGTATTTTTGGAAATTTGTAAGGTAATTCATTAGGTATATAAAGTACATGGTCGAATATAGTTGCACATAATATTCCTTATTCGCAATTTGCCATGCATGTGTGTTTTTGCATGTTTCAGAGCTTGATAATGTGGCAATGACCATGAAACGTCGCAAATAATGAAATAAATATTATTATTGGACAATCATGTAACATCATATGATTTTAATAAATAAATAAGGGAGAATCATTGCTTTTGTAATTACACCAACTATCAGACCTTTTTTTCGTAATTTTATATTTAATCTTAGTACCTGTTACTAAAGGACCCTTGGCCTACTAAACAATCTTCCATTTCTCTCCATTAAAGTCTTATTTTTTCCAAAATCTGGTACCAGTTTTCTTGGAGTCCTTTTCTTCACCCTTCTATTAATTTCAATGCCTTCCTATTGTTATTGAATGTTACAGCGAATATTATAAAATTGTATCCACATTCAATTCAAATATATAAATCAGTAACTGAAATATCATTAAAAGATTTTGAAAATCAATCTCATTGTCAGACTATTAAATTTTTTTATGACCACCATTGCATTTAAGAATAGTATATTATGAAATTAAAGTGCCGGTATAAAATATTAAAAAATTAAAATTAAAGCTTGAAAACTAAACATTAGAATATCTTCCAATAGATCTCTTGTTGGATTTTTTTAAATCGCACTTTAAAGAGGAGTATTCGCGTAATAATAATAAAAACCTAGATTAATTAGTTGCATAATTTATTTTCTCATAAGATTTTGTTTAATGTTGCATGATTTCAGTACAAAAACAACAACGTATCGATACGGTACTGACATAATTTTGGTCCCGGTGCTGACATTTTAGGTTGAAGTAAGCGTGAGTAATGATACGGACGAGGAAAACCGAGCTCTTTTTTGGGATGTGGTAGAGTTATTATCATGATGCATAATAAATTCTTTAAAAACTACCAAAATATATAATCATGGGCAATAATAAGATTATTCATTTAAAAAAGTTAATACCCTATTTAAAGGCTGACCAAAAATAAAAGTTCTGTAGTCTTGGAGCTGGATAGATGGTAACAATCGGATTTTTTTTTAATTGTAATTTACAACTGGACAAAATATAAAATAAAATACATTAAGCAAATGTAATGATAATACTAAAAATTACATGTCTATTATTTATAAAGCAACTAGCCATTGGTAGCACTTATAAAATCTATAGCATTAACACTACATTAGAATGTCCTGGGGATAACTTCTTTTCAGAAAACTCGAAAGGTCATCTGGAATAAAATGTGGAGCAAGTTGTGATACTAGTGGATTTGAATGGTTTTGGTTTGCTATAAAAGGATTTTCCGAAAGATTTTGGATTGTAAGGATTGGATACGAAAAGAATTAGATGATTTAGTACAGTCCGACAATGTAACAAATTTTCATTACACTGTATCGGAAAATGGTTGGAAATTTGGATAAATAAATGGTGTTAGAAAGAAGTGGCTGAGGAAACTGCAGGTGTCTGATGTATTCCAAAACGAGGCAGCACAGATGTTGAAGGGTTTTTTAAAAACAGGTGTTTGATTAGAGAGGATATACAATATGCAAGGCTGATGACATCTAGAATTCAAAAGGTTGATGGAGGATTTTAGGGTTTTACCTATCTCGGAACACCAACAAGATAATATATTATAACCATATAATATATTAAATGGAAGAGTCTGAGACTATAAATGAATTTTATAACTCAATTCATCTATCCCTTTATTCTTATCTCAAGCTTACAGGCAATCATCTAAAGAAAAAATGTAAGAAACAAGGGAGAGTAATTGGAATAACAGACCTTCAGATGATACGGAATCAAAAAAATTGTTAAATGATAAAAAATTAATTTCACAGTTATTCAAATGCATGTAAAGTATAACCAAAACTTTTGGATGCGAGATTATTCATTTGAGGAGTAATTAAGATAATAACAAAGTGTAAGAAAACAACAAGTATACCCTTGGTTTTCCCAACGTGTCTCCATGTTACTAACAAGAAGACCACTAACCAGTAACCTGGAACGTTTCCGAAGAGTCGAAGCATATGTTACTCTGACCCATTCGATTACATTATGAATCGTGGTAAGAGTTTGGTAAATAACCAATGTTTCAGAGTAAATAAGTAGGCCAGAAAAGGGAGGTATGCCATGAGTCACAATAATCAAGATCGTTTCTATTTTTAATTCCTAGAAATGTTCGACCTTCGGTTCGCCTACGGATGTGACATAATTGATATGGTAAAAGCCCTTGCGTGACACCTATGCATATTTACTGTTGCGGATGAGAACTGGTTTATACTAACTCTTATAGGTCTATTGTGCATTTTCATTTCATCGACGTCTCACCCATTCATACGCACCCTCATTTATAGGTAGCAGTTTCTTAAAATCCGTCTCAAAATCTAAAGTTCGTATTTGAACGTTAAACAATGAAATAAAAATAAATCATTTAGGTGAATGAATATTCGATTTGTATACCATTTTTATCAGATTCGCTGATATAATTCGGGATTTATGAAGTTGAAAATCCCAGACGGACAAGAACAATTTCTAAAGGCTCAACAAATACATACACATAGTTAGGCCTTAATTCTCTTCTACATAATTTTTTATATGATATGTCTTTTGGCTCGTAGTCTAAACTTTTTTGGTGTAGGTTTTTGTCACCCTCAAGATTGTAACAGTTTGACACGCTCTAGCTCTGTTGGTGTTTCTCGTATCGAAATTTTGATGACAGTTTCCTAATCAGAAATTTAATGAAGAATATTTTTTGTTATACAGCTTAAGTCGCTAGGTCGATCAACCGTTTAAGGGCTATATTGATTTGAATGAAAAAGTCTAAATTTTTGGGTAGGGGATTTAGTAACGCGCTCTAGCTATGTTGGTGTTTCTCGAATCGAAAAATTAGAAACATAATCTCAATCAGAAATTTAATGGAAAAAATTGTTGGTATACATATAACATTTAAGGCTAGGACCTACCATTTAGAAGATAATAAAAAAAAAAAATCAGTCTGAAACCCCTGTTTTCTCTCAGCTTTCTTGATTTCGAATAATTATTAATTATTAATTTATAGTAATTTGATCCTATTGATTCTTTTCTTTCTTTTTTTTCATTTATTGATATTTACAACTGTACAAAATAACATACAACAAGTAAATGTGTTGTCAGTGAATACAATGGCATGTAAATAACTTGTGAAAAAACTACTCACTAGTAGCACTTCAATAAATTCTACACTACAAGGTCTCTAGGCCATCTTCTTTTCAGACGCCTCGGAGGATTATCAGGGATGGAGGAGGAAGCAAGTTGGGAGACTATTGGATTGGAATGGTTATGGAGCTTACTATGAAAGGATAGGTATCTGGTTTGGGCTAAATCATTAACATATGGAACATTAAGATCTTTATGGATAAGTTTATTGGTCACCTAGTAAGGAGCATTGAGGATTTTTCGAAGGATTTTGGATTGTAAGGATTGGATACGAGATGAATTGGATGGTTTAGTAGAACCCCAAAGCTCAACACCCTACGTCCAAATAGGTCTAATCACTGTCATGTAAATGAGTCTTTTGTAATTAATTGGGAGCTTTGTTTGACGTTTGTCTAGTAAATGTTGAAGTAGTCTGTAACGACGGGCAGTTTCTTGTCGTTTTAGTCTTGTATGTTGATTCCAAGTTAGTCGTTTGTCCTAGGTAGCGGATCTGTTCAACAGGGATTAGTGGAATATCATCTATTAATTCTAAAATGTAAATTGATATAAAAAAAAAAAAAAATGAAGAAATATTTCCCAGTGTCATTTAAAGATACACAAGCCACCTATCTGTGTAAACCTATCAGTATCCGAACTTATATAGAACCAATAATCCCTACTTTTACAATTAGTCCCAGAACAAAGTTTATTATTATCATTTATAGCATGTTTTGATAAAATAAAGGATAATAAAACATTCAATTTTGCAGGAAATGTTTATGTATTAACAATTGATACTTTTTATTATTATTTTTACGACTTTAATTTGATTCTCTTACGTGATAGTATCACATGACCAACTTTCATTGATTGGAAAAATTAGTCCAGTCAATCTAGACCAAAAATGGGCAATCGGATGAACTAAAAATACTAGTTCCAATTTTTTCAGGAATGTGCAGGGGATGGTCCCCTGAAGAAGAACAAATAAAAGTCCCTCGAAATCCCGGTGCCGCTAGAGGAGAGGAGGGGGCTTTAAATGTTATATTTTAAGGTTTTTCGTTTATAACTCGAAAACGGTGCGTTGTATTAATAACGTTTTTTAGTACAAGATTAACATTTATTAAACTTTCTACAAGTTTGGTTATATACATTTTTAAGAAAAACCGGACCGTTTTCATGCTACCGGCTCCAAAAAGTTGTAATTTTCGAAAAAATTGTTTTTCATTCATGTTTTATTTGTATATTTTTGTATTCTAGATCCTCGCTCGTTCATTTTATTGGAAAGTCGTCGGGATAAAACTGATACAAAATTAAATTCCCTTTAAGAATATATGAGGCGTGGAGATGCAAAAGAAGGTAAATCCACTTTTTATCATTTTTGATTTTTTAAAAGATTTTTTCACCTCTGTAAGGCCTCTATAAGATGGTAAATCGTCCACCCTTCAAAACATGCTAAATCCAATCTAATTTTACCTTTAAAGTTTAGGTTAAGTTCCAGAAGCGGGTAAATCCTTGTTTCTTAAAACAGCCGCTTGGAGCATCACTTACGCTTGTAACGAAAGTAGTAATGAACATTTGAAAAGGTTTTAGTTGTTATATATTGTTACACGTGTGATAATCAATTTATTGTGTTGTATTATATATGGAGAGATATCCTGAAATAAATATAACAGCATCGAGAAAAAAATCTGGTAATGAAGGTAATTTGAAGCAGACTTTGCCAAAACATCAGAGGTTTGTACAATCTTCATTTCCTATTTTCTATCTGTCCTTACATCTGCAGATTCCAATCTAATTTAATAAAATTGAACTCCAATAAATATGCTGTTCCTGGAACTAGTTCCCGGATACTTGAATTTAAACAGCTCAAGCACAAACAATTAAAATGCTCCATTATTAGCCGCAGTGATATAAGATTTTTTTATAACATGATCTACTCCGCTACGGATAAGGTTTGAACCCCTTTAGTATCTGTTAATTTTGCTTTAATGACTGGCTCAAACACAAGACTAGTGTTCGATTTAAAAAAAAAAAAAAAAAAAAAAAAAAAAAATGAAAAATTTAAAGAAATCTAGAAAAATCGTTTGAATCAAGTTTGTTTTTTATTAATTATTTTTTCCATCGAAGTTTTTTCAATGTTAAATTAATAAAACGGTACAATGAGTTAACTGTCATGAGTTTTTTCTTATTTATTGCCTTTTCAAATTTTCCCCTGCAGATTGTTATAAATCCAATTTATTTAAATTGTTTAAAAATTTGAAGTTTAGAAAAGCTGAACAATATTTTACAGATATGTTTCTGATGTTTAAAAACTTCTGATCCAATAATAATTGTTTCAAAAAAAGACTCACTTGAATCATGCATATTTTTGGGTTTACTGAAAAATTTTCAATTTTGGATTTACCCCCTTTTACGTCTCCTCACCTCATATATCATATGTTAATTTATATTGAACAAGTCGCAATTTACAGCAACATGTAAAGAATTAAAGAATCCAAAGAAAAATCTTGATTTCTCAATTAAATGTTGAAGTTCCATTAAACGGAAACATAAACTACTGAAATCTATATCACTGCTAAATTAAACTCAGTAGGTGATAAGCATTGGCGGAAAATGACGTAGTCGAATGCGATTTCAAAACTGACCTTTCTTAGAGCATTTATCCACGAAAATACTTATAAATCCAAAACTATTAGTTCGATCCATAACTTATTTTTTCCAACTAAAAACTGTTTACATTTGCTATCACATAAGAAATTTTGATCAAGTCCCGTAAAATCCACACGCTAGGGCAATAAAAAACGTGCACCGTTGTGAAATCCAAGTCTTTTGCCACATTCTTCGCTATAAGTCCGACACTAATCGTCCGATCCAAAATTTCTTTTTTCCATCTGAAACCTGGTTAAATTTACTATCATACCTTGTATATGAAATTTTGATTCGACTCCGTTAAAAAACCCATACCTCTGATTTTCATATTTTGACTGGACTATGATTTCGCTCATTTGATCATAATTTTTTCAGCATCTTTTTGCTGCGGATCAGCCAAATCTATTTTTAGTTCGTCTTCAATGTTATTTATCATGAATATCATGAATTATTGTTATATAGAATATTGATATCTTTAATTAGACAGATTAGTATGCTGTGTATGTAGCAACCCAATAAAGTTGAGCAGCAATATGTTTTTTTTTTTTATATTAATAAAGCATATCTCTGATATAGTCATCCTGTTTGTTGAGCATCTCTTGCTCGCTGATTTTTTTTTCCCTTCCATTGCCTCCTCTACAGCCGAGATGATATGTGAATTTAGTCCGCGCGTCATCATTGGCAGAGGGGCTCTCTGATAGCCACCATTATCATATTGTGGTCCTCGCATAGAGCGGCACTGTGTTCCAATGATAGTTGGGCTCGATCCAACTCTATCCATTGGCCCCACTAACATTGGATTGACCTTCAAAATATTAGGGCTAAATCTTAGCTGACCCAGTTTCTTAATTAAACATTAAATATGAGATAAGTATAGACGGATTACACAGGCCAACGATGAAAAAACTGTTTTACATAAAACACTTTATTATTCTGTTTTTTATGGTGCTAAATCCAAATATGACACTTATTAAGCCGTATCACCTACCATTTTTTTACATTTGCACATCAATATATTAATTTTTTTTATTTATTACAGAATTTAACAGCTTTTATATACTACAAATAAAATTGTAAAATAATTTGTGCTGGATGTAGAAGAGTTGGCAGCACTGCTGAAACGGATATAGATATAGATGAGCAAGATGATGAAGAGTTCCAATGTGCTACAGCAAATATAGAGCCTAAACTGTTTACTCAGATTGAGCTTAACGAATTAGTTAGGGATCTTGGGTTAACAAAAGAAAAAGCTGAATTGCTTGGTTCTAGGCTAAAGAAAAAAACTTGTTGGCAGTTGGAACTAGCATATATGTGTATAGGAAGAGAGAGCAGCAGTTCTAGAAATTTTTTGAACAAAGTGATTTAGTGTACTGCTCAGACATTCCAGGTTTGATCAAAGAGTTTGGTGTTGAATACAAAAAAGAAAACTGGAGGCTATTTATCGATTCTTCCAAAACTAGTTTAAAAGCTGTTTTATTACACAAAAGTCCGTTTTCAAGAAAAAAAATGCCGAACTTTTATTCTCAACGGATTTTTATGTTTTTTGGGGTGCTTAATCCGAATCTGAATTTGCTACCACGGCAGACGACGGCTTCATTCCCAAAATTGCAAAAAACCGCCCAAAACATCGTTTATTTTCGGTATTTTACCTATAATACGAAGCTAAGCTTGTTTCGAAGAAAGTCTGTAAATATTAATTATAGCTAGGATTATTACCTACGAAACGAAAAAAAAACTACTCCGAAATCGGACCATTTACCGCGAAGCTATGGTCTTAGGAAAAAGTGTAGAAATTGGCTAACTGGCGGTCAGTCCCACTTCTCCGCTAAAACAAGTTTGTCTATAACTCCGAAAATATTTGTCCGATTCAAAATAATTTTTTTTTTATCTTAAAGCCAATTAAATGTACAATTAGTTTATTAAATATGTAGTTTTAATAATGTCCCTTAAAAGCACGCTAAAAAACCCGTATTGTTGTGAAATCCACTTTTTTTTTTGCACATTTTTAACTATAACTCCGAAACTATTCGTCCGAATCAAAACTTCTTCTTTTTATCTAAAAGCTGGACGAATTTACTATTAGATTATATATATATGAAACACATATGCCAGAACGCTAAATACCCCGTACTTTTATGAAATCCACGTTTTTTTGACACATTTTTCCCTATAACTCCAAATCTATTTGTCCGATCCAAAATTGGTGGTAGCAATTTTCAGATACGGATTCAGCACCCCAAAAAATATAATGATCCTTTGAGAATAAGAGTTCGGCAGTTTTTTCTTCGGCAAGCCCTTATTTTACTGCACTATTCAGGTTTTCCCCCTGATTAAATACCCACCTTATGATGGGTATCATCTGGGTATCCAGGAGGGTCTCCAGAACTCGAACTCGATTCAGGGCAGGGCTAAAATAACAGAAAATAAATTTTCTGCGGACAGGCATCTTGTATCAATCTTTAAATCCCTAGATTAAGAAATAGTTTCCGATAATTATATAAAAATTTACAACGTTTGAACGGTTGAATCGATTTAGATAAAAATTTTGAGTTTTTAAAAAGGTCATTTCAAAAATATAAAGATAAATTTGTTGAGCCTAAAGACAAGAAAAGAAAAAATTCACTCATTGATAATTTTTGAACAATCTTCTTTTGTAACATTCTGCATTGGTTTTTGCAAAAAAAAAAAAATTAAATAGATTTTCTACCGTCGGCGTCATATAACAAAAAAAAATAAAAATGATATTTTTTTATTTTTTTAACTCAGGATATGTTCTGTACAATCGTCCGATTTTATAATAATAATTTTCTAGCATAGTGACATGCAATAAATATTAAAAAAAAAAAAATAATGTATTAAAAGTCCTATAAAAAAAAAAATGTAATTTTAGTATTAAAAATATTGCATAGTAATATATATATTTTTTCTTTTTTTTGAGACCGCTCACATTTGCTTATATAACATAATTTATTTATTTATTTAATATTAGAAATAAAAATTAAAATAAAAAATTAATTAAGGTGACACATTTCGTCAAGTTTTGCTTTAACAGCGGAAAGAACACTAAAGCGAAAGAAATTCACATATTATCAGACTATGTAAAATAGTTGCACTACTAGGCCTAAGAGTTAACAATGGCGGACCTCTGCCACGTGGCCTCCACCAATCCCACGTGTTGTTCGGCTTTAGGCAGCCATCTCTAGTGTTCTCTTAGTTGAGAGGGTGTCTAGTTCTAGAGCCGGTCGCCATCATAGTTTCGATAAACACAGTTTGTGAGTTTTAAAATATGCCATACTGAGGCAAACACAGTGGATACTCTTGTTTATATGTTCATAATAAACTAATAATTAATACCTTCGCTGCCTCCAAAAATAACATAACGTTATCTACAGAAAAAAAAATCTATAAGAGGTAAGATCCAAGAGAGACATACAAAGATTAGACTCAAGAAAATATATAAATTGTAATGATATAGTATAACCAAAGGTTCCATAATTTAAAAAAATAAATAAAAAGTTTAATTAGGGGGGATTTGTAACTGAACAAAATAGTTAAATTTGTATTTTATTTGTTTGAAGGGATAGCTATAATTTGAGGAGAAAATTATGGTCATAAAATAATTCAAGATGCCCTACTCTCACATTTAATATTGTTTTATTAATTAAATTTGTCTAAAAGAGTAGAAAGTTTAGTTACATTTTATTTTGTTAAAGAAAAGAAGATTGGCATTTAATTTTGAAATTAATAATTTTATAATTCAAACATCCCTTGAGAAGGCAGAAGTATAGTTTAGTTTGAATATTTCAAAGTTTTTGATAAACTGGTCTAATAATCAATACTGTTCACATCTTTCATACAACTATGAAAATGTTTCCTTAAATAATTATTAAAATTTGTAGTAAAGTAAAAATATATAAATCTTTAATATGTAATGTAAAAAATCAAAGTATATTTAAGAGATTAAGTAGTTAATTAATAATAAATAGTGGTGATTCAGAAGGCAGTGAAGGGAATGAGAAGTTTTTTAGAGGAAGAGGCACTTGGAGTTTTAGGATCCAGTCGAAAAACATCTCTAAGGCCCAAGGCAACACTAAAAAGAATCGTTTAGAAATTAATAATGAAGTCAATTATAGCTGGGAATTTATGACAGAGCGGATAATAGCTTATTAGTCAAAAGAAGAAAAAATAGGTTTTTAAAATTATTTTTATAATTTTATTGTGTTATGCCATTTATAGATTTATAAGCAATCTTAAATCCGCAGAGGAAATGTTGTAAGAATCACTGTTCAAATAAAGTAATAGATCTTATTCCACCATCTTAGATCAGTCGTACCAACTACACGGTCCTCTCCACAATATATCCCTAGGTGATTGTGGACGGAGTGAATTATGCGGCAGTACATACACTACGGGGGTAGTGAAATACATTGCCGCCAGCATAACATCTACATATATACATCTAGTGACCATGATCCAACAACATTAAATTCGTCTCGTTACAGTAGTAGCACCAGCTACTTACAATACCGCACCTCAACATAGATCTAACAAAACTCAAGACCTGTACCAAAACACTACAGTACCTACAGAAAATACTAAACATTCTAAAGAGCCATGATAATATTTTTTTTTTAAAATATTTATTGATATTTACAACTGTATACATATATACAATAAGTAAATTTGAGGAAATTACTACAATGGCTTGTTAACAAAATGTAGTATTTGAATAAAATTCTACATTAGAAGGTCTCTCGGCCACCTTATTTTCAGACGCTTCGGAGGATTATCGGGAATTGAGTGTGAACCAAGCTGAGAGACTAGTGGATTCCAGTGGGCATGGACTTCACTATTAAAATATAGATATCTGGTTTGGGACAAATCAGCAACAAATGGAACATTAAGATCTTTAAGTGTAAGTTTGTCTGTGACATTAAGGATTTTACAAATGATTTTGGATTGTAAGGATTGAATACAAGAAGAGTTCGAAGGTTTAGTGTAGCATCAAAGCTCAACCCCGCATGTTCAAATTGGTCTGATTACTGTCATGTAAACAAGTCTTTTGTAATTTATTAGATGCTTTGAACGCTTGAACATTCGACTAGTCGAAAATGAGGAGCAGTTTTTAAAAGTCTTTAAAATCCCATATGAGGATTTCAAGTAAGTCGTTTGTTCAGATTGATACCTAGATAGCAGATCTGTTTAACTGGGATCAGTGGAATATTATTAAAGGATACTGTAGGACAGGAATGGTAGGTTTTCGACTAAGGGTAAAGGTTATTTGATGAGATTTATTTAGATTTATTTTAATTCTCCATTTTTGATGCCATTCTTGAAGATTTGTGATACGAGCACGAAGTAATTGAGATGCACTGAAGGGAACATTATTTACTGATAGCACACGTGTCATCAGCATATGTGGTGAGGGCGGTGCCAAGATTATATTAAATTATAATTTACTATGTTTATACCACTTAATGTAAAATCACTAATAAAACAAATCATTTTCTATCTAGCATAAAATTTAATCCATCAGAATTATACAGGATGATAAGTATTATCTAAAGACATTGCAACTGATTTCTAGATTCCTATATTTTGAAATGGAGGCGTACAAAAGAATGATATGCATTATACAAGAAGTGGAGATAGGAATATTCAGACGGGCAGGTCACTTTTCTCGGATAAGTTCAAAGGGACAAGACCCATAATTCAGTAGTCATGTGGTTTGGACTACAGCAGGTATGGTATCCAACAAATCTGTAACAAGGAAATTGGATATATTTACACAGAGAAGGAAAACGTGAGGATTGATGCTAGGGGAAGTCCCGATGCAGGTTCAACAAATACAAGTAAAAATAGAACAACTCTTTGCCCGGAATTTATTTATAATAAGGTTCAGCGAACCCGGACAATCGATCCCAATTCTCGCGACAATTGTTGTCTTCCGCCACATCATAAACCAACTGCAAGATGAAATCCACTTCCTCCTTCCCAAACACCTAGTGAGGCCCATCACTAGTTTAAGATCTATTGTATTGCTGTACCTAATATAATCATAATTTTTGTACTTTAAACAAAACTTTAAAATGCACCAAGTGCAGAAAAAGGGATCGATTTAAATCTTTGTGATTGTATTATAAATCAATAAAAATAAAAGGAGATTAGAAGAAAAAAAAATCCACCTCGATACTACAACATACTCCTTGGTACACAATTCAGGCGTCTATAATATTCATTCGCTTCGGTTATAAACTTAATAAAACCAAGAAATTAGATGACCTCAAGAGTTTCGTGGAGGTTTTCTGACGTCTATCTAACGAATGAAACATCAAAGTTCATTTACATTCAAGATTCTATGTTCCTACAATACGTACAATATCTGTACACTGTTTGCGAACCAAGGTTGCAGAGTCATTGAACCAGAAGGTGTAACATAAAAAGTAATTATAAATCAAAATTTCCTCTGAATTAAATTAATGAAAAACACAAGGTATTATAAAGTGAATGCGGCAGTGGCTAGTCCATTTCACAGTTTTGGTTACCACACCTTACTGATAACGTTTAACCTCCACTTAGGATAGAATTCAATAATTAATCAATTTCCATCCAAAAACATTTCCCAATTTGGATGCAAAGGCTTCTAAAGCTTCCCACAAACCGGCAGCCTTGTTGACTACTAAATCACTGCCTTTAATATATGACAAGGAACTCGAATGCTATAGTCTATTGCTTCCAGTGTTCTCTAAATCTCTGTTCTTACAAAAGCATTGGGCCATTGATATAAAAGTACCATCTTGTCTTGAAGAAAAGGAGTAAACGATATTGAGGAACAAGGGAGCCTTCCCGCGCTAGAATGTATTCAAACTGATCAAAGTCCGGAATTTAATAATCTAATTGAAAAGATGACAGTTAATTGGTGCAGGGAGCAGAGAGGAATGCTCCAAGACGAGCATAGAGCTGAAGAAGTATTAAATATTTATAATGGCTGTCGTTAATTAATAGAGGGAGGGCATAAAGGCCGTGGAGGGAAGCTCAACTGCGAGGAATAATATTGACACCACTCGAGGCGGCCACTCCAACCTCCCGGCTTACCTTCCAATTATATTCGCTCACGTTTTCCAACTCCTCCCCCCTCCTCTTCGGCTATGTCAATAGTTCGTTTCTATGATATGGGCACTTGAATGGTTCTACTGGCTTTCAGTTCTGGATAATAGCAATTATTTAATTATTCTAATTATAACTGCAAAAGGGCGTCGTTTATAATTCTGTAAGGTCTGGTTCAGATACCATGTAGTTTAGAAGGCAAAGGACGAAATGCGAGAGTTGAAAAACTGAAATGGAGCTGGCTAAGAGATCTCCTAAGATAAAAGTTGCAGGCTATGAGCATTCATATAACTTTATCGCATCCACTGACGTTATTCCAGAATGACAAATTTAAGATTATTACTATTATTATTTTCGAAAAATTGCTTTAATTCTATATACATATTACCAATTCGCATCACTCAAGGCCGTAAGTAATAAGGTTCGAGAGATAAAAAAAAGGATAAAAAAAAAAAAAAAAAAAAAAAAAAGGAAAGGAAAGGAAACCATAGAAAAATTACTAGCACACAACGTTTGTTGTTTTTATATACGTTTGCATATTTATATTTTAAAAATAAAAGGCAAATATGCAACAGAATTATAAAGTTCATCAAGATTTATGTATACTAGAAACGTTTTTCTAAAACTTGGTCAAGAAACAAGTGCTGCGAATAAATAGAGCGACGTCTTCTCAAGTATGAGATTCCACCCTGTATGTAAGGACGTAGAGGTGTTTACGGAATAGTAGAAGCAGTCAATATTGGTAAGATTCAGGAGGGGGGGAGAAAGGAATTTGCGGAGGAGTGGTTTCCACAATCGAACAGACAATGCATGCATAAAGAATACAATAATCATGAGCACCATTTGTTGAATGCTCATGTAATAGTACAATGACTCAAAAGCTAACCCTGGATCTATTCCTAGAACTTGAGCTAAGGAGTGTAAAATCTCACTTGGGGCATTTACCCTTTAGTAAAGGTAGACGTCTCAGAGGTTTTGCGGGAAAAGAATGGGAAACAAGTATAAGTGGATCTGAGTGGTTAAGGATTTTAATTTGAATGGATGGGTAGCTGGTTTGGGCTTCATCAGCAACACATGGAGCATTAAGGTCTTCATGGATAGTTTCATTTGTGACAAAGTAAGGAGTATTAAAGATTTTTCGAAGGATTTTGGATTGCAAGGATTGGTAACGAGATGATTTAGATGGTTTAGTGGAGCTCCAGTTCGAAACTCCTTGTGTCCAAATAGGTCTAATTACTGTCATGTAAATGAGTCTTTTGAAATTAAGTGGCATGTTAGTGCGTTTGTGTAGTGAATATCGAAAAAGTCGAAAACTAGGAGCAGTTTCTTGTTGTTTTACTCTCGTATGTGGTTTCCAAGTTAAACGTTTGTTTAGTTGGAGTCCTAGGTAGCGAATCTGCTCAAGAGGGTCAGTGAAATATAGCAAACCAACAATATTTTAAAAATATGTGTGTTTTAAGATAAACAGGATTTCCATCACCATTGTGGAATTGTAAAGATAAGAAAAACCTTCATTTGTTCAAAATCATGAGTTTTCCGCTTCAGAGCTAAATGAGTTCAATTTCAATATCAGATACATCATTTAAATATAACTTTAAGGACGTTCTGAATAAGCCCAAATATGTTCCTGAATCAGCGTTGACCATAGATATCAATCAATCAATCAAGGCAACATAACAACCATCTTTTAAGACGTTAGGAGAATATTTTAAGAAGAGCCAATTATTAAGATTTTTTACTTCGTTTAATGATTTATTAAAAATAATAATCGTCGTTTTCAACTACTCCATAATTTACTAGACAAGTGTTCAAATCTTCCAATAAATTACGAAAGACTTATTTACATGACAGTACCTAATTAGAACCATTTAGACATACAGAGTTGAGCTTTGTGGCACTACTTTTACTAGCACTACTAAACCTTCCGATTCTTCTCAAATTCACAAAATCCTCAATACTCCTTATGTCACAAACAAACTTATATATAAAGATCGCAATGTTCCATAGTTGCTGATTTGGCTTAAACCAGAAGCCTATCCTTTCATAGTAAACTCCATATCCACCAAAATCCACTAGTCTCCCAACTTGTCTCACACTCATTTACCAATATTCCTCCCTTCGTGGAATAAGAAAAGAAGATGGCCAACAGACCTTCTAATGTTGAACTTTGAACTGATTGAAGAAAAAGTAGTTCTTTACTTGTTATTGACATGTCTTTGTAATCATTTTCCTCTAATTAACTTGTATATAATGTAAGACAGTTCTAAATATCAGTATAAAGTTAAAACAACATAGTTTTATATACAGAAAAAAAATTAATATATTGATTAATCTTGATGATGAATAATAATAAATTTCGTTTAAATTTATTTCAGGTATATTCACAACCTTTTGGCAACGTGGATTTAACTGGAACGGACTGTCCTTGAAAAAAACCACCAGTCTGGCAGAGATAGTGAGGAATAACTAATGTGATATCGTCTTGGGAGATATGAACAACTTCAATTTAATCAAAAACTGGCTGTTTCACTAAAGTCAAAATAATTTTAAGGATCAGAATATAGCTAAATTCATAATACAACGAGAACGATCGTAAAATAGTTTTGGAACCAAGACATTGATAATTACTAAAATGTTTTAATTTATTTCTTGCAGATGAATCTGTTCTAAGCTACTTTGAATTATTAAAAAAACATAAACATTTCATATTATGATTCCCTGGCTAGTGAAGAAATCGATCAGTCAGAATTGTGCAATTTACAGTAGGGCACCGCAAATTTTTAATCGATTTCCAAAATCCTGAAATTATTCTGAAGAATTATACTAAAATTATACTAAATATAAATAAATAGTATATCTATTAATCTATTTTGAAGCAATAACTTGTCTTATCAGTTTGAATGGAAGACATAGGAACGTTTCTAGATTTAAAAAAATGGTAAAGAAGTTTTATATGGTCCGAGTCCGATAAATGTTCCCCCACCCAAAAAACAATAAAAAACAACAACAAATTGATAATCGAATTTTAAGAAAATCGGAAAGCCCCCATCCATTAACCATGTGAAAGTTATTATAGGAACTTAACACTGAAACTTAACCGACGTTTCATATATACTTTTTTCTACCACAATTTTTCAATAAGAGAGGAGTTGATATTGAAAAAACACTTTTGTTATATTTTTTAATTTTGATAGTAGTAAAATCAAAAAGCAAATTAATGAATGTTGCTTCCAAGAACTTTTACCAAAAATTCCGAAAAGGGTCATTTGACCCGCCATGGCAGTTTTAGTGTTAAGAAATAAAAGTCTGCTTTTCACTAAGAAAGTTACAGATGCCACTTAGCTGCTTTAATTATTAAGAAGCAATTGCTCAAAGAATTTGAAGTAACTCCCGTTTATTCCTTTTATAATTTAAGCATAATTACAATACATAATAATACCTTTAAACAAATAAAAAAATGTAAGACATACAATAATATAATTCATCGCCAATGTTATCATAAACAAATTTTTTTTGGGGGGGGATATCTTATCCACAGTACAATATTTTGAAATTAGTACTGGAATTCCTCTCACTTAAAAGATTTTTTTTCCAAGGCAGTCGTTACATTTCAATAAATATATATTTAAAAAAAAATTATAAACACAAATTGTAAAATAAACTATAAGGGTCTTAGGTTCAGCATTTTATATTATAAGAAAGCACTGTTTCATGATCAACGGTTACACATGGAGCTCAAAAATCAGATTCTTTCCAACCGGTTATAATCAAGATACCCAGACTATACAAACAATGTTAAATTTGACTTAACATAGAATAAAATTTTTTGCTACAGACAGGTTCTGACCTGTGCCCAAGAGTTAAATAGTATAATGCAAAACCCACCGATCTATTTCATTCTATCGACCATTCAGAATTATATAGATTTTTTTTTTTTTTTCAAATCTTTCCAGTGAAAATAAAGCAAAAGATTAATATTATTACACGGCAATCAATTAAGCCGAACAATAATGAAGTTTTCTTTGAAAATTATAAGAAATGTTAATTAAGAAAAGTGTTGATGTTGAGAGGGATCAGTCAGAAAAAATATATAGGCAATGTTTGATAATTAACAAAAACAATTTATTTTAATTGCCAACGTTTCGGCCACTTCGTTGATGGCGATCATCAAAAAATAGTCGAATCCAAAAATAAAAAAGAGGAGAGGAAAATTATATAAATAAATAAAGAAAATTAAAAAAAAAGAAAGAAAAACAAGTGTTAATAGAATTTTAAATGATTTGAAAAATGTAGATAAATTATACAATGATAACAAAAATAAAATAAAATGAAAACATACCACAAAGAAAATTGGAAAAAAAAAATTAAATTAACATAATTACATTCTGTCATGAAGAGAACAGAGATTCCTTATTTCTGCAACTATTATTTGTTTTAGCCCTGATGATGGCCATCAATATGGCCGAAGCGTTGGCAAATAAAATTAAATACATATATTTGTTAATTATCAAACATAGACTATTTTTTTTTTCTGAATGATCCCTATCAACATCTTTATCAATATATTAATCAAGTCATTCGACATAGTACTTCGTATTAAGTTATTTCTATTGCTAATTGATACCTTATTATTAAAAAAAAAAAAAAAAGAAAGAAAAAAGAAAGAAAGAAAAAAAAAAAAAAAAAAATTGTTTTATATCTTATCTAAACTTCACAGAGAATTTTATTGTGTAATGAAATATTTAACCTCTAAAGATATCAACAATATCTTTAAAAAGGGCCATTGTATAAAACAGATTAATTTTAATTAATTAAATTATTCAATCAATTTAATTAATTAACTCAAATTAATTTATTAAATAAATTCTGCTTCAGCAGGACACAAGCCTTAGCCCGAAAATCTACTCGCTACCTAATCCAATTGACATACCCACTTCAAACAATTACCACAGTAAAATAAATAAAATAAAAATCTTATGCCTAAATTCTAGAACTACTTAATCTTTAATAATGTGATTCTGGATTTGTGTTATTGCTATTATTTTTTTTTTTTTTTTTTTTTTTTTTTTTTTGGCTAGAGATGGTAGTGTTTAACAAACAATTAAAATTTGATGACAGTAATTTATTGAATCGTATCTGAATGTTATAAAAGATTTATGAAAATTTGTTTGGGTTCTATTTTAAAATGATTTATCTATTTTAAAAAATTTGTTCAAAGTTTAGGTTAAATATTTTTAAGAAAAAATGTACTTTTTTTTACTTGATTTTTTAAACTTGAGTATCATAACCTGTAAGTAGATAATTGCATATATTATTAAATTATTACATTGTATATAATAATGAACATTTCTTTATATTCTGAACATCTATAGTTTTAATATTTAGTTGCTAAATAATAGTTTTGTGGCAAATTTATTTGTTTATTATACAGCAAACGTTGTATGAATAAATGTGACACTATTATTTATAATAAACCTATACAAGCAACAATAATAATTTCTTACTTATCAGCATATTATAGATTTTGTTTGTGTTTATTACTTCTTCATAAAAAGGGTTTTAATAAAATAAAATAAAATTAATCGTTTCCAGTTTTATGATGAGAGATAAAATAACTTTATTCGCTATAAATTTTTTCAAAATATTTTTTTACAGGCACTTCAACACGCAAAAATAAAATGAAAAAATTACTAATACGTTGTGCCATCTTCAAGCTTACTAGTGTAGGCGGAGGAACAGTTATTCGCAAGGCCGAGAGCCGGCAGGCCTACTCTCGGCTTCAGAAAATTTGCACTCTCCGTATCATGAATAATTCTCTACTAATTATTTTAGATATTATCTTTTAAATGATATTATGAAGCAAAAATAAGACACATTAATCATAGTTGAAAAATTAAAGTTTCATTTCTATTTCATGGATGATAATATAAAGGATCCAATTACGTAAAACACAAATGATACATAGAACAAAATACATTAATTCTTCAATCAAGGAGTGTTTATTAATATATTCAATTCACTTTATTTCACATTTCCTCCTCTTTAACAATCATCATATTTTGTTACATGTTTCGGGAACCACGGCCCATCTTCAGACTATTAATTCTTCTGGTGTTAACCACCAAGTCTATTTTACAGTCACATTTAAAATAGACTTGGTGGTTAACACCAGAAGAATTAAGAGTCTAAAAATGGGACGTGGGTCCCAAAACATGTAACAAAATATGATAATTGTTAAAGAGGAGAAAATGTGAAATAAAGTTAATTGAAAATATATTAAAAGAATTCATAGATAAAATAAAGGAGATAAATCATCCAAAACATACGGAGAACTAAACAAATTTAATTTAGTTATTTTTAATCCCTTTAATACTGGCCTAGATATACAGGTTGCTAAAGAATTTAACAAGGGTGCCAAATCTTCCAACATATTTAATTTATGTAACCAACAGAAAATTTTTAATAACATGATAAATAAGTTTATTAATGTAAATCGTTCTTGAGCAAATCTTCGAAACATTAACAGAACACACAATAAAAGCATGCAATTGTCACGTTAAACTTAACAAGAATGGATCTAAAAGGTTATTTTATTCATATCAACTAATGAAAATATTCTAAGAATAATACACAGTAGGTTAATTGTCTTCTTTTTATTAATATATATATATATATATATATATATATATATATATATATATATATATATATATATATATATATATATATATATATATATATATTCGTTATGTAGAACAATCAATAAGTTGTTTAATATATAATCAAAACATATATAGTCTGCTTGGAGGTAAAAGTCATTAATTAAGTAACAAAATAATTTTTTTTCAGGAGAATCTTTTTATACTTATGGGAAATGATAAAATCAATGCACGATGACTTTTTGTCGAATTTGGAAAAAATTGCACTTAGTGACTTTTGCCTCCAAGCAGATGATATTATTATAAGCTACTATTATAAAATTATTAATTTTATATAAATGAACGAGACTCCAATAGCTATAGACATTATAGATTATTATAGCTATAGCTATAGATTATTATAGACCCGAGAACAGAATTAAGTTCTCAGAGTGAGAAATCTTGGTAAATGGAGACAATAACTCATTTCGGCCATTTTTAGTCCTAACAACTTATTCATTGAGACCTAATATATATTTGTAAATAGTTTCATCAAGAAAAAAAAAGAAGTTCTTGCATTATTTTTAAGACAGATGGAAGAAACGTTAACCATTTAGAAAATACTTTTCTAAATGTATTTGATAAGCAATATAAGTAATTATACTAATAGATGTATTTATGTATAATTACCAGAATTAATAAGTGCCTTGAATACTCCATAGATGTCAGTAACTGAACTCACTAATTACAAGCCATCTGGTTCAAATTGTATGGCTTCAAGAATAATTAATTATTAAATTTAAGAAATCAGAACTTGAGTATATATTCAAGAAAAATAGTTGTTAACTTTTGAACACTTAAACTAATAAACATAAAATATTAAAAAGTTACCTAAATGATGTAATGCAACAAATCTCTCCAATATTTTTGTTCTTAAAGTATTTATAGTTTATACAAAATTAAACAGTATTCTGACATATCCTTAAAAAAAAAAAAATAATAATAATAATAAAAAAAAAATAAAATTAAAAAAAAAAAGTTGTTATATACAATCAGTGTTACCACTGCCAGATCCATATAAAAAATAATTATCTTGACCTAAATAGATTAAAATTCAATATGTATGTTCTTCCTTAAAATAATATATAACTTATCAAACTAAAAAAATTTATCACGGAGCATAATAGATAAACTGTAAAAACGAAATTTACTAGAAATTACAAATCTCTACTGATGAAGTAAATGTTAATTTCTTTATAATCATCATTTTAAATTTATTATTATATTATAAATTTTTTATTATTGTTTTGCATATTATAAACTGACAGTATTCAACAATGCGAAAGTCATAACAGTTAAAAAACATAAAGTAGCCCGACCTCATTATATTATTATATAATTCAGTAATTTGGCATTAAAATTATATATATTTTTTTTATTATGTATTGAGAACTATCAACTCAAAATTTAAGAAAAATTACTAACTGTCTATGTGATGTTCTGTAGTAAATATTTGAAAAACAGACAAATTATATCTTTTAAAAAAAGCTAGATTGTTCATTTCATCTTTAAAAATCTGATATTATTACCTTCCATTTTATCAAACATTTTTAAAATAAGTTGGAAAATCAGATATTATTGAATTTGAGGGATACGTTAATTATTAATATAACAATTCCAATCTTTAAAATGTAAAAGCTCTTAATAATCTGTTAAAAACAGTTATATTACATATTCAAGATATTACAATAGAGAGTGCTTAAGGCAAAACACACAGTTATAATAATGAAATGTGGTTTAAACAGCTTAAAACAAAAAGAAATACACCCTGGTCTTAGAGATACAAAAAGAAAAGATTAAAAATAAAACAATTGAAAGTTCACTCACCTCAGTTATCGGTGTCAATGTATCATTTAGGCAATCAAGTTAAGCCGAACTGTTACAATAAGAATGCCGGACGAAAAAATAAATTTAAAAAATGATATAACACATTAACAACGGGTGAATATAAATTAACGCACAAATCACAAATATATATACTTTCCGATATACGCACTGGAAAACCTATCGTTCACTTCTCGATATTAACCCGTTAAGCTAAAAAAATGAGCAAATGACAGCAACCGAGCTGAACATGGATATTTATAACAATTAACTAGGAACTAAATGTTTTTGAGTTATCTCCCATCGTCTGGCCCTGGTGGGAAATGGCGCCTAGACTGATAGATAATGTATCCAATGTAAGCATATAGTATTATTACATTAAGATCGAACTGCATACAACAAGACGGTGAACAGATAACCAAACGACTGGCCACCCGCGACTCACTTTCTGCACAGCCTGTACCACTGACCTAAATTCGCACGTGCAAAAAATAAATAAAGTTAAAGAAGGCTAGTTCGTAGAGGGGAGGAGGAGCAGTTACCGGAACAGCCACTGCCATCTAGTGGCTAGACATATCAACTAACTTCAGTCAATAGCATTTATCTTATTTGCATGTAATTTTGATCTATTAAACAAAAGTAATAAATTTTTGTTAATAATTTTATTATTGAAATTGAACACGTCAAACAATTATTTAATATACTTTTAAAGAACAAGATTATTTTCATATGTGGTTCTCATCATGTTTATGTGATATCACTTGACATATTCTCAATATTCATTGGCCAATAAATCGTATTTATAATTACAGGTAAACCCCAATAATTGACAATAACTTGGAATGATAATGAAATTTATAATTTGACTTCAATAGGATTTAATTTTATTTTTCAATAGATTAAATATTAATGTTGTGTTACAACTAAAATATTTTTGCAACTCCCTTCTGAAATAGATCACAATAATGGTATGATTATTATTATAATGAATATACAAATAAGTAATGATGAATGATGAAGTTGCATTGAAGTTAAATTCTAGCAACTTATAGTATTATAGAATTTTTTTATTATATCTTATATCTCATAGTAAATGCTAACTTTTTACTTATTTTAGGATAATAATTTTATATACAGATATTAAAAAGGCTTATTACTTTTTCGTTGAAGTTTGTAATATATAGTAAATTACTAGATTTATATAATAATTCAATAGTATATAAAAATTCATTTTCTTGTGATACATATTTTTTGAATAAGTTGACCATTTTTAGGGTTGTTATATTTACTTATATTCCACAAAAAAACTAAATTTTTAAAACTTTTTTTTTATTCCAGTAATGTTTTAGTTTTTAAGTAACTTGTTCTCATGGCTTAAGCGATTATATAGTAAGAATCCTTCGAATGTGGTTTGCTAAACATGGGGAATCTAAAAGTTTATCCTAGATTGTTCCTTTACAAAAAAAAAAAAAAAAAAATAATAATAATAATAATTAATAAGTTAGTACAATAGGAAAAAACATCATAGAAGGTTAATTAACTGAAATAAAATCACTTAAAACTAAATAAATTTCAAACATCTCTAGCCAAAACAAGATTCCATTGACTTGATCATTTTAGTACCAAGCCAAAGATTGTGGATGAATACACGCACATACACACAAATAAACACACACACACACACACACACACACACACACACACACACACACACACACACACACACACACACACACACACACACACACACACACACACACACACACACACACACACACACACACACACACACACACATATGAATAAGTGGCTGCGAATAATAATACGTTCAAACAAGAAACACCAATCAGTAAAAATATCCTGAATGTCTCATTCCAGTATATCAATTTTATAAATCTGTAGAAAATACAAGACACGACCTAAAACCTGTAGACAATACCTACATGACACCCTATGACTAAAATATCAAAGGCCAATCTAAGTAGAGACATCCTACAAGGGGAAAGAGGAATGGTGATCAATTCCCTTTCTCCAAATTAAAAAAAAAAAAATGGTCTAATTTGAGAAGGAAAAAAAATAATGATAAAATGTACTTAGCCATTGTAAAGATTATTTTTGAGTATATATTTTTAAATTCTGGGCAACTTATTGAGTTATCACATGTAAGTATATCTTTCCATCTTTCCCGAATAAAATGAATATCTAGAAAATCAATAACTCCTACACTTAAAATTAGTTTATTAAAATATCTGAATAAAGACATTTCTAATAGCATCTGAAATCTCCAAACTTTTCTTAATAAATTCTTTACGTTTCACATTAATAAAAATTGTCTGTGCTTTTCCTACCACAAAAATGAAGACAACCACTATAATAAAATATAACAAAACATATTAACAGAGAACTTGTTGGTCATGGAAATGATTGAAATAAATATACATAGATAAATTTATAATATGTACTATTTATACAAATAAGTTTAAACAAATACAATGAATATTATGTATTCTTAAATTTGATCTCTCGGACAATCACACTATTTCTTTTAAGAAGTTTCAGTTCAGGCAGGTATCTTGGATTTATTTAATATTTTGTTTATGCTCGTAAGAGAGAGTGAAATAAAGTTTAATTTGCCTAAAACAAGGCCAGGTACATATTCCATTTCACTATTTATATTGTCAATATCATTTTCGCTAGCATTCAGATCTTTGTTTTGAGAAGATCTACAGATTCCATCGTCTTCTGCAAAATATAGACATACTTCATAGACAACTTTTTTTTTGTATAAAGTATACATAAGTATATAAGTTTTTTATACGTATGTTGATTAAAGAGTGATGAAAGGTATTCAGAAATAACAAATTATTATCGTTTAAGAGTATTTTATTAACTAGGATGAAAATGAAGGATACAAGAAAAAAAACAAAAACAAAATGTTACAATTTCATAATTTAGAATAGGTTCATTAAAAGTTTAAAACAATGAAAGATTTAAATGTTTTTTAATTTTATTAAATTATTGCAGAATATTAATCATACACTGAGTCCTGCAAAGAGATGAATTTTTGTTCATTCAATTTTAAACTTCTCAAAACGTTTTTTTTAAAATATATTCTTGGTTTATTCACTATACCCTTTCAATGCCACTTATTTACAATTTTTAAATTTTTCTTTTCAGAAATTAATAATAAAACCTTTACCTAATTTTGATTTATCTTCAGGAATAACAATGGTTTCAAACATATTTTCCGCAGAAATCTAAAAAAAAGAATGTTAATTAAACAATTGTAAAACGATAAGTTAAAAATACCTTATGAGGAAAATTACAAATATGTATTCGTAAAATATTATTGATCCTAATAGATGATATAGTTCACCATTAATACAAATTGTTGAAAACTAGTTGGGTATTCAGTCAGAAAACATAGTAAAAAACTATTTGCAAGGTGCATTTTATGATTCCTCACTCCATGTGTATTGAATGTATTTATTTTTCTGACTTCATATACCTTCTCCATTAAATATACTTTTAATATAGTGGGGGGTCTATACTTTTTTGTTGTAACTTTTTTGTCTCATTCAAAATTGTAACATTTTGACACTATTGGTATTGCTCTGATCAAATATTTTACGACAGTTTCCTGGTCAGAAATTTGATGGAGTTATTTTTTTGTTTTATAACATTAGTCGATAGGAGCAACTGTTATATACTTTTTGTATTATAAAATTTGTAGCTAGGACCTACCGTTATAAAATGAAAAAAGTCACATTTTGCGTACATTTTTAAGTTCTTTTGGCACTGCTGAGATCGAAAATTTGACATTTTCTTGATCAGAAATTTAATGGAAAATATTTTTTGGTGTATAACCTTTGTAGCTAAGACCTACTATTTGGGAACTATATTGGTTCGAATAAAAAAAAAATTGAATTTGAAACCGCTGTTTTCTTTCGACATTGTTTATTTTGAAAAATCATAAATTGAATTCAATTTAATTATTAATATAAGTAGTTTGACCCATTTAATTCTAAAATGTAAATTGGGAAAAGCAGTATATTATAGAAAGACTTATCCATGACCTATTGTTTTTCCTGTTAGGGAGAAATTTAGTTCTTTTTTTTTTTTTTTTTTTTATTAGTTTTTGATGCATTAAACTGTTTCATGACACTAGAGGAACAGTGTGGTTTCACAGCTGGTAAATCAGGGATGCTGTTTATACCAACCTTATTTAAAATATACTTGGATGTAGTGATGGAGCAGTGGTTTAGGGAATGTAAAAGGATGGGCATTCCTATTGAAGAGGATTTTCTATGTACAATCTTCTTCGTGGACGATCAGGTGGTTATGGCCCAGGATAAAGAAGACCTGATATTGATGATGAGGAAGCTCATGCGATGTTACAAAGCCAGGGGTATGAAGATAAATTTTGACAAAACCGAAAACATGTGTATAGAGGGGAATGAGGAGGAGGATCTCTAGATAGAAGGAGCAAAATGTAAACATGCAGGAGAATTTAAATATTTAGGCTCCATTCTGGAAACAGTAGGAGGATGTAAAAGAGAAATACAGAGCAGATGTGGAATGGTTAGGAAGGCAATTCGCATCTAGCATCCGGTTTTGTGGAGTAGGACCTTATCCTAAAAGAATAAGAAAAGGATTTTTAATCATTGATTGAAAGCATCCTCACATATGGAGCAGAAGCATGGTCCCTCACCAAAAGTATCAGGGATTAATTAAATGTAGTTGAGATGGACAATTGGAGGAGGTATATCCAGAAAACCAGGGCAGATCGCGTAAGAAATGAAGATATAAGGAGGAAAATGGAAATTACGGAGAGTGTGATGGTACATGTTATGAAGAAGAAAATATGGTATGGACATGTATATTGAATGCCTCCTGGATGATTGCTTGAAATGATTAGAAAATGGAACCCTCCGAGAAATAGAAGGAGAGGATGACCAGCAAGAAGATTGGAGGATGAGATAGCAGAGGAAATGGCAGGAAGAGGTCTGAGGGACGGTGACTGGTGGGACAGAGAACTGTGGAAGGATAGTTTGACCTAATGGAAACCTAACAAAGGGAAACACCATTACAAAGAAAGAAAGAAGATGCATTAAACTGCATTACGACGTGGTTTTTATGGTTTCTCCTCTGGGTAAAGAGGAGAAATAAAATGAATTATTTACAGTAGGTACATCATTATTTTCAAAAGATATTTTTGCGGGAGTCCACTTTTCATTTTGGTTATATTAGACAATTCTTTTTTTTTTTTTTTTTTTTTTTTTTTTTTTTTTTTTTTTTTTTTTTTTTTTTTTTTTTTTTTTTTTTTTTTTTTTTTTTTTTTTTTTTAGTGGTGGTAATCAATAATGATGTTTCCTTCAAAATATTGAGTTATTTGTGTACGTGTCATGTGTGTTGATTATTTTAAAGTTAAGAAGATGAAAACTAATGATAAACAGAGTGAAGAGATGCTGTTTTGTTAATACAAACATCAAATCGCAAGATAAATACCTCTTAAATAATTGAAAAAAAATTTTTTTAATAACCTGTTTCAAGTCACATTCTTCACGATCAGATTCATTACATGATTGTTTTGTTTGATCTGAAAATTAAATTTGTATAAATAACTTTAAAGCATAATTGATACTATTAATAATGAATTGATTTTTAAGCTAATGACTAAGATTTGAGTTATTGTGATTAAGTTAATAATACATTACCTTCTGGAATTAAATTTATGGAAGTGATTGTGATATTTTTAATGCTACTAGCATTTTCTTCATTCATCCCTAAGAACAAATGAAAGTCAAAACATTATTAATGTAAGGGATATTTAATTTATATTTATGATTCTCAACTTTTGCTGCTCTGATAAGGTTTTCGTATTATTCATATATCCATATAGTCAATGTTAACATATGACTTCAAAAACAAATGCACAAGTCGAAACAATAGCTTGTTTAAAATTATACTATAATTGTACCGAACAGACATACATTATAAAATAAAAATAACACCTTTTAACATTTAAAATTATGAAGATTGAAGAGCAAACAGTTCACCCAAGAAGAAGAGTTAAACAGTACACTCAATTACAGACACATAAATTCTTTTCCCTTACACCAATTTCCATGAACCCCATCAGACAGAAAATAGGAGATTATGACAAGATATCACTGAAAAGGTACACCCAAAGATGTACTAAACATACATTAATTGACACGATCTGAGGTATATATTGATTTATATAAAAAAATTACTATGGTTATATTTCATTTTTACTAAATATTTATATATTTTAATTTATGAATTCTTATTGTATGTGTGTTTTTATTTCTTATTTACTTTTTCATATTTTTTATTGTGTAGGTTTTTTCAAAAGTTTCTCACCGTAAATAACTTCCAATAGGTAAAATACCAACAAAAAAATAATAATAAATAAATAAAATAATATGTAATTAATGCTTCTGTAACATACAAAAGGGAACACCTTTCACACATTAATATATTTATATAATAGTCTTTTGGCAATATTTGTAAAATATTTTAAATAAATGTTTATAAAAAAAAAAAAAATTGCTGAATGTATGAAGAGATAGAGAACTCAAGAAATTTTGGAAGCTCTACCTACAAATAAATGAGCAAGTGCAAGGATCTTCTTTCAAGAACACTAGAGGATTTTAGGGAACAGAGGCAAAATTCTTTCTAAAATGAAGCATCTAAGTAAGGGATCTAACGTAGTATCGGTGAAGCGTTTAAAACAGTTTGAAAATTGAACATACTTCCTACAAAAAAACATGAGAGACAGTCCTATCTTATGATTTCCATGATTAATAACAATTGGAGCTAAGTTATCTAACAAAATATATATAGAATATATATATATATATATATATATATATATATATATATATATATATATATATATATATATATATATATATATATATATATATATATATATATTTTTTAGCACTATGATTAATCATAAACTTCAATATCCAACTGGAGGTACTTCCTTTTTGCAGCAAATCCTTCAATTATCTAATGTGAATGTTGTAAAAAATACGCTATTTGAGGTTTTTCAAAAATAACGTATATTTTCTCAAAAATTATGCTAGATAGAATTTTTTTTTTCCTTCAGATTCGAATTTTGGCAACATGAAAATATAAAAATCACAAAAAAATATTCTGAGGGTGAAAAAAAAAAGAAAAGAAATTAAAAGAAAAATATATATTATTTCAGACTTTAAAAAAAAAGAAGTCTATTTTCTCAAAAATGATGCTATATAGAACTTTAGAGATTCCAGTTCAGCATACATGAAAATATAAAAATCAGAAACAATTTCTCAAGGGAGTGAATTTTTTTTTTTTTTTTTTTTTTTTTTTTTTTTTTTTTTTTTTTTTTTTTTTTTTTTTTTTTTTTTTTTTTTTTTTTTTGCAGAACTGTGTTATTAACGAATTACCATTTTCTTGTTCTTTATTTATTTATTTTTTTGCTGATTTACAAATCATGTCAAGTTGAGGAAATCACTAGTTATGGTCATAGTTAAGGGAACCGGTCGATTCAAAATTTATAGTTCAAAAGTTATGACATCTTTGGCTACAGATTTAGATTCCCGAAGTTTATTCTATTGAATGTAAAACTGACAAATATGCTAAAGCTTCCTTTCAAATAAATTTCCAAATTCTTTACAAATTGTTAAAAATACCAGTTATGGGCATATTGTACCAGGTATTGTCATAGCAAAGGCTAGTTATGGTCATGAAGACAAAATAATCTTTAAACAAATGTTTTTAATAATTTAAAAATGACTGTTAATTAATTAACTACTATAACTATGAAAATAATCTAAATACTTCTACAAAGTGGTCTTACTAAAAAGTAAAATATATTTTTAAGATACAATCACTTGATGCAATCATTCACAAACTTTGTAGTTATTTATTACTTTAGAAAACTGTCATGAAATGATAGTTGAAAATAAATTAAAAACTATTTATCAGAGTATAATTTATAGCCGCACTTCTCATTGGTTTTTCTACATAAGCAGTAACTGCATACAATATGGTAATCATCCCCACTAAAAAGTAAATAAATGATAAGAAAACGGAATTATTAGAAATGAATTACTTTTTTTCGATATTTCCAATTTTCTTTAAACAGCAGTGGCCATCCACGAAGTACAGAATATGTTAAGTACTTATATAACTATAAGACTAAAGAGACGTAAGGTCAAACGTGACCATTACTAGGAAAGGATGTAGTATTTAAGTTAAAAATGACATAGTCAAACGAAGAAAAATCTTTCTTTTCTGTTTTAGCAGAAATAACGTTTGTAACATTTAACCAATCGTTAAATTAAATGAGATAGTCCAACATTATGGAGCTAGAATGGAAGCCTGAATTCTATTGAAAACCTACATAACTCCAAAACCAAATATTAATGAAGAAATTCCACAATAATTCCTTAAGAACTCTCACTTTTAAAAATGATCTTACTAAAAAAAAGGGGGGTATTTTAGGGCGATATTTGAGGAAAATATTTTGAACGTCTACTGTAAAGGGATAGGAGGTAGGGTTTCATTAGTAAATGAATCTTAAACCCTTTTCAGAAATATTTCTCCTAGTGATATCATAAATAAATGTAGTAGTCTCTTATTGTGGTGAAAATTGTATTAGCTGTCCATAAACGTTCAAAAAGTGTATATCAAAGTTTAGTAAGTTAACTAGAATAATTTAATATCCCTCAGATTACATTTTTAAGTCTATTGTTCTGTATCTACTATATGCATGCAGTATATAGCATATACTGTTATACTGTATAGCAGACCTCTTTGACATCATTACATACATTCACCTTATATGATAGATAAACCATTAAACATTTATTGCTTAAATAACATAAACAATCTTACATTTTCTACTTTTAATAAACTGTTCGATGTTTAAAAGAAGACCTTTGCTTAGAACTCTAAACAAGCATTTCAGGTTCTGGTCTTGAATTATTTTTTGCAAGGTCATATATGAACTTATTTCTTGTTCTAAAATTAAAGAAAATCCATTAATGCTAGATCAAGTAAAATAAATTAACAATTGGAAATACTTTGATTAATATATGTATATACTTAACTTATATAATAATAATATAAATATACAAATATAAAAAATAAATAATTCTTTCTCACCTATATGATATAGCATGTACTGTTCAAGGTAAGACAAGATCATTTTTTTTATGACAAAGATCCTTTGGCGAATGTCCTGCGATTCAATGTAGTCTAAAAATTAGAGGAGAATAAAATCTAAATTATGTTTTATTCTAAAGTATGTATGTACATATATATACAGATGGATTAACATAATTTTCTTTCAATTAATCTATTCTTCTGATTTAATCTTTTGAAATATATATATCGAAATAAAAATTGATTAAGTATTAGGCACTCTTGCAAGATATGCATCTATTTTATCCTGCAATAATAATTATTAAATCATGATTATGACCAATGTTTAAAACCTTTAATTTAAATATGTTGTGCCAAAAAGATTATAAAAGTTGAATTAACTAATCGAAGGTGATCAATTTATCAGCTAAATTATATTATAAGTTTAGTAGAAGGAATAATTAAAAGATATATTAGTAATAGAAGCCTTATATATTTTTTTTCAAAAAGTGGTATGCCATGCAATATTATCGTTAAGTATAAAGAAAAATCATATAAAATTAAATTTTAAATAAAAATAATTTTTAAAAAGTTAATCCGACTTCAAATTGGTAGATAGGTATACAAAATTTGAAACAGCCAGTGAACTCAAAAGGAAAAAAATAAAATTTTTAATTATTATGGAAAAGGAAAACAAAATTAAAAAGCGGATTTGTCTAAGATATACCTAATTCGGTGCAGGCGCCAACAATTTTTTTGAGCTCAGTGCCTGCCAGGAGCAGAAGCTGTTTAAGTCTGCCACTGTGGTCACTGGCACCGACCTCAAAAAAATTGTAGGCGCCTCTACCGAACTAGGTATATCTTAGGCAAATCCGCTTTTGAATTTTTTTTTTCCCCCCCTTTTGAGTTCACAGGCTGTTTCTAATTTTGTAAACCTATCTACCAATTTGAAGACGGTTTAATTTTTTAATAATTACTTTTATTTCTTAGTTTGTAGTGTACTAAGCTAAGATAGAAGTAAATAGGTAATTATTACTTATTATTATTGTAGATAGGTAATATCCAAGTGATTAAGTTTGATCATTAGTAATTTAAAAATCTAAATTACTTCATAACAATCCTTATCGTGAGGTTCTGCTTAAAAAATGAAGAATCGTGAGACAGAGGGTAGCATCGAGAGGACAAAGAGACTCTATGATCAAAGAGAGAGATAACGCAAAACTCGTGCTGCGGAAACTCAACCTCAGAGGTCTCAGCGACTCGGTCGCATATCAATTTACCCGTAAAATACGTGCTCTCGAATCTGAAGAGGAACGTATTCAGCGTCTTCAGAAAATGAGAAACCAAGCAAAAACCGCCCGTTCCCTCGAATCTGAAGACGAACGAGCTTTGCGTCTTCAGAAAGGCGCCGAATATTAGCAAAGTACTCGTGCTCTAGAATCTGAAGACCAACGAGCCGTGCGTCTTCAGAAAATGAGAGAGCACGTGAAAATCGCAAGTTCCATTGAATCTGAAGACGAACGAGCCGTGCATGTTTTGAAAACGAGAGAGCACGCGCAAATCGCACGTTCCCTTGAATCTAAAGAAGAACGAGGTGTGCGAAATACACGTGCTCTCGAAGCCGAAGAACAAAGGCCTATGCGTTTGCAACATATGAGAGATCTTATCAAAGCTGTCCGTACGTCAAAAATAGATGAAAACGTCGATCTCAATGTGAATACATACAGAATATTCGGTGTCAAGATTCTGAAAATGAAAGAATAGAGCGACATAGAGCCCTGAGTGAAAACACTCGCATCCAAAGATTGTTAGAAAATGAAGAAGAGAGACTAAACCGTCTTTCTATAACGCGTCAAAACGCACAGCAGCGACGTCGTCGGTTATACGGTAAAGAAGAATTCCTGAATGATATTAAAGACTTTGCTGATAATCCGTGCTCCATATATCATAAAATGATAAATATTAAGCAAAGTTTAAGTTCCTTCTCAAGCCTACTGGAATAACTATACAACTACCTACCTATATTTTCTTAATTTGCCCGTATCTCTGAAACGACTGGACCGATTTTAATGAAACTTAAACTGTCCCCTAGCTTGAAGTGTATCTAACTTAAATCAAAAAGGATCACCTCGATATGACTTTTTGTTTTCGAGAAATTCGTGGACAAACATGCACTTACGAAATTAAGCACACGTGCTTGGAAGTCTAAATGGATCATCATACTCAAATATTATCCAATTCCAACAATATTACATACATACATGTCAAACTGATAACCTCCTTTTTTAACCGACTTAAAAAAAAAGGAGGTTATCACCAAGGACGTGCAGCAAATCCTGTAATAGAAGTAATTTCGACAAATATTGGTTTTTCTGATTGTTCGACAGTAGGCGCATAACAACGTCTAATGAGTTCAACGATTAACTTCAACACAAAAGTTTTGCCGCATCCTGCACCACCTGTTATGAATAATATTGTTTGTTCTGTTTGTTCCTTTTTAATGTATTTTTCTATAACAGCACTAATATTTTTAAACAAGTTTTTTGTTTAATATTTAAGCTTTTGTTATTGTTCTGAAAAATATTTTCAGGCATTGCCGAAACTTCTGAATTTTCATTCTCGTCAATTACATCAATAACTATGTCATCATCCCTGTATATGTTTCTTTCGACATTTTGTTCCGCTCGATCGTGCTCTTGCTTGGGCTGCTCTTAATGCTCCTGCTTTCCCCGAAGCATGTTGTATTATTAATTCAGCATGTGTGGAAGTTTCGGCTGACATATGAAACATTGTTCTGCCGTTTCACCGTCGCACACTGGGGCCATCTCCTCGCTAACCGCTCAAAACTCTATTTTTGATTTTTGGGTATTTTAAATATTTTTTGTGTCTAAAATAACCTAAAATAATATGGCAAATCAACTAGCAAACAACACGAGCTTCTTTTTGTTCACTTTCAATGTTTTAATCCGTTTTATGGGGCGGATTATTAGAGAGCATTATTCAGTGAATTGTAAAGTGCAGAGCATTTCAATACGCTATATTTTTTTTCTTTTAAATTTTTATAATTCAAGTAATACTATGTGGCGTTCAAGTGAAGGTATATAATATAAAATATTAATAAAAAGAATATAAAGGATGAAATTCAAAATTTAAATTCTTAAAACTTAAATTTGATTAATTCAATTTTGCGCAAGGGAATTGCAAAACTGCCATTGTGATATGATAATAGAAGCCTTTGTAATAATAGATGTGGAGGCAAAAGTGCAATTCCCTTGCTTAAAATTAAGATATTGAAAATTTTGTATTTAATGAAAGGCCCACACAAAAATTTTAAGGCTTACAGGGAAAATTTTAGTAGAAAATTAAAACTTCTAGAATTAAATAAGTATGTAATATAAAACACTAATAAATAAAATCTTAAGGACGATATTGAAAATAAATTTTTAAATTTTAAAATTTGAAGCCTAAAACTTTGAATTTGATTAATTCTATTTAGCGCAAGAGGATTGCAAATCTGCCATTATAATATGATAATAGAAGCTCTTTTAAAAATAAATGTGAAGGCGAAAGGGGAATTCCTTAGTGAAAAATTGAAAATTTTGAATTTAGTGAAAGGCCCGCAACAAATATTTTAAGGCTTATAGGGAACAATTTAGTAGGAAGACGTTTGGAATTCATAACTTTAAAGGCGTTTTTAATCGGCTGCTGATATCTTCGATCCTATTGATAACTAACCTCAGAAAAACGCCAACATAAAAAAACGAAATCATTCGACCCCGAAGTTTAATTAAATGGACTTGGACCATCTAGCTCAGACATTACATATCGCATTACAACTAGCTTCATATTACGGGTTCGGATCATTCTGATTAGAGCCATAATAAACCTTTTTTTAGGAGATCAGGTAAAATTCAATCTGTGAAATATTGATTCAATATTAAACTTTGAAATGATTCTTCAAAGTTTACGTGAATATTAAATACTAAATTTAAAGACATTATGCAAAAAAACATTACATAGTTATTCTTTAATTATAATCCTGAAGATATGATTGATACTTAAAATATAGGAAATGCAAATTGCTCATTTTTTATTGTTTTATCTGTAGATGTTGTGCGAAATATGTGTACATACAATATTTTACTATTTTTATAGTATAGGTACACATTATGTAAGTTTATTACTTTTATGTATTTATTCAATTGTTCAATAAGTAGTTCTACAAATTTTGTTTATCATTACGACAATTCTTTCAGAGAAAGTTTTATATTAAATATGTAATATAAGTACATTATTAAAAATAATGCATTTTATTAAATTAAAACATATTATTAATAAAAAAAATATGCATTTTTTAACTCAATTAAAACTTTATCTTTTGTTTTATTATTTAAAATAAATTTATAAAACGAAAAAACCGCATTTTGGAGTTTTGAGCGCGAGCGCCCTATTTAAGGCTCCAGTGTGCGTTGTTCAATAAATCTGTTTCTCGCTGGAACGGTTTGTGACACAATATTAGGCTATAATAAAATGATTCTCAATCTCCATCGATAGTAAAATATCTATGCCTTAGAGCAGCGGATCTTGTTCTTTCACGCATTCGTCTGCCGTTGTTTAGTGTAATCAATCTATTTCGCCCCGTGTATTCGATGTATTGCATTTCTTTGTCTCTATCTTCTTCATTTAATACAGCACTCGTTACTGTTTGGTAACGGACTGCAAATTCTGCTAAACTTAGAGTGCACTAAGCGTCAGGTCAGTTTTCGTAATGGCAACGATGTTATTATAAACTGTATTTCCACCTCCTTCGAAACGTAACATTCTAAACCTGTTTTCAGGCCTGCAGCTATTATTAACCACAGTTTTTCTTGAGCATATTTTAAGAGGTAAATGACAAAGGCGAAATGCACACTCTGGAGCGCTAACAAGTCTTTGATTCTGATAGCGTGATAGCGCCACTGACACCGAAAATAATTGATGCCACGTATCACAACCTTTGTGTTTGGCACTTCTAATTGCCTCTTTGACTGCATCTCGCTTTCATTCGGCTCACTTTTACTCGCTATTTTTTTCCTTTTGAGTTCTCTGGTTGTTTCTAATATTTTTTTTTTACCTTCTACCAATTTGAAGTTGGTTTAATTTTTTTTTATTTTGAAGTTGGTTAATAACTATACAAATACCATCTATATTTTCTTAATTTACCCATATCTCTGAAACTACTGGACCGATTTTAATGAAACCTAAACTGTTCCCTAAGTTGAAGTATACCTAACTTTAACAAAAAAGATCATATCGATATGGCTCGACTATTTCGAGAAATTCGTGGACAAACATACTCTTACGAAATTAAACACACGTGCTTGGAAGCCTAAATGAATGGATCATCATCCTCAAATATTATCCAATTCCAACAATATTACATACATACATGTCAAACTGATAACCTCCTTTTTTTTTAAGTCGGTTAATAAGTTATTTAACAATCCTAAGGAGTCCATAAATCAAATCTGAATAGATTTGTATATTCTCTACCTAAGCATTGACATTCAGATTCATACATGCCATTCAAACTTCATGTGTTTGCTTTTAGCTGAATAAAAAAATTAGGTTCTAGCATAACCTGATTTGAATTTTTTAAAATAGATTACTTCTTTAACTTAATATTCTATCACAATTAAAAAAAATATTTTTGAAAAAAACAAACAAATGTGGTCCTAAGGCACATGATGAAACTAAGGGCCGAAATTCATAGACTGCAATCAAGTGAAATTTTTCACTCTACTCAGACATAATTCTACTTAACCATTCCAGAAACAAAACTCATTTAACTTTGAGGTCTTTCTTGAGTTTGGCTCAAGAATTTCCACTTGAGATTTTTTTTTTTTTGTCATTATTTGGTATTCATAAACCTAGCTCAACACTTAGGTGCGTGTAATTGACCACTTAACTTCAAGTGGACATTGTTGTGCCCTCAAGTGAATTTATAAAATCCTATTTTTTTGTTATTATATTTTTTAGGCTTTAGTTAGACGCCATTGGCCAACTTTAAAACAATATTTATTCAAAATAAATGTTTTTTTTAATCTTAATTGATGAAAGTCTATGCTTTTTTATGATTTAATGCCACTAGATTTTATAAAATGGCCAAACCCTTCTTGTACAGAATTAGGATTTGATATTATCTCTATATAAGAAGGGTTGTCTTTATTTATTATATTTTCAGTTTTATTTATAAAATGATTTTGTTCAGCAGAATATTTTGTGCATGGCATTATTATATGTTTCAGATAGTCCTTTCCTTTGCACAATTCACAATAAGCTGTATCTTTTCTGATCATTGTTACCAAACCATGGGACCAGTGGGCAATGCTATTTATAAAACAATCCTTTATCTTCTTTTACATACCTTTTCTGCCAATCCATCTTCATGGAAATTTTTAATTTGTGAAATATATCTGAAAATGGTATACCATATTTATCAATTGGTTGCTTTTTTGGCAAAGCAATCGATAAATTTCTTGTTTTATCCTCTATCATTGAATAACCCTAATCATTGTTTTCTTTGTTCCTATCAAGTGCATTTTTTACCACAGTGAGTTAAATATGTCTGACACTGAATTAAATGACTTTTTAGAATATGATGAAGAATCTGGAAATGACACTTTCCCAAAAAGATATTTGAGATTCGGATTCAATAAAAACACAGTTGTGAACAGTTTAATAGCACTGTTTCAAGACAATAATAGTACTGATAAGAGAGGATTGCCTCCAATGCTGAAATTATGTACTGCATCAAGATATTACATGCATCAAGAGGGACAATGATTAGGAATATTTTCATTGAAAGACACTTTTAGTTGAAGAAATATCTTTTTTTTTTTTTTTTTTTCATTCATAAACGTTGCAACATAATAAATATAAAACAACAATAAAATACAAATTAATTAATTCATGTGGAAACATTACGTCTTGTCATTATGGTGTTTCAAAAATTGATAGTATAGCTAAAAAAAAAAATGTTGGTCATAAATAGAGCTCTTAATATTTATATAAAGGTCTGTCACAATCCATTTTTCTATTTCACATTTAAATTACACAGGAAAATATTTTTTAATTTCCTAATTGTTGAAGTCTGAAAACAGTTAATCGCAGGAAAATTTTGAATAGTGTATCTTAACGGAAATTGGACGATCTATAAAACAGGTATCTTACAAATAATTGAAAATTTATTTTGTTCTTTTGAAACACCTTAGTTGTTGTATCACAGGTTGAAATTAGAAGCCATAAAATAAACCATCTATGATTCAGTTTTCACTGTTTATTACATATGTACATGTTTCAAGCCTTTAGCTCATCTTCAGCTGTACATAAGTATCAGAATAAAAATGTATTGTAGAGAATTTGAATATTAACATGTAAGGAAGAAGGAAAATGATAAGGACATAAGGTAGTCTTTTCACATTCTCCTCTTACGAAGAGAATCTGGGGCTGAGGCTATAGGAGGGGAGGACATACAAATGAAAGATGTTTTGGACATTGAACCTGTGTTGATAGAGAGCTACTGTATCACTGCTGAAGGAGAGTTAATATTAAAATTCGAATACATTTTTCTTCTGATATATATGTACAACCTAAAGATAACCTAGAAGCTGGAAACCTAGGAGCTATGTAATAAACAGTGAAAACTGAATTCTAGATGGTGTGTTTGGCTTCTCATTTCAAGCTATTATATTATTTATTTATATTTTTTATCAACAATTCTTTTTTTAAGTCTAACAACTTCAGCTCCTTCATCACTACTTCCTTTCTCAACCTCATTATGTCCAGCTCTTCTTCTAATAAGTTGCATTTTAGGTTGGTCTCTTTGACTCAGAGCACATGAAGCCCCTCTCCGCTCTACTTTTTTTTAAATACATTCTGTTACATCCTGTTTTGCTTCTGAAGAAAAGGTATTCATTATTAAAAGGAGTAACTGTACAAGATTAAAAGATTAACTTTAAAAAATAATTTTATTTTTTTTAAACGTTGCCCAAAAACCATACAAAAGAAGAAACAAGATACATACCACCTTTTTAAAAAAATAATTTCTTTCTTTCCAAAGAATTGCTTGGGGAGCTGTTTTAATCTTTTTGGTAGTTTCTAAGGTTTTGGACACTGCTTTTGTAAAAATAAATATTTGTTGTAACATACATGTACATGTTTACTTTGGGTCCAAAAAATTTTATTGAATTACTATATATAGTAACAAAAAGTGGGTTCTTGTCCCATTAATTCAAGTAGAATTGTGTTCTATACCAGAAATAAGATCCAATTTGGACAAGAGACTTGATTAGCAATTATTTAAGTACATCTATAAGAAATATGCTTTTAATAATTCACCTGGAACTGGAGTTAATACTTCCTCAGGAGTGATGTTATAACTCCCTATAATCTTTCTTCCCTAATTCCCACAGTTTCTTTAGTTAGTTTACAGTTCTCTATAAATATACCACAGAAATTGGAGCCTAACATACTGTAATTTGGCTTGAATACCAGTCTAGTTGTGAACTATGTAAATCAGTTTTATTGATCTTGTTTAATATAATTTAAGTTAATTAATTTATACAACACTTTTGTTAAATAAAGAATAGTGTACTTACTGGAATGTTGTTTCTTTGGGAATCAAAATTCCTTCTTCACATTTGACACTGTCCGTTTGGAGGCCAAAAAAGTTTTTGAAGCAAATACGCATTCTTTTAGAAGTTTCCTCTCCTCCTCAGCAAAAGGAATTTTGTTTCTCCTTTCTTCTATTTTGATACTTTAATATAATAACCGATATATTTACACTTAATTACTATGTAAACAACTGAGTTTGACTTGTAAAACCGACACGAAACCTTTTGATAATGCATTAGTGCGCATGTGCCACTTGTACTTTTCACTCTGATTCTTACTCACTTTAGTGGCTGTTTTTTTAATACCGTTTTTTTTTCATTTTTCCCTCAAGTGTAAAATCCTACTTAAGTGAGTACTACTTATCCCTCACTCTAAGTACAGTCTATGAATTCGGCCCTAAGACTCTTTCATGATTCTCCTCTATCTATTTCTATCATGGGCCTCTCTCAACCAATTTGTCACACCAGCTTTAACATCATTCCACTAGCGCAATATGTCCCTTTTTCTCTTATTTCATGGTTGTACAATATACCAGCGAAACATGATTTTGTATCCAGTATAATTTAAAATGATAGTTAAACTAAAAAATCTTATATTTATGTCTAATAGTAGATAGTAGATACTTGTTTATATATTCCAATAATATTACCCATTATTCAGCTTAACACAAATGATACTTAGCACCCTTTATATGATAAAGTCATTCTTCAATAATTCATTTTTAAATATCGAAAAACTAAAATACCCTGTAAATAAAAATGTTTAATAGTTTTAGACTGTGGTACTATTAATGTAAACAATAAATGTAATGTATATGAACTAAAAATATATAGTTCTATTTACTAAACATGCTTTTGATGCTATGGTTCTATTACCATATATAATATAGTGTCTCATATATCGAAGCTCAGAAAATTCAAAAAGTTTATAAAAAAAAAAAAAAAATGTTGATTGTCAGTGTAAGAAAAATTCAAAGATAGGAAAAGTGGCAATTTCTTATGACTTTAGAGTTCCCTTACCACTTTGGTTTGTGTATGACAAGAATAAACTATCAACTCTATCGTACAATGAGTTAACCTCAGTTGAATGAAGCGTTTATCTTCCCATTGAAAGAAAAGTAAATAGATATTTTGACTTCATAAACATTGATTAATTCTAATAAAAAAAAATTTTAAAAATGGTGAACTCCATCACCTAATTATTAATTAAAATATATTAATTGAAAACAAAATTACGTTAAACAAACTATGACTCCAAAAATAGCAAAAATGCTAGAAAACAGTAAGAGAAGAATGAGCAAAACTTTATAAAAAATTAATACAAGAAAAAAAAAATTCATAATTACTGCTAAACAGTCATTAACAGAAATTAAATACACTACATGTCCTAGTCTTCCTCCTGATTCTAAAAGCAAGTGTCAACTTGAAAAATAGAAGAGGTGGGTGACGATGGATAATTAATTCTTGTTGGTTATTTATTGAGAGGAATCAGTCAAAGTTATTAAATAAATAATCATACCAAGCTTAAATAAACAAAACATTATTTTTAATATGACAATGTTTCAGCCATAGCTTTGATGGCCATCATCAGGGCTAAAAAGAAGAATATACAGAATCCCCCCAAAAAATTAAATTAAAAATATAAAATTAATTAAGAATTTTATTCATTACCTCTTGATGATGGAGATCAAAGCTATGGCCAAAATTAATTAAAGTTAATTTCAACAATGCTCAATTTTTAATCTACTTGACTGATCCCTCTTAATAACTTGCAAGAACTTGAAAATAAAACTTCGGTCATGGGTATAAAATAAACTAGTTCATCCAGTACTGATATGGAGTTATTCTAAGACTGATGAGACAACCCTCTTTGTACATGAAAGAAAAATCATAGCAATAATCACTGCTCCATGGTAGCCATTTGAATATTTAAATTATTATATAAACGTAGGCTTTGAATTGGCTACAAATTTTGAGTAAATGTAGGTAACATCATATAGCAGCAGTTGACAAAATTCAGAAACATAAAACCATATTGAAGTATTTTATTAAGAAATGAATGTCAGATATTTCCAAATGTTCTCAAAATTTAAGTACTATTTTACTCTTAGTTAACACTGCAGTAGTCGCATGTCATCTGAGAGATTCCAGAGAAACATTTGCGGATGTGGCCAGCGCTTGTTCAAACTTGCAAACCCCTCCCTACTTCTATCCTCCTATCCTAGTTGGGGAGACATGCCAGTTTTGTAGTTTTGGTTGCCTTCTGGACAAATGTTAACAAGTTATTGACTGAATCATCTCTGAGATCCTACGCGACTACTATTGTAAGTATTAAGTAAATTTATTTTACTATTTTTTAAACTGATAATTAGCTTTTTTTTGCACTTTTAAGATGCCTATTAGGAATTTAGTTTTCAAGAATTATTTTTCCACCATTTATATGGGTTTCATCTATGAGATGATGCGCGACTAGTTTTGTTATATTTGTTTAATATTTCCTTGAGAATTTATCTTTAGTACAATTACAAAATTTTCATTTCTTACTAGGGTTCCATTATATCTTTGGACAAGGAGATTTTTAATATTTATGATGAAGAGGACCTCAAGAAAATTCATAGACTTATTTTTGAAGTAGATTCAGATGACGAAATTGAAAATGAACAAAATATAACCACAGGCCCTATTGAGTATGAAGTCGACGAGGAAGATTCTTCTGCTGAAAGTGAAGAAATTGAAGAAAGAGAAGGCGATTCTGAAAGGGAGCAGATTGAGGAACTACTTCTCTTAAATGGTGTGCTCCTTGTCAAAAAGATAGGAAAGGTACACCCAGTACAAATGTAAAGATTGTGGAAAGTATTTATGCTAAGGTGAACATTGTTCCTATTTGTGCTGATGGTTGTCGTTGCAAAAAAGACTGATACATGTTTTAAATTTTTTACTTCAAAAAAGTATTATTGGAACTTTATTTGTAATTATTATGTCTATATATTTTGAATTAATTTTTATTTTGTCTATCAAATATTTTGTAAAACAACATGTGTTCATTATTTTATACATTCAACATTTTTCCTTATTGTTTTATTTTTTATATTTCTTCAGAATTTTTTTTAATAAACATCCATGACTAGAAATTTAATTATTTCAATCAGTTTACCAATTTTCTATAATGTTAAAGTAATATTTTGAGTATAATTGGACAAAATAGAAAAGGCATCTCACAGATGACATGCGACTACTTATGCTCCATATAGGCATTCATAGACAGCGACTACTGGGGTGTTAATGAAAATCAGTTTCTGTATACTCACATTTTGTGAAAAGTCTTGACATTAAACTTATATATGATCATTTCTTGCTTGTGAAGCTTCTCTTTCCTAAGGCTAAAAACAAATTAAGTAAGAATGACTGAACAGTCTTTCAGAACTTTATTCCTAAAATCAGAGAATGATTGAGATTCAGTAACACTATGGTATCTATCTTTACTACAGAAAATAATAGGATGAGTTAAAATATTTATACAAATTTTTATATTTTTCATGAATAAAAAAAACTTAAAATGAGAACTACTTTTTATTTAAATTATTTACAACTTGTGATTTTAAACATGCATAAGTAAAATTGAAAATGAAAGATCATAATAATATCACAAAAATTATCCCAGATTTTTAGAGGCAATCTAATGAAACCCTTCAATATTCTATTCATAATTTATAAGTATTTATATAAAGATAAACATAAAAAACAGGAAAAAATATAATGATAGAATGAAAATAATATATTATTGAAAAAAATAAGGCAATAACTGGTTGTGAGGGTATTGACAAACAAGAGCAAAATCACATAAGAAACATTATACTAAATGTTTGAAAGTGAGCAAGGTAAAATAATTCAGGAGTGAATACGTTAAAGATTTAAATATGTATATATTTATGCATGATATTTTATAAAATAACATTACTGATGTCATATTTTTAAAAGCCAAAATAGTGGGATAATGCAGGTCTTAGTTTTCATTACTTTTGTTATTTTATTTTATTTATTTGCATTCTTTTGCCCCTTAATCCTATTAACTTTCTATGGTTATCAAAGGAATATTAAAGAAATTCTAGTAATTTAATTTCAGTAATTTTCAGTTAACTTAAAAATATATATATATTCTATGAATTGAGTTTTTCTGGGCAGGGTTTCTTGTTTCTGAAACTATAATTTATAATTCCTTTTCATTAAATTTTAGTTGATTTGGCATAACTATGATTCTTTTCCTATTACCTGCATTTCCATCTCTTGAAAGAGTATCTTGATACCTTTAGTGTTTTAGAATTAATAAAATAAATCTATAAAAAATTTTTAACTCATTAAATATGTTAATGTTTGAAGTCCATAAAGTTTATTAAGTAACACATGTTTTTAGAACACCTATTTGCATTTTTGAAAACACAGATGTAAAAAGATCAGTTTGTTTTCTGTTTATATATGTATCTATAGAGATTTTAAAAATGGAAGTTTATTGATAAATTATATATCATAAATAAATATAAATTTTATAATAAATTTATAAAACGCAAGTTCACCAACAAACATGATTGAGTCAAATAAATGAAATTTTTTAGTATTGGATTAGTGGGAGAATGATGCAAGTTATAAAGACAGTAACAACCGTCAGAAAACATAAAAATATATATAACTCTTTAACACTGATATAAAAAAAACTAACGGATAAACAATTTTTATACTGTTGGTATTGTTCTGTTTATATAATTACAGCTTGATTTTTCATAAACACTTAATACTCACTACAGTCACAACAAGAAATTACTGATTGAAATCCCATTTTGTAGGCCAGGCTTTATAAACAAAAATAAAAAAAATTATTAACGTTAACATAAAAAGTGTACCTCAGTGGAAGATCAAATGATCTGAAGCAGCCTCTAATGCTGCTCAAATTTTCAGGTTGAAGATATCAGTTCCATATATATAGAGGGAATCTCTATATACAATTTGAATCTTAAAAATTCAAAAGTTTTCAAACAGTATGATGTGAATAATTTCTGTTCAGTAATTTTATGTTTTCATTAGATTCATATTTTAAACGAGATGAACTAGGAATATTAGAAAATATTTCCCTGCAAAAATCTGTATTCCTTTTTTTCGGCAATTTTTTTTTTTCTAAAGCATCTGATAATTTAATAAATGTTCCAGGTTTATTTGGATCCCTAACTAAGACTTCTTCTTTATCAATATCATCAGGAATATTGTAGTCTGGTACTTCCTCTAACTGTAATAAATAAAATACCTTCCTCACATACTCATCAACCAATACTGACTGCTCTAACACAGGTTTCTCAAGTATTGGTTCCCAATTAGGCATGAATACTTGACTGTTGTCCAGGCGATATTTCAACCACAGATTGTATGCATTGCTTAGTCTTTCACGATTTTCCTCTATAGTTGGAATTTTAATATCTTTCTCAGATATATATTTACCACTATGTCTAATCTTATGTTTTTTTGTCTCCATAATATCTTCCAATACATCAATGCCTATTCCACAGATTTCTTCCCAACCATCAGTAGGTTCTTCTATTTTTACTGCAATATTAGAATGTATTAATAACATTTTAAAGATGAGATTGCATTTTATAAAAATAAATTTTTCATAGAATCTTATACCTCTATTTCTTCCTCTGTTAGATGTTTTACTATCATTCTCCTCTCTTGATTCATCATCAGTGCTTTCATCATCACATTCCGATAAACTACTATTGGCATTATTTCCTTCATTATCATGTCCTGGGACACACAATAAATGAAGACATAAGCGTACTGAAGCCGTACTGAAAGAAGACAATCAGCAATGCTTATAAGCATTCAAAATATCTATTATAAGATATGATGACCCTTTAAAAAAACAAAAAAATCATTTTTGAAAATCCTGTATTTGTACTTAGACAACTCATTGATCAAGAAAAATGCAATATTGTGGCAGATCCAATGCTATATTTTAATTTAATTAATAGCAATTAATTGTTCAGTATAGCAACAGTAATTAGATGGAACCTAACTTTTTATACACATGTACTTAATTACCAATATCCACCATTTAGATTAATATATTTTAAAAAATTAATTTGAAGTTATTTTAAGGAAACAAAATAAAACTTTACATATTTTTTCCCCTGATTTTCCGTAGTTTTCAACTTAAGTATAATTGCCAAATCTTATGATAATTTATAAGGAATTAAATGAAATAAATATAACTTATCAGAATTCAGGATGACAGATGGTCTTTAAAGGTTACCGAATGGATCTCATACAATTTAAAGAGAAGGTGAGGAAGGCAGCACAGGTGCTGGAGTGATATCCTCAAGACTGCCACTGGCCCCAATTGGATGAGAACTGCTTGTGATAAAGAAAAATGGAGAGAACTATGGAATGAAATTATGAACTCCACTTCCCAGTAGGTTTTATGGTCTCCAGGGAAGTTTGACCATCTCCCCCATTAAGGGGAGGCCTGCATGAGGCAACCTCCTCCAATCTTAAAGTTGTAAATATATTAAAACAGTTTTTGAAATACTAACTATAACTTCGTAATAGATTATTATTAATTGAAAATATCTTAGAACCAGTACATTTTATTTTATTTATGTTGCAAGTTATTATTTGTTTTACAAAATATGTTTTGTTTCCTCATGCAATTAAAGACTTTATTTATTTATTATATGATAATTTATAAGGAATCAAATGAAATAGATGTAACTAATCAAATTTAAATTTAATTTGAAATCAAAAATAGAATCAATAAGTTTATGTATATATATATATATATATATATATATATATATATATATATATATATATATATATATATATATATATATATATATATATAGATGTCTGGAGTTTCGTAACGATTTTCGGCTGGACCTCCCGCAAAAAAATCCTGGGCCTTATTTGTTTATTTTTTTTGGTATTCCTAGCGAACTTAGTACTGGCCCCTGCTCCCGCGCAGAATACACTTGTCACCTAATTCTAACCTTGCTCCGATCTTATGACGTCAGTTATCGCAGCTTTAGGAGGGGAAGTTTGAAGAATTGAACTAGATCCGATAAACTAGACAATTCATATTAAAATTAAATATAATGTTGTGATTATTAAAATGAAATATAATGTATAAGGAATATTGCGATGATGAAAACTGTTACTAGAGCGAAGGAATAAACAAGCGATGTATACAACTCAGCGATATACGTTGAAGTGAGAAAAAACGGTTATTAATTTCCTAATAAATTTAAAGGGATGTGGTTGTGGTGGGGGTGACAAGAAATTGGTATTCCTGGAAGGCTGAGAAAGGTTAGGGATGCGAGTATCTCGGGCTGAAGGGCTGGAAAAGAGCTAATGTGTTGCGGGCTCTCGACTGAGGCCAGTACCGAGTTTGCTAGTAATACCTTTTTTTTGAATACCTAAACTAACTACCAGTAGCATTTCTCAAATAATTTATTTAGATGAAAAAACTGCATCCTTCAGATTCTGCAAAAACTGCATTCCTAATAACCTTCAGAACTAACCATATCATGGGGGCACCTGTCTCATGTTGCTGTGTACTATGGTTTCCCTGGTATAGCGGCAGGTTATCCATAGCTAGACTGTCTGTCCTGTAGGAACCAATTCGCTAGTACCATTCTCACTGACGTTAGTTCTATCATTCGGGTTCGAAGGCATTGAAAAATCATTCTAGATTCACAGTTTATATGGTTGCTCTGGTTCAGTAGGCCGACTTGGTCCTATATTTCTTTCCCAAAAACAGATTGTCCGAGAACCGAACCGCCGGGATGATTTTATCATGCTATAACACCTCTTCACGATAACCGATTAAGATACACGGGATTAGATCATCAATCCCAGGCAGGGTCAGAGTAAGTTGCCATTTCATATTTGTGGTTGAGATGGTTCCCTAGTCGGTCCCATTTTATGATTCAGAAGACAGGGAAGGAAAAGCTATGATGTAGCGTTTTTAAACTTATTTTAGCCCATCAAGTTTTAAAATTTAATAAAGGCCACATTTACTTTTATTTTCATTCAATATTTTGTTTTATTTATATTTTTAGAATTTTGCCGTGTAAATTATGAATGACCGTCTTTGTGATAGCTGGGTCTGTTAGGTAATTTTAATAAAACGACCTAGATTGGAACTGCTTTCAGTACTGCTAGTGGCTCTAAATCGTCTTTTACTTTTTTTTATTAAAAAAATAAAGGTAAATACTTCTATAAAAGAAACATTAAAATGTTTTTTTTTTCTAAAAATGATATTGTTTTTTTAATTTTCGTATAGCATCTAAAGTAGAAAGTAAAGCTTATAGAAGTGTAAGGACTAAGTTCATAAAATGAGCTCTTTTCAGTGTCGCGCCGAACATGAAAATAATTATGATGGATGTAGTAGAAATGTATAAGTTGTACCTGAAACAGTACTTTCAAATTTGTGGAATAAACGTAATATTGAAATTTATGGATTGCGTATTTCGATTTCAAGAATTTTCCAAGCCTGGCGTTTCAGTATTTAAGGTGGGGTTCCGAATGGAGCAGCCAGCCGCAACTGCTAAGTCTAACAGACGCCGCGGCTGGCGGCGAGGTACTGTTTCAGTGTGTTTTAATAGATCTGTTGCAAGAGGCGCCGTAGCGGCTGCCGCCAGAAAATTAAGAAGCTGAGCTGCGGCGTTTGGACTGCTCTAGGGACCAGTGGTATGCAAACCTACATCTCCAAAGTTTCTTGTACCATTTTAAACTGTATATGTATATATGGTATTTTTGAAAAACAATTCTTAAAAATACATTAAAAACACAGTTTTCAGGTTTTGGTATATTAAATGTACATTTATAAATAATTTGATACAACCTCATGTTGAAATACCACAATTTATTTATATATAAATATCTCCTACATAATTATACTATATCCTTTATGATAAAAATTATTTAACGAAAACAGGACTGCCCATAAAATGTTTATTGGACAAAACAATTATAAACAAACTGGACCTTTATACATCATCTGAATAACCTATAACATTATGGTTCCAGCGAGTTTTCTAAATTGTCTTTCTATATATTGTGAAATCACCAAAGGGAAAACGTGGGATTCACAGCAATGGAGACTTCCAAGTATTGGTTTGCTTTTTGGTCTTCCCTCAATTTGCTAGATTTCAGGTCTGCCCACAGTTTGTTAGTTTACATGATACGCCTCGTTGACCTCCCGTTTATTAAAAATGGCTCGTTTTAGTACTTAAAGAAATAGAAATATAGAGAAATTATAAAATCTAATTGAATGAAGTTCAACTGGAAAAACTTCCTGAATTTCTCCTCGTTGTTCTGGAGGTGCAGCTCAATCTCTTCTTCAGGAAAACATAGGGTCAATTGATCTGTTCATAATATGGAACTCCTCTTCCTCCATCAACAATCACAACACAAGTTTTCTTCTTAATATACTCCGCTGAAGCCAGAAAACGAACTAATGAACTTCCAGACGCAGCGTTTGGAAGCTACATGTGGAAACACCCTCTCCCGCTTATGAACGCAGCAGCGGCAGCTGGCTGCTCCATGCGGAACCCCACCTTTAGTCTAACTGATCAGAAAACATTTACGATTACTAAAGCCAAAAATACTCTAAAATATTGCAGCTAACCTTAAACTATATCCCGAAAAATAGATTTTACATCCCAAATCTGTGGGCCAATGCACACTTCTCCGAACGCACAGATCGTGTTGGTTTCCTTCGTACCATACATCTCCAACAAAACCACGTTAATTGTCACTAGGAAAACTATCATTGGCAGTTATGAGAAATAGCTGACTGAAAAAAATTTCCATCTTTTTTTTCAAGAATTATTAAAGTAAAATTGAAGGAAAGTAACTTATTGCAAAAAATGTTTACATCAATATATGAACATTTTCCGCCTACTTTCATTGCGGAAATTATGTTTAAATATAAAATATTCTTAATTTATTTGTAAAGTGCACAACTCACTTTTTGACCTGCTCCAGAGTTTACCCATTATTCCAAAACATTATTTTAAGAATTTAATAGTTAATTGCCTATCACCAAAACGAGGTTCGTCCAAGTAGCTAAAAGTAATCATCCTTCACAAGAACATTTATAGTATAGGTTATAATTGTATAAATGATAATTATAATTTTTTTTTTAAATATGTGTTCATTTGCTGTTTGAGATATGTTATCAATTCAATTTCAGATCTCAGAAATAGTAAGCTGATGGTGTTAGTCACAAGTCATGAAATAGAAGGATAAAATTAAGGAAATATTCATATAATATTTCATGATTTTGCTTTTGTGATTACACTCGTGTGAAGTGAAATCACTTTAATATTAATTATTCATAAACAGTATACCCATACAGATTGGAAAAATATTGTTAAACTTTTACGATTACTTTGAAATGAAACGAATTTTTCAGAAAGATAGATCAAAATTTAATAATTTAGATTATCCAATAGTTTTATCCATTATGCATAAACTTCCGATTTTAGTCAATAATGTATTTTTGCCTTATGATAAAATCACTATCAGCTACGTTACATGGAAGGTAGCAGTGAATAACCTTCCGTTGATGGAAATATATTTTGTGTGAATAACAATTTTTGTTTATTGTGCAATAATGAAACCGACGATATGTAAATCAAAACTACTTCTTTCTCACATTTTTTTAGGCTGTACTTAGTAACTATAAAATGATTTCTAGCTAGTTGTTTTAATTATATATCTAGTAAATTGTAAATATTGTAATAATTTTAAGTTCTTTTATTTTTTTAATATTTGTACTCTTTTAAATCATCGAAATAATGGAATATGCGTGGATGTGTTTTGTTTTAATAACACTCTGTTTGAGTTTTTGTAATTCATTTCCTGAACAAGGAAAATGGGATTTTGTACTGAATGAGGTATGCTTTTTATATACTTTAAGATGTTTTAAGATTTATTTTGTTAGCTTATTGGAATACAATCAAAAACTGTATTTTATTTTTCCAGAAAACACAAGAGAAAACACTAGTGAAAAGTTTATTTAAAGGTTCCCAAATTTTTATACAAGGTAAAATTTCATGTTAAAAATATTTGATACTCATCCCAAATGTTAACATTTTTGATAGTTGTTTTATGGTATTTTTTTTTTTTTTTCTCCATTGATGCATTCATTTTTTTTACTGAATATATGTTGATGGTGCTTATCGTTGTGTCTCCATTCTTATTCATATTATTATATTAAGATGGTATTATAGCCCCTTGTAACTCTCATTCTTTATGGCTTCCTGGGTAATTTAAGTATATCTAGATGTATTAAGTAAATGACTAACTTATGGTGAAGATCATTGATTTTTTTCTGTTTTCTTGATTGAGAACATTAGTGGACAAAGGTGCTATGGATAAAAAATTATCTTTTCCGAATCATTATTAAAAATATAGATTGTTTTAAAATGCACTTGGTGCAAGAAATATAAACAGTTGAATTGTTAGCTACTAAATAATTATTTAATGATGTTGCACTCTCTTATCACATCTCAGGGATTAAAGTATTTAGTTATCTACCTGTATAATACTATAATTTCCCTTTCCAGCTCATATGATAGTGTATTATATTAATACATATACTTCATTTTCATTTATGAATCATGATATATATCTTATTTAATACATTAATGTATGGTATGTCAATCTTTCCGAAATTGGGAAAGTGCCATATTGTACGACTTAATGTTCGAAAAACCTTACATTTACTTTAATAATTTATTGTTTTGAAGAATTCCAATTCTATTTTGTCATATGAAACCGTTTTATGTAGGATTAGAGTTGCAAGATAAAAACCAATCATAATCAAAATTAATGATTCTACATAAAAATTTTATATATTCCAATGAATTTCAATAAAATTCTAAATTTCATTTGATTTCCAATATAATTCATAAATTCTACATTTGAAGCTCTTGAAAACATTTAAATTTAAAAGAATTTTCAGCTAACGATTTTTAAATTTATTTTAATTAATAAACTTTAAATATGTTTCTAATATTCTGTAATATTAATATTTTATATTAAGTACTGCAAAAGGCATTGTTTGAAGTACCTTACTTAAGTGTTTTGAAATTGAAATTCCAGAAGAAAATAATAGATATCAATTTATTATATATCTGAAATTGTAATTATGGGATTTGATAATGTTTAATTAGTTTTAATTTTTTTGTAGTGTCATGTGAGGGAGAGGATAGTAAAATAAAAGTAGTTTGGACCTTACGAGAATCAACTTGCTGGCGATACTACCAAAGATATGGCCAGGTATTTTTGTGGTTGTTTTTTTAAATTTTTATTATCTTCCATTGATTTTTTGTTGTTTTATTTCATTCAAATACAACTATCTTTTTATTTTACAGGAATTTGAAGAAGAAATTCTAAACTCACTTGATAATAACACTATTATCACTGTTGCTTCCAGTAATGATAAACCGTATACATGCAACAGCCACATTCAATTGGTATTTTATTTATTAGTTTTGTGTAATATAACTGGGTAAAATATTATCTAAAATTTAATTCTAATTTAAAATATATGAATTAAATTTTTTTACAGGAACCGATTCAAAATCAGCCAGAAGCTACTGTCGAATCCATACAAACGATACTTCCTGTAGGAGGAGTTGATATGCAAACACTGAAAGTTATACATTCAGTTGGTTAATTTTTGTTTATCATACTTTTTATTGCATGAAACGATTATTGAATACCATGAAAGAAATAAAAATCAATACTTTAAAAATTCTATAAATTTACAAAAAAATAATCTATCCTATTGCTGAATCCAATATCGTTCATTATATATATATTGATAAATTTCTTGACTGTTACTATTAACCTGTTCGCTGCTACTAACTCAGATCTGTGCGCTGGCCCGGCATGCCCGTAGTGCTACCAACACAGATCTGTGCGCTGAGTAGGGCGCCCCTCCAGTGCTAATAACACAGATCTGTGTTTCTGAAGGCTGCTATTCGCGCATATTTTTGCGCTGCAGAAACGGCATCTAGTGACTTCCAAATTAACTATGAGACTCTTAGGAAGGCCAACAGAGAGTGTCAGCACCTCCTTTTCAATTTTAGGCTGCCTTTTGACAGTTTTAGGCCTTTTATACCTGATTTTTGTGACCCTTTTTACCTGCTCAACTGCCTCAGTCTAGTTTGATCTCTCAAACACGATGTTTAGAAAACGTTTTTATTCTAGTTCTGAATTATTAGATCTGTTATAGAAGAGTAATTTAGATGAAAAAAGTAGTGATGAGTGTTCAGATTTTGAAGATTCAGATGTTGAAGAAGAAACTGTTGAAAAAGACATAAAAAAAGAAAATTAACGATGTATTGTTGCGAAATATGCGATATTCCTTTATGTTTGTTACCTTATTTTAAGGTTTATCATACACAACAAAATTATTAAATAAAAAAAATAATAAAAATCTAAAAATTAGGAAAATTTTTTAACTCTACCAATGCCGTTACAAAGTCCGAATGAAAAAATGAGGATGGGATTTTTTTTTTTTTTTTTTTTTTTTTTTTAACTAGAAGAAATAATATTTCATTGGTAAGTTGTCAAAAAGAACTCAGCACTGGGTGGTTATATGGGCAATAATCCAGTAGCACCCCGTCAAGGCCAAGCCTTACACCGCCCCGCAGCGAACAGGTTGAATGTTTAGTAAGGTTCTTGAGGTTCAGTAAGTTCTTATAATCATGCCAATGTTACTAGTGGATATGGAAATAATCAATTGAATGGAATGATCAATAATCATTCCATATATATATATATACTATTTGTTATTCTCGTTTGATCTCCGAATTATTGATAATGGCAAATACTTTCAATTCATGTTAATTTTGTCATGTTGCCCTTTTCTCTAGGTTTTTCACTGCCCACTGTTTTCATTGTTACATGGATACTTGTAAAGTATATCATTGTGTTTGTTTTAAGATAGGAAAAATGTATGAAGTATCCTACATAAGAAATACCTCATGATCCATTAAAGATTGGCCTTGCATAATGTGATTTATTTAAACTGAAATATTTTAGTGCTATGATTAATTTTCAATTTTCTTACAAAATGTTATTTTTTTAGATAAGTTTTAATATGTGTATATTTTTAAGGAATCTAAGCGGCCTGTATACAGAGTAACCAAAGATGGTTTCTATATTCTCAGTGTGCATATTACTGCAGAAAGTGTAGGGGTTTTCAAAGAAGCCAAAGTTCATGTTGAAATGAAAGGAACTTATGGCTACTTATCTGCAGCAAACTGGCCGCTTTTGCCGGTAAATACATGTTCTAAGTTAATAAAACAATGTTTTAGGAATCAAATTACTATATGGCATCATAACTCCTTCCATCATTTGTTTTATTATTTTTTTTCAGTTTTATGGTGCTATGTGTCTATTATATGTAATTATGGGAGCAGTATGGCTGACTGTTAGTTTCCTGCAATGGCGTGATCTTCTTAGGATCCAGTTTTGGATTGGTGGCGTTATATTTCTTGGCATGCTTGAAGTTGCCACCTTCTATGCTGAGTACTCTAATTTTAATTCAACTGGTCTCACTATAGAATGGGTTGTTCTCACAGCAGAAATAGTGTCTTGTGCCAAACGCACCCTTGCCCGAATGTTAGTCATCATCGTCAGTCTTGGTTTTGGTATAGTTAAGTAAGTAATTTGTTTCTTTTAAAGATATTTACTTTGTTTTTTGTTTTAAAATTAATGTTTGCAAGGATAATACAAGGATGTAAGTTAAGTCATTAACAACTTTATTAAATCTGTTCTGTAATGTATTCAATCAGTTTTAATTATTTTATGAAAGTGGCCCTTCATGAATTTGGTTTATCACTCATGAATAATTGCTTGACTTCATTCAGTCTGAAAAATTTAGATTTCTCTGAAGGAAGAATCTGAATATATTTATTTGACCTTAATTCTTATATATTCTCGTATTACTAGCATCTCCCGTAGCGGCTTCACCTGCTCTCACAAGTAAAGAACTTAACTGATAATTTTTTTTTTTTTATGAATAAAAATGTATTGAAGTATACAATCGAGTAATATTTCTTAGATGATATTTTCACGCTTAAAATTACACTGGTTAGGTGGCTGAAGTTTTGATAAAAGCATAATTAGACGTACTTTTACTGTACGATATGGAATTCAGATGGACAGAGACTATTGAGAAACTCTTGCGGATAATGGACTGCATTATCAGTGCTTATAACAAAAGGCCTATAATAATATGTTTACACACAATATAAAAAAACAAAGGATCCATATTTTCATTGGGTAATAATTTTTATTCGGCATACATAATTTTATTGATTTCATCTGGTTGGGTCTGGTTGATTTTAATATTTCACTCCTTAAACGTATATGGCAAACCTCGTTTCCACCGTTTACTGTTGTACATATAAATTTTTCTTATTGTAAATTTTATTATTGCTAAAACTTCCCAGAATTATGAAAATGATGTACTTAAATTTTGGTTTAGATGGATTCAGTAGTTTTACTATTACAAACTCTTTTGTGGGATAGTGCTAACCACATAGCAGTTGATCTTCGAACTTCCCTGGGATCTACATTTACCACGTATTTGTATATTTAACTATTCAGTAACAATTTATTAGGGAATAAGTAAATTTTATTATCAATTTCAAGCTCCATATAACACTCATACCTATGTAACCTCTCATGTAGAATGCGCTCGCCACCTATAGGTCAATTTTCAAACTTCACTGTTATCCGCTTATCGCTTTTTTAGTAAAAAACTTATTAAAAAAACAGTAGATTTTATTATTGCTAAACCTTTGTCTATGGCTTTTTGGATAGAAAAAAAAAAATTGCGACTCTTTCCCAATTGAGCAGAGCCTCATAAATCTTTTATAACTTCATCTGTTTGATTTACAACTATCTGACAAGAGCGACAATTTGCGAAAGTGCTGGGATTCAACAAGAAAAAGGTGAATAATGGCATGTCAGGCACGATGGAGCCTGTTGTTTTGATTTCAAGGTTATTACTTGTAAATATGCTCTGAAAACACTTGTTTTTCACACTTGAGTTGGAACATTATTCAAGCTGATGTTTGATTGGCCGCCATCGTTCCAATTTTCTAATGAAAGTGTTTAAAAATTTCCCTTAGAACTTGTTAGGGTGGGGACTTTTTGGTATGCAATCACTACCCCAGTTTAAGCTTTATGAGAATGTTACCTGCCCTCCTCCTTGGACGAGCATAAGCCCAAGTGCTCATCCAGGGAGTAGGGAAAGCATAGGAGACTTGGTCTCTGGGCCCATTGTATTCTTTTCCAAGGGGTTGCGTCCGCATGTTGGTGAGATGTAAGTGTGGGTGCATCTGCGCTGGCATGCGTCTGCAACACCAACTATGTGGTGACCTTAGGTCCTTGGGTGGAAGGGAGGAAAGGCCGAAAGGCTGTGTATTCCTTTCATCACTTATGGAACTATTTTTACTCACATAATCGCTGCCCCTGTTAAGCACTGGTTAATTTATTGTCAGCTGAACAATGAACAAAATAATAATACTCCAGTAATATAAAAAACTAATGTAATTTAGAGTTAATACTTTATTAAAAATATACATTATGAAATGTGGTGAATTTTTTTTTTTTTTTTTTTTTAAACTAGAAGTAAAAAAAAAAAACAATAATCAGAAAAAACTCCAATAGTGAATACATTGAATAAATGGAAAAATTTCTCTATAATTAGTATGATTAAATTTAATTAATTGAAGTGAAAATAAATTTAACGCATGAAAACAAATAAAGATGTGGTATTGATATTGCTTGAAAGTAATAACTTCTAATGCTGGTGAATGTTCTGGTGAAAAATGAAAATTCTGTGGTGAAGGAAGGGTTGAAAGAAAATAAAGATTGCTGCATTTCTGTTAGTGGGTGGAGAAGCTGTAATATTGTCTCACTGTTACTAAGGTTTTATATATATATATTTATTTATTTTTTAAACTTGAACCGTATGTTCTTTAATACGTAAACTTGAACCATTTACAAAAAAAATAACTATTCGCAATAGTTATGAATCATAAAACATAATTTTATTCTCGCTATTGGAGATGCAGAATGAAATTAAAATAAAAATGCCTTTATTGAGCTTTAACAAAATTTTATGTAAAATCTTGTTTGCTTGATGGTACATTGAGCGTAAGCCTTAGTTGAGTAAGTAGAAAAAATTAAGCTCCTATCTATTTAAATTCAAATCAGAACAAATAATTCTTTTTACGTAATTTTAAGTACTCTTAATTATTTCTCCTCAATGTAGATTTATATTTTTATCTGATGGTCAGTTAACTTATTCTTACTGTTTTTTTTTTGTTTGTTTTTTTAAATGGGCATATTAAAATATCTTTGTAGTATGTATACAGATAGTATTATTTCTGCAAAGTTAATTTCCATTTAGTCAGTTTAAGACACGCTCATAAATGACAACTAATTTAGAGCTTGGTGGTACACTGCAGGCCAAGATTGGGGCCGATGCTGCACCGGGTCGTGTGTGTTGGTATGCTCTATTTCATCCTGGCGGTATCTGAGTCATATATGAGAGTAGTACAACCTAAAAAAGAACCTGCAAATCAGTTTGTGATTGCAACTGTTCCGTTAGCAGTCCTTGATTCAGCTATCTCTTGGTGGATCTTCATCAGTCTCGCTCAGACTACCCGAACTCTTAGGCTAAGGAGGTAACTATATTTTGAAATATAATATTTAAAAAATAATTAAATTAAACTGTTTAACAATTCTTTAAAGTTATCTTTGCTGAAAGAATAATTAATATTCTAAGTGATTTGTTACTCATTCAGAATTTTATATTACCATAAACATACTTTATTTTATTAAGCTCTTTTCTTTTTTTTTGTATTTCCCTTGCTGATCCTAATATACATGATTTTACAAGGTTATTGTATTAGCTTCTTCAACTAAATGTCTTACTTCATTACGTTTTGTATTAATATACATTATTACTTATTTTAATTGATTTCCATTTTTTTTTTTTTTTTTTTTTATACTAAAAATAAGATCTGGTTGCATTAGTTATTTTCATGACTGTGAGAACATTAGTAGTTTTATAACAATCTCTCACAAGAATTTGACTATTTTTAATTTTTTTTTTTTGTTATTTATAATTTTTGATTTTTCAATGTTTTATTTGAATGTTGTTTCTAGGAATCTCGTGAAATTAACTCTTTATCGACATTTCACGAACATTCTAATATTTGCTGTTGTAGCTTCAGTGATGTTTATGCTATATTCTATTAAAGCTCATAGCCTCACAGTCTGTTTTAAGGTATTATTTTTCTTATATTATATTGTAATTAACAATATGTACTAAAATAATGTTAATCATAATGTTTTTATTCTTAGGATTGGAAAGAGTTATGGATAGATGATGCATATTGGCGTCTGCTATTTTCTATTATTCTGGTTGTAATTATGTTTTTGTGGCGGCCAACGAACAATAACCAGAGGTTTGTAGTATAGTTCTTTATAATACCTTATTAATACAGCTGCTCATAATTTCAAAATAGTAAATCTGTTCTATGTTCATTGATTTAAAAAGAAATTGAAATTGAAAAAAAAAAAAGACATATCCAAAAATTTTAAAAGCAAAACTTTTTATTCAAAAATGTTTAGTATGCACTCTGGTACATCAGTAAAAAACCATTGCATATAGACTTGCAAATATCCTGTGTACTACAGGGCTATGTTCACATTTCATGCAGACGATTTTACAACAAACTCAATGGGCTTTCCAAAAAACTTATACAGAACATATTTTCACAATGGAAATATTATATAGAATATGGTGATGATGGATATGTCTGGCATGCCAGTTGTATTTTATATATGTTACAAAGAGCTGATGTATGTTTAATATTCGAAGCTATTTTTCAAATAAAAATAATCCCAACAGAAGTGGTAAATAATTCGTCAATCCTAATTTTATTGATCCTTCTTTACCATCTTGCCTACCTCAAGTGACAAATTTAAAGAACTCATGATGAGTGAATTTTATTTTATTTTAAATGTGGCGAGAGCAAAAGTTTTTTCGCAAAATGTAAAATAGTAGGTTAGTAAAAGAACAGAAATATTTTTATGCTCTTGTTAAGATCACTATGTTTATGCACTACAATTACAATAACATTTATATTTTTATTATAATGGACTATTTCCAATGTTTAGTATAACAAGTTTTGCCTATTGTTATACCTATTTTTTTAAATTTCATTTCTTTTATTATTTCAGGTATGCATTTTCTCCTCTTTTGGATGCTCCAGAGGATGACGATGATGATGATGAAGAGGAACAGTTTGTAAATGATGCATATGGTGAGTTATTTTCCAAAAATAAGAATAGTTGGTTTTAGAAAAAAGCACATGTACAGAACTTTAAAGCTGTCATTACTTGTCATTTAAAATTTAAAGCTGGAAGATGTATCCACCTCTTGAATTCAAGATTACTCCAGTCCATATCCATTACATACTCCAGTCCATATCCCGCCTCCTGAACGCCTCTTTTATCTCTCTTCTCCCAAGAATAGTTGGTTTTAAAAAAAAGCACATGTTCAGAACTTTAAAGCTGTCATTACTTGTCATTTAAAATTTAAAGCTGGAAGATGTATCCACCTCTCGAATTCAAGATTACTCCAGTCCATATCCATTACTTACTTCAGTCCATATCCTGCCTTCTGAACGCCTCTTTTATCACCCTCCTCCCAAAAAATGAGTGGTCTTCCTCTTGGCCTTCTTCCCTCAACCCGAGTTTCATACATCTTCCTGGCAGTTCTTTCCTGGTCTATTCTAAGAAGGTGACCGAACCACCTTAGCTCCTCTAGAATGGTCTCAGCCGGCTTAATTTTAATCCTATCTTGTTGTGTCCTTCCTTCCACTTTATGAAGATAACGCATCTCCATGGTGGTGAGGGTATTTGGAAGAGTAGGAAAGAATAGGGAGGAACGTCGATTTATAGATCATCATTAGAGATTTTCTCGCCACTTCCCTTTCATCCAGGAAACCCCCTCAAAGCGAACTAATTTTTCCTGAAAAAAGTAATATTTAAATTCAGTCAACTCACCCTTATCTGCTGTTGGAGGGGTTGTTCATAAATTATAAATAAATAATAGTTACATTAATGACTTTTAAATGAATCAGTTGATTCAAATTGATATTTTACATTTATATTCATCCAAGTTTCGTATTTAACATTAATCCAGGCATTTGATAAAAACAAAAAATGTTATTGGTTAAAATAATTGTAATTTTCTTTTATTACGTATACTTTTTTTATCTTTTTCTTTACTTACACGTGTGTGATACTTCTTTGGTGAAATATGTCTTATTGTAAGGTATCCTCCTATGCTTTTGTTTCAATTTAAATTTAGATGTAATGAAGTGTTTTGTTTTATTTTATTTTTATTTTGGTTCCAGGAGTCAAAATGAGGGCTCAAGGAACTGGATCTTCATCACCTAAACCAAAATCCAGCCCTAACAATCCAGTAAGTTTCAATATTTTTCATTATGGCCCACAGTATATATATATTGAGTTTAATTTGAAAATGATTATGAACTCTTTTTTATGTGTTTCAAATGAGAATAGAATAATTAAATATGTTAGAGTGTCACTCCAGTGCACTATCTATAATTATTATGTGCTATGTCCACCCACTTTGCCGCATCCAGATAAAATGCCAAAAGTAGTCTTTCTAAAAAATTACTACTATAAGTACATATATGTATATATTATATTGTTCAATAAAGACATTGTTATTATTATTAGTAGCATATTATTTTTTCATTATATTTAACACCAAATGTTCCTTGAGAAAAGTTTGAAATCATCTACAATGAAATTCCCCATCAGTTATCAGGTAATCACAATCGAAATGTAGAAATCTTATCGTCAAACTCAATTTCTTTCTCACTGGTAAAAACAATAGTTCATGGATATGTCTTTGTATAATCTATTGCTTTTCCCAATTCACATTTTAGTATTAAAAGGATAAAATCACTTATATAAATAATTAAATTAAATTAACAATCAATAATTATTTGAAATAAACTAAGTTGGGAGAACGTAGTAGTTTCAAACGTGATTTTTTCATTTGAACCAATACAGCTGTGAAACGGTAGGTCCTAGCGTCATACATAAAATATTCTCCATTTCCGATTAGGGAACTCTCATCAAATTTTCGATCCGAGCAATAGTAACAGAGCTAGAGCGTGTCATAAAAGTCTCAACACTTAAGATATGTAGTAACATGTGTCTTTTTTCATTCAAACCAATATAGTTCCTAAATGGTAGCTCCTGTTGACAAATGTTATGCAATAAAAAATATTCCCCATTGAATTTCCAATTAGGAAACTGTCATCAAATTTTCAATCCAAGGAACACTAACAGAGCTACAGAATGTCAAAATAATTGTGACAAAAGAAGTTACATTAAAAAAGTATAGATCCCCAGCCATAAGACTTACCTTTCAAAAACAAAACATTATATTCAAAAAAATCAATTGGAGTTATTACCACCTCCTACTTAAGTGATAATCTTTGTAATTTCACTGCGTGTTTCTTTTTAAGACAATACTTTTTGGTTGTTATAAAGAGGACTGGTTCTACTTATAAGTTTATCATTCTTTATTCACATCAGTTGATCATTGTGAATTTGGTGAAATATTAAAATAATTGGCATGAAAGGCACAATGGAAGATAAAATTTAAATTAAAAAATACTAAATCTTAAAACAAGATACTTATTCATGCCTTAACTATGAAAAATACTGTTAGATTACATATTTGGGTTATAAAGTTAGCAGGTAATGTGGTTATGTCTATAGTTCAATTTCATATCCTAGAATAAAAAACTAATATAGCTAAAGTGTTTGCATACTAATATTATGTAATTTCTAACACTTTTATTAAATAATTCTTTCAGGATGAAGATTTGAAATGGGTGGAAGAAAACATTCCAGCTTCACTTGTAGATACGTAAGTAGCCATTGCTTGTAGATATGTAAGTTTTCTTGCTAGTTATAACCCAACACTCAGACCCATTGTCTAATATTAGTCTTGTTAGATTTTTATTTAGGGTGACTTTTATTTCTTGAGGATACAATCTGGACTTTAAATGTTTGTTTAAACTGTAATACCATCTATCAGCAACCATTTTTCCAGATATATGAATCTTCTGACTTCATATCTACTGTTATAAATTTTATTTGTTGTAAATCGGAAAAATTACTGCTAGTGTATATATATATCAACTGTAATATAGAAGTATATTAAAGTGTTAAAAACAATAAAATTGTGGATATCAATATTCTATCTCCATGATAAGTTACTTGAAATTTCTAATGTAATCTCCACAGAGTTCGAAAAATTCAAATATCTAAATATCTATTAGGAAAATGGGATTGCAGTTGTACCAAGTAGTGCAATGTTCAATAGACATCCTTAATATTACTGGAACTTTTTTTTTTATTATCTTTTGTTCAGGTTTTGTCCTTGAAAATTACTTGTTATATGAGAATTATCCATATCTGTAAATTGAATTATACTATCATATATTAAGTAATAACTGCAAACTAACACAACTAATGACACAACATGGTAACACTTAACAATATCTAAAACAATTTAATATTTTACAGTCAGACAAATCGACAGGAAATGTGCAGATTCAAAATTTTAGACTTATACTTAATGCATTGGCATGTCTTTTATTTAACATTGCTCTAGTAAAAGCAATACGAGGTTCAGAAATCCAGATAAGCATGGTTTTCAACAGAATGGTTCAGATCCTCGGATATGCTGATGATTTAGACATTGTGGGACCCCACCTTAAGGTGCGTTTACCTGTAAAACTCACATGTGTAAAGTCCACTGAGAGTTCTCGCGGAAAGATGAAGAGAAACTCTCAGAAAGTCGCAATATTTCATCATCATCACAAGTGTAAATGGTTTCCTCATGCTCGCGGCGAGTACTCTCACAGTTATCAAATAATTTTGCATTCTCTGAGAGTATCTATGGCTCAATCCAGTTAAAAGTGGGTCCGAGGAAATTTGTAAGCTCATCAAAGCGTATCAACTAATGTACACACAGGCATATGGAAGAGATACTGTAGACTGTCATAAGAATAACCTGAATTAATAACTTACAACATGAACAATAACATATAAAATTTATTAATGTCAATTTTTTTTTTTTGCTGCAAAATCGTTTTTAACCAAATAATGCATTTACTGTAAATATAAATTTCATTTCAAATATTTACCTGTTGCGAAAAATCGTATGGTAACCATTAGACATTCACGAACGTTACTTTGTGTTTTTTGAAGATTAAGGGTCCCACTAATTCAACCAGAAACTCAAATTCAACACTTGAAAACCTGCAAAAGTTTCTAAACTGCTTGGCGTCTTCGATTTCCAATTCACGTGATAAAGTATGATATGTGCCTAAATTATTCCTCCTTCGTATCTATGACTTCACCCATTTTTTCTTTTGTTTTTGAATACTATTTTTTTTATAAACACGAAACTAATACCGCTGCAGCAACTTCTTGTGTACTTACCATCTTGCCACTCTCAGAACTGACCTGAACAAATGCGTGTAAACAGTCTGCAGTGGAATCTCGAGAGTTATCATCGAGAGTTGCTCTCCGAGAGTGGACTCGTGCATATTTTGCTTTCCCGTGTAAAGGGCTTTGAGAGTAACTCTCAAGAGTTCCTGCTGCGAGTTACTCTCACGTCTAAACGCACCTTTAGATGGATGGACAGTGTATTGGAGGATCCTGGGAGTCGGGGATTGGAGAAGAGCTGCCCAACGACGAGCAGACTGGCAGAAGTTGTTGGAGGATGTCAGGGACCAGTCATGGTCTGTTGAGCAATCGGAAGAAGACTTTATGAATGTAAATAATTAAAATGACAAATATTCAATCTAATAAAAAATAATTCTCAAGCATGGAACATGGCCAGAGATTGAACAATATTTGTTTTCCAAATTTAAGACAGACTTACATTGGTACGAAATATTGACTTTGACAAACTGACTAATGATGGGCAGTGCAGCTTAGGTGATTTCTTGTTGGCTTTGTTTTGATGATTACTTTTGTCTTTGTTTTTTTTCTATGTATTTTTTTTCTCATGTAATTTTTTTAATTTCTTATTTTGTGTGTGTGTGTTTTTTAAAAAATATATTTTATCTTATTACTTTATATTCATAAATATTATAAAGTTTTGTTCTCTTATATTCAAATATGTTGTATGCCTAGAAGGCATGGAACATGTAAATATGAGGTGTGATCAAAAAGTTCCAGGACTTTTTATATACTATGGGAATGCAATGTCTCACAGCAATGCGATTGGCAGCATTGTATCGCCTGACTCAACAGGAACACAGCTGTGTTTGCAGATCAATCATAACATCACTGAAAGTAACATTAGCACAGTTTTTTTGAGGTTAGTTTTATAGAGTTTGGCTATTTTATGTGAAAGAAGAGCAACGTGTTTGTGTGAAGTTTAGTGTGAAACTGAACTAAACGTTTTCTGAAACCTTTTTGATGTTGCTGTGAGAAGAAAGAGACCTGAGCTGTGGCAAAGTGGTGATTGGGTCCTTCACCATGACAATGCTCCTGTTCACTCTGCATTAGTTATCTGTAGCTTTTGTGTAAAAAACGCTATGACTGTCATTCCTCAGCCCCCCTACTCACCTGACCTGGCTCCAGCCAACTTTTTTCTTTTTCCGAAGCTCAAGAGACACCTGAAAGGACGAAGATTTCAAACAGTTGACAAAATTAAAGAAAAAACAATGGAGCTGCTAAACTCCTTTACAAAAGAAGAGTTTTCTGGGGCCTTTGATCAGTGGAAACACCGGTGGGAAAAGTGTGTAGCTTCCCAAGGGGAGTACTTCGAAGGAGACAAATTTGAATAACCTGTATGTTGTATGAATAAATGTATAAAAATTCAGTCCTAGAACTTTTTGATCACACCTCGTGCATATATAAATAAATGATCCTTGTATGGGGATACTATATATTAAGGAAAAAAAAGTAACATAAAGCCGCGTTCTCATGGGGCCAAAATACGAAAGCGTGGCATGCTTTCGTTTTCTTGTTTGTGGTGCTTGCCTGGAGTGGAAGAGAAAATTGAACTAGCCGAGAGTCGTGGACAGTTCACACGACCACGATTCAGTTTGCCTCTTGAAACCAACCTTGGAGGAGCTTCTCGTGGAAAGTTGTGCAGTTTTGAGTTCCGTTTTTATTGATATGTTGGCAAAAAGATTGAGAGAGTCTCGTGAACTTATAACAAAACGGAAGAAAAAGCGTTGCTGGGTCATGAAACGGAATCCTCGCAAGAAAAATGATCGAATATTAATAAACAGGATCCTTAAGGACAACAATGGCTGAATATCCTTCGGATAACATAAAAACCGATAAATATTTTAATATTAATAAAAAAGTATCCTTATAAGGACAACAATGGCAGAATATCGTTCAGATCCTGGAATATTTCAACATATTATCCATTTTGGTTATAAAAAAAAAACTTGTCAACTCTCTCAACTGGCGAAAATCAAACAGGTTTAATACCGAGTGTGAGTGGTCGTGGACTCCCCTCTCTCAAGATGACATCAGAGGCAAACGCACACCACCTTGTTCTGATGGAGAAAATTCCACGAATGCCTGGATCACGCTAACGTTCCATGCCCCGTGAGAACGTAGCTTAAGAAAGGAAGTACCATACAAGGAAAAGAATTAATAAAAAAAACACTTCTATTTTTATTCAAAAGAGACCAGTCCTAGAATATTCAAAGAATTTACTATTTTTATTTTTGTAAAAATTATTTTTTTTTTTTTTTTTTTTTTTTTTAGGACACTGCCAATATTAGACTCAGATGAGGTAAGCTAAAATGTATTAAATATATATTATTTCATTGTGTACATAACTAAGAGAATAATACTATATAAAATACAGTAATCCTTCAAAATTCATAAAGGTTAGATTTGAGAAAAATTATATGAATGTCAAATCTGTGAATTTTCTACCTATTTGTGGAATTATAGCATTTACGTTCTGTCATATAAGCTGTTTTGAGGAAAAAGTTTTACTTCTATAAACACTATCTATACTGCATTCTATAAAACTTAATTAATTAATATAAGTTTTAAAAATGCATGAAAATATTCAGTTCCCAATAACAGCTAAAAAAAAAACTTTCTTTCACTGATAGTCTTAATTCCTTGAATGTGGAATTCTTTAACAGTTTTATAAGTATGATAATTAAAAATTGTGAATGCCAAATCCATGGATTTTAAGGGACTACTGTATTTTATCTTAACTAAGCTTTTTGTTTTCATATTGTATTGAATGTTAAAAACAACATTTTATAAATATTTATATTTAAAACTATATGTTTGTGAAAAGATTTTCAAATTTCTAAAATAAACGAAATAATTGTAAAAATTAAAATCAATCTTTGAAGTAGGATGAAAATTGAAGCAGGTATAGTGGACCCTCTCTGTAATGTGGGAATCAAATAATACTTATGATGTTATTTTCAGGAAATAATGACCACCAAATTCGAATTATCGAAAATGCAGTGACTTCCTGTTACTTCTAGTCTACCACTTTAACAAGAGCTTAAAGATATATATATATTTATTTTTTCTTTTTATAAATGTAAGGTGTGTTTTATTTGTGTGTACTTATTACAAATGTTTAATATATCATCATCTTTACACGTTAAATTATAATTTTTTTTTTGTTTATTGTTTAAATGTGTGCCAAAATTTAGTTAATACTTGTTTAAAAAAAAAAAAAAATGGTACTATAAGAATTTAATTGTTGATTTTAAATTGTTAGCCCTTGTTCCGTATTTAATTATCTGTTGTTTTTTTTGTTTTTTTTAAAGAATCAATGTTGTAATAAAACTAGGTGTGATTGGTGAAAAAATGTACTACACATTAATAATTTATCAGTATTTTATTTTATAGTATTAATAAAAGATTTTTTCATTACTTTTCTTTCATTATATTTTTAACCTAACTGGTTATCAGCTAGTCCTAACCAGAAGATCCATTATGCAGACCCAACTCAAAGTAAATATTAACCGTGGTGGACTCACAACTTTCTGAACCTGGCTTTTTTTACGCGCTCACCTTATTTATTAATCACCTCAGTAGGTATCAGCTATGCTATTTAATATATATATATATATATATATATATACACACACACGCATATGCAGTGGTCTTCAAAAGTTTCTGTCCAGCTTTAAATTTAATGTTAACCACCATTTCATATTTTTTAAAATTTAAATTTTGGTTTAAATTATTTTGGGAGCGGGGTAACTCAGTGGGTAAGGCACTGAACTGTTTTGCTCCATCCCGAGTTCAAGCCCGGCTGAACACAGAAAAGTTCTGTTTCTTTGCCCTTGGATCCACTTTGGGTTCTGGAAATCCTCCTGCGGTAAACGCAGCCTCTACAAAGCGGATACCCCTAAGTGGAGGGAAAGCAATTGAGCGTGATCACATCACTTCCTTGTATAACTGTTGGTCACGAAACGATACTTCTTTACCAAGACTGAACCCGAGACCATTCATGGGTTTTAGCAGTATAGGTTGTTTTTTTTAGTTTAGGATTTCATTAAGGATTCATAACAAAAATGAGTAATATAAGGTACTATAAGAACATGTCCAAGTAAAAAACTAATAAAGTGCCAATGTTTTGACTTGGACTTCTTTAGAGCTAAAGTGTACAAAAAAAAAAAAAACTAGATCTGACAAAAAACAACAGACAGATAAACTAATGATAAATGGATATATAAAGGAGCTAAAAGATATTAAAGAAGATACTGTACTTAGATATCGTGTTACAGTAAAAAATTCATTAATTGTACAAGAATGCCTATTGAAAAGAACTGGGACTTAATCAGTGATGGCCAAAGGCAAGGTAAGGATGATGAAAAGACAAAAATGCTAAGTATAAATTAATAAATACAAATATATATATATATATATATATATATATATATATATGAAAAAAAAAACTAATTGAAAAACAATTAATATATGCCGATGATGGAAAACAGTTTTATTAACTTTCCTCATTTTGTTTTTTAAAATTGAAAAACGTTCTTAAGCGACAAACATAGTATTTTGAGTAAACAGTGAAAGAAAATCCTAATCTAAAGTTTTTGTTTGTTTTGTTGGTTAGATTTTATATTCACATATTAATTTGTTATATTTACATGTATAATAACATAATGGGGTACACTATATCTTACTAAGACGTACTATTATACATTTCAAAAACTTTAAAATCAACTTTTGTGGCATAGAACGTTTTTTGGCCGAGCCATTCATTTATTATTAATATTTAGTTGCCATATTTTTGTCTGAAGTAACAGCTGAACGCAATCTGAATTTTTTAAGGACACAATTGAATTTATTAAGGACAAGAATTCTGTCTTGTGGAATGGACTGCCAGTGTTTAGTGACTTTTTGATTAAGTTCATTATGATTTTGGGGTTTTCTAGTATTTAAACGCCATTTCACCTCTTTCCATAGAGGAAGGGTTTGGTGGATGAAGGGCTTTTGCCACATTTTTAAAAAAATACAATCTAGTTCATTGGATGAAGAATTTATTTGCAAAAGTGTTAGTTAGCAAACTATGAATATTTTAAAACAACTAGAAAAAGATATAGGAAGGGGCTATCTAATATTTTCATACTGAAGAAAAAACAAACAAACTTAAAACGTAAATTACTCAAAATTGTGTTTACATAGCCCCTTCATCCACCGAATCCTTCAACTGTTCTATATATAAGAGCAGGCCACTTCAAAACTAACTATTTTTGATTGGAGCCCCCAGGTTACTATAGTTTATTAGTGCTAGGGATCTTTGCTGAAAAATCCAAGCCCTTTTTTTTTTTTTTTTTTTTTTTTTTCGTCCTTACTGCAATTAATTTTTTTGCAGTATAATCCTGTACATATTACAGGTAATACTTTTGTTTAGGTGTTCCAAGGTCCCAACACTACAATCTGAAAGTACACCCCGTGCCATAACATTCCTAACACCAAACATAACAGTTGGTATTTGCTATTGAACATTGTTCCTTGTACCGCAAGGTGCGGTCGCTAAGGCCTGCTCATTGTATGCATGGCCAGGCCGCACAACAGGAAATAAAAGAAGGTGCGGTCGCTAAGGCGTGTAAAGCATTGCCGCACCATAGAATTGCACCCCCAAATATATTGGCCTCAGAAAATATTGTATATATCAAAATTGTAAATAAAGAGTTTCACTGGCAGTAGCGGCATACATAAAACCTATATTAGCGAGGTTTTGGTGCCTCTGGAATACGGATTTTTAAAATTTCGATTGTAATGTGTGAAAAATGTTTATTCAGATCTAAATAACATACGTTTAAACACAAAACCCAAAATAGAAAGATAATTATTTTATGAATTGTCAAACAAGCAAATATATAATTAAAGAAAGATTAGTTATATATAATATTAATGCTTACACCATTATCGCTCATGGGATGCAATAGTAGCACAGGATCCCTGTGAAGCTTGAAAATCGCATTTGAGCTTACAATGGTAAAACTACTGAACCCATCTGTACCAAATTTTAACTAAGCCTTCTACTTCGTTTAAGGAAGATTTAGCAATAACCAAATTTACAAATAGTAAAAATTTAAATGTACAATCTTGAGTGGGAAAAACGAGGTTTGCAACACTGCCATTTGCCTTTATGATTAGAAATTAAAATCCAACCAAATGAAATCAATAAAATTATTTCTGCCGAAACAAAATGAGAGCCAAATCAAAATCTTGATCCTTTGCTTTTAGAGTTTATTTGTTATAACATGGTTCAAGGGGCCTATGTTTCAAACCCTGATAATGCAGCCCATTATCCGCAAGATTTTCTTAATATTCTTTGTCCATCTAGGTTACCAACTTATACATTCAAATTAAAAATGGGATATCAAATTAGGTTTTTATGTAATCTTCAAAAACCTAATCAGTGCAATTTTAACCAGGTTAAAAATTACTGCAATGTGTGAAAATATTGAAGATATAATGCTCAATTGCATAATTCAAACAAGATTTTTCATAAACAGCTTCAATTATTAGTTAAAATTAACTAATTTCTTTACTAGTGAGAGAGGCGATGGAGGATGTTAGTTATAAATATTCGGTAACTGAGTAAAAACTAATACTGGAACGAACCGCCAAAAATCCTCGGAAAAAAGTCAGTATTTTGTCATTAGCTTTTAAGATGATTTGAATTAGATAGGCAATAAGCAGCTAGTTGTTCTCCTGGATACTGAAGAACTTTAATTAAACCTTGGTTGTTTTTCTTTTCATATCTCGAATGGAACACCGTTAATCATGTAGAAGAAGTGATCCATGTTTAAAATCCAATTTTCTGCTCTTATGAATTGTGATCGCGCCCGTTCTTATTTTATTGTCTAACATTTCATGTGATATAACCATATATCTTTTAAAAAAAGGTGTGTACCCATATGACTCCGGTATCCATATGCTCACTTATCATCTCAGAAAGAGGATTATGTTAGCTGAACTGATGATTCCTTCTGCTCTCCTTGCGAAACTGTTCATGTCAAGCCAGACTGCACCATCGAAATGATCATAAAATACTATTAATGTTTGAAAACATGTGAGTTTTTAAAATTTAATATGCCAGTAAAATACAAAAAAAATCAAATGGAATTGGAGATTAATTAAGTTCATCACAGAAACGTAGCATTTAGTATATATTGCATTATATTGTTTTCAGTTACTAGTGGTTGAATGTCTTTCTTTTCAGTCATTTATGATATGTTTAAATAATCGAAAAACATTTCATTATAAAACTTAACAATTATGATTATAATTATATTAATGTTAGAAATATTACTAGTAGTAATTTAAGTGAATTTATTTGACTAGTGTGTAAAAAGCTACTTATACTCACTCCAGGTTTAATTTAATTTTTTTCTTTAATCATTACTAACTTAATATTAACTAAAATAATTATAAACTCTATGTTAACAGATCATTAATTATTAATTTAATATAAATATTTATTGTTATGCCACAATTATTGGCAGTATCTCTAAAAGGTGGTTTGAAGAAGAGTTTAACCTTAGTGTTGAATTTGAACTGGTAGAAGTGCTAGGGAGGGGTGAACAGCTGAGATGTGGTTTTGGCTTTGTCCTTTTAAAATCAGCTGTTTTTTTTTACCCTATAGTGGATAAAGCACATTAAACAGCTGATTTTGTTTGAATAATGTTCTCATTTTAAATGGTTGCAGGAAAAAAATATTTTTTAACCTTTAATATTTTTTCACAACTAACACAGTTCTAACCAACAGTGAATTTGAGGTATAGTAGTATTCATCTTGATAGGGTATTAATTGAATAAGAAGTATTTAAAGATGTGTGTTGTTGGGGTATGGAGTCATAGATACACAGCAATTAAAAATAACATTTTAATTTATAATGCCAAATTTCGACTTGCATTGCAAGCCTTCATCAGGGCTAGAAGAAAAATATTACAAACAAAAAGGTGTGATAAAATTTTAAAGATATGGATTGTTGGGGATGATTTTGTAATACCTTTTTGTTTGTTTTATTTTTCTTCTAGCCCTGATGAGGGCTTGCAATGCAAGTAGAAACGTCGTCATTATAAAATAAAATATTAATTTTAATTGCTGTGTATATATGACAGCATACCCCAACAATCCACATCTATATAAGTATTCATCTGTTGTCCAATTTATAATATTGTATGTTTTTCTTTTTTCCTTCATATGTGGACTCCATGTCATTTTCCTGTTAAATGTCAGAGCAAGGCTGACCCTTCCTTATGGCGACGACCTTGGCAGCTACTTTTCCCCCCTGTTTATAATACTTCTGAATATAATTTTTATTTAATATATTAATGGGGGATAAAAAATAACTTTCGAAACGGCATATTGTTATGTTTTCTTATCGACCGTTGTATTGGAGCTAATGCTTTAGTAACGTGTTGTAAACTAAACGTTGAAAAATACAGTATATTATTAGAAATTCATAGCGTGTCTCTGGTTCCACTCAATCCAATCCTAAGGTATATAAACGAATTATGAAATGTAAACAGGAAGACAATCAGGAATCACTGACCTATCCAGGATGTGATGACAGCAAATTCTTTTTGTATAAATAGAAATATATAATTTTTGTATAAATAGCAACCTCTTACAGAATGTTCATTCCGTCAAATACGATGTAGCCCTGTAATTCTGTACATTTTAATAAACGCTTTTTGTTAAAAAGAATTTATTTATCCACCTTATGTAACTGGCGCTCAAAATAGGGATCACCAGAAGTTCTCCAGCAATAAGTCCATTTGACTTTTTCGTGCTCTCTCACATCTGAAGAACTTTGGATTCCATCCTTTACTGTTGAAGCCCTGATACCGGAAGAAGATAAGCTGGACCCAAGAACAGAATTCAGAAGAAATTCATCTTCATCGGACGAGAATCCGGAGGAACCACGAGATCAATTTCCTGTGAGTATTCTCCGTATATCTTATACCACATTTTTAAAACCTTCCAAATTATTACCCAAAATGTCTATTTCCAAACTTGTACCTTATGAAATATTGGAATATATTCCTAAATATGATGGAAATAGTTATAAATTACCACAATTCATTAGCATTGTAACGGCTTGTTCAGCTGTTAAGCTCTTCGTAAGCCTTGATTCGTAAGGCATTGACCGCTGCTAGCACTGTGGGGTGGCCCATCAAGGAAGAAGTTACTTCCGTACAGTGTCTGCTGCAGAACAAATCAGTGTATAGATAGATCACTTTATGTTTACTTAAATACCTATCCCAGCGGTAAGCATTCTAATATTAATTAGCAGTTTATTGGAATATACCTTATAGGATAGGGTAAATTGGTTTGTATAAATATTAATGATTTTGTTTAGTTGTTGTTATACCTCAGATGTTTCCCTTTAAGAATGCCTTCGTAGATTTGTAAATATTGTAAATATATATTGATAAAAAGTTAAGTGGATGATATTATTTCGTTTTACAAAAGAAAAAAAAGTACCCTTGGACCCCAACACATATTAATTGGTCACAGCATACTTTTAAAACGTTATTAGCAACTTATTGCAATGAAGAAATTAGTGAACTATTGACAATCATTGGCTTATTTGTAGAGCCGCAATAAGTTATCTAGAACGCCAATTCAACTTATATCCTCCCTACGATGTGAATTACTTAGAACCCAATAACGAAAACCAACAATATAATGGACAGCACCAAACTGAAAATTTACAAACTCTACAAGAACAAATTTGTTCCTTGAGTCAAAATGTGAATAAATTAACAAATATTTTAGAATACGTTAGTGATAAGAAAAAAATATTATTCCCGATGAAGAAATATATAGAAACTAGTAATAAGATAACGTTGAATCTAGGGAATAAGGGAATACTGTGCCGGCTGATCGGAAGCTATCTTAGCGGGAGATCATTCGTTGCGCGGGTCGGTGGGAGCCTGTCTTCGCCAGTCCCCACCACCTGTGGTGTTCCTCAGGGGTCAGTGCTGGGACCTATCTTGTTCAACATCCTTACGGCGCCAGTCGTATCCATAAAGCATCCTGAGGCGGTGGTGGCTGCATTCGTGGACGACGTCGCCGTCTACGAGTCCAGCTTCAACCCCGGCCAGGCCCTCTAGATGGCTAAGAGGGCAACCTCTACCATCGTCGAGGCGCTGAAGTCATACGGCATCAAGGTGAACCCTAGAAAGACTGACTCCATAGTGATGTCTTTCTGTAAACTCGGCAAGTCCCAAAAATTGCCGAAAAGTTTTACAGTAGACGGTATTGAGCAGACCATTTCTAGCTCAATATTATTCATAGGCGTCAGCATCGATAGGCACCTCACCTTTTCGACCCATGTCAAAAGCAGGATCAAGCTGGCCCGGGCGCGGTCATACCGCCTCCATCACCTCCTAACCTCTCCTCAGATCCTCAGATCTCGGCTTTCATCGGTCGCCGGCACGCCAAGTTCTTCTACGGGTTGAGCTACTACGCCAACCCTCTCTTCAGGGACATAGCTCCGCCTGCCAGGCCTGGGAGGTGGCAAGGCACAATCCCCTTAGCGGACGTATTCGCCGAAGGAAGGGGTTCAGATCTTATCTGACTATTCGTTCTCAGCCTATGGACGTAAATAAAGTGGAATCTATCTACTCAGCAAGACCAGTGACGTGTTGTCCCTCGGACTCCGCCGAGATAGTAAAGTAAATTCCAAAATTAATACGCACTAGCTATATTAATTCGAAAGAGAAAAATAATATCATAAATTTAGTTTCGCAATCTCCAGAAATAATGAAAAGAGATAAAAATAACTTAAGTGGTACTACTTTGTTAAAACATAAAATAATTACAAAAGACGAATTGCCCGTTTACACACGAAATTGTCGCTACCCCAAATGTTTTCAAAAAGATGTCCAGATCGAAATGGACCCAGATTCAGTTCCGCGTTTAGTACAGAAAATGGTAACTCTGACTCACAAGGTCTTTTAGAAAGATCCCATTCAACAATTATTGCATTGTTGAATACTATGCCGCTAGAAAATAAAAAAATATCTCTAGGAGAAAGCATGAAACTCGTAAATTTTAAAACAACTTACAATTAAAAAAAAAACAAACCCAAATATTTCAAGATTAAATACGACACATCAAAAAGAATATTCACTTGTAGTAAAGGACCTATTAAAAAATGTTTTAAATTCCATCCCAATAGAATGAAATGCCCTAGAAAAAAAAAAAAAAAAAAATTTAAGAATTTATCTGTTTTAGGATAAATTGTAGAATAAATATAGACACTAGCTTTGAATCCAGTAAACTCAACATTGTTTACTCAAGTATTTTGTCCTTCTCCGAACTTAAAGATATCATCTCTAATAGCAATATTAAACTAATATCTAGAAGTCTTATATCAATTAGGCCGAGTGTGTACTCGCCTGTGTACATTGCTTCCTTCATAAAGATGGTTTCACACTCACTAGGGGAGGACACACTCAGTCTCTCACAGATCTTGTTGGCAATTTTTTTGGAGATTCCTGGACAAAAAATATTAGACACGTATTTTGCCGTTCCGACCAATGGGCCCTAGAAGCCGAGAAAAAAAATAAAATAGCATTAAACTAATTTATTTTATATCTCGATATTAAATTAAATATTAATTTGTAATAAATTATTATTACAGTATATAATAATTATAATTACTTTAATATTTGTTATTATCCTATTTTGTTGGTTCTATCCTGTTCAATAGGGCTTTAATGAAAATTTTATAGGTGACCGGCAAGAGAGAAATTCCCCTGTAGTTGTTTACATCTGTTTTCGTGCCTTTTTTTGTGAAGAGGATGGATCAGAGCGGTTTTCCATTCTTTTGGTATCTTCTCTTGTTCCCAGACCTTCTCTTGTTTTATATGTATATATGTATATACATTAAACAAACCTTCATTCTTTTTTCTTTTTTTTTTATCTTTTTACTCTCAGTGAACATAAGTTATATATATATATATATATATATATATATATATATATATATATATATATATATATATATATATATATATATATATATATATATATATATATATATATATATATATATATATATATATACATATATACATATATACATATAAAATCAAAATCAAAAACAACAAGAACTAAAACATGTAGAATTGAAGTTCATGCTAAAGTCAAGAGGCATATCCCTGAGGAAATATATTACGACTCCTTTCGACCTCATTAAATTTTTATCTGAATTTGAAGGAAAATAACCGACTAATTGTAGATGTTTCTATTTCCAATCGGTGGTTAGTCTTCCACGTCCTTAAACTACAGCTATTTGATCTGATTTTTTGTAAGAAAAACACATTTCAGCAAACTGACCATTGGCCTAATTTTTGCTTTCTCAACATAAAAAAAAAATAATAATAATAAAACAGTCCCGGCGCAGTTAAAATTCATGGCACATCAAAGCCTATATACCAAGCAACAAGAATATGCAAAAACTACAAAAGGATATTTGAGGATTTTTTTAAAAGCCTCTTCAAAGTTTGAATAATTTTCAAACTGGCCAACGAAACTTAATTTCATTGGCGAAACTTAAATTCATTCACGCATGCAATGAATATAATAAGTGCTCAGCTTACCAATTTAAGTAGTATATTTTAAAATAGATACCATGACGTGTATGTTGCATCGTTGACAATAGTTATTTTTTATCCAATAAGATTTGAATGAAACAAAATATAATTCGTGGCTAATATGATATAAATGGCAAAACGAAAATACTCCAGACGTTTTTCGATTGTGTTGACTTAAACGAATATTTAAACAATGAAATAATCATACTAAACAATTGTCTAAGGCATATTTAAGAATATCAAAAGGTAAACAGCTCGATAAAAAATACTTCGATTTTTTATTTTTGACCATTGACGAAGCACTGTGCCCCGGTTCAATAAAAACAGTACTACTATTGCACATTTCCATCGGAAAATAATTATGAAAATGCGGATTCATACAAAGTGGAATTGTGCGGTATCAGTTCTAAAGGAGGTTCTGTTCGGTCTAAAGCAATTATAAATACAGGAGATATGAATTAATAGCCGAGAGGCCATCGATGCTTTCAGTGCAAAGTTTACAGACAAATCTCCAAGAACTGTTCTTCATCTGCAAATGGTAAGAGGAGCATATCAATTCCAATCTATAGTGCAAATACATCGCTCTTTGCAGCATTTTCTACGCGATAGTTTATTAATTTCAAATAATCCGAATAGTGGTGCGTCCTGTCACTTTTGTAGGGGCCACGAAATGTTAAAAAATGCGAGAAAGGCTGACAAAAGATCCTTCACTGCCGCTAACAATGAGAGAATGACATCGGATATCATTAGCGATATTTTATAAACATTGAAAATTTCACGTAATTCCTCAGATACAAATGCAAATAGTTTGTTGAAAATCAGTCTGACAGCAAAATTAAATTTTAAGTGCTAACAATGGAGGAGAGTTGTGTGTATCAGACCTCTTGTCCTTAATCTCCACAGCAAGTGGAGCACCTTAACCGCTATATTTTAGCTTGTGCAAGACGTCTGTTGATAGAGTCTGGACACCCAGCCTTTATTTTGGGTGGAACATGTAAATTGTGCAAGTTACCTTTTGAACAAGTCGTTGTGCAAGTCATTTGATACAACTTCAGAACAAGCCAACACAATCAGTTGTATATTGGCGGGATCAAGCGTGAATTGTAGGATCAAATGGACAACAAGACCTTGTAATTGGTTGAACTCCCTGCTTCAAAACAAACACTTGCATGCTAGGGGAATATCCCTCTCTGGAAGAAGAGAGATACCTGTGGTAAAATAACAAGCCATAAAGCAAGATTCGTCCAGAGATTCACCCTATGGAGGGGAATAGATTACGAAGAAACATTTTCACCAGTTGTCAGATGAAGTTTCATCAGATAGCTTATATCGCTGGCTGCAGAGTACAATTTAGACATTGATCATATGAACGCACTATCCGCATTCCTTTAGGGAGACCTTCAGGAGGAAATTTATAGAGCTCAGCCAAAAGATGGTTTCCATCAGATCAAGTGCTGGAACTCCAAAAGTATATCGACATCGAAAGAGCTTGTATGGTCTCAAGCAAGCGAGCCGAGTATGGAATCAAAAATTGGATATGGTTCTACAGTGGGTTTGGTTTGACACAGTCAAAATTTGACTCTTGTGTTTATTTCAAAATAACAAGAAAATGTTCGATAATCGTGGCTGTCTGGATGGATGACCTGTTAATTTTGCCATATATACATAGCATTATAAAATCAGATCAAGTTGTAATTAAAAAGATCATTTAAGATGACCGACCATGGTGAGACCAAATCATTTTTAACTAACCCGTGATTGGCAACCAAAGAAAATTATATTGAACAGATTCCAAAACGGCTGAAGATGAGAAAAGCAAATCCAGTAATCGCTTCGATGTCCAACGGTGAGAAATTTTCTAAAATCCAGGAGCCACCAATAGATGGAGCAGGGGACAATATGAGAAAATCCCGTATTAAGAAGCTATTGGTAGCCTCTTGATCACAGAAAAGTCTTAAGGCCAAATATATAGCGTTTTCTGTTAGTTGTCTAAGCAGGTTCAATAATAATCCAGGCATGTCACACTGGGCAGGTGTGAAACGGGTACTGAGATACCTCCGCTGAACTTCATCATACAGGCAACGATTTGATGGATCCAAGGTTGGACCCATTTATGGATAATGTGATGCCGATAGGGATGAAAGGTCAATAACAGGCTACATTTTTGTCAAGTGCGGTGCCCCGATATCCTAGTGCACTAAACGGTAGCCCACTGCAACTCTCACAACAGAGGCTGAATATATGTCAATGTCTTCAGCACCACAGGGAACTTTATTGTTAAGGGGTCTGTCTCTCTGAAGAGATAAAGCAGCCTTTAGGGAATCCTACTCAGATCTTTGACAACCAATCAGTAAAGGGCCAAGCACAATGACGTGTAGAGCACCATTTTATGAGAGAAAAGGTGCAGGGGGAGCTTCTGGCCTTCACATGTATACCAACCAAGAAGATGGTTGCTGACTCTTCAACTAAAGCGCTTGATGTGAATAAGTTCAATGAATGCATCAAGTTCCAAGGACTCTACAAATGGGGCGGGTGTTGGACAGTTGATTTGTGTATTCGTGGCAACACTGTTTCTACCATGTGTCTTGTTTATAGTCTTTATTGAATTTGTATGTTGTATTACCATCCGTTGTATTGCGTCAATTAAGTTGGTTACCAGAAATTCACAATGTGCCTCTGGTTTTAGTCAATTCAATCCTAGATCTATAGGAGAGGAGTTGTGGTTCGATGCCGTTACCAAACATTTGCAATGCAGTCCCAGAAACTCGGCGTAGTGTGGACCGGGAGGATGCCGGAGTTTATGAAATGCCGGATTATCGGAAATAACGGCTAAAAATAAAATTAAGACAGTTAGTCCTAATTTTAGCTTAGTGAAAAATTACAACTAAAAACTATAAGGAAAACTTGATAAGTGTAACAAATAAGAGCGGGACTTGGGCTTGGCTCAGAGGTTAAAAAAAAACTTCGTTACCCTAGCAACCATGGGAAACGAAATATCACTGGCTTAGGGTGAAATTAATTCTAAGTAATTAATTTCACACCTCCTACCCTTCCAGGCAGGACATCCCGTGTAACTGAGACGGCAAGGAAGGGGAGGAAGGAAAAATGTATAATAAATAATCATTGTTTTTGGGTGTGATATTATTTAGTATTCTAGTCATTTTAGAAAGCTTTAATGTTCTAGTTATGTAATATGCTATAAGAAACAGGAGGAACTTTCCATTAAATATTTCCAGTAGATTGTTCCTATTCCATTTTTTGCCTTATTGGATGAATTTCATTGATTGTATTGGACCTACTCTAGTAGCTTTTTTTTTTTTTTTTTTTTTTTTTTTTTTTTTTTTTTTTTTTTTTTTTTTTTTTTTTTTTTTTTTTTTTTTTTTTTTTTTTTTTTTTTTTTTTTTTTTTTTTTTTTTTTTTTTTTTTTTTTAACTTAAGAGATCTCCTTTCTGTTCAGTCTTCTTCGGGTCGACTAAGTCTAAGGCATATCCAAAGTCACTATGTTTTGAATGAAACCGATATATTTATATTTTTGCTGCTCTGAATGAAACCATTATTTAAGGTAGAAAAAATAACGTTCTTTCCGAAAATGCTCTATTTCGAATCCTATCCGCAAAAGATGCTTTATTCTGCTCCAAGTTTGATTCAATTTCGACCGGAGCGAAATTTTTCCATTCTTTGAGGATTAGATCTGGGACGGAACAATAAATATCGATCCTTCGTTTTTACTTTCTCATCCTTCAGAATTAAGTATTGAAATCGCCTAAGAATTCGACTCCGATATTTTAATGTTTCTTGACGTTTCATAGGGTGTGGAATCCAAAAAACATAAAATCTCAGTGGTATAGGTCCGTCCGTCCGGAAAAGTTTGTTCCAACCAATGGTAGAAACCTGCGAATCGGATTTCAACCGGGTTTTTTCTAAATGTTTGGTTTGTGATCAAGTTGACCCTAAAGAAGACCCGATAATGATCGGTTAAGTTTAAGGCAGTAAAAAAAAAAAAAATTAGTTCTCTGATTTTTTTTTGATTTTTTTTGATTATTTTTTTTAAAATTTTATTTATTTATTTTTTAAAGGGTGAGAAAGTACTATGCATCTCTACGAGCCATCTTCAGCGAATATTTTTAACTAACTGAATGTGAGAAAAGTGGAAATAAGTACCAAATCCTTCCAACCCATTTGTTTTCATTTTAAATCCAGTTCGTCAATGTTGGTAAACAAAGCATTAAAGATCTGAATTTGATTCATGTTGTCAACACAGGAGATAATAATATAACATTGCGATTTTTGGATCAAAACTCAAAAGAATGTTTTCTTCAAAACTCGGAAAAAAAAAAAAAAAATCCATCTAAAATGCCTGTTCCCAATGGTTTCATTTTTAGGGAATTTCCCGGAGGAAAGGAAGCTATTGAAGTATTTTTGGATTGAGGATAATTGGATGATTTTTGGAGGATTATAAGGATTTCTAGGGGGAAATTCGCTGCTTCCCGAGGCTGTCTCGGGGCTTTTTTTTTTAGTTGTTTGGTTTGGGGCCAAAATCAAGGTTCAGAAAGAAACATGTGGGATCGATATTTTTTGGCTCCGCAGGATTAAATCCTCAAGGGATCCAAAAATATCGCTCCTGGCGGATTCTGTTCCGTTCGGGAGCGGTTGTTTTATAACAAAATGATATCGTTCCAGTCTAGATCGGAACGATTTTTCTTACAGAATATTGCTCCTGCTCGAACGATTTAAATGAGATCGATTAGGAACGCTTCTTTGGGAACGAATCTTCGGTCTCTGACAGTGGGTAAGTTCAAGTCTTAATGCAATGTTCTATTACTGACGTACCAGGGTGAGCGAGTTATGATTCTTAAAACTTTAGACTGAAAAGTTTATAATTTTTGAACTTGAGTCTTTTTCCGAATTAAATTAAATTATATTTTTGTAATTTTTTTACAATTTAGTTAATAGGGTGTATAAAAAAAATGACCGTTTTTATCAAATTCCAGAGTTCAAAAGTCTGTAAATATCTTAATGCTATTTATTATTTACCAATACTTAATAATCCCTTTAGAGCATTCTCTAAGCTTGTTTCTAACACTGGACTTCTTAAAAAAAAAAAAAAAAAGCCTCAGTTATATATTTCAAAGAAGAAACATGACAGTGTCCTACCAAATTCTCGTAATTTTAAGACATTACTGGAAAAAAAAAAATTCACAGCCGCTTAAGCAACTCGTGAAATTATTAAATATGAAGGGGAAGGTGTCCTTGAAGAGCGCACTTCGCGGCGTTGGTTTGAAAAATTTAGAAGTGGAAATACGACGATGGAAAGGAACAAGGGCTCCGGGCGGCCACTCATGGATATTGATGAGGTTCTGAAGGAAGCTGTTGAGTCAAATCCATCCACAAGTACTCGCGAACTTGCCAGGGAGTGTGGTGTGTCGAAAGATACTGTTAGTCATCATCTTCTCTCCATGGGGAAGGTGTAAAAGAACTGTAGACTAGTCCCTCACGAACTTACTCCTCAACAATCAGTAGTCGAACCAAAGAAAAGTTCACAGAACTTCATGGGTTTGAACGCCTGCCTTATCCACCATATAGTCCAGACCTCGCACCTTCGGATTACTACTTGTTTCGATACATGGCCCATTTTTTTCAAGGAAAAAAAATTAATAATTTTGCGGAAGTTGAAAATGCTGTTCAAGAGTTCTTTGACAGCCATCCCAAGGAATGGAATCAGCATGGCATCGAGCAATTGGCTAGCAGATGGGTAAAGACGGTAGATAATAATGGACTATACTTTGAGTATTAATTGTATTTTATATCAAAGAAATAATAATACAAATATTTGTTTCAAAAACGGTCATTTTCTTTTTTTTTACACCCCATTATTAAAATCTTTCTATATTAGTGTATATTATAGAAATTAGTATTATAATAATTCACATTTTTCATATTTCTGTTTCAGAAAATGAATTTGCCCAAGCCCAAAGAAGAGGAAACACCTGATAAGTAATTATTGTTTGATTATTATTGAATTCTATCATGTTTTTTATGAATTTTTTAATATTTTAAAATTCCACGTTTTTATATTTAATTTTTTTCTTTTGTATTGTTAAATTTCTGACAATGAAAATTCCGATAACAAGATAGTATTTAGTCACTGAAGGAGATCTTGATTATTCAAACCTTTGGGCTAATAGTGATACAATCACACATGTTAGTTTGGGGGACGTTTGTTCTGAAGTCTTTTTTTTTGTTTCAAAAGAATCCATAGGTATTTATTGACAGTTAATATAACGCTAACTTTCTTGTTACAAAAGTACCGTGTAAGAATTAATGTGAAGATTTAATTTAATTTAAATGAGGACTCCCCTTGGAGTTTCTTTATTTATTTAGCGACCGGAAATCAGCTGCTGAGATTATATGAAACTATCATCTTGAAAATATTTTCAAAATTTTAATTATTACATATTTTGGTAATTTTAAATCCGTATAATCTACTATATCCAACGAAATTAGGTTGCGCTCTGCAACACATTGGCGCGTCTAAATCTTTTCCATCTGCTCCCTGGAGGCTGTTAAGCGCTAATCCATTCAGTAGCCTTCAGATCAGCTGACTCATTAGCAACGTTTATTTCAAGATAATTTTACATGTACTGGTCATATCCTCTGTAATCTTATTCAAGGGCGCTTTATTATTATTTATTATCAAAGCGACTTCTGGCTCACAAAAGAGTTTGGTCCAAAGTTTTTGGTCTAAATATGTTTCTGAAAAGATTGCGTTGAATGAAATATGACGTTTTGGTAGACTAATTGTAGTCGAGGCGTCTGCTCCATTCGAAAGGACCTAAAAATTTATGACTTTATCAGCAAACAATTTTTTCTCGAACGGACATGAAATTTAGGAAAAAAATAAGTGAAAGGAATACACCAATAGCAGATAGAACAAATGTAGATGAGCAGTTATATTATCATAAATAATGTTGTTGTTTTACATCATTTCATGTATTCAATTGGTTCATGTTAGATTTCGTGATGTGGAAACCACGGTTGTTTCAGACCTGACAGCGACATAGAGGACACAGAAGCGACCTTGCGACCGCGGATGGTGAATGCCAAAGTCCAAGTGAGCGTGAATACCACCGACGCTGAAACTCAAGCTGGCAACGCCTTTATTAGAGGTACACAGTTGTTGGGACGAACTATATCAACGTTCCAACCACCAGATGAAGATCCTCTTACTGTGTTTGTGAAATGGATTTTATTGTTTGTTAATATATAGTAATAATTTAGTATTATAATTACTTTTATTTTTCAGTGTTTTAGGACAATTTGGAAGGTGGCAATTTCTAATAACTCTCTTGTTGTTCTTCTTTAACCTTCCTTGTGTATTTCAATTAATTGTTTCTGAGTTCGAAGGCGCGTTTTTGGGAGACTTTTGGTGTGCTAGACCTCAACGTCTCAAGAATTTAACAATCGAAAGGTGGAAAGAAATCAGCGGAGTTCACTCAATTACTGTAAATATCACTAATAATGTTTTAAAAGGTTTATTAAGCGAAAGCTAATTCTAAAATTCACACATAACGTTCATATTACAAATGTTAAGTGATAGTTTCAATGGGAAATCCTTTTTAGTTTTCTATTACTTTATACATAAGAATAAACATGTTCTTGATGATTTATTACGAACAGGATGAAGGTGGTTATGATCGTTGCCATATCAAAAATCTTAATTATAACAATCTAGATCCAGATAATCCATCTACATGGATAATAAATGGACCAGATCTTGTTTGTGACGATTGGGAGTATGGCCTTAATAAAGAATCAATAGTTTCTGAGGTAAGAAAGTAATTTTGATCATTATTAATAAAAATAGTCGGAATGTTAATTATGCAGCTGGTGGGGTTAACACAGGTGGGGTTAAGCCACAAGTAATACACTTCTAATGGAAAAATATGGATTATTTAAGCAACTAAATTCTCTGCTTCTATTAGGTTATTTATTTTGGCAATTGTTGGAGCTATTTCTCCTCTAATCCATCATATTAAGTAAAGCTCTTCATCTGTACAATTTTCATTATTATTATATTCGTTTCAGCTGTCTATGGGCTACGATTATACAACTTCCATCATTTTTTTCAATTTCTCTTTCTCCTTCCTCTTTGGCCAGTACTCCTCTATTTGTTGGCTTGTTCGCGCTCGTTCTTCTACCAAGAATACTTCCTCGTTCTTTCTTCGGTCAAGTCCTTCACCCCCGTGACAATTTTCATTATTATATTAATAATTTTTTTTATTTATCTTATTTTTATATTAGAGGCGGTGGTTACTGTGCAAGTTAAGGAGTTAATCATTTTCTTGAAAGAAACGGCATCAGTTGATTTTGATTTCGATTAAATAAATTTCCTTTTTACCCTTGTTAGAATAGGTTAGTAACCTGTTTGATAACCTTTCCTTCTTATTTATTTATTTATTTATTTATTTTTTTACAAGCATCTACCCTAGAGGGTCATTAGCAACAACAAATATATGTGTTTTTTTTAACATTCAGTTAATTCAAACATTATTGGTATTAAAAGTAAGCATAATTATACAAAGTTATAAACATTGGATATTTTCAAAAATTTAAATAAACTTTGCACAGACGTTTCACTGTCACCAAGAGCGATGTCCATCCGGTTGGCCATTCCGCAATCTTTCCTTACATCCTTGTATTCCTCGCAGTCCATTAAGATGTGCTCCACGGTCATGGGTACATTGCAGATCCTGCAGGTCGGTGGATAGAGTCCCTTTAGAAGATACGTGTGCGTTATGGCTGTGTGTCCCATTCGTATCCTTGCCAAGACAGCTTCTTCGCGGCGATTTCTCCTTTCTGATGTTCTCCATACGTCAGGACTACTTTTAATTTTGCCTAATTTTTCAGCTGTTTTGTTCCACTCTGTAATCCATGATTCATATATTCTTTTTTTTATATGAATACGCCAATCCGATGCAGTCGTTTTATTGATGTATATGACGTCTGAATTTGGTTTCAATCTTGCAGCATTTGCAGCTTGGTCTGCTTCTTCGTTTCTTCCGATGCCCAGATGAGAAGGAACCCAAAGAAATCTTACCACTTTGCCTGAACGTAGACATTCCTTCTCAAGAAGTTGGATTTTCATCACCAAAACGTCTTTTGAGTTTCTGTTTTCCAGTGATTTCAGTGAGCTTAATGAATCGGATACAATCAGATGATATTTGCATTGACTATTCATTATGAATGTCAACGATTTCCAGATTGAATAGAGCTCACCGGTGTATGCACTATTCGATTCTGGTAGAAGAAATTTGTAACAAACAGAGCCCATAATAATGGCACATCCAACTTCAGAGCTGGATTTTGAAGCATCGGTAAACCAAAAACAGTAGTTGAAGTACACTTCTTTTCGTTCATTAAACATTTTTTGGTAAATGTGATGAGGAGTCGTGGGTTTTGAAAAAAATGATAGACTGTAATCAATCGTACTTTCTGTTTGTATCCAGTTAGGTATTGGATTGCCTGGGAATTTAAAATATTTAGGGAAAGATAATTGTAAATCATTTGCCCATATTTTGCATCTACAATGGAAACATTTGCAGGATCGTCTATGCTCTTCATTCAAAATCGTATGTGTTGTAGGATCGTAAGCGAGGAGGTGTTTTTTTGACATAATTTGGCCGAAGTATGCTAAACTCAAATATTTTCTCCTTAATTCTAAAGATGGCTCACCACTCTCTATGTACAAACTTTGGGCAGGTGTGGTTCTGAATGCACCAATACAAAGACGAAGTCCCTGATTATGAATAGTATCTAGTGATTTCAGTGTTGAAACACTAGCAGAACTGTAGGCAACAGCTCCATAATCAATGATAGGCCTGATCAGAGTACGGTACATCATTAATAAAGTTCGTCGATCTGATCCCCACTGAGTGCTGGACAGAACTTTTAATAAATTTAGCCCTTTCTGGCATTTTGCTTTTATTTGACGAATATGTTCAGACCATGTTAGCTTTTTATCGAAGTAGATTCCTAGGAATTTGAAAACTTCTTCAAACATAATAGGTTGTTGAAACAAACTTAATGACGGGTGCGTTTGGCATTTTCTCCTTTTACAAAAATGGATGGCCACCGTTTTGGAACTTGAAAAGTTGAAACCAGTATTTTTAGACCATGATTCGAGATTCCCTAGAGTTGTTCTTAATTTCCACTCGATATATTCTATTGACTTGCTTCTTATATAAATAGCAAAGTCGTCAGCAAACAAAGAACAATTTACTTCTGCAGGCGTTGTATTTACAATGCTATTTATGGCTATTAAAAATAATGTTACGCTTAGCGGAGATCCTTGGGGCGTTCCATTTTCCTGATGGAATGATTGAGAAAGGTTAGATCCAACCTTAACTTGAAACGACCTATCTTTAAGAAAATTGTTAATAAATGTCAATAGCTGCCCTGAGAGACCGAGTTTGGATAGTGTACTGACAACATTATAGCGCCACATCATGTCATATGCTTTTGTGATATCTATGAAGACAGCTACCAGGTGTTCTTTGTTTGAAAAAGCCCTTTGAATTTCGTTTTCAAGCTTCGTGATTTGGTCGATAGCAGAGCGGTGTTTTCTGAATCCACACTGGGAAGTTGAAATGAATTTTTTTGAGTCCAAGAAATAAATTAGTCTATTATTAACCATCTTTTCGAGAAGTTTAGAAACACAAGAAAGTAGTGAAATAGGCCTATAGTTATCGATGTTTATATCTTTTGTAGTTTTCCTGATTGGAATAACGATGGCCTTCCTCCAGGCTTCGGGAAACATCCCTGTCGTCCAGATTTCATTATAAATTGAAAGGAGAAATGAATGTGCAATTGACGGTAGTTTCTTCAAAAAAAAAAAATGGGATCTGATCGGGGCCTGCAGTAGATTTATCTTTGCATGTGTTTAAGATAAAATTCATTTCAGCTAGAGTAAATGGCTGATTAAAAATTTCTGAGCCATGTGTATGAAATTCAATCGAGCTTTTTTCTTGTTCACATTTATGCTGCAGAAAATCGATGTTATAATTATCAGTTTTCGACATAGTAGAAAAGTGATTTCCAAAATGCTCAACTATTTTACCAGGGTCAGTTATGATTTGATTATCTACTGAAACCGAAGAAACAAAGTCAAGTTTTTTGGATCCTTGGATGGCATTAACTTTTTTCCATACTTCTGTTATGGTAGTATTATTGTTGATAGAATTGACGTAAGTCATCCATGAATTTTTTTTGCTGGCCCTCAATATCTTGTTAGCAATTGATCTCATTTTTTTAAATTCAATTAAATCTTCCAGCGATCTTGTTTTTTTGTATCGGTTCAGTGTTTTTTTTTTATTCATAATTGCGATCCGGCAGTCTTCATTCCACCAAGGAACTAGACGTCTGTCATTATAAATTACTTTGTGTGGAATATTCATTTTTGCTGACTCTATGACACTTTGGTTAAAGAAAGTAATTTTGTTCTCCAGATTGACATATGATTCTTTTTTCATTACCATTTCTGATTCTATCAACAATGAAAACTTTTCCCAATTCGCTCTTTTAATTGACCATCTCGGAACTCTATGTAATGTAGCATTTGAAATATCATAAAATTTAACTGTCACAGGAAAATGATCACTTCCATACAAGGTGTCCTTTACGCTCCACTGAACTTTATGTAAAAGTTTAACGTCTATGAATGATAAGTCGATTGCGGAAAAGGATCCATTGGCACAAAAATGAGTAGGGGAACCGTCATTAAGTAGAATTAAAAAAACTATTGAGATCTAAAAATTTCTCTATTTCTCTTCCTCTATTCTTGTAGTCTGATAAAGTTGAACCCCACAATTTATTGTGACCATTCATATCTCCGACCATGATTAGAGGTCTTGGGAGTTGGTCAACTAAAGTTTGGAGATCATTGGCAGTGAAGTCTCGGTTTGGAGGTATATAGATATTGCAGACTGTGATAGGTTCAGGTTTGTATAATTTTATAGCAACAACTTCTAAGGATGAGTCAATATTAATCCGTTCAGAATATACTTCTTTTTTTACCATAATCGCTACTCCTCCCCAGGCAGATCTGCAATCATTTCTGTCTTTTCGGTAGATGTTAAATTTTTTTAAATTAACAGCTTGTGATTTTAAAAAATGTGTCTCTTGTAAACAGCAGCATATGGGATTTTCTTCAGCTAAAAGTAATTTGAAGTGCTCGTAATGTTTGTAAAATCCGTTACAATTCCACTGTAATATGATTGGGTTTTTTGTTGTAGTCATTTTATTAAAGTAATGAAAAGTTGTTAGTCAGTTCCTAGTTGTCGGTGCTGTCGTCTGTATTTAATGTATTTTCTGTAGAGTCCCACTTTCTTTTTAATATCTTGGATATCCTTAATTTGGATCGTCTGTCAGTTGTGTGTTTCTTTGCTTCGGCAAGCATGTCTTTTAAGCCCTCTTTGTTGTTCGTGAACTCGTGAACTAGTTCGCTGAAGTTTTTAGTTTCAGACGACATTTGAATGAATTTCACCATTTCATCAAAAGAAATGGGATATTTATGTAAATTATCTTCTATTAACTGTCTAGCATTTTCGAAGTTGGTTTCAGTATTGATATTGGTCTTTTTCAGTTTTTTTGACTTATTCCGAGAAGGTTGAGGTGCTGGTATTGGTGGGAAATCTTGTAAATTAATGGTATTTTCAAACTCATCCGGAGAATCTAGAGATAAACTTAATTCTATATTGGATAAAGTAGAAGCAGGAGGACTTGAGTAACATCGTTTAGTGCCAGAAACCGCCACGGGTAACGCTGCTAAATTATTGCTCGAATTAACAGCTGATTCGGCACCGGAACTATCTACAGTGATATTGTTTGACTCATCACCATGGCTACGTGATACTTGGTTTAAAGGCTCTATTCCGTTACTGTCTTCTAGTGACTCTATTTTCAAAGGGTCTCCATGACAACCTCCTATGGTCGTTGGAGCCTTATTAACCATATGATTTGGTGTGTCTAATATTGAAGAATTTGTTATTGTTTCACAATTATTTTTAACATCTTGATCAAAATGTATTAATAGGTTTTCTTTCCCGTTAGATGCCTCCTGAATATTGTTATCATTATCGCACTCAGGGCAATCTGTAGATATATGACCCGGTTGTTTACAAATAAAACAAGTGACAATGTCTTCACTGAAAAAAAAAAAAATTCGATATGATACATTGTCATGTTTTATAAGTAAAGACGTTGGAAGTTTATTCAAATCTTCGGGTGGAATATACACTTGCCGTCTAAAACTTAGAACGTGCGCCAGCCTTGGGTCTTGGTAACCAGCTCTTAGAAAATGCATGGGAGAGACTAATTTAATACCTAGGCTTCTGAGTTCATTTTCTATTGCTTCGTGTGGAATTGAAGGGCAAGCATTAGAAATTATTATACGTTTGGCTGGGTTAATTAGACGTTTTATAATTATTTGTTTGTTGTCGATGGTTATCGATTGATGTTTTTTTAGGAGGTTATCGATTGCTTCCTTATTGCTAAAATGGATACAAAATCTTGAATTGGATATTCTAGAGGTGTATCTTATGAATTTTGGGTCTATTAATTCTGCGATTTTGAGAACATATTCTTTTTGTTTTATGCCTGGTAATGTATGTAAAATGATAGCATTTTCTCGTTTTGAAAAACGGTCTGAAGCGGTGGCTTTAGCATATGTGGTTTCAGTTGCGTTGAGGTTAGACTGGGTTTTCGAGTAATTACTGCTTTGGATTAGTTCCATTTCTTTCTGTTTTTGATTTGTTGGTTTCAAAACATTCTGAGACGTTTTTGAGGTACTAAGAACTGTTGCCATATTGTTCCAGAGCCAAAGCTCTGTACGCCTGTAAAAGGCGTTAAATAAATTGACTGACTATATATATCACTTTTTTTTTTAAATAATGGTACACGCGCACTAATATTGTTCAATGTGCACAAAATAAAGTCAATAAATGCATAAATAGCACTCGAAATATATAAATCTTTGGGACTGACCTGAAGCGTGTCTTCTTCACATGGAGCCCAAACAGCTGATCCCCTTTCCTTCTTAATAATAAAAGTTAAAAGAAATTACGGAACTGAGAGGATTAACTTTCTCTGGAGGAAGTACCCCTAAACTTCAAAATAATCGATAGCAGAAATCAGAACCAATGCTGATCTGTTAGTTCTAATTACCTCTTTGGGTTGGAAAAGGGACGAGAGCTACTTTTCGAAAGATAGGTAAAAGTAGAAAAAAGAGAGAGTTATCTATATTTAAATTCAAATGTGAGTTATTCTTGAGGCATAATTTGAGGTTTTCTTTATTAAAGCTAATCATTCCAGGCTTAATGCCCTTTCATGAAGTTAGCTCAACTATCTTTAAAATTTAAAAGCATACATATCTTGCAGATTATTCTAGATAAAAAAAAAACTGTTGAATTAAATGGATTTGTCACAAAGTACTTAATTAATAAGTTTTTAAACCTTGTTTTCATTAATCTCATAATGAAGCTCCAGTAAAATTCTGATTGCAAGGAGGGCCATCTCAAATTTAACCAACTTATATTTGAATATCATTTCTGATGTGCCACAATTCCAAATTTTCTACTTTGTAATATTGCCAAATTGTTTTGGCAATTTTTTTTCCTCATGTAAATCATGGTAACAGATTGATATTATTTAGAATAATAAAAGGTGTCAACCTTTCTGTTTTTAAAAACCAAAACATTTTGCAGTGAAATTAATTACTAGCATCAATCATAAAAATGTAAGCTAATTTAAAAAATATAAATCTTTGAAAACTTAAATTAATTTCAAAATTATATAATTTTATTTTTATAATCATTAGAAGCATTATCTTTGGTAATCATCATTGTTTTATGTTTCTTATAATAATATTTTTTTATTTAATAAAAAAATGATTTTATTTTCCATCTCTCGTCTCTTGGCAGAAAGGAATACCTCTTGTTTTCATCAGTCACTTAAATACGTCTTCAGGTGTAGATAAAACTTTCTGATAGCAGAATATCAAGAATTACATGAAAAATTATTCAAGTATTGTAGAAATATCACAGCTTTAAACCCAATTCACTGGATTATACTTAACCCTTGCTTTTAATGGATGGGTAAAAATCCTTTTTTAAAACGCTAAAAATAAACATGAAACAACCAAAGCTTTATAGAAGGTATCATGGAAAAGTCTTTCCTATACATTTCATATAATGAATATTTAACATTAAATTTTTAGAGTTTATTATTATTCAAAGATTTTGGATTAATGTTTTTTATGCATTTAGAGTTCAAGATTTCTTGTTCAAGTGGTTCTGCATGTTCTTTCTAACAGCCTCCATGAAACAAGCATTATAATACCCAACCTAGGCTTGTATCATTAATAAAATCTTCAATTTAATTATCTCCAAAATCCAGCATTTTACTACTTTATTAATGTATTATACTTTACAGCATGTTTAAAAAAAAAAAAAAAAATTCCCATCCTCACATAAGAACCTTAAAATAATATAATTTTACAGACACTAACACTACACTTAATACAATTTAATTAAATTTAAAAAAAAATTAATTTTACCTATTTTACTGTGTTCCTAAATTGCCATACAAATAATAAAATAATTTCTATTGCATACTTCTATTCAGAATAAGGTCATATTTAAAAATGTTACATTTAATTGTCTTATGGGCTCAAAGGTTTATATCTGTTTACAATAATTGATTCACTTAACTAATTAAATTGGACAATTTTAAGTTTTTTAAAAATTAAATGATTGTTACTAAAATTCAAATTTTTATTATTGATTATTTATAATCAATTTTAAGTATTTTACAATTGTATTAAAATTTTAATCCTAATGTCTAATATTACCATAGCATAATTAGTTCCGATTTTTCTGTATCTGTTTCACAATTTATTACCTCTAAGTCAAAAACTCACATTTTTTTTTTTTTTTTTTTTTTTTTTTTTTTTTTTTTGAAATAGTGAAGCAGCAAACAAAAACATTTATTCAAAAAGTAGATTTCAACTGACCTATTTCCAAATTCACTTTTTATAATTGTTAATTTGTATATTGAATAAAAATTTTCAGTGGAAATTGCCTTGTGCAAAAATAACCCCTACCAGTCTTGCTGAGTCAATGTTTGCAGTTGGTGGTCTAATCGGTAGTGTGCTCACTGGCTACTATATCGACAGGTATAAAAATCCAATCTAATAAATTTAAATGCTGATTTGTTAATCATAGAAACATAAATTGTGATTGTTTCCGCAGATAGAATGGGTCGGAGAAAGCTTTTACTTATATCCCAAGGCTTGCAGGCTTTGGTGAGCTTTTTGACTGCAATCACTCCATGGTACTGGACGTACTTGGTTTTGAGAATGATTCAGGGTTTTGTCACGACAGGCAACATTTTTGCAAATGTCATTCTATGTAAGTACAAATAGATCAACATAAATCGATATTCTCCATTATGTTGAGCTATTATTCATAATTTTATATTTTATCTTTCTTTCCCATCTGATATAGATTGCTGCTGAGGATACAAGTTACTAATTTTTTTTTTATAAACATTAATTAATGGTATTTTACAAATATTTCCAAAAGGCTATTATATAAATATATTTACATGTGAAAGGTATTTCCTTAAGCATGTTACAGAAGCATAAGTTACATATTATCATTTTTTTTTTTTTGTAGTTTACCTATTTGAAGAAGGAAAATTTTAAGAAAACTTGTACATTAAAAAAAAAGAAAGAAAAGTAAATAAGAAATAAAAATGTATTTACAAATAAAAATACATAGATTAAAATACACAGTTTGAATATATAGTTAAAATAAAATATAATCATAATAATTTTTTATATAAATCAATGTATACCCCACGTTGTAATGTGTATGTAATGTCAATTAATGTGTTCACTACGTTTGTGGTTGTACCTTTCAGTGATGTCTAATCTCCTATTTTCTTAATGATGGAGTTCACGGAAATTGGGGTAAGGGAAAAGAGTTTTTGTGTCTGTAAGTGAGTATGTTGTTTAATTGATGGTAGGTTTAAGTCAGATAACATATTTGAAATTCTGGTGAACATCGGACAGTTATTTACTATTCTCATATAATTTGTATAATTTCTAATTTCCTGTAGTTGGAGTCACAAATATAGCTCCAGACAGGAGCGGAATATGTTTATATTCGACGTATAACAGTTTTGTACAAGATTAATCTATTTTTTATAGATAGTTAAAAATGTCTATTGAAATATGGGTTAATTTTTCTAATGATATTTTTAGCTCTATTGCATTTGTTATTAATATGTTTAAAAAATGTCAAAGATTTGTCTTATTCTAAGAAGTAACTGATGCGACTGTGCCCAAGGGATCCTGGTTCCATTTATAATTAGGCTCTGAGTTATGAGTGATCTTCTTTTAGTGAATGGCTTGTGTTTTTGGTACATTTACTTTATTCTTCCATTTTTCAAAATAAATGCTGAACCTTTTAAGGAGGGCCTGTATTTGGTTCACTATTGTAAGGAGGATGTGTAAATAGTGGTGTCATCAGCATATAATGATCGTTGTACTGATAGATAATGAGAGTGGATTTCAGATATACAGGGTGAGTATCTCTTAGTGTAAACAAAAAATTTGGTTAAACTAGATCAAAAATGTAGCTAAATGCCGCAAATCTCACCTTTCTATTCCAATCCGTTGCAGATATACGATAAATCAAAGACTTTTTTGAGGAAATCATGTTTTTTTTTTTTTTTTTCCATAAAAACTGTAATATCTCCATTTTGTCTAAATATTTTTCAAATTTTGGCCACATTTTCAGATTTAGCATTAAATTTCCTATAAGAACAGAGTACACGTAACCTTGAATTTTACAAACTTGGTATCTAAAGAACAGCTTGATCTTCACCTTATTTGGGGAAGTCACAATGTCTTATTTACTTCAACGCTCACCGTTTTTTGTAAAAACTATCCACAAAACGTCAAATCTCACAAAAACATTCAAATTTAATCAGCTTTCGAATGATATGTTAAACGTAATGATTTTGTTTCAATTTCATGGAGATATTTAGTTTTGAAACCGAAAAAACATGGTGTTCTCATTTGGTATACAAATCAGTTACTTGGGTAAATAAAACATTATGACAATCCCTTAATGGAAATGTGCATTTTAAACATAATAAACTCCTCATTGGAATAAAAAGCAAAGGAAAAAATGATTGTTTAATAGAAAATAAAGGAAAACTGTCAATAAAGCGACACTACATCAGAGGATATGATATTATTACATTTATATATTATTATTATTTAGGATTTATTTTATTAGATTTTCAATGTAATGTTTAAAATCCAGTGATAATGAACATAGACCTTAATTTTGCCATTAGCTTCTGAATGCAAATTGTGTCTAAGAATACTACTTTTTGAAGTGAATTTTATGGGCAGATGAGTCTGTTTTTACAGGGGATGGCATTTCTACCAATCAATGTATATCGTTATTATGAATGGTCGAAATGCCTTCCCCTGTAAAAATGAGACTCATCTAGCCATAAATCACATAATAAATAAATAAATGTAATAACATAAGATCCTCTGATCTGGTGTCGCTTTATTGACAGTTTTCCTTTATTTTCTATTAAACAATAATTTTTTTCTTTACTTTTTATTCCAATGAAGAGTTTATTATGTTTAAAATGCACATTTCCATTAAGGGATTGTCATAATGTTTTATTTACCCAACTAATCAAAACTAAATATCTCTATGAAATTGAAACAAAATCATTACGTTTGACATATCATTCGAAAGCTGATTAAATTTGAATGTTTTTGTGAGATTTGACGTTTTGTGGATAGTTTTTACAAAAAACGGTGAGCGCATTGTGACTTCCCCAAATAAGGTGAAGATCAAGCTGTTCTTTAGATACCAAGTTTGTAAAATTCAAGGCTACGTGTACTCTGTTCTTATAGGAAATTTAATGCTAAATCTGAAAATGTGGCCAAAATTTGAAAAATATTTAGACAAAATGGAGATATTACAGTTTTTATGGGAAAAAAAAAAAAATGATTTCCTCAAAAAAGTCTTTGATTTATCGTATATCTGCAACGGATTGGAATAGAAAGGTGAGATTTGTGGCATTTAGCTACATTTTTGATCTAGTTTAACCCAATTTTTTTTTTACACTAAGAGATACTCACCCTGTATAGGTTAAATAACGTAGGAGAAAGACAGGCAACTTGAAGAAGACCAGCTAATAGGTAGTTTGTTACTAATTAATAACAAATTTCCAGGAAGGAACAACAGAAAATTAACACTCCCTTGTATCATATACTAAGTTTTAGGTGTTCTTTTCACAGGTCAAGAGATCACGGGTAGAAACTGGATGGGACTTGTTAGCGCATCCTACATGTATTCTTATCCACTGGGATATATTATAGTCGCTGTATTAGCTCAGCATTTTGAGAAATGGCGCCATCTCCACTATGCTGTAACGTTCCTTTCTGTTACATTGTTGGCTACTTGGTGGTGAGCGAACCAATTATTTGTAATTCTAGAGATTTCCTTATAACCTCAAGTCAAATGATTTTTGCAATCAAAGTTACATAAAATAAATGAAGAAAAGCAGTTTATATGGAGAAGCAGTTTGCATTATGTCACATGCACACTTCTACTTAACTATTCTGTACTTTGTATTTTTGGAATTTTAGATTGAATATTTCCAACCTGGCATTGAGATCTTAAATATTTATTTTTGTACTAATAATGAAAAAAAAAAAAAAAAAAAAATTACCTGCACATTCTTATAAAAGAGACATCGATGGTAGAATGGGTTGTTATTTTCTGGAAACAGATATTGCTTTAGTAGTTAATGGGAAATATTGAAAAAGAGCCCTATATACTTTATTTTTTATTAATTAAATTGGATTTTAATGATTTTTTTTTTAAATTAAAATAATTTCTGGCCATTTTAATACATAAAATATATTTTGTTGTTGTTTATAACTGCAATTCTTGGTTTAAATAATTCTTGAACTGGACACTTGCTCCAAACACCATAGATTAAATTTTCCCATCATGCTGCAATGTGGGAGATCTATGATTATGACAATAATTATTATTTATCATTCTTCTTCTTTTTCTTTCGCTTTCCCCCATAGTGCCTTTCAGCATGGGGGTGCTCTCAGCCAAGTCCTCCAGACTTCCCTGCCTCTTGCCAGGAAGTGTTTTCCCACTCTTATATCCTAGCTGTTCTATGTGCTACATATGTGATGTTCTAGGATGTCCTCTTGGTCTCTTTCCAGTTGGGTGATATTCCATAGATTTGGCTGGATCACTGTGTTGTTCCATTCCACAGACATGATCAAACCACTGCAACTGTCTCTTCTCGAGTAAATCCTGGATGGAACTTATATTGAACGTCTCTCTCATGCATTCATTCCTGACTCTATCTCGTCTTGTTTTTCCAGCTTCTCTCCTGAGAATTTTCATTTCGGATGCAGTTATCCGACTTTGAAGCTTTTCCGTAAGGACCCAACTTTCATCACCATACAGAAGGATTGGAAGGTACACTGTTTTGAAGATGAGTAGTTTAATGTCACTATTTACCTCTCTTTCACCAATGACTATTACATATCTGGTAGTACACAGCATTAGCGCTGCCTATTAGGTGTGATATTTCATAGTCTATTTTACCTAACCTATGTAAGACTGTTCCCAAATAGCTGTAATCAGAGACTACTTCCAATTCCTCTCCATTGCATATAATATGTATATCTTCTTGGTGTCTGCCTATATGGAGAAATTTATTTTTTTCAGTGTTTATTGCTATACCCTTCCTAAATAGCTCTTCATGCCATTCTGTGATGGCCTGCTGTAATTTCTGTATGGAGTCCGCAATGAGAACTATGTCGTCTGCATAGAGGAGCATCTGTATTACAACAGGTTAACGATTCCATTGTCCTAAATGTGTCTGCCCTGTTCTCTGCTTGCATATGGTTGCTATATCATCCATATATAATAGGAACAGAAGAGGGCTCAAACAATCCCCTTGTTTAACTCCTTTTTCAATTTTGAATTCCAGAGACTCATGCCCATTAAGTCTTACAATTCCCTTTAGATCTTGGTAAATGGACTTAATTGCCTGTATTAAATTTTTGGGAACATTTCTTGCTCGTAGCGCTTCCCATATCTCCTCTCTGGGAACTGAGTCGAAAGCTGCTTTTAAGTCAAGGAAAGCCAAATATATACTTCTACCTCTATCCCAGCTTTTCTCCATTATATTTCTTAATGTGAAGATGTGGTCTTGTGTCTGTCTATTGGGATGGAAAGCCGATTGCTCATTTCCTATATCCTTTTCTACCAGTGGTCTCAGACGGTTCTCCAATATGGATGTGTATATCTTGCATACAACATGAGACAGGCAAATTGGTCTGTAATTTGTGCATTGACTCTGGCAGCCCTTTTTGGGAATAGGAACAATAATATTATACTCCCTATCCTTTGGTATCTTCTTTTCTTCCCATACCCTTTGAAATAAGGATTGCAGGACCTTCATGAGTTAACTTAATAAATTCGGGAGCTATATCGTCCCTTCCTGGGGCCTTACCTAGCTTCACCTTTACGATGGATCGCTCAATCTCATCTTCTTCGATGGAATCGTCATATAAATTATTATTCCAGTCCCTTGGCTCTTCATAGTGATGTCCATGCCTTAGGCTGTTCTATTTTTACAATAGATGTTCCATGACACCTTCTTCTCCTTGATCACTTTTCGGAGATCCTCACTCCACCAAGAGGTTCGTTTTCCTCTTGTACTTACGCATTTTACCCCGCAAACTGAGCCAGCTGCTGCCAGAATGGTTTCCTTAACGCTATCCCAGATTTTATCAAAGCTCACCTCTTGCAGCCTGCTATGTATTTCAATTTCGTAGAGAGCCTTTTAAAAATGTCATGAAGTTGTTTTACTTCAATTCTTTGGAAGATCTTTGGCTTCCTTCGCTTTTCTCTCAGGATACGAGTGTCAGCTACTAAGAGTAAATGGTCACTACTAATCTCTGCTCCACGTATGACCTTTGCATCAGTAAAAAGCCCTCTAATATCTCGACTATAGAGAAAATAGTCAATTACACTGTTTGCATTCCTCTCGGCAGCTGAAAATGTAATTTTGTGTACTGTTTTGTGAGGGTACTAAGAATTGCCTATAAGTAGGTCATTGTCAATGCAGAATTCTAGCAGTCAAAGTTGGTTCTCCGCCATGTATACCCATAACGCCCTGTGCTCTTCTGCAGTCATTTTCTGTATGGGCATTTAAATCTCCCATTACAATAATGCTCCTGTTAAAATTTCTACCCTTTTCTACCATTCTTTCGAAATCATTATCGAACTGCTCTTTGTCTAGGAATCCTGTGTCTTCTGTTAGGGCATATACTTGAATTATAGTAACCTTTCCAGTTTTTAGTTGCATGTTGGCAGTTATTATTCTTGGACTGATAGGATGCCATTCTTCTGGCATGGATTCAACCTGTCTGAACAACTCTTCACAAAATATAATGTTTAAACCAAAATCTAATATTATTATTAAAGAGATTATTTATCTCTTTACCACAACCTGATATATTACTTTTATTCTACATCGTAGTTTTGGCCCAAAAGTTCTATTAATAAGATCCCATTACCCAGATCAGATACAGTGTGATATCTTGGCTTCATCTTACAAGGACATGTTTTGTCTTGTAACTCACAGATTTGAATGCCGATTTTTGTGTGGGTAGTAGGGATCTATAATAGTGCAAAACTAGAGTTTTAGCCACCAATGAGCATTGGGAGCCGGGGAAAAAAAATAAAATAAAAATAAAAACCAATATGAAAATCATGTTTTTTTTTCTCAGCCAAGATAGTGAAATAATTTTTTCATGTAAAAATGAAGTTTTGTATGCTAACTCTTTACCACAACTGAACCCTGATAAATAATATCTTTAATAATAAAATCAGGTTTTGGTTTAAACATGAAATCTTGCATTAATTTGAGGATCAACAGGTTTTGGGTGTGGTAAAGAGATAACATACAAAACTACAATTTTATGTGAACAAATTATTTATCTATCTTGACTGAGAGCTGAGAAAAAAAATAAAACATGATTTTCATATTTTATTTTTTTTCTCTGATCTCAATGCTCTTTGAGACATAACTCTAACATATAACATATAACTCTAGTTGTGCACTATTATAGGTTCCTACTAGCCACACAAAAATCAGCATTGAAATCTGTGACTTACAAGTCAAAATGTCTCCTTGTAAGATATAAACTTATTATCTATCCAATTAAGGGTACCCAATATATAATCCCTTGGTTCACTATATATTCCATAGGCCCTTGGTATTGAGATATTTCGCTAGGCATAGATGTAGCTGCTACATTGGGGAGAAGGGCAATAAATACTTCAGAAGCGTTATTGTCACGACCTTATGTGGGAAGAACTACAAAACAAACAAATCAGAAAACTTCATTTCCTACAGTTTTGTCTGTTTCCTTGGATTTGCGATTTTAAAGCAATACTAAATTGAATTTTTATGTGTGTTTCATCATTATTTTAGACATGTGATGGGATTGGGAAAAAAAGAAGAAAAAAAAAATGCATTTATTGATATCTCTCTTAAATTAGTTATTCCAAACAAAAACTATTTTTTATTGTTTGACAAAACTATAATCATTTTATCAGGGTGATGCCAGAATCTCCTCGATGGCTCTGGACTCAAAAAGACATACATAATTTAATACATTTACTTGAAGATGCCTCACATATAAATGGAGAACAAAAACTTTCACATGAAGTTATCCATGCCATCAAATCGGTAAAAACTCAAGATATATAAATTTTAGTTATTAATTTTCTAGATCATATAGATTTATATCTTTGTATCATATTAAATGTTACTTTTGGTGTAAAATTAATAATATAGATATATATAGATAATATAATGGGGTAATAAATATATAGAGATTTTGTACTGTAATAGTTTAAATTGGATATAAAATCGTAAATATCTAGATAGGATATCTAAAAAAAAAAAATATTTTTAATTAGTTATGTTGGTATATGAAATATCTGAGGAATATTTTTAGAACTAATTACGCATACAGAAAATAACTATAAAAAAATAAAAAAATAAAATAAAAAATTATATATGCAGTGTATAAAATAAAATATTTCAAAATTATTTTATCTTACAAATTAAATTAAAACATCAAAAAGACGATATGCATGAACACAAATTCAATCCATTATTAAAGTTAAATAATTTTACTATCACAACAAACATTTACATCTAAAATAAATTTATCTTTAAAAATTAAACACTCATTTAATAATTAAAAGTTTTTTAAACTCAATTAACAATTTTCTTTAAATTTGTTAGTTCGTTACCTGTAAAAAAAAAAAAAAAAAAAAAAAAATTGTACAACCTTCTACTTTCCTTCTTTTGAATCAGCTATTTGCCTCTCAGCCATATGTTCACTGCTGTAATTCTCTTCATTAATTCATTATTAATTTTCAAACGATTCATTCTTGTTGGCTTGGGCCCAAGGGATGTTCTTTGACTGGATCCTTAACTCATTGTACTTCTTCCTCCAGAAAATTCTTTTCTCATCTTCACTGCCTTCTCAATCACCATATCCTTTGTTACATCACTACTTCTTATTAGTCAACTATGTAATATTTTAAAATATATTTTGATTTTTACATTACATATTAAATAATTGCATATTTTGATTTCGCTACAAATTTGAATAATTATGAATAGAAAGATTTTCATAGTTAGAGTACCTGGCATCGCAAAGGCTTGGGACCCTCATTTTACTTCCCTTCCAAAGGAAGGGCATAGCTTAGGATTTTTTACTCCCTTTAAAAAATCCTAAGGTCATCTGCCGGGCTGCGAACCAGCGATCTTGGGTCTAGTAGATTGCTATGCTAACCACTACACCACAGGTGATCCTTGTGTACAGCATTTGTTATTAAACCAATTTATAAATAAACATTAAAATATTTTAACTAGACCCCACTGCCTTTTTAAATAATGTTTGGAAAGTAAAATTATTAATTTTATTGAAAATTACATGTAAATTTTCATTTCTTTAACAAAATAAAATGTAATTAAAATTTCCACTCTTTTAAATAAAATTAATTAATGAAATAACAAAAAAAGAAATATTAAAATAATAAAATATTGAGCATAGTAATTGTGGATATTGAATTTTTTTTAATAATTATAATTTTCTCCTCAAATTACACCTATAATTCGAACAAATAAAATTAACACGTAACTGTTTTGATCAATTGCGTATCCCCTCCATTTAAATTAAAAATTTTTTTAAATTATGGAACCTTTGATTAGCCCATATGATTACATTGTTTATTTCCTTCTGACTGCATCCCTTATCATCTTCTTCTTATATGACAATTAAATGTTTAAATTTAGTAGAATAAGCACTTATAGCAGTTGATTGTTCAGAAGGGGCCAATGTTGGTGCCAGAAGACATACTGATGGTTCGCATAAGAGATCTATATGCTACCCCTGTCATGAAGAAACTATCGAAAACAACTCCATTTCTCTTTTTTTTCACTTATTTTGCATATTATGGAATTGTCTTGAGGCTGAACGGCATGTATACTGCTGATGTATATCGCACTGTATTATTCACAGGTAATAATTATTAATAATAATTGTAACATTATTGTATTGTAATAATAAATTATACTTGGAATTATCAGCAGAATATTTGTATATTGAAAACCCCTCAAGGTTTGACAGTATTTTCATTTCAGGAATTCCTGGAAATTGAAATTATTTTTGACAAGGATATGTTTTTTGGCTGGGGGTTTATACTTTTTTGCTAAAACGTTTTTTTCACATTCAAAAATGTAACATTTTGACAAACTATAATAGCTCCATTAATGTTGGTCTAATTGAAATTTGACAACAGTTTCCTGGTCAGAAATTTAATGGAGAATACTTTTTTTTAAATAACATTTGAATGAAAAAAGTCTTGCTGGCCTGCATTTTTTAAAGATTGATGCTTTTTTGACATACTCTAGCTCTCTTGGTGTTGCTGTGATATAAAAATTTGCTGAAGAACCCTTGTCAGAAATATAATCGAGAAATTTTTTTGTTTTATAACATTTGTCGCTAGGACCTACCGTTTAGGAGCTATATTAGTTTAAATGAAAAAAAGTCATGTTTGAAATATCTAGTTTTAAAACTTTAGGCACTTTTAACATGCTCTAGCTCTGTTGGTGTTGATTTGATCGAAAGTTTCCTTATCATAAATTTAATGGAGAATATTTTGATCAGTGTCTGTTACTGAAGATTTATCTCATCAAATATTGGCAGTTTATGTTAATATTTGAGGATCCATTTATGGATGCAGAATTGTTATATAGCATCACTACTTTGAATCAATATTAAAGGTTATTGCATTTATTTGTCATTTCAAGCTCTTTTACATTGCATAAATGGTCGCGGCTGAGTTGTCCCAACTGACAGCACTAAGGCTTGAAAATAAGAGACAAACTAGAAAGAGTTAAATGTATGATGCTACAACTTTTTTTTTTTTTTCTGTTTTGTTAAGGGCTATTTGACCCTTGGATTCGACCCTTCTGGAACATATCCCACTGCTTAGAATGAATTCTTAGAAATTTAATTATATTTTGGACTAAAAAAAAACTTAACAAATATGTATATGATGTTAATCTTCTGTTATTGGAAATGTTTGAGAAACAGTAATAAATTATTTTTTGTTTTAGAATGAGAACGATAAAAATCTTTGTGTTTATAATTATGAGTACATTATAGGTTTCTTTTAGGATTTTTTTTCCTGTTGATTATGTTCTAAGACAGCTATTCCTATGAGAAAAAAAATCTTAAAACAATTTAAACAAACCGATTATGCTACTATGGCTGCTTAAAATAATACCAGAAACAAGTGCCCGAAAGTATTTCATTATAATCGTCTCTAGAGATGGAAAAGTGAACGATTATAGAAGAAATAGCGGCCAGAGGGCTCTGGAATGAACTAATAAGATAGGATGAAAGATCAAGTACTTTAAGGAAACAACTTTTATTTGAACTTTAAATAATCAATAATGAAAAAAATTCAGTATAGGAAAGTTTGGCTCTTTTACTGGCAGAAGAGGAAAAATACTCGTACATCTCCTGGCTCCTTATTACCTTAATGTATGTATTGGTGACTTCTGATTGGATAAAATAAGGACACCTAAGTTTTTTCTAATAAAGAAATCCATGGAAAAACCTTTCTTATGGTTTCATGAGAAGTTTTCACCCCTTTTCATCATTACTTCATATTTCATTAACTTTGTCTGTCTTTTTATTTAGCTTAGGCTTACTTTTATTTCCTTATCATTTGATCTACTGCTATCTTTTCATGTTTTATTTTTATACCCAATAAAGTTGGGAAGCAATATGTTTTTTTTTTAATAAAGCATATATCTCTCTTTCATTTATATATATTTGTTATAAGTATTAATATATTAATATATATATTTTAGTTCCACTATGTATTACAGGGATCGTTGAATTCACAGCTACCTCGGTATGTCTTGGTCTTGCAGGGCGAGCGTGGGTCAGTTCTAGCAGTGTTCTTTTTTGTTCGTCTTTGGGTGCTGGAATACTATGTCTTTTTATAAATGCTCTTCCAGGTCAGAAATAACACTTATTATGATTTGATTAGCAACCATTAACACTTGAGATGACTTATTGTTTATTTCATAGCAATCTCCGATGGTATACCATACTGTTTGGTGTTTGCCCGATTTTTTATGTCAATGACAAACGCCAACTTAATGACAGCTGTCACTGAACTTTACCCAACTAAGATGAGGGCACTTGGAGCAGGCTGGGCCAATATGTTCATGAACCTAGGTCTCTTGTGCACAGCTAATGCCGTCAAGCTTGTAAGTAAAGTATAATAACATTAACTTTGTTAGTCAATTTTAAATATTCATTCAACTCTTGTGATTCACCCTTTACAACAGAAGGGTATACTATGTATTTATTCAAACATTAAGACACTTACAATTTTCCCCTCTTGGTCATTGATCCAGGAAAGACTTAAAGTTAAGTGGTAGAGTGTCTTAGTAAAGTATCATTGATTCAAAGTAACAAATCAAGCATCACATATTGAGTTACTTGAGACAAGCTCTTAACTGAGGAGCACTCCAGAGCTCTTGAAAAAAGTTTATATTCGATCTCTTGGCATACATTTTAATCTTCTTAAAAGCAAAATCTATTATATAGTGATGTAAAGTCAAACGAATTTAGAACAGTTATAGTCCTATTTAGCCCAATTGATTTATACATCGGATTTGTTCCTGCCAACTTACACACTTTTCAAACCAGCCATACTTTTCTCTGAATCCAATTTTACCATTTTCCAATCTTTTCCTATTTCTGAGAAAACTAATAACTATTTTTAAACATAATTTTAATGATTTCATCAAGGAAATCATTCAAAAGAAATTGTATTTGTGTGGTGTGATTGCATGCTTAGAAACCAGGAATGAATTGTTTCAAGAATTTGTATGTAGCAATAGGAGACTGTTAGATACTTGTTGTTTGGGTTCTATGGTACTCTGTATTAGATCAAATTTCATTTTGATGGAATTTATTTCAAAAAATTGATTTTATCCTCAAGTGCTTACTATTTGAGACTTTATATAAAACTTTTGTTTTTCCTGAGAAAAAATCTTTTTATTAGCTTTAAGGTAGTTCTTCCTTATATAATACAAATTTATAAATTATGGACATCTGCTGTTCATTTGTACTATACTTATTGGTTTAATCTGGTATTTAAGAGTATATTCCAGGTTATGTTATGACAAATTAATAGATCAACATAATATTTTTACATCAATCTTGATCACAGGTGAAAGTCAAAGAAGGGATGCCTGTTTTTTTGATGGGGTTGTCAGGTATGGTATCGGCATTCCTAGTTCTCTTCCTGCCCCCTCCACTATGGTATGGTATTCCTGACATTGTGGAACAAATGGAAACACCCTACATTATCCTTGGCAGGTGATCTGAACTGCTTTTTGAACATTATGGGATTGTGATAATGTGCATTTCCTTATCATTTTTGTTTCAATTTTAAATATTTTTTTAAATAAAATAATATTTATTATATTAAAAAATATCAATATTTAAGAATAATTGCTACAATATACTATGTGATATGCATTATGTGTTTTTTCTTTTATATTTTTAATAATTATAAGTCCATAAAAATAACATTTAATTTGTTTCGTGGTTTCATAATTCATTGGTAAGTAAATATATAACCTTAGTGCTGTGAGTGATTTCAATAATGGAATACAGGGTAACCATACTGGTAATAAACACATTTAAGAAAAAAAAGAAATTTTTTTTATTCCTTTTTCTGAGGCGATGATTCTTCTTTAGACTTGTAAATTTTATTACTTATCATGTTTATCCAACCAACTTCTTTGATTTCATGGCCAGTAAAAAGTTAGTTTCATAGGTAACTTTTTTTTTCTTTGAACATCGAAGTAGCACTAATGGTTGACACTTGGAGATCTATAAAATTCTACTCAAGGTAAAATACATTTCACCAAATTCAGAACTGATTTGATTAAATTCATCAATATATTGATTTTGATTTGAATATATTGATTGATTGAAAATAATAATAAAAAATCCCAGTAATTTGTGGCTCTTTCTAAAATCTGGATAGGTTTAAATAAACCTTTTTTCATATTTCTGAATTATCGGGATTGTAACTCTAGCATCTGTCTTTGTTTTATAACATTTCTCTCTAGGACCTACCATTTAGTAGCTATATTAGTTTAAATGAAAAAAGTCACGTTTGAAATCTCTATTTTCAAGTGTAGGCGTTTTTTTGATAAGCTCTAGCTCTGTTGGTGTTTCTCGGATCGAAAGTTACCCGATCAGAAATTTAATGGAGAATATTTTTAGATTTATAACATTTGTCGCTAGGAGCTACCGTTTAGGAGTTATATTGGTTTGAAAATGGAAATAATATGAAAAATGTATCCCTTTACTTGAAGAGAAAATCATTTCAGTCATAAATTTGGAAATAAAGACTTCATAAAAGCTTATGGTTTTGGTCTCGTGGGACTAAACAAGGAGCTTCTTGGAGGACCTGGGTGTGGAATGCAAGGATATTGCGATGATGGAAGAAATTATAATCTTGGACTCCTTGGGCATTATCCACCAGCACGTGCTTGATGTTTTGATTCAACTGAACTTTTTAACATGTATAATATCCGTGTCAAAGTACTTTTTTCGTGTAACATCACGCTCAACAAAAACGTAACATTTTGGCACTCTATAACTCTGTTTTTGTTGCTTGGATCGAAAATTTACCGACAGCTTCCTCATTAGGAAATTTAATAGAGAATATGTTTTTTTTTATAACGTTTATTGCTAGGTTCTACCATTTAGCATCTATAGCACACTGAAATCATAATTTTATGAGTAATTTTAAAATGTGTTTAACTGTGCAGATTTTAGTTCATTAGCAAAATTCTTAAAAAATAAATAAATAAAACATTGAGATTTATTTAAAAACAAAATTCAAATTGAGAATAATTACAAATAACAGAAAATGTAAACTTAAATAGAATATTAATATATACAATAATTAAACTTAAAATAATAGAACAGATAAACTTAAATTTTTAGTATTTTTTAAATAAAATTAAATTGTATGATTTTTATAGCTATTCTTCTTTCGAGTTCGGCTATCTGTGTACTAATCGTACGTTCAACAATTCATTCCTTACTCTTCTGTTCTTTCCAACATTTCTTCATCACCTCTGCCTAATATTTTCTCCTTTCATCTGACCATTGTCTATTAATTTATGTTTTAACTATTTCTGGAAATTTGATCTTGTTGACCGCTGTCCGAAATTTATTTCTGTCCCACATTGAATCCCGCTGTATATTTGCCACCATCTTATCTTCTTTTCCTATTCGTATCCATGAGCTCGTTTTTTGTTTTTGGAGGCTGTTGGAAAATTTTCTTCGTCAGTCTTCTTTCTTCCATTCTCTTCAAATGCCCACAAAACATCAATCTACGTTTCCTCACTGCATCACTTAAGTTTTCAATACTTTGATATATTTCTGTATTACTTTTTAGTTTAAAACCTTCTACAGCCTTTCTTGGTTCTAATATTTCCCTCAATATTTTTCTCTCCTTTATTTCTCCGTTTTTGTTGAGAAACAAACATTCAGAGGCATATAAGCTTTCAGGACGAACAACTGTTTTGTAATGACGCAATTTAGCTTCAATAGAATGATTCTTTTATTATATATATCTGTAGTTTTTTATTAAAGTTTTTATTTAGTTTTTTTAATTCCATGTTGTTGGCTCTTGTGAGATTTACTGCTTCGTCTAGAACAGAGATGTGCAAACTTTTTAAGGGGAGGGCCGGATGAAATAGAAAAACATCTAGGCGAGCCGAAAATATTGAACAAAACAGTTTCACAACTAATAAACTTTATTTTTGACTTTATCTCATTACACTCAACTTATATGGTGCAACGGTATAAACTTGCTAAAAGCTACAAAAATGTATTCTTTTTTAGAAGAGTATGAAGGCGTATGTGACAGATGAAACTGTTACTGAGCTTTTAAAAGTTGTTCGTAATCTGGTAGAAACTGGGATGTGCTGACTCGCGGTAGGGAAGATAAATGATAGTCGGTCAATCGGTTCCTGAAGCTGTTTTTGCGAAACTTCATAGTAGAAAACACCTGTTCACAGATGTAGGAAGATGCAAACATTACAATTATCTTTGTAGAGATTGTAGATTTCAGGTTTGGGAAACTTGATTTTTACAAGGCCTCGTAGAGCTCAATTTTAGAAACGCTGATAAAAAATTGCTTCATTTCATTGTTGTATTGCAACTCAATCAGTTCAGGGCTGCAATTCTGATTCAACCGATTCACAATCCACATTAAATGGCATACTAAAAATGTCCAGGTCCTGTTCAATTAAAATGAAGTCTTGAAATCTTCTTTCAAATTCTTCATGAAGACATACCAGGTTTTTATCATAGCTCCTAAGTTTTTCTTCCGTAACTGCAATAGATTTGTTTGACCATGTCGGGGGCCGGATTGACTACGCCGAAGGGCCACACTTGGAGCACGGGCCCTACTTTGCCCTCGACTGATCTGGGCCATTATATTGAATTCTATAATTTTATCTACCCTTTTAATGTTACCATGTTTAGTATAAATATTTAATGTTACCATGTTTAGTATAAATATTTAATGTTACCATGTTTAGTATAAATATTTAATGTTACCATGTTTAGTATAAATATTTAATGTTACCATGTTTAGTATAAATATTTAATGTTACCATGTTTAGTATAAATATTTAATGTTACCATATATTATAAATACATATAAATATTTATAGCTATTATTATTTTAAAATAATTTTAACAAATTAAATCGACAACTCTAAGGCCCTATGCACACGAGGATACTGGAAATGAACTAAACTAGTTGGTAACTTGGGTTTCTGACCGGTTACAGACTGAATGGTGACTTGACTCCACACACGAGGCAACTCATCGGCAACGGAAACCTCTAGTTCGTTTAGTGTCGTCATGGAAATCGATAATGCAATGTCGGAAGAGTCGAGTGATGACGAAACTGTAGTGCTGCATTATTACCTCAAGAGGAGAAGACGAATAACCAGAAGTTTCTGGTTACACCCATATCTTGAAAGAAGTTTTCAGACTAGGTTGTTTTTTGTTTCAAAACAGCTCGACCTTTCTGACGCGAAATTCTTGGCATTCTATAGAATGAGTAAGGAAAGTTATTTGGCAATGGTGAAATAGGTTTCCCCTTTAAAAAAAATTAGATGTAGTTGTTTATGTAGAAAATATACGTTTATACTAGAACATAGCTGTCAATTTGATAACGTCCCCGACTTCTGCCCACGCCTCCTTCGTTTCCTGCTTCTTTGAATAAAAGAAATGTAATTGAAATTGTTGTTGAATAAAAGACGGAAATTGTATAAAATGGGGCGTTTTTCCACCTCCCCCACCAGCAACAGGTTGATTTTTTGGTCACTTATCATCAAGGAACTTGAAACTCAAATCGTAGGCAACCCGACATGCGAATCACCCAGACGACTAGTTACAAACTGGTTATGTGAATGTGAGGCATTTTCAATACATTTGAGCTATTTTTAATTTGCATATTTTGCCATAAATGCATATTTTTACATATTTTGAACTAGACTTGAATATTTATTTACATATCCGGCATATCAGCATTTGACATTTGCATTATGTTCCCGAGCAGGAAAAAATAATAAAATATAGATAAAAACCGAAAAATAGAAACAAGAACTCCTCCCATTCTTTTTGTTTCACCTAATCAATGTGTTTGTATGTGTCGAAGTGCTGATTCTTCGGTTTCAGCGAACTTTTGATCGTCTTTGCTTCTCTTAAAATTGTTTAATCTGATTAATTTCAGGTTTCTACTTCGCTCAAATTCGTAGAATATTATGACTTCACTTTTCATCTCACCCTTCTTCCTTCCATCATTCCATCACACAGTCTCTCACACAGTGTTCACCGAGACATATCATTCGTAAACTGTTCTTTTGTCTTAACCTAAAATACCGAAAGTTACTCCTTCAAAGACAAAAGATCTTATTGAAAAGTACGTAGGTGAGCTTTTAAATGGGACTTTCAAAAGTGATGGAGACGTTCTATATTTCTTTGCTGTAGAGCGGTCGTTTAGTGTAGAGCGTTTCAAATGTATTTTGAGGGCAATAGACGATCTATTTTGTTCGAAAACTTGAAAAAGTGGTTGTCTGCAATTCAAATCTACAACAGTGAATAATTGGCATGAATAAGTCGGGAGAGTTTCTTTATGGTCGTTGCTTATTGTTTTTGATATAATTGTTCTGTTTTAAATTATAAGTATTTTGGTTGTGATTGTTGTTTTAAGTTTTCTGGAAATTAATGTCATGATTTTTTTCTTCCTAATGTTTCCCTTTTCAACACAATTAGTTATTTAAACTTGAGTTTGTACTTAAGTATAGGTATGTATTGCGATTTTATTATTTTTCTAATAAGGCAGATGGTTGCATATTTTCGGTTTTTAATTGTTTATTTTACCCAATATCTCTGCATATATATGTGCATATTTTTCAGTTTTTATTGCATATAATTCACAGCCCTATTGAAAACCATAAAAATTACCATAACTACCCCAATAATATGCAGATAAATTTATAGGGATATTTTCTCTGACACATAGCGATATTAATCAAGTAAACGCTAACTTAGCGGTGGTTAACGCGTGTTCTATAATCTGGCTTCAACTTTATTATTCAGTTTATTAGGTTTTCTGGTTTTTAATTGTTTATATTCTGCTACTATGATGTATGTTAACTGCTACATATGTACATAAATGTTATAAAATAATAGTCTCTTAAATGTACAACTACAATTATATTTTAAAAAAATAAAAAAAGGTAGATTAAATTGACAAAGGAAAATTTCTGTATTTTTAGCTTAAGAAAAAAAAAATTTAGTTAAGGAAATAAAATGGGTTTTAATTATTTGGCTAATGATATTCCACTAATCCCTGTTGAACAGATCCGCTACCTAGGACTCCACTTGGACAAACGTCTAACTTGGAATCCACATACAAGACTAAAACGACAATAAACTGCGCGTCTTTACAGACTACTTCAACATTTACTAGAAAAACGTTTAAAGCTCCCAATTAATTACAAAAGACTCATTTACAAAACAGTGATTAGACCTATTTAGACGTACGGAGTTTAGCTTTGGCACTCTACTAAACCATCCAATTCATCTCGTATCCAATCCTTACAATCCAAAATCCTTCGAAAAATCCTAAATGCCCCTTACTTTGTCACCATTAAGCTTATCCATAAAGACCTTAATGTTCCATATGCTTCTGATTTAGCCCAAACCAGATATCTATCCTTCCATAGTAAGCTCCATAACCACTCCAATCCACTAGTCTCCCAATTTGCTTCCTCATCCATCCCTGATAATCCTCCGAGGCGTCTGAAAAGAAGATGGCCTAGAGACCTTGTAGTGTAGATTTTATTGAAGTGCTACTAGTGAGTAGTTCTTCACAAGTTGTTTGCATGCCATTGTATTCATTGTCAACGCATTTACTTGTATATTATTTTGTACAGTTGTAAATATCAATAAATGGAAAAAAATATTCGGCTATCAAACATTAAAAAACAATACTAATTAACTCAGTTGCTCCAAAGTGCACCTGGGTAGGTAGATAGGTATGGGTGATATACCAGTCTTTTTTTTCTTTATAATTTATAATTTTTTTTTTAATAATTTTATAATAATTCGAAGATTTTCGGGTCTTTTATAAAATAATACTTTAATAGATCACCGTAGATGGCCCCTATGACAATCGCTCTTCCAACCACGCCCCCCAAACAAATATATTTACATGTATTTTTATCAGGCTGGTCAGTCTGTGCTGGCATGGCACCCAGTAGGGTTGTCGGAAGGCAAGGTTCCGTCGTATCGGCCAACAGCGACTATTTCAAGTCCACAGGTGCGTTCTTTTATTTACATTAATACATAAGAAATCTTCTCGTTATTTAGTACATAATAAGATATAAATTATTCTGTTTGCGAAACTTTAATAGTTTAAAAAAAATAAAACTATTTTCATGATTGAAAAACCGGTACCGATCTTTTCTTAAAATTGACCAAGTTATTGGCAGGTAGAATTAAACTTGTCTAGTTTGAGAAACATTTTTATTTAATAATAACATTTTTGATTTCAATCAATCGTAATTTTCATGTTTCTTTTTCCTTTAACTATCATTTTAAAAAATATATCGTTCTCTCGTTTTCGTTTTCAATTTCTAATAACATTTTCCTCTAATAAGCTACTCAGTTTTGATTGAAATGGATGAAAATGTCCAGTTAATTTTTAAAAATAAGCAGAAGAAATAAAAACAATTATATGTATTTTTTTAGAGTGGTTTTAAATTGTTTGTTATTAGTCTTTAAGCTGCTCTTTTCTTCCTCTGAACATTAATTTCCCAGATAGTAACGCACATTTAAATTGTTGAAATAATTTTTTATTGATACTTGTAGTTTATTTTCTATTTAAAAAAAAACTATATATTTTATAAAATTTCCAAGATGTTGCGAAAACCGTAACATTTTTATTAGTTTTATTTTTATTTCTGACATGAGTATGTCTTTTGGCTGGGGGCCTATAGTTTTCTTTTGTAACACTAAATATCTTCATGGCAACCTGGAGATTTTTCACCCACAAAAATGTGACATTTTGACACGCTCTAGCAGCGTTAGTGTTACTCCAATCGAAATGTGCTGACTATTTCCTGATCAGAAATTTAATGAACATTTTTTGTAATATAACATTTGTCGCTATGACCTACCGTTTAGGAGCTTCATTAGTTTGAATGAGAAAAGTCATGTTTCAACCCCATATCTTCTCTCAACTTTGTTTATTTTAAATAATCATTGATTTTTAATTTAATCATTTATTGTAGTAATTTGATCCTTTTAATTATAAAATGTAACATTTTTTGGGGGGTTTTAATAACATTTTCGCAGAATTGTAGAAGGAAATGCGAAATTTCGCTTGTACATCTTTAGTTTTATTGAAAATCCTATAAACTTTGACCAGATATTGTGTGGAGCATATCCAAAATTTCAATTTGGGAATTAAGTCTTGTAGAAGTCCGTAGGATGACGTTTAGGAGCTCCTAGCATTTTTAAAAAAAATTAAATATCGTAATAGATTTTAATTAAATCTATTTTGTCAGTGGATTATAAAAAATAAATTAATATAAATTGCGAAAAGTTTTATTCAGAAAAAAAAAATCTATTTATTTAGTTTATTTTTCTATTATAATTTTTTGAACTATTGAAGCTTGACCGATAATAATAGGTCGAATTACCTAGAAAAGGAGTGAACTATTAAATTTTAATTTAGATTATTAATATTAGTATTCTAAAAAAAATATTAATTTGTGCTTCTTTTATTTTTCGAGTGATTACAAGATTTAGGAAAATGATTAAAAATGTCCCACCGAAAAGTGCACAATTTTGTCTTATCCACGACAGTCTAGGATATTATGGTTAGTTGAGAATTTAAAACTAACTCTAAAAGTTGATATTTGGCGGTTTCTTCTCGAAAAATAATGTTAGTATCTTGCTGAAATACCAAGTATTTCATAAAAAAAAAAAAAAAAAAAAAAAATAATAATATATATATATATATATATATATGTTTAGTATATAGTTAGTCTATTCATATCCACCAGTAACATTGGCATGATTATGAGAACAATATAGTCTCGAAACGTCGCCAAAATAGTTGTTTTTTTATTTTATGACTGAACCTCAAGAAGCTTACTAAACATTTAATAGTAACAGTCAAGAAATTTATCCATTTCAAAGGGATAAATTAAATGTAGTCGAGATGGACTACTGGAGGAGGTTTATCCAGAAAACCAGGGCAGATCGCGTAAGAAATGAAGATATAAGGAGGAAAATGGAAATTACAGAGAGCGTGACAGAACATGTTATGAAGAAGAAATTGATATGGTATGGACATGTACGTCGAATGCCTCCTGGAAGATTACCTGAAATGGTTAGAAAATGGAACCCTCCGAGAAATAGAAGGAGAGGACGACCAGCAAGGAGATGGGAGGATGAGATAGCGGAGGAAATGGCAGGAAGAGGTCTGAGGGACGGTGATTGGTGGGATAGAGAACTGTGGAAGGAGAGTTTGACCTAACGGAAACCCAATGAAGGGAAACGCCGTTACAAAGAAGAAGAAGAATTTCTTAGTTCAAATTTTCAGTTTGGCTACTTAACCCTGAAACAACCTGTATATTTGATACATTAACAGCAACATACGCAAGTACCACAGAAATATTAACCCCACCATTGCATTATTAAATCTTGAACACCACTTTTCAATATTTAAAATAATTAAATTAACTTTTAAGGAGGATTTTTTTTCTTTTTATTTAATTGTACATGTTGTATGAGTGGATTCTTTGTCATTGTATTATTCATTGCCCTTTTAGTCAAGTCAATGAAATTAAAGTAAATAACTTTGATATAGTAATTTTTTACTATAACTTTTTAAATAGTGTATTTAAATATTTCAAGATAATTGCAGTGTCTTAATACGTTACCCTTCACGACGTTATTCGAATCGGTTCTCCTTGTGACACATTTTTGAGGTTCTGCCTCTACTAGAAAAAGGCATGATACACGTATGAACTGATCGAAATATGTTCGTTTATTCGGTGAGTGACTAGTGATTCAGGAATAAATGTTTTGCTCAGTTCAATGAATCATTTGGACTAAAAAATCCATTTTTTTTTTTTTTTTTTTTTTTTTTTTGGAATGAGACTCCACACTACATCGCTCTCCTGTCTTCCAACATTAATAGAACACAGTTGTGCTCAGATAGTAAGATTGCTATTTAAAAAAAAAAAAAAAAAAAAAACATCCTTTTCTTTTTCTTTTTTAATTTTATCTAAAATACTAGCAGACAGTCTAATGGCTTACTTAGATGCGTTACCCGTTAATCTTCCTTCTCTAAACTTCAAAACTAAATTTAAAAATTAAATTTTTTTCTACAAATTACTGCAAACTAAAAAGGGCTTAATTGTTCTATTTTGTTGATTCTCGTGTGGTTGTTGATGTAACCGATTTGGAATAATACCAGGAAATCGGCGGTAGAATCAGTTCGGAGAAGTTTATTTTTATTGGCGCGTAATCTGTTTGCCGCATTTGAATTTTTAATTACTTTTTATAAGATTATTTCCTCATTGGCTATTTTCATTTTTGAATGAGTTGAAGGATGTTTTGAACTGGATCTTGGAAATATCCTGCATATGACTAAGGAATCTCATATAATATATATATATATATATATATATATATATATATATATATATATATATATGTGTGTGTGTATGTATGTATTTATATTCTTGTAGAAGCTGTCTTGTAGAAGTGGATAGGTCAAAATTATGCACTCTTCAGTAATGTATTTTTGATCGCTTTCGTAAGACCTGTAATTACTCTCAGAATACCATTTGCGCCGAAATAGATACTTTAAGGCCTTGTTATGAAGCAAAACTTCAATAATTCTTCACGGCGCAGATATTAAAAACCTGCTTGGAAGGTTAATAATTAAATCGGTTTCAAGTTAACTTGACTTATTCACTTATGAACGACAACCGATATATGAATTATTTTTTTTCAAAAGCATACTAAAATGACTCGGTAAAAAAGAAAAGTGCGTTATTCTAACAACCGTATAAATAAAAAGATCAGTTCTAATCCGGCCTTGGAATGGTTCAGAATCCAAACTGGTGGTCTGGGATTACATGATGGGAATCTAGTATTGGATAGAAGCGTTTTAAAATTAATTTTTTCAAGAATTTTACCCATGATTGGCAAAAGTGAAATAGGACGGTATGAGGATGGGAACTCAGGTGGATTTTTGGGTTTTGGAATGATCTTAACTATAGATAATTTCCTGGAGTCAGGAAAATGTGTGGTACGGAGGGCAGCATTATATATGTATGTTAGGAGTCGGTTGGCTTTCTGAGGAAGGAGTTTAAGAATAAGGGATGTAATTAGGTGGTGTCCAGGGGCTTTTTTTGAAGGTAATCTGTGAATGATGTTTGATATTTCTGAAGGATGGAATGCTATAGGGGGAGAGGACATTCGAATAAACCTTATTTTGAGTTTTGTCTCCCGAATTCATGGTAATGATATGATTTTAAGGTTTTCAATTCTGGAAAGTGGTAGATATAATTTACCGCGAGAGTCCGAAGATCTACTCCAACTTTTAATTTTTTCATTTAATAGCAAAAGGAACTTAAATTGACAATTGTAAACGTTCGGATTAGATCAGTAATTTTGAGAAAACTGTACATTTAAATTAAATTTTTATTATTACAATTTTTTTATTTCTAACCCTTTCTAGAACTACAAAAATGATGTAGTTCAAATTTGGTTAAGATGGATTCAGTAGTTTTACCATTGTGAAATTTATTGCAGAATGGTTCTGACATATCGGTCGATTTTCAAACTTCACTAGCCTCGACTTATTTTACAAAATATTTAAATCTTTTTTAACATTTTAATTACATTTAAGTTAATTTTATTATCAACTTCAAGCTCAATATAACACTGAAAATTTGTAACCTCCCAATTATAACTGCGCTCGCCACCTATCGGTCAATTTCCTAATACCACTGTTATTCACTTATTATCCCTTTTTTGATAAAACATTAATTACAAATTAGTATATTTTACTATTGTTAAACATTCCTGATGCTATATAGATGATGTAGTTAAAATTTGGCACAGATTGGTTCAGTAGTTTTCGTGGTTAGTGATCACAAACGAAAAATGGCTTGTACTTTAATAAAATAGTATAAATCTCACTACTTAATAAGCTTTCTTAGCCTTATCAACATTATATATACTCCCTGGGTTGTGGTGTTACAGATTTTTTTTTCTATGTATCGTAGCTATTATAATTTTATAATAGATGTTTGAACAAGCTGGAATAGGTTGAAATTTCCTCTAGATAGTTAAAAAGCGGTATCCTATTTTTAGAAATTTCGGAAAATGCTGACTTTGATCAATAAAAAAAAAAAAAACACTGATCACTAAATTTAAATTTCTGCTCTGAAATATTTTTCTGATACATAATCATGTAAATTGCATTTATTAAATTGAATTTCTACTATAATTTATGTTTGTGGAAATTCGTTGATATTAACTATTTTAATGTTCTAAAGGGCATTTTATAAATCGATAAAAAAATACATTTATTTTTTTTATAGTAAGGTTCAATAGTTTTCGGTTTATTATAGACGATTTTAGTTTTAAAAAAAAGTAATCATAATTATTAATACTAAAAATCATATTTTATTTTTTATTAAAGTCATATTTTTAAACAAATTAAATCTTCAATAAAATAAAGTGTTTTATGTTAAAGTGTGATTTTTTTTTCCCGGAAAGTATTATTCTACTTATAATAATAAACTGATCACTTAAAGCATCATAACTTTGAGGGAGAGGCCGAGGAGTATATGGGAGGATTTGATATCTTTAATTTGTGTTTATAAGGAGGTATGTAGGCATATTTTTGGTGCTACCGGTATCGAACCATGGTGTTTTTACGACTTTACTAATATAATTTTTAAATAATGAAAACTCTCTCAAAATATGATTATTTTATAAATATATCAGACTTCATTGGTCAAATGCTGTTGCAATGAGGTTTTAATAGTTGAAATGTAAATGGACAGAGAAAGGTAAAAATTCTAGTCCCTTTCCAATCTAAGAAGAGATTGGAAAGAGATTAGTTTAGGAATTAGATTTTCACTTGTGGTTCATGACATTCGCTGTCCTAATTAGAATATTTTTTGAAGGACTAAATATACATTTATAAATATTTAAAAAAAATGTCGCTCCCTTGAAAAATAGTTCCTGATTTTTACATTTTTATGTGTGTTGAATTCGAATATGAAGGCCAAAAAAATTCTCTAGCATCATTTTTGAGAAATTATACGTTATTTTTGATAACCTGAAATAATGTATTTTTTTAATTTAATTTTTTTGTTTTCACTTCCATGAAAATTTGTAGTGACTTTTATATTTAAAAGTGTGACGAATTCGAATCTGATAGTGAAAAATTCTATCAAGCACTATTTTTTTGAGATCAGAGGTTAAAAAAATTGAAATATCACTTTTTTCATATATTTTAATAACACTTTATTTCCGGTGAAAAACAATAATATGTATATTTTTTCCTTTTGTACTCTACATCTGTCTCCCATTATAGTGCCCAACAGTTGTCGGCAACCATCTTATTGTATTTAACGCTATACCTTTTTTCCATCTGGGCTATCTCTTCATGAAATTGTTCTCCGTGTTATCTAAAACTTCTTCGAAGTTGTTTAAAAAAAAAAAAAAATGCTCGAAATGTCGAAAACCACCTAATTTTTCGACCTAAAACACAAATTTGACAAAGAATGGTGCCTGATTGAGATTTTCTGGCTTCGGATCTGTGTTCAGCACGCTTCAAATCATAATAAAACATTTTTGTTGAAGGGGTATTTTAATATAGACCAGTGTTATTATTATCTTTAAAAAATTTTTTTTTTTTTTTTTTTTTTCCTTTTTTTTTTATCAAACAATCTTCAAGACGATTTCGATGCATTCATTGAAACTATTAAGAATGTGACATTGGGATTAAGCGATTGTTGCTGAGGATTGGCGATTAGCTAAACGCTTTGCATAGTAAATAGTTCAGTGTTTGAATCGTAGATAAATGTTACAAGAACACTGGCCAATGCCTTCCATATCTGTGTACACAAAAGTTGGTCAATCTTATCATTATTTGTTGTAGATACTTTTTACAGTTTTATCTCACTGACCCGAGATGGAGACTTGTCAGTAATTAATATTTGTTCGGCTATCTAATTTGATTTGTATATATTCATAATTTAAATTTTTAACATCCTAATGATTTGAGGAGTATAGTGGTAGGAAGCTAGCCGAAACCAAGGTGATTTAGGAAACTTAAAATAATTACATAAATTAATAAAATAATAATAATCATATAATCTGTATCAAAATCATTAAATGTATATGTACATACATATATTAATTGAATAATAATTTATTTATATTTATTTTTTTAAAATATACATGCTGAATTTAAATGGGAATGGGGCATATAATACTTGTCACAGCATGTAAATCATTAAAATGTATGTACCAGTTAGAGTTAGAAATTAAAACGGCAGATTGCATGCAATGTTGGCAGTCCTTTTAGTTGGCTCTATTCCGCTAACAAGACCGAAGAAACAACGAAATTTATAAAATACATTGTATTTAAGTATAAATATGTTTATATATTACATTTCTAATCATTTACTATTCAGTTCCTAATGCATTTTTGTTTTACTTTATAATGTATAACTCGCGTGCGTGCGTGCGTGTGTGTACATAAATATACTGCAAACAAGATTGGCAAGTATTGTATGTTCCATTCCCATTTAAATTCAGCATGTATATTATAAAAAAATTTATATAAATAAATTATTATTCAGTTAATATATATATGTACTTATATATTTTTATGTATGTACATATATATATTTTTAATATTGCGTTGTTGTCCCCTTACCTAATGCACCCTACAGGGTACAGTGCTGTGATATAGCTAAAATCAGCTATAATTTTGAAACAAATATCATACTGAAAATCTAGGAAAAACACTAATTTCCAACCAATGGTTGCATTATAGGAATTGGAGCCGACGACACTAAACCTGTCATGATAGGTCTTCCAAAGTTCACACATATAATTCGTCATGTTATTCATAGAAGAACACAAAACGGCCCTACTGTCATGGCTGGCACCGGTCAACGCCTAAAAAAAAAAAAGAGTGCATGAAATATGCGATAATTTTTTGACTTCATAGCTTCGTTAGGAGTTGTTAAAAGGTAAACAAACTTATGGTCCCCGCCCCTGGGGGTGAGCTAACGGTGGGGGGAGAGGAGAAGGTCCAATTTTCGGGTTTTTCGATTATATCTCGAAAACGGTGGAATCTAGAAAAATATGTTTCAAATAAAAACTAAAGCTAATAAAATTTCCTATAAAATTAATTCATATATATTTGACGAACGTGCATCGGTTTTCTAGATGTACGTTAAAAAATAATTTTTACCTCACTTTTTTTCAAACATTTGCTTTTGGTGCCTTTCACAATCGTTTCTCATAAAAAATGACAGAATCAAAGTGGTTGAGCATTGAATTATCGTTAATTTCATATATACGTTTATACCACTTGGAGAACGTTGTTATCAATTTTTAAGTTCGACAAATATGTACAGAATCAATTTTATAGAAACTTTAATTAGCTTTAATCTTTAATTAGAACATATTTTTCTACAGCTTTCGAGATATAATCGAAAAACCCAAAAATGGGACCTTATCCCCTCCCCCCATAGTTTGCTCACCCCCAGGGGCGGGGACTTTTAGTATGTATACCTTTTAACTACTCCAAACGAAGCCCTGAGGTAAAAAATTATCACTTATTTTATGCACTCTACAATATGTTTATTGACTGGATTATTATTGTATTTTTTTGGATGATTTTGGGAGAAGGGGGAGGGGGAGGGAAGTTAGGGGTTTGGCACGCAGCTTGTCAGAGAGAAAATGCTGAGATTTGTTTCCTGGGAAATAATCTTTGCTTTTAAAAGAACCTCTATAATCTTGCCTTCTCCGATCCTGCGTTCCGTATGACGTCTTTCTGTTTACTTCAGAACTACAAGTGTTCTGAAAATAGAACTTAAAAGCACCATTTATCTTGGTTAGTGGTGTATTCCAGAAAAATAAGATCCAAATCTACTCTAATTCATCCTCCAAAGATCTAGATATTCATAAACTCAGTAACTACAAATACCATTGAGAGCGTTGCTCTGGATAGATTACTCAACAGCTCTGTGTTATCCGGGATTTAAAAATAGCTCGGAGTACTCGCTGAATCACCGCCGCCGAAATACAAAATCTGTTTACAGCCTTTGATCGTTAATTGGTTTCCGTTTATTCTTCTCGTTTCCTGCGGTACACATCTCAGGCCATTTTGTTTATTGGATGGTGTTTTTTTTGTAAAAATATTTTTATTTGTGATGACGAACAAAAGTTTTTGATTCTACAAAACTTCCACCGTCACTAGGGTTGCCATCTCCTAAAATACGAAAGCCGGACTTGCCGCTGTAAAAAGCGGGACATTATCTTTAAAAGCCAAACATACCTTATATAAAGCTGGATGTACGTTTTTAAAGTTGGAATTAACTTTAATAGTAAAAAAGTCTGTCAATATAAGTTACATATTATTTTTAATTAATCAAAGCTATGTTACACAATTTATATTACAGGTTTAAGTTTTTAGTTATAACATTAACCACTTATTTATTTTTTAGACCGATCCCTCACATTTACAGCACATGTAAATAAAAAATGTAACAAACTAAAAAATATGATCAGTAAAATGTCCCCTTACTTTAATAAGCACTCTAATTTATCAAATCGAAACAAATTAATACTCTACAAATCCGTAATCAGACCTATGATACCCTATTCATCACCAGTTTGGAGTAATACATGTAATACAAATTACAGAAAACTGGAAGTTGTACAAAATATTTGTATGAGAATCATAAATAATTACCCCATATACACAAGAATTTCCACTATGCTTTCTGATCTCAAGCTGCCCACAATAAAACAACAAATTCAGTCCCAAACAAACTCATTTTTCATATCAACTGCCGTTTCTGAAAACCCATATATCCAATAAATAGGTAATTACATCAAGAAAAAACTCTAAAAAGATACAAACACAAACGGACAAAACACATATTACTTAAAGAAAAAAAAAAAAAAAAAAAAAAAAAAAAAAAAAAAAAAAAAAAAAAAATTTTTAAAATTAAAAAAATAATTTCTACAAATTACAAAAATATAAATTTTATTCTATAAATTTTAACACCATAAAGTTATAAATAAAAGTTTGATATTGTATTATATCACAAAAGTAGACTTATTATCGTTTGTTTATATTTTGTAATTATAAGTTGTTTATTATTATCTTTATTACTTGGCTTAGATTATAATTTAACTATTATTTATTATAATTCATAAAATTAACTATAATTGTTAAATGAACTAGTATTGTTTTTGTTGTGTAGGTTTTTTTTTAGTTTTTCCTACTGTTTTATCAAATTTGCATTATTTACTTGTTTATAGATTCCTCCATATTAATTACTATTTCACATGAGATGGATGTGTATCCAAACATGTACCTAGTTTTTATTAGCCTAATTTGGCTTTATGTAATTTATTTGCAATAAAGATAATAAAAAAAAAACAAAAAAAAAAAAAAACACTTATTTATAGTCTTATTTACAGTCCACTTATTAGTTATATCCTTAATCTTTTGATCTTGATGTATGACATTAAAATTAATAACTACCTGAAAGATTTTCAGTCTTCTATATACTTCATTTATATAAAACAAAAACAAAAATAAATAAATTACAGCTCCACTTTGACAGTAAACTAATAGTTTTGATTTTTTTTCTTGTTTTCCCTGTTACAGTAACCCTGTAAGAGAAGCGTGTATTTAAATATCTGTACATGCTCCATGCAATTAGCATATTACATGTATCTAACATGTTTTGTATTTTATAAAATATTTTAAATTTAGAAGTAATTTACATTTAATTATTTATGTTGAATTTTGAATAGGTACAATAAACAATGTAAAAAACAAAAAACAAAAACAAATTAAGTGAAAATTTCATAACTAGCACAAAACATAAGTGAATAAACAAAAAACAAATAAAAACAAAACTAAAAAAATCAATGAGATCGGCTCCACGTCGTTGGTCGCCTTCACTTCTTTGAGGAGTTCTAAATCACTTTCAGTGATAAACTTTTTCATTTCCTTGAGATATTTTTTGAAAATATCCTTCTCTGGAAGCGGCCAATCGTCTCCTTTTAATAGTATGGATTTTATAAGATGCACTCTCATGTTGTCAAAAAGAGGGCAGTTGTATAGAATGTGATGAAAAGTCTGTTGTTTGCCTGTCGCAGTGGCATGTTGGTGAGTTAGATGAAATCGGTTCAAGTAGGCCGTGTTCGGTCAAGAATTGGGTCCCTTTGTAATGTGTACTTTTAATTTTGTCGTAATTGGTAAGTGTGATATCTGGAATAAAGTTGTGTAGAGGTCGTCCTTTTGTAGTTTGTTGCCATAAAAGTTTTTATTATACAAATATAAAAATATATGCACTATTCTAAGGAGAAAACAAAAAGATTAAAGCCAAAATTATAAAGCCAATTATAAAGAAATCTCAAATGTTTCTCAAAATAATAAAAATCCATAAATTCTTATTTGTATTTTGCTTTTTCACCTAATTTATCCAAAACGTCGTTTTCCTCAGAAATCATATAAAATTCTGCACATGTTACTTTTAAATTGCATAATATGAACATCATCTGTTCAATTGTTTCTGTTTGCAATTTATTGCGTTCCTTTGTCCACCGGGCATTAATCAAAGAGAAAACTCTTTCAACGTTGACGTTATGGCATAATCGCAAAATAATATTCTTCCAATTTTAGTAGTTCAGAATTAAATTCTTCATTATGAAATGATCTAAAATAAGCAGTCCACTTTTTATGTGCCGAAAGTTCTTTAAAATCTTTAATACAATATTCAACTACTTTCAACGAGAAGACGAAAAAGCCTAGCAAATGCCGGACAGGCCGGACATGGCCGTAAAAAGCCGGACAAATGGCAACCCTAACCGTCACCGAAAACATATTTCTCGATACCCTTGTTTAAAAAAATAATAGATGATGATTATTTTTATCTATAATACACTGATTTAATTATCATTTTAGAATTAAAAGGATAAAATTACTTAAATTAATAATTTAATAACCAATCAATCATTATTCGATATAAACAATGTTCAGAGAAAATAGCGGTTTCAACCGTGACTTTTTTTACTCAAATCAATACAACTCCTAAACGGTAGGTACTTGTGACGAATGTTATATAAGAAACATATATTATCCGTTACATTTCTGATAAGGGAACTGTCAAATGTTCGATCCAAGCAACACCAACAGTGCTAAAATGTTTCAAAAAGCCTCAACATTTAACAATTTAGGAAAACGTGACTTTTTTTCATTTATACCAATATAGCTCCTTAACGTTAGGTCCCAGCCAAAATACATGTTCAATCAGATCCCATGTATGAAATTATGGTTAAATGTCTTGAAATACCCTCTCCAGTACACTAAATGTGTATGTTTTTGGCAAAATATGAGGATTTTGACATGTTCCGTAGTTATTTTACGGAATTTAATCAAAATTTTATATATAAGATCAGATATTAAATTTAATCACCTTTGAGATGGAATTATGAAGATTGGGATCGGACAAATATTTTCGGAGTTATAGTGATAAGTTTGAAAAAAAAAAAACAAACTTGGAATTCATTACAGTACACGGTTTTTAGTGTGCTGGCGTGGGTATTCACCGGATTAATATAAAACTTCAATTATATATATTTGTGTATTACGTTTAACCAGCTTTGAAATGGAAAAATGAAATTTGGGATCGGAGAAATATTTGAAAGTTATAGAGAGATATGTGCAAAACAAAACGTGGATTTTACACAGTATTGGGGTTCCCTGCGTGCTGAGTTTGCCATATACCGCAGGTTTGCCAGTCTCTTCAATGTTTCCATATTTTTCCTCCAGAGCTTTAAAACTATTCATCTGAACAAAAAAATGAATTTTTTTTAAACAAAAAGATTTGTTGCAAATCTGATTTTCTTTGATAATGTATGCAACACAAAATGTTCTAAAAGTGACGTTTTCGAGTTATTTCAAACAGCTGAGAATATTAGATTTTCAACCATTTTCCCCCACCTCCGCCGAAACCCGATGCAATTTCCAGGAATTTTTTTTACCACATTTAGAGATAAGGGTAGTGAACAATTTCTTATTGTGCGAATAGATCCATAAAGACATGCATATTACTTATCGCTCTCTTTGAGGCACATTGTAATACTTTATCAATAAAAAAAGATATTGAGAGAAAAAATGGTTAAAGTTTAAAGGAACATCTTGGAGGAAATGGAGGGAAGGGGACAGAGATGGTTCGCCCATATTAAAAGAATGGAGAATAGAAGAATCCCCAAAATAAGTTATGAATGGGAAGCAGAGGGGAGGAGAAGGAGAGTTAGGCCTCGCATCAGGTGGAGAGATATTGTGGCTGAAAGTATGGCTGGCCGAAGATTAACGGAAGAAGAAGCGATGGATAGAGAGGAATCGAGGAACCGGCTGAGAGAGGAGTTTGGTTGAAGGAAACTTCGAAAGCGAAGAAAAATCCTTTCAAAGAAGAAGAAAAAAGATATTGAAAGCTTGAATTGAAGAAGTTCTGAGAGTTTTTATGATGAAATTGCTATGGACTAAATAGAGGTTTTGTAGAGTGGTTTCAACGATTTCACAGATGCTTTCGACATCTAAAAGTATTTCCATTAGCCCCTGAAGCTCTGTTTCAACTGCTTCCAATTTTGTTCTATTTTACCATATGAACATTGTTGTCGTTAACCCTTTATCTATTCATAAGTCTTACAGTTATCTTGTTCATAACCTTTATTCGCCTTGTAAGGTGTTGCTTACAAGGTTTCAAGACATTTGTATAACATCTTGTATTTAATTTATAGAAACTCTTTCAACTGCCATAACTTTGCCGCCAATCCGCTATATTTCCATTTCACAGGTTTACCTTAACAATGTACAGAATATACAATGCTCGCTATTACAGATTATTCATAATAAGGTCTCTTGAAACGCTCATAGGATGGATGATCTTACCTATAAGACATGAAATACAGAATTTGGTGCTTCGGGCTGGCTGACCGAATTCTGAGTCTACCTCTCCTGATGACAACAGGACTTAAAGGATCTGACCATGACCCAGTCGCCGCTGGGAGCGCTGCGACCGGGATCGATACGACAGCTGTAGCCGACCAGTCACTGATCTCCGGCGATGTCGTTCAGTTGCTGCTTTGACTCGCAGGTCCCAGACTGCTTGGACAACCTCCTCCGCAAGTGCTCCAACCCGGGCTGTGAGTAATCCCTACCTCACTTCAGGACGGGGATGATCGTCCGCCGATAAGCCGTCGGGTCGGGTATTTGTAGCGTCTCACGGGATCTGTTTATCTATCTTATTGGTTTGATATGTTAGTAAACAATTAGGAACTTATTCATCTGATTCGTAGTAAAACATTCGTTAAAAGACGATTCCCCCTGTACAGTTGATGTATATAATTTTAGAAACATATGACTCTTCACCTCATTTACTTCAAAGATAGATGAAGTAATGGTCCGAACCATGGCTTTAAGCTCGCTTTACATGTAAGGTAAACTGTGTATGACAATAGGGCTTTTAAATATTTTGTTGTAGTTGTTCCCCTTATTTTCTTAAAACTCAAATCCAGATTAGTGAATAAAGTGGAAATTTTTAAAACTACTACAGAAATTTTGTTTATTTTGGTTATCAGATGAATGATCAGTAATGAGATGAATTCAAGTTAGCAGTGTCCCCAAATTCCATATGTGATGTGATATTCACGTTTGCGGTATTTTTAAAAAACATTAATGGACTTCCTAACTACTTTTAACGTTATTTAGCTGTTGGAATTTTAATTTGCCATTTTTTTTTTTAATGGTGAAAACCTTTAAGTGATACTGAAAATATTTAGTAGAATTTAATGTATTTTATTTATTTTAATATATTTATTTAAATTGTTTATAGTTTTTCAAAAATTTAGGTTATAACTAAGTTTAGAAAATATACCTCAATTTCGGCGAAATAATAGCAAATGTTTATGTTATATGCATAAGAAACAATATAGGTGATAAAAATAACTTCAAATTATCACCTGTGATTTTGTAGCGTTGTGAGTTCATTTGAATCCGCACCGTTAGTAGATAGGCCTCGAATCGACCGACCTAGTTATAGTTGTTAAACAATGCAGTACGGGAACTAGCATTACCGTTGGCTAACTCATTCTTCAAAATTATAAATTATTACTTTTTACTTATAGTCGAGAAAGTTGAAAGTTAGGATAAGACTGCAATTCGTCCTATGCCTTAAGGTATTTGAAAAATATAAATTAGTCCACTGATATAATTTAGGAGACACGACAATCCAGAATTACGACCAATGAATATCATTGAATCAACCTCATTGAAATAACCATTGAAAAAGAAGAATGTATAATAACGCTAAAAATCGCTGAAGCGCTGTATGTAAGACAGAACAAGACGTATATGGGAGGATATTAGTTTCTTCAGTGAAAGGAGGTATCTAGGCATCGATAGTGGGTCTCCATCGACCTTTGGGCTCGCTAAGCCTTATTGTTATTCACTAGTGAATGTCATATACTTCTTGAATACAGGATGAGATGGTTTGTTGATTCTGTGCTGCGTAGAAAAACTATTATTGATTATATGAATGGGATTGGACCAGGCTTTACCTGCATTCTAATATCGGCTGGAGCTAACAGACAAATTTTATTTTTTAAACTGATTAAAAAAATTTTATTCACATGAAATGCTCTTTCTTTTTGTCGTAGAAGAATCCGAGAGAAGTACTTTACTAAAGCAATAGGCTCTCCTTAGAAGAGAATAATCCAGAAAATTTCTTTGTATATAAATAAAATTAGAATGAATTATTTTCTCTCTCTCTCTCTCTCTCTCACTCTCTCTCTCTCTCTCTCTCTCTCTCTCTCTCTCTCTCTCTCTCTCTCTCTCTCTCTCTCTCTCTCTCTCTCTCTCTCTCTCTCTCTCTCTCTCTCTCTCTCTCTCTCTCTCTCTCTCTCTCTCTCTCTCTCTCTCTCTCTCTCTCTCTCTGTGTAATGAAAACGCCAAAGCAACAATTTCTAGGGAGTTGCGTGCGCAATTAAGCTTTAAGTCGATCTACCTGAAACTACTATTCTTTCTTTTTCCAACCCTTTTATTATATTCCTGTTCTATTTTACTGTTATTACTTTCTCCTCGGCGAGCTGCCGAATAATTACATATCCGCTTGTAAAGGTATCATAAAACTCAATAAATAAATGGTTTAGCGAACACGAAGCCTCGATTCCCTAACAGTACCAATCTCTGACCCCACTCATTCCGCCTTCCCACTACTAAAGCTCAGCCGTAAAACAATCTTCCCATCTGCGTCTCGTTCTAAACCTCAGCACCTTTACCAGATTGTTCTAAACTTAGATGGAATGTTGTTATTGTTATATGAAGGGTATCAGGATAGAATGGGGATCATCCAAAAAAATCGAAACCTGTTACTATCACTTAAGGTGGTCTCATGGAGGATAGAAAGTAAGTCAGATCTTTTGGAGTTTGAGAACCCGTTCCCAAAGTTTATATTTGATCATACATAGACTTTGTGATTTACATTTTTGACTTATTCCGAACTATCGTTACCAGACATTCCTCCTCCTAGCCTTACATCCTTCATATATGTTTTTTATAAACGACAATACATGCTCAGTTTACCGTCGCGTAGCGATTACCTAAGCTATACACGCCGGCTAAATGTCCCGACGTTCCTCATTGAGGAGCCTTCTTAATTCTCCAGTGTGCTTATTCTTTTTTGGATTAAATATTCTGCAAGATACCGTATCTTGGAAAACTTTAAAGCTTTATTCTTCCCTTAAAGTAAGCGTTTAGGTTTCGCAACTTTAGATAGCCATGGAAATCATTTTAAGTTTCTGGACAGCAGACGCGGAAAACGAGTAATTTTGCGAGCGAGAAATAACAAGTGTTTCCGATCTTTAGCCTTGCTTTTATTTTCTCTTGAATTTAATTTTTCCTAGATATTGTAAACCCTTGATGCGTAGTAAACTTCTCTACTTATTCATATTTAACCCTTGATGTTTCTATAACACATATTAAACTACTAACCATTTATTATATTTTATTGTTATTAATTACTTGACAAATTCTTTACCAGTTTTTTGTAATTAATTGGGAGCTTTGAACGCTTTCCTAGTAAATGTTAGAGTAGTCGGAAATGAAGAACAGAGTCTTGTCCTATAAGTCTGGTTTGGTCTACTCTTATTCTTGGTTTTCGACTGGATGTACAGAAGTCGGCTGTACTGGATGTAAAGGTCTCTTAAATTTTGAACTCGTTTATCATTCGCATATTTTCTGAAGATTGATAAATGAGTAGATGCGGAAATAAGTGGTTTGAGTTCGGAACGGAAACATTTTTAATTCAGATGGGTACATAACCCCTCTCTCGTAGAAGCAGATCGACCAGAATCTAATTTTATAAAAAAAAAAAGAAAAGAAAGATTTTTATACTATCTGGGAGGCGCTGTAGCTCAGTGGATCAGGCACTTGACTACCAACCTCCCGGGCCCGAGTTCGAGTCCTACTGAAGGTCGAAAATTTATTTTCTATTATTTCGGTTGTAGGTCGACTTCGCGTTCGGGGGACCCTCCTGAGGCACACCCAGCCTCAACAAAGTGGTTACCCTTAGTTGAGGGAAAATCTGGTGATTGAGCGTTATTTAGGCCAAATCTCCTTCTTTCACAACAGTTGGCCTAGTAACAGTACATCCTTACCTAAGTACTGAACCCAAGACCCTTCATGGGTTGTTAGTGGTACAGGTTTTATTTTATTTTTTTTTTACACCATCGCCAGCAGAGTGGTTCCTCCTTTCTAGACCACTTGACATGAAAAGGAAGCATACAGTCCACTGAGGTGGCAGGATCATCAGAGTAACTAGGCTTAAAATGCCGGGAATGAAACCAAGATCCTTGCATTCCGATTATTATTTTGTTTAGTTCTATTTTAATAATGTTAGAAAATAAGATTAAAAAAAGAGGTCTTTATATAAAATCATTTTATATTAATGTTGTTAATGTAAAGCATATATGTGATCACTGCAAGGCAGGTTGAGATATATATGTAACATACTCTGGGCATCTCTCTCGTACATTCTTTCGTATAAATAAAACACCTACTGAAAAGCTTTATTTATTAGTCATTATGTTTTATCCTCCTTCGAGTGATGGCACCGTAAATAGTTCGTAGGTATTCAACAGTTTGCGGAATTCGGATTTTATCTTTCTGCATTTCAACGTCCGTGAATCCCATTTTTTTTTTGCTTGGATTTGACATTTATGTTCGTTGGTGAGGATCCAACATTCCAATGAATATGCATTGCTGGATTTGACGTAGGCGGTAGTGATTTGTTTCTTTACCGATAGATAGGGTTTCCTGTTGACGCTCTATTTGAGGAACTAAATTTATCAATGTAATCATCCTATGAGTAGTACAGTTATTGACATAATCCCAGACCCCTAAGGAAAAACAGTAAAAATCTTTGTCTTGATTAATTTATTTTAAAAAAAAAAAAAAAAAAAAAAAAAAAAAAAAAAAAAAAAAAAAAAAAAAAAAAAAAAAAAAATCCCATCCTATTCCTATCCTATAGATAAAAAAAAATTTATTTGAACTTTTCCAACGGACCATAAATTTTTTTTTAAAATATTTTTTCTTTAAAATTAATTAGGTTTAGCTGATTACATATTTTTGAATAGCCAGTATTCTTCATTGAATAAAGTACGCCAAGAAATATTTTAAACACAAAATGGTGTCATAATTGAAATATCAGATGATTATTTTTTACTATTTATTGTCATTTACAAATGTATATATTATATACAACAAGTAAATTTGAGAATAATGATTAGAATGACTTGTAAAGAACTACTCACTTGTAAAAGTTACTCACTTCAATAAACGTTCTACATTAGAAGGTCTCTAGGCCATTCATTTTTCCGACACCTCGGAGGTTTATCAGGAATTGTGTATGAGGCAAGTTGGGAGACTAGTGAATTTGGGTGGGTTTGGAGTTTACTATAAGGTTAGGTATCTGGTTTGCGCCAAATCAGCAACAATGAAAAATTAAGGTCTTTGCGGATAAATTTGTTTGTGACATAATAAGCAGCATTGAGGATTTTTTCGAAGGATTTTGGATTGTAAGGATTGGGTACGAGAATTGGTAGGTTTAGTGGAGCCCCAAAGCTCAACTCCGAACGTCCATATGGGTCTAATTACTGTCTTGTTAATAAGTATTTTGTAATTAATTGGGAGCTTTAAACGCTTGTCTAGTGAATGTTGGAGTAGTCGCAAACTACGATCAGTTTCTCGTCTTTTAAGTCTGGTACGTCAGATGAATTTATAATTAAAACTTTAGAAGGAACCTTCAAATTCTTTTTGGAATTCAAGCAATACCTATAATTCTGTCTAATCTTGACCAGTTCAATCCAAATTTATTCGTTAAGTGATAGGTCCTGATATAAAGTATTTACTTCAACTGTTGTGGTCTTATGTGTTCTAGAACTCAATTTATTAGAGAACAATCTCGATTTTATTTTTCAATGAAGGTTTTTTGAAGTTGAGTTTTGAAGGCAACAAAATGATTCACATAAATAAAAAATATGAAAGTATTTTATTCCAAGGTAAAAAACAAAACGGTGTTTTATTCAGAATATAAGAAACTTGGATTTTTCATTAGAATTTAGTATATAGAAGAGAAAGAAAACAAAATAAAATGAAGCTTGATTGCGAAGCTATTCTAATGCATGTTATCAACAGAGCCAAATTCTAGGTGAAGGGCTGTGCCAAGGATTGCTGCCAAATTCACGCTCATCACTAACAATTAACTTTTATTTGGCGCCATAAACCAAAACTTTTTTATATAAACGAATACATTCCCTAACCCTAGAATAGATAAAAGGTATTCCAAACGGAATGCTCTATAAAAAAAAAAACCCGTACTATTTATTGTCTGGAAATATTGTGTTATAAACTGTATAAAACACATTACTAACCTGCTACATGTTTAATCTACAGTTGCTCATATGACATCCTAATCACATACTAATTACGACTGAACAATTGCTAACAGGTTTGTTGTTTTCTTTCCTTCTTTTTGTTGGTATTTACAACTGCATAGCACATATTCAGAAAAAGATGGTTAGAAGACGCAGAGGAGGAACTCAGGAGCCTAGGTGTCGGAAGATGGAGACAGATTGCTCGAGGGAGAAAGGATGGAGGAGACCTTCAAGGACCATAGTGCCCATAAAATAAATGAAAATAGTACATTTACATTAAGTAAATGTGGGGGTAAATGAATACTGTAACATACAATACTTGCGAAAGAAACCGCCCATTGGTAGCACTTCAGTTAAAGTTCTAAAGTAGAAGGTCTCGAGGCCATCTTTTCAGACGCCTCGGTGGGTTATAGTGAATAGAATGTGAAGCAAGTTGATAGACTAGTGGATTTTTATGGTAATGGAGTTTACTATGAAATGATAGGTATCTGGTTTGGGTTAAATCAGCAATATATGGGATATTAAGATCTTTATGAATAAGTTTATTTGTAACAAAGTAGGGAGAATAAAGGATTTTTGATTGTAATGATTGGACTCGGGAAGAATTAGATGGTTTAATTGGGTCCTAAAGCTCAATTCTATATGTTTAAATAGGTCTGATAACTGTCACTTCTAATTTTTTTAAAGTAAATAGGAAGGGTTGAACTTATGTCTAGTAAATGTTGAAGAAGTCGAAAACGACGAGCAGTTTCCTGTCGTTTTAGTCTTGTATGTGGAATCCAAGTTAAACGTTTGTCCAGTTGGAGCCCTAAATAATGGATCTGTTTAACGGGGATCAGTGGAATGTTATTAAAGGATACTGTAGGACAGGAAGTCTTAGGTTTACGATTTGTTTGGATTTATTTTAATTCTCCAATTTTGACACCATTCTTGAAGGTTGATGGCATGAGATTGGAGTGTTTGTGAATCAATGAATGGATCCTTCTGACTATACATACTGATATCACACGTGTCTAGATACTGTACAAAAAAGCCTGTAGCAATATAACTAATGAGGGGTCTAGGGTTTAGCTCATAGCTCATAGCTCAAAATGTATTGTTTCTTGACCACGACTTGTGTATAGAGCTGATATGGTCATTATCATGCTCAACTGCCAGATTTCTCCCATTTAAGCGTACCCTATTTATAATGGTACATACAACCTTTATAAGTGTCCTAGTTGGGTCTGAATCCAGTAGATAAAGCTATGAAATAAACAAAATATGCTTTAAGAGGATGATGAACAGTAAACTCAAAATAAACTCTATTTTATGCATACTTATACATTGTATATTTGCATTTTATCTATTCTTTATATTTTTCTTTTCTTTTTCGTTTATTTTCTTTACACATTGTTTATTTACTGTAAATTACAGTTATGATGAATAATTTTTAATTTAAAAAATAAAAAATACAATAAATTCAAATATACAGGTTTGTATTTTATGCTTTTTCATAAATTATAACTTTTAATTAATGCACAATAATTCTATTGTAATGCTGTGGAGCCTCGCTAATTCGGACTGCACGGGACTGGGCATTGTCCGGATGACCAAAGTCAGGAATAAACGGACGCAGCTATAATGTACACTTAATAACCATTTCAGAGATTTGTTTTTAATTTTTAAATCTGCTTAATATATATGTTCGCCATTCAAATTTTTCGATCTGCTAACTAAGATAGAATTAAAACAAAACAACCTTTTGAATAATACTCAAAATTTTATCAATATAAAAATGAAGGATTTAAAAATAGAAATAAATGTTCATTTCCGAATAGGAAACTGAAATAAAAACATTGTATATTGTTTGATGTTAACAAGAGTATTTTTAGAATCCTTGATAAAAGTTCTGTTTGTTTTCTTTAAAAAAGACCAATGTTGTTTTTAATAATATATCGTAGGTCTTTGCAGATTAAAAAACGAATTTTTTTTTATAAAGGTAAATGGAAATTTATTATTTTTAAAAACATTACACAGGTCTGCAAATTTGTTTGTCAGCTGCATGAGATATTTTAACTGAATTATATGTTTTAAAATGCGCTGATTTCAGAGTGATGTTTATTTTTTTCTACCACTTAAGGGTTTTTTGCTAATTCAAACAAAAAAAATTGGTAAAAGCGCTCGTTTATTCAAAATTATTACCAAACAATATTTTTTTTTGCAACCAATGAACAATTATGTTTAGACATAAAGTAACAATATTACACTTATTAATGTATTTTATGAAACCTTTTCTCCTTTTCCTTGATACTTCGCCGAGTCCTTTTCAGATTTCCATCTTTAGTTTCCCGCTTAAGCATCCAACAGTAGTCTGCAAGCATAGTGACATCCCATCTTTCTTAGTACCGTCTCTCGATATAACGGACATCCTGGTGAAAGCGCTCCTCCTGTTCTTCACTGTAAGCTCCCAGGTTTTCAGGAAAATAGTCTATGTGGGAGTGTAAAAAATGTAACTTGAAAGTCATCTTGCAGCCTTGAGCTTCGTATGCAGCTGGCATCCGTTGAACAATGGTTTTGTAGTCAGGATCCTTAGTATTTCCCAAAAACTTTGGCACTACATCCTTGAACGATAACCAAGCTTCTTTTTCCTTCTGATTCATACTTTCCATAAAGAGGTTGTCAGTTAAAAGTTTTCTTATGTCGGGGCCAGTGAAAACTCCCTCTTTCAACTTTGCTTCTGATACCTTCGGGAACATCGTTATATAACCTTTGTAAATAGATATTTAAAACAGTTCCCATCCTTTTCCAACGATTTTACAAATTGTATCATCAACCCTAATTTGACATGGAGAGAGGGCAACAAAACCTTTTTCTGGTGTTATCAAAGTAGTATTGATAACATTTTTCTCTCCAGGTTTTAAAGTTTCTCGGTGTGGCCAATCACTTTTAGTGCTGTTCTCTAACTCTACTATCCCACAAACATAAGAAGCATGGGTATTTAGTAAAGCCTGCCTGCTGACACAAAAGCATCGTGAGTATTTTTAGTATATTAATGGTCCTGATATTTTCTCCAGGATAATTGCTAAATCCTTATAGCTTTCTTCCATATGCACAGAATGTCCCATTGGAAGTGATGCAAATTCATTTCCACTGTGAAATAATACTATTTTAAGACTAGTTTTGGATGAATCAATGAATAGGCCCCATTCAGATGAGTCATAAAAATAATACTGATAGATAAAAAAAATACTAATAATAATAAACATAATCTGCAAAACACATAAAAACCTATGTGATAGAATTTTTTGAATATTTTTCATGTTTTTGAGAGGTCAAAATCTATTGGAAAATATTGAAACATCCTATGCAGATTTTTAGTCGCAGACCTGTGTTATTATTTGTTTTAATCCCACTCCCTTTAAAAAAACAATAATTATTAAAGATATGAATTAGTTAATAGAAGCTTTTATTTAATTAAATATCAAATAAATATAATTACCGTTATAGTAGCTTTGGTCTTAGAAGATAGTTGTTTTTTTTTAATTTAAGTTCAAAAATGCCCAATCCAGAAACCTATCATAGTAAACTGCATAACCACTCCAATCCGCTAGTCTCTCAACTTCTAGTTCCGAAACCCTCTAAGGCTTCTGAAAAGACGATGGACTCGGGACCTTCTATCAAAATATTTGCGCTTGTGCTTAAAATAAAATATATATTTCTTATCATTCTGGAGTAGAATCAATGTATAATTATCACATATAAAAGTATAAAAAAATATAATCTTACATCGTAAATTAAAGACAACAAAACAGTCGTATGCGATCGTATTTATCGATGCATCGATAATTCGTACCGATACGATATGATGATGGATCATAGTGTACTTCATGTTTAGAGATGGACACGAAGTGATAATAAGGCAAGGAATGGATATTACCAGGTATGCAAGTTTAAAATGTCGTTTATTTCTTAAAATATATACACAGTAATTTAAAAAAAAGTATAATATATTTTATTCAAAGTACTGACCCTCGCTTTCTACACATTTTGTCCATCTCTCGGGCAATATATGGATACCATTCCAAAAGAATGCTTCATCTTTATTTGAAATCCATTCATCGAGCCATTTTCGTACGTTTTCGAAATTGTTGAAGTGTTGCTCCGCCAATGAGTGTCCCATCGATGAGAAGAGGTGATAATCAGAAGGCGCCAGGTCAGGTGAATACGGCGGGTGGGGTAGGAGTTCCCAACCAAGCGAAGAAATCGTTTCCTTAGTCAATCTGGCTGAATGTGCAGGAGCGTTATCATGCTGAAGAATGACTTTGACGTGCCTGTGAGCCCATTCTGGGCGTTTTTCGATCAATGCGTAACTCAAATTGATCATTTGTTGTCGGTAGCGCTCGGTATTGACTGTTTCGCCGGGTTTTGAGAAGCTCGTAGTAGACTACTCCCTTCTGATCCCACTACACACACAGCATTGTCTTCTTACCAAAATCACCACGTTTGAAACTTTGAAACCAACGTTCACATGTCCTGACGGTTGGAGCAACATCGCCATAAGTCTCAACAAGAATTCGATGACATTCAGATGCCTTTTTCTTTTGATTAAATAAGAAAATCATGACATGCCGCAAATGCTCTTTATTTGGCTTAAAATTAGACATTTTTAACACCAAAGAAAGGTATGATACGTCCACGTAAACGACTTAAAAACAACTGACTTTTGTAAACAAATGACTAACAAACAAAATAGCGTTTAGAGATAAGCAAATCCTTCAATAGGCTAAGAGCGCATTCTATTGGAATTAAAACGACATTTTAAACTTGCATACCTGGTATTTATATTAAAGGAATAAATTAATATTATATCTCCTTGTTGCTATTAAAAAATATAAATGTAATTAATAAGAGCGAATCATTACAAATAAAAGAACTCTTCCAAAAAAATAAAATAATAATTATAAAAAAAACATGACAAGCTGATTGGAAATCTTTAAATTATCAAGAACTGAAGTTGCTGACCAAATCTCTCCGGTAAACAATAGTACTAAAAAAATGTATCGATTGTTAACTAATTAAAATGTTAACTACATACCAGACTTAAAGACAAGAAACTGCTTGTCGTTTCCGGCTGTGTCTTTCAAAGCTCCAATAAATTACAAAATACTTATTTACGTGACAATAATTAGAACCATTTGGAAATACGGAGTTGAGCTTTGGGTCTCCACTAAACCGCCCAATTCTTCTCGTATCCAATCCTTACAATCCCAAATCATTCGTAAAATTCTAAATGTTCCTTATTATATCTCAAACAAACTTATCCATAAAGATCTTGATGTTCCATTGTTGCTGATTTGGGCCAAACCAGATACCTGTCCTTTCACAGTAAACTCCATACCCACTCGAATCCACTAGTCTCCCAACTTTCTCACACCCAATTCCTGATAATCCTCTGAGGCGTCTGAAAAAAAGATGGCCCTGAGAGCTTGTAATGTAGAACTTTTATTGAAGTGCTATTAGTGAGTAGTTCTTGACAGGTCATAGTAATCATTTTCCTCAAATTTACTTGTTTTATATTATGTATACAGTTGTAAATATCAATAAATAGTTTTAAAAAATAAAAATTATATATCGCTAGGATAATAGACTTGTTTTCTTAATAATCAGAACTATAAATAAATTTGTCAATATTTTTTAACAAGAATTTTTTAATGGTCTAGTTACTTAAATATGCCAATTTGTACTGCAACCAAAATATTTTAATATGTTCAATCGTAAAAATAAACAATCCTATATTTAGAAAAAAGCTTTTGTAAAATAGTAGCTAATGCTTTTTTACGGACTTGGTAGTTAAGATGGAAGGTTCGCAGTTTTCGTGCTTCTTGAAGGAAATCTCAAAGGTTTATGAAATCAGTCCTCAGTTTCAATTATCAAGGATTGTAAACTACGCAGTTTTGGACTTGTTCGGTCTTGTACCTAAATAAAACTTGGAGCTTGGGACCGATGTGGCAACTGGTGCGTGCGACATGCGAATCGCGAACGAACATCACCGGCGCACAACATGGACAAGATGACTGTATTTAATTAAAGAACGGCAGTCGACATCGACCGGTGAAGCCACTCAGTCGCCGCGATGAGTGTCGTCCGTCTATACGTATACGCTTTCTGCAGGGGACTGCCACCTCAAGGTACGCAACACGCAATGCGTTAAACGCCAGTATCGATTTTATGATCAATTTATACTGAAATATTTACAAAGCTTACTTTTTTTCTGAAATATAATTCAATTTTTATATTGTCGGAAACACTACAACTTCGCCTACCATCGATCCGTGAGACGGCATGAATTCATTGGGTTTTTTTCCTTACTAGACAGTAATTTTATTTATTTATTTAGTATAAGCTGCATCCATGAAATGGTCTATATTCAATAAAATGTAAACTCAACGGTTGATATTAATAACAAAAAGGAAATACTTCAACAATTTTTCCCCAACATATCAATATTACCAACAATGCTATATCAATAATGAATCAATAGATATAATACTACTTAAAAGGAGACGTTTTGACTTGTAACTCACAGATTTGAATGCTGATTTTTGTGTATCTAGTAGGAACCTATAATAGTGCACAACTTGAGTTATAGCCGCTAATGAGCATTGAGAGCCGAGAAAAAAAATAAAATATGAAAATCACGTTTTATTTTTATTCTCAGTTCTCAGTAAAGATAGAGTAATATTTTTTTCACCTAGAATTGTAGTTTTGTATGCTATCTCTTTGCTACAACCAAAACCTGATAGATAATCGCTTTAATAATAATATCAGGTTTTGGTTTTAAAATGAAATCCAACATTAATTTCCGAACAACGGGTTTTGGTTGTGGTAAAGAGATAACATACAAAACTACAATTTTACGTGAAAAAATCATTTCTCTATCCTGACTGAGAGCTGAAAAAAAAAAATAAAACGTGATTTTCATAATTTTATTATTTTTCTCGGCTCCTAATGCTCATTGGCGGCTATAACTCTAGTTTTGAACTATTATAGGTCCCTACTAGATACACAAAAATCAGCATTCAAATCTGTGAGTTACAAGTCAAAAATACCCACACAATCGGCATTCAAATCTGTCGGTCAAAAGTCAAAACGTCTTCTTGTTAGATCAAACTTATATAGTCAACTTTAAATTATAAACCTGCTCCAATAACTTATAAATCAAATTATACAATTAAGTAACATTCAGCTCTTAGGACCAGATATTTTCTTTTAATTATATGAGGCGTAGGATTTCAAAATTGGTAAAGTGCAAATGGTAAAACTTTTCAAGAGATACTAAATCCTTAATAACAAGAATGTTTTCAATTGCTAAAAAATACCTATGCAGACAATACTATTACATAATATAACACAATAATTTCCTTGCTATTTACTAGTTTCCATGAATTTCCAAAAAAATAAAAATAAAAAATAAATAAATAAAAAAACAACAACAAAAAAACAAAAACCAGTGTGAATACTTCTTTAAAGGGCCAACCGGAACCTCTGGATTTATTTATGTAATTTTTTATCTCAAGTCCAAAATTTTCGAATTTTTGTTTGTTACATTTAAGAAACAACCTGTGTCCATGCTATTTTTCTTTATTTAACTATGTACACTTCATGTAATTGGTAGAATTTGCATGTTTTTTTTTTTAAATAAATAAATATTTTACCTTTAAAAATTTAATATTCCACTAGCTAGGAGTATTCAGTTTTATTGATTATAATATAATCTAGATCATTTTGAATGGAAACAGTTTTACCAAGTGATAGAGGAGGAAAAATTAAAGAAAATTAAGAGAAACAATTTTTTTTTTTTAGACAAATAGTGAATTTATTCATTTTTTAAAGTCTATGCCTCCTATATATTAAGTAAAATTTAAAATAAGGAAAAAATTCGGGCAAAAATCGTTTGTTCGTAATAACTTTAGTTACATCAACGGATGAAAGTAACGCAAGGATAGGATTCTAACGTGTGGTCACATCGAATTACACTGGCTATCTCATGTAATAAAGTCACGTAATAGAATTATATTTAACAGAATATTGTATTTAATACATTAATATTACTCTGTGGTTTCCTCATACGAAAATAAAGGTGATTACAGAAAATTTATCGCATATTTACTTAAGAATGGCAGTAAGATAACAGAGAGCAATAGTCCCCTGTTGATATCGGAAGGACCGACTTTGTAATTTTCATAGGTAAAATAATACATTTAATAGTTTATTTCAAACTTGATTTGAATTTTTTTTTTTTTTTTTTCGAAATTGTTAATATTTTGTCTTTAATTAATTTACTGGAAAATTTATTTATTATACTACTTTTTTTATTTTCTGTATGAAAAGATTTTCCGTAATATTTAAAATTGTTTTTGTGGGCTTTATGCTGTTATTTTAAGATTATTTTTATTAGTCCTTCTCCCGTTTATTATTAGCCTCCTGATTTTTTGTTACCTGAGCACGCCCGGTGGCACACTAACTTACATTTTACCCCGTCTAAAGGTAATGATAGACCAAATGGCCGATATAAATGTATCGTAAGACATGATCTTCGATAGCGACTGATCGAGGGAGATGGCTGGCTATTGTTTAGCAGGCCATGCGGTAGCATCAGCCCCTGTTGAGCCGATAGATGAAGAAACTTATAAAATGTACTTTGATTCTTGACATTACATATTGAACAGTTACATTATTTTATTTTACAACAAATTCAAATAATTATTTATGGAAACTTTTTGCATATAAAGAATGTAAACTAGTACCTATGTGTTATTAGACAAGTTTAACAAAAACTTTGATATATTTAAACTATACCACTGCCTTTTAAAGTGATATTTGAATAATAAAATTGTTAATTTCAAAATCAAATACAAATATTCTTTTCTTCAACAAAATAAATAATCCAATAACTTTCCACTTTTTTAAACACATTTAATTAATAAAATATTTACATATTAAACATAAGAATTGGGAATATTAATTTTTTTTATAATTATAATTTTCTCCTTAAATTATACCTATCTATTTAAACAAATAAAATAAAGATGTAACTATTTTGATCAGTTATATACCCCCTCCAATTAAATTAATATATATATATATATATATATATATATATATATATATATATATATATATATATATATATATATATATAAATTATGGAACCTTTGGATAGCCTATATTATTACAATAGGTTCAACTGGTATATTAATTAGACTTTCCTTTTAGAAGTAAGCTTGATAGTGAGTGAACTATTAATATCTAAAGTAAAATAAACAAACTTTGTTGTCAGTAGTAGTTCGAGGCCAAAATGTTGAAATAATATAAATCGATTTGTATGTTTAAAATCGATTTACACCATTTAAAAGAACTCTATCCATGAAAGGCCAACTGTCCGATGTTGGAAAACGTGGTCCATAAAATAAAATTAGCTTGATTCTAGTTGATCGTAAATTTGTATTTAAGAAAATAAGGTAATATATATATATATATATATATATATATATTTTATGAGAACGATTTTTTTTTGTTTTGGTTATGAATTATTTATACGACTGATTTATAATTGGTCACATAATTTGTATCAACATACATAAGAATATGGGTCTCCTCGCTACTAATAATCGATTCAAGTTGTTTGACAAAATCGATATATTTCGATGTTGTTATGAAACGGTGCCTTATCGTTCCATATACATTGAGTCCAGTTTGTGTTTATCAGGTCTACTTCGTCATTTTAAATTTTTTTATCTTAATTTCCCATAGTACTGAGTTCTGGCACGCAACACTAGTCTTGGCTTAATTATTAGTCAATATTGGGACTGTTCGATATCTTGAGAAGGCTTTTAACTTTCGTTTCTAAAACTTTTAAAATACCGACCCTGAATTTTTATCGCGAGCTAATAGTTTCTCGAGAAGCCGCTAGGTAGCGCTGGCAATAGAATCTTGTTTATAAACAAGGATTGTTGTGCCCGGTTTTCTATTGTTTAAATAAATGTTTTAATTATAAACTCTTTTCCTTTTATAATTGTTTTCCTCTAACACAACTTTAAGTGTTCACCATCGAAACAGTTCTTAAAAATAAATAAATAAAAGATCATTAATGTAAAATATAATTAACGAAATTTAAAATTTTGTGTGGTTAACATGAGACGTTTAGTATCAAAACCAGCTCAATCCATTTTAGTATGCAATTGTGCATTATTCTTTCAATGATGTTTTTACGCGTAGCAGTAATTTTTAACTTGGTTTAAACAGCACTGATTAGGTGTTTGAAGATTACGTAAAAGCATAATTGAACATCAAATTTTTAATTTTAATGTTTGAGTTGGTAATATAAGATGGACGGAGGCTATTAATAATTGCGAACAATTTACTGCATTATCAGTGCTTACATTTAAAGTCCCGTGAATTTTCACAAATGTTTTTTAATAATTAAACTAAATACATGTAAATTTTATTATAAATTTCAAGCTCTATATAACACAGTACCTTTGTAACCTCTCACGTAGAATGGCGCACGCAATCTGTCGATCAATTTTCAAACTTCACTGTTATCCATATATTATCGCTTTTTTAATAATAAATTAATTGAAAATTAGTAGAATTTATTATTCCTAAACCTTCCTTGAACTATGAAGATGATATAGTTGAAATTTGGTAAAGATTAGTTCAGTAGCTTTCGTGGTTAGTGATCACAAACGAAATATGGCTTGTCCTTTTATATAATAGTATAGATAAAAATAATTTGGATTGGGCTGGTTTGAAAAATTTGTGGCATTTTACTATTTTAAATCTCTTTTAAAACTAATCATGCTGTAATCAAATTTCTTTATTTTAAATATTAATAACTATTTTATTACTAAAGAAGTTAAGAAAGGTGTGAATAGGTACCATGTCAGAGTTTTGTTTTTGGATTAGAATGGAAAAAGTTATTTTTTGTACAAAAAAAAAAAAAAAAAAAAAAAAAAAAAAAAAAAAAAAAAAAAAAAAAAAAAAAAAAAAAAAAAAAAAAAAAAAAAAAAAAAAAAATTGAATGTTACTAAATACAGAATTATAGATAGGGTCAAGTGTAGGGATGAGTGTAACGAAAAAGTCATTTTTATTTTTAGAAAAAAAACTTTCATCATATCGTCTTCTAATTATTTACCATAAAATCAAAAGTCTTTAACCTTTATATCAGGCTTGAAATAATATCAAAATTATACTTGTTATCTGATATCACAACTTTGATGCAGTGTGCCCCAGGGCTGCGATACAGTGTAACAGTAATAGGGATAAAATACAACAGGGGGACACTAAACATACAAAATAAAATATGAAAAATAGAAAACGTTTAACCTGAAATTATGTTCCATAACAATTGTTTAGTAATCAAAATTAAGCATTAATAAATTTATAATATGAGAACATTTTCTTTTATTCGTTAATGTCATTAGCATTATGTATATCAATTTTCGTCTTCCTTTTCCTATTTTTATCGTAGCACACCTGGAAAAAAATGTGTACTTTAATATAAACAGGCACAATATAACACGTTACTGCGTAAAGTTTGAAACAAAAATTCGTTAGATATATTACTTTGAAATTGCAAGAAACTTTCTTTACTATTCAAACATCAACTAATTGAAGATCAATGTCAACATATACTTACTCACCAGAAATCGTTTATTTTTTCCAACAAGAACAAAACTTCACCAGCTAAATTATTCACAAACGTTTTACAAAAAATATAAATTCATTTATTCTGCAATGACAGGTGTTTAAGATAATGGTACATGAGGTCGACAAATGAATAAAGAGGCAACAAAGTCAAATAAAAGAAGAAAAGAGCAAATCATGATGTTACACTGAACCCCACTTGACTCTGTATGTACATTTAGTAAAAAAAACAACAGCAGCAGTTGGAGATTCACATATCTTTACATTTTAAATCTTTAAATATTTTTTTATTAACTACTTACTTTTAAGTTTATAACATTATTTATCCCTCTATTGTAATCATTCCGTTATTGCAAGGTACTTCATGTATTTATTTACTAACTATATTGTTCATCTGCCTACTGTTAAAATTTATCAATCAACTATTTTATTATATAAGTTGTAAAAAGGTTAAGATAAATGAACAAAAGAAAATTACAGATTTTTACCAGAATAAAAAACAAAGTGTAGAGGAAGAATTAAATAATAGTAAAAAAGATATAACAATAGAAATAATGCCAAAATTACCTGATATCAATTTAAAGAAAACTTACAATAGAGTCAAATACAACCCAACTCTCACTAGACAAATAATAAGCAAATTAAATAATGAAAATTTTAAGATTAATGGTGCCCTATATAATAATAATAAAATCAAAAACATTATAAAACATACAGAAATCACAGACAAATGGTTTAAAAAAGACGTAATATATAAAATTAATTGCAAAGATTGTAAAATGCATGCATGATATAGGAGAAACTAAACAGAATTTAATTAAAAGAGTGGATCAGCACAAATATGACTGCAATAGAACCAATAAAAATGTAAATAATAACAATACTGCACTAAGAGAACATGCAAATAAATTCAAACATGAATTTGATTTTGATAATACAAAGATTTTAAATCATGAAAATAAAACAAAAAACAGAAAAATAATGGAATCAATCTACATAAATAAAACAATAGACTATGCAGTAAATTATAAAACTGATATACAAAAAATAGGAACTAGTTATGTTAACTTAATAAATAGATTAGAAATATAATTAAATCAAATATCCATTAATATGAATAGTAATTAAAAATAAAAATGTAAATATGGGTAACAATACAGTAATAGAATAAAAATAGAATGTTTGTGTAAGCACCAAATTAAATGGTCAATTGTAAATGAATTGAACAAACAATAACATAGAGTGAACATTGCTCAGTTGAGGGTCAGTAAGGACATGCACAGATGACTATGTGAAATAAATCACAGTTGTAAGTAGGAATTTAAGCATAATTAAATGAGATTGGATTCTATGATGGATAGTATTGTATATGGATATAATTTGAGTTGTAGATTCTGAAGATGGAACAGTACACTCTGTAACATGTCGAAGATTAATAGGAGTTATGCCTTTAAAAGAAATTAAAATTTATCAGTATATTCGCTCATCAATTATATCTGGTTGACTTTTTGTCATAATATCTTTTTTATCCTAGCAAAAACAAAATATTTAATTTATTTGTTTCAATTTATTTTTCTTGTTTTTTAACTTTTTTTTTTATTCAAACTGGTTTTCTCTTCTTATATTTTTTAAAATTTACTTATTTTTTGTCATATATTTTTGTTTGCTTTTCTTCTAGCCCCGAAGAAGGCTTAAATTGTAGGCCGAAACGTCGGCACTATAAATTAAAATTTATTTTTTAATTATATTTGTATCTATGACTGCATACCCCCCCAACAACCTACATCTGCCTTAGTTCAACAGTCAACAAATAACTCAATACCTATCTTTAATTACCGAGATGGTCAATGGAATATTTGTACATAATCCAAGATATTAAAGTTAGCAGAGAACATTTAGAAGATTATTTTGTAATTTGATAAAACCAGGCCATAGTCCTTTCTGGACATTTTATTTCGTAATTTCTTTTCATTGTTGTTACGCAGGCCATGTTTTGAAATGACATTGCATTTATCGGATCAGCTACGCTTCGTATCGTAGTACCGTGACAACTTTCACCTGTTGTGTCAGGACGAGAATAGTTCGTCAGATCAGAAGAATATTTTTCGATCTTTTGAACTGCTATAATATTAGCACTATTATTTTCAGAATTTTATTAAACAGTATAATATTTGGGTAGAAGATGGTCGGGGATGCAATCAGGTATAATAAACTACACGTCCAAAGTTAAAAAAAAATTTATATATGAAGTGCCTACGTTTTGGCTTGCTTTGTAAGTCTTCTTCAGGGCTAAAAACCAAAACAAAAAAAAACTGGATGTGACAAAAATAAACAAAGTAAATTTATTAAATAATTAAAAGAATATCAAAAGCGTTAATTGCATAGTTGAAGACGAAATAGTACTAGACTTAAAAGACAAGAAACCCCTCGCTGTTTCCGACTACTCCAACATTTATTAGACAAGTGCTCAAAGCTCCCAATAAAATACAAAAGACTTATTTTAATGACAGTAATTAAATCCATTTGGGCTTACAGAGTTGAGCTTTGGGGCTCCACTTAACCTTCTAAATGTTCTCGTATCAAATCCTTACGATCCAAAATCTTTCATAAAATCCTCAATGGTCGTTATTATGTCACAAACTTATTTATAAAGATCTTGATGTTCCGTATGTCGCTGATTTGGCCCAAACCCAAATCCATTAGTCTCCAACTTGCCTCACACTCGATACCCAACAGTCTTTCGACACGTTTTAAAAGAAGATGGTCAAGAGACCTAATGTAGAAGTTTTATTGAAGTGTTACTTGTGTACATTCTATTAACATGTCATTGTAATCATTTTCCTCAAATTTGTTGCATATAATCAATTCAGTTTCAAAAGAAGAATATGAAATATTATCAATATCTATTTGAATGATACAATGATAGATAAGTCTGTAATTGAATTATTTTTAGTTGAATGATACAAATTTTAATTGAGTGAACTACTTGAATCATTCAATCCTTATTAATTTTTTTTTTTTTTAAATATTGAAAGGCATACAAAAGTAGTTAAATAAATATAAGAAAAATATGTGGAAAAGTGGAGGTGAAGATAGAAAGGTAAGAAAGAAAATCAAGTTGGTGTAAAATAAACAAACGGAGATAAAAATTGCTATAATTTTATCATTATGCCAACTAGATTAGCGATCACTTGAAAAAAATTTCCACTTTCCTGCTCTGAGTAGAACATGTTTATGACATGTGGGAGACAGATTTTATGAAGCCCTCCGAAAATGTTTTACTTGCTTTAATGAGTTAGTAAACAGTGGCGCAACCAGGATTACTATCTGGGGGAGGGTTGGGTTAATATATATATATATATATATATATATATATATATATATATATATATATATATAGAGAGAGAGAGAGAGAGAGAGAGAGAGAGAGAGAGAGAGAGAGAGAGAGGAAGATATTTTTTATGTTTTAGTTAACCTAAAACAAGTAAAAACAAGGAATGGGTGGTGTTCGAGACTATATAAATGAAAATCATAGTTATCGACTAAAAAAAATTAGTCGTTTCGGTCGTCTGGGGGGGCTTCAGCCCTCAAGCTCCCCCCTTGGTTGCGCCAGTGAGTTAACATATTATTTATACTTATTTTAGGATTTACTGAACTCTAAATTAGGATTTAATATGGCTGTGATTAAAAAAGTTTGAAAATATAGTTTTTATCAATATTTTATATCTGCTTAAGAGATTAAAAGGTGGAGTACACTGGGCAATGGGTAAAGCGAATGAACTCACTTCAGCGTGCCTACTTTCAAAAATAACTCTATTTATTTAAGAATGGTATTAGTGTTCTCACTACCATTCACTAGTGAATACATAGTTCGAAACCTTGCGTGACTGTTAGATTTCATAATAATAATAATAGCAGTAATACCGTGATATATATTGTATACACCGCGAGATATATTGTAATTTGCTGTTTTTATAACACACTAGTTCTAGAAAAAATTCAATTAAAATAGCGAGATCATCGTCTAATATAAAATCACAATATATCTTACTAGATAAAAACATTATTTATTTGTAATCGTTCAAGACTGGGGGGGAGAAATTATCTCAGAGTTCTGAAGGACCATGCCTTATAGTTTCATTTGTTTAAATTGTTATGAACGACGAACGGTAGGCTCATGTCTGAAAAGGCTAGGGTATAAAAAAATAAAAACTCAAATTCTCTCTGTCGCGTCATGACGGGGAAAAATAATTGATCATGCCTACATATAACCTTCTGCTTTTCCCTATTTAAATTTTAGAATTAAAATGATCAGATTACTAAATTATTACATTAAATTGACAATTAATAATTATTCGTAATAAACGAATTTGAGAGAAAATAGGGGTTTGAAACTTGACTTTTTTCATTCAAACCCCCTAAACGGTTGGTCCTAGCAACAAATTTTATACAACACAAAATATTCTCCATTAAATTTCTGAATAAAAACCTTTGTTTTATCTATCGATTCGAGCAATAGTATGCCAAAATGTTATATTTTGTAGAGGGTGAAAAAAAACTTTACTCTAATAATGTACAAACCCCAAGGCCAAAAGACATATCCTAGTCAAAAATTTTGATTGACTGGTAGAGATTAAAATCTTGCTAGTAGACTTAAAGAAATAACAGTTTTAAAGTGAAATGTTTTGAAAGATTCAAATATTTAACAATATTTGATGTTCAGCTGAACATAATTGGAAGTAACCTGAAGTTATTGTTAGGGAATCCGGTTTGCTACTACATAGAATATAGTATAACTTTTTTTAAGTTCTCAATAATTTCTGTTGTCAACTTACTTTTTACTCTTTGTTTTCGACTAAATTATTTACCCACTTCTCCTGACAAGTATTTTATAAGGTTCTTATCTTTGTTGAAAATGAGGTGTTGTGGATTTGTTTCTGTCTTCAGTGATCGGATATCTTTCAAAACGAAATTTTGTTCATTGAAGACAAATAATCTCAGAGTAACCTATCAAACGAACAGTTCTCAGACCCATTGTCTGATATAAAGCATAAACCAGAATTTAACATGTTTTTTTAATCATACATGGCTATCTTGTTAGTTATTGTTTGTTCTGGCTTAACGTCCTTATGTACTCCAACTAGGGCAGGATTGACAAGTTAGTGTGCGAAGTTCAAGATTAGTAGTTAGCGCAGAACTGCAGCATTTAAAATAATTTTGGGATTTAGTTCAAGACTGTATTATGTTTTGTCGTTTTCTCTAAACAGTATTCTGTTAAATCAATAGTTAATTCACAAATTCACATCTGTTGAAAACCCTGTCTATCTTTATAGTTGGAGTACGTGAGGACGTTATACCAAAAAAAAAAACAAAAAAAAAAAAAAAAAAAAAAAAAAAAAAAAAAAAAAAAAAAAAAAAAAAAAAACAAAGAACATCTGTTAAAATTTCTCTTAAAAGAAAAATGTAAATTTTTAGTTTTCGGAGGTTGCTTTCTGAACTGAGAAGAAATGCGATTGAATATGAACCTAGATGAGACATCCAACTGGTAAGGAGTGTCAATCCTCATGAAGTCTTTCTTCTTTCCTTTGTTCTGATAAATTACATTTTGTTTTTTCCCTATTAATCTTTATTAACATCTGTCAAACCTATAAAATGACAACCTGCGAATTTTATGGTTTCCAAAAATGTAAAAAAGTTCTGGAATTAAAGGCAAGATGAGGAGTAATGCCCAGTGGCACCTCCATCTTTTTTCTTGGAGATCTCTCATCCTGCTCTTTTTTAGCCTTCTATGGATATTGTTAGGCGTCACTTTTGTGGTCATGATATGTATGAGTTTATTGGGATGACCTTGAAGTCTATTGTGAAATATTTTGTAGTAGGTCTGTATGTGATCTTTGATTGTAGGCTTATGTAAGTCCATGTGCAGAATTTTGTTACTTACTTAGTAATGCCCTTGTGTGGTTGTTCAGAATTTTAAAACTCGTATCTTTGTATTGAAGGAGTCGTATTACTCTGGTATGAACCTTTTTCAAAATCTTTTCCTTAAGTTTTCAAGAAACCTTACGTTAACTGCTTTTAGGTTAGGAAGTATCCAAACAGCGCACGATGTGTAATTGTTAATTTGGCTTTACGATGTGAATCATATGTATTCAGTCTTTTGGTTTGACCAAGAAACTTTTCTTAAGATTATCGACAAAATTAAACTTTTCAGTTTTACAATCTTTCCTTAATAGAATATTTTAAGTACATGGTTGGTAAAAAAACAAAACAAAATGTTTTATTGTTTACTCTCATATGACTGACAGCGTAACCATGAGATAACCCCTGAATAATTGCGAAATAGTTGTTAAGATTTTATAAGTTGTTTTAAAAAGTTTCCAGTGTTTTAGATCCGGTTTCACTTTGGAGAATATTAATGATATATGGGTATTTACATGCTTTACAATTTCGAAATTTTTATATTAAACCACATATTTTTCGTTAGATCGAATTCGACCATAAGTTTATACTTATGTACATGTTACTATTAAAAGACTTCGTTGTAGGAAAATCGTCTTACATAATTCGATCAATTTGATAAAACACGCGATTAATTGTGGCCTATAAACTTTTCTAGGTATTTTGGATATCAAATGTGGGAAAGTGAGACTAAAGAGGCGTTTCATTTAAGGATATCGCAGAAACAATGAATAATCGTTAATTACTGGGTGATAAAACCAATCCTTCTAATGATGAAACCTTAATTATAATAATCTCATGCAGCGTTACTTTATCTGGTTAGTAAATAAACTGGTTAGTAATCATAAATTGTGTTCGGAAGTTTTATAAATATACTCTTGTTTGATATAATATTTTTCAAAATTACGAACTTTTTTTGCAAAGATGTCGGGGGAGTTCGTGCAGGTTCGTTCATGCCCGGCTGTCAACCTTCGCTTCGTAACACCGTTGTTACCTTTCCTAAGCCTTCCCTTCCTCATCTCAAATCAACATCAAATAACTGATTAGGATGTGTTTAGGTGTGTTCGCGTTTATTGCTTTTACTTGTTATCTATCTTGATACTTCGACGTTTCAATTGAATTTCATGTCGGTTTTCTATTTTCAGGCTGCTTTACTTGTTCATGTATGAGGCCTCGGTACAAGCGGCTTGTTGACAACATATTCCCAGCTAATCCTCAGGTATGTAGTACTTGTAAAACATATTCTGTTTTCAATTTTAGAATATTTACTCTTATGTAAAATGCTTCACTTGGTAGCTACTGTTCGGATTTAATAATCAAATCGTTTTAGGATGGCCTTGTTAAAACTAATATGGAAAAACTTACCTTTTATTCATTATCATCCCCAGAGAAGCTGGATAGGATAGGAGAATATATATTTCAGCGTGCTAGTCGTGATATATCAAGAAAGAAAACATGGTATGTAGTGAATATTTATATTATTAGTTTGTAGTCCAATTTTTTATTTTAACATGGTGTTTGGAGATTTGTTTTTTCAGGTAATTACTCCTAAAATCATTTATTCATTACGAAAATTGGGTACTAGTATTCTACCCTAACTCCACCAAAATCATCAGACCATCATGACACCTGATTTTTATCGGTGCTGTCACTTTTAGGTTTAGGGATATGTTTCCTATAACCTACCTGTGGAAAATCATTGCTGGTTGTTTTACTATCAAATTTTATTGTTTCATTCTCCAATTCATAAGTATACTCAGAAACATTTTTCAGTAAAATATTTTGAAGTAAATTTTATATAATCCTAATTCCTTAAATAAATTTTTATTTTATTTTTTCCCAGGATTAGCTTTTAGCTTGCATTTGTGTCCAGTCAGGTTTGTTTTTTTACAATCTATTATGCCATCAAAAAATGTTTGTGTGGGGAAATCATTTTATTTTATGTTCTCGTTCATGAACAACTGTAATAATTTTAGCGTTGAAGATTATCGGTTCTCTCTGCAGTTTTCATTATATTGTGGAATTAAATATCAAATGGTTTTGATTTTTGACAGTTATGATGCTATACATTGCTCGTAGTGTGTTATAAAATTTGTAGTGTAATTGTAACTTTATATAAGTCATTACCATGACCTTAAATCTTTATTTTTAATGTTTTATTCATTGATTATTCAAGGATGCTTTGTTAAACTAGTCTTTTTTTAATCATATATTCCCATCAATTATTTATAAACCTTGAGTATTATTCCTAGACAGCTGTTTCTTTAAACATAAGCTGAACCATTATCCTAGAAGTTATATTTGATATTGCAACTCCTGAATATTGTTACCTAAAGCATTCTATCATAAATATTATTTTGCAAATTTTTCCTTTAAATCTATAAAGTACTTGTTAATTAAAGTTAACATTCAATAATTTTATTTTATAAGTTATTATATAATAGCAATATTAAACTATTTTATTAAAAATGCCTTACTATCGTTTTTATTCAAATCATTGTGAACTTATGATAATTTTGTTGGGGATGATTCATTGCTATGCTGATAGGTCAATGAATGCTAATTATATTAATTGACAAAGAAAAAAATATATAATAGAAATGAATATCATATATTGATACAATAAAAATATATTAACAAAATACGTAAATGTGTAAGTGAATGTGAAATATGTAGTAAATTAACAGAAATTTATTATTTACAAAGTAACTTTTATTTGCTTTTTTTTGGATTAACTGGAATGTCTGGTCAGTCAGGATCAGTATTACATATATTATCTGTGTTTGGCTATAGATTCAATAATACACAAAATATGTGTACAAACTTTTTCTTGATAAACATGATAGGAGAATATATCGGTAGACATTTTATATTGAATGATGAAAGTTAGATTTTGCAAGAATTAGAAGAATAACTTAATTAAACACCACAAGGCTCTTTTTTTTATTCTACTTGGGGGTTTGTGAAATTCCCTGTTGTGTTCTGCCTTGGGTTTAACTTTGTTACTTTATTGGGGATAACAAGGAATGATTATAGTTCTTTTTTTATACTTATGACAAATTGTAGGTTTATTTGCTGCTGTTTTTGGCAAATGAATTTTGCAATCATACATAAAACCTACACCTTTAATTAGAGAACAAATTGTGTTTTTCTTTTCTTAACAAATTAGCTTAACTTTACTTGGGGTCTTGATAGCCGAGTGAGTTGGGGTGAGGGTACTTAAGGTTGTGGCTTTGAATCCTATCTGGGCGGATTACAATTTATTTCATGGCAGACCCATAAAATAAATTTTGACCTTCCCACCATGGCTAGAAGAGGTTAGTAACCTGTAGGATAACCCGTCCTTCCTGCCCCAGTTGAAGTACATGAAGATGTTAAGCCCCAAAAAACAAACAAACTTAACTTTACTCCCATCATTCCTCCTAAAATTCTTCTTGCTGCCAAGACTTTTCTTCAAGAAAACATTAAAAGCTTGACTACTAAATTATTCTCATTACTATTACATAACATTTCTTTTGAACTTTAACAACCATAATAAGGTCATTTTTTCTTGTTGACCAAAGTGTTTTTTTTTCCTATAAAAGTATGACTGGTAAATCGTATCATATTTCTTAAATCCTTGGAATATGAGGAAAATATATTTTAAAAGTGATTTATGATAATTCATTTCCAATATTAAAAATATTTTCGTATGAAATAAATTTATTTCAATCCTGTTTCAGTTTTGTTATAATTGCTATGGAAGCAATGGACCAACTCCTGAGTGCTTGCCACTCCCAAACGTTGAATTTGTTTGTAGAAAGTTTTTTACGAATGGTACAAAAGTTGCTGGAATCCACTGAGCCTGATCTCCAAGTTTTAGCTACAAATAGTGTATGTACTGATTTTATAAATTATATACTTATATATAATATTTATAATAAAACTATAACAATGACATTTGTGTTTGTTTTTATTTTATCATTATTTTTTAACTTATATTTCATTTTTAGTTTGTCAAATTTGCTAACATAGAAGAAGATACTCCATCTTACCACAGGAGATATGATTTTTTTGTTTCAAAGTTCTCTTCTATGTGTCACAATAATGCTACCGATATTCAAGTAAGAAAGACATTGAGGTTAGCAGGAATCCGAGGTCTGCAGGTGAGCCCTTTTTTGTGAATAGCTATAATTATTTTCCTTTTATAGTTTTTTTTTATGTTAAAGTTAAATGAAGAATGAATGAAAAAATACATTCATAAATTTTATTGATCCTTTATGTATATGTAACCCTTGTCTAACTTTTTTTTTTCTATTTATAAACCCTAGAAAATAAAGTTTCATTGATTAAAACATTTTTTAAAAATATTTTCAATATCATAAAAATATATTTATAAATATTGATATACTTAAATCAAACTTAAATGACATCAATCTGATTCTTCATGCCAAATTCAAGATTTCCCACTTAAAAATCTTCAGAAAGTTCACAGCTACACCAGCATTACATCTTACTGAATACATTAACACTATACATTTTTAATTATTTATAATCCTAGCTGTTTAACAGATATAATATTTAAAGAAAAATATAATTACGTTAGTTAAGATTCAAACGTAGACTTCAAACAAGGAGTTGAATTAATATGGAATTAATTAATGCAGTGAGGGAATTGGTGTATTTGTAAATATGTAAAAGAAAATTAAATTACTTTTACATTATATTTAAAAAGGTCTTCAGAAAGGAGTTCTTGAGCAAACTAACTGACTTAAAATGATGGCAATATATTATCCCGATTTTAATTTTTAATTTATTATTTTTTTAAAATGATCACATATACAGTAGTAATATACACAAATATTATAGCTTGTTAATTTCATAAATCAATGTATCCATTTATTCAACCAAACAGAAATAATAATTTTTTTTTTGTAACTATTGATATTTATAACTGTATGCATTATATTACAGTAAGTCAATTTGAGCCAAATAGTTACAATGACATGCCGAAACATGTAGAGAAATACCCACTAATATCACTTAAATAAAAGTTTTACATTAGAAGGTCTCTTGACCATCTTCTTTTCAGACGCCTCAGAGGATTTTTGGAAATTGAGTGTGAGGCAAGTTGGGAGACCAGTGGATTCGAGTGGGTATGGAGTTTACTGTGAAAGGATAGGTATCTGGTTTGGCCCAAATCAGCAACAATGGAACATCAAGGTCTTTATGGATAAGTTTGTTTGAGATATAATAAGGAACATTTAGAATTTTACGAATGATTTGGGATTTTAATGATTGGATACGAGAAGAATTGGGAGGTTTAGTGGAAACCCAAAGCTCAACTCTTTATGTCCTAATGGGTCTAATGACTTTGAGATATGTATATATATATATTGTGAACTTTAGAAGCTTGTCTAGTAAATGTTAGAGTAGTCAGAAACGATAAGCAGTTTCTTGTCTTTTAAGTCTGGTATGTAATAAATCTTAGAAGTTTTTTCTTATCTCTTGAACTTTTTTGTATTATTAATTTACAATATTTGCCTATTAAATCCATATTAGAAGAATTATAATTATAAAACAAAAGTAAAAAAAAAACAAAAACAAACAGTAGTGATATATAGTTTAATACAACACATTTTTTAATATTACAGAATGTGTGACGAAAAACCGCCCTTGAAAACCTCAAAACTTAATAAAAATGCAGTCCCTTTTATGAATTGTAAAACTTAGATATTGACTTCCAAACCAATTTTAAGAATTTATATCATTCTAAATAAAAATTGAACATAAATTTATAGAAGTACTTTTTTTTTTTTTTTCTGCATGCTTTATCTGAAGTTTTGTATAGGTATCTATAGATTTTTTTAGATTTTTATCTGAAATTTGTAGTGTAAAATGCAGTTACCTGGAGATGTACAAGTTTACAGTAATTTAATTATATCACAGGTAACTATTATTCTAATCCCAATCTGAAATGATAATTTAACTACATGTTATTATTTAAAAAAAGGTAAAAATTATGTATGCATAATTGATTATAGTTGTAAAGATGCGACAATAATTTTATTTATTTTAAAGGTGCTGGTGTCCAATGCTAAGTATTAGAGTAGTCATACTGGATGTATGATACCTGAATTTATGTTTTATATAAACTTACAGCTTGTTACTGGAAAATTTTTAAATTCCTCTACATTTATAGAAATTATATATAAATCTAAGAGATTCAGTTACAAAATTACGTTTAATATATTTTTGAAATGTAGTCTAAAAGAAACATTAACAGAATTTGGTGGTTTATCGAATAATAATCAAATGTTACCATATCAGTTGTCAAATGATTGAATTTGTAACATCCTTTGATGAACTTTAATTAATGTTGACAAGTGAAATGAGATTTACTATCAAAAAGCCTTGCAATGATCTTACTGATAATAATATCCGGCCTGGGATAGAAGGAAAGGTAAAAGAAAAAAACTGGTCTTACTGTTTTTCAATATATTCTCCTCTAAGTTCAACACACTTAATACAACGCTTTGGCAACATTTCTATACCATGAAAAAAATAATTTTCTTCTTTGTTAAAAAATGTTCTTCCTCTGCTGCTTGGAAAAAACGCATAAATATTTATTGCAGCAGTGAACTCGTTCCTGTTTTTGCGAAGCTGAAAGAATTTTTGGAACCCATCTTACATTAACCGTGTTCATATGCAAATGTACTTTGATGATTCTCAAAACGCTTGTTTTTTAAATCCCCAACCTTGCTGCGATTGGTTTTCAGTCGCAGCAGTCAAACAGCAATTCAGATTCCACAAGTTGGATTGTTTCAGCTGTGTGTGACAGCTTCCAATGGGCGTTGGGGATGTGAGTCATCTAGACGTTCTCTCCCTAACTTAAATAATTTTGCCCATTCTTTCACAATGGAATACGAGGGGGAGGGCTGCCTGTATACACAATCCAAGCGCTTTTTAATTTGCGCAGGAGTAAGACCCTCTTTACAAAATAATTTAATAACCGCACAGTACTTGAGTTTGAAACATTGTAAAAATAGGGAGTTTCCTTCAAGGCTGGAAACTGACTGACAGGACCTAGGAAGAGCGAGCGATGTGTATGGAGTGAGCAGGCATGGACCTGCGTACCCGGCATGTTTGAAGGAGGGGAAGCAGGACAGGATGTAGGGGGAAACTTATGGACCTTACTATGTATCTAGAGAGAACAGTTAAAAAGGAAGATGGCAAAGGAAATATTAGACAGACAACAACATAATTTTTAATGAACTTTACATACAATTATGTATACCTAAACTGTTGATTTCCTTGGAAGTAATATTTTATTGATTTGGATGGACATGTATTATTTGTCTATTAAGTAGAGAAAATTGTTACAACTCATTCCATTAAATCAACTTTAATCATCATATTTCCCAATTTATATGAATTACAGCAGTTATAGTAAAAAAAGTATTATTTTTTTCTCTCTTATTGAGGGTGAACTTTATTATTGTATTACATGGTTTTGCTTATAATATCATATTTTACTATAACTATTTAACATTAAGTTTCTAATTTGTAGTAATTTATACTTTCGCCCAACCTATTTGGTTTCCTTCCCACCAAACTGGCATTTGTCATGAATCCACCATTTTTTTGTTTCTGATGATCTAAGAAATTTATATTATAAGGGAACTATAGAGGAAAACTGCCCATTCTAACTCTTCTTATTTGCTAATGAAATTTCTTTCTCTGAAAGAGGTTTCTCTTCATTCTTTTGTAGCATTATCTTTTGTAACTAACTAGCATCCCCAGTCACGGCTTCGCCCACTCTTATAAGTAAAGAATTTATATAGGTTTAACTAGTTATAGAAGTTTTATTTTGTAACAATAAAAATCTTATGTAGTTGAGAATTATTTTTCACAATATTTCTATATATTTTCACTCAAAGCTGTAATTTTTAACCCGGTATTATTGCAATGATTAGTTGGTTAAAATTTATTTGAATGCATTATTGTATATTCAATCATTAATTCTAATCTATGAGTTGGTAATTTAGATGGGCAGAGACTTTTTAGGAAGAAACTCTGGTGGATAATGGACTGCATTATCAGTGCTTACAAACCTATCAATAGAGATATTCTCTATGTCAGAATTTACTTTTTCAATAATAATGTTATTAATATTCTCTGCTATTGAATTTGTAGGTAAAATTACTGCTCTTTTACACAAGCAATGGTACAATTTATTAAATAAACCTGACAGGTCAGAATGAATTTGAAATCATTGAAATTTTAGTCTTCTTAAAACCTTCATCAAAAACTAAGGTTAGGCACATTTTTTAAACACGATATCAAAAAATAAGTAATCGATATTTTGATAAGGCAATAATGTTTAGTGCGGCAAAAATAATTTTATTGATTTCATTTGTGATATACCTAATAATTTCCCAAATTTTCACGGCGATTGGATGTATGGTTTTTGAATCTATCGAGTACAGATATACACACATTCATTATTATATATATAGATTTTGTATAATAGTTATAGATATAGATTAATTTAGGACATATGTTTTATTGTTAATTGTTTACAAACACCTGCACTAAAGTAGTATTTATAGAAAATAAATATTATTTTGATATTTTTGGGATATTTGTTCGGGAACCCCAACTTTGATTTAAATTTTTTTTTTTCAAAAACCTTCCCGGGGATATAATTTCCCAAATTTTCACGGTGATTGGATGTATGGTTTTTGAATCTATCGAGTACAGACAGACACACATTCATTTTTATATATATAGATTTGATATGACAATAAAATAGAATTTTGGTAATCCGATCGAAGTTGTATAGGATTGTAATGAATGGTAGTTGTAGGAGAAAGTCAGGACCTGTCACTGGTTTTAGATATAGTTGATGATGTGGATTATCCCTCCTATTGTTAATTATTTTATAATCCTATCAATATATTTATGATAAATTGTTAGGGTTGCTTTTAAAATCATATTAGTAATCAATGAGATAATAACATTAATAGATTCACAAAAAAAAAATGTTATTATTATATAGATGTTTCTTGTACAAGATTATATCAATTGTAAGTTAGTATACAAAACATTTAAAATATGAAACAGCTGGTTAGAAAGAAGTGTAACTGACTAATTAATGATTTTGAGAGGAATTGGTCTAAAATTTAGACTAAATTAAAAATTCCTGTTATAAAGCTTTGTAAACTCCATATTATTATTATATTAACTTGTTATCCCTTGAAAAATTGTAACAGGGTGGCCATCAGACTGGAGTTCTTTGGAAACATGGAATTATGCTTGAATGTTATTTATTCACCTGGAATTTTGTGAGATCGTAAGATGGGATTTGTTTACTCATCTTCAATTTAGATGACAATGAAAATAATATATTAAAACATTAAATGCTCTAGATGTTTAATGAATTCAAATTATTTTAAAATTCACTATCTCTTAAAACAAATGACGACTGATCGCGGGATATCAGAGTAACATATTAAAGTGTTAAAATTTAGCAGTTACAAAACAAAAAATTTAATACTAAGAAAAAAAAAAAGCGATAAAAATATATGATGATAGGCTAGGAATAATTTAATAAAATAATGAAAGAAATAAACAATTATGAGCTATAATCTACAACAGTAACCCACTGCATACATGGAAATTTATATTCATGATGTTCTACCCCTATTTGTTTCAAATGTTACCTTAATTTATGAATTTTTTTTTATACTTTAAAACCAAATCATTAATATTAAAAAAATTCCCATAAAAAAATATTCAAATAATTGAAACTGTAAAGATTTTAAAAATTTGTATTACAGAAAATATTGTACTAATAGTTCTATCAATCACACAAAATGTACTAAATAAAATCAATGAAAATCATGCTATTTCACCTGTAATTTTATGAATTCTATAAGTAAAATTGATGTCAATTTAATAAAAATTATTATTAACATATAAATTTTTAAAATATTTTTTTTGCTTCGAATTTGTTTAAATTCCCCAATTCTTCTTACAATACTCCATTTCCAAGGATTAACAAGTATATTCCACTAAGGCCAGAAATTCCACAAAAGTGGGGGAAAGTTCTGACATCTGGAAACACTGGCATGAATTGTTCTCTGGAGCTCAACTGCTCTTCTTTTAAAATTGATTTACTTTGATTTTCATCATGTGAACAAAATATCTTCTTTTTCTTTGTCTTCCTCTTGTGACATTTCTAGTGTCAAGGAGGAACACAATATCTCTGTCTTTAAAATTTGTCACTTAGATATTTGTATTCAGATGCCTCTTGTATCTTGAAAAATATTATGAAATAAAAGATCTCTCTTTTGTTTTAATTTTCAGGGTGTTATACGTAAAACTGTGTCTGATGATTTGGTTGAGAATATCTGGGAGCCAGTTCATATGGATAAAATCTTGCCATCATTGTTGTTCAATATGCAAGAATCAGAGTAAGTATAGTATGTCTGTTTTTCCAGTCACAATTTTAATAATGATAATTATATTTAAGTTATTTATTTATTCTGGGACAAGTCCCTTTAGAATATAAATATAATGAATCAAAGTGTCCATTTCAGCATTAAAAAAAAAAGGGGGAACAATACAGGTAAAAAGTAACATAGAATTTTTGTAAATGCATGATTAGAAATAAACATTTATTTATAAATATTTTGCAAAAACAGTAAATGACATTATGAGCTTAAATTTATAATTGTTTATAAAACAGATAGCAGGTTATCTACAATTTTCAAGGGATTGAATGGATATAATCGGCGGTTGAAAAGGTAAGAATTAATAATTGAGATTGGTATTTGAATGGCGAATAGAGGGAGGGGTAGAGTGCCATGGTGATAAAAATTGGATTAAGAGTTTTCTGTCGAAAGCAGAGGTGAGGTGAGCCAGATTATTCAAAGATCTATAATCATCATGAATAAAGTTATCTTATAATTTCATCAAAGACCTTTTATTTATTTTAGTATGTGATTATGTCAACATTGCAGCATCTGAGCTATATTTCTGGTTGTTTTTTTTTGGCTCTTAAAAACTGTATGCTTTGAAAAGTAATTTTTTCTTACATTTTTAGGTGTTTATTCATCAAATCAATGTGATGTTTAATAATTAATAGTAATAATAATTTGATATATAACTATAAATGTTTCATTAAGGAGATTAATATCAAGTTATTATATTAAAAAGGCATAACTCCTCATTTGCTTTATTCATTAACTACATGTTTCGGAGCTTGTCATGTTGCTCCATCTTCAGGTTCTTACACTGTGATATTCTCACTGGTCATCTCATCTACACAGTGTAGATGAGATGACCAGTGAGAATATCACAGTGTAAGAACCTGAAGATGGAGCAACATGACAAGCTCCGAAACATGTAGTTAATGAATAAAGCAAATGAGGAGTTATGCCTTTTTAATATAATAACTTGATATATAACGTATATTCAAATATAGAATAATTTTAATTATTATTTTGTTTTATAATGTACGCACTATGATATACTTTAAAGTTTATTTATTAACTGGCTATTTTTTAATGAAGATATTTTTATACTGCTGAATACTTATATTGGTTATTTAGATCTTCCTGTTTAGTGGTGGTGTGGTTTTATTTTCAAAATAAAATAATTTGTTTGTAAGGTTCATAAAAGCCACTAAAGAACTTGGTCTTGCAGTCAATACCAATAAAACAAAATATCTGGTTAGCAGTTAAAACTGTGATAATTTCGCTATTAAAGGTATTTCAGGAATTAAATTTGAATAAATAGAGCAGTTTAAGTATCTAGGGTTCTCAATATCTAGGATAAATCAAATTTAAAAGGAAATAAAGGCTAGATTAAAGGCCAGAAATTCTTTTTATTTCTTAATCATAAAACTACTTAGTTCATGCCTAATGTCCAGAAATAAAAAAAAATTGGATATTCATGACTATTATATACTCCTACCTACATTTCTTTATGAATGTGAAACGTGGAGACTTAGCCTAAGGGAAGAACAATGCCTTAAAGTTTTCGACAATCCAGTATTTTATAGAATATTCGGTCCAAAAAAAGGTAAACATAAGAGAGCATTTAGAAGGAAAGTGTTCAGACGTGACAAATGTTTTGTGTGTTTGTTTATTTCCTTGTAGTTTCTGATGGATAACCATGGTGTTGTATTAATAAATTCTGTTATCAAATTTATATCAAGCGAAGTTTTGGAAGATGAAATGAATAAAAATAGATAAAATGGAGAGAGAAAATGGATAAGTAGGAAAAATGAACTTTATGCTAGCACGATTCCTTTGAGAGAGTTAGCAGAAGATAAAATGAATGTGTTTAGAGACACTAGATACAACGGTTCCAAAGGAAAAGGGATGAAGCCAGACCCACCGAGAATGCGCGTGCACCACTTCTAAACAGAAAAATAGAAATTGTTCTATTCTGATTGCTACTAAACTCTTATTCGACTAACTAAATATTTAGTCAATTGTTTCATTGAAAGAGATTTAATTTAAGTATTTCATTTCTTAAAAAGCATAACTCCTATTAATCCTTTATTTCTATAACATGTTTCGGAGCTCATTTGCTCCATCTTTAGGTTAACTGTGATATTCTCACATAGTCACATATCCTTCAGACTATGAAATAAATATTTAGTAATTATCACTTGACTGGAGGTTTACACATGTCAACATTAACTAAACATTTCATTAAACAGGCTATGAGATGTTGATGGGAGAATTGCATTGAGACTAATTTTGGGGATTTGAGTTTTAATGGGACTGTTTGGAGGAAGGTGTTTAGTCAAAGGTTGGTGTTGTCAGCATTTAGCCTTTAGGTTCACTAAGTTTTTCTATTATATTTTTATTTAATATATTAATACATTGTTTAAATATGGTTCTGAATGTACCTATGTATTTATTAAGATAAATGTAGCTGATTATAATTGTTTGGAGCATGGTTTATGTGTTAATTTGTGTTGTCAGTTTTAGTTGTTGTATTACTTGCTGTTGTTAGGAGGTACCCTGAAGTAGTAGGCTGCTGTAGCCTACTTCCGTGTCACAATAAGCTGATCCAGGGTGTTGTAAGTCTGACCGGAGTCCATCAGGTGACGTAAGTTTTCATTAATTGTTAAGACTATTGCTTTTGGATAGCCGAAATCTGCTGCTTGCATTTTCCCTCAGTTAATCAGCAGAGTTGAGTCGTTTGGAGTTGCATGATTTTTGTTTTGTCAAATGGTCATTCATAAAATTATCTTTGGACTTTATCATGAGCTGGTAGGGCTAGCCTGCTCCGGTAATCGAAGGTTGTTCTTTTTCATGCATGGTTTTGTAGTTAAATTGAACATTGAACATAAAATAGTGATGTAGCTCAATATTGAACCAGTTAGGTTTAGTCTTATGATCAGTAATGAGATGATTTTTTTGTTTGTTTTTGAATTTATGCAAACAGCCAATGCTTGGCATTTTATTGTATCTGTTATCATCGCATGCGATTTCAGTTTTTGGTTTAAATTAATACGACTAGAATAAATATATTTTCTGTTTATTAAATTTAACTATTGATTAATTAATCAAAATATGCTCTACCTGCTTCTTTATTGCTCTTTCAAAGATCTTTTGTTTCCTTGTCATAAAAGCTTGGAATTTTTACTAACCTATTACATTTTTTAATCCCTGAAATATTGACTCTAGAAGGCTCATTTTTTTTTTTTAGATGGTGCAAAAAAAAAAAAAAAAATGATAAAATTAGTGATTAGTAGTTAGGGAAAATAAAAATATATATATATTCCAAGGTTTGATATGAAAAAAAAAATTATTTCAGGTCTTTGGTCATTTTCTGAAGTCATTATTGCTGATAAATTTTACTATGTAATATAAAGAATAACTTACTTCTACAAAATATACATTTTGTTACGATACAGTATTTTTTCTGACACAGAATTATTGAGTTACTTTTTTTTTTTAGATTTTTAAATTCACACATACTACAAATGTAACATTTTCATTCAAATTTTACACTAAGCCCACAGTAACAGAAAGGGTATTGTATTGTACAGTTGTTAAGGCTTGATAGACTTTAGCTATAAAAGTCTTAATGTGTCCTTAGTAGATGCGCCTGGTCGTTAATCACTTAATTAAAGCCAAATTAATTTTTTGGCTGCATAAGAAATGATAAAAGAAATAAAAGAAAGAAAGAAACTCTGGAAGATTGAACCTAAAAGAAATACTATTTATTAACATAAAAAGAAAATTAACAATATATACATATAAATAAAAAAAACAAAACAAATAAATTTCCCTCGCAGCTGCGGATAATAACGGGAAAAAATAGATTATTGATAAAGATAAAATGAATTAATTTTATTGCTAACAATTATTAAACTTAATAATGTAGAATTAAAAAAAAGAAAATGAATAAATAAAACTTTGTTAAGGTCATAACTCTTTTGATGATTACCGTGATTGTCTATTGAATTAATTATTATGTTGAAACTCTATTGCTGACTGACCTGGTCAGTAGGGATATAGGGTACCTGTTGTTCCTGAATATCTTCTGATACATCCTGGATGGATCGAGGTGTTGTGGTGAGGTGAGAGAAGAAAAGTATCGCGGCGAAAATGTTCGCCAACTGTTGTCCGGGGCTGCTATCTTCCTTCCTCAACAGTCGAGACAGTACTCGTTACTCCGTCAACAGTCGGGGCAGCACTGGCCTTATCTCGGGAGAGTCTTGGGCAGTAAACATTGTTGTCCCACACTTATTGTTTACACTGGTATATACACTTCACCACTAACCGTAACAATCACGGTCTCCTATTCCTTTTATTTATTTGAAATAAAATTTTAAATCTAATTATACACAATTAAAAAAAAAATTAAACCTTTACTTATATAATTATATTTACAAAAAAAACAACAAAAAAACAAAGAAAAAAAATAATGAGTTACTTTAAATAAATTAAATTTATTTAATTTAATTTAACTCTAAATCCAAAAAAAAAAAAAATATTGTTTCTGAAACAACAGTAGCTAAATATCTGAGGTTTCTATCGAGATGTCAAGAAATGTCACATCTAATATTTTTATAGCTGCAGGAACGATAAAACAGGTTGTCCAGCATATGAAACTGGGAGCCCTGTGGATTAAAATAAAATAAAAAATGTCTTCCTTTCCTGATTAAAAAAAAAAAAAATAAATAAAAAAAAAAAAATAAAAAAAAAAAAAAAAAAAAAAAAAAAAAAAAAAAAAAAAAAAATAGGAAAGTTCATGTAACCAAGCTTTACTTTGCAAATTTAAAACTTTTCTGGTCACCACTGTCGTCACTAGCCACAAAGATATGATTATATTAGACGTTATTTAGACTAATAGTGACATATTCAACGGAAACATAGACCTTATGTGTCCCTAAAATGAATACATTATGGATCCTAGAAAGAAATGTTTAGGATGAATGGAGCTAAATAGATCCTGTGACATAGTCAAATTTATAAAAGCTAGGATAGAATGGTTGGGCCATGTATTAAGAACGGAGAACTCCAAAAAATTTTCTACTTGTATGGTACGTGTGAGTGGCACCAGGAGAACAGGATGACCAATGGGCAATGGAGCCATAGTATAGAAAAGAACTTTGCAGTGTTTGGCGCCTAAAATTGGAGAATGAGAGCGCTATGCTGAGATAACTGGTATGTCAGGGAAATCAAAAGTTCTGAAAAGTTATAATTTTGTATGGTTAGTTGAGAGAGCTCACAAATTCCCAGCTGAAAAAAATTGTATGAAGAGGCAAGTACAATGTTGTTATTGATATTGTGGTATTAATGAAGATTTGTTGACAAGTAAAAAAAGTTGCCTTGAACACAGGCTTCACATGCTATAGACACCTGTTTCAAATACTGGCTTTATTTAGTAAATTTTCGTATTATAAACATCCTTACTGTGGTTCAGAAAAATCATAACTCATTTGGTTCCCTTTCGACTCAACTGGACTGGAACTCGGCCTGTGTGAACGGAACATACTCATTTTGTGTGTTAAATTTTTTGACATGGATATGTCTTTTGGCTGGGAGTCTACACTTTTTTGGTGTAAGATTTTTTTCACTCTCATTTCGACACTCTTTCGGATCGAAAGCTTGACCAAATTTTCCTTAACAGAAATTTAATGAAGAATATTATCTGTTATATAACATTTTTTACTAGGGCCTACCGTTGAGGAGCTATATTGGTTTGAATGAAAAAAGTCACTGTTTGCTTATATTGTTTAAAGAGTTGGGGCTTTTTTTGACACCCTCTAGCTCTGTTGGTTTTGCTCGTATTAAAAATTTGCCTACAGTTTTCTGATCACAAATTAAAGAAGAATATTTTTTTTCTTATAAAATTTATTGCAAGAACCTACTGTTTAGGAGATATATTGGTTAGAATTAAAAAAGTCACGTTTAGTCTACATTTTTTGTTTTGGGGCTTTTTTGACATGCTTTAGCTCAGTTGTTGCTCGGATAGAAAATTTACTGACAGTTTTCTCATAAAAATTTTAATGGAGAATAATTTTTGTTGCATAACATTTGTTGCTAGGACCTACCGTTTAGGAGCTATTTTGGTTTGAATGAAAAAATGTTTGAACCCCTATATCTCTCAACTTTATTTCAAATAATGATTGATTGTTAATTTAATTTAATTATAATTTGATCTTTTTAATGGTAAAATATAAATAGAGGGAAAAGCAGTAGATTATTGATAGACATTATCCATGATCTATTGTTTTTTCCAATCTGGGAGAGATTGAGTTTTTGTTGATTCAACTAGGTGGACTAGATGTTACTTGTTGAGCATGATGCGTTTGGTGTTAATCCCGTGTTCTTCAGCCATCATGGGAATGGTTTATTGATTTTATTAATATAATAAATATCTTAGAGCATGTTTTGATTAATTAATGAATTGTTATATTGATTCTTGTTTTATTAATTTGACTCCAAAAATGAAATTTCATGTATTGGAACCAGATTCAATGCCTTTATGGCTTCTGTTTTTCTAGACCTGATCAAAATAGAAAAAAATATTGGGTAGAAACAAGTAGTAAACTAGCATCTTATAAAAGCATGCATGGCATTTTTTTTGCCTGCATATGTAAGTTGGTTTGAAAATCGTTTTTATAAATTATACAGATTAGGAGAATTTAATTTCTCATTTAAGTTGTCTGCATGTAACGTCAATTCTGGATACTGTGAAGAGTGGCTAGTTAATTAATAGTTTCACTGTTTGATAGGCAATCATTTATCTTTTTCAGGATTTGTTGCTAAGATGTTTTTATGATGGTAAATTATCATAATTTACATAAACATTTACAATGACAATGATGAAACGTATTCTCTTCATTGTTGTAACTTTTTCTTTAGGCATTGTTTATCTCAAGAATTGCCCTTTTTTTTTCTCTCTACTGTAATATTAGGGATTGATTCTAAAATGTGTATTTCACTTTGACCCATTTGCAGTTATTAATTGTAATCCTGTAATCTTGCTTAATGTTTGCTTCAAATAAATTCTGAGTTAAGGGTTAGTGCTGTTTGTGCTTTGACAATTAAGACAGGGGTTGAAACAAACGTTAAAGTCTTGTATATGAATACTTTTGACTCATAACAATGAGTGCATCTTACTATAATGTATAAGATATTGCGCTAAATTCAGTCAATTTTCTTATGAATGCAGTATTGCATTGAACGCTCGATAATCCGAACCTTTGTAATCCAAAAGCTCGATAATCTGAACGCCGTTTTGGGAAAAATAAAAATTATTTTCTGAAAATCCGTGATTTAGCATCCAAAAAACGTTCTTCAACCTTAGTTCAGAAAAAAACGAGAGACTATTTTCCGAATGTTTAGTTTTTTTTTTCTTTAATTTTTTTATCTTTCTGTACAGCAATGTTTTAGTGTGTACAGTACTGTACTTTCTGTGTGTGTATAAGATTGTATATATTCTATGTAAAATATTATGAAATTCATGTGTAATACATTACATAAAATATATTTACCTTATTATAGCACAGTAGTTTTTCATATTTTAATCCTCCATTTATTTTTATTTACAAACATACAAGAACTAGGGTTTAGGATCTTGGATTGCCTTTCGGCATTTGAAAATCGGTGGTAGTATTTCATAAAACAAACAATTTACCTTTAACAATACAACGTGCTTCTTATTTTATGGGAACTAGTGTGTCAGTGTTCATTTTTTGCATGCTACATACTATGCCTGGGAAGCACTTTGTTTGGTTATCCGAACGATTTGATAGTCCGAACCACCCCCCAGTCCCAATTAGTTCGAATTATCGAGGTTCTACTGTATTAAATATTGGCTTAATGTAGGCCTTTGCAGATTGTCGTATTTCTCTATTCTGTCGTGTTTACCTTGCAGTCATTCGCAGACATTGCATTTCTTGGGCTTATGGCTTGGTTTTGATGCTTCGTTAAATTAAAGCCCAAGAATTAGAAGATTAAGTAAGCCTAGGGTTATGTATCATTTTAAACATTGTCATTTTCGCTATGGTGGCCGCTTCCTTCTTTTCTAAGTTTGGAGTTAACAAAGCAATAGGACTTGCATGCTGCTGCAGTTCTTGCACTTATTTTTTATCATTGCTAAAGTCGATTTTTGAAAATGTCCACTTTCTCAGTTGGAACTCCATCTATAATTAAAGATGCCTCTCCTATTGTCTAAAGCTGACATAGTTTTAAGTATTATTTTTAAATGGATGTTAGTAATAAAATTGAAAATATTGTTTCAATACTTATATTATTTATACAATTTAAAAGAAAGTAGATTAAAATAATTGATAATTGGTAGCTGAGAGCATACCTTTTGTTTTATGTAAAAACACACCATAGCATATACTGTAAAACCCTTGTTACCCAGGGTAAAGATGGATTTGGGTTGTTCACGGATAATCGAAAACCCCGAATAATGGATTAAAAGCATTTTATTGACTTGATATGATCGATAAGAAGTTTTAACTGAAAAAATGAAATAAAATTGAAAAATGTGCAGAAAATTAATTTTATTAACAAACAAACATTTCTTTATGCATTTATTATATAATCTATATATATATAAAAATGAATGTGTGTATGTCTGTACTCGATAGATTCAAAAACCATACATCCAATCACCGTGAAAATTTAGGAAATTATTAGGTATATCCCCGGAAAGGTTTTTGAAAAAAAAAAAAATTTAAATCAGAGTTGGGGTTCTAGGGGTATGTAAATATCAAAATAACATTTATTTTTTATAAATACTACTTTAGTGCAGGTGTTTGTAAACAATTATCAATAAAACATATGTTCTAAATTAATCTGTATCTATACTATTATATAAAAGGACAAGCCATTTTTTGTTGGTTATAATGGTACAATGTTATATAGCTAGAAATTGATAATAAAATTGGCTTGATTTAAATAAATTGTTTTGAAAAAAGCTATAAATATTTAGTGTGACGTGTGGATCCTAGGGATCTTTAATAATCGAACGATATGTGGTTAGCGGCATTCTACACCAGAGTTTGCAATAGTAAAATTATTGAACCCCTCTGTACCAAATTTTAACTACAAAATCTTCATAATTCTAGGAAGATTTTAAATACTACAGTTTACTATAATAATAATTTAAATTCACATTGTTTAGTGGCAGAAGCTTATCACTCTGTCATTAACTTTTATAGTTGGATAGAAATTAAAATCCAACCAAATGAAATCAATAAAATTATTTTTACTGCACTAAACATTATTGCCTTATCATAATATCGATTATTTTTTGATATTGTGTTTAAAAAATGGGCGACCTAACCATAGCTTTTAATGAAGGTTTTAAGAAGACTAATATTTCAATGATTTAAAATTCATTTTAATGTTTCAGGTTTATTTAATAAATTGTACCCTTGGTTGTGTGAAAGAGCAGTAATATTACCAACAAATACTATAGCAGAGAATATTAACAACATTATCATTGAAAAAGTAAATTGTGACATAGAGAATTTCTCTATTGATAGGGTTGTAAGCACTGATAATGCAGTCCATTATCTGCCAGAGTTTCTTCCTAAAACGTCTCTGTCCATCTAGATTACCAACTCATAAATTAGATTTAAGGATTGAATATCCAATAATGGTTTTGGGTAAATCATTGCAATAATACCGGGTTACGGCTTTGAGTGAAAATATATAGAAAAATTGTGAGAAAATAATTCTCAACTGCTTTATAAGATTTTTATTGTTAAAATTAAAACTTCTGTTATTAGTTAAACCTATCTAAGTTCGTTACTTATAAGAGCGGGCGAAGCTGTGACTGGGGATGCTAGTAATATACTAAAATACATACATAGAATGAATGAATGTATGTGTGCATTATTTTACAATGTGTTGAATTTTCCTTTTGAGAAAAAACCTATAATTTTAGTTTGTTTTTAATAAACGTTTACCTCCTATCATTTCTCATTGCCCATAGCAAGATAATTCTGCTATAATCGGTGTTCTCCTGTTTAAAACAGTTTAGTAGAAGTTCAATTACCTCCAATGCTTAATTGTGTTTAATATTTTTGTTTTCCAAAACGATAATTTAATTCCATAGCTCGAAATTCTGTAATAAAGAAAAGTCTTTTCAGTGGAGATCTGCTTTGTCAATCATTTGTCAAAAGGAGAAATTTCAGGAATCTTTTTTTGTACCTTCTCTTTAAGCTGGATACTACCCCTTGATCCATCGGTTGGATCAAGAATGTGACGTTTGGTGGAAGATAGTGAACGATTTTGTCGTTTCGAATCCATATAGATGGTGGAGGCATCCTTGGGAAACAGAGAATGGCTCTTCAATTTTTTTAGTCTTCATGAAAGACTTTAAAACATTACTGTTCCTAGAATATGGATTAGTACATAGTTACCGGAAACAGCTTATTAATTAGGAATTAAAAAAAAAACTCGGTCTCTCAGAACCCCGATTAATAAGGCCCCAGATAATGGGGGTCCTACTGTAAAAAACTAGCAGCATCTTCAACCGAAAGTTTTGAAATTTTTCAAATTATTCGATTTTTAATACATAATTTTTCAAAGAACAGTTACAATATATTAAAGAATTGTTAACCAGTTGTGAGGGTAATCCAAGCATTTTGAACCTAATTGAACTGCTTCCTCTAGCCTTTATTTATTCTGTTCCTGGCTGAGTATGTCTTCTGTTTAATTTAGAGGCTCAGAAGATGCTATGAGACAACTTGAAGGAACTTAAGGTTTCATTTAATTCTATGAGTCACATTTTCTAGCTTTTGTGTATTAAAAATTATCCCTTCTTTACCATTCTTGTTTTTGATAGTAAATAAATCTTCGCGGCTGTAGGTATGTTTATTGATGAGATTACCAAGAGTTTTTTATTTGGTTAAGGCAGCGATATAACTATTATCGTTTTCTTGGTCCCATTCTTTGTGTTGTCTCAATGGCTTGCCTAATTTTTTCTATGATAAATTATTAAATAAGGTGTTTATTCTCTATTTTTAATCCTCTAGATACTATAAGGGTGGAAATGGAACAAGAGATGACAGAGACCCTAATGAACCAGGTGTACTAGCTGATACATGCATTAGAGAACTTGTTGGCCGAGCATCGTTTGGCCATGTTGGTAGCCTTCTTCGCCCTGTTCTCAGGTATGATAGCTATTTGTATAATTTATATCTAAATAGACCATATTACGTTATTTAATTATAATTTATTTATTGAAATTCGCAAGTACACTATGGAAATAGAATAGACTACTTTTCTGGAAATAAAATGACTTATATAATGTAACATGACAATGACTTGTAAAAAGATTTATTTTCACCCACTGGTTGCAACTTCTTTACAGTTTTATGCTAGAATCTCTAAAGGCTTCTCTTTTTTCACTTCAGAAGATTGTTGGTAATGGATTGAGAACTGTGGTCAGAAACTAATTGATTATATATTTTTTGGTCTGGTGGCTACTATAGTTTTTAGACTTCAGTTTTACATGGTCAATATCTGAAGGTATAATATTTCAGTGGTTGTCGTGAAAAAGTGAATTAGTCAAATAATCTTGAAAACGAGCTAACAAGGTATTAAACTTCAAAACAGGAATTTTTAATATCTGTGTTATGAAAAATTGGTTAAGTTGTGCTTTTTAATAAGGTCTTGAAGTATATATTTTGGCGCAAATGGTATTTTATAATAATTTTTGAATTGAGGAAAACGGTAAAAAAAATTGCCCTACTGAAAAGTGCACAATTTTGACTTATCTATCCACTTCTTCACAACATTCAGGGATTTAATCCTGCAGAAGAATATGCTCTTGATTATATACAATTTTAAATTAAAATTGTGCTTTTATTATTGGTTTATTGATTAATAAGTTATTGTTTTCTTGGATATTCAGTTGATTAAATTGAAATGTGATACTAGTAGGCATAATAATTAAACAATTATTAGATTTTAGTTTCTTTTGTGTGAATTGTATCTTATTAATATTTTTTATTTGCAGGCATTTGGACCAACACAGCCTTTGGGTACCAAATGAATTCGCTGTACATACTTTCCGAATCATCATGTCCTCTATTCAGGTTATTATTTCTTTTATCACTAAGCGCAATATAATAGTCTTCGTTAACAGCAGACCTTACTGAGATTGCCTTGAAGCTTGGTAGGGAAATAAAGCAATAAGTAAATGGTTTATGAAAAAAAAAAAATAATGTTTAGGTTTATACTGCCTTCTATCGTTTTTGTTATCACTTGAGCAAAGTTTAGTGCTGTTTTTTTTCCTGTTATGAAAATTATTTTTAAAAAGCAGTATTTAGGATTAACGATAATTTTACACTTAGTAAAGTTCTCAAGATTAGTTCACCAATCAATATTACTCAGAACATCTAAAAAATTTCTTATTAGCTGCAGTTGTCGAGTTCAGTTTATTTTTAATGATAACTAACAATTCTTAACTAATATTAACAGATGATTGAGCTGATTTAATGATGACTCCCAGAGTTAATAGTTTCACTCTGATGTGAAACATGAATTATATAAAAAAATTAATAGTATCAAAACTGCATAAAAAGCTATCATAAACCTATATCGAAGATCTAATCAAAGGTCTTATGAAAACCACTTGTTTATAATTTCATTTTTAGTCGTAAGCTTGATGATTATTCTCCATTTTACTTTTGGTTTACATTTTAGACTCAGTATTCATACGCTGTCGTTGAGAATTTGATGTCTCATCTTGATTCAAATATTAACAGCTCTGCCAAGATCCGAACTAGTATTGTCAATGTCCTATCAAAGATCATTGCCATCTCAGCGGAAGAGAGTGTTGGTAAGATATTTTTTATTCTTTTAATATTTAAAACACTTCAAGAATTGTTTTATAAGTTTTGTCCTTGGGATCTCAAGATGTTTCTATGTCTCCTATCGTTTCACCAAGTTAAATTGGCTCTCCCATTCTTTCCGTTGAGAATACTTCCTTTGCATATACTTCTTCCAAGTTATCAACTCCTATCACCCTCCCTTTATTTATCCTAACCTATAATTGAAGTTATCAATCCAATCACTGCATACAGGGATCCCATCTTTCTGATTTTTTATCTGCATTCCAAAGTTCTTTTCTTGTCCTCTCCTCTACTCTCTGGAATTCTCTCTCTTCTTGTATTTCGCAATGCTTCTTCCCTTGAACATTTAAAACACTCCTCTTCCATCCCCTCCTTTCTCTACCGACTGATGTTCTCTAATTATATGGATGCCCCATAATAAATGTCATTCTTCATAAATATCATTCGGACATACCTAAAGCATTAGTGTGAATTTACAATTTTTTATGATTATGTTTTCATTCTTGTATAGATAATTTTTGACTATTTATTTTTTTACATTATTATTTTTCTGATCCCTCACCCTTTCTACAAATATTATTTATTTTTATCTTATACTATGTTTTGTAATAGAAATTATTTGTTCTTTCATTGTTACATATAATTGAAATATTACACTTATTATGGCATCACTCCTCTTTATTATTCATCTATTAAGTTACATGTTCTGGGAAAACTTTGTCCCATCCTCAGACTGAAAACAGTATTTCATTATAATTACACTATTATTCTATTATTAACATCAATCAATACAAATCCTAGATTAATTAGCACATTACATATCATTATAATTTTACCTTTAACAGTTATTACTCCATGGTGTTAACACACCGTGTCTGTTCCTTTTACATATCTAAAATAATAATACTTCTACCTAAGCACTACCATTAGTAACTTTCTGAATAAAAATAAAAATAAAAACAAACAAAACAGTAGTAAAACTAGTAACCTAATAGACAGTATAATAGAGAATGATATTAAAGAGTTGAACAAATTCATTAAAAGCAATAAGAATATAAGAATAATAAGATCTGATAAAACAAAGCAATTAGCAATAATATACAGTGAAGACTATAAGAAAAAAATGTTGGATATATTGAACGATAAAAGCACATACAGGAAACTTAGAATAGACCTAACAAAAAATTATACTAATGAAATTAATAAATATTTGGAAAAACTGGAAAAAGAAGGCTATATAAATAAAAAAGAAAAAATTAATTTGGCACCTAACAATATATATAAGCCTCGGGCATATGGATTAATAAAATTGCATAAAAAAGAAGAAAATTTAAGATTAATTGTTAATAATATTAATGGCCCTATGTATAATTTAAATAAATATTTTAACGAAACCTTAAATATGGTAAATAAAGACAATAAATTTGATATCAAAAATGCCATTGAATTAAAAAATAAATTAAATGAAATAAAGTACAACAACAACATGATAATTAATAGCTTTGATGTAAAAAACTTATACACAAACATACCACTTGACATAACAATCAAAATAATTGAAGATAAATGGGAAAAAATAAAAGAACATACTAAAATAAAAAATAAAAAATTATATATTGAAGGAATGAAAATTTGTCTAAATAATAATTATTTTGTTTATGATAATGAATATTATAGACAAATTAATGGAATTCCAATGGGGTCAAGTTTGGGAGTTAATATAAGCGGAATAACATTGAATTATTTAATGGAAAATAGTTTTAAGGAAGAAATAATTAATGTACCGATTTTAATAGTAAAATATATTGACGACCTATTAATTGTCACAAATAACAATAACGATATGGATGAAATATTTAATAAATTTAATAAAATGAATAAAAAAATTGAATTTACCAGAGAAAATATGATTGAAAATAAAATTTAATATTTAAATATGTTAATAGTAAAAAACAAAGATAGTTTAAACACAAAATGGATAAAGAAGGAAGAATCAAGCAATAGATTATTAAATTTTTACATCCACCACCCCCTCCACCAAAAACTAAATACCATAGAAAACTACATAAAAACAGCAATAAAATTAACAGATAGAATTTATACCAACGAAATAAAAAGGGAGATTTTTAAAGATTTAATTGACAATATGGTGCCCACTAAAATAATAAATAAAATGTGGTATAAAAATGTATATATTGTAATAAATAATGAAACAAATGTAAATAATAGAAAACAAACATTAAAAAATGATATAAAGGATAATAATAAACAGAAACCAAACACAGATAATAATAAAAACACGAGAATAATAAAACAAATGAAAATAACAGAATATTATAGTAATGCTATGAATAAGGAAAATAATATAGAAGAAATGGAACAAAGTGTTAAAAATAGTGATAAATTAACAAATAGTATCAACAATACAACATATATTAAAAAATATAAAAAAATTAAATATATACCAGAATTAACACAAAAAGTAATTAAGAAATTGAAAAATGAAAATTTTAAAATAGATGTAGCATTATACAACACTAATAAAATAAAAAATATAATAACTAAAAACGAAATAGAACATTTGAATAAAAAAGACATCATATACAAAATTGACTGTTTAGATTGTAATAAACACTAAATAGGTGAAACGAAGCAAAATCTATATAAAAGAATAAATCAACATAAATATGACACGAAAAAAATAAGTAAATCTAACAATAATAAAACAGCCTTATCAGAACGTGCACAAAAACTAAACCACAAATTTAATTTTGAAAAAGTAAAAATCCTTCAACATGAAAGCAAAACACATAGTAGAAAAATGAAAGAGGCAATTTACATCAATAAAACAATTAATAATACTGTTAACTACAAAACAGACACAGATAAAATAGGAACAATATATGCAGGAATAATTAATAAATTAATATTATAGATTGACCAACTATGGACTAATAACAATAGTTTAGAGATTGACCCTTGTACCCATTAGGTAGAAGTATTATTATTTTAGATATGTAAAAGGAACAGACACGGTGTGTTAACACCATGGAGTAATAACTGTTAAAGGTAAAATTATAATGATATGTAATGTGCTAATTAATCTAGGATTTGTATTGATTGATGTTAATAATAGAATAATAGTGTAATTATAATGAAATACTGTTTTCAGTCTGAGGATGGGACAAAGTTTTCCCGAAACATGTAACTTAAAAGATGAATAATAAAGAGGAGTGATGCCATAATAAGTGTAATATTTCAATAATGATTAACTCCTGATGAATTTAGTTACATATAATATTTATTCCTACATTAACCATTTTCTTTTTTTTTTCTTTTTTACTTTGTTTTCTCTCTTTTATCTTATAATTTATATCTGTATTCACTTGTATTTGTCTTGTCTTATTATAAATTTTTTTAGGCCAGATATGATTTTACTTTCTGTTATGTTATGTTATTCATAAGGGACGTTGTCCCAGAATAAAGTTTTCTTTCTGTTCTATTATATTATCATTAAACGTTAATGTAAGACTTATTCACTGCTAGGTCCGTCTGTTTTGGAGATCATCAACTCTTTGGTAGGGCATTTGAAGAACTCAGTGACGAAACGAGAAGACTTTGGTGAAGAAATATACAGAGAGGCACTAATATCTTGCTTAGGAGAATTCAGTGCTCACTTACCTGATTACCAAAAAGTGGAAATAATGGTTTTCATTGTTTCAAAAGTGCCGGTTGGCGATGTATCTGGTCCTGAGAAGTTGTTACAGGAGATGCTTCTTAAATCGTTGTTAATTGTAAGTTGAAAAAAAAAAGCCTATAATAATATGTTTGAATTATTATTTCACTTTGGATAATGTATGTGCTGTTAAATTCTCTCCTTCTTTAAGTGGAAGTAAAGAGTTTAATGAAGTTCTTTTTAAAATAAATCATCTATTAATAGTGACACTCTACTCCCTGAGATTTATAGTATTTTTGATATTTTTAGATGACCATTGTGAAATGTTGGTTCATTAAAATTGCTCTTTGGTGGCAGTCATTGTATTATCTGTCACTCAACCCTAAATAGTTTAAAATTTTATGAAAAGTATTAAAGAATACTATTAAATTAATGATACTAAAAAAATGTTTGTCGTTTGGAAAAAAAGTTTTTAGATGATTCCTGTATTTTTAAGCTTGTTAAAATATGCTGATTAATTACGTACTCTAGATGGCTTTATGGAAAACTTAAAAAGTTAATTATTTGTTTTGAATTATTAAATTTACGATTATTTTTTGGCTTTTGGCTTTGATTGTGAGTCGTTCAGGATCAAAACCCGTTAAGTCCACTTTTTCTTAAAATATATATATATTTTTTAATGTAAGTTTAAAAGTGCCTTTACCTATGACTTAGATAAAAAACCCATAAAAATTAGATAAAAAACCATTAGATTCTACTAAAAAATTAATCTTAATCTGCCTTTATCACATACTTCATTTACAAACACTTCCAGTTTTCAGTGAATTCTATTATGTGAATTCTTTTTATTTTTCACTTGAGGTACGCATGATGGTATAGAGGTATCAATACAATTAGGATTGATGAATTAATTTCCACTTGGAAGCATTGTATTGCCTGACTCAACAGGAACACAGCTGTGTTTGCAGATCAGTCATAACATCACTGAAAGTAACATTAGCACAGTTTGTTTGAGGTTAGTTTTATAGAGTTTGGCTATTTTATGAAAATGAATATGAAAGAAGAGCAACGTGTTTGTGTGAAACTGAACAAAACGTTTTCTGAAACCTTTTTGATGTTACAAGAGGCTTTTGGTGAAGAATGTCTAAGCCGATCATGCTGCCATCAGTGGTTCAAGAGGTTTAAAGAAAGCACGCCAAGTCAAATCAAATGTGAAGGTCATGCTTACGGTTTTCTTTGACTGTGAAGGTGTTGTCTACTATGAATTCCTTCCACAAGGTCAAACAATTAATCGTTTTGTTTATCTTGAAACCCTCAGAAAATTGCGTAATGCTGTGAGAAGAAAGAGACCTGAGCTATGGCAAAGTGGTGATTGGGTCCTTCACCATGACAATGCTCCTGATCACTCTGCATTAGTTATCTGTAACTTTTGTGTAAAAAACGCAATGACTGTCATTCCTCAGCCCCCTTACTCACCTGACCTGGCTCCAGCCGACTTTTTTCTTTTTCCGAACTTCAAGAGACACCTGAAAGGGGGAAGATTTCAAACTGTTGACGAAATTAAAGAAAAAACAACGGAGCGGCTATACACCTTTACAAAAGAAGAGTTTTCTGTAGCCTTTGATCAGTGGAAACACCGGTGGGAAAAGTGTGTAGCTTCCCAGTGGGAGTACTTCGAAGGAGACAAATTTGAATAACCTGTATGTTGTATGAATAAATGTATAGAAATTCAGTCCTGGAACTTTTTGATCACACCTCGTATATACAGGGTGTCCTGAATTTTAATGGCAAAACTAAGAAAAAAAGTCCTTTACAGATTTGCTTGTTTTTGCTTAGTTTTAGAGAAAATCGCAAAAAAAGAAACAAAACAAGTTTTCATTTTTATACTTATTTATTTACATTTTATATATGTTATGTTCTTTTCAATGTAAATATTGCTCAAAATGTCCTCTTGCACCAATGCAAGCATTACATCTAGCACTCACTTGATAAATTGCATTTAAACATTGTTCTGATGATATTTGGTGCACTGCATCTATGATTCGGTCTCTTAATTGCTCTCTTGAGCTGATTGACACCGAATAAACTTTCTACTTCAAGGTTCCCCATATGAAGAAATCCATGGGTGTCATATCAGGTGATCTGGGTGGCCAAGGTACTTCTCCTCCACGTCCAATCCATCATTGTAGATAATTTATATCCAGCCAAGCTCGAGCAACTCTGCTATAATGAGCTGGACATCAATCGAGTTGGAACCACATTTCAATCCGCTGCTGTAAATAAATAAATAAATAAAAAAGTTCTTTATTTATTCTGGGACCTTAAGTCCCTTAAGAATAAAAAATAATGTACAATCAGGGGGCCTACAGAGCCTCAAGATGGTTATGAAATATTATTAAATATAATGAAATAGTAATTAATAATGATAACAAATAAAGATTAAACTTAGAAATATTAACAAAAACAAAAACAGAAATATTATGATTTATTGTGTGAATCATTTGTGTAGAAACAATAAAAATTTCATTTAAAAGGTAAGGTCATCTAAATAATTAGAAAAGTCGTTCTCCAAAAAATGTGTAAATGTGATACCATTCAATCTTCACAAGTAATCCTTTCCAAATTCCAAGCCAAACGTTAATAGCAAATTCATGCTGAAACCTATTCTAATAGCTCTGGGATTTTCAAGAGCCCACTAAAATTCAATCTCTTGACATAATCTTGAGGTAATAAATTCTGAACTTTTTGAAGATAGTGTGGGTAGCGATTATCACCTTTCAAAGTTCGCCATATTGCTTGCCGCGATATTACTAATGCAGCAGATGCTCTTCGGATGCTAGTCTCAGGATTTTATCGAAGTGGCGTTGGACACAATTTCTTCTCCGATAATCTGCTCTTATTGCTGCCTGGAATTGGTCGCCTTCATTACGTATTAAGAATGACCCAGTCTCTCGTAGTCTATTAAAAGTTAACGAAAATACTCGTCGATTAGGCACTCTTCTATTTGGAAATCAGTGCGAATACTCCCGCACCGCTCCTAAAGCATTACCGTTACAGAAACCATACACAAAAATCATATCAGCGTATTCAACATTAGAATGCGGCATTGTGGCTGATGCTATTCTCACAAAAACATCTGAGTAACTGACGTAAGACTGATTTAGGAATTATAATCCTAGAAGGAAGCCAAAATGTAAACAAATAAAAGAATGTAAAGGATAACATCAAGTGTTTACATATCTCACTGCCTAGCCTGACAAACTTTGAAAGGTGATAATCGCTACCTATAACATTTTTGTTTTGTTTCTTTTTCTCTAAATCTAAACAAAAATGAGCAAATCTCTAAAGGACTTTTTGTCTTAGTTTTTAGGTCCCCTATAACTTCCTGAAGTTTTGCCATTTAAGTTCGGGACTCCCTGTATACATTGAAACTGGGACTGTATACATAACTGGGACTCCCAAGCATACATTGAAATTGCAAATTCACAAGTTTAGAACCACTCCAAGAACACTTTATTGAAGATAGTTTTAAGTGTGATAAAGTTTTTTTGTCTGTCCAAAAATTAGTATTTTGTTATTTTTTGTTCTCCTGTGAAATTTTGAAAATTGGACATAATGGGTTTTGATTCTAAACGACTTATATGATGTATATTCTCATTTAAAAATTTGTTTATATATAACCAAGTTAATATAATTAATTAATTAATATAAACCAATTATATTGAAATAAATTAATAAAAATAGTAATATGGTTTAACAATATTTTATTTATTTATTTTATATTTTTACAGATCAGTAAAAAGTATACAAATATCTCAATGACTACAACATTTCCCGTTTTATTGTTGGAGCCAATGTTGCGCCTTTGTGGCAATTTAGAAATGACTACTTTAGTGCAGGGTGTTTTCCATGCTTTACTTGACCGACAAGGAAACTTGGAAAAGCTTAGAAGACCACGGTATATATGAAATGTTTAATTATTTATCTAAGTGCTAATTATCTGTTGAAAATGTTGCCATGGAAATTTTTATTGTTTTAGGATATACCCATTGCATCTGAAAACTGAGCCTTGTTCCCGGGCTGATACAGTTTTTATCAGGTCAGTATGAACTATATCTTTTAACATTGATAATCTCATTCTGGTTAAAAGTCATTTATTTTTTAATGTGTGTATATATATATATATATATATATATATATATATATATATATATATGTATATATTTTTTTTTTTTAGGAAGTACGGAGAAGACATATATGGTAGGATATTAGATGCTATGACACTTAGTGGGAACTCACTTCGCACTTATTCATCTCTCTATACAACCCTGGCATTGGTTGCGATTGAGTTGATATCATTGTCAACGATAACTGCTTACCTTACCGCTGTTTACAGTATACAAGTATGTCCTTATTTCTTGTTCTAACTGTTAGGATCATTATTCTTATTTATTTTTCAGTATTAAATATATCAAGATAGAGAAATAAATGTTGCTTTAAAGAAGTTAGTAAAGCTATGATTTAACTGATTGATATGGGTAAACAATCATAAAATAAAGCACAGTAAAACCTCTCTAATCCACCTCTTGTTAGTTCAACTCTTCAGGTAATCCGACCTTCCCTCAAAGTCTCGTAGGGTGGACATAATTTTTGCGAAATCTTTAATATTCCAGTAAAATTGTACATTTTGGCATGCAAAAAGTCAAGTAGTTTTGATTTATTTATATATGTTTAATGCTTGAAGTCCAAAATCTAAGGCTCTCTAGTCGGTAGCATCAAGACCTCAAACCTTTCAACCTTTATTATGTTTCACCAAAACATCTACTGCACAGTTAGTTCTTAAGAAAAACTTTTGAAATTCAAAATTAAATTGAACTAAATATTCTAAAATTTAAGCAGAAAATAAGCTCTATCGCTTAAATGGAGACAAATATACAAGCTTTCAGATTTATGATTTTTTCTCAAAAACTGGCAGATTTTGTAATTTTTTTCCAGTTTCACGTCCTTAAAAGCGATATTTAGAACATTATGAACAATTTTAAAGGTGAGTTAGTTTGCTGCAAACTTAACAAAACATAGTGTTACTATGACCAATGATTCTCTATGTATAAATAGCTGGCTGAAACATATCTATGCAAACATATTATTATATTAGTGTATATTTAATAATATTTCATTGAAAACGGGAAGTTTTTGTTCATAGGAAGTTGCCACAACACAGGCGAGTCTTTCTGCTAAGCAGAAGTTTCACCTCCACTCAATCTGTATAACTCTCCTTCACTTAATTCTCAGTATACTTCAAATACAGCCTCTTGGAGATTATTGTGATAAGGTACGGGAAGTTGTCTTTACAAAAAAAAATGTTATAATAATAAATAGGCATTAGTATTTATTTTATTCATTCTTTTTCTTCTCTAGATAATCGAACAGAGAAAGAATCGAGCTCCTCATCTTTTACCTGAGCTAAAGGAAGATTACGGAAACGTTTCCTCTGACATAGAACCTGAGCTTCTTCTTGATCAAAATAAATTGGAGTCTATGCTAAGGGAGTCAGGTCTCGACACTGGTGTTCTTACAAGGGCATTGACTCACAGGTATTTAATGTTTAATAGAAATGATTAATATGTTTTATTTATTTATTTATATGTTAATAGAGATTAAGATAATCAGGGATACAGCCAAAGAGAAACACCATGTCTAAGTAGAAATACTTTAATGCATGCCAATGTTTCAACCTGCCTTGCAAGTGTTTTTTAGAGCTATAATGAACAAAATACAAGATGTGACAAAAATAACAGACCGATAATCAGATGACAAAATACAGAATGACTTGGATAAAAAACTAATACAAAAAAAGGCTATATCAGTAATAATACAAAGCAATATTGTTAATCCCAATTATCTAACCTTTCCAAACCCTTAGAACACCTAACTCAAGTCCAGATATCCTCTTTCCTTGAGCAACACCTTAATCCTTTTCAGTCCGGGTTTAGGACTGGCTATTCCACACAATCAGCCCTTGCAAAAATTACTTCAGATATCCACCTTGCCATGGACCAGCACAAAATTATCATTCTCATTCTCCTTGATTTCAGTAAAGCCTTCAACACCATCGATCACAATCTACTCCTATCTAAACTATCCAACTTTTCCTTTTCCAATAGTGCGATTAGATGGATCCAATCATTTATTTCTGACCGCACTCAGGTAGTCCAAATCGCTAATCTTCCGCCTTCCTCTCCTCTTCCAATCAACTCTGGTGTAGTTCTGGGCTCCTCAATATCACCCTCACTATTTAGCGCATACATTAATGACCTTTATCCCCTCATTAACATTGTTTCTCTCACTTCTACGCCGATGATTCCCAAATTTACCTTTCTTTTTTCCCCAATGAACTACAAACAGCCATCACAAATATCCAAGCAGATCTCGACACGATAGTATCTTGGGCCTCTGATAATAAATTGAAATTAAACGCAGACAAATCAAAAGCTATTGTGTTGGTTTCTAAAGTCCTTCTTAACTCCCTGCCCACAATTCCTAACTTTTCCATAGATTCCTATCCCATAAACTTCTATCCATCCGTTACGAACCTTGGCATTGTCTTAGACCTAACCATTTCTTGGAAAGACGATATTTCCCTTATTACCCGACGAATAATCTCCTCCTTTCGACTCCTAAACCGATCCTGTAATTTCCTTCCACAGTCGATTCGCCTACTGTTAATTACTTCCTTCATATTCCCCCATTTTGATTATGGTAGTGTGGTGTATGGAGGTCTCTCCAAATCTCAAGATGCAAGATTAAAGAAGATAATGAACTGCTGTCTGAGATTCGTTCTGAGAATACCATGCCACGAACATATTTCCCACCACTACACCAAATTAAAATGATTATTTCCTTCCTTCCGTCGACAGTACTTTCTTGGTTCGTTCCTTTACAAATCTCTTTCCTCTCAGTCACCTTCCTATATCCTGAAAGCTTTAACATTAAAATCATCAGTGAGTTCCCGCAAAACCAGACCTCTACCTAACTCCTTTCAACACAACATCCTTCAAACGTTCCTTTATATCCAGAGCTTCCAACTTCTGGAATTCCCTCCCTTCCTTCATTCGCCATTCCTCCACTCATAACAGCTTCAAATCCCGACTTTTCATTTACCTGTTAGATATTCAATTTAATAGCCATATAGATGTAGAAAATATCTCTCAAAGTGAGATATGAACATTCAAAATATAATATTGATTTTGTACAGTATTAGTCTAGTACTATTGCACTAAATCGGTTTTGGCATAATTTATATTATCTATCAGATAAGACACATTATCTTTCTAATTTTTATTTCTCAGCTTGATTATTCTATTCGATTTCATTGAGTTTTTGTTTAATTTTTGTTCTCTATTTTTGTTTTCGTAACTTATCTTAGATTCTAACCTCAAGATATAATTTGTTTTTTGAGTGATATTTTAAAATGTGTAACATTACTTTTATATTGTAATTTGAATTTCTTTTAATTCCTTAATTTAATTTTAATTATATTTTCCTTGCTTTTATCATATTTCTTAATTATATATGGTATGCTAGATAGCCATTAATTGTTCATTGTAATTATTCTTAAGGGGCAAGGCCCCAGAATGAAATTTATTTTCATTCATTCAATAAGGTAAGGTTAAGGACAAGACAGAAATGACAAGGGAAAAAAAATTAAGGGTAATGAATAAAATGATAATTAATGAAAAATAAAAGAAGACAGAAAGAAATGTAAATGTAAATAAAAATATGGAAATATTGGAAAAAGCAAGGGAATTATAAAGTAAAAGTTTTTATAAAGTGATATAAGAAAAGAAAGGGATAAAAAATAATAAAGGTGAATAATAAAAGTCATGACTTATTCTCCATTTATCTTAACAATCAAATATACTTTTATTATTTATATGTTAATGTTTTTACATATGAAATTATCATTTTTGACTACGATGCATTTTCTTAATACAAACATATAATTATGCCAAAATTTAAAAGCACTACTTCTAGATAATCCCTCATCATTTTTAATTCAAGGCGGGGCTGGAGGTAATTTCTGTAGAGTGAACTTAAAACACCTGTATATTGTATTATCAGAGTAACGTTTAATGTTTAGGATTAATGAATTAATTGCCCCCTTTATTGGGATGGTTTTATTTGGAAACTAGTTTCAAATGTTAAACATTCACCGTCAGTTCTAAAATATATAAAATTTTCAAAATATCAACACTCTGTTTACATGAATTATATATATTTAACATTTTAAAAATGTAAGACAAGAAATCTTGTTTGTTGAACTTTTCTATTTTTCAAAAAATGCATCTACAAATATTTACCGATTTTTAGTGCAGATATGAACGATTCCTGGGTGGATAGAATTTAGAATAGATTGAGTAAGTATAATATAAAAATTGGAAGTCTATGGGAAGGACGGACAGAGAAAACGATCGAAATCAAGAATAATTAGGATCTTTCAAATGTTGTGGAGTAGTGAGCTGTTGTATATAAATTTGAAAGGCAGAAACTTGGTGGAAGAAGGAAGTCAGAAAATAATTTTGAGGATTGGGAGCGTTGAGCCACTTCAACTCTTCATAAAGAGATATCTCTTAAGATCGCAAAGATAAACCATAGAAATAATAATCAGACTTTTAGATTACCCAGATGTCTAGTGACATGTCGGTAGCATTACTTTAAGTGTGGGATAATGAAGGAGGTAATCAGGATCCTTGGAGTTTAAACAGAAAGAGCTGATGAAGGAAGTTGTGATACTTTAAAATCTGTGAGATATGATGAGAGATTTCAGATATATGATTTTTCAGGAAAAAGTCCAGTCAAAGGAAATGATAAAGTATTGAATGGAACGAATTCTATCCTCTACTTAAGGAATAAGTTTGGTATTTAGGAGTTGGTTGTAACATTTTTATCTTTGCCTCATTTAACTTTAGCTTGTTCTGCACCGTCCAATTACTAATGCTATTTATTTCTTCTTGGAGTATTGTTATTGTTTTATCGACTTTGATCTATCTTTAATTCATATTTAGTAATTAATTGTTAAATATATTTCTTTTAGACATTCGTGGGTCGAGAACACTAGTGTATCTATGAAGGGAAGTGTTACTGATTTGAATAACTTGGACCTGGATTCTGCCAATTCAACCCCTGGACTTCAAAGGGTAAAAAAAATAATGATTTTTTCTATACATATCTTTTATTTATATTTGTTATACTGTTGTTAAATGTTATTGTACATTAATTGTAGAAGTACCCTGTGGAGGAGCTAAGTTTTGAGGCAATGAAGCGAATCTTGAGTGATAATAATGACCAGAGGAAGGCTGAGAACAGGAGAAAGCAAGCTGAGTTATGCTTGGCTTTCCGAACAACCGCATTTAGTGAAATTGTCAACAATAACACTGTCAAGGTTTGTTGACTAATATTTTGAACTGCAAAATTTATTTTGTCTTGCGAAATTCAAAATGACTTTCTTAATCGAATTTATTGTTCAAAGTTCATTATAATCTTCTTTAAGGAGAAAATAACTTTGGCTGTATCAGGGGTTTCTACACATATTACTGTTTGTATCAAATACTGTCATTTTTGGTATATCATTAACATTTATTTCATTTAAATATATTTAACCCTATACAGAAATCATAACTTACAAAATCTGGTTATTCTTTATAAAAGCTTTGAGTTTAAGATAAGTTTTTATATTAGGCATATCTGTTCAAGAGTGTTACTGTATGCTACCTCTCATAGCAATTATTATTGTTACTCATTAATAAAAAAAATTAATATTAATACTTTTACTATTACATTCCCGCTAGTGTGACCTTGAACACTAGAGTCTAGTGTGACTCATTAATAACAGAAATTTCAGTGCAACACATAGTGATTCTTGTATAGACTTTTTGCACGATATATCCATGTCACCGGTAAGAACTACAACACCTACGTTACTTATCATAAACCTATATTAGCTATAACTGAAAAATAATTGTACATACTGATCCTACTCGTATATAAATTTATACCTATCTGGAAAAAGATGTACCATATTTCCTTGTTTTGATCCTTGATCTAAACTGAGGTAATTTTTTTTTTTATTATATGCTCTCCATACTGTTTGAAAATAAGTAATCTGATTTAATATTACCTTCCATTTTGAATACTTTGAAATTTAGGTATGGTATATTTCAGAGCATAAGAGAGAGTATGTAAGAACAGTATCTTGACTTACACTATTACCCCAACTTATTAACTTTTTTTTTTTACTTTGGATATTTTCTATTAAAAAAACAAACAGGTGTTTATGATCTTGAAAATAAGTTTTGTGTTTTATTGAACACAATCAAATAGATTTTTTTTTTAAATTTAAATATTTTTCTTTAAAATTTATTTACAATAGGATGAAGATACACTGCAGACAAAGCTGATGGAGCTGCTGCAGAAGAACTTACCTCCTGTGAACCCTCTTCCTTTACAAACTGACGGGCCTATTTACGAAGTGCTATTTCCAGAGTTGTTTGCCTACTGAGTTTTTCTTCCAGTTAATCAGTTTTATGTTTTTATATGTATAGTCTGTAACTTCTTTTTGTACCATAATTTGTTGATGTTTTTAATTTATAATAAATATTTTATTTGCTGTTTTCTTTTCAACTTTTTCCTCCTGTGATTGCTAGTAACTTAATAATTTCCTCACCATGGAGATTTGTATTAAAACTGTGAGTTACAGATGTCTAAAAATCCAGACTAAGTAATTAATAAATAGAAAACTGATTTGATAAAATTTTGTGTTTGAGGGTTAGAACACTTGGTGTGTTCTAAGTCCTGATAAATTTTAAAATCCCTTTTCATTTTGCCTCCATACATGAGTATTAACATGTTTGATTTCTTGCCTAACATTTTTTAAAAAATAATATATTTAATCTGTGTAGAAAAGTGCTGATGTTTTGATATTGTTTGTATGTTTTTAGAACTGATGATGAAAACTTAGCATTAAAAACTAGTCTTCGAAAGAAAAAATTCAATTTCTCCCTGACTGGGAAATACAATAGATCATGGATATGTCTATCTATGATCTACTACTTTTCCCATTTTACATTTTAAAATTAAAAACATACAACTACTCAAATTAATAATTCAATTAAATTAACATTCAGTGATTAGTTGAAATGAATGAAGTAGAGTGAAAATAGCTATTTCAATGTGACTTTTTTTCTCAGATATCTTTTTTAAACAGATATCTGTTAGATCTCCTCAGAACTGAAGATGAATGTTTAACACTCAAAACTAGTTTTGTAATAAAATAATTCCAATAGAAGTGGCAATTAATTCATCAATCCTAATTGTATTGATTCTTCTATACCATCATGATTACCTCAAGTGATCTTTAGAGCGTTTATGATAACTTCACAAGCAAGTGTTAAAAGGTAAATAAATAAGAGAAGATTATATAAAAAGACATTAAACTGAACTAATGACAAAAAAGTCAGATTTATTATCAGTTAATAAACATTATAGCCCATGTTAGTATAATCTGTCCACGTTAGATAAGTTTCACTGCCATTCTTTATACTTTATGTTTATAGAAGATGAATTATTTAAAGAAGTAATCCTACATTAAAAAGAAAAAAAAATGTAAAAACGGTTTTATTAATTGATTAATAATTATGAACAATGACTTTCAAACAAGATTAATCAGACTGTAATGGATATAATGGACATTAAAAAAACAAAATCAAATACTGGTTAGTGAATTATTTTTTATAATCTAACAAAGAAAAAAACAACAAGCAATCATTGAAGTGAGAAATAAATATACAAATATTTATTATTGAAATCATAATTGACTAGCTGAAGTTTTGATAAGAAATAACTTCAAAACTGAATTTATCGATTCTTAATATATTGAAATTTTTATACTCATTTATATAAAAAATAACACCAACAACTATTTACAATCATCAAATAGATATTTATAATTTTCAAATAGGTGAACAATTAAAACAAAACAAAAGCTAAGGAGTTTTGCAAAAGATTACCCTTTTTTCCCCTGATATTCCATCCTTGTAAAAAAACAACAGTTTGCCATTTGTATAAGAATCGTTCATTTTTACATATTTGCGTTATATAATTTTAAATTTAAAATTGATTTTAAATAAATTTTCATAGTTCACTGAAATTTAAACTGTTTATCTGATATATCTGTAATTAAAAATTTATACATAAATATAAGCTAATAATTTAAATAAATAAATTTCACATTAACATCTAAATGTATTTCTCTATTTAATCTTTATAAGGCTGTGGACCACACATCTTTTCTGGGTTACTTGGGGTTTGTGCTCTTCAGTTCTAAAAATGGTGGAATATTAAACAGATTTCAAAACTTTTTTTTAACAGTTATGTTAAGCCTAAGATTTGGCATATTTTAATAATTGATGTGATAATTTTTTTTTTTTTAACTTTTCATCCTCACTTTATACAGGGTATTCGGAAGATCGTTAGCCAAAAAGGTACCTCGGGTAAGGAGGTTAATTTTGAACGTATTTAAAGTCACTTACCTACAGTGGCTCACAGTCAAAATTATGCAAACGAAGATTTATATTTCTGATGCTAGTTACTTTCAATTTTTTAAAATTTAAATTTCAATGCTCATGAGAGCATAATGATTCATGGTCATAGATTAAATTTATATAATCAAATCAACTCAGCTACATTTATACAAATTGAAAAAAAAAATCTTCATTAAAACTCGTAGGGATGTTGGTCACATTGAAAAAGATGCAATGTTACTTACATGGAACTCTCGGGTACTGTGTTTACTATTGTTTTAATTCCGTTTTGTTCTTTTAATGAAAACAAGAATAGAAAAGCTCGAAGAAGACTTCGAGCTTTTGCTTAAAATGGGTGCGGTAAATCTTGTTATACAACTAAAAAATAAAGTATTAAAATTCAAATATTATTTTATTTATTTTTTTTTTTTTATGTTTTTTTACTTTTGCAGCGACCTTAGAAATGTATATTGATTTATGATTTTTTTTTTTATTTTTTTTTTTATTTTATGATTTAATAAAAAAATTTTTACTATTGTACGTACTGTATTTTTGTGAGCAAAGATTGTTGAGAATAAATTTTGCTTAGATAAAATAGTTTTTTTTTTTTTTTATTAAATCACTTGCATAATTTTGACTGCGAGCCACTGTATAACAAAAGTCTTATTTTTTTTTTGTTTTTTTTTTTTTTTTTTAAGAATTTTTTTGTAAAATTGTCCAAATCCAAAAATTTATGCCTAATAACTCCGTCTTTTATTGATATATCATATATATATTTTTTTTTTTTGTAATTACTAATAGATTGTTCAGGTAAAATAAAAACGTTTTGATGGAGAAAACAAATACAAAAAAAAACGGGAGATCGGTAAATCTTGCTAAAGACGAAAAAAAAATTAATTGGACTTCTAGTTTAGGAAAAAAACACCATTTGCAGGCACGCAACACATCTAGTTTTTTTTTTATAAAGTAACAAGAGGGCGCCACCAGCGCACACTGACAATAATAATGAATCTTTTTTTTTTTTCACTTTTATTTTTTAATCCACACCTGTCAAAAAAAAAGAAAATTGACAATCAACGGATGTGCTGAAATGATGATATTAACGGCATGTTAGGCATGAGGAGAGATAATGCCCAGTGGCACACCTTCCTTGTCTTTGGTTTACTTCTATAAAAGTAAGTCTCTCATCCAGTTTCTTTTCAGTCTCCTCCTGGTATTCTCCGGCATGAGCGATGTGGCCATACTATCGAAATTTGTTTGGGTGCCCCTTTAATTTTTCATGGAACAGTCGGTAGTGGGTCCGTATGTATTCAATAACTGTTGGTATTTGTAAATAGTTTTATTGTTAACGTACCATGGTGCTAGTGTTATTAGTCTTAATGTCTTGGATTGAAAAGTTTGTAATCTTTTTATGTGTGTCTGTTTAGCAGATCCATAAATTTGTGATGGATGTCCTTAAGGTTTTTAGTAGATGTGTGTAGGTCATTATTTTTGTCTTGTATTGATTTTTTCCCGAAAAGTGAGTACATCAGTTTCAGTCTCAAATGATGTCCGTTTCTTCTTAATATGTTGGCCCCATGTCAGTTCTCCTATGGAATGTAAGTCCTAAATATTGTATTTTGTACGTTTGTGGAATTTGGATATTGTCAATGTAAACAGGAGGACATGTTTTCGTGTCTTAGAGTAAACGTATTGTTTGGGACTTATGGTAATTTAGTCGTGTCTTCCAAAGTTTAAAGTCGACTTGTATTTTGCACAATTCAATGATTGTATGGATTTTACTGGTGTCATCTTTTAGTGTTGCAAATAGCTGTGTCGTCTGCGTATGTATGGCTGTAAGAGTCTCGGAACTTTGAGGAATGTCATGTGTGTATAGTATATATAATAGTGGTGCTAATATCGATCCCTGAGGTACACCTGCCAGAATTGGGTGAATAGATGAAATCCATGAACGATATCGAACAGAGAAAAACCTGTCAGAGAGGAAAGACTGAAGAATAAGATAATAAGGTAGGTGGTAGAGTAGTCTTAAGCTTGAAGAGAAGCCCCTGGTGCCAGACTTTGTCAAACGCTTGAGTGACATCCAGAAACACTCCGGTTGCATATAATTTCTGTTCTAGTGCCGTCGAAATGTAGTCAGTCACTCTGTGTAACTGTTGAGTGGTTGAGTGTAATTTTCTAAATCCAAATTGATGGTCGGGAATTATTTTGTTGTCAGTTAGTATGTCTAACAATCTTGGATACAGTAATTTTTCGAATAGTTTGGAACATGTAGTAAGTAAACTTATTGGTCTGTAAGACGAAGGGCTGCTTATGTCTTTGTCTGGTTTTTTGATCATGGTTATATAAGAATATTTCCACTGTATGGGGAATTTTGTTGTCCTAAGTATTGAATTGTAGATTGTCGTGAGGAACACTAGAGCCTTTCTAGGCATTCGCCGGAGCACCTCAGCATTAATTAAGTCATGTCCAGGGGATTTTCTTCTTGGTAATTGCCTTATTTGTTCTGCAACTTGTGAGGGTTTGAAGGAAGGCGGTGGTGGAGTGAGTTGTAAAGGTGTATCTAATGTGTTTTGTACTAAAGTGTCGTGTTCCAATATTGTGAAGTCAGTATGTGGTTTAAAAACAGAAGAAAGATAGATAGCGAAAAGTTCAGATTTTTCCTCATCCGATACAGCCCAAGATCCATCCTCATTTCGAAGTGGAGCTGACTCCTCACGATGTTTTAGGAGATTTCTTGTATGCCTCCACAAATTTCCATCGTCAGCCGAAAGTTTGTTCATGTAATTTTCATAATTTGTGTTTTTAAATTTGTTAATTTGCCTTTTGAGCTCATTGTTTAGTTGGTTAAACGTTCTTCTGTCCGATGGAAGTCTGTTAGTCTGCCATATTTTACGGGCCCTTCTCTTTGCTCGGATTAACTCCCTAATGTACATTGGATAATTAGGTAAGTTCTCTGGTTTTGAAGGCTTAGGTACAGACAAGAACCATGCGGCATCTTGCATATTTTGAGTAAATTTTTCCACTGCTTCTTCTAGTTCTTCTTGGTTTTTGATCGAGACTGGAACAGAGAGATTGGTGTTCAAATAATTTCTGAACGAATCCCAGTCCATATAACCTCTTATTAGTGTGGGTCTTTTTTGTGCTTCAGATGGCTCTTCGAAGAGAACCATATGTACAAGAGAATGGTCAGAGCAAAGATCAGGGCTAGTATTGATGGTATGTCGTACGGTTCTTAGTCCTTTAGTGATGAAAAAGTCTAGTAAGTCAGGAGTTTTCCGTCTAGAAGTAGGCCAATAAGTCGGTGAATTTGGGGTTATAGTGTCTAAGGAAAGTTCGTGGAGGGCATGTGAAAGATTTCTGCCTCTTGAAGTACACAACCTCGAGCCCCAAGCTTGATGCTTAGCATTATAATCGCCGCCTGCGATGAAGCATCTTCCTAACCGCTTGAAGAAATCCGAAAACATAGAAGATGTCAGGGTGTACCTAGGGGGACAGTAAATCGCAGCGAATGTGATTGTATGATGTTTGGTATATAATGTGATTCCTGTGGATTGAATATGTGGTGTAATGGGTAAGTCTATAGCGTTGTGTTTAAGATTAGTCCTGATAATTATAGCTGTACCTCCGTGTGCAGTTTTGTCAGGGTGGTCAGTTCTGTAAATGGTGTAGTCAGGAATGTAAATTTTTGGTTACGGTGTAAGGTGAGTTTCAGTTATCAGTGCTAAATCAATTCTTTTTTCGTGTAAGTAATAGTCTAGTTCAGTGCAGTGTTGTTTAAGTCCGTTAGCGTTCCATAGGATTATGGATAGGGAGCCAACTGTCAAGTTACTGTTGTGGGCCATAAACAGAACACAAGGCTTGTGTAGCTTGGGATAGCTGTTGAAGGAGACTGAAAAGAGGCTGGATTAAGTTATTTATTCCATGAATCATGGTATATAAATTATTATCAACTGGAGGTGTAGGCTGGGTAATGCCCCTCCTCATACCTGTACAGGTTTGCTGGTGCTGATGGATGACGACCGGAGCTGGTTGAGGTAGTGGCATAGGTTGATTAGGTCCGGGAATCGTCTCTGGTTCCGAGCGGTGATGGCGCTGCCTTAGTGGAGGGAACTCATGTGTTCTCGGAGGTTCTTGAGTAGGCCTAGTAGTGTTGATTGAAGAACGCTGATTTCTCAAACTCCGTTGAGCCCTGATGTCTCTCAGCGTCTGACACCCTCTGTAATTGGCTGGGTGTTGACCACCACAATTTGCACATGTTGCGGGAGTGTCTCTGGTTTTGATGCAGGAGCTGGTTTCGTGGAATTCACCACATCGCACGCATCTTGGTCGGTGATTACAGTACGTTTTAGTGTGCCCATATTGTTGACACCTAATGCATTGGGGAATGCTTCTCTTTTTGCGTGGTTCTTCTATTTTAATTCTTGTGTAATACATGTATTCAGTATTAAATATTTCTCCTCTAAATGTATTTTTTGTTATATCCACAAAGAACATGGCTTTTTGAATCTTGAAATTACATTGACTATGTTTGTGGCTTCATAACCTAATTCTTTTAATTCATCTTTGATTATGTTCAAAGGTGTCGCGTGGTGTAGGTTTTTTATGACGATTCTAGGGCATCTTTCCTGAGGAAGCTGGAAAGTATGAAAATCCGCTCCTTTAATAATGAATCGAATCATATTTTTTATGCAAAACGTAACAAATAGTTGTATTTCTTTATAGCATAGCTTAAACTGCATATTTTCTCTTTCTTTCTCGGAATGTGGATTTTATCAGAGTAAACTTTATCTAAATTTTTGTAAAAAAAAAATCAGGGAACATATTTAAACAAATTTTAAATTATTCAGATATTTAATTTGTGGAGTAATACACGCATAATATATTTTTCCTATTTCTGTTGTTCTTAAAATAAATTCTTCCTTCATTATGGTAAACTCGAAATTGATTTTTTGAACAAGTTGTTTTAAAAAAGCCCACTACACCTTACCTGTAAGGGAATAGTTAAGAGAGGGTACAATTAAGTGACTTCACGCCGCTCGATTTGGTTTATAATTAAGATTTTTTTTCAAAACAGCTTATTCAAAAAATAAATGCCGCGTTTACCATAATGGACGAAGAATTTTTTTTAAGGACAACCACCACAGAAATAAGAAAAAGATATCGTGCTTGTATTAGAAATAGTGGAGATCATTTTGAGCAATACCTGTGATACTCCACAAATTAAATTTATGAATAATTTAAAATTTGTTTAATTTTGTTCCCTGATTTTTTTTTTTTTTACAAAAATGTAGTTAAAGTTTACTCTTATAAAATCCACATTCCGAAAAAGAAAATATGCAGTTTAACCTATGCTATAAAGAAACACAACCATCTGTTACGTTTTGCATAAAAAATATTTTTCGATTCATTATTATTGTCAGTGTGCGCTGGCGGCGCCCTTTTGTTGCTTTATATAAAAAAAAAAAAAAAAAAAAAAAAAAAAAAAAAAAAAAAAAAAAAAAAAAAAAAAAAAAAAAAAAAAAAAAAAAATAGATGTGCTGCGTTCCTTCCTGCAAATGGTATTATTTTAAAGAGTATTGACTATAGAAGTTTTCAAAATAATTTGGATTTGGCAGTTGCGCTTACTTTTTTTTTTTTTTAAAGCTAAACTTGAAGTTCTTAATTTTTTTTTTCTTTAACAAAATTTACCTATCTCACGTTTTTTTATTTTATTTTATTTTTTTTTTGTATTTGTTTTTCTTCATCAAATCTTTTTTATTTTACATGAACAATGTATTAGTAATTACAGAAAAAAAAAATGCCGTTGATATATCAGTAAACAACGGAGTTATAAGGCATAAATGTTTGGGTTTGGACATTTTTACGAAAAAATTCATTTAAAAAATCCCGTAAGACATTGTATATAGGTAAGTGGCTTTAAATAAGTTTAAAATGAACCTAGGGAGTGTATAACGTGACATAATAAAAATTTCATATATAGGTTCTTATAGTAAATTTAAGGAGCTTTCAGAGAAAAAGTAGAAATTTTGGGTCGAACAATTAGTTTTGGAATAAGTATCAATAAACGTGTTTTTTTCAGAGAAGTACGACCCCAGATAAAGAGTGCCGAAATGAGGAGTGTAGAGTGCATGAAATATGCGATAATTTTTGACTTTACAGTTTTGTTAGGAATAGTTAGAAGGTAAAAATATTAAAAGTCCCCGCCCCTGGGGGGTGAGCTAAAGGTGGGGGGAGGGGAGAAGGTCCCAATTTTGTTTTTCGATTATATCTCGAAAACAGTGGACTCTAGAAAAATATGCAGCAGATCAAAATTAAAGCTTTAAAGTTCCTATAAAATTAATTTTCGAGCATACGTTATTCGCACTCATTGACTGGACTATAGAGCTAGTTGCACACACACCGATTTTGGCCGGCCGGTTTTACCGGCATTACCGGAAAGTGCCGGGGACTCAATGGCGTACGAGACTAAATACATGCTTGCGCACACACCGATTATTTACTAGGGATTGGCATAATCAATGATTTTCATAATCGAATGATCCTGTTTCGAGTGATTGAGATAATCGAATGATTTCATAATCGATTATTTGAATAGAAAAAAATAGACTTGTTATAGAGATATGGTTATCAAATTATACCTTTCCTTTTTTAAATAAATATAATTCTAATTTCCTCTCTTCTCTTTCCAATTTTGTCCTTACCATTCTACTTTTCAACATAGAAATTTGATTGCAATGATTCCCTGATTAACTGATTATCAATCAGATAGAGCAACCTCTTGATTATTCTGCATGGATTGTCTGTGGTATAACAAAAACTAGAAATCCTACAATTTGTTTTAATTTTGTATTCCGAACATTTGATAAGTGAGCGATGAAAGGAATAGTAAAACTGGAAATGGATTATTTCCTTTTGCCTTGCTAATAATGGATTACACCAATCATGGGGAGTTTTATCCACTATAATTACAAAAGCTACTACTTGTTTGAGTCACTGAATCGAATGAAACAAAATCAATTTGTTAATCAGAAATTGTTAAAAGTTTTAGGTTGAAAAGTCAAGAATAAAGTAAGGGTGTAGGTAGTTCCGCAGACGCCCCCATTTTCAAATGCCTATTTCTTCCATGTCACTCCACCAAAACACAAATCCAATTAGTGCTATTTAATCTACATTTGACAAATTTTTGTTTAATATTAAACCCATTGAAGTGTTTTAAGTTACCCTGTAGAAAATATTATGTTAAAAATGTTGGGGGCGTCTGCGGAACTATTTACCAAGGGAAAAAGTTCCGTAGACGCCCCCGAGGAAAAAAATATTATTTACAAGTTTGGATTATAATTAAATATAATAATTCATTTAACACATCTTTATTAGGGTCTCTAACAGCTCGTCTCCAAAGATATTCACACTTGTGTGAATTCCCAGTGAGTTCCCAAATAAATTTTGGGAATGATTTCCACCCGCATGTATTTCTCGCTTAACCATGGTGATTCTATCTATGTTTTGAGTGTGGGACAATGGATTAGGATCTATAAAATGCAAGCTATGGTTCATTGTCTGGTGGGTGTGTCCCAATTTTGCAAGCTGAGTGTAGCTTCTCCATTCGTCTGTAATGATAGTGCTTCCCGGTTTGACATTTTTAATGATCAGAGGTAGCAAAGTTGAAGCGTCACGCTTTTTGCGGGGGCAAATTTCCATCCGCAACTTCTTTTGCCCTTCCCGTTCTATCATCACCAGAATCCAACTACCGTCCACAATCCTTCCTCGATTACATTTTCTTGCACAGTGATATTAAGAGTCACAATGATTTTTTTTAACTCAAAGCATTTTGTTGATATAGCGGGTTTGAGATTAAAGATTAAATCGGTGACGCAATAAACAATAAACATAAATGTCCTTGAATTTAACATAATATTTTAACATCATTTGCGTAGCAAAGGTCTGGGGACGTCTACGGAACTTTTCCCCTTAGTAAATAGTTCCGCAGACGCCCCCAACTTTTTTAAATTAATATTTTCAACATAATAATTGTATACACTGTAAATAATTAAGTATGAGAAGAAAATTGGTTAAATGTAGATTAAATAGCACTTATTGGATTTATGTTTTGGTAGAGTGACATGGAAGAAATAGGCATTTGAAAATGGGGGCGTCTGTAGAACTACACCCTAAAATAAAATTATAATTATAAAAATAAGCTACTAATTGTTTGACCGGTAAAAAACGGTGTGTCTGCAAGCTCTTAGCACCGGCCAAATATCGTTCGATTTTGTACCGGCCGTCCAAAAGTCGGTGTGTGCGCAAATAGCCTAATACAACACATGTATGGTAACAAGATAAATAATTAATTGAATAATTTTTACAGTTTTTCAGCGCTCAGTGTTGCTTTGTTCCTACATGGTTTAACAGCATTCAGTGTAGCCAGATTCCTACATTCTTAATACACTTAGTATGTTTTCTATTTAGTTTAACCATATTGTGTCGTACTGTAATTGAAGCGGTGAATCCTAAAACCAGCGAAGTCCTTTTTTTTCACAGCTGTTTGATAAAGGTGGATGTGAGACTGAATTAGAAAGGGGGATTGTTTTTGTTTGGCCGTTTCGAATGTGATTTAACTACTTTTTTGAGAAATCCTTTCACCTAAAGATAGTCAAGCAGAAAAACTGTTCAATAAAAATAAAAAAATAATAAAATCTGGATATTGGACGTTGCTGGTCTTGGAATTCCACGCCTCGTTGTATTATAATTGATTGTTTATTTTTTATTTTTCTCAAAGAATCCGATTTTTAATTATAATTCACACCGAGAAAGTAAAATAATTTGGATTCACAGCTACAGAGTTTTTCTTCCTGTATTTGGTGAATGAGATGTAAGTATTTAAATTTTTCGTCTTAAACCCTCGAAGTTAAAATGATATCAATAAAAAGCAAATTGAGAGAAGAATAGATAAATGAATGAAAGTAAATATAACTAGAAATCTTTGGGCCAAGTACAAAGTCAAACTTCATAAAGGATTGCCTGGTGTCCAGCTCATTATAAAAAGAAAATGAACTTTATTCTGGGACTAGTTGTCCCCTAAGAATAACATATAATTACAGTACATAGGACAATCATCTGGCTTTGTTAATTAATTATAATAAATAATAACAATAGATAATAATGAAAATTGATAAATAATTAAATTATGTGTTACAAAATAACTGAGACATCTTGTAAAAGGATACATCTTATGTATACTATTATAATGTATATTACATAAATATTCATGCTTTACATTAGCTCGGAAGATTGAAAATGAAGGAGGTAAAGTAATAAATGATGTTTAAAGGAAGTAAGAGTGGAGCTTTTTCGAATTGTGATGGGCAATGAATTCCATAACGAGGAATCACGGATAATAAAGGATTTCTCGAAGGATGCAGTTCGATGCGCCGGAGTGTATAGGTTGATGGGTTGGGTTCTAGTATTTAAGAGGTGAATGGAGGAGCGCAGAGTAAGGAGGTCATGGATATAGGTGGGTTTTTTGGTTTCAAGGTTTGAAATATGAGAGCACCCAAGAAGTATTGACGTCGAAAACCGGGGTACAGCCATCCAATTTCAGAATAACTGTAAGATACGTGAGAACGTCTGGAGATCCCGAAAATAAATCTAATAAAACAGTTCATTACTCTTTTACATCTCATCTCGAGCTCATCAGACAGTCCTCCATATACTACGCATCCGTAGTCAAAGTTAGGAAAAATGAGTGATGATACTAAAAGTTTTCGAGTACTTAATGGTAATGAATCACGGTAATGTGAAAGTTGCTTAAGAATAAAAATAGATTTCCTCGAGATTTGAGAGATATGGCTATTCCACGTAAGATGTTGATCGAAAGTTATTCCCAGATTTTTAATGGAATTTTGGAAATGAATTGGACGGTTTTTTTTAGGAAAAAGCAGTGGATAGTAGGGAAGAGCTTTTAGGTGAGGTTTTGACCCAATGAGAATAGCCTTTGTTTTTTTCTGGATTTAGACTTAATTTATTCTCCACTGCCCAAAAGGTTAATGCTATCTATGTCTTTCTGTAGCTTACAAGTCGCCTCTAGCATATTTGAAGGATGAAAGTATAAATATATTTGCATGTCGTCAGCATAAAGATGATATTGGGAATAGTGGATGCGATTCGGCAAGTCATTAACATAAATAGAAAATAGGGTAGGTGAAAGAGAAGATCCCTGGGGACTCCTCGCGAGAGTGGTAGTGAAGATGAGTGAGGTTTTCCAGGTATAATCACTGTTTGGGAACGATTGGATAAAAAGGAATGAAGCCAGCAGCTTAACGCACTATGAGATATTGAGAGGTTATGGAGTTTGGAGAGGAGGATTGTATGGTCAACAGAATCAAAAGCTTTTGAAAAATCAAAAAGGATCCGGATCGTAATAGTCTGTTGGTCTAAGGAGTAGTAAAGGTCTTGAGTCATTTTTACCAAAGCAGACTGCGTGGAGTATCCGGAACGGAATCCTGATTGGAAAGGATTAAGGAGGGTTTTACAGTCAAGAAAGGAGGTGAGTTGGGTATGTGCTAATCTTTCTAATGGTTTAGATAAATTTGATAGGATTGATATAGGTCTAAAGTAGGAAACTGAAGAAGGAGAAGGAACTTTATTTAATGGACGGACAAGGACTTTTTTCCAGGGAAAATAGAGTTTTGTAAGGAGAAATTATATATGTGGAGCAGGGCAGGTAAGATAACAGGAAGGGCAGAGTTTGATTATTTTAAAGGTATTTGATCCAAGCCATGGTCATTGGTACGAGATTTAAAGACTGAATCAATTAGGTCATTAGGGGAAAATATTAAGAAATAAAAGTTATTAGAATTAAAAGGAGTTGAGGATAGAATAGGATAAGGTGTTTACAGGGAGTTCATTAGGGTGGGGGTCAGCAAAGAATGAATTAAGTTCATCTGGAGTGAATGGATAATTGTTATCAGATGTGGAACTGGGTACTGCAAATTTTCTCAAAATTTTCCATTTAGATTTAGAGTCAGTTATAGCAGAGTTACTCGAGCTTGGCTGGATATAAATAATCCAAAACGATGGATTGGACATGGAGGAGTAGTACCTTGGCCACCCAGTTCACCTGATATGACACCCATGTATTTCTTCATATGGGGAACCTTGAAACAGAAAGTTTATTCGGTGTCAATCAACTCAAGAGAGCAAATAAGAGACCGAATCATAGATGCAGTGCACCAAATATCATCAGAACAATGTTTAGCTGCAATTTATCAAGTGAGTGCTAGATGCAATGCATGCATTGGTGCAAGAGGCAACATTTTGAGCAAGTATTTACATAAAAAAAGAACATAACATAAATATAATGTAAATACAATAAGTATAAAAATGAAAACTTGTTTTGTTTCTTTTTTTTTTGCGATTTTCTTTAAAAACTAAGGAAAAACGAGCAAATCTCTAAAGGACTTTTTGTCTTAGTTGTTGGGTCCCCTATAAGTTCCTGAAGTTTTGCCATTTAAATTCGGGACACCCTATATATAGAAACATTAGTAGTAGTAACACTGCTATATTCTATTAGATTTACAGCAAACTAACCCACCTTCAATATATTCAATTCAATATACAAGGTCATAATAAAATATGCACTAAACGTCGCTTTTAAGGACATATAGAGCAAAACCTTAAAAAATAATCACAATTTCCGCCACTTTTTGAGATCCGAAAACATGGAAGCTTGTATCTTAGTCCCGGTTTAAGCTACAGAGCTTAATTTTTGCTCAAATTATAGAAAATTTAGTTCAATTACAAAAGTACTCATTAAACCTTATAGCAATATTATTTGAAATAATATATACTTTTTCAATAACACCGTGGAGCTTTAGTTGACTACCTTTGATTCTGAAGGGAAATTGAATTAGAAACGCTTACGTTGTCTTTTAGTGGCAAATGGTTGTATTTCATTTTAGCAAATATATGATAGTTCTACAATTTCATTTTGATAATGGAATGACTTCTGTCGAAACTCGTCACCCGATGATTCCTGTATTTATCATAATTGAAAAGTCATATATTTGCAAGGTATCTCATTTTAGCTTGGAATCAATAAAATAAGAGAAGGGACCACATACTTGAATGTCTGCCTACTGCATTATTGAGAAATCTTTCCTCTCGGTATCCAATGTGTCCAGATGGTTCGGTTTGTTCCCACTCAATATCAACGCAGATGGAGCCTTTCAAATTTTATTGAAACGAGCAATTGGTACCATTGCGGTTGTTATTTCTATACTGATTTTATTTTCAATAAATATCTATTTATTTTTGCAGTTGTATGAAAGATTGCATTTCACAACTTTTTATGTTTTTGTCATTTCTACTGAGGATGTTTACTTTATTATATCCCTTGCCGAATTATATTACGGATTGATGGAGCTTAACAAGGTTATTGCAAAACTGAAGATTGTGTCCAGGGTAATGTTCCCAGATCGCGATATTGTTATTATAAATTCTGAAACTTACCTCATTACTAAACTTTGTATAGTGATTTTCATGCTTGTACTTGATATTTGGATGTCATTCATTTCGATTGCGGTGAACACGTTCACGATGTTTCACTGCTACGTGCTATTGTTGCTGTTACTGATCGTTGCTGCTAGGTTTTCGGGATATGTTGGTATTGTTACTTCACTGTTCGAGTTGTGTAATGATGAATCCTCACTGTTACCAGGATCAAGAACGACAGCAATGAAAAAGAAGCTGGAAAGGTTGGCCTGGGCCCACGACCAGCTTTGTGCTTGTGCTACAATCCTTTCAGATATCCACGGCTTTCAGATATTTCTTATTACAAATATTTGCATTTTTAAACTTGTTATATGCTCTTATGAGCTAATTAATTTTATAGTTAGGGGTTCCTATGTGGCAGTCAACATAGTGTTTGTAATATACTGGAGTATAACTTATTTTACCGTAATTTGGAGTATTGTGGCAGCTTGTGAAAATTGCAAAACTGAGGTAATTGTTATTATATGCTTTATTACTATTATTATCATTACATTTACATTACTATATCAAAACGTAATATGTATATACAGTAGAAACCCTTGTTACCCGGGGTAGTAAAGGGTTTACGCATACGGTGTATGGGGGTTTACGCATACTTGAAAACCCTGTATAATCGAATTACATTTTATTGAATGGCAATCATTAAGATGAATTAGGGAAATCAATTTTATAACAAACAAACGTATGTACAATTATTAAGTTATGATACACAAAAATAAATATGAGTGGATAAATGTATGGATGTTTTTACATATGAGTGGTTTAGATGCAAAGGGGTACAAGTGGCAAATGGAGTTAGTGCATATTGTGAAACTTTAATTCTAAATAAATTTCAAATAATTCTGTGGCAAAGAGATACAAGTGAATATTCCGTTAGGTGATGCCATCTATAGAAAAGAAATCTAGCTACTTACCGAAAATCCTGAAAGTGTTTATGGCAAACGGATACTTTGATTGGCTTTTACTCTACAATGAGGTTTTTTTACTTGTACCCCTTTGCATCTAAACCACTCATATATTTTGAATTTTCATTTAGAGAAAAAATCAGTAATTTTAGATTTTATTATTAATTATCATTTCTTTTCTAACAGCTGTTCTTATTGTCCTTATTAGTGAGACAATTCTGCTATAATCGTCGTTGTTTTCGGAGGATGCGATGTTTTGGGCCGAAGACGATACGAAGTTGGCAATATCTTTTTTCTTCTTTAAAATATCGGGAACAGTTTGCTCACCAATGCCCAATTCAGCAGACAATAATAACACTTTCGCCTTTTTCTATTACGTTTGTAATGGTTAGTTTTTGTTCAATCATTAAAACAATTTATTTATTTTTGTCGACATTTTGTTATTTCTTATTTAAATGGATACTAAAGCATATCCCACAGATATTCTGAAATCGGGTGGCTTTACCCCAATTTCAGACATCAATACTTTCTAGGTGAATTCATAGTTCAATCCTTGAAAACATAAAACCTATCTTTATTCGTGACCTTCTTACTCTGCGTTACTCTATCCACCTTTTTAATTAATACTAGAACACAACCTATCAACCAATATTCTCCTGCGCATCTTTATGGAATTCATTGCCCATATTAATTCGAAAACGCTCCACTCTAACTTCCTTTAAGCAACATCTATTTCTATACTTTATGAATTTTCATTCTTCCAAGAAAATGTAAAATATGAATGTTTATTTTAATGGTATTATTATAGAATACGTAAGTTGTATATTTTTATTAATTTATTTTAACTCACAATGTAATTGGGGTCACCTGTGGTGTAGTGGTTAGTATAGCAACCTACTAAACCTAAGATCGCGGGTTCGCAGCCCGGCAGATGACCTTAGGATTTTTTAAAGGGAGTAAAAAATCCTTAGCAATGTCGTCCTTCGGAAGGGACGTAAAATGGGGGTCCCGAGCCTGTGCGATGTCAGGTACTCGTTAAAGATCCCTAATTATACCTGGATAGGCAAAATTTAGGACTCCCACCGGAGCATGGTCCGATTAGCTATAGCAGCATAAAGTGACGTTAAACGAAATAAAGAAACATCTTGAATTTGTTTCTCTGTTCTGGGGAGTTCGTTTTTCTTTTGAGCGTACCAGCCTGCAATCTGATTCTTTCTCGAAATATACACTTGTAGTGTATTCAAGCCGCTGACTTTAATATTCAGTGATTTTGAATTCGGTTATAAATTCACCTACTTTGTTTTAGTAGAGCTGACTTATGGTAATTACTATATATGTTTCATTCAAGGAGATTAATATCTAGTTATTATATTAAAATGGCATAACTCCTCATTTGCTTTATTCATTTACTACATGTTTCGGAGCTTGTCATGTTGCTCCATCTTCAGGTTCTTACACTGTGATATTCTCACTTTGTGATATTCATTAGTGTAGATGAGATGACCAGTGAGAATATCACAGTGTAAGAACCTGAAGATGGAGCAACATGACAAGCTCCGAAACATGTAGTAAATGAATAAAGCAAATGAGGAGTTATGCCATTTTAATATAATAAAATTATGGTAATTAGACAAATATATTCGTAGTGGTGTGTGATAACTCTGAAGCTTCCTCTCTTTCTTCCGGACCGGTTGCAGAAACCAAGAATCATTCGTAGGACCAGGCCAAATTCAGTCTTAGATTAAAAAAACCTTCTGAAAACAGTGGATAATGGCCGAGCGAGGATCTTCATGGAAAAATGAAAAATGGACAGTAATTTAATTTTTAAAAAAATGTGGTAGCGATGGGATACGCATATGTATTCGAATCCTTTCTAAAAAGTCAACGATCATTGTCCGTATGAGTAGCATTATGTTTGGTGTTGGACAGTTTTTTATATTAGCTGGATATTTTAATTGTATCCTCGGCGGATCACATAAAATATGGTTGAATTATTGGTCAAGACCCCCCCCCCCTTTTCCTGAAAGAGATCGAAACTATAAAGTGGAATGCAATCTTCTAAAAGCGTCTATTTGAGACTACTATTGATTCCAAAGGTTAATAACTATTTCAATATGGCTTATAATGAATTATTTGTATTTCTTTTAGGCAGGTGGTTATCATTCTCTGGTATGTGAAAATCTTCCATCTTCGTCTATGTTTCATTTTGATAATGGCCAGAATTGTGTCGAAACGTCGTCCGATGATTACACGCTTTATCGTAATTGATCATTCTCAGAGGTATCATACTCCCCTGTGACTTTGACTTCGTTGAGAGAACTCACATACCAAAATGCCCGTGGAATGTGTTATCGAGAAATCTATCCTCTCAGTATCAAATTTGTCGAAATGGTTCGGTATGTTCCCGTTCGTTATCAACGCAGAAGGATTCATTCAAATTTCATTCGGAAGAGCAATTTTAACTGTTTGTTTTTATTATTAATATCATAATTTCAGTTACAATAAACATCATTATACTTTATCAGTACAAGACATCTTTATTTATATTCGTATTCTACGTTTCTACATTTCTTATTGGTTTTTTCTTAATAGTGTCCATAGCCGAATCATGTTACAGATTGAAGGAGTTTTACGAGGTTATAGCAAAACTGAAGCTGGTGTATAGTGTATTGTTCCTGTTCCACTCCATGGAATGTAGTGTTTTTCTACATTCTAAAAATTATCTAGTTAAGAGCATATTTCTACTTTTTGTATTCATTGTACGTGATGTGTTCGAAAACTTACTTACGTATTTATTTATTTTCAAAGCATTCATGAACTACACTCAATTTTTGCTGATGTTAATTTTAGTTGAAAGGTACAAGAGTTACGTTGATATTGTCACTTCATTGCTGAAGTTGTGTAACGATGAAATCGCTATGTTGCCGACAGCATTTATAAAGGGGCTGGAAAGATTGGCCTGGGCCCACGACCAGCTTTGTGCTTGTGCCACAATCCTCTCAGATATCCACGGATTTCAGATATTTCTTATTACTAATATTAGCATTGTCAATGTTGTTATAGGTGCTTATTCTACTATTCAATTAATAGTTGGTGATTCTAATTTAGCATCTAATATCGTGCATGATATTGCTTATACTTTACTTTATTTTAACATAATATGTAGCATTGTAGCAGCTTGTGAGAAGTGCAAAACTGAGGTAATTATTATTCTTTAATGTGCATTACTTTCATTATCATTTGATATTATTGAATATCAATAAATCATATATATACGAGGGTGAATCAAATATAAACGGTAGTTTTCAAAATTATATTTATTGAATAATATTATACAGAAACTATACCTTCAACATTTTTCAATGTAGTCTCCTGCATTATCTACACACTTATGCCACCGATTTGGAAGCTTGAATATTCCCTGTTCATAAAAAAGACTGAGGGCGAGTTTTTAACCATTCGCGCACGTGATTTTCGACGTCTTCATTGTTTTCAAATCGTTTTCCTCCAAGTGATTCTTTCAGGGGCGCAAACAAAAAATAGTCACAAGGGGACAGGTCTGGACTGTAAGGAGGGTGTTCGAGAGTTTCCCAGCCCATTTCTTCCAATTTATCCCTTGTCAACAATGCGGTTGTGAGGCCTTGCGTTGTCATGGAGAAGGATGACATCTCTAATGGGCACACCTCGTCTTTTGTTCCGGTAACTGGTTTTTGCTGACTGTAGCACCTGGCAGTAGTAAGCCGCATTCACTGTTCGTTGATCGTGAAGAAAATCAATGAGTAAAACTCCCCTTGAGTCAAAAAAAATTGTTGCAAGAACTTTTCCGGCTGAGAGACGAGTTTTGGCTTTCACTGGGCAGCCTTCATCCTTCCTTCGCCACTCCTTACTTGCCATTTTTCGATTCGGGGGTGTAATGGTGGACCCACGTCTCATCACATGTGAAGAATCAATTGGAGGAAAACGATTTGAAAACAATGAAGACGTCGAAAAGCACGTGCGCGAATGTTTAAAACTCGCCCTCAGTCTTTTTATGAACAGGGAATATTCAAGCTTCCAAATCGGTGGCAGAAGTGTGTAGATAATGCAGGAGACTACATTGAAAAATGTTGAAGGTATAGTTTCTGTATAATATATTCAATAAATATAATTTTGAAAATTACCGTTTTATATTTGATTCACCCTCGTATATATAGATATATATATATATATATATATATATATATATATATATATATATATATATATTCCTTTAGATCAAACACACAAACACCCAAAGGAATGGGAATAAAAATGCTATTATTATTTATGTAAATATGTTTTATATCTTGGAAAAAAGAAAGTTCACTATGCTTATGTTTCTAATATTTAAGTTTAGTAATCAGCAGAGATTGGCCTACTAGTCGGTAAAGCCGACTAATCGGCTGCTTCTGTAGTCAGCGACTAGTTCAAAGGCCATTTCTACGCTTAAAATTAGATTGATTGAAATGGAAAAAATGGCTGTAATTGATTTTTATTTTAATATTAGATTCAGCTGACATTCTAACTCATCCTACCACATTTCTCTAACAGTTTGACATTTATCAAAGAGAACAAACACGAGTAGGGCATTTTGATATTACTTTAAGTTTCCTTAGCCATTCTATCAATAATCTCATTTCCTTCTATGCCTGAATGGCCCCTGATCCATGCCAACCTAACCTTTTTATTAGATGCTGAGAGGTCAATCAGAGCTTTAACAATATTCATGGTAAGGAAGCTAGATGAAGGTTTCAAATGTTCTAATCTACGTATCACGCTTAGACTGTCAGTCAAAATCCTAACCAAAATGAAAAATTGACCATAACACCGAATTGATTTAACATGTTTCATTGCGAGATAAATAGCAGTGCGTTCAGCGGTGTAAATTGAAGCAAAGGTGTTACACGGAATTTGAAAAATCATTACATGGATCGAAAAACGGCAGCGCCAACACCGATGGAGCTCTTTGAACAATCCGTGTATATTACTGTGGTGTCTGGATAGCTAGTTCCAATGTGATGCTGAAAAAAGGAATTGTACTAGGAAGGTACTTATTGGGTCTGGGAGGTGTATTATGTCCGGTTTGTACGTCATAATTTCGTAACTATAGTTAAAAACGGGAAATTTCGAGTGGCTTAAGATTTTGTCTTTGTGCTTAAATAGATCTAAAAAACGATTCAATTGATCGTGGAGATTTTTTAGTTTTCCAATAGGGGTGGGTAAGAAGTAGAAGTAGCTAAATGGATTAGATTATTGCTTACCGGAGACAACTCGGATAACAGCTTTGATAAAAATCTGAAGCTCAACGAATTTCTTTTTAGTGATAAAGGGGATACACCTGGTTCCATTAGAATATTGCAAATAGGGCTGCTATTTAGAAAACCTAAGCTTCACCTAATAGCTTTAGATTGTAATTTGTCCAAGGCGACTAGCTTTGATTTTGATGCAATACTACATAGACCCAAAATCTATTACAGATCTAATTGTAGCTTTATAAAAAACTAAGCAGATGGATGGGCCAGCTCCCCATCTAATGGAACATACCGCTCTCAAAACATTAATATACTTTTCGTAACTAGTCAGGATATATTGAATATGATCGTTCTATAACTAAACCTAGAAATTTTACATGACGCCTTAAAGGAAAGTTGATCGAACCTATTTTTATTTGATTATGGGAAGGAATATGTCTTTTTTTACTAAATATGCAGATTGCCTAATTTTATCATTTAGCCAGGCTGATAAGTATTAATAATACATGATGGTGCTTGCAGAAATCTAAATCCTCACCTGAGGAATAGAGACAGATATATCTGCGTACTGAATTAATTGGCACGATCTATCTAAGTTACGATTTATTTCAGATTCGTAAATAGCATAAAGCAAGCAGCTAAGAATTCCTCCCTGAGGCAGACCGTTACTACTTGTTCGTGGTCCAATGTATGTTCCTCTTTTATTCTTATAAAAGCCCTCCGTTCTCATTACATATTTGATATTTTATGGGTAAATTCTTTATTAAGACCTAATTTTGCCATACTGTCCGCCAATTGACTATAGATGACACTGTCATATGCTCGAGAAACATCCAAAAATAAACCCGTCAAAATTTTCCTTTTAGTGTATGTAGAGTAAATATCCGTTATTAATTGATAGTGACAATGCTGTACAGATTTTTCTTTCCTAAAACCATATTGATTAGTAGGTGATTAATTATGGTGTTCTAAATACCATTTTAATTTCATTTTTAAAATACGTTCGAATGTCTTCAGCACACAGGAGGAAAGAGAGATGGGCCTAAACGATGCAGTTTCATTACAGTTTTTTTCCTTTCTTTCTAATTGGAACAGCAATATAATCTTTCCATGTTATGGGAAACTGGCCAGTATTACAAATGTGATTAAAAATTTCAAATAGTGATTGTTTAGACCGGACTGGTAAATTAGATAGCATTGGATAATGGATTATATCCAATCGTGGGGCTGTATTATTGGTCTTTCAGAAAGATTTCAAGATCGTTTAGTGTAAAAGGCATAATGAAATGGGGTTCCTGAGTAACGGATTGATCATCGACTTTCAGTTCGACTTTTGGTGCATAGAATATATCAAAAAGCTCTTCGACCGAGTCTCCCTATTTTTTATTTTCTTTATTGTATGGATACAACTAAGGAATCAGGGTGCACATATATCTGGAATTCCAGATATATGTGCACCCTGATTCCTTAGAGAATTTCAAAATTTGGCCTTTTTCCTTTTGTTTAACTTTTCCTTTTAGCTGATTTTTGATTAACTTTTTAGTCCGTGCAGTTGCCTTGTTTTGTATGCTAGAAAATCTTCAATGCTATTATTATGTTTAAAAACTGAATATGCTTTAGCACGACTGTTTATCGCTTGTTGACAGTAAGTTCCACCAAGGATTACCTGATTTACCAGTATAAGATATATTGGACCTAGGGATACATTTTGCTGCTGCATTATTTATATTAGTCATAAAAAGTTCGTAACTGAGTCTATTAGTAGATGCTTCTTGCTGGCTCTCTGTATTTTTCCCAATCAGCGTCTTTTACCGTCCATTTCAAAGTAAAAACATTCGAATAAAAACACTTAAAATGGCTTGCATTTACTGGAGAAATAAGCAAGGGGTAGATGATCCGAACCAAGGGGGTCATCGGTTACCTTCCAGTCAAATAAAAGAGATGTCAGGAGACTCGAGATATATTTACAGCTCTATCTATTTTTTGCACAATGTTTTTAACTCTGGTAAGAGAACCATCGCACAGAGGGGAAAACAGCGATTCCAGGAGAAATCAAGTCAAAAATCGAAGGTACGATTTTGAGCACGAAATGGTTAGGAATGTAAACACAAGTGTCTAATGGAATGAAAACAAGAACTTGCACTTGGAAATTCGTTGTTTATAGGTAAGAGTAAATATACTATTTTTAATGTTGACATCTCAGTTGTGTTTGTAGCACTCATGATCTAACGGTCAAATTTAATAAAAACTCGACTAGATTGGTAGAATTCTTTAATAATTAAAAATAATAATGACACCTTCAAGCGATAGTAACAGAAATAATTTGCATAAAAAGAGATAAATGTACATAATGATTTTTTAATTCTTCCGTTTGTATTTAATTAATGCACTCCATTAATTAAATACGAAGGCGAATTCGCCTGGATTCGCTTTGCCGTTTATGCAAACTAATTCTAATAGAACCAAAGAAGTAAATTTACAAGAATTAGCTGCTACTATTTGCAACTTTTAAAGTTATGTATTTTTATTTAAGAAAAACGAGGCTTTTCCAAAAGGAAACTTTTTGAAGTTTGGTGGAAAAAATCATACTCCAATAAAAATGACGGAGTAAGAGAATTCATACTCTATTCGTTAAGGCAAGACGAAGATACCAGTAGATAGATATTGTTATTTTTAACTTTATTTATTATATATTATTATATTTACTTTTATAGATCAACACGTACAATTCATATTGGAACTAGCTCTACGGTTTACCTTCTTTCGGTAAGGAATTAAATGTAGTGGAGTATCTCATCCTTCCTGTTCTATCGTGTAAACTATGAACTGTCTCCATCTTAATTTTGTTTATAATTTAAATATTCATTATTGAGATGAATATAATGACGCATGAGTTAGACAAGGACTAAAATCCAGAGAATTTAACGGGAAGAAAGAGCGTCCTTTTAACCCCTGAAAGGAACTAGTTTCAGATCTGCCAGGATCCAACGATTTTTGACGACCGAAGGACATTCTTGGCCACTGCTACCCGACAAATTTGTTTTACGTCGTTTTGAAAATTGAATAGTTTGTTTTATTTTTTAAAAGGACACTCTCTCTTCCCGTTTAATCCTTTTAAAAGGTTACTCAATGGGACTAGCATTAGATTTAATGATTTTTAAGGCCGGAGGACATCTTATCTAATATTTTATTTTCTACTTAAAAATAGACTGCTAAAATAAAATTGTAATTATTAACTATTTGTGGATAGTAGTTTAACAACATGCTTACTGAACAAACCGCTATTTAGAAATAATGTAATTAATGAAAACATTTGAAGAGTATGTTCCAAAAATTAGAGCAACCTCATTTCTCGGGAAAAATATAAAACTAGTTTGAAAATGGAACAAACTAGCAACAAACAGACAAGAGAGGCTGTCATATCTAATGAGTCACATTATACACAGCATTTATAAAGAGGCAGGAATGATTGGCTTGGGCCCACAACAGCTTTGTTCTTGTGCTTCCATCATCTCAGATATCCACGGCTTTAAGATATTTCCTATAGAAAATTATTGCATTGTTAATGTAGTTTTAAATGCTTATAATATCATTTAACTAATAGTCGACTCTAAGGTATCAGCTGGAATAGTGGTTTATGTCGCTTGGATTTTTTTATATTCAAACCTAACATGGATTATCGTGGCAGCTTGCGGAAAGTACAAAATTGAGGTAATTGTTATTCTTTACTTTATTCATTTAATATTGTTATAATATTTACTTTAACAGATCAAATGAGCAGTTTTCAGTTTAATACAGATAGTGTCAAAATCATGGAGTTATACACAAGTGGAGGGAGCTTATCTCTCAATAGCATGCCTTCTTTCAATAGCCAGGGTAGGCAGCCGTTTTGGTGTAAACCGTATTATCAGCATATTAACCTCTTATCAGTTCAAATTTTGGCTTCCTAGGCTTTATACTGCTGTTATTTTACTTTACTTTGTGATTTATTTACTTTAGTGATTTACTTATTTTATTTATTACGAACCATTTCAATTGCCCTAGCCCTTATGGAATGCAAGTCACCAGTTAGGTATAGTGGGCGTGGCCGGTTAGGTTTTGGTCTCGCCCCTCACGGAACAATATACGGTAAGGGCCTCTCCATAGTACTATAACTCGATGGTCAAAATATAGTTTCTCAAAATAAAAAAATAAATAAAAACCAAAATATTTTACATGAAACATGAAAAATTTCACATTCGGGACCTTAAAGTTAATAGTGCTATAAATTTGTGCAGAAACCCCCAATATATGCAATTAGTAGTAATCCGGTTTTTAGCTATAAATATAGATAGATAGCAATACACCAAGATCGATATCCGAAGATATATTGAAGACGTTTAATTATGATTTATCAAATGAATCATTTGAACATGTGACAAGTAGTTATCATTCAATGAAATAAAAATTGCACTGCCTTAGGATTTTGATAATAGCTGGGATATTGTCTAAATTGATGTGACGATTACCGTCTTTATCGTTATTGATTATTATCACTCAATACATTTTTTTTTTTTTTTTTTTTTTTTTTTTTTTTTTTTTTTTTTTTTTTTTTTTTTTTTTTTTTTTTTTTTTTTTTTTTTTTTTTTGGGGGTTTTTTTTTTTTTTTTTTTTGTTTTTTTTTTTATTTTTTTATTTTTTTTTTTTTTTGTGTTTTTTTTTTTTTTTTTTTTTTTTTTTTTTTTTTTTTTTTTTTTTTTTTTTTTTTTTTTTTTTTTTTTTTTTTTTTTTTTTTTTTTTTTTTTTTTTTTTTTTTTTTTTTTTTTTTTTTTTTTTTTTTTTTTTTTTTTTTTTTTTTTTTTTTTTTTTTTTTTTTTTTTTTTAGCTTGAAACCTCATTTGAGAGAAGACCACGTACACTGCAATGTCTAACACTTGTGATATCGAGAAATCTTTCCTCTCGGTATCCAAAGTGTCCAAATGGTTCGGTATGTTCCCTTTTATTATCAACGCTGACGGAACCTTTCAACCTTCATTCCAAAGAGCTATTGTATCCATTACTATTATTATTAACATCACAGTATTACTTTTGATTAATGTGGATTTATTCTTCTTAATAAACTCGAGTTTTCAACATCTATTAATTTTCATCGAAATATCTCTTCGTAATATTTGCTTAATTTTGACCATTGCCGAATTTTTTTACGGATTGACAAACTTAAACAATGTCATTGCAAAACTGAAACTGGTGTGTAGTGCAATGTTTTCAGACCGCAATATTGCGATTGTAAATTCTAGAATTCTCCTAATTATTAATTTTTGTTTACTTTTCAGCATGTTTGTAACCGATATGAACGTATTATTTTCAAACTCATTCAGAATAAAAACATTTATCATGTTGGTTTGCTTCTACGTGCAGTTAATACAAACTATAACCGCGGTCGATAGGTTCTGTGGCTATGTTAGTATTGTCACTTCATTTTTAAAGTTGTGCAGCGAAGAACTCAACTTGTTACCAGCAGCAATGACGACAGCAATAAGAAAGAGGCTGGAAAGATTGACCTGGGCCCAAGACCAGCTTTGTGCTTGTGCTACAATCCTCTCAGATATCCACGGATTTCAGATATTTCTTTTTTTAAATATTTGTATTTATGAAGTTGTTATAGGTTCTTATATTTCTATTGATCAAATAGTAAATAGTCCATTATCAGTTGAAATTGTTAGTTCTGTCCTTTGGACAATCTTTTATTTTAATTTAACTTGGAACATTGTAGCAGCTTGCGATAAGTGCAAAATTGAGGTAATTATTATTTTAGTACAATAACTTTTATGTATTAATTGATTTCAGTGTGACTTGTTTTAATATATTTTTAAGCTATATATGAAAATTTATTACTGTACACAAAATAAGAGTACACCTATTAAATGTGAAGATAAAGTTTGAAAATTCATGTCAATTGCTTGTAAAGCGGCTTCCTAGACATTTTCTTTTGATAAACCTCGCTGAGTTATCGGGAATAAAATATATAGCCAGTTGAGATACTAGGGTATTCTCAAATCGAGCTTATTACTGTCATGTAAAATAGTCTTTTGTGGTGAATTTGGGTTTTTTTTTGGTCGTTTCTAGTAGCTAATGTCAAAGAAGTCAAAAATGTCGAGCTGTTTCTTGTTATTTTAGTGGATTCAAAGTAAAACGTTTTTGCTGATAGAGTCCTAGATATGGATCAAGCTTACAGAGATAATTGGAATATCATTAAAGAATGCAGAAGAAGAACAAATCATAGATTTACGACAAAGGTTAAAGAAATTTCGATGAGATTTGTTTGGATTTATTTTTATTTTCCTAATCCCTGACAGCCCCTTGCAATTTGTCTAGTCTTCTTTATCTCATTGTCCTTTGTTCGAAGTACATATTTAGTATCAATGGCTTTAATCCCATCCTATTACTTCCAATGATGGCATTTTATTGAGAATGCCTAATTTTGTATTTACTGCATCTACCCATTCCTCATCTCTAATAGCATCATTTAGAAAATTACGAGCAGTTTTTTTGTTATTTCAATCTTGTAAAGTCGTAGGCCTCTTCCTGGTGCACCCTGGGTAGCGCCAAAGCTGCTACAGCGATCGCTGTTTCTCTTCGAGCCTAAATTGATGAGAAGATTACCGTATTTTTCTTTATTGATTATTCTCACACAATATATTTTCTTGTAGCTTAGACCTCATTTGAGAGAATACCACGTACACTGCAATGTCTAACAATTGTGTTATTGAGAAATCTTTCCTCTCGGTATCCAAAGTGTCCAAATGGTTCGCTATGTTCCCTCTCATTATTAACGCAGACGGATCTTTTACATTTTTATTCCAAAGAGCTTTTGTATCTATTACTATTATTATTAACATTGCAGCAATAAATTTAATTCGTATTGATGTTTTAAATACACGCTCGTCTTTATATTACAAAATAGCTTTCATTGAAATATTTCTTCGTAATATTTGCTTAATTTTGACCATTGCCGAATCATTTTACGGATTGACAAACTTAAACAATTTTTATTGCAAAACTAAAACTGATTAGTATAAAGTATAAATACAATAATTTTTATTTATAAATTGATTTCTGTGTGGACTTGTTGTAATATATTACTAAGCTACATTTGAAAGTTTATAACTGTTCACAAAATAAGAATACATCTAGTAAATGAGACGATAATGTTCGTAAAAATATGTCAATTGCTTGTAAAGCAACTAGTCTATTTTACTTTCTAATAAAATTTCTATTTATTAATAGAATAGAAAGTCTTTTTTTCAGACGCCTCGGAGAGTTATCGGAAATAGAATGGGATGTTTAGGGACTAGTGTATTTCCAAACCAAAATTGATATTTCGATATATCGATACCCACCCCTACTAATTGGACTCGCAGCAACAGAAGTAGCTGTCCTTCACAGCATAGTTATTTACTAGGTAGCTTTTAATCATTAGGTTGGAGTGCTGGTGCTTTTCCATTATTGTTAATACTTGCCCTGAAACACTTTGAGTAAATTAAGTACATTTGAATAATAAGTGAATAAACGGAGGCGGTAAAGGGTTCGTGAACTACTCATGACATTTTCTACTCCCGAGTTCAAACATTGATTTCCACCCCTTCCCCTCAATCCCTGTTTGATGTTTTTTAGTAATAACGTTCCTTTTAAAGACAATTGGTTATCGTTCGTTGACAACCGAAGGCTAGATCCATAGGTTCATTTGGATAATGGTGTACATTCTGTCAAGGCACTTCTATCGATGATTACTTTATGATGTGCCTTATGATGCAGGGAACAGATAAACAGAAGGATAACAATTTTGAGATTGGCCAAATAGTATGGGTTTCGAGGACCGAAGGGCTTACTCAGGAAGCGGTTGTTGCCTCCGTGATATCGGTACCTGCCGAAGGAGGGTGAAAAAAAAAATCTGATTAATGTAGAATGGCCTGATGAAGAAGGAGTGGTATTGGGCAAAACGGTTCCTATTGAGGATGTATTCACTAAGCTGCCCAAACTAACCACTAAAACCACGGAGGCGGGTGTCAACCGAAAAGAAAGAGTCTCTCATCCTGATGATACAGTTTGCCCTATTTGTGGCTTGACATTCAAGGGTGAGAGAGGCCTTGGAACCCATATTGCCAAGAAGCATCCAAGGGAGGCCAATAATAATACGTTAAGGGGAATAATTAAAAAGGTGGTGGGCCCTAAAAATGGAGAGGAAGAATTACCTGAAATTAAGGAGGGCATTGCTAAATGGTCTGCCACGTTCAAAAATCTTTGTAGTCAAAATAATATGGAAACTGCGGAATTCGATGCAGCAGTCGTTGAGTTTCTCAAGTTTTTAAATAATATTAATGAAGAACTTCCAGGCCCACAGCACCCGGCAGTTAAATTTTACAAATTAAGGAAAAAAAAAAAAACAATATAGAAGACAAGGGTGCTGGTAAAACTTCGAATCCGCAGAGAGCGAATAAAGCAGACCGAGGGCGTCGGCAAGAACAATATCAATATGAGATGGCCCAGTACAATTATTATAAACAGAAGAAAGAAGGTCGTCTCTAGACAATAATGAATGCCGATGCCCCTAAGCAATGTCCCTTAAAGGTCACCGAAATCGATGCCCATTTCAGAAACCTCTTTGAGCATGTGAACTCCTGCAAACGTGCGGATTATGAGAAACTTGCCCCGATGCCAAATGTCATGAATCTTGATGTCCAGGCAATACGAAAAGCCATTAAATCTACGTCACTGGACACATCACCGGGGCCTGACGGAGTCTTAATCCGCACGATAAAATTCTATGATGTATCCCACATTATTAAGACAATAGCGGAGATCATGCTGAAGGTGGCCTATATACCAGAACCTTTACGTCAAGGGCGCACAATCTTAATTTACAAGGGTAAGGGCGATGTTAAAAATATTTCATCATGGAGGCCCATTACGATATACTCTATTGTGCGCCGAATCATAGAAAAGGTTCTGGACCAGGAACTGAGAAAGCAGGTCACCTTCCATAGGAATCAGAGAGGTTTTATTAGGGGCCTTCCGGGAGCACACGTAAGCGCGAGAATCATTGACGCAGTCATAAAAGACGCAAAAAAATAAGAAAAATGACTGTGCGGTGGTCTTTCTTGACGTTGTTGGCGCTTTTGACAACATTGGGCACGATCACATTGTTAGATCGTTAGAAGCAAGAGGTGTTTCACTGGACCTGAGAAACGTTATCGCTGCACTCCTATCCACAAACAAAATTAAAGTAACGGTTGGAGCTCATTCTACTAGCCAATCAATGTGCTGCGAGGAGTTCCCTAAGGCGGCCCACTCTCTCCCTCGCTTTTTAACCTAGCTATTGATCATCTGTACCAAGACCTTTGTGATCATGATTTTTCGAGACGATACGGGTACAAGCTGAGAGATGACCAAGATTGTGTGGTCCTCACAGGATTTGTTGCAGATGATCAGGCGGTCTCTGCACGTAATAAGTATGCGGCTGAGAGAATTATAGATAGCACCCAAAGGATACTGGCGGAGATTGGTCTGGCTGTAAATCCACAGAAAAGTATGGGCATTGTGTTGGATGGGGTGAGATGCAAGCAACGACGCTCTCTCTGGAGAATGGAGAAGTCATCCACGCGGCTAAGGAAGACGACTATATTAAATACTTGGGATGCACATTCTCGGGAGAGCTAAGGTTCAGTGAAGAATCAATAGAGAAACTAAATAAAAATTTAGATAAATTAGTAACCTCTTGCCTACTTAAACCGGAACAAAAGCTCAATGTTGTCAATCAATATGTGTTTCCCGGATTGACATATCCTCTCCAGACTGCACCCCTTATAAAGCTCAGCCCTGCGTTGTTGGATGGTATAGATGTGATGATCCGCAGGAGCGTCAAGGCCATTGTCGGACTTCCTTCGAACACCTCAACTGCGATGCTCTACGCTCCGCAAAGGTACCGTGGGTTGGGACTGATCCGCTGTCAATGGGAGGCTCCTCTGCAGCACTGGTCCATTGCTCAGCGACTGTCTAATGTTCCGGACGCTCTGTTCCAGTCTACATTCCATTATGAAAAGAGATTACTGAATGTGCTGAGAGGCTGGGTGTAGATCAGAGCCACCGAAGCGTGAGAGCTCTACGACGGTCGCTGAGAGAGGGCGCTTTTGAGGAATGGGCCAATTGCAGGTGGCAGGGCGTTGGTGTACCTCATTTTAAGGAGACACCGAAAGCTAATAGATATATTTGTGAAAACAAATACTTTCGGGGTCTGAATGGACCAACGCCCTAAAACTCAACATCAATTATGCACCCCTACGTGGAGTCCCAGGTGCCAGCGGGCAGATAGGAGAGGTTGGGTCCCTTTGTCGCAAGTGCGGCAAAGAGTCCGAAACACCAGCCCATGTGCTGGGAAAATGTCCCCAACAACTCACTCCTGATCACACGCCGTCACCACAGGGTCAAGAATGAATTGATAAGGCTCCTCAAGAATAAAGGCTTTACCTGCTTTGACGAGGTATACTGCATCGATACCAACGGATCCACGAGGTATGCGGACATTGTCGCGTTTCCGAAGAACGGACGGACAGCGCTGATAGTGGATCCTACTGTAAGGTATGAAAATAATAACCTCGATCATCAGGTGAAGTAGAAAGGGAGAAAATGGATATCTATGAAAAATGTATCCCTTTCCTCAAAGAGAAATTCCGCGAGACATTCGGTAATAGAGATTTCTCCGTGAAAGGATTATGGTTTGGATCTCGCGGAGTCATTCCGGAAAAAAAAAACAAGGAGCTTCTTGGAGGACCTTGGCGTGGAGGTGAGGGAAATAGCGATAATGGCCGAAAATATAATATTGGACTCCCTTGGAATTATTCACCACCACATACATGGTGCATAGGATAGCCCATTACAATTTACAGTTGTTAAATATGTATTAATTTATCCTATATCTGATTCTATGTGCATATATGTATATGAATGTGTGGTATGTATGTGAATATTAGGGGGGGAATAGCATTAAAGGAAAAAAAAATGAAGTGAAATAGGAAAAGAAGGGGGGAAAAGAGAGGAAAAGATAGTAAAAGGAATAAATAGGGAAAGGGAAATAATAATAATAATAATAAATAAAAAAAAAAAAATATAAATATATAAAAAAAAAAATTAAAAAAAAAAAAAAAAAGTTATTAGTTTGTCTATTATTGGTTTTTCTAGAATTAGGTAGTATTAAGTATATATTATATAACTAAATTACAAATTATATTGTTATCTGTAATTGGATAGATGAGTATGCTGTGTGTGTAGCAACCCAATAAAGTTGGGCAGCACTATGTTTATTGTTAATATGTCTCAATAAAGCATATATCTCTCTTGTGAAGATTCTCGTAGTCTGCGGGTGTTTTCTTAACTCGGGACTCAGTTAAATAGCGTAATGTCTATCGATTGCATAATTGAAAAATCCTTCCTCTGGGTATCCAGTGTGTCGAAATGGTTTGGTATAGTTCCTTTCAAATATCATTCCAGAGAGCAATTTTATCCTATACGATTGATTTCAATATTGCAGCGTTACTTTTGATTAATCTTGATATAGTGTGCAATGTCAATTCAACTTTGTATATCCTAGAATTTTTCTTTGCGATATTCATTCAAAGTTTTTCTATTTTTCAAACTCAATTACTATGAAAACATTTATGATCCTTGTTTCCTTCTATGGTCAATTGATACAAACAGTAACCGTGTTCGATAGGTTCTTGGGCTATTTAGTATTGTCACTTTACTTTTAAAGTTGTGCAACGGTGAACTCAACTTGTTACCAGCAGCAATGACGACAGCAATAAGAAAGAGGCTGGAAAGATTGGCCTGGGCCCACGACCAACTTTGTGCTTGTGCTCCAATCCTCTCAGATATCCACGGCTTTCAAATATTTCTTATAACGAATAATTGCATTTTTTTGTTGTTTTAGGTGCTAATGGTTCAATTTCTCTAAGAGTTGGTAGCACATTCAAAGGTGAAATTCTGGGCTATTTTTTTTAGAAAGCTTTTTTCTAACTGCTTTTTAACCTAACTTGGAATACCGTTGCAGCTTGCGATAAATGCAAAACTGAGATAATTGTTATTCTTTAATGTAAATTAATTTTAATTTATGGTTTGATTACTGAATGGTTAAATGTGTTTAAATTTAAAAAAAATAAAAATATTGATTTTGGGAGACCGCAATAATTTTTCTGAAAATTCAATAATTGAATGGATCCGCCGAAAAACGTTCTAAACGAAAAACATAAAAAGTTGTAAGTAATCATTGAAAGAAAAATCATAATCTAAAGTTTTTATCAGTTTTGTTGGTTAAATTTTATATTTACATATTAATTTATTATATTTAGATGTAAAATAACATAATGTAGTACTATACCATACTATGACGTACTATTGTACATTTTAAAACTCGCCACTTCGGAAACTTTGTCGCTTAGAACGTTTTTCGTCGGAGCCATTCAATTAATAAAATTTTGATTGTAAGTATTCACACGACTCTTTTGGCATCTACTATTATCTTTTCAGGTATACACTTAATATTAAATTTCCGTAAAATCAAATTTAAGAAAAATAAAAAATTCCCGAAAATCATTTACGAAAATAAGCTATCTAAAACTGGTGTTGAATAAAAAATTAATGTTTTTGAAAAAAAAAAATTAAATTAGAGGAGGTTTTGGCACTTAATAAAATTATCTGGGAAAACTTCCAAGTCGACCTGGTCTAACCGTTAGTCGTACCAGTCGCGGGAAGGACTTAATTTCACATTTTTTTTCAATGTTTATTTTATTTTTGCAATACCAGTTTTAGACTGCTTATTTTTTTAAAATGTTTTTTCGCGATTTGTGGTGAAACTGTGCCCCCGGATAAAAAAATTCACCGGTATAAAATCGATTAAAAATGTCTATCGAAATTCGTCGTAAAAATACCACATCCCATTGGAAATTCCAAGGTTAGGGTGGCTGGAGAAGAGCTGGAGAAGATGGAGAGCAGACAATAACCTGAAAAGAAACTTTATTTGACACATTTAAGATCCTGAGAGTTTCGTTTCAAAATTTCAAAAAACTATGGAAAAAAAAAGGGTTTGGCCATCGAATATTGAACACCCTGTATATTTAGTAATAGTTGCAATTTTCATTAATTAATAAACGATAGTAGAACTTCTATTAAAATAAATATTTTTATCATGCCATCTTCAGCATTTTTCATTTGAAACAACATATTTTTAAAATTAGCTATAATGTTAACGAATTTAAATAAACTAAAAAGATTTTTAATTTTTTTGAAACAATCAGAAAATGACGTCTCTTCTTTATGCTCACGTTTGGATTTGAAGGTCTTTTGAGGGCATTGGGATTCGTTGCCGGGAGTGATGGAAATCTTCGTCTGTTGATTTAAAAGTTTTCCATGATACTGCTTTTTTTGTTGGGTTTTTCTTACTTAATTTAATTTCCATGTTTCTTGCGTATTTGATGCAGTTAGGTGAATTAGAAAAATGTTCCTTACAATTACAACTTTTTTGTTTGAAACCGTCTACTAAAGTGTTTGGACAGTCCTTTGATAAATGATTTTGTGAACATTTTAGACATTTGTGTTTTTTAAAACAATTTCGAGCAACGTGCTTAATTTCCTGACATACGTAGCATTGTGTAATTGTTTTGTTTGAGCGGTATTTTTCCCCATTTAATTACTAAGTCACAGCAATAGTTTATATCATTTATTTTGGTTAGTTGGTTTTCAAGAATTACTACTGCGAGTGGAAGTTTTAGTGGCCCAGTTTCAGTTTTTTTTTTTTTTTTTTTCCATTTGATATATTTTGTGTATTTCTAGCCCTTGATTGCTTAAATTTTCAGTGATTTCATCTATAGGGAATTCCGGTGATATTCCTTTTAGCACCACTTTTGGTTTCATTTCAGTTTTTGGCGTGTAGGAGTGATACCTTTAGGATCTGTGGCTCCTGCTATTTCGGAGACTTCATCTTCATCCATATCCGAGAAGATTTCATAGCTATTTGACACATCTATTTTATATGAAGCAGTCCTCTTTTTATTTTTATTTTTCTATTTGTAAAAGTGAAGGTTCTTCCAAGCCCCCCCCCCTCCCTCCTAGGGCCCCTCGATGCGGGTTAATAAACTCCGTAAAGAAACTTAAGTTAAACAAAAAAAAAAAAATAATAATGACTGGAAAATAAAACTTAGGGAGACGTAACAGTTGAATTTAAATCGACACTCTGTAAACATCGGCTGCTAAAGCGAGACTGATATCAAAAATATTTTCATTTCAGAAACTAACGTTTCTTATGAAAAAATATAATCACAACCCATGCACATGTGAACTTTATTGTAGTATTTTAAATGAAATATGAATAAGTTCGCTTTCGTGCACTTAAAGCCTGAAAGTGCTATAAATTTGTGCAGTAAACCCCCAAAATATGCAATTTGCAATCGAACCGAAATCCGGTCGTTATAAATATAGATAGATAGCAACATACCAAGATCGATATACGACATTCAATAAAGATTTATAAAATTAATAAGTAATTGTGTCAAGTGGTTATCATTAAATGCACTGAAAATTCCACTGACCCAGGATACTTTTCATTTTCATAATAGCGGAAATATTGTCTAAATTGATGTGAAGATTACCGTCTTTATAGTTATTGATTATTCTTACAGAATACATTTTTTTTTTTAGCTTGGATCTCATTTGACGGAAGACCACGAACACTGCAATGTCTAACAATTGTGTTATTGAGAAATCTTTCCTCTCGGTATCCAAAGTGTCCAAATATTTCGGTATGTTCTCTTTCATTATCAACGCTGACGGAACCTTTCGATCTACATTCCAAAGAGCTATTGTATCCATTACTATTATTATTAACATCACAGTATTAGTTTTGATTGATGTGGATTTATTCTTCTTAATAAACTCGAGTTTTCATCATCTATTAATCTTCATTGAAATATCTCTTCGTAATATTTGCTATATTTTGACCATTGCCGAATTATTTTACGGATTGTCAAACTTGAACAACGTCATTGCAAAACTGAAACTGGTGTGTAGTGCAATGTTTTCAGACCGCAATATTGCGATTGTAAATTCTAAAATTCTCCTCATTATTAATTTTTGTTTACTTTTTAGCATGTTTGTAACCGATATGTACGCATTATTTTCAAACCCATTCAGAATAAAAACATTTATCATGTTGGTTTGCTACTACGTGCAGTTGTTACAATTAGTTACTGTGACCGATAGGTTCTGTGGCTATGTTAGTATTGTCACTTCATTTTTAAAGTTGTGCAGCGAAGAACTCAACTTGTTACCAGCAGCAATGACGACAGCAATAAGAAAGAGGCTGGAAAGATTGGCCTGGGCCCACGACCAGCTTTGTGCTTGTGCTACAATCCTCTCAGATATCCACGGATTTCAGATATTTTTTTTTATAAATATTTGTATTTATGAAGTTGTTATAGCTTCTTATCTTTTTATTGATGTAATAGTAAATAGTCCATTACCAGTTGAAATTGTTGGCTCTGTCCTCTGGGCAATCTTTTATTTTAATTTAACTTGGAACATTGCGGCAGCTTGCGATAAGTGCAAAATTGAGGTAATTATTATTTTAGTACAATAACTTTTATGTATTAATTGATTTCAGTGTGACTTGTTTTAATATATTTTTAAGCTACATATGAAAATTTATTACTGTACACAAAATAAGAGTACACCTATTAAATGTGAAGATAATGTTTGAAAATTCAGGTCAATTGCTTGTAAAGCAGCTTCCTAGACATCTTCTTTCGATAAACCTCGCTGAGTTATCGGGAATAAAATATATAGCCAGTTGAGATACTAGGGTATTCTCAAATCGAGCTAATTACTGTCATGTAAAATAGTCTTTTGTGGTGAATTTGGGTTTTGGTCGTTTCTAGCTAAATGTCAAAGAAGTCTAAAATGTCGAGCTGTTTCTTGTTATTTTAGTGGATTCAAAGTAAAACGTTTTTGCTGATAGAGTCCTAGATATGGGGATCAGGCTTACAGAGATAATTGGAATATCATTAAAGAATGCAGAAGAAGAACAAATCATAGATTTACGACAAAGGTTAAAGAAATTTCGATGAGATTTGTTTGGATTTATTTTTATTTTCCTAATCCCTGACAGCCCCTTGCAATTTGTCTAGTCTTCTTTATCTCATTGTCCTTTGTTCGAAGTACATATTTAGTATCAATGGCTTTAATCCCATCCTATTACTTCCAATGATGGCATTTTATTGAGAATGCCTAATTTTGTATTTACTGCATCTACCCATTCCTCATCTCTAATAGCATCATTTAGAAAATTACGAGCAGTTTTTTGTTATTTCAATCTTGTAAAGTCGTAGGCCTCTTCCTGGTGCACCCTGGGTAGCGCCAAAGCTGCTACAGCGATCGCTGTTTCTCTTCGAGCCTAAATTGATGAGAAGATTACCGTGTTTTTCTTTATTGATTATTCTCACACAATATATTTTATTGTAGCTTAGACCTCATTTGAGAGAAGACCACGTACACTGCAATGTCTAACAATTGTGTTATTGAGAAATCTTTCCTCTCGGTATCCAAAGTGTCCAAATGGTTCGCTATGTTCCCTCTCATTATTAACGCAGACGGATCTTTTACATTTTTATTCCAAAGAGCTTTTGTATCTATTACTATTATTATTAACATTGCAGCAAAAAATTTAATTTGTATTGATGTTTTAAATACACGCTCGTCTTTATATTACAAAATAGCTTTCATTGAAATATTTCTTCCTAATATTTGCTTAATTTTGACCATTGCCGAATCATTTTACGGATTGACAAACTTAAACAATTTTATTGCAAAACTAAAACTGATTAGTATAAAGTATAAATACAATAATTTTTATTTATAAATTGATTTCTGTGTGACTTGTTGTAATATATTACTAAGCTACATTTGAAAGTTTATAACTGTTCACAAAATAAGAATACATCTAGTAAATGAGACGATAATGTTAGTAAAAATATGTCAATTGCTTGTAAAGCAACTAGTCTATTTTACCTTCTAATAAAATTTCTATTTATTAATAGAATAGAAAGTCTTTTTTTCAGACGCCTCGGAGAGTTATCGGAAATAGAATGGGATGTTTAGGGACTAGTGTATTTCCAAACCAAAATTGATATTTCGATATATCGATACCCACCCCTACTAATTGGACTCGCAGCAACAGAAGTAGCTGTCCTTCACAGCATAGTTATTTACTAGGTAGCTTTTTAATCATTAGGTTGGAGTGCTGGTGCTTTTCCATTATTGTTAATACTTGCCCTGAAACACTTTGAGTAAATTAAGTACATTTGAATAATAAGTGAATATACGGAGGCGGTAAAGGGTTCGTGAACTCCTCATGACATTTTCTACTCCCGAGTTCAAACATTGATTTCCACCCCTTCCCCTCAATCCCTGTTTGATGTTTTTTAGTAATAACGTTCCTTTTAAAGACAATTGGTTTTTGTTCGTTGACAACCGAAGGCTAGATCCATAGGTTCATTTGGATAATGGTGTACATTCTGTCAAGGCACTTCTATCGATGATTACTTTATAGCATGTGAAGATTCTCGTAGTCTGCGGGTGTTTTCTTAGCTTGGGACTCAGTTAAATAGCGTAATGTCTATCGATTGCATAATTGAAAAATCCTTCCTCCGGGTATCCAGTGTGTCGAAATGGTTTGGTATAGTTCCTTTCATTATCAATGCAGAGCAGGCCTTTCAAGTATCATTCCAGAGAGCAATTTTATCCTATGCGATTGATTTCAATATTGCAGCGTTACTTTTGATTAATCTGGATATAGTGTGCAATGCCAATTCAACTTTGTATATCCTAGAATTTTTCTTTGCGATATTCATTCAAAGTTTTTCTATTTTTCAAACTCAATTACTATGAAAACATTTATGATCCTTGTTTCCTTCTATGGTCAGTTGATACAAACAGTAACCGTGTTCGATAGGTTCTTGGGCTATTTAGTATTGTCACTTTACTTTTAAAGTTGTGCAACGGTGAACTCAACTTGTTACCAGCAGCAATGACGACAGCAATAAGAAAGAGGCTGGAAAGATTGGCCTGGGCCCACGACCAACTTTGTGCTTGTGCTCCAATCCTCTCAGATATCCACGGCTTTCAGATATTTCTTATAACGAATATTTGCATTTTTTGTTGATTTAGCTGCTAATGGTTCGATTTCTCTAAGAGTTGGTAGCACATTCAAAGGTGAAATTCTGGGCTATTTTTTTTAGAAAGCTTTTTTTCTAACTGCTTTTTAACCTAACTTGGAATACCGTTGCAGCTTGCGATAAATGCAAAAAAAACTGAGATAATTGTTATTCTTTAATGTAAATTAATTTTAATTTATGGTTGATTACTGAATGGTTAAGTGTGTTTAAATTTAAAAAAAATAAAAATATTGATTTTGGGAGACCGCAATAATTTTTCTGAAAATTCAATAATTGAATGGATCCGCCGAAAAACGTTCTAAACGAAAAACATAAAAAGTTGTAAGTAATCATTGAAAGAAAATCACAATCTAAAAGTTTTATCAGTTTTGTTGGTTAAATTTTATATTTACATATTAATTTATTATATTTAGATGTAAAATAACATAATGTAGTACTATACCATACTATGACGTACTATTGTACATTTTAAAACCTTTAAAATCGCCGCTTCGGAAATTTTTTTTTTTTTTTTTTTAATTTTTTTTTTTTTTTTTTTTTTTTTTTTTTTTTTTTTTTTTTTTTTTTTTTTTCTTCTTTAAACTTCTTTAAACCTTTAAAATCGCCGCTTCGGAAATTTTGTCGATTAGAACGTTTTTCAGCGGAGCCATTCAATTAATAAAATTGGGATTGTAAGTATTTACACGACTCTTTTGGCATCTACTATTACCTTTTCAGGTATACATTTAATATTAAATTTCCTCAAAATCAAATTTAAGAAAAATAAAAAATTCCCGAAAATCATTTACGAAAATAAGCTATCTAAAACTGGTGTTGAATGAAAAAAATTAATGTTTATTGAAAAAAAAATTAAATTAGAGGAGGTTTTGGCACTTAATAAAATTATCTGGGAAAACTTCCAAGTCGACCTTACCAAGTCGGCAATACCAGTTTTAGACTGCTTATTTTTTTAAAATGTTTTTTCGCGATTTGTGGCGAAACTGTGCCCCCGGATAAAAAAATTCACCGGTATAAAATCGATTAAAATGTCTATCGAAATTCGTCGTAAAAATACCACATCCCATTGGAAATTCCAAGGTTAGGGTGGCTGGAGAAGAGCTGGAGAAGATTGGAGAGCAGACAATAACCTGAAAAGAAACTTTATTTTGACACATTTAAGATCCTGAGAGTTTCGTTTCAAAATTTCAAAAACTATGGAAAAAAAAAAAAAAGGGTTTGGCCATCGAATATTGAACACCCTGCATATATTAGTAATAGTTGCAATTTTTTCATTAATTAATAAACGATAGTAGAACTTCTATTAAAATAAATATTTTTGTCATGCCATCTTCAGCATTTTTTCATTTGAAACAACATATTTTTAACTTAGCTGTAATTTTACGAAGTTAAATAAACTAAAAAGATTTTTAATTTGTTTGAAATAATCAGAAAATGATGTCTCTTCTTTATGCTCACATTTCGGATTGAAGGTCTTTCGAGGGCATTGGGATTTCGTAGCCGGGAGTGATGGAAATCTTCGTATGTTGATTTAAAAGTTTTCCATGATACTGCTTTTTTTGTTATTTTTTTTTCTTACTTAATTTAATTTCCATGTTTATTGCGTATTTGATGCGGTTAGGTGAATTAGAAAAATGTTCTTCAGAGCAATTACAACTTTTTTGTTTGAAACCGTCTACTAAAGTGTTTGGACAGTTCTTTGATAAATGATTTTGTGAACATTTTAGACATTTGTGTTTTTTAAAACAATTTCGAGCAACGTGCTTAATTTCCTGACATACGCAGCATTGTGTAATTGTTTTGTTTGAGCGGTATTTTTCCCATTTAATTACTGTCACAGCAATAGTTTATATCATTTATTTTGGTTAGTTGGTTTTCAAGAATTACTACTGCGAGTGGAAGTTTTAGTGGCCCAGTTTATTTTTATTTTTTATTTTTTTTTTTCCATTTGATATATTTTGTGTATTTCTAGCCCTTGATTGCTTAAATTTTCAGTGACCTCATCTATAGGGAATTCAGGTGATATTCCTTTTAGCACCACTTTTAGTTTCATTTCAGTTTTTGGCGTGTAGGAGTGATACCTTTAGGATTTGTAGCACCTGCTATGGAGACTTCATCTTCATCCATATCCGAGAAGATTTCATAGCTATTTGACACATCTATTTTATATTGAAGTAGACCTCTTTTTATTTTTATTTTTTTATTTGTTGAAGTGGAGGTTCTTCCATGCTATTTAAACCCCCCCCATCCTAGGGCCTCGATGCGGGTTAATAAACTTCGTAAAGAAACTTAAGTTAAACGAAAAAAAAATAAATGACTGGAAAATAAAATCTGGGGAGACGTAACAGTTGAATTTAAATTGACACTCTGTAAACATCGGCTGCTAAAGCGAGACTGATATCAAAAATATTTTCATTTCAGAAACTAACGTTTCTAATGAAAAAATATAATCACATCTATGCACATGTGAACTGTATTGTAGTATTTTAAATGAAATATGAATAAGTTCGCTTTCGTGCACTTAAAACCTGAAAGTGCTATAAATTTGTGCAGTACCCCCCAAAATGTGCAATTTGCAATTGAACGGAAATCCGGTCTTTATAAATATAGATAGATAGCAACATACCAAGATCGATATCATTAAATGCAGTAAAAATTCCACTGACCCAGGATACTTTTCATTTTCATAATAGCGGGAATATTGTCTAAATTGATGTGAAGATTACCATCTTTATCGTTATTGATTATTCTCACACAATACATTTTCATCACCTATTAATGTTCATTGAAATATCTCTATGCATATGGTAATATGCAACAATTGTTAAATTCATTAAGGTTTCAGTTTTCATAAACATCTATCTTAGTTTATCGTAAATTGTGGGGTAAATGTTTTTTGTATCCTTTCTGTAGAATGGAATTTTTGAAACTGTTTGATAAGTACTTACACCCTCTGTCTGATCGAATCCGTTAAAACTTTACGTATTCATTTCTTCAGTGTATTTTTCAGTTTAGGTATCATGTACTACGAGCACTATATTTTATTGTTTTTGTAAAAAATAAGTTGTTGTAAAGTTAACTCCGGGCGCATAACCTAAGAAGTTACCTGAAATATTTTATAAAATAGATAAAACAAAACAAGTGTTATTAATAAAAGCCGTTATTGCGTGAAGGAATGAATTTAAAAATGTCCAATAAAAATTAGCAAAACGTGCGATAAAAATAAAGCACATCGACAAACGTGCAATTCAACCATCTACTGATGTAAAGCTCCCAGGTGTCTGTTGTTTCACTTACCATGGTGTAAATATAATTGTCCCTATTCGTTTGTTTTTCCTCAAGAGGATGTTGACAACTGTGTTTGATATATTTTTTTCTTAGGTTACTCTCATCAGGTGTACTTTGTTTTGTTAGGTTTATAAAAAACACATAAACAGCTTTGTTCACGCCAACAGGCGACCTTTGTAAAAAAAGAAAAAGGGAAAATATAAAATTGTTAATCACGTCATCTATCGAAATTTTTATAGCAACTAGCCTATAACAAGCAATAACCCTCCAGAGGGCACTAGCTGTTTTCTTAATCTCTCGGAATCTCTCCTAAATTGATGTGATGATTACCGTCTTTATCGTTATTGATTATTCTCACACAATTATACAATTTTTTTTTTTTTTTTTTTTTTTTTTTTTTTAATATAAATCATGGAGTTATAGACAAGTGGAGAGGGCTTATCTCTCAATAGCATGCCATCTCTCAATAGCCAGGGCAGGCAGCTATTTTAGTGTGAACCGTATTATCAGCATATTAACCTCTTATCAGTTCAAATTTTGGCTTCCTAGGCTTTATACTGCTGTTATCTTATGTTAGTGATTTATTTACTTTAGTGATTTACTTATTTTATTTATTACGAACCATTTCAATTGCCCTAGCTCTTATGGAATGCAAGTCGCCAGTTGGGCATAGTGGGCGTGGCCGGTTAAGTTTTGGTCTCGCCCCTCACGGAAATATATACGGGAAGGGCCTCTCCATAGTGCTATAAATCCACGGTCAAAATAAATTTTCTCAAAATGAAAATTAATAAAAACCACAATATTTTACATGAAATATGAAAAAGTTCACATTCGGGACCTTAAAAATAATAGTACTATAAATTTGTGCAGAAACCCCCAATATATGCAATTAGTAGTAATCTGGTTTTTAGCTATAAATATAGATAGATAGCAATACACCAAGATCGATATCCGAAGACGTTAAGATCGATATCCAAGATATATTGAAGACGTTTAATTATGATTTATCAAATGAATTATTTGAACACATTGTGACAAGTAGTTATCATTCAATGAAATAAAAATTGCACTGCCCCAGGATACCTTTCATTTCGATAATAGCGGGGATATTGTCTAAATTGATGTGAAGATTACCGTCTTTATCGTTATTGATTATTCTCATTCAATACATTTTTTTTTTTAGCTTGGACCTCATTTGAGAGAAGACCACGTACACTGCAATGTCTAACAATTGTGATATCGAGAAATCTTTCCTCTCGGTATCCAAAGTGTCCAAATGGTTCGGTATGTTCCCTTTTATTATCAACGCTGACGGAACCTTTCAACCTTCATTCCAAAGAGCTATTATATCCATTACTCTTATTATTAACATCACAGTATTACTTTTGATTAATATGGATGTATTCTGCTTAATAAACTCGACTTTTCATCACCTATTAATTATCATTGAAATATCTCTTCGTAATATTTGCTTTATTTGGACTATTGCCGAATTATTTTACGGATTGACAAACTTAAACAATGTCATTACAAAACTGAAACTGTTGTGTAGTGCAACGTTTTCAGACCGCAATATTGCGATTGTAAATTCTAAAATTCTACTAATTATTAATTTTTGTTTTCTTTTTAGCATGTTTGTAACCGATATGTACTCATTTTTATCAAACTCATTCAGAATAAAAACATTAATCATGTTGGTCTGCTTCTACATGCAGTTGTTACAATTAGTAACCGTGGCCGATAGGTTCTGTGGCTATGTTAGTATTGTCACTTCATTTTTAATGTTGTGCAACGATGAACTCAACTTGTTACCAGCACCAGTGACGACAGCAATAAGAAAGAGGCTGGAAAGATTGGCCTGGGCCCATGACCAGCTGTGTGCTTGTGCTACAATCCTCTCAGATATCCACGGCTTTCAGATATTTCTTTTTATAAATATTTGCATTTATGATGTTTTATAGCTTCTTATATTTCTATTAATCTAATAGTTAGCGGTCAATTATCAGTTGAGTTTGTTGGCTCTGTTCTTTGGGCAATCTTATATTTTAATTTAACTTGGGACATTGTGGCAGCTTGCGATAAGTGCGAAATGGAGGTAATTATTATTTTAATACAATAATTTTTGTTTATCAATTGATTCCAGTTTGACTTGTTTTAATATATTCTTTATGTACGTATGAAAATCTATTACAGTATACAAAATAAGAGTACATCTAGCGAATGTGAAGATAATGTTCGCAAAATCATGTCAATTATTTGTAAAGCAACTAGCCATTGCACTTAATAAAATTTCTACTTAACCAGGTCCCAGGACATCTTCTTTTCAGACACCGGGAATAAAATAGGAAGTAAGTTGAGAGACTGGTATATATCCAAATAGATATTTTCACTGTCATGTAAAAGAGACTATTTTTGATCAACTGGAATCTTTGAAAGTTTTGTCTAGTAAATGTTAAAGGAGTCGAAAACATCGAGCTGTATATTGGTGTTTTATTCTTGTAGGTAGACCCAAATTAAGACGTTTGTCCAGGTAGAGCCCTAGATTGGGGATCTGTCCCTCAGGGTTTAATGGAATATTATTAACGAATGCTGAAGAGGAACAAGTTCGAGGTTTACGACGAAGGGTAAAAGTGATTCGATGAGATTTGTTTAGGATTTATTTTTATCATCCTAATCTCTTACCACACCTTGCAATTTCTTTAGCCTTCTTTATCCTGTCCTTTGTTAGAAATACACATTTTGCATCAATTGATTTAATATAAATCGGTAGTTTTGTTAGTTCCAATGTTGGCACTTTATTGAGAAAGTCGAATTTTGTGTTGACTGCGTCAACCCATTCCTAATCTCAAATAGCATTATTTCAAATTTCTGGATCCGTTGTTTTTATGAGACGATAAGCTTGATACATCTCATAGTCATTGAAATACTGTGAAGACTTTCTAACAATTTCTTTCTTGGGGACTTCTTCTTAATTAGGCAATTGGTTTTCTTCATCCTTGTCGTTAAATCCTGTTCCGTTTCCTGAGATACATTTTTGGATTGTCCCCCAACCTGTATTCTAAATATTCGTTTAATAATAATTAGATTTGTCAAATGGTATTAGAAGAAATGAAAGTACCAGATGAATGGAAAGCAGGAAAATCATAATTTTACATAATAAAAGAAGCAAGGATAAAATAGAAAACTACCGGCCAATCTCACTGACACAAACCACATATAAAATATTCTGCAGTATAATAAAAAATAGGATCATTAATAAGATTTTTGGAGATCATTACATAGAGCAAGTCGGTTTCCGCCCATCATTCAGCACAATAGCCAACCTACAATGTGCCAATCAAATTATTGAAAAATCCACTGAATACAACATACCGCTGTATATTTACTTGCTTGGGAAGCTTTAGCAGAAGCAGAAATAGATTTCCTTTATATAGAAATAATCAAAGAAATATACAGAAACAGGAAGGCTTTTGTAGCTGTTGATAGAGAAGGCAAGAAGTTTAGTATTAAAAGAGGAGTGAAACAAGGATATCCTTTATCACCAATTCTCTGCAACTGCCTCGTTAATAAACTGTTTAAGGAATTTGAATGGGAAGGAAGAGGCATTCAAATAAATGGCAGGTACTTAAATAATTTAAGGTTTGCAGACGACATTTGTTTATTAGCTCCTAGAAAAACTGATTTGCTTAAATGATCAATGATCTGATTGATAAGAGTAAAAAATATGGTTTACAAATAAATTACCAATATCGAAAGTAATTACAAATACGGAAGAACAAACATATAACCAACAGGAGAACAAATAACAGAATACTCAAATCAAATCATATATCTAGGACAGGAAATTTCTTTAGGAAAAAAATACAGCAAAGAAATGGACAGAATGATGAAAATAGGTGTGGCATAAATACTGGTCCTTAAAAAAAATCTTTAAGCGTAATTTCACTATAGAACTAAAAGCAAAAGTCCTGCAGTCTTGTATTTACCCCTCAATCCTGTATGGGCGCTCAGACTTGGTCAATAACAAAAAAGGAACGGGCGAAACTAGACACCATCCAAATGAAACTTTTAAAGGAGTATGGCAGGAATCCGAAGAAGTGAGAAGATTTAAGAACCGAGATATCCTAACTCGTGTAAAAATTAAAAGTCCTCAGCAAGGAAGCCCAAAAACTGAAATGAAGGTGGGCTGGACACCTAGCTAAAATCAAGGATGAAAGATGGTCGAAAAGCAGCACCGAGTGGACACCAATCGGCCAAGTGAGAAGCAGGGGAAGGCAGTACATGAGGTGAAGGGATGAAATTCCCCGAAGAGTGGGAACCAACTGGATGCAAGTGGCCAGGGACAGAGACTGTTGGTTCAAAATTGTAAATATATCTATAGGAAGAAAAAAAGAAGTTTTGTTATGTGTTTGTAGTTTTTTTTTTTGTTTTTGTGGTTTACAAAGAATATTGTATATTTTATTTTATATTTAATTCAGTTTCTATTCTGTAAAATTATTTTGGTGCTCAAATCCATTCTGCAATGCCTAACAATTGTGTTATTGAGAAATCTTTTCTTTTGGTGTCCAAAGGGTTCAAATTGTTCGGTATGTTCCCTCTTATTATCAACGCAGACGGAACCTTTCAATTTTCATTCCAAAGATCTATTGTATCCATTACTATTATTATTAACATCGCAGTTTTTCTTTTAATTAATATTCAGTTTTTTGACTATACAAACGCGACTTTACATTACCTAATAGTTTTTATTGAAATATCTCTTCGTAATATTTGCTTAATTTGACCATTGCCGAATTTTTTTACGGATTGACAAACTTAAACAATGTTATTACAAAAATAAAGCTGGTGTGTAGTGCAATGTTCTCAGGCCGCGATATTGTAATCGTAAATGCTAAAATTCTCCTAATTATTAATTTTTGTTTTGTTTTTTGCATTTTTCTAATCGATTTGTTCGTATATTTTTCACACTCAATTACTATGAAAACATACATGATGCTGATTTTCTATTACGTGCAGGTGTTACAATCAGTAACCGTGGTCGATAGGTTCTCTGGCTATGTTAGTATTGTCACTTCATTTTTAAGTTGTGCAGCGAAGAACTCAACTTGTTACCAGCAGCAATGACTGCAACAATGAGAAAGAGGCTGGAAAGACTGGCATGGGCCCACGACCAGCTGTGTACTTGTGCTACAATCCTCTCAGATATCCACGGATTTCAGACATTTCTTTTTATAAATATTTTTATTTATGAAGTTGTTATAGCTTCTTATGTTTCTATTGATCTAATAGTAAATGGTCCATTATCAGTTGAAATTGCTGGCTCTGTCCTTTGGGCAATCTTTTATTTTAATATAACTTGGAACATTATACAGCTTGCGATAAGTGCAAAATTGAGGTAATTATTATTTTAGTACAATAACTTTTATGTATTAATTGATTTCAGTGCAACGTGTTTTAATATATTTTTAAGCTACATATGAAAATTTATTACTGTACACTAAATAAGAGTAAACATATTAAATGTGAAGATAATGTTTGAAAAATCTTGTCAATTGCTGGTAAAGCAGCTCCCGAGGCATCTTCTTTTGACAAACCTCGCTGAGTTATCGGGAATAAAATATATAGCCAGTTGAGATACTATGGTATTTTCAAATAGAGCTGATTACTGTCATGTAAAATAGTCTTTTGTGATAAATTTGGGTTTTTGGTCGTTTCAAGCTAAATGTCAAAGAAGTCAAAAATGTCGAGCTGTTTCTTGTTATTTTAGTGGATTCAAAGTAAAACGTTTTTGCAGATAGAGTCCTAGATATGGGATCTGGCTTACAGAGATAATTGGAATATCATTAAAGAATGCAGAAGAAGATCATAGATTTAAGACGAAGGTTAAAGAAATTTCGATGAGATTTGTTCGATTTATTTTTATTTTCCTAATCCCTGACCGCCCCTTGCAATTTGTCTAGTCTTCTTTATCTCATTGCCCTTGGTTCGAAGTACATATTTAGTATCAATGGCTTTAATCTCATCCTATTACTTCCAATGTTGGCATTTTATTGAGAATGCCTAATTTTGTATTTACTGCATCTACCCATATTATTGCATCTACCCTTTCCTTCATCTCTTATAGCATCATTCAGAAAATTACGAACAGTTTTTTGCGGGAAGCTTGAGCAACTTTCAACATTTTGAGCTAACGACCAACGTATTTAAAGCATATAAACATAATTATAATTATTGAAGGAGGCGCCTCAACAGACGGGTTCCGCTATTATGAAATACTGCAGTATACTTTATTTGTTATTAATAAATCTAGACAAGTTGCTTCTGGTATAATGGCTTTTGTAAAAACTTATACTGCTTGCAAGATCTCCGTGATTGCAAGAACAAAAACTCAAAGCCATGTGCATTGATGGCTGGAAGAACGATTTTCACTTCAAAGTTATAGGTCTCTACAACCGTCCGAACTACGTTCCAAACCCTGACCAAATATCTAATCAATTTATACCAATATATAAACACGATTGTAGGGGATTTTAACGCCCCCTCAACGAGATGGGCCTACTCAATCACAAGTGTAACAGGCAAGGCAGTTGAAACAGCGCCATTCCGCCTTGATAAGAATTGCATCCAATCCCACATTCATGTCAATCACCAGACATCTTACCACTCCCGACTTACTTACTGGTCCACGGAAATTTAGCCGCTAGATCAACACTATCTTTGGAAGACCCGGTGGATGGATGGGGAGACAGACAAATGAACATAAAGGTTGAGATCAAAGGTCGTCTTCCAAGACCTAAAATGTTTAACCGATTAAATTTCAATTAAGCTAAATGAGATAAATACTCCCAACTAACCGACCTATATATTACTGAAGACCTAGTAAGCGAAAACCCTGATGCTTTTGCAGACATCTTCACAAAAGGTATGCTAAGAACAGCGAGTAAGAGCATACCGAAAGACAAGGTGAAAAAGTGCTTACCATTTTGGAGTGACTCATTAAATGTACTCAAGAGGGAACGTAGCAGAACGAGAAACCGAGAAGAGGGCATGCAAACATATAAGCCTGCATCACCTTGAGGAAAGCCCAAACTGAATTAAAAAGAGCTGTTATAGTGGCCAAAAGATTCACTTACAGATCATTTGTCTCTAAAGTGGACTTTAATAAAGATGGCTTAAAGGCACACAAATCCATATCCTGTCTAAATAATAAGAAGCATTCCCACCATTGGAAACCACTATGTGTGCACGGCAAAATACTCACAATTCCGAGAGATGTCGCAACAGCGCTCTGTAAACACTATGCAGCCACAAGCAGACTCTTCATAAGCTCCGGAGATAGAAAGTCAATCACTGAGATGGCAACCCTGTCCTGTCAAACCATACAAGACTACTCGTCATTCACAAAAGATTTTGCGCTTATCCCTTGCTATCAGTGTACTAAAGAGAGGGAAATCCGCCGAACCAAATAGAGTCTATCCTGATTTTGTCAAGAACCTTGAGCAGCAGGCTAAAACAATTTTTCTCCAGCTTATCAACCTGACATAGAACAAGCGATCACCCACCAGTGGAGAAAAGCCGAAGACTTTGCTGTTAAAAAAGGAAAAGCCAGCTAATGAACTCAATAGCTACCGTCCCATCTCACTTACCAGTGTATGCTGCAAATGATGGTTGAGCGCGGACTGCGAGAATATCGAGAACCATTAATGAACTTGAAGCAGGCTTCCGGAAACATATCTATTTGGACCAACTTGTAAAATTCACACAATCAGTTAAAGATGGTTTCCACAGGAAGCAATCCAACGCTCCTATACTGGTCGACTTCAAAGCTGCTTAGGATAAGGTTTGGCGGAATTTGTTCCTCCACAAGAAAAAGAAGCTGGTAATAACCGGGAACATTTTTAATTGAATAAAAGGCTTCCTCTCACAGTGCAATATTCTGTGCAAGTCTTTCGACTCTTCCTCTCCTTACAAGCTGCTCCGTCAGGGACTGCGTCAAGGGAAAGTTTTAAGCTGCTTACATTTTAATGTAATGATTAATGACCAACGTAATGCCTTAAAGAGCATACCAGTATCATAGTAACATGCCTCATCTATGCTGACGATATCATTATATGGGTCACGGGAAGAAATATACCTGGTCTTAGTGAACTATTAAATCGAGCAATTAATAACCTAGATAGAAGGGCCAGTCTAAAAAAGATGAAAGTCAGCGCTGAATAAAAAAAAACCGTCTGCCGAAGTATTCATATTATCCACTAGAAATCACCTGTTGAAATAAAGTACAAAGGAATTCCCAAAATAAAAAATAAATAAAAATTGCAATATTTATGTGAAATATGAATAAGTTCGCTTTCGTGCACATCAAACCTAATCGATTATAAGACGTTTAGTAATGACTTATAAAATAAATTAGTCTATTGTGATACGTGATTATCATTCTATGTAATAGAATTTCCATTGACCCAGTGCAATCTTCATTTCAATAATAGCAGGAATATAGCCTAATTGCTGAGAAGATTACCGTGTTTATCTTTATTGATTATTCTCACACAATATATTTTCTTGTAGCTTAGACCTCATTTGAGAGAAGACCACGTACACTGCAATGTCTAACAATTGTGTTATTGAGAAATCTTTCCTCTCGGTATCCAAAGTGTCCAAATGGTTTGATATGTTTCCTCTCATTATCAACACAGACGGATCGTTTATATTTTCATTCCAAAGAGCTATTGTATCCATTACTATTATTATTAACATTGCAGCAATAAATTTAATTCGTTTTGATGTTTTAAATACAGGCTCGTCTTTATATTACAAAATAGCTTTCATTGAAATATCTCTTCGTAATATTTGCTTGATTTTGACCATTGCCGATTCATTTTAACTTAAACAATGTCATTGCAAAACAGAAACTGGTGTGTAGTACAATTCAGATCGCGATATTGCAATCCTAAATTCTAAAATTTTCCTCATCACTAATTTTTTTTTTTTTTTTTGCATTTTTTTAAGCCATTTGTTCGTCTATTTTTCACACTCAATTAGTATGCAATCATTTATGATGCTGATTTTCTTTTACGTGCAGCTGTTACAAAGTATAACGAACACTATTATAAAACCTATCGAACACTACCGTGGTTGATAGTTTCTGTGGCTATGTTAGTATTGCCACTTCATTTTTAAAGTTGTCCAACGAAGAACTCAACTTGTTACCAGCAGCAGTGACGACAGCAATGAGAAAGAGGCTGGAAATAAATTAAAACTTCTATTTTTGCGGGTCTCAAAGCATCTCCTTTTTAGACACTCGCAAAGCTATCTGGGGAGGGGGAGAGCAAGTTGAGATACTCGATACCAACAAGCAAGGCTGACAAATTCGGAAATCTTTGAGCTTTTCAACGATTGTTATTTTATTACATTATTTTTTATTTATTAATTGATTTTACTGTGCCTTCATTTAATCGTTGTTGTTGTTTTTTAGCTACGTATGAAAATTTACACATGTGCACAAAATAATTTTTTTTTTTTTTTTTTTTTTTTTTTTTTTTTTTTTTTTTTTTTTTTTTTTTTTTTTTTTTTTTTTTTTTTTTTTTTTTTTTTAAATAGGAGTTTTCCACTAATGTGGTTTTCCTTCATCTAAATATCCCTCAGGATCCTTCTCCAACCTTCCCTGTCCAAGGCCTGTTCCTCTGTTATGCCATGTCCCATCAGGCTTTCTTCAACTCCGTCTCTCCACCTCACTCTGGGTCTTCCCCTTCTCCGTCTTCCATCCACTTCCATGTCCATTATCTTCTTCGGTAGTCTTCCTGGAGGCATTCTTCTCACATGCCCGAACCAGCTGAGTCTTTTTTCCTCAATGGTCGATAGGATATTCCTATTTATCCCCATCATTTCTCGGATATCTTCGTTTCTAATTCTTTCTCGTCTGGATTTCCTCGCTGCTCTTCTCCAGAAGTCCATCTCAGCTGCTAGTAGTCTTTTCCGTTGCCTTACATTGATTACCCATATCTCAGATACATATGTCGTTATAGATTCGAATATTGTAAATAATAATACATCTAGTAAATGTAAAGATATTGTTCGCAAAATCATGTCAATTACATTTAGGATTTGCAATTACATTGCATTTAATAAAAATTCTATCTAAACGTATTCCAAGGCATCATCTTTTCAGATACCTAACAGAGTTATCGGGAGTAAAATAAAAAGCAAGAAGAGATAAAAAGAGGCTGAAAGGATTAGCCTGGACCAACGACCAGCTATGTGCTTGTGCTACAATCCTCTCAGATATCAACGGCTTTCAGATATTTCTTTTTATAAATATTTGCATTCATGAAGTTATTATAACTTCTTTTATTTCTATTGATCTAATAGTTAGCGGTCCATTATCAGTCGAAATTATGATATTTGTTTTTATGGTCTCTTTTTTTTTTTTTTTTTAAATTAATCTTGGAACATCGTGACACCTTGCGATAAGTGCGAAATTAAGGTAATTGTTATTTCTTAAAATATCCTAATTCTTTTTTAATGTATCTTGTATTAATTACTGTGAGTTAATTTAATTTGTTTAAGCTACATATGAAAATTTACAACAATATACAGAATAAAAACACATCTAGTAAATGAGAAGATAATGTTCGTAAAAATATGTCAATTGCTTGTAAAGCAACTAGTCTATCTTAGTATTTAATAAAATTTCTATTTATTAATAGAATGGAAAGTCTTTTTTTCAGACTTCTCGGAGAGTTATCGGAAATGGAATGGGAAGTTTTGGGACTAGTGTATTTCCAAACCAAAATAGATATTTCGATATATCGATACCCACCCCTACTAATTGGACTCGCAGCAACAGAAGTAGCTGTCCTTCACAGCATAGTTATTTACTAGGTAGCTTTTAATCATTAGGTTGGAGTGCTGGTGCTTTTCCATTATTGTTAATACTTGCCCTGAAACACTTTGAGTAAATTAAGTACATTTGAATAATAAGTGACAACCGAAGGCTAGATCCATAGGTTCATTTGGATAATGGTGTACATTCTGTCAAGGCACTTCTATCGATGATTAATTTATAGCATGTGAAGATTCTCGTAGTCTGCGGGTGTTTTCTTAACTCGGGACTCAGTTAAATAGCGTAATGTCTATCGATTGCATAATTGAAAAATCCTTCCTCCGGGTATCCAGTGTGTCGAAATGGTTTGGTATAGTTCCTTTCATTATCAATGCAGAGCAGGCCTTTCAAATATCATTCCAGAGAGCAATTTTATCCTATACGATTGATTTCAATATTGCAGCGTTACTTTTGATTAATCTGGATATAGTGTGCAATGCCAATTCAACTTTGTATATCCTAGAATTTTTCTTTGCGATATTCATTCAAAGTTTTTCTATTTTTCAAACTCAATTACTGTGAAAACATTTATGATCCTTGTTTCTTTCTATGGTCAGTTGATACAAACAGTAACCGTGTTCGATAGGTTCTTGGGCTATTTAGTATTGTCACTTTACTTTTAAAGTTGTGCAACGGTGAACTCAACTTGTTACCAGCAGCAATGACGACAGCAATAAGAAAGAGGCTGGAAAGATTGGCCTGGGCCCACGACCAACTTTGTGCTTGTGCTCCAATCCTCTCAGATATCCACGGCTTTCAGATATTTCTTATAACGAATATTTGCATTTTTTTGTTTTTTAGCTGCTAATGGTTCGATTTCTCTAAGAGTTGGTAGCACATTCAAAGGTGAAATTCTGGGCTATTTTTTTTAGAAAGCTTTTTTCTAAACTGCTTTTTAACCTATCTTGGAATACCGTTGCAGCTTGCGATAAATGCAAAACTGAGATAATTGTTATTCTTTAATGTAAATTAATTTTAATTTATGGTTGATTACTGAATGGTTAAGTGTGTTTAAATTTAAAAAAAAATAAAAATATTGATTTTGGGAGACCGCAATAATTTTTCTGAAAATTCAATAATTGAATGGATCCGCCGAAAAACGTTCTAAACGACAAACATAAAGTTTTAGGTAATCATTGAAAGAAAATCATAATCTAAAAGTTTTTATCAGTTTTGTTGGTTAAACTTTATATTTACATATTTATTTGTTATATTTAGATGTATAATAACATAATGGAGTACTATATCATGCTATGACGTACTATTGTACATTTTAAAACCTTTAAAATCGCCACTTCGGAAACTTTGTCGCTTAGAACGTTTTTCGTCGGAGCCATTCAATTAATAAAATTGGGATTGTAAATATTTACACGAATCTTCTGGCATTTACTATCACCTTTTCAGGTATACATTTAATATTAAATTTCCTCAAAATCAAATTTAAGAAAAATAAAAAATTCCCGAAAATCATTTACGAAAATAAGCTATCTAAAACTGGTGTTGAATGAAAAATTAATGTTTATTGAAAAAAAAATTAAATTAGAGGAGGTTTTGGCACTTAATAAAATTATCTGGGAAAACTTCCAAGTCGACCTGGTCTAACCGCTAGTCGTACCAGTCGCGGGAAGGACTTAATTTCACATTTTTTTTCAATGTTTATTTTATTTTTGCAATACCAGTTTTAGACTGCTTATTTTTTTAAAATGTTTTTTCGCGATTTGTGGCGAAACTGTGCCCACGGATAAAAAAATTCACCGGTATAAAATCGATTAAAAATGTCTATCGAAATTCGTCGTAAAAATACCACATCCCATTGGAAATTCCAAGGTTAGGGTGGCTGGAGAAGAGCTGGAGAAGATTGGAGAGCAGACAATAACCTGAAAAGAAACTTTATTTGACACATTTAAGATCCTGAGAGTTTCGTTTCATAATTTCAAAAACTATGGAAAAAAAAAAGGGTTTGGCCATCGAATATTGAACACCCTGCATATATTAGTAATAGTTGCAATTTTCATTAATTAATAAACGATAGTAGAACTTCTATTAAAATAAATATTTTTGTCATGCCATCTTCAGCATTTTTCATTTGAAACAACATATTTTTAACTTAGCTGTAATTTTACGAAGTTAAATAAACTAAAAAGATTTTTAATTTGTTTGAAATAATCAGAAAATGATGTCTCTTCTTTATGCTCACATTTCGGATTGAAGGTCTTTCGAGGGCATTGGGATTTCGTAGCCGGGAGTGATGGAAATCTTCGTATGTTGATTTAAAAGTTTTCCATGATACTGCTTTTTTTGTTGTTTTTTTTTTTCTTACTTAATTTAATTTCCATGTTTATTGCGTATTTGATGCGGTTAGGTGAATTAGAAAAATGTTCCTCAGAGCAATTACAACTTTTTTGTTTGAAACCGTCTACTAAAGTGTTTGGACAGTCCTTTGATAAATGATTTTGTGAACATTTTAGACATTTGTGTTTTTTTAAAAACAATTTCGAGCAACGTGGTTAATTTCCTGACATACGTATCATTGTGTAATTGTTTTGTTTGAGCAGTATTTTTCCCATTTAATTACTAAGTCACAGCAATAGTTTATATCATTTATTTTGGTTAGTTGGTTTTCAAGAATTACTACTGCGAGTGGAAGTTTTAGTGGCCCAGTTTATTTTTATTTTTTATTTTTTTTTTCCATTTGATATATTTTGTGTATTTCTAGCCCTTGATTGCTTAAATTTTCAGTGACCTCATCTATAGGGAATTCCGGTGATATTCCTTTTAGCACCACTTTTGGTTTCATTTCAGTTTTTGGCGTGTAGGAGTGATACCTTTAGGATCTGTGGCTCCTGCTATTTCGGAGACTTCATCTTCATCCATATCCGAGAAGATTTCATTGCTATTTGACACATCTTTTTTATATTAAAGCAGTCCTCTTTTTATTTTTATTTTTCTATTTGTAAATGTGAAGGTTCTTTCAAGCCCCCCCCCTCCCTCCTAGGGCCTCGATGCGGGTTAATAAACTCCGTAAAGAAACTTAAGTTAAACAAAAAAAAAAATAATAATGACTGGAAAATAAAACTTAGGGAGACGTAACAGTTGAATTTAAATCGACACTCTGTAAACATCGGCTGCTAAAGCGAGACTGATATCAAAAATATTTTCATTTCAGAAACTAACGTTTCTAATGAAAAAATATAATCACAACCATGCACATGTGAACTTTATTGTAGTATTTTAAATGAAATATGAATAAGTTCGCTTTCGTGCACTTAAAGCCTGAAAGTGCTATAAATTTGTGCAGTAAACCCCAAAATATGCAATTTGCAATCGAACCGAAATCCGGTCGTTATAAATTTAGATAGATAGCAACATACCAAGATCGATATACGACATTCAATAAAGATTTATAAAATTAATAAGTAATTGTGTCAAGTGGTTATCATTAAATGCAGTAAAAATTCCACTGACCCAGGATACTTTTCATTTTCATAAGAGCGGAAATATTGTCTAAATTGATGTGAAGATTACCGTCTTTATAGTTATTGATTATTCTTACACAATACATTTTTTTTTTTTAGCTTGGAACTCATTTGAGAGAAGACCACGAACACTGCAATGTCTAACAATTGTGTTATTGAGAAATCGTTCCTCTCGGTATCCAAAGTGTCCAAATATTTCGGTATGTTCCCTTTCATTATCAACGCTGACGGAACCTTTCGATCTACATTCCAAAGAGCTATTGTATCCATTACTATTATTATTAACATCACAGTATTAGTTTCGATTAATGTGGATATATTCTTCTTAATAAACTCGAGTTTTCATCATCTATTAATCTTCATCGAAATATGTCTTCGTAATATTTGCTATATTTTGACCATTGCCGAATTATTTTACGGATTGACAAACTTGAACAACGTCATTGCGAAACTGAAACTGGTGTGTAGTGCAATCTTTTCAGACCGCAATATTGCGATTGTAAATTCTAAAATTCTCCTAATTATTAATTTTTGTTTACTTTTCAGCATGTTTGTAACCGATACGTACGCATTATTTTCAAACTCATTCAGAATAAAAACATTTATCATGTTGGTTTGCTACTACGTGCAGTTGTTACAATTAGTTACCGTGACCGATAGGTTCTGTGGCTATGTTAGTATTGTCACTTCATTTTTAAAGTTGTGCAGCGAAGAGCTCAACTTGTTGCCAGCAGCAATGACGACAGCAATAAGAAAGAGGCTGGAAAGATTGGCCTGGGCCCACGACCAGCTTTGTGCTTGTGCTACAATCCTCTCAGATATCCACGGATTTCAGATATTTCTTTTTATAAATATTTGTATTTATGAAGTTGTTATAGCTTCTTATCTTTTTATTGATGTAATAGTAAATAGTCCATTACCAGTTAAAATTGTTGGCTCTGTCCTCTGGGCAATCTTTTATTTTAATTTAACTTGGAACATTGCGGCAGCTTGCGATAAGTGCAAAATTGAGGTAATTATTATTTTAGTAAAATAACTTTTATGTATTAATTGATTTCAGTGTGACTTGTTTTAATATATTTTTAAGCTACATATGAAAATTAATTACTGTACACAAAATAAGAGTAATTAATATATTTTCACACACATCACACAATATATTTTCTTGTAGCTTAGACCTCATTTGAGAGAAGACCACGTACACTGCAATGTCTAACAATTGTGTTATTGAGAAATCTTTCCTCTCGGTATCCAAAGTGTCCAAATGGTTTGATATGTTTCCTCTCATTATCAACACAGACGGATCGTTTATATTTTCATTCCAAAGAGCTATTGTATCCATTACTATTATTATTAACATCACAGTATTACTTTTGATTAATGTGGATGTATTCTGCTCAATAAACTCGACTTTTGATCACCTATTAATTTCCATTGAAATATCTCTTCGTAATATTTGCTATATTTTGACCATTGCCGAATTATTTTACGGATTGACAAACTTAAACAATGTCATTGCAAAACTGAAACTGGTGTGTAGTGCAATGTTTTCAGACCGCAATATTGCGATTGTAAATTCTAAAATTCCAGTAATTATTAATTTTTGTTTTCTTTTTAGCATGTTTGTAACGAATATGTACTCATTTTCATCAAACTCATTCAAAATAAAAACATTAATCATGTTGGTTTGCTTCTACGTGCAGTTGTTACAATTAGTAACCGTGGCCGATAGGTTCCGTGGCTATCTTAGTATTGTCACTTCATTTTTAATGTTGTGCAACGATGAACTCAACTTGTTACCAGCACCAGTGACGACAGCAATAAGAAAGAGGCTGGAAAGATTGGCCTGGGCCCATGACCAGCTGTGTGCTTGTGCTACAATCCTCTCAGATATCCACGGCTTTTAGATATTTCTTTTTATAAATATTTGTATTTATGATGTTGTTATAGCTTCTTATATTTCTATTAATCTAATAGTTAGCGGTCAATTATCAGTTGAGTTTGTTGGCTCTGTTCTTTGGGCTATCTTTTATTTTACTTTAACTTGGGACATTGTGGCAGCTTGCGATAAGTGCGAAATGGAGGTAATTATTTTTTTAATACAATAATTTTTGTTTATCAATTGATTCCAGTTTGACTTTTTTTAATATATTCTTTATGTACGTATGAAAATGTATAACTGTATACAAAATAAGAGTACATATAGCGAATGTGAAGATAATGTTCGCAAAATCATGTCAATTATTTGTAAAGCAACTAGCCATTGCACTTAATAAAATTTCTACTTAACCAGGTCCCAGGACATCTTCTTTTCAGACACCGGGAATAAAATAGGAAGTAAGTTGAGAGACTGGTATACGTATATCCAAATAGATATTTTCACTGTCATGTAAAAGAGACTATTTTTGATCAACTGGAATCTTTGAAAGTTTGTCTAGTAAATGTTAAAGGAGTCGAAAACATCGAGCTGTATATTGGTGATTTATTCTTGTAGGTAGACCCAAATTAAGACGTTTGTCCAGGTAGAGCCCTAGATTGGGGATCTGTCCCTCAGGGTTTAATGGAATATTATTAACGTATGCTGAAGAAGAACAAGTTCGATATTACGTCGAAGGGTAAAAGTGATTCGATGAGATTTGTTTAGAATTAATTTTTATCATCCTAATCTCTTACCACACCTTGCAATGTCTTTAGCCTTCTTTATCCTGTCCTTCGTTAGAAATACACATTTTGTATCAATTGATTTAATATAAATCGGTAGTTTTGTTAGTTCCAATGTTGGCACTTTATTGAGAATGTCGAATTTTGTGTTTACTGCGTCAACTCATTCCTAATCTCAAATAGCATTATTTCAAATTTCTGGATCCGTTGTTTTTATGAGACGATAAGCTTGATACATCTCATAGTCATTGAAATACTGTGAAGACTTTCTAACAATTTCTTTCTTGGGGTCTTCGTCTAAATTAGGCAATTGGTTTTCTTCATCCTTATCGTTATATCCTGTTCTGTTTCCTGAGATACATTTTTGGATTGCCCCCCAACCTGTATTCTAAATATTTGTTTAATAATAATTAGATTTGTCAAATGGTATTAGAAGAAATGAAAGTACCAGATGAATGGAAAGCAGGAAAATCATAATTTTACATAATAAAAGAAGCAAAGGATAAAATAGAAAACTACCGGCCAATCTCACTGACACAAACCAAATATAAAATATTCTGCAGTATAATAAAAAATAGGATCATTAATAAGATTTTTGGAGATCATGACATAGAGCAAGTCGGTTTCCGCCCATCATTCAGCACAATAGCCAACCTACAATGTGTCAATCAAATTATTGAAAAATCCACTGAATACAACATACCGCTGTATATTTACTTGCTTAGGAAGCTCTAGCAGAAGCAGGAATAGATTCCTTTATATAGAAATAATCAAAGAAATATACAGAAACAGGAAGGCTTTTGTAGCTGTTGATAGAGAAGGCAAGAAGTTTAGTATTAAAAGAGGAGTGAAACAAGGATATCCTTTATCACCAATTCTCTGCAACTGCCTCATTAATAAACTGTTTAAGGAATTTGAATGGGAAGGAAGAGGCATTCAAATAAATAGCAGGTACTTAAATTTCCGTAAAATCAATTTAAGAAAAATAAAAAAAATCCCGAAAACCATTTTAAGAAAATAAGCTATCTAAAACTGGTATTGAATGAAAAATTAATGTTTATTGAAAAAAAAAATTAAATTAGAGGAGGTTTCGGCATCTAATAAAATTATCTGGGGAAACTTCCAAGGCGACCTGGTCTCACCGCTAGTCGTACCAGTCGCGGGAAGGACTTAATTTCACATTTTTTTTCAATGTTTATTTTATTTTTGCAATACCAGTTTTAGACTGCTTATTTTTTTAAAATGTTTTTTCGCGATTTGTGGTGAAACTGTGCCCCCGGATAAAAAAATTCACCGGTATAAAATCGATTAAAAATTTCTATCGAAATTCGTCGTAAAAATACCACATCCCATTGGAAATTCCAAGGTTAGGGTAGCTGGAGAAGAGCTGGAGAAGATTGGAGAGCAGACTATAACCTGAAAAGAAACTTTATTTGACACAGTTAAGATCCTGAGAGTTTCGTTTCAAAATTTCAAAAACTATGGAAAAAAAAGGGGTGGCAATTGAATATTGAACACCCTTTATATATTAGTAATAGTTGCAATTTTCATTAATTAATAAACGATAGTAGAATTTCTATTAAAATAAATATTTTTTCATGCCATCTTCAGCATTTTTCATTTGAAACAACATATTTTTAACTTAGCTGTAATTTTACGAAGTTAAATAAACTAAAATGATTTTTAATTTGTTTGAAACAATCAGAAAATGATATCTCTTCTTTATGCTTACATTTCGGATTGAAGGTATTTTGAGGGCATTGAGATTTCGTAGCCGGGAGTGATGGAAATCTTCGTCTGTTGATTTAAAGGTTTTCCGTGATACTGCTTTTGTTGTTGGTTTTTTCTTACTTAATTTTATTTCCATGTTTATTGCGTATTTGATGCAGTTAGGTGAATTAGAAAAATGTTCCTCAGAGCAATTACAACTTTTTTGTTTGAAACTGTCTACTAAAGTGTTTGGACAGTTCTTTGATAAATGATTTTGTGAACATTTTAGACATTTGTGTTTTTTAAAACAATTTCGAGCAACGTGCTTAATTTCCTGACATACGTATCATTGTGTAATTGTTTTGTTTGAGCGGTATTTTTCCCATTTAATTACTAAGTCACAGCAATAGTTTATATCATTTATTTTGGTTAGTTGGTTTTCAAGAATTACTACTGCGAGTGGAAGTTTTAGTGGCCAAGTTTATTTTTATTTTTTATTTTTTGTTTTTCCATTTGATATATTTTGTGTATTTCTAGCCCTTGATTGCTTAAATTTTCAGTGACCTCATCTATAGGGAATTCCGGTGATATTCCTTTTAGCACCACTTTTGGTTCCATTTCAGTTTTTGGCGTGTAGGAGTGATACCTTTAGGATCTGTGGCTCCTGCTATTTCGGAGACTTCATCTTCATCCACATCCGAGAAGATTTCATAGCTATTTGACACATCTATTTTATATTGAAGTAGACCTCTTTTTATTTTTATTTTTTTATTTGTTGAAGTGGAGGTTCTTCCATGCTATTTAAACCCCTTCCCATCCTAGGGCCTCGATGCGGGTTAATAAACTTCGTAAAGAAACTTAAGTTAAACAAAAAAAAAATAAATGACTGGAAAATAAAACTTGGGGAGACGTAACAGTTGAATTTAAATTGACACTCTGTAAACATCGGCTGCTAAAGCGAGACTGATATCAAAAATATTTTTATTCCAGAAACTGAGAGTTTACATAGTACATAATCTTATCGAATCATTTTTATCCTTCTTCGAAACCTATGACTAGATCTTCTTCTGTATTCTATAATGATAGCCGCTGGAGATAAACAATACATAATATGTATATTTTATTCCCGATAACCCTCGGAGGTGTCTGAAAAGATGCCTTGAGATCCGCTTAAATAGAAATTTTATTAAGTGCAATGGCTAGTTGCTTTACAAATAATTGACATGATTTTGCGACCATTATCTTCACATTTCCTAGATGTACTCTTATTTTGTATACAGTAATAAATTTTCATACGTAACTTAAAAATATACTAAAATAAGTTACACTGAAGTCAATTAGTATTAAATGTGAAGATAATGTTTGAAAATTCATGTCAATTGCTTGTAAAGCAGCTCCCATGTCAGGATTGCTTGTAAGACATCTTCTTTTGATAAACCTCGCTGAGTTATCGGGAATAAAATATATAGCCAGTTGAGATATAAATAGATATAAATAGTCTTTTGTGATAAATTTGGGTTTTTGGTCGTTTCAAGCTAAATGTCAAAGAAGTCAAATCGTAGATTTAAGACGAAGGTTAAAGAAATTTAGATGAGATTTGTTTGGATTTATTTATATTTTCCTAATCCCTGACCGCCCCTTGCAATTTGTCTAGTTTTCTTTATCTCATTGCCCTGGGTTCGAAATACATATTTAGTATCAATGGCTTTAATCTCATCCTATTACTTCCAATGTTGGAATTTTATTGAAAATGCCTAATTTTGTATTTACTGCATCTACCCATTCCTCATATCTAATAGCATCATTTAGAAAATTACGAGCAGTTTTTTTTTGTTGTTTTGATATATTTTTAAGCTACATTTGAAAGTTTATAACTGTTCACAAAATAAGAATACATCCAGTTAATGTAAAGGTAATGTTAGCAAAATCATGTTAATTAGTTGTAAAGCATCTAGCTATTGGAAATAAATTAAAATTTCTATTTTTGCGGTTCTCAAGGTATCTCCTTTTTAGACGCTCGCAAAGCTATCTGGGGGGGGGGGGGTAAAGCAAGTTGAGATACTCTATACCAACAAGCAAGGCTGACAAATAGGGACCAATTCGGAAATCTTTGAGCTTTTCAACGATCGTTATTTTATTACATTATTTTTGTATTTATTAGTTGATTTTACTGTGCCTTCATTTAATTGTTGTTGTTTTTTTTAGCTACGAATGAAAATTTACACATGTGCACAAAATAGTAATACATCTAGTAAATGTTAAGATATTGTTCGCAAAATCATGTCAATTACATTTAGGATATGTGAAGAGAAAAAAAATAGTAATGAATAAAGTAACGAACATTAAATACAATATTATACCCTAATGTTTTTAATAAATTCTATAGTACTAGAAATTTTCACTATATTGCAATCCTGAATTCTAAAATTCTCCTCATTACTAATCTTTGTTTTCTTTTTTGCATTTTTGTAAGCGATTTTTTCGTCTATTTTCACACTTAATTACTATGAAATCATTTATGGTTATGATTCGCTTCTACGTGCAGTTGATACAAACTATAACCGTGGCCGATAGGTTCTGTGGCTATGTTAGTATTGTCACTTCATTTTTAAAGTTGTGCAACGATGAACTCAACTTGTTACCAGCAGCAATGAGAAAGTGGCTGGAAAGAATGGCCTTGGACCTCATTAGAGAGAAGACCACGTACACTGCAATGTCAAACAATTGTGTTATTGAGAATTCTTTCCTCTCGGTATCCAAAGTGTCCAAATGGTTCGGTATGTTCCCTCTTATTATCAACGCAGACGGATCTTTTATATTTTCATTCCTAAGAGCTATTGTATCCATTACTATTATTATTAGCAATGCAGCAACAAATTTGATTCGTATTGATGTTTTAAATACACGCCTACCTTTATCTTACCTAATGGGCTTCATTGAAATATCTGTTCGTAATATTTACTTACTTTTGACCATTGCCGAATTATATTACGGATTGATAAACTTAAACAAGGTAATTGCAAAATCGAAGCTTGTATGTAGTGTTATGTTCTCAGACTCCGATATTGTAATTCTAAATTCTAAAATTTTCCTCATTACTAATTGTTATTTTCTTTTAGCCCTATTTGTAACCGATCTGTTCCTCTATTTTTCAACACTTTTAGTATGAAAACATTTATGATTGTAGTTTGCTTCTATGTGCAGTGGTTACAAATAGTAACCGTGGTCGATAGGTTTTGTAGCTATGTTTGTATCGTAACTTCACTTTTAAAGTTGTGCAACGATGAACTCAACTTGTTACCAGCAGCAATGACGACAGCAATGAGAAAGAGGCTGGAAAGATTGGCCTGGGCCCATGACCAGCTGTGTGCTTGTGCTACAATCCTCTCAGATATCCACGGCTTTTAGATATTTCTTTTTATAAATATTTGTATTTATGATGTTGTTATAGCTTCTTATATTTCTATTAATCTAATAGTTAGCGGTCAATTATCAGTTGAGTTTGTTGGCTCTGTTCTTTGGGCTATCTTTTATTTTTACTTTAACTTGGGACATTGTGGCAGCTTGCGATAAGTGCGAAATGGAGGTAATTATTTTTTTAATACAATAATTTTTGTTTATCAATTGATTCCAGTTTGACTTTTTTTAATATATTCTTTATGTACGTATGAAAATGTATAACTGTATACAAAATAAGAGTACATCTAGCGAATGTGAAGATAATGTTCGCAAAATCATGTCAATTATTTGTAAAGCAACTAGCCATTGCACTTAATAAAATTTCTACTTAACCAGGTCCCAGGACATCTTCTTTTCAGACACCGGGAATAAAATAGGAAGTAAGTTGAGAGACTGGTATACGTATATCCAAATAGATATTTTCACTGTCATGTAAAAGAGACTATTTTTGATCAACTGGAATCTTTGAAAGTTTGTCTAGTAAATGTTAAAGGAGTCGAAAAGAGGCTGGAAAGATTGGCCTGGGCCCACGACCTGCTTTGTGCTTGTGCTCCAATCCTCTCAGATATCCACGGCTTTCAGATATTTCTTATAACGAATATTTGCATTTTTTGTCGTTTTAGCTGCTAATGGTTCGATTTCTCTAACAGTTGGTAGCTCATTCAAAGGTGAAATTCTGGGCTATGTTTTTTTTTGGGAAGCTTTTTTCTAACTGCTTTTTAACCTAACTTGGAATACCGTTGCAGCTTGCGATAAGTGCAAAACTGAAGTAATTGTTATTCTTTAATGTAAATTAATTTTAATTTATGGTTGATTACTAAATGTTTAAGTGTGGTTAAATATAAAAAAATAAAAGTATTGACTTTGAGAGACCGCAATAATTTTTTGAAAATTCGATAATTGAATGAATCCACCGAAAAACGTTCTAAACGAAAAACATAAAAAGTTGTAAGTTATCATTGAAAGAAAATCATAATCTAAAAGTTTTATCAGCTTTGTTGGTTAAATTTTATATTTACATATTAATTTATTATATTTAGATGTAAAATAACATAATGGAGTACTATACCATACTATGACGTACTATTGTACATTTCAAAACCTATAAAATCGCCGCTTCGGAAATTTTGTCGCTTAGAACGTTTTTCAGCGGAGCCATTCAATTAATAAAATTTTGATTGTAAGTATTCACACGACTCTTTTGACATCTACTATTATCTTTTCAGGTATACGCTTAATATTAAATTTCCGTAAAATCAAATTTAAGAAAAATAAAAAATTCCCGAAAATCATTTACGAAAATAAGCTATCTAAAACTGGTGTTGAATAAAAAATTAATGTTTATTGAAAAAAAAAATTAAATTAGAGGAGGTTTTGGCACTTAATAAAATTATCTGGGAAAACTTCCAAGTCGACCTGGTCTAACCGTTAGTCGTACCAGTCGCGGGAAGGACTTAATTTCACATTTTTTTTTCAATGTTTATTTTATTTTTTCAATACCAGTTTAAGACTGCTTATTTTTTTAAAATGTTTTTTCGCGATTTGTGGCGAAACTGTGCCCCCGGATAAAAAAATCACCGGTATAAAATCGATTAAAAATGTCTATCGAAATTCGTCGTAAAAATACCACATCCCATTGGAAATTCCAAGGTTAGGGTGGCTGGAGAAGAGCTGGAGAAGATTGGAGAGCAGACAATAACCTGAAAAGAAACTTTATTTGACACATTTAAGATCCTGAGAGTTTCGTTTCAAAATTTCAAAAACTATGGAAAAAAAAAAAGGGTTTGGCCATCGAATATTGAACACCCTGTATATATTAGTAATAGTTGCAATTTTCATTAATTAATAAACGATAGTAGAACTTCTATTAAAATAAATATTTTTGTCATGCCATCTTCAGCATTTTTCATTTGAAACAACATATTTTTAACTTAGCTGTAATTTTACGAAGTTAAATAAACTAAAAAGATTTTTAATTTGTTTGAAATAATCAGAAAATGATGTCTCTTCTTTATGCTCACATTTCGGATTGAAGGTCTTTCGAGGGCATTGGGATTTCGTAGCCGGGAGTGATGGAAATCTTCGTATGTTGATTTAAGAGTTTTCCATGATACTAGGGTATTCTCAAATCGAGCTTATTACTGTCATGTAAAATAGTCTTTTGTAGTGAATTTGGGTTTTTGGTCGTTTCTAGCTAAATGTCAAAGAAGTCAAAAATGTCGAGCTGTTTCTTGTTATTTTAGTGGATTCAAAGTAAAACGTTTTTGCTGATAGAGTCCTAGATATGGGATCAGGCTTACAGAGATAATTGGAATATCATTAAAGAATGCAGAAGAAGAACAAATCATAGATTTACGACAAAGGTTAAAGAAATTTCGATGAGATTTGTTTGGATTTATTTTTATTTTCCTAATCCCTGACAGCCCCTTGCAATTTGTCTAGTCTTCTTTATCTCATTGTCCTTTGTTCGAAGTACATATTTAGTATCAATGGCTTTAATCCCATCCTATTACTTCCAATGATGGCATTTTATTGAGAATGCCTAATTTTGTATTTACTGCATCTACCCATTCCTCATCTTCTCTAATAGCATTATTTAGAAAATTACGAGCAGTTTTTTGTTATTTCAATCTTGTAAAGTCGTAGGCCTCTTCCTGGTGCACCCTGGGTAGCGCCAAAGCTGCTACAGCGATCGGTGTTTCTCTTCGAGCCTAAATTGATGAGAAGATTACTGTGTTTTTCTTTATTGATTATTCTCACACAATATATTTTGACAAACTTAAACAATTTTATTGCAAAACTAAAACTGATTAGTATAAAGTATAAATACAATAATTTTTATTTATAAATTGATTTCTGTGTGACTTGTTGTAATATATTACTAAGCTACATTTGAAAGTTTATAACTGTTCACAAAATAAGAATACATCTAGTAAATGAGACGATAATGTTCGTAAAAATATGTCAATTGCTTGTAAAGCAACTGGTCTATTTTACTTTCTGAATAAAATTTCTATTTATTAATAGAATAGAAAGTCTTTTTTTCAGACGCCTCGGAGAGTTATCGGAAATAGAATGGGATGTTTAGGGACTAGTGTATTTCCAAACCAAAATTGATATTTCGATATATCGATACCCACCCCTACTAATTGGACTCGCAGCAACAGAAGTAGCTGTCCTTCACAGCATAGTTATTTACTAGGTAGCTTTTAATCATTAGGTTGGAGTGCTGGTGCTTTTCCATTATTGTTAATACTTGCCCTGAAACACTTTGAGTAAATTAAGTACATTTGAATAATAAGTGAATATACGGAGGCGGTAAAGGGTTCGTGAACTACTGATGACATTTTCTACTTCCGAGTTCAAACATTGATTTCCACACCTTCCCCTCAATCCCTGTTTGATGTTTTTTAGTAATAACGTTCCTTTTAAAGACAATTGGTTTTCGTTCGTTGACAACCGAAGGCTAGATCCATAGGTTCATTTGGATAATGGTTTACATTGTGCCAAAGCACTTCTTTCGATGATTACTTTATAGCATGTGAAGATTCTCGTAGTCTGCGGGTGTTTTCTTAACTCGGGACTCAGTTAAATAGCGTAATGTCTATCGATTGCATAATTGAAAAATCCTTTCTCCGGGTATCCAGTGTGTCGAAATGGTTTGGTATAGTTCCTTTCATTATCAATGCAGAGCAGGCCTTTCAAATATCATTCCAGAGAGCAATTTTATCCTATACGATCGATTTCAATATTGCAGCGTTACTTTTGATTAATCTGGATATAGTGTGCAATGTCAATTCAACTTTGTATATCCTAGAATTTTTGTTTGCGATATTCATTCAAAGTTTTTCTATTTTTCAAACTCAATTACTATAAAAACATTTATGATCCTTGTTTCCTTCTATGGTCAATTGATACAAACAGTAACCGTGTTCGATAGGTTCTTGGGCTATTTAGTATTGTCACTTTACTTTTAAAGTTGTGCAACGGTGAACTCAACTTGTTACCAGCACCAGTGACGACAGCAATAAGAAAGAGGCTGGAAAGATTGGCCTGGGCCCACGACCAACTTTGTGCTTGTGCTCCAATCCTCTCAGATATCCACGGCTTTCAGATATTTCTTATAACGAATATTTGCATTTTTTTGTTGTTTTAGCTGCTAATGGTTCGATTTCTCTAAGAGTTGGTAGCACATTCAAAGGTGAAATTCTGGGCTATTTTTTTTAGAAAGCTTTTTTCTAACTGCTTTTTAACCTAACTTGGAATACCGTTGCAGCTTGCGATAAATGCAAAACTGAGATAATTGTTATTCTTTAATGTAAATTAATTTTAATTTATGGTTGATTACTGAATGGTTAAGTGTGTTTAAATTTAAAAAAAATAAAAATATTGATTTTGGGAGACCGCAATAATTTTTCTGAAAATTCAATAATTGAATGGATCCGCCGAAAAACGTTCTAAACGAAAAACATAAAAAGTTGTAAGTAATCATTGAAAGAAAATCACAATCTAAAAGTTTTATCAGTTTTGTTGGTTAAATTTTATATTTACATATTAATTTATTATATTTAGATGTAAAATAACATAATGTAGTACTATACCATACTATGACGTACTATTGTACATTTCAAAACCTTTAAAATCGCCGCTTCGGAAATTTTTTTTTTTTTTTTTTTTTTTTTTTTTTTTTTTTTTTTTTTTTTTTTTTTTTTTTTTTTTTTTTTTTTTTTTTTTTTTTTTTTTTCTTCTTTAAACTTCTTTAACCTTTAAAATCGCCGCTTCGGAAATTTTGTCGATTAGAACGTTTTTCAGCGGAGCCATTCAATTAATAAAATTGGGATTGTAAATATTTACACGAATCTTCTGGCATTTACTATCACCTTTTCAGGTATACATTTAATATTAAATTTCCTCAAAATCAAATTTAAGAAAAATAATAAAATTCCCAAAAATCATTTTATGAAAATAAGAAATCTTAAACTGGTATTAAATGAATAAATGAATGAAAAATTAATGTTTATTGAAAAAAAATAAAATAAATTAGAGGAGGTGTTGGCTCCTAATATAGCTAAAACTGGTATAGCAAAAATAAAATTTTGGGAAAAAACTTCAAAGTCGACCAGGTCTCACCGCTTGTCGTGCCAGTCGCGGGAAGGACTTAATTTCATATTTTTTTTTCAATGTTTATTTTATTTTTGCAATACCAGTTTTAGACTGCTTATTTTCTGAAAAAGGCGAAACTGTGCCCCGGATAAAAAAATTCACCGGTATAAAATCGATTCAAAATTTGATTTTCTATCGAAATTCGTCTTAAAAAGCCACATCCCATTGGAAATTCCAAAGTTAGGGTGGCTGGAGAAGGACTGGAAAAGATTGGAGAGCAGACTATAACCTGAAAAGAAACTTTATTTGACACAGTTAACACCCTGAGTGTTTTGTTTCAAAATTTCAAAAACTGTGGGAAAAAAAAGGGGGTGGCCATCGAATATTGAACACCCTTTATATATTAGTAATAGTTGCAATTTTCATTAATCAAAAAACGATAGTAGAACTTCTATTAAAATAAATATTTCTGACATGCCATCTTCAGCATTTTTCATTTGAAACAACATATTTTTAAAATTAGCTATAATGTTAACGAATTTAAATAAACTAAAAAGATTTTTAATTGTTTTGAAACAATCAGAAAATGACGTCTCTTCTTTATGCTCACGTTTGAAATTGAAGGTCTTTTGAGGGGATTGGGATTCGTTGCCGGGAGTGATGGAAATCTTCGTCTGTTGATTTAAAGGTTTTCCATGATACTGCTTTTTTTGTTGTTTTTTTTTTTTCTTACTTAATTTTATTTCCATGTTTATTGCGTATTTGATGCAGTTAGGTGAATTAGAAAAGTGTTCCTCAGACCGATTACAACTTTTTTGTTTGAAACCGTCTACTAAAGTGTTTGGACAGTCCTTTGATAAATGATTTTGTGAACATTTTAGACATTTGTGTTTTTTTTAACAATTTCGAGCAACGTGCTTAATTTCCTGACATACGTATCATTGTGTAATTGTTTTGTTTGAGCAGTATTTTTCCCATTTAATTACTAAGTCACAGCAATAGTTTATATCATTTATTTTGGTTAGTTGGTTTTCAAGAATTACTACTGCGAGTGGAAGTTTTTTGTGGCCCAGTTTATTTTTATTTTTTATTTTTTTTTTCCATTTGATATATTTTGTGTATTTCTAGCCCTTGATTGCTTAAATTTTCAGTGACCTCATCTATAGGGAATTCCGGTGATATTCCTTTTAGCACCACTTTTGGTTCCATTTCAGTTTTTGGCGTGTAGGAGTGATACCTTTAGGATCTGTGGCTCCTGCTATTTCGGAGACTTCATCTTCATCCATATCCGAGAAGATTTCATAGCTATTTGACACATCTATTTTATATTGAAGCAGTCCTCTTTTTATTTTTATTTTTATATTTGTAAAAGTGAAGGTTCTTCCAAGCCCCCCCCCCTCCCTCCTAGGGCCTCGATGCGGGTTAATAAACTCCGTAAAGAAACTTTAGTTAAACAAAAAAAAAAAATAATAATGACTGGAAAATAAAACTTAGGGAGACTTAACAGTTGAATTTATATCGACACTCTGTAAACATCGGCTGCTAAAGCGAGACTGATATCAAAAATATTTTCATTTCAGAAACTAACGTTTCTAATGAAAAAATATAATCAAAACTATGCACATGTGAACTGTATTGTAGTATTTTAAATGAAATGTGAATAAGTTCGCTTTCGTGCACTTAAAACCTGAAAGTGCTATAAATTTGTGCAGTACCTCCCAAAATGTGCAATTTGCAATTGAACGGAAATCCGGTCGTTATAAATATAGATAGATAGCAACATACCAAGATCAAAATAAGACATTCAATACATATTTATAAAACTAATAAGTATATTGTGACGAGTGGTTATCATGCAGTAAAAATTCCACTGACCCAGGATACTATTCATTTTCATAATAGCGGAAATATTGTCTAAATTGATGTGAAGATTACCGTCTTTATAGTTATTGATTATTCTTACACAATACATTTTTTTTTTTTAGCTTGGAACTCATTTGAGAGAAGACCACGAACACTGCAATGTCTAACAATTGTGTTATTGAGAAATCTTTCCTCTCGGTATCCAAAGTGTCCAAATATTTCGGTATGTTCCCTTTCATTATCAACGCTGACGGAACCTTTCGATCTACATTCCAAAGAGCTATTGTATCCATTACTATTATTATTAACATCACAGTATTAGTTTTGATTAATGTGGATTTATTCTTCTTATTAAACTCGAGTTTTCATCATCTATTAATCTTCATTGAAATATCTCTACGTAATATTTGCTATATTTTGACCATTGCCGAATTATTTTACGGATTGACAAACTTGAACAACGTCATTGCAAAACTGAAACTGGTGTGTAGTGCACTGTTTTCAGACCGCCATATTGCGATTGTAAATTCTAAAATTCTCCTAATTATTAATTTTTGTTTACTTTTTAGCATGTTTGTAACCGATATGTACGCATTATTTTCAAACCCATTCAGAATAAAAACATGTATCATGTTGGTTTGCTACTACGTGCAATTGTTACAATTAGTTACTGTGACCGATAGGTTCTGTGGCTATGTTAGTATTGTCACTTCATTTTTAAAGTTGTGCAGCGAAGAGCTCAACTTGTTGCCAGCAGCAATGACGACAGCAATAAGAAAGAGGCTGGAAAGATTGGCCTGGGCCCACGACCAGCTTTGTGCTTGTGCTACAATCCTCTCAGATATCCACGGATTTCAGATATTTATTTTTATAAATATTTGTATTTATGAAGTTGTTATAGCTTCTTATCTTTTTATTGATGTAATAGTAAATAGTCCATTACCAGTTAAAATTGTTGGCTCTGTCCTCTGGGCAATCTTTTATTTTAATTTAACTTGGAACATTGCGGCAGCTTGCGATAAGTGCAAAATTGAGGTAATTATTATTTTAGTACAATAACTTTTATGTATTAATTGATTTCAGTGTGACTTGTTTTAATATATTTTTAAGCTACATATGAAAATTTATTACTGTACACTAAATAAGAGTAAACATATTAAATGTGAAGATAACGTTTGAAAAATCATGTCAATTGCTGGTAAAGCAGCTCCCGAGGCATCTTCTTTTGACAAACCTCGCTGAGTTATCGGGAATAAAATATATAGCCAGTTGAGATACTAGGGTATTTTCAAGTAGAGCTGATTGCTGTCATTTAAAATAGTCTTTTGTGATGAATTTGGGTTTTTGATCGTTTCAAGCTAAATGTCAAAGAAGTCAAATATGTCGAGCTGTTTATTGTTATTTCAGTGGATTCAAAGTAAAACATTTGTCCAGATAGAGGCCTAGATATGGGATCTGGCTCACAAAGATAATTGGAATATCATTAAAGAATGCAGAAGAAGAAAAAATCATAGATTTAAGACGAAGGTTAAAGAAATTTCGATGAGATTTGTTCGATTTATTTTTATTTTCCTAATCCCTGACCGCCCCTTGCAATTTGTCTAGTCTTCTTTATCTCATTGCCCTTGGTTCGAAGTACATATTTAGTATCAATGGCTTTAATCTCATCCTATTACTTCCAATGTTGGCATTTTATTGAGAATGCCTAATTTTGTATTTACTGCATCTACCCTTTCCTCATCTCTTATAGCATCATTCAGAAAATTACGAACAGTTTTTTTTGCGGGAAGCTTGAGCAACTTTCAACATTTTGAGCTAACGACCAACGTATTTAAAGCATATAAACATAATTATAATTGTTGAAGGAGGCGCCTCAACAGACGGGTTCCGCTATTATGAAATACTGCAGTATACTTTATTTGTTATTAATAAATCTAGACAAGTTGCTTCTGGTATAATGGCTTTTGTAAAAACTTATACTGCTAGCAAGATCTCCGTGATTGCAAGAACAAACTCAAAGCCATGTGCATTGATGGCTGGAAGAACGATTTTCACTTCAAAGTTATAGGTCTCTACAACCGTCCGAACTACGTTCCAAACCTTGACCAAATATCTAATCAATTTATACCAATATATAAACACGATTGTAGGGGATTTTAACGCCCCCTCAACGAGATGGGCCTACTCAATCACAAGTGTAACAGGCAAGGTAGTTGAAACAGCGCCATTCCGCCTTGATAAGAATTGCATCCAATCCCACATTCATGTCAATCACCAGACATCTTACCACTCCCGACTTATTTACTGGTCCACGGAAATTTAGCCGCTAGATCAACACTATCTTTGGAAAACCCGGTGGATGGATGGGGAGACAGACAAATGAACATAAAGGTTGAGATCAAAGGTCGTCTTCCAAGACCTAAAATGTTTAACCGATTGAATTTCAATTAAGCTAAATGAGATAAATACTCCCAAATAACCGACCTATATATTACTGAAGACCTAGTAAGCGAAAACCCTGATGCTTTTGCAGACATCTTCACAAAAGGTATGCTAAGAACAGCGAGTAAGAGCATACCGAAATATATAGCCAGTTGAGATACTAGGGTATTTTCGAGTAGAGCTGATTACTGTCATTTAAAATAGTCTTTTGTGATAAATTTGGGTTTTTGATCGTTTCAAGCTATATGTCAAAGAAGTCAAATATGTCGAGCTGTTTCTTGTAATTTCAGTGGATTCAAAGTAAAACATTTGTCCAGATAGAGGCCTAGATATGGGATCTGGCTCACAAAGATAATTGGAATATCATTAAAGAATGCAGAAGAAGAACATATCGTAGATTTACGACGAAGGTTGAAGAAATTTCGATGAGATTTGTTTGGATTTATTTTTATTTTCCTAATCCGTTACCGCCCCACAGTGGGGCGATACTACAGTAATGTTGGTTATTAGGGAAAATATAAAATTTTTAATTTGGGATTTTTTTTATATTGTTTTTAACAAATAAACCCTTTTTAATCGAGCAGATTGGTTTTTACCAATATTATTGCATTGGGTTTTAAATAAACCCTTGCTATAATTGCTAAGTAAAAAAAACTCTTGGCTTATTAAATTGACCCTGAACTGTTCTTTCATTTTATTAATTATTGTTACTTCCTGTACACAATAAGGGTATTATAATAAATCAAAAACTGGCATAAAATGTTTTCAAACATTTCCTTTTTTTTTTTTTTTTTTTTTTTTTTTTTTTTTTTTTTTTTTTTTTTTACATGGTGCAGAAAATAATACTATTAATTGATTTGGAAAATCGCTTACATTTGCTTTAAAAAATACCATTTAGAACGCATTCAGGAGTATACTGTCTTATTTATGGCGTCGTCAGATCTTCCATTAACTTGCCTATTCATTAGATTTTTTATTTTTAGTATTTTAATAGCGCCTTTATTGACGTTATAATTCCATTAGTCGTTGCTTTTATTTATTATTTGATTATTTTCTTTAAAAGTGAACTAAGAATGAGTCTGATGTCTCGGACTTTGACACAATTGAAATTCAAACAAATGAAGATTTATTTCAATTTTTTATATCCAAAAATATTAATTTTAAGGATTTCGACACGGCTTTGAAAAAATGGACTGACTTGATTTGTAATCGCAAACAAATAGTGCGAAAAAACGATTTGCGGGATAAATTAAGGATAGGTGAAATAATTTTCAACTTGAATGGAATGCAACAAATAGATCTTGAGAACCATTTTTGAGAAATATCACGGATGGTTTAGAAGGGATCTAATTTTTCCAGAGGTATGTTTTCAAGAACTTCCATCTTCATCCCCTCCAGGCATTCCTACTAGATCAAAATCATTCGGGCATTTTTCAGTAAGAAAAAAAATCCGAGAAGATCTCAAGATTTCAGAAATTGTTCTATTGAAGTGTTTAATTTCGTCTTTTAAAAAAATTCAAATCTGAAAATTATCTTTACGTTTTTGATTTTATGCAGAACTATCCAGAATATATTGATCAATCGAATAGGAAAATCTTAACATAGACAAGAAACATGTTTTGGTCTCTACGCGTGTTATGTTACGGGCCACTGGGAGTATGACTAATCAAACTACAATTTAAATACTAAAAACTAATTTATTTACAACTTAATAAATAAAAATAGGTCCCTTGAGCTACTTAATCTAATAACAATTATACTTAGGTGGAACTTATATCTAATTACACTAATATGTATATTACACAATATTTATCTTTAATATCTTAATACTAGGTGTCACAATTATACATAAGAATCTATTACACTGACACAGAGACTGTTACTACACTCACTGACACTGTTAATCACTGCCACTAACTCACTGACTGAACTGTCACTGACACTTGACTGATTGATCGTTACTGGATCACTGACACATGGATACTCCTCATTACTAACATTTGTTTTTTATTTGCATACATGTAAGAGATATGTTCCTATATTTTCCAAATACATTTATTATGAAAATATTTATGATGCTGATTTTATTTTACGGCCCGTTGAAACAAATATTGACAGTGGTTGACCGGTTTAATGGCTATGTCAGTATTGTCACTTAACTTTTAAAGTTGTTTCCTTTTAATGACAATTGGTTATCTTTCGTTGACAACCGAAGGCTAGATCCATAGGTTCATTTGGATAATGGTTTACATTGTGCCAAAGCACTTCTTTCGGTGATTACTTTAAAGCAATTGAAGATTCTCCTAGTCTGCGGATGTTTCCTTAGCTTGGGACTCAGTTGAAAGGTGGCCACATATAGCGTTATGTCTAACAACTGCAAAATTGAAAAATCCTTCCTCTGGGTATCCAGTGTGTCCAAATGGTTCGATATGTTTCCTTTCATTATCAATGCAGACGGCGCCTTTCAAATATCATTCCAGAGAGCAATTTTATCTATAGTGATTACTACCACAACCATTGTTTCCATTTTTATAAATCGCGATATATTGTGTCAAGTCCTTTCAACTTTGTTTTCCGTAACATTATCCATTGTCACATCTATTCAAGGCTTTCACTTATTTTTGAGCCTTGTTGAATTATTACACGGATTGTCTTATATTAACGAAGTCATTTCAAAACTCAAACTAGTCTAGTGTAATGTACCAAAACTACGAAATTGAAACTACATATTCTAAAACCCACCTTATTACTGGCAATGGTTATTTTATTTGTATGGTTGCAGGCGATATGTTCATATATTTTCCAAATTATTTTAGTATAAAAACATTTATGACACTGATTTTATTTTACGGTCAGTTGTTACAAATATTAACAGTGGTAGACCGGTTTCCTAGCTACGATGGTATTGTCACTTCATTTTTAAAGTTGTGCAACGATGAACTCAACTTGTTACCAGCGGAAATGACGGCAGCAATGAGAAAGAGGCTGAAAAGATTAGCCTGGGCCCAAGACCAGCTCTGTGCTTGTGCTACAAACCTTTCAGATCTTCACGGCTTTCAGATTTTTTTCATTACAAATTTGTGTATTTTTAATGTTGTTTTCGCAACCTATGCTTCTATTTCTCTAACAGTCAGTGGTTCATTATCAGGTGAAATAGTGGGCTATGTTTGTTGCGCAATCTTTTTTTTAACATGATTTGGAACATCGTGGCAACTTGTGAAGCATGCACGAGTGAGGTAATTGATATTCTTTATATTTATCATTTATTATTTATCGTTTATTGTTTTCATATTATCTTTCAGTCTAGCTTTTTATTTTGAGATTACGCAACTTCTTCCATCCAGTTTCCTTCAGGATATTTGATGTATTTCATGATTCTATTTAAGAATGCTGATGCTATGTCCAGTAGTTGAACTTCCCAGGTCTTTTGCATTGATATGAGCATTATTATACTAGACATGTTTGCATACTCACGCATAGTTTATTTCTTTTGTTTATTCCACTGTCCTTGGTTCAAAACATCCATTTTATGTCAATGGCTTTAACATTAGTCGGTAGTTGGTATTATATTGAGAACGTCGAATTTCTTGTTTAAAGTGTCATCCTATTCGTTATCTTGAATGACTTTATTATTTTTTGTTTTCTGGGTCCAGTTCGTTAGTTAGGAGACAGAAAGCTTGATATTTTTTCAAATACTGCAAAGACTTTCTAATTATTTTCTTGTTCTTGGGGCCCTTACCTTCATCTTCGTTTTTTAGTCGGTGTTCTTCTTCTAGGACATCACGGGAAGCTATAACCTTATGCAGTTCAGGATCCCATCTTCTATGCCCAGAACTTGAGTAGCCAACCATTCTCCTTTCCAAATCTATTATTTCTGCTCCTGGCAGTACTAGGCTTTGCATCCAAAATCCACATAATTTATTGTAGCTCTGTTTTCCATGAAACATCTCGGCTTGAGTTATACCGTATGATGCTCGTGTTCGAGATCTATTGAGCTGATACACACCATTAACTTCGGACTGACTTGTATCAAGAAAATAGATCTTACTTTATCGAACATTGTGCGTTAAACCACTCTGCCTCTCCTCATTGCTGGGGCCTCAAACCTACTGTCAATTTTTGTTTTATTCCTTTCCATAGACGGAATATTTAAAATCGTATGATGAATTATTACCCCCACTGTCTGATCAAATCCGTTCGATCTTTATGCCTTTTGTATTAATTTCTTTAATATAATGAAGAAACACATACACCGCACTTCTTCATCATTATTTGTAACTTCAAATTAAAGATAAATAAGTTACTCAAAGTTTCAAACCCAACATTAGTTAGACCTTGTGATTGACCTGAAATTTCGTGCTTGTACAATCCTCAAGGTAAAATTTTAAAACAGGATTAAACAATCCCGGCGTTGGAAATATCTATCTATAATCCACTGGTTTTCCCAATTTACATTTTTTAGTTAATAGGATCAAATTGCTTAAATTAATAATTAAATTAACAATCAATGATTAATTGAAATAAACAAAGTTGAGAGAAAACAGGGGTTTCAAATGAGACTTTTATCATTCAAACCAATAAAGTTCCTAAACGGTAGGTCATAGCGACAAGAGTTATATAACAAAAAATATTCTCCATTTAATTTTCTGATAAGGAAATGTCAAATTTTTGATCCCAGCAACACCAAAAGAACTAGAGCGTCTCAAAAAAAAAAAGTCACTAAACTTAACAAATGTAGGCAAAACGACTTTTTTCATTCAAACTAATATAGTTCCTAAACATGAGGTTCTAGTTGCAAATATTAGATAACAAAAAGTATTCTCCATTAAATTAAATCTATTATAATCAGAAAAAATTCAATTGCATAATGTATTTGATGTGTATCAAATCCAATGTATAGTGTCAATAGTTCTATCCATAATCCACTGCTTGTATATCTTACTCCTTCTGTTAAGGAAACTGTTGGCAAATGTTCGATCCGAGCAAAACCAACAGAGCTAGAGCGTGCCAAAATAGCCCCAACACATGACTCTTTTCATTCCGACCATTATACCTCCTAAATGGTAGGTCCGAAAAAAAAAAAATTATTCCTAATAAATTTTTGTCAGGGAACTATCATCAAATTTTCCATTCGGCAACACTAACAGAGCTAGAAAGCGTCAAAATGTCACATTATTGAATGTGAAATAAATGTTACAGCAAGAAAGTATAGACTTTTAGAGAAAAGGCTTATACTTGTCAATAGTTTGAACACATTGTGAAAGGTGGAAATCATCCTCTGAAATGGATAATTCCACCGCACCAGTGTATATTTCATTTTGATAATAGCGGGAATACTGTCTAATATTATGCGATGATTACTGTGTTTATCGCTATTGATCATTCTTAAAGTGTACATTTCCTTTCAGCTTGGACCTCATTTGAGAGCAGACCAAGTGCACTGAAATGTCTAATAATTGTATCATTGAGAGATCTTTCCTCTCGGCATCGGATGTGTCCAAATGGTTCGGTATGTTCCCTCTCATTATAAATTCAGAAGGAGCCTTTCAAATTTCATCCCTCAGAACAATTTTTTCCATTGCTATTGTTATTATCTTTGGAGTATTGCAACTGATAAATCTCAATATATTTAGATGGGATGTTTCAGCTTTCTATTTCCTAGTCTTTTTTGTTGGCATATTCATTCAGAATATCTGCGTATTTTTGAACCTTGCCAGATTATATTACGAATTGAAATACATAAACGAGGCCATTGCGAAACTGAAAGAGGTATATATGGTAATGTTCCCAGACCGCGATATTGTATTCCTAAAATCTAAAATTCTCCTCATTACTAATTTTTGTTTTATTTTTGCCCTATTTGTAACCGAGTTGATCGTATATTTTTCAGACTCATTTAGTATAAAAACATTTATGATTCTGGTGTGCTTCTACGGTCAGATGTTACAAGTATTAGCAGGGGTAGACCGGTTTAATGGCTATGTTAGTATTGTCACTTCATTTTTAAAGTTGTGCAACAATGAACTCAACTTGTTAACAGGATCAAGGACAACGGCGAAGAGAAAAAGAAGCTGGAAAGATTGGCCTGGGCCCACGACCAGCTTTGTGCTTGTGCTACAATCCTCTCAGATACCCACGGCTTTCAGATTTTTCTCACGATAAATTTTAGTATTTTTAATGTTGTTTTAGCTTCTTATGGTTTAATTACTTTAAAAGTTGATTCATTATTAAGTGGAATAGTCGGTTATGTTAGTTGGGGAGGCTTTTATTTTAACTTCATTTGGAACATCGTGGCACATTGCGATAAGTGCAAATCTGAGGTATGTAATAGTAACTCATTAATTTATTTAACATTTATTTGTTATTTTTTCTTTATAAAAATCAATATAGAAATATTTTTTTACTATTAGGATTTATGAATTAAGTGGCACCTCTAGTGGAATTCTTTTTATTTGAAAAATAGTTTCGAATTTTAAACAATCATCTTAAGTTCTAAAAAAGTACAAAAAACAATTCAAAACATCAGCACTTTGTTACATAGATTACATATATTAAATATTTATAAAATGTAAGTCAAGGAATCATATATATTGGTGCTCACCTGAGGAGACAAAATGAATAGGACTTCTGAAAGATATTAGTACAAGAGTAGACTATACATACTGAGGCGAAATAGTCGAGGATGGGTCCTTTAAGTTTTTTCTATGATCTTTTGGTTCTTACTGTCCTTACAATTAAAAATGGGACCATTGGAGATATTTATTAGCTCATTTAAACACAGATTGGTGTTGAAGCAGCATGATAATTCATACATTTTTAAAAATTTCTATAATTAATTAAGAAACAATTTTTTGTAAATTTCTAATGATTTATAAATATTTAATTTTAAGTTAGATTCTACTTGATGTATAAGTTTTACTCCCGATTCGTTGTTGAATTCATGGCTACTTTCATTTAGATAGATAGCGAAGTTGGAATTCTGGGTCTTATTATTATATGCTCTTATGTGTTATTTTAATCTTTGATTCATTGATTGCTCAGTTTTCCCCGTGTATTTAGCTTCACTGTCATTAAATTTTAGTTCATATACACCGCATTTTTTGAAAGGGTCTATTTAGTCCTTAGTGGAAGGGAAATACAAGACGACAATGGTATATTTTAAATGCAGCATTTACTCCTTACATCTACATATTTCTTCATCCTCCGTTCCTACCTTTCTGATAGAGTATTTAAAGTTAACCATAACTCCACATACTCATCTATCTTTCCTCAGACTGCTGGTATTCCACAAGGTAGTATCCTGGGTCCCATTCTTTATACCGTGTATACAGCTGATATCCCAACTCATCCTAATACTATCCTTACAACTTATTCTGATGATACCAGCGTGTTATCAGTCAATGACGATCCTTTAGCTGCATCCCAGACACTCCAATCACATATCACTTCCATTCAAGAATGGTGTCATAACTGGAGAGTTAAGATAAATCCTAGCAAATTCCAGCAAATAACCTTTACTCTCCGTCGAAAACCTACCTCATCCTGTCCTCCTGTATCCTTTAATGACGTACTACTAAATAATGTGGAACAAATACGATACCTGGGATTTTATCTGGACAAGAGACTTACCAGGAACCCTCGCACAAGATTGAAAAGACAAGAAGCTGCACGTCGATTTCGACTGCTTCAACACTTACTAGACAAACGTTCAAATCTCCCGATTTACTACAAGAGACTCATCTATATGACGATTATCAGACCTATTTGGACTTACGGGATAGAGTTATGGGGATCCACCAAACCATCGAATTCTTCCCGCATCCAATCACTCCAATCAAAAATCCTTCGAAAAATCCTTAATGCTCCTTACTTTGTCACAAATGAATTAATCCACAATGACCTGAATATCCCATATGTCGCCGATTTGGCACGAACCAGATACCTATCCTTTTATAATAAACTTACTCCCCATCCAAATCCACTTGTAGCACACCTTGCTTCCCATTACATTCATGGCAATCCTCTGAGGCGTCTGAAAAGAAGATGGCCTCGTGATCTTCTTTTGTAAATATTTATTAGAGTACTACCAATGGGTAGTTCCTCTACAAGTTCTAATCATGCCATTATTTTGCATTGTTTACAGCATATTTACTAAATGTGTTTTTATTAATACAGTAGTAAATTTCAATTAATAAAAGAATAATTTTTTTTTTTTCACATTTATTTAAGGAAAGTATTACAATCTGCCTCAATGTGGGCAATAAGTAATATGGATGGCTTAATGGATCCATTCACACAATATGTACAATACGAAACAAAAAAACAAAGAAAGTGAACAATAAATAAAAGTGAATAATAAATATAAATAAGTAAAGTCTCGTAATATGTAATACAAAAAAAAAAAAAAAAAAAAAAAAAAAATTAAATAAACAAAGTACCTCAAACTATACAATACATAAAGTAAAAAAAAAAAATAATAATAATAATAACAATAATAATAATAAATAAATTAAACCTTAAAAATACATTTATTCTTTATTTACAATATATACACATCTGAGGGATCCCCCTACCTGACTTGTACCTCCACTTATGGAGAGACAAGCCAGGCCCCAAGAGATTCCTGTGCTTCCCTTTCAACTGCGTCACTAGTATAAGATAACACAAGTGGAGGCTGAGTGAGAGCACTAGACTACAGTCACTCAGAGCATGAGTAGAGAAGCTGGCCATTGCCAGGACGCCATGTCAAAATTAATAATAGAACACGAGGCCACTGCCTTTTTAACCTGCGAGGAGGATTATAGGGGTGAGTGGAGCTGGATAGGGATTGTGCTAGTGGATTAGGATGATGTGAAAGTTTTTGATGAAACTTTGAAAATTTGACAGGTATGGATTCTAGGACAAAAGGTATATTAAGATCATTATGTAAGGTTTTATTGGAGACATAGTAGGGGGCATTGGTTATGGTTCTCAGGAATTTGGATTGGAAGGATTGGATACGTTTGATGTTCGAGTATTTTGCAGTTCCCCAAATTTCTAGTCCGTAGGTCCAGATAGGCTTTAGGATTGTCTTGTAAATTAAAAGCTTGTTGTCTATTGTAAGTTTTGAAGTCTTGCATAGTATGGGGTATAGTTGGCCGAATCTTCTGTTAAGTTCTTGTATTTTAAGTCTAGTATGTGGGTTCCAAGTGAGTCTTTTGTCTAAGATGAAACCAAGATATCGCACTGTATCTGATCTGGGTAATGGGATCTTATTGAATAGGATAGTTGGGCAGGAACTACGACGTAGAGTAAAAGTCACGTGGGTGCATTTGGATTCATTGACTTTTATTCTCCATCTGTTGCACCATAGTTCAAACTTTGAGAGGTGATTTTGTAGGTTGGAAGAGGCTGTTTTGGGATCATTATGTGATGATAGTATCGCTGTATCATCAGCGAAGGTTGCAAGGAGCGTGCCGGGAGTGGTAGGAACGTCAGCAGTAAAAAGAATGTAAAGGACAGGACCCAAAACGCTGCCTTGAGGAACTCCGGCTCGGATAGGATAGCAGTCGGAAAATTCAGAGCCGCATCGGACTCGGAAGGAGCGATTTGTAAGATAGGAATGAAGGATGAGGTAGAGGGTTTGTGGTAGTAGGTTCTTAAGTTTAAAAAGCAGCCCGGTGTGCCAAACCCGGTCGAAAGCTTGAGCAATGTCCAGAAAGGCACCCAAGCAGTATTGCTTTCTTTCTAGAGCAGAGGACACATGGTCAACAAGACGGAGGTCTTGTTGAACTGTTGAGTGAATTGGACGGAATCCAAATTGATGGGAGGGGAAACTGGATGTATCAAGGATGGATAGGATACGCTTAAGCAGGATTTTTTCGAATATTTTAGATAGGATAGGAAGTAGGCTAATTGGTCTATATGAAGAAGTGTTGTTAGGAGGTTTACCTGGTTTTAGGAAAGTTATTATAACGGAGTGTTTCCACAAGACAGGAAAGTGGGTTGTGCGTAGGATGCAATTATAAATATAGGTGAGGAACATTATTGCTTTATGTGGAAGTTGGAGGAGGATTTGCGGAGTAAGGAGGTAATAGCCAGGGGTTTTCTTTTATTTAGTTTTTGAATTAGGAATTTGACCTCAGAGGGGTCAACTGCTCTGGGAGGTAAAGAGAGTGGAATGGGAGAAGATAAGAACTCTTCAACGGAACTGGATTGATCGGGATAAGGTCCAGGATTTGGAGTTTGGGAAAGGTGATTAGCTAGTTCCTCTGCTTTTTCCATGTCTGATGCGGCCCATGAGCCATCACTTCTCCGGAGGGGATGGGAGATGGGCTTGGATTTTAGGATTTTTTTTGTTATGCTCCAGAGGGAATTATCATGAATGGAAAGGGATGAGAGGTAGTCATTGAATGACTGGGATCTAAAGGAAGCCAATTCACGCTTAACTAGTTTCGTGTAGTAATTATAGGTGCAACGATCGGATGGATGCCTTGTGCGTTGCCACATTGTTCTATAATGGCGCTTGGCATGTATGAGGTCTAAAAGGTTTTGGGGTAATGGGTTTTTTTGGAGGGTTTTAGGGATATTATTCGGTAAAGATGCTGTCCAAGCGGCTTGCTGGATTTTGGTAGTGAAGGAGTGAACAGCATCATCCAGGTTTTCCGGGGTTTTTAAGGGAACTCTGAGGTCAATTTGGTCGGTCCGGATTTGTTGGAAGAGTTTCCAGTTTACTGGACCTCTGATAAATGAGGGAAAGGGTGATTTAGGAATTGGTGATACGGATAGGTTTAAGATTAATGGGCTATGGTCTGATGATAGGTCGTCTAGTCGGGTAATGGAATGATTAAGTGGCCCTAGGCCTTTGTGGATAAAAAAGTCTAGGAGATCGGGATTACGATTAGGATCGGTAGGCCAATATGTGGGAGAGCCGGGGGAGAGGATATTGCAAGGACAAGAATTTAGTGCAGACATCAGTGTTCGCCCACGGGAGTTGGTTGTTCTGGCTCCCCATTGCTGATGTTTGGCATTTAGGTCTGCTCCTAAAATAAAGTGTTGTCCTAAGGAGTTTAGAAAGGAAGTGTAGTGGGATTCGGAAATGGGTTTGTTTGGAGAGGAATACGCTGAGACAATAGTTATTGGAAAGAAAGGGGTTTGGATTTTTACAGCAGTGGATTGAAGGAAATAAATTGGTAAGGGGAATAGGTAGTGCGCGAGGGATTGGTGTATGATGACAGCAGATCCAGCATGAGCTGTTCCATCTGGGTGGCAGTCCGATATGTTTCGTACTGAGGTATGTTAAATTGTCGTTTGTTGGTTAGTCTTGTTTCGGTAATCAAGGCTACATCGATTTGTCTGTCATGTAATAAAGTAGTTAGTTCGTTAGTGTGACTGCGAACACCATTAGCGTTCCATAGGAAGTGACTTAAATGATGACATTTAGGGATGTCTAGGTGGTGGGATTACAAAATGCGATAGAGCAGTGGAAAGGAGGGTTATGAGAGGGGTAACTATAGATTTGAACTCTGAGAGGAAAGACGATAGTATGTTGGTGAGGTCAGAGGAATTCGGAGGAGGAGGGATGTATGGAGTGTTATTTGGTTTGGTGGCATAGGTATTTTGCATTGGATGAGCGGCGGAAGGATGTGGAATTTGGGGTTGGTGAGAGGCAGGTTCAGCTTGTTGCAGTGCCTGAGGATGTGATATTGGTTCTGGGCCTCTTAACATTTCAGAAAAGCTCACTGCTTCGTTACCTTGTTTGGATGGTTGTCTTGGTCTGGATGGCTCTTCCCTTCTAGAGGTTGTCCGGATTCTAGATTTTATTGTTTTATATGTCTGACACCCCTTATAATTGGCTGGGTGCCCTTGGTGGCATAATGCACAAACTGCAGGTGTTTGTCTAGATTTAATGCACTCTTCAGATTTGTGTTGTTCACCACACTTTACACAGCGTGGTACTTGATGGCAGTACCGTTTTGTGTGGCCGTACGCCTGACAGTTGTGGCACTGGACTATTTCCCGCTTTTGTCAATCTCTTTTTTTTTTCTTATTCTGTAGGTTTTTTAGTATTTTTCCAACTGTTAAAATAAATGCATTCCAAATTATACACATTTTAGCTAAGCTCTGTCGACTATGTAGTGTAAATTGTTTTATTACCAAAACATGTATCAATATTTCATATGTGCAATTGTAAACTGTTTAATCATTTGGATAAAACTTTTATTATTATTATTATAGTTATCTTAAACTATATGTAACAATCAAATTATTAAACAATAACATATAAATAATGATAGATAATTTATTTGATGAATAACTAATGAACAAATCGAGAGTATTGGGCGGGGAAGGAAAATAAGAGCTTGATAATGAATAGGGTTGTGCTCTAAAAATTATTGATATCAAAATAAGCAGAGAGAAATATAAATTTATTTTAAACTTTAAAGTTAGTGACTCGTCGGAGCGCGTCTGGGCCAGATCCTCCTTACCGAAGGTTTAATTTTATATCATAGCGGACCGACAGAATGTATCTTAACCTTCCCGATCTGGCTAGAATACTTCATAATAATATAGGATACTGGCTAAACATCAACGAGCAAACAATAACCGTCAATTGTTATTTCAACAATGAAACAACGTTTGCAACAAATGTTGAAAAATAACTTTCCTTTTAATGATAGGTGGTCATCATTCATTGACAACCAAAGGCTATCTCCAACATTCATCCGGATAATGGTAGTAATTGAAAATTCTCGTATTTTATGGATATTTCATCAGCTTGGGACTCATTTGAGAGGAGAGCATATTGAGCGTAATGTCTAACGATTGGATTGTTAGGAAATCCTTCTTATCGTCATCCAATGTATCCAAATGGTTCGGTATGTTCCCTATCATTATCAACTCAGACGGAGTCTTCCAAATTTCATTTCATAGAGCAATTTTATCCTATACCATTGATTTTAATATCGCAGCGTTACTTTTGATTAATCTGGATAAAGTGTGCAATGTCAATTCAACTTTGTATATCCTAGAATTTTTCTTTGCGATATTTATCCAAAGTTTGTATATTTTTCAAACTCATTTAGTATGATAACATTTATGATCCTTGTTTCCTTCTACGGTCAGTTGATACAAACAGAAACCGTGGCCGATAAATTCTGTGGCTACGTTAGTATTGTCACTTCATTTTTAATGTTATGCAACGATGAACTCAACTTGTTACCAGCAGCGATGACGACAACAATGAGAAAGAGGCTGGAAAGATTGGCCTAGGCCCACGACCGGCTGTGTGCTTGTGCTGCAATCCTCTCAAATATCCACGGCTTTCAGATATTTCTTATAACGAATGTATGCATTTTTTTGTTGCTTTAGCTGCTTATGGTTCGATTTCTCTAACAGTTGGTACCTCATTCAAAGGTGAAATTCTGGGCTATGTTTTTTTGGGAAGTTTTTTTCTAACTACTTTTTAACCTAACTTGCAATACCGTTGCAGCTTGCGATAAGTGCAAAACTGAGGTGATTGTTATTCTTTAAAGTAAATTAATTTTAATTTATGGTTGATTACTGAATGGTTGTGTTAAAATTTAAAAAAATAAAAGTATTGACTTTGGGAGACCGCAATAATTTTTTGAAAATTCGATAATTGGATGGATCCGCCAAAAAACGTTCTAAACGACAAACATAAAATTTTGAATAATCATTGAAAGAAAATCATAATCTAATAATTTTTATCAGTTTTTTATAATTTTATATTTACATATTAATTTGTTATATTTAGATGTATAATAACATAATGGAGTACTATATTATACTATGACGTACTATTGTACATTTTAAAACCTTTAAAATCGTTACTTCGGAAATTTGGTCGCTTAGAACGTTTTTCGGCGGATCCATTCAATTAATAAAATTGTGATTGTAAGTATTTACACGACTCTTCTGGAATTTACTATTATCTTTTTAGGCATTCATTTAATATTAAATTTTCTCAAAATCAAATTTAAGAAAAATAAAAAAATTCCCAAAAGAGATACTTATTTTTTTTATTTTTCAACCACGAATCGGCCAGCAAGGATCATAAGGAATATAACTTATTCTCCTTCTACTCCAATACTATCTTATCCTCTTGGATTGTTCCTCTCGCTCCTCCTTAGTCCATTTTCTTTCTCGTCTCTCCCTTTTCCTTACAAGAACGTGTACTTATTTTAGTTTTATTCTTGATATTTAGCCTGAGCAGTTCCTGTTTTATTTGTTTTACATTTGCCCTCATACTTTAATTGCTGCAGACTCTCATTGTTCACTCTCACCATCCGCCCCATAGAACCTCAGTCTCTTGATCCTAATGGCTGTTTCCAGATCCTCCATACTCTTGTATATTTCTTATTTTGATTTTCTCGTATTTTTTTCTTGCGTTATTTCGGGTCATAAAATAATAAATACTTTTATTAATACAAAGTAAAATTCGTTAAGGAATAGCAGAATATGCTACATTATTTTACATTCTCTGTTTTTTTGGAGGTATTAATGGTTGCAACTTTATCAGCTATAATAAAATAAGAAAAATGAATTTTCTAAAAATAATCTAAAAACTATTCTAATAAAATATTTTTAAACAGTGCTATCAACGAAGTTTTTGCATATCCAATTTCTAGAAAAAATATTCAATTTTAACTTGTTAGAGACTTATAAAAGATTACATAGATAAAAATACAAAGTATGGAAAAAAAAATCATTAATATGAAGTCGAAGCATTTCTAAAATATGAAAAAATTGAATTAAATTAAAAGTACTTTTTAAACCCTGCACCAGTTTGCGGATTGTGCTGTGATCTCAGCAAAAACTCCTTACACCTCCACGGAAGAGTTCCTGGGAGCTGCCAAAGAATATAAAATAGAGATATTTCTTGACTTGATCCTAAACTGCAAGTAGATAACTGTACATGTTATCTGACTGGAGTCTTATCGCACATTAACTAGTTACATATTTTTATTACTTTGCACATTTAAATAACTATCTATGGAAACATTTTCACAATTATATGAAAGATGTGAACATTATTTGTTACTTGATAAGTTTATCAAACATTTTTAAATAGTTTTACCGCTGCCTTTTCGAATAATATTTGAAAAATAATATTATTAATTCAAAAATTCAATGTAAATTTTTATTTCTTTAATAAAACAAAACGCAACTAAACTTTTCACAAAATATATATATATTGATTAATCTAATAATAAAATATTTAGTGTAAGAATTATAAATATTGAATTTTTTTTTTTTTTTTTGTTGTATTAGGTATATCTGAAAATTATTTTGTATCAGGAAACATTTAAATTGCCATTTGCTTTAATAATCTTAGGGCATATCAAGGAGCCTATTTGAAATTCTTATATTTTAAATCAATTTCATTATATATTGGAATCGATTAAAATAAACATCTCAATTTTGAAATGTTGCGCGATTTTGGATTACAGACGCGGTCTAAATACTATACAAGTAGACATCCTTGTATAGTCTATAGACCATTTCCCGTCTAAAGAGACCAAAAATCGCTGGTCTGTTTCGTCTAAGATCGGAACGGGAGACTTTATACAACGTTAGACATGTTACGTAACATCTTGATAGTACTCTACTCGGCGTCTATAGACAAGACACGTCCCAGTCCAAACTCCAATTAACCATTAAAAATCCTCTTCAAACCTTCCTTTTATAACTAATGCTAATAATTGTAGCATAATAATGAATATAAATAACTAGCATCCCCAGTCGCGGCTTCGCCCGCTCTTATAAGTAAAGAACTTAGATAGGTTTAACTAATAAGAGAAGTTTTATTTTTTAACAATAAAAATCTTATAATGCAGTTGAGAATTATTTTCTCAAAATATTTCTATATATTTTCATTCAAAGCTGTAATTTTTAACCCGGTATTATTGCAATAATAAGTTGGTTGAAATTTCCTTAAAAGCATTATTTGATATTCAATGATTAATTCTAATCTATGATTTGGTTATTTAGATGGACAGAGACTTCTTTTTTTAGGAAGAAAGTCTGGCAGATAATGGACTGCATTATCAGTGCTTACTACTCTATCAATTGAGATATTCTCTATGACACAATTTAATTTTTCAATAATAATGTTATTAATATTCTCTGATATAGTATTTGTAGGTAAAATTACTGGTCTATTACACAACCAATGATACGATTAATTAAATAAACCTGAAATATTAAACTGAATTTGAAATTATTGAAATTTTAGTCTTTTTAAAACCTTCATCAAAAACTAAGGTTGGATCACCCATTTTTTACACACAATATCAAAAAATAAGAAATCGATATTTTGATAAAGCAATAATGTTTAGTGCGGCAAAAATAATTGTATTGATTTCATTTGGTTGGATTTGAATTCCTAACTATATAAGTTAATGACAGAGTGACAAACTTCTGCCACTGAACACTATGAATTTAAATCTACTATATATTTGTCAAATACCACTCACTCATTTAACACGAAATCTCAGAAACCACCGAACGGATAGGAATGAAATTCAATATGTAGCTTCCTCTAGGGCCGTAGGTGCTCGCTAAGAAAGGAGTTTTAAAAAATCGGCCTGGATCGCGGCTAATTCGCCAAAAATGCTATTGCAATTTTTATTGGGTGAATAATAATAGATTAATTGTCATATGGTATTTGGAGATAAGCTAAGTTACAAAATAGGTTTGATGTTTAAGCCGCACACTTTGACCACAAATTAAGTTCCTTATAGTAGTAAACAAACAAAAATATGATCGATTCCGAAATCTAATAATATGGTACTTTATGTGAGCTCATGATGTCTGTAGAGGTGCACCCTTACAAGTTTGAGTTGTTTCGTGACGAGAAGCTATTAAAAAGCTTATGTTAAAGAGGAGGTTAAAATACTTATGTTTTCTGGTGATGACATTTAAGGCCAGTTCGATGCACATACTCCTTACGAGCAACCCACCAACATTGCTTCACCAGTAGCTTTGTCACCAACTACTCTTTTTCAGTTTTCCAGTCACAAGATAATCGGCTTTTCTCAACCAGGCCCAAGTTGTATTTTACAAGTAGTACCTAGCATTTCTGAATTTCATTCCTTGAACCTAGAATATACCTTTTTCTCAGTTCAGATGTGTCTATTGCAACATTTTAAGAATGGAATTCTTCAGGTTTATTTAGGTAATAATAATTATCAACGTTAAATCATTTATAAAAATCAGCTTTTACTAATTTAAGTTGTCCTTAATCCTAATGATATTAAACCGTAACGGATCAGGGCCCTTTCAGCTAGTTATTAATATAGTAAACAATACTATTTAAAATCTTCCTAGAACTATGAAGATTTTGAAGATAAAATTTGATATGAAGTGCTACTAGTGAGTAGTTCTTCACAAGTTATTTACATGCCATTGTTTTCACTGTCAACACATTTACTTGTATATTATTTTGTACAGTTGTAAATATCAATAAATGAAAAAAAAAAAATTGATACAGATAGGTTTAATAATTTTACCATTGCGAACTCTTTTTAAGAGTGCCGCTAACCACATATCGTTCGATTATTAAATATGTCACTATAAATATTTATAGCTTTTTTTATAACAATTTATTTGAACTAAGCCAATTTTATTATCAATTTCTAGCTCTATATAACACTGTACCATAGCGTTATAAGCTCTCTTAAATGGCACTCGCCACATATCGGTCAATTTTCAAAATTCACTGCGAACCACATATTTATCGCTTTTTAGTGACAATTTAATAGAAAATATGTAAATTTTCTTATTGCTAAACCTTCCTTAAACTATGAAGATGATGTAGTTAAAATTTGGTAAAGATTGGTTCAGTAGTTTTTTGTGGTTAGTGATCACGAACGATAAATGGCTTGTCCTTTTATATAATAGTATAGATATAGATTAATTTAGAACATATGTATTATTGCTAATTGTTTACAAACACCTACACGAATGTGGTATTTATAAAAAATAAACGTTATTTTGGGATATTTGTTCTGGAGCACCTAGAACTCAGACTCTGATTTTAAAAAAAAATTCAAAAACCTTCCCGGGGATATACCTAATAATTTCCAAATTTTCACGGCAATTGGATATATGGTTTTTGAATCTATCGAGTACAGACAGATTTATATATATATATATATACATACACTCGGGTGCAAAAAAATACCGGCGGACCTTGAATGTTCGCATATTATTTGTTTTTTCTCAGTCACAACTTAATAAAATTTTGCCAATTTTTTTTTAAATATGTAGCGGATATATTCTGTTTATATGACACAAAAGGACAAATAATTGAAATTTAAAGCAAAAATATTATCAAACAAAAAAGTAAACATTTATTTATTTTATGATAAAAAAAATAAAATCTCTAAACTTTGTTTACAATAAGCAAGAAACACATAATTCATGGTCTTTAATATCGAGTGTTTCTCCTGTTGCTTGAATAACAGCCTGCTCCTTATAAGATTGGCCACTCGATCTTAAGAAATCTGCTCCCATTGTTCTTCTACGACAGTTCTCAGCTCCTGGAGGGTTATGTTGCTGTCGGATGGCCTTCTTAAGATGGTTCCACAGATGCTCTATAGGATTGAGACCCGGGCTGCGAGTTGGCCATTCCAAGGTTAGGATATCGACCTCATCAAGAAAGTCACTAACAACATTGGCGACGTGTTGCAATGCATTATCATGCATAAACATAAAATTGGGCCAATGAACGGCGCAAAAGGGACCACATACTCTTCAAGGATATCTCTTATATAAGTTTATATAAGTTCATAATAGTCGAAAGAACGGAGAAATCGCACCAGATCTAGAATAACAAGAGGCTAATCCGCACGGTATTAAGTGACTGCTTGCTTCTACCGTAAGTAAATAAACATTTCATACAACTATTTACTTCAGCAGCTGACAGATCAAAATATTTCAAAATGGTTCAGTGCGCTAAATGTGAAAATACAATTTCTAGAGACGATAAAAACAGTATAATGTGCTCTAAATGTAAGGGAATTTACCACGGCAGGTGCTATAATATACAAGATAAGGACTTGGAAGCACTTAAAAACACGAAAAAAACATGGTTTTGCCACAATTGTGACAAAACTAAAAATTATAATTCAAGCACTGAGAAACCTTCTGAGCCATCGGGATCCGAAATACTCGCAGCAGTAAATAGTCTCGCTGAAGAAATGAAGTCCGTAAAAACGTCTCTAGACAAATACGGAGACTTAAGTTTTGAACTGAACGAAAGAATGTTAAAGATCGAGAATCATTTTGAGGGACAGTCGAAATTCATTGAAGACTTGGTCAATGAAAACAAAAATTTAAAATCAAAAGTAGAGCTGCTCGAAATTAGATTAAACAAAGCAGAGCAGGGGCTTTTGAATAAATCAATGGAAATTCGCGGCATCCCGGTACGCCCAGGTGAGACCGCTACAGCATTAGTAACAAGTATTGGTGCTGGACTCGGCATCAAGCTAAATCTAGAAGATTTTGACCTAGTTGAGCGCCGGAGGCCTAGGAAAGATGACACGCGACCACCGCCTATAATCGCGCGATTTGTCAGGCAATCTCTGAGGGACGATTTAATACGGAGGAGGAGAGTCAAGAGGGACTTCTCAACGCGGGATATCGGCTGGCAGGAGAATGACTCCCACCGGATATACCTAGGCGAGGAGATGACCCCGACCAATAGGCATCTGTATTGGCTCGCCCGTCAGAAGGGATCTGCCGGCAAATTAAAATATGTGTGGTTTGTGGGGGGGCGGGTACGCTGCCGTAAGGAAGATGGCCAACCAGTGATATACATTGACCAGCCTCAGGACTTGGATATTTTTGTCTGACCTTTTGGTAATTATTTCCTGTTTTCGCGTCCTCTATCTACATCTCCTGTTATTGAAATTAACGTATTTTATATTTGTTCTTGTTCTATCAATTATCATTACCAGGTTGGTTTTCGGTTTTTCATTCATTGTCATCACTATATTACTTTTAATTGGTTAACATTCATTTTTTCAATTATTTCCATTTGTTTATATTATTATTATTATTTTTTTTTTTCATTACTTGTTTATCTTCTTACCATTTGCTCGTTCTCGACTATTCTTATACATTTAACTGTTACTACCTTTACCTTTACTTTATCTTATTATATGTATCTACTTTTACATGTATTTTTTTTTTTTCATATAACTATTATTTATCATTTTTTCAGAAAAAATTAATTTTTCTGCCAGCTTATGTAAAGTTTTGTCCATGTTTTAGTAATGTTTTGACAAACCATAATGTGTCTGCTAATTATTACTTATTAAGATCTTTGTACGAAGTAATAATGTTATTTTTTCTCGATGTTTTAAATTTCCTAAAGTTAAGCACATTTATGTTATTCCACTCTTTTTACGTCTTAATTGACAATACAATGATTATTGTTCCTATAAATTCCAATTCGAAATTTCCATTATCTTTCGAAGTAAAATTTTCCTTCCTTTATCCCAATGTATAATATATTACTGACATGTCACGTTAACTCTCAATCCCTCCCAGCACATTTCGATGAATTCTATGACTACTTTCTCCATAACACCTACCACATCATTGCCGTTTCTGAAAGCTGGCTTAAGCCATATATTCCCTCCTCTTCCGTATCTATTCCTGATTACACCCTCATTCACCATGATCGGATGGATCGAACTGGTGGAGGTATTGCCTTATATGTCCGAGACAATCTGAGGGCAAAAATTCTTCTAAAATCCAGCTCTCCTGATATTCCACACCCAGAATACATGTTTACTGAAATCTCCTCTGAATCATTTTCTCTACTTTACATCATAGTTTACCGCCCTCCTCAGGCCAAATTCGACCCTTCATTCGAATCATCCCTTTTCACTTATGTTCCTTTATATAATAATATCATCATAGCTGGTGACTTCAATACTAACCTTCTCTCAGATTCGCCTGATAAGATTTATCTAATGGACTTGGTGTATTCCCTTCATCTTTTTACAGTACCTTTCCAACCAACTCATCATACCCAGTTCACAGATACATTAATTGACCTCATGTTTGTTGACTCTCCTAAAAACCTATTATCCTTCTCTCAAAATCCAGTACCTTTCCTTTCATGCCACGATCTAATCCAAATCTCTTATGAGATATCTGTTCCTACTCTTATTCCCAAGAAAATATCTTGGCGAAATCTTGAACTCATAACCCCAGATAGAATAGAACCTCTACTTGACTCCCTATCCCATTCCATTGAACCCATCTATTTCCTATCCTCAATTGACGAAATGGTGGAATGCCTCACATCGAACCTTTATACTGTCCTTAATCATCTTGCCCCTCTCAAAACCTCAATTATCCGACGACTGCCAGCTCCATGGATAAACCCCGACATTAGAAATCTGATGAAGCGAAGAGATGCTGCCAGGAGACGCTTCAGGCGAACTAGACATTCAGAAGATTATTCATCTTTTAAACTTCTTCGAAACCTTACCCAGTACTCTTTACGCCGTGCTAAAGCGCAGTATTTTCATAGTATTCTATCCCAAGCTCCTGATCCTAAATCTCAATGGAAAATTTTGAGAAAATTTTCAGTATCCAGTTCCAAACCTGATGACAACTATCCAGTCACTCCAGATGAACTTAATTCCTATTTTGCTGACCCCCACCCTAATGAAATCCCTGTAAACACCTTATCCTATTCTATTCCTCAAACCCTATTCAATTCTAATAACTTTTATTTTATTAATATCTCACCTAATGACCTAATCGATTCAGTCTTTAAATCTCATACCAACGACTGCGGCTTGGATCAAATACCTTTAAAAATAATAAAACTCTGCCTTCCTGTTATCTTGCCTGCCCTGCTCCACATATATAATTTCTCCTTACAAAGCTCCATTTTTCCTACAGCTTGGAAAAAAGTCCTTGTCCGTCCATTGAACAAAGTACCTTCTCCTACTTCAGTTTCCCACTTCAGACCTATATCAATCCTATCAAATTTATCCAAACCATTAGAAAGATTAGCACATTCCCAACTCGCCTCCTTTCTTGAATGTAAAGCCCTCCTTAATCCTTTTCAGTCAGGCTTCCGTTCCGGATATTCCACGCAATCTGCTTTGGTAAAAATTACCCAAGACCTTTATTCCTCCTTAGACCAACAGAATACTACGATCCTGATTCTATTTGATTTTTCAAAAGCTTTTGATTCTGTTGACCATACAATCCTTCTCTCCAAACTCCATAACCTCTCAATATCTAATAGTGCGTTAAGCTGGCTTCTTTCCTTTTTATCCAACCGTTTCCAAACAGTAATTATACCTGGAAAACCTCACTCATCTTCACTACCACTCTCGCGAGGAGTCCCCCAGGGATCTTCTCTTTCACCTACCCTATTTTCTATTTATGTTAATGACTTACCGAATCGCATCCACTACTCCCAATATCATCTTTATCCTGACGACTTGCAAATATATTTATCATTTCATCCTTCAAATATGCTAGAGGCGATTTGTAAGCTACAGAAAGACATAGATAGCACTAACCTTTGGGCAGTGGAGAATAAATTAAGTCTGAATCCTGAAAAAACAAAGGCTATCCTCATTGGGTCAAAACCTCACCTAAAAGCTCTTCCCTACTATCCACTGCTTTTCCTCAAAAAACCGTCCAATTCATTTCCAAAATTCCATTAAAAATCTGGGAATAACTTTCGACCAACATCTTACTTGGAATAACCATATCTCTCAAATCACGAGGAAATCCATTTTTATTCTTAAGCAACTCTCACATTACCGTGATTTATTACCATTAAGTACTCGAAAACTTTTAGTATCATCACTCATTTTCCCTAACTTTGACTACGGATGCACAGTATATGGAGGACTGTCTGAAGAGATCGAGATGAGATGTAAAAGAGTAATGAACTGTTTTATTAGATTTATTTTCGGGATCTCCAGACGCTCTCGCATATCTCATAAGTATTCTGAAATTGGTTGGCTTTACCCCAGTTTTCGACGTCAATACTTCCTGGGTGCTCTCATATTCCAAACCTTAAAAACCAAAAAACCCGCCTATATCCATGACCTCCTTACTCTGCGCTCCTCCGTTCACCTTTTAAATACTAGAACCCAACCCATCAACCTATACACTCCGGCTCATCGAACTGCATCCTTCGAGAAATCCTTTATTATCCGTGCTTCCTCTTTATGGAATTCATTGCCCATCACAATTCGAAAAAGCTCCACTCTTACTTCCTTTAAACAACATCTATTTCTTTACCTCCTGAATCTTCAATCTTCCGAGCAAATGTAAAACATGAATATTTAAGTTATATACATTATAATAGTACACATAAGATGTATCCTATTACAAGTTTCCTTAATTCATTTTTGTAACTCATAATTTAATTACTAATCAATTTTTATTATTATTTATTATTATCATTTATTATAATTAATTATCATAGCCAGACGATTGTTCTATGTATTGTACTCGTTTTGTTATTCTTAGGGGACAAGTTGTCCCAGAATATAGTTCATTTTTCTTCCTAAAAAAAAAAAAAAAGTTTATGCATTGAAGGATGGCCTTCAGAACACATGGAGGTCTGTGTTTGCTTCTAAACATATCCCTCCCCACACCATAACCGACACTCCTCCGAACTGTTCTGTGCCTACAACATTGCACTGAGCGTAGCGTTCTCCTTATTTTCTCTAGATTCTAGCTCGACCATCTGAAGCATGTAGGCCAATTCTAGACTCACCTGAAAAGAGAATAGAGACCTAATCAGCTTCAGTCCAGGCAACATGTTCTCGAGCAAAACGGAGTCGAGCTGCTCTCTGAGCTGCAGTGAGGAGTGGGCCGGAAGCAGGAATATTAGAGTGTAGATTCATGTCAGCTAGGTGTCTACTTATTGTATGCACGGAGACATCCACACATCGAGCAACATGAAGCCGATGGCAAGTAATTACAGATGTCTGGAAGCGGTTCCTTAGAGTCTCCATTTTAATAAATCGATTATAAGCTTGGTTTGTTACCTCCTCGAGTAGCTGCTTGTCTCCCGGTACCTCTGGATGTATTAAACCAAAATTGGAGATTTAGGTTTAAAACCACTGGCCTCGTTGTTTGCGGGATATTACAAGTCACGGCTTAAAAAATCGCGTGAAAAGAAAAGTGGTCCTGGAATATCAGTCTTCAAACCTAAATGTAACAGTAGCGGATATAGAAAATAAAATTCACAACTTGAAAAAGTCATTCAGCCGGGAGCCGAACCTAAGTCCTTCTGTGAGCACTTCGCATGTCACATACATCAACGTGTTCACTTTTTTTTTTATTTGTAATTAACACAAAACAAAAATTAATTCCATACTAAACAATTTCCTTCATGGTGGACTGCGAAGATGAGGCTCAGAAATTCACATCATATTTTTGACGCTAGACGAGGTAAAGATCGACGTTTATAGACGAGATCATCAATAGATAGGTTGCGCAACGCGATTTCCGGTCTCGCCTTTAGACGGTAAATGGTCTATAGACGAGACAAGGGTGACCGCATAGCTTTAAGAACGTCGAAAGATCAAAATCGCACAATATGTCTACCAGTGTGGACCAGGCTTTTATAATTTTCATAAATCGTACGAACACAATTAAATTTCACCTTTTTTTCATTTATTTCTTTTTGTTATTTCTTTTCCTTATATGGTACCCCCATATAAGGACTGTTTATTTCTATTTTAACATGTTCCATGCCTTATAGGCATACTACATGTTTCACAATGTTACTATAAAGCTTAGCATGATTAGTTTAGCATAACGTAGTAAGATAACAAAAAATATAAAAAAAAAAAAAAAAAAAAAAAAACATAAGCCAACAAGAAACGACCTCCGCTGCCCATCATTTGTCAGTTTCACCTTATTATCTCCTAAAATAAATTATTTGAAGACCGTTGCGAAATGAAAGGTGGTTATCATTTTCTAAAATAGAAAAATTCCTTGTCTCATTCTATATTTCATATTGATAAAAGCGAGAATCTTGTCAGACGTTATGCCTTGATTACGGGCTTTATCGCAATTGAACATTCAGTGTACTGAAAGCTTTGGTCTCATTTGAGAGAAGACACTGGATGCACTGGAATGTCGAAGGATTGCATTGTCGAGGAATTCTTCCTATCAGTATCCAATGTATCAAAATGGTTCGGTTTATTTCCTTTCTTCATCAATAGAGATGGGTTCTTTCATATATCATTCCAAAAAGCGATTTTATCGATTACGATTATTATTTTAACATTGATTCCATTTTTTATTTATGTCGATATATTAGATCTTATGTATTCAACTATGTTTTCCGTAGCCTTTGAAATTGCCTTACCTATTCAGGGTTTTTATTTATTTTTATCGCTTGCCGAATTATTTTACAGATTGCCTGACTTTAACAAAGTAATTGATAAACTGAATTTGGTGTGTAGTGTAAGTTTCCCAAAACTGGATATTGGAGTTCTAACTTCTGAATCTTGCCTCATTATTAATATTTGTTTTTTTATTTTCGCATTTGCGAGTGAGATGTTAGCACTGTACGGTTCAAAGATATTAAGTATGAAAACATTCATGTTAGAAACTTCTTTATACCTACAGCTGTTGCTGATAGTCATTGTAGTCGCTAGGTCTCCGGGTTATGTTGATATAGTAACGTCACTCTTGAAGCAATGTAACGCAGAGCTTTTATCTTCATCAGCATCAACGACGACAACATTTATAAAGAGGCTGGAAAGATTGGCCTGGGCCCACGACCAGCTGTGTGCTTGTGCTACGATCATCTCAGATATCCACGGCTTTCAGATAAATTTTATTACGAATATTTGCGTTTATAATACCGTTTTTTCTATTTATCAAAATATCACGCGAATATTTAATGGTTCATACATAGTAGTTCAAATTGGGGGCGACATTTTCTGGTGTATCCTTTATTTTAAACTGATATGGAGTATTGTAGCATCTTGTGAGAAGTGTAAAACTGAGGTAATTCTTATTCTTTAACTTTATTTACTTTTTTTTTATCATTTTATTTTATAGAAATCAAGCAATATTAATTTGTATTGAGGAGTTACATTTTATTGTGCTGCATTCCAGGTAACATAATTCAAATTTTAACTAACGATAATTATCGGAAACAAGGTAGTAACACTCAGTCATGACTGAGGATTACTAACTTGTTGCAATGGCTCCCGGCGCTAAAATAAGGCAAAACAACAAACAACTAAAATAAAGGTTGAAAACGAAAAGTTTTGTATTTTGAACTCACTATATTCGTGCGGAGAAAGTAAGCGATGAAGTTACTGTGCTCATTAAGAGCCACATTTCGTCCTTTCCCCAGCAGGAGAATCATTGCCTACGCTAAGAATCTTTCTTATTCTTCTTCTTTCTCTTCCTCCTTAGTGCTTTTGAGCGTAGAGTTGCTTCTTCTGTCCAGCCATACCAACTCTCCCGATCGCAAGCCAACGCCCTCATTGCATTCCAGTTTTCGCCTCTCTCCCCTCCCACCTTGGAGATGTAGTCACTCCATTGAGTTCTGGTCTCCCTTTGGGACGTTTTCCTGTTCGTCTGACCTCAAATTAATTTCTTGCGTCCCGGTCCTTATTTATCCGGCACCACCTAAGTTGCCTTTTTTCAAGGATATCCTTTAGAGAGACAACCCCTATATCTTCTCTAGTCCTATCATTCCTGGTACGATCCATTCTGGTTCGGCCCGCTACTTTCCTAATTTCGCTATTTCCGCTGCAGTAACTCTTCTTAGACGATTACCTAATGGTACCCAGATTTAAGTTCCATGTAGGAGGGTAGGTAGGTAAACAGCTTTGAAGATATGTAGCTTAACATTTTTCTCTACCTCCGTTTTCTCTATAACTGTGTTGCATAGGTGGTAGTAACTTATACTTTAAGCGGTAGTTTAATTACTTGTTTTATTCCATGAGGCAAAAATGTCGATAAATCAAAAAGTAATGTAATTAATGATGTTTCCTAGTACTTCTATCAAAAATTCAGAAAAGAGTCATTTGACCGGTCAGGGTAGTATTAGTGTTTAACATAAAAATAGTTTTAAGCACAATAAGAAGACTAATAATAAATAATAATAAGGCTATTCACTTGAATAAATTATTGTTACTCCTTTCAAATCAGATGTGCATAGTCGTGTTTTTTCTTATATCACTGCTCAAAAATATAAATTTTGGTGCAAGAATCATTTCGATATCATTTTTTAAACTCGAGATATTAAATAAATTGTTTTAATGATCATTCATTTTTCTCGTCTTCTATGGTCCATTAGTCGGAACGGCAACATACATGTCTAATATACTTATCCAGGAACCACCAAAAAAAGATCCGCGAGAGACAGTGTGTCCTCCTCCCCTTGTTAATCTCATATTATTATGTTTTTTTTCTGTGACAGATGTCACAATATTCATTAGAGTTGGACTTATCATTCATTTTGATAGTGGCCCCACGTTCCACTGTAGCACTATCATTGTGACATATAATGATTACAGTAATAACGAACTTTGAACCATCATATAAATGACCTGTATTGTTTTTGTTATACATCGCTCGAGAGAGTCCTCCTCGCATAACGCAATGTACGACGACACTATAATAGAAAAGTCTGTATTTTCGGTGTTTGGAAAATGTAAACAGTTCGGAATGTTCCCCTTTACCATCAACAAGGACAGGGTTTTTAAATTGTCGATAATAAAAGCAATTCTATCTTCTTGTATTTTTGTTAGTTGCATTATTTTTACTGTAGTGGATAATGATTTCTTGATTGAGGGCAGTTCAACGCTGGATATGCTTGTTTATTCTTTCACTCTATTCATTCATAACACTTACCCATTTGTGTCTATTGCCACATTATTTTACAGATTGAAAGAATTTAATGCATCAATTATCAAACTGAAGTTGGCTTGTAGTGTAGTGTTACCATTCCTGAATTCGGAAATTTCATACCCTAAAATTTCTTTCTTCTCCAATATTTTCTTAGTGAATTTGGTTTTTATTTTTAAATTTATACCATGTTTTTCAAATTCGTCATCAAAGGAATGCAACACGGGAACTTACGCAACCCAAGCTCACCGCTACGGACAGTTGCTCCTGCTAATAATACTGATTGATGGGTTCTGTGGGTTTGTTAACATTGTAACGTCACTGCTTAAGTTTTGTAACGATGAGCTTTCAATTTTGTCTTCATCAATGACGTCATCGATAAAGAACCGACTGGAAAAATTGACCTGGGCGCACAACCAGCTGTGTGCTAGTGCTTCCATCATCTCAGATATCTACGGCTTTCAAATGTTACTTTTTATAAACATTAGCATATTTGTTATAGTTTCATCTACTTTTCTTTTAATTATTTTGGTGATTAGCGATTCATGTACCATTTCCATGATTGGGTTAACCATCTGCGTTGTTGTGCTATATTCTAATTTAGTATTGAGCATTGTGACGGCATGTGATGAGTGCAACATTGAGGTAAATCGAGTCAATATTTAAATCATATATTGTATAGAAACTAATTAATTTTATTTTATTTGAATTATATATAGATTTGTTAACAATCGTATCAAATTTACTCACTTGATATTTTCCTTTTTGAGTGATATTATTGTATGATAAAAAATATTTTTTATTTCAACTTATTTCATAAATTTTTTTTTTATTCCACCAAATGTAGCAGATATGAAATGATGAAGTACAAGACTTTATTAACCTGTGTCAAACCTAAGTAGAAGAAAGATAAACCCGTTCTTCACAGCGATCTTCACCCACCGGCAGATGATTTTCTTTTTCCTTTTTCACCTCTGCCTTCACCGAGGAATTTTGAAGCACCGGCAGCAGGAGACGTCTCTCAAGTATTTCATGTCCTATTTTTCACCGTGAACAAATAACACCATACTAACTGATTCAAAATTTTCTCTTAATTAAAAATTCTCTGTTTTTAGTTTCGTACATGAAATTCCATTTCTCCATTAGTTTTACTCTCTCTCTCTTTTTTTTTTTTTTTTTTTTTTTTTGTATAATTATTTTATTTATATTTACCAGGTATGCAAGTTTAAAATGTCGTTTTAATTCCAATAGAATGCGCTCTTAGCCTATTGAAGGATTTGCTTATCTCTAAACGCTATTTTGTTTGTTAGTCATTTGTTTACAAAAGTCAGTTGTTTTTAAGTCGTTTACGTGGACGTATCATACCTTTCTTTGGTGTTAAAAATGTCTAATTTTAAGCCAAATAAAGAGCATTTGCGGCATGTCATGATTTTCTTATTTAATCAAAAGAAAAAGGCATCTGAATGTCATCGAATTCTTGTTGAGACTTATGGCGATGTTGCTCCAACCGTCAGGACATGTGAACGTTGGTTTCAAAGTTTCAAACGTGGTGATTTTGATGTTACTGATCAAAAACGAGAAAATCGACCAAAAAAGTTTGAGGACTTTGAATTGCAATCTTTATTAGACGAAGACAATACCCAAACCCAACAAATGATGGCAGAAGTTGAATGTCACTAGGCAAGCCATTTCCGATCGCCTGAGAGCTATGGGAAAGATTCAAAAGGTTGGAAAATGGGTTCCACATGAATTGGACGAACGACAGATGGAAAAACGAAAAACTGTGTGTGCGAAATGCTGCTTTTACGCCACGAAAGAAAGGGTTTTTTTCATCGAGTTGTAACTGGCGATGAAAAATGGATTTATTTTCAGAATCCCAAAAAAAAAAAAATCATGGGTAACGCCAGGACAACCATCCACATCGAGTGCAAGACCGGATCGTTTTGGGAAGAAGACAATGCTGTGTGTGTGGTGGGATCAGAAGGGAGTAGTCTACTACGAGCTTCTCAAACCCGGCGAAACAGTCAATACCGAGCGCTACCGACAACAAATGATCAATTTGAGTCACGCATTGATCGAAAAAAAACGCCCAGAATGGGCTCACAGGCACGCCAAAGTCATTCTTCAGCAAGATAACGCTCCTGCACATTCAGCCAGATTGACTAAGGAAACGATTTCTTCGCTTGGTTGGGAACTCCTACCCCACCCGCCGTATTCACCTGACCTGGCGCCTTCTGATTATCACCTCTTCTCATCGATGGGACACTCATTGGCGGAGCAACACTTCAACAATTTCGAAAACGTACGAAAATGGCTCGATGAATGGATTTCAAATAAAGATGAAGCATTCTTTTGGAATGGTATCCATATATTGCCCGAGAGATGGACAAAATGTGTAGAAAGCGAGGGTCAGTACTTTGAATAAAATATATTATACTTTTTTTTAAATTACTGTGTATATATTTTAAGAAATAAACGACAATTTAAACTTGCATACCTGGTATAATTATATAGATTTACACTCCTATAATTATTTTTTTTTGATTAATCATTTATTTAATACTTCATTGGGTTTTCCCAATCTTCACACACACACACACACACACACACACACACACACACACACACACACAAAATTAGTATTTTATTTAATAATTCTTGCCATCGTTCAGCTGATTAGTTTAACCAGCGCTCACCTTTGATAGTGATTTGTTTTCAAATAAGAATAACCCTCCTCCCCCAACATATTTTGGTCCTCTGGGCCGGATATATACGGTTAAATTTCATATGGGCACTCAACATCGAGGATCCTTAGTATCCGTCCACTAATCTACTTTATATTATTCTGTCCCGTATATATTCCGTTTATTATTCTTTTTAAAATTATTTTCTATATATATTTTCTAATTTTATTGAATAGATTACATTTTTTAAGGAATTTGAGAATTATATCTATATAATTACTTTTATCACCAAAAATAGCTGGGAGGTTTCTTTGTAGTCTCACTTCCTGAAATAGTAGAAACGAATCTTTAATTGTACATTATTGCATGTAACGCACTTCGGTGGACTGCAATTTATTATAAGGCAATCGTGGGTAATTCGGGTATGGCCTATTCCGTTTAAGTCTTGTTATAACAACTTCTCTTCTATTCTTGTGATCGGAGCTTTTCCATATTTTTATTTCTGTTTTTAATTTGTTTTGACCATCTATGTCTTCCCAAAGCTGGTTCCCCATTTGACTCGATGTTTTAAATTGTAGCAGATGTCTGTTGAGGTGTATATACTCGTATATGTAATATATGTTGTCTTTAATGTTGCTTATTTGGCTGTTTCAATGCTTTTGATCCCAACCTGAGATGGAATCCAAATTAGCAATACATTCTTATGCAGATTTTTTACCAATTACGCATAAATTTGGACATTCTGAATAAAGTGGTTTTTGATATAAATATGTTTTATTGGCATTCGAGCATATTTATGGAGTCCGTGCATATTACGAAAATGTCTTCTCTACATGTAATATAGCGCCGCACTAATATAATAACATTTTTAGGTGATTTAGAATTTTTTATTTATTTTTTTTTAATTTAGCCTAAGTCGGGGAGTAAATTTACTGATCTGTAATAGGCTAGCTGAGTGCCATTGTTTGCGGGTTTCAAAAGCGGGGAAGAGCGTGGCTTGTTTCCATGGCTCTGGAAAGTACCGCAGCCTGAGATATGAATTTTAAAGATTGCATAAGTAGTTCATCCCTCACCGAAGCTGTTTCGATGATATAGTTTGTGTCCCACTATGCCCTGGGACATCGTTTCCCCTCGAACGACTTCGTACAAATACTTATATTAACATGTTTTACCGCATTGATTTAAGTTGACATTAGAGTGGTCCATACTGCCCTTTTTCTATAGTAATCTCATACAAATTAGGTTAGTGATTAGGAGACTATGGGAGTTTTCACAGAGCTTCCCAAGTACTATGTGAGATCAAATTGTGATTGATGAATATTTATGCTGCAACTTATTTACTTATATTTAAAACAAATATTAGCTGCGCAAACTTGCATACAAATTCACACGACTGTTTTTTGTTTTTTCACTCATGTAAAATATTCAAACCTTGTGTATATACTTCAAAAACTATCTGAACAGGGAAGAAATTAAAGAAGAATTGAAGAAAAATAGTTTAAGTTTTCTGTCAAATGTCGAAAAGCGATGACAAGCTGCGTCACTTAGCCTTAATAGTTATACACCTTTATCGTTTTATCGTTTGGTCATGTTAGCCACCCTAGAAAACTTTTTGAAAGTTCCAAATTAATGAAGTCCAAGAGGTTGGTAAAAATGTATTCCGTAGATGAACTAACACTTGCGGCCAAAACGAAACTGAATATCACAGGTAAACAAAGTGCTGCTCATGTTGTTCATAGGTTAACGGGACTTTCTCCAAACTACAGGCAAATTTGAGTCCCCCCCTCATTAAAATTTAATGAAGTAAACTTCATTGAAAATATTGTTTCTAAAACGATTAATTTTATATGAATTTATGATAGTAACTGAAATTATTTGGAATTTTATCGTTTTAGGGTTACATTTTTAGGTTATTCTACGTCGTTTAACATTGTCGTGGCCTGTCCCTATGCTTGGATTTACAATTATGTAAATAATTATTACTTGATAGGGCGAAACTAACGCAACTAATGGGTAGTAATATTAAACTACAATAGTGGAAGAAAGTGGAAATGTACTTTTCAGGATTATAATACCAAAGAAATCAATCCCCGAGTTATTTTACTGTTGTCCCCGTGAATTTTTAACATTGGCGTGTCATTACAAACAAAGTGATGAAAAAAGTATTCGTAAGGAATTTTTGAGTATTTATTTGCAATGGCAGGTAGCTGTTTCTCGTCGACGCATCAGTTCGTAACTGATTGGTAGCTCGAAATTTGCCTGTATTTTGAGAATCACCCATTTCAGAGCTTCCCAAGTATTTCGGGATCCATACTTATAATTTCGTGAGTATAGTTGCGCTTCTTTCAATATAATGAATAATTATTATTTCTGTGGCAGACGTCTCCATATCTATTTCCTTTGGTTCCATAATTCATTTTGATGATGGTTTCAATCTCCTATATAACTCTGTAATTTGTGACGCATCATGATTATAGGGTTAAAGAAAATCGAATCTTCATATACTCATCATGAAATTGGTTCTGATACACAATATCATTTGAGAGTTTCCTTAAAACGTTACAGAATGAGTGACGAAATTATTATTGTTGTGTTTGGATCGTTCCCCTTTACAATCAACAATGACAAGATCCTTGAGTTGTCATTAAAAAGGGCAGTCATATCTTTTGTAATTGTTGTTATGTCCATTGTTTTTACAACACTAGATTATGACATCTTAGTTTCAAAAAGATCAATACTATTTGTCTGCGTATGTTCATCTGCTTTAGTTATTCAAAACATTTTCCCATTGGTGTCCATCGCTGGACTACTTTTTCAATTGAGGGACTTTAATGAAGTCATTAAAAAACTTAAGCATGCATATGGTGCTTTGATCCCAGTTCTCAACTTAGAATTACCATCCTCAATTACTCATCGCCTTAGCAACGTTTTATTCCTAATAATGATGTTTATGAATGAACTATGGTTATGTCTTTCAGGCTTGTACATTTCACCGCTCTCTACAGTCGCTGGTTATAATAATTCTAATTACAGATGGATTCTGTGGTTTTGTTAGCATTGTCACGTTACTGTTTAAGTTATGTAACGATGAACTTTTATCTGCATCAATGAAGTCAACGATGAAACACAGGCTGGAAATATTGGCCTGGGCCCAAGACCAGCTGTGTGCTTGTGCTTCCATCATCTCGGACATATACGGCTTTCAGATATTTCTTATTGTAAGCATATGCCTTTTTATTGTTGTTTCTTCTACTTTTTTTGATATCTTTTTCATAGTCTGTGGTTCACGTAACATTTTTATTATTTCTTTAACCGTCAGCTGGATTTGTATTTATTCGAATTTACCTTGAACGATCGTTGGAGCTTGTCATAATTGGAGAATTGAGGTAATCTTTGTAAATATTTTAAATTATTATAGGTTTACTTTATTTTTATTTTTTTTTTTTTTAGTATCAATATATATTTATTTTTTATTGACTCTTTATCTATTGATACTTTAACTAGAGCAGGAATAACGCGTTACTAAGTTACTAAGTTAATCGAGCCGGAGTGGGAAAAAGAAGGTATATTACGTGAGACCCGCAAGAAAGGAATATCAACTGGCACAGAAAAAAATCGAACCGTCTGATGATTTTTTGCCACTGGCCTCTATTAAGGATGCTGAAATGGATATGTTATGGGACTTGATCAAAATTTATTATACAAGTTCTTATAGTAAATTTAACCAGCTTTCAGATGGGGAAAAAATGAATAGAACCAAAATTATACAGAATATTGTTATCTACAAGTTCTGTAACCTTCTTGATTGATGGCCGATGGATAGAAATCGAGATATTTGAAAAAACTGATTTTTGTGAATTGTTGACCTTGAATATCTAATTATGCTAACATGACTTTTTACCACTTGTTTATAAGACCAAAAAAAAGGTATATGCAAAAATTCAGCTTCATTGGTTCATTTCCGAGATTTGCTGTATAAAACGCCTTATTTGACTGGGCTATCATTACATTTACCGCTATACGTTTTTACCATCTGGGCTATTTTTTAATATTTTTTATCTCTAAATCGTCCTCCATGTTCATCTAACACTGCTCCTAAGTTAAAATTCAAATAGGAATGCAAAAAATGAATTTCGGAGAACAAGTTGCAAACCTTGGCCTTAAATGATAAAAGCAATCTTCATCAATGTCATTTATGTTACAAAGCCTAATACTTATGCTCTCCAAATGTCTTCATTTTGTAATACAAATATAAAAGGTTCAAAATCAATTTTTTTTTTTAATTTTTTGTTAAAGCTTTCAATGATAAAAAAAATTGTCATTGACTTACTTTCCAGACTGATGGATAACTGGAGCGTTATTCTCAGTATAAAGCAAACCAATGGGAATATCCTCGAAGGCCCAATAAAAATAAAAAGAGGAATATATCAAGGAGACTCTTTGAGTCCAACATGGTTCTGTTTAGCACTCAATCCTCTCAGTGAATTACTAAATTCTTCAAAAAAAGGATATCCTTTAAATGTAAAAACTGGACCCGTCATCTCCCCCCAGTTTCTATATGGATGATTTGAAATTGTATGCCACAAATGAGAGAGACATGAAAACATTACTGGAATTGGTTGTAGGATTCAGTAATGATATAAAAATGACATTCGGTCTTGAGAAATGTGCTACATTAAAAGCTGTACGTGGCGAACTAAAAGAAAGTGAAGGTATAGGGCTATCTAATAATACTAGGATAACCAATTTATCTGAAGACGATGAGTACAAATATTTGGGTCCAATAGAGCTTCTGAAGTTCAAAAAAAACGCTAGGGAACGGTTTGAAGAAAAATTTAAAAGAAGGATTAAATACCTCCTCAACACACAACTGTCTGGTGGTAACATAATAAAAGCTATAAATACGTGGGCCCTTCCCGCGTTAATTTATAGTTTTGGAGTTCTTAAGTGGTCAGATACAGACCTGCAGGCCATTGACAGGTATGTAAGAGTGGAAATGGTCCGTACAAGAAAACGGCACCCAAAATCCTCAGTTAGCAGACTTTACATTCCCAGGAAGCAAGGTGGCAGGGGACTCTTGAATGCTCATGGGATGTGCAGACGTATTGAGAATGACCTAAGAAATTATTTCAGCACACATCAATCACTTAAATTCAGAGCAATTAGTGTTATGGATCGAGACCATACAGCTCTCAGCTTGGCAAGGGATCACGATAAAGAAGAACCAACAATCCAAGCAGTAATAGAAGAATGGAAATCAAAATCGCTCCATAGTAGATATTATTTTTCACTTATGGAAGAAACCATAAATTTGGAATCGTCTACCAAATGGCTGGCAAATGGGAAACTGTTCCCTGAAACTGAAGGGTTCATAATGGCGATACAGGACCAATCGATTCCTACCAATGTTTACAGGAGACGAATTTGCGGAGAAAATATCTCAGAAAAATGCCGCCTTTGTAAACAAAGTCCGGAATCAATATAACACCTGGCATCTGGATGTACTGGTCTTGCAGGTACAGAGTACCTTCGCAGACATAATCATGTAGCAGGAATCCTACATCAAGAACTTGGAAAGATGTATGGAATGATAAAAGAAATGGTTCCTTATTACAAATATAGGCCAATAAGAATAATGACGTCAGGGAGGTATAAACTATTTTGGGACGAACAAATAATAACGGACCATACGGTTCTCCACAACAAACCTGATATATTAGTAATGGATCTGGAAAAAAAAAGGAAGCAAAGATATTTGAGATTGCAATACCAGTAGATGACAACATACAAAAGACCATCTCCACGAAAATATGAAGGTACCAAGAACTAGCTGGTGAGTTGAAGACTATTTACAACCTTCAAAAGATTTCAATCCTGCCAGTAATAATATCATGCAATGGCCTTATACCTCAAACGACAGTGCAATCCTTCAAAGATGGAGGAATTTCGTTGAAAAAATTAGAAGATGCACAAATGGCAGTCCTACTTGACACAGCATCAATAATAAGAAAAACTCTTAATATATAAACTTTTGGTTGGTACTAAACCCCCAAACGTTTACATCACCACTCATGTGTGTTTCAATGAATAAACAATAATAATAATAATAATAATATATATATATATATATATATATATATATATATATATATATATATATATATATAGGTATATGTATATATATTAATAAAAAGCAGCAGAAAATTTAAAATCAATTGTATACACTTTCTGTGTATATTTAGAGAACACATACATACATGTCCATGTCCTTGGAGCTGTACATGGACAACAGCATTATTGGAATTGATTGTCTTGCGCATTATTGAGCAATATTTTTATATATATATATTATATTATATTAATATATTTCCTTTATATATCACCATGAGACACTCGCTATTTTTTATATTTTCACTTAGTGAAAGGTAACACTTTATCCATTATGATCAAGTCTATAGCTCCATATGTCAATCATCCCTACAACACCGTAATTTGTAATAAAATGATGACAGTGCTAAAGGAAATCGATATCTATAACTTTATAAATTTAGTAAGTCAATGTCCTTCGAAAGAACACCCCACAGATATCAAAATGTACAGCGATTGTATTATTGAGAAATCAGTTCTCTTGGTATTTGAGAAATCGAAACTATTCGGTGTTTTCCCCTTTAAAATCAACAGAGAAAGATTATTTCAATTGTCTATACAAAGAGCAGTTCTAACTTCTATAATAGTTGTTGGTTCCTTTGTTTTCACAACCCTAGATCCCTCTTTTTCGCTTCAAGTCAACAAAACATCACTTTTTGTCTTAGTTAGGTCAACTACATTAGTTATCCATAATATTTACCCATTAGTATCCATTGCCGAATTATTTTACAGATTGAAAAACTTTAATGAAGGCATTTCAAAACTGAAGGAGGTGTGTAGGGTATTGTTCCCAGTCATCAGAAAAGAATTTTCATATCCTTCTACTGCATTCTGTTTTAGCATTTTATACATGATAGTCATTATCATATATAAACTCTTACTTGCGTATTTGATTAATTCGTTTAATTTGGGCATATGCATGACCCTTGTTCTCCGTGCAGGGCAGTTGTTGCAAGTGATTATACTGATCGATGGATTTTGTGGGTTCGTTAACATCGTCACGTCACTGTTTAAGTTGTGTAACGATGATTTCTTGATGTTACCTGAAGCAATGACATCAATGAAAAAGAAGCTGGAAACATTAACCTGGGCCCACGATCAACTGTGTACTTGTGCTGTGATCATCTCTGATGTATACAGCTTTCAAATTCTTCTTATAGTAAACACTTGCCTTTTTGTTGTCGTTACAACTGCCTTTTATGGAATCAATTCGATTGTCAGTGATTCAAGCAACATCGTTATAATTGTGTTAACAATAAGCTATGTTTTATTTTATTCTAGTTTCACTTGGAGAATCGTGGCATCGTGTGATAACTGCAGAATTGAGGTAATTAGTGTTAATAAAGCGTTAAATAATATTTCCCCCATTGAGTTACCCTACAGGTTATCAACCCATTCAAGCCAGAGTGGGATAGCTGAGACGCATTTACTGGGACCACCTCGAAATAAGTATCAACTGAATAAACAACTGAAAGTAACAATGAAACAAAAAGTAACAACTGAAAGTGGTGGAAATCGAACCCTTCCAACACGCTATTACAGCATGCCTCCCCTCCCCCCCTTCCCCCCCCCCGTGAGTAATATATTTGTAGTATAAGTATTTCAACAATAACTTGTAGGTAGGAGGGAGGAATTGACTGGTTTTGTTTAAATAATAAATAATAAGTTTGTTTAAAGTTGAAATAATAAGCGACTATTGCTACCCCCTCTAGATTTACCGTCTTCTGGTTGGGGCCCAAAAATAAAATATTTAATATTTAAATTTATAAAATATCTGTTTTTTTCATATGTTAAAAATTAATAATCAATATGTACTTCAATACTATTATATAAAAGCACCAGCCATTTTTCATTTGTTATCAGTAACCTCGAAAACTACTGAACCAATCTGTACCAAATTTTAACTTCATCATCTTCATAGTACAAGGGAGGTTGAACAACAATAACATTTACAGATACTCAACTAAATTGTCATTAAGAAAGCGATAAATATTCGCGCAGTGATTATCGACCGATAAGTGGCGAGCGCTATTCAGCACGAGAGTTTACATTGTTAGTGTTATCGAAAGCTTGAAATCGTCAATAAAGTTTACTTATTTTCAATTAAATTGTTATAAAAAAATTAAATATATTGTGCAACATGTGGGTCACAATTAAGTCAACCATATAGCAGATGTTACCGGTCCATCTGGATTTCAAACTCACATATCTACTATATATTTGTCAAATACCACTCACTTACTTAACACGAAATCTCAGAAACTACCGAACGGATTAGAATGAAATTCGATATGTAGCTTCCTCTAGGGCCGTAGGTGCTCGCTAAGAAAGGAATTTAAAAAAAATCAGCCTGGGTCGCGGCTATTCGCGAAAAATGCGATTACAATTTTAATTGGGTGCATAATTCATTTCATTTGATGAGATATGTTAAAAAATAGGTTAGATGTTTAAGCCGCACACTTTGACCACAAATTAAGTTCCTTATAGTTGTAAACAAACAAAAACACGATCGATGTCGAAACCTTATAATATGGTATTTCTGTGAACTCATGGTGGCTGCAGAGGTGGACCCTCACAAGTTTGAGTTGTTCCGTGACTAGAAGCTGTTAAAAGACTTATGTTCTCTGGTGATGACATATAAGGCCAGTTCGACGTAGGGACAAAAAACTGATATGAATCAGCGAGTTCTATCAAGTGTATGATTCTCTTCAGTATAGTCTCATGTTCAGCGAGTCAGCGAGACCCACCACACACCAATACACTACTTAAGAAAACTGTGTCTGCAGCTGATTTTTACGCCTATATATTGATAGATTACTATCCACTACTAAGCCTAAATGTTAGTGGAGCGAGGAGGTGAAGAACCTTATTTACTTTAATTTCGTAATCTCCTCAAACAATTTATGCTTGATATGTACGCAAAAATAGAAACAGAAAGACTAAAATTTATTCGAAAAAATCAAAAAAGTTGAGTAGTTGAGACTATATTCACTTAAAGTATGGTATGCCATAAGAAAAGCTGATGGTCTGGTGTCAGAGCTGGGTAAGATGGTAGTGCTGTCTCGAAGATTCACTGGAGGTCTATCAAAATAATATAAAATGAACTTTTGCAAATTGTCAAATTTAATTATTGAAATTATTCTAAGAATGGAATTCTTTAGGTTTATTTAAGTAATAATAATTATCAACGTTAAGCTTAACTTTTCCTAATTTAAGTTGTCCTTCATCCTAATGAAATTAAACAGCGGAGCAGGGTACTTTCAGCTAGTTAACAATAAAAATTAGACGACAAATAATGTTTTTAGGCGACCTTCAGCCATCTAACCTGTGCAATGGTACTAGGATAATTACAGCTATGCATGGAAATATCATTGAGGCTATATTTCTCCCTGGAACAGCGACAGAAGAACTCGCATTCTCAGAATCCCAATAATTCATACTTATATTCCATTTCTATTCAAATTATTAAAATTTCCAACTAAAGTTTCATTTTCTATTACAATGAAAAAATATGAGCGAGGCTTGACTTACGAAACTGTTGCAGTGAATCTTCGGACTCACTGTTAACTTCTGTCAATATTATGTACGGCTTTTCTAGAATTGGAAACCCTGAAAATCAAATCATTCTCATAATATCGGGAGAAAAATCTCGAAATGTTGCTTCTTCGGACTTCTTATGAATTTGTTTTCCGTTTCCATACTTTTAACAATAAAACATTTTATTAATAAATAAATAAAACTTCAATGAGTTAAATTATTTTAGCTCTTTACTTAGGAAAACGGGCAAAGCATCCACGGGGAATGAAGTATAAAGAAATTAAGATAAAAATGCAGACGATCGGGAGGAATATGTTCGCAAAAGAAACTATGAAATGAATTATTAAAGAAGCCAAAAATAGATCTTGAAAAGAGTCGAACATAGTTATCTAGAAGAAATTCTATGAAAACGCTAAAAGAGTCTGGGACACGGTGGAAATCCAAAAGGGGGATAAGAGGAAAACCAATAAGAAGAATTAAAAATAAACCTTTTCCTGATGAGAAGGAGGTGCCGGAGGTCTGGAGGAAACAATACCATAAGAAATTCCAATTATAGGAATATCGTTGCGGTGTGCTACTGGATAGGTGGTAACGCCCTGGGACTATTGATGAACATTCACCAGACTCTGACTACTGAATCCGTGAGGAAATGATATAGGAGGGATTGGCAACGATCAAACTTTGTAAGGACCACCAAACCTTATTAGTGCTATAAAATTGGTCTACTAGAATGACTTTTATTGGTTCTAAATCTGCCTCGTTCAGATAAAGGAAAGGAGTGAAGCAGGGTGATAGTCTGAGTCGTCTTCTATTTAATGTCGTAATGGATAAGATTTGAAAGTACTGTAAAAGAAGAACTTCCAGAACTGGGTTAGATTCTGAAACATCCCTTCTGTCTATTCTCAAAGATTTCTGTCTGCAGTTGACGTTTTAGTAGTTGTTAAACAGTTTGGAAAGATTACAATTAACCGTGGATGAAAGGTTTGAGGAATAGAAGAAAAGAGGACTGAAAATAAACATAACCAAAAGCAAAGTAATGCATTCTGGAAGGAAAGAACAGCAATAAGACCGTGCTACTGAGATGTTCAACCAAATAAAAAAGGCCAAAAGTGTTTTCTTTTAAATATCTACTGATTGTTAAAGGAGAAGTAAACAGAGACGCAAATCTCAGGTTATTTTATACGATGTTCTTTCCAGTTCTACTATGTGGATCCAAAAGTAGAACCATTCATGAAAAACATATGTACGTGTAAGTAATGAGCGCTGGAGTTTAGGGATATCTACAGGATGTAAGCAAGACCAATGTGATAGAGCAGGGCTTCTTAAACTGTGGGTCGCGACCCCCAGGGGGGTCGCGAGACTACTGAAAGGGGGTCGCAAAGATCTGATACTTTTCAATCATTATAAATAAAATTTTAAAATTAGTATACACACTACGTACAAATATAAATACAAATTAAAATCATACAAAATACTATTGTAGTTTTATTATAACTATTTTTTGAAAAAAGTGGCAATGCAAAACTGTTATGTAGGCCCTTTGTCGGCGTCTTTGTGATACGGTTCCTTTGTGCGCTGCACACTTTGAACACGCCATGCGTCGGGGTTGATCTGATCGTAATTTGTTGTCATTGCACTGGTAAACATTCGAGTGTAGTTATTTTTTCTGTTTGTACTTCAGTTTGGACTCAGCTTTGTCTTCGTAGTGACATGTGTGTATTTACTGTGTAATTTTCAGTTGGTGTTTTTAATTATTACGTTAAAGTTCAACTACATTTTGTTTAATTATTTATTATTATTTAACCATCATGGATAAATGGCTAATTAAAATTCCAACTAATAAGTCTGCCACGCCGTCACAACCAAGTTGCAGTGCTTCAAATCCGACTTCTAGCAAAACAAAAAAAAAAAAGAAAATATGACGAATCATATTTGCAGTATGGCTTCACATGCTCTTCTCACAACAATGAAGAACAACCAGTGTGCTTAATTTGCAAAGAAGTTTTGGCTGCAGAAAGCATGAAACCGTCAAAACTGCAACGACATTTGAATACTAAACATGCAACGTTATCAAAAAAGCCAATAGAATATTTTGAGCGTCTTTTGTAAACATCAAATAAAGAAAAGAACACTTTGGAGAACTATGTTACTTTGAATGATAAATATCTATTGGCACCGTATGAAGTTTCGTATTTGATAGCAAAAACGAAAAAGCCTTTTACTATTGGAGAGCAACTTTTACTACCTGCAGCTATGAGAATGTCTGAAATTGTTCATGGAAAACAGTATGCTGCTGAAATTAGTAAAATTCCATTATCAAATGACACTGTGTCCAAAAGAATTTCAGACATTAGCAATGATCAATTTCAACAGCTTCTTATGAGGCTTAAAGACAGCTCAAAGTTTGCAATACAACTGGACGAGTCGACAGACATTTCAAAAATGGTACAGTTGTTACTTTTTGTAAGATATATTTATGAGGGAAGCATTCATGAAGATATACTGTTTTGTCGTCCTCTGGAAGGTCATACTCGTGGAAAAGATATATATAAAAAAGTAAATGAGTTTTTTTGAAAAAGAAGGATTAAATTGGAAAAATTGTGTTGGTGTGTGCACGGACGGTGCTATAGCAATGACCGGACAAGATCTTGGTTTTACAGCATTTGTTAAAGCTGGAAATGATCATATTACATTTACACATTGTATGATTCACCGAGAGGCACTTGTTGTTAAAAAAATTGCACCAGAATTAAACACTGTGTTTTTTGATGCAGTCAAAATCATTAACTTTATTAAAAGTCGAGCACTTAATAGTCGATTGTTTAAAAATTTGTGCATTGATATGGATTCGGATTATACAAGTTTATTGCTACATGCTGCAGTTAGGTGGCTATGAAGAGGTCGAAGTTTGAAACGATTATTAACTTTAAAAGATGAAGTTCTTATATTTCTAACAGAGCAAAATTCTAATTTGGCCGATTATTTTCACGATAATTTATGGCTTCTCAAGCTATGCTATTTGGCAGATATTTTTGATAAAATCAATGATATGAATTTATCAATGCAGGGAGTCTGCTTTAATATGTTTATGTTAAAAAATAAACTTGAGGCCTTTGTTAAAAAAATTCTTATATGGAAGAACAGAGTGGAAAGTGGATCGCTCGAAATGTTTCCATTTACTGAAGAGTATATAATTAGTAACAATATTTCAAAAAAAGATACTCCTATAACAAAAATTATAGTTAATCATTTGAAGGATATGGAAGTTTACATGCATAGGTATTTTCCCAATGATATCGATACACAACAATGGATTTGCAATCCATTTTCAATTGAAATGGAGGAAATTAATTTTTTAAACTTAAAAGCACAAGAAGAATTTGCCGAATTAACAAGTGATACTACCTTGCGACTCAGATTTTCTCAAGTGCCTGTGCATGAATTTTGGATAGAAATCAAATCAGAATATCCCCTACTATCGGAAATGGCAATGAACAAATTACTGCCATTTTGTACAACATATTTATGTGAATCAGCCTTTTCCACATTAACTTACATAAAATCAAAATACCGTTCAACTTTAATTACGATCTGCACTAACTCAAATTGAGCCTAGGTTTAATTATTTGTGTAAAAATAAACAATCACATCCGTCACATTAATATTGTTTGATGTTAATAATATGTTTTTATTAAAAAAATTGTTACAAAAGTTTATTTTTTTTCTATTGAATATATAGATATAGTTTTATGTTTTCTTATAAAAAAATTGTTACAAAAGTTTATTTTTTCTATTGAATAAATATATGTATAGTTTTATGTCATTCTATTTATTGTGTTTTATTTCGACCGATATCCCGTCAACGTTTCCAATTATATATATGTGAAATGAATGGGTACGTATTAATGGGTACGTAATCCTTATTTTATTTACATTGTAAAATGGTGCGATATTACATCTACATCTACGGTTAATATATATTTCATTATATGGAGGAGGGGGTCGTTTAAAATTTCCTAAGCTTGAAGGGGGTCGCTATATAAAAAAGTTTAAGAAGCCCTGTGATAGAGCCCCGTTGCACAGTGGGGTATTTGACTGATTTTCTTGGCCAAAAATATTTCTGATGTTTAATTCATTTCATTTGATCAGATATGTTGAAAAATAGGTTATATATGAAATAGAAATGGGCTTTAAGAAAACAATATGGTTTTGCTGTTTTAAGTAAATAAAAAAAATTATTAATATTAGATAATAACTCATTAATTGTTCCACCGCATTTATAACATTTCATTTCATTTGTAGACTAGACGTTGAGTTTGAGTTGCGGCATTACTCACTTTAGCGCGAACTATTTTCAGTAACAATGTATGCTTCACTCACATTATACAATCTTTGTCACAATACAATTGTTGATTCTTCTAATTGGTTTGATGAATTTTAAATATATCGTATTTCTTTATTCGAAATGTCTGCGTTATCCTTGACAAACCTAATCCTGATGGGACAGCAAAAGCGCGGCGAGGATGGTGTTAGATTCTGTCACACAACTCGCTTTTCACATAATTCACAAGTTAACTGCAGTGAGCACGAGTGAATTTTGAAATATGTTTGCATCAGAGTCATAATCATTTGCAAAGTTCTGGATTCTTCAAATCTTTTAATGGTCGCCTTTATCGCATTTTGCCATTAGTAACAATAATTCACCTCGAAGTCTTCATTTTTCAATCATAAATACTTCATTAATTTTGACAAAAATATCTTCTTTTTTGTGCGATGCCATGCATTCTTGTTAAAACTGTGGCTGAAAATGAGAAAAATTAAGCTTGATTTAATTTATTTGGTTTTTTGAGTAATCCTCAAATGTTAACAAAATATTCTGGGCATATTCTAATTGTACTTTATAATTTAGGCCCTTTTTTTGACACATGATGTCAAATACATTTTTTCTAGTCATTATTTTGACTTCCATAGGTCCTAAAAGGCAAAAAAAAAAAAACAATATTAAAAATTATCTCAAAAACAATCAGATTTAACAAACAAACAAAAACAGACATTAACTGGCATGTATATGCACATCCGTGCTAATCCGCGATTACCGATTATATATTCTTAAAGCTAAATCATTCCTCTTTATGTTGATATAAAAAAAAGCGGTTGGAAACGCTTGGAAGTATAACAAAAACATTCGTATTCTTTTAAATTTGACACTAAAGACGCCAAAAGATTTTCTATTATTTAAAATCGATTTTGTATTCGACTCTACGTAACCACATTTCATCGTCACGAACAAGAGCTTCTTATAATTGCACTGATCAATGGGTTCTGTAGATTTGTTAACTATGTCACGGCACAGTTCAAATTTGTGTAACGATGAACTTTTATTTTTATCTGCTTGATTGTGCTTCCATCATCTCAAACATCTATGTCTTTCAAATATTTCTTATTACACACATTTGTCTTTTTATTATTGTGTTATCTACTTTTTATGGAATTAATTTGATACTCAGTGATTCAAATAATCTTGTTAATGTTAACCATTAGCTGGATCTGTGTTTATTCTAACCTACCTTGGAGAATTGTGGGAGCTTGCCATAACTGCAGAAGCGAGGTAATTTGAGTTGATACAATTTAGTAGATCAGGTAAGTATCGATAACACAAATGAACTGACAAGAAATGAACGTTAAGGCGGGTTTAAAACCAGTCAGCAGGGCAAAAATCAGTAATACGCATGTCACACGACTTGTCTGCCAGGACGAGCTTACGACCTTATCCAGTACACACGAGAAAGTGCCTTTGTTGATTGTGCTTTTGTTTGCTTCTTCTCGTTAAGGCAGAATATGAAGCCGTGCAAGCAGTGTGCGAACTATAAGTACTTAAGTTGAAAAATCATTTAAAACAATTAAAAACAAGAATGAGAGAAAAGTGTGGGTTCGAGATAGGCTCAAGAGGCGGAAATCACTCGGTCACTAATAGTATTTGTAGAGAGTTAACGTAGGAAGATCACAACAGCTACACGAACAACTTAAGGATAGAACCAGACCTGTTTTGGTTTTTCCTCAATAAAGTGAAAAGAGAGATTCAAATACAAGTAACCAGTTTTAGAAGACCGATTCCAGCGGAATTCAAACTCTAAGGCCCTATGCACATGGGGATACTGGAAATAAACTAAACCAGTAGGTAACTTGGGTTTCTTTCTGACCGTTTACAACTAATTGGTGACTTGACTCTACACACGAGGCAACTCATCAGCAACGGAAACCTCTAGTTCGATTCGTGTTGTCATGGATATCGATCGTGCAATGCCGGAAAAATCGAGTGATGACGAAACTGAAGTACTGCATTATTACCTCAAGAGGAAAAGACGAATAGCCAGAAGGTTTTGGACACACCCATATCTTGAATGAAGTTTTCAGACTAGGTTGTTTTTTGCTTCAAAACAGCTCGACCTTTCTGACGCGAAATTTGGCATTCTGCAGAAAGAGTAAGGAAAGTTATTTGGTAATAGTGAAATTGGTTTCCCCTTAAAAAAAAAAAAAAAAATGTAGATGTAGTTGTTTATATAGAAAATATACGTTTGTATAAGATAATACCTGTAAATTTTATGACGTCCCCGACTTCTACCCACGCCTTCTCCGTTTCCAGCTTCTTTGAATAACCACAAAGATGGAAATTGTATAAAATATGGCGTTTTCCCACCTCCCCCACCAGCAACAGTTGGTCACTTATCATCAAGGAACTGGAAACTCAAATCGTAGGCAACCCGATATGCCAATCACCCAGACGACTTGTTACAAACTGGTTATGTGTATCACAGATCAGTCCCTAACCAGTAGCGCCGTGTGCGGCGTATAAAGTATTAGACAGGGAGTGTTTCAAAGTAAACCAGTTGGTAATTCGCGTCACTAATCAGTACCTTTTCAGTACCCCGTGTGTATACGGGGTAATACATTTTAAGATTTTAGTTACCGGTGATTTATATTATAGAATATTTATTCAGGATATGGCTAAAGCCTTCTCTTCTAGCACTTGCACTACCATCACTCCCTCTACCGCTAGTTCACGGGTAGAGGTTGAGTAGTGATCACGATTGACTGGCTAGTGTTCTCCCCCGTGTGAACTCGCATTTAGAAATAGATTTTTTTATCCTTTTTTTTAAAAGCTCCCCCTTCTGTTGAAACAACATCAAAAAGATTTTATTTAGAGGAACATATTGATTGATTTATAAGGTTAGGATGATCGTATTTCTGCTTCAGGTCACGTTTGCCGAATTCGGCCCACGCGAACTTACTATAGTATTCTGCTAACTTACGCTATACAAAGACCAATTGAAAAACGTAAATTTTCCTCAAAAATTTAATTGTGTGATCGTAACTTTATTGAGTTCTGGTCGATATTTCATATTTATAATGGCTTCAGCCTTATGACAAAGTAATTTGTGATATGATGATAATAGTGCTAAAGGGAATCGAGCTTTCATTTAACATTGATTTGGGTCTGTTAGTCGATTCCAGTCGTGAGAGCTGCTCACATAATAAAATTATCAACCTCTTGTACAGGAACAGAATTTCTCACAACGTCCTGATTTGCCTAACTAAACTTTAGGACAGTTTCTACATTTAATTTTGATAACATCATCACTCTTCACTAAATAATTTGACATATGATGATCAGATTGTCGTAATTAATACTCCATCCATTGAACATAAATTTGTTTCTGTTAATCGATATCCTTTGGGAGAACCCAAACTATACGAAACGAAATGTGTGACGACTGTATTATTGAGAATGCAGTTCTCTTAGTATTTAAAAAATCCAAACTGTTTGGAATGTCTCCCTTTTATATCGATAAAGACAAGTACTTTCAATTTTCGATACAAAAAGCAGCTCTCTCTTCTTTAACTGTTTGTTTTATTGGTTGGATTGCGATAGATTATTATTACACGACAACGTACATCAGGTCAACACCATTTGTGTTTGTTTATTTTTTCCATTCGTTTATTCATAGTGTTTACCCATTAGTCTGCATTGCAGAAGTGTTTTACAGATTGAAGGACTTCAATGAAGCCATTGCAAAACTGAAGCAGGTGCGTAGTGAACTACTCACTAATTGCAGTACTGCATTTCCATATTCTATAACGCACCTTTATACCAACATTTGTTTCTTTCTCATCATGATCCTATCCAAATCATGGATATTCTTTTCAAACTCGTTTAGTTTAGCAGTATCTATTCCCCTAATTCTCCTAACTGGGCGGGTCTTGCTAGTAATAATACTCATTGATGGATTTTGTGGTTTTTTTAGCATTGTCACGACATTGTTCAAGTTGTGTAGCGATGAGCTCTTATGGTTACCTGCATTACCAAAGTCCACGAGCAAAAAGAGGCTGGAAGGATTGACCTGGGCCCACGACCAGCTCTGTGCTTGTGCTTCCATCCTCTCAGATATTTACGGCATTCTAATATTTATTATAATAAACGTTTGTCTCTTCAGTATTGTTTCTTCTACTTATTTTTTTATATATATAGGAGCTAATAAATTATTCAACTTTGGTGATTTTGTGTTATTCATTTGTCGATTTTGGATTTATTTTAATTTACCTTGGAGAATAGTGTCAGCTTGCGATAACTGCAAAAGTGAGGTAATTATTGCTTGTATTTATATCATTTACTGATATTCCTCAACATATTTTACTCTTATATTTTACATATATTTAGTAAGGCGTGAAATTAACTTTTAATTATATATATATATATATTAAATTAACTTTAATAAATAAATAAATAAATAATAAATATATATATATATATATATATATATATATATATATATATATATATATATATATATATATATATATATATAAACTTAAGTTCAGTCTCAAAAAGAAACTAAAAAAAAAGAATAAAAAAGGGCAAAGTAACACACTCATAGACTGTTGGAAATCAACTGACTTTATTGCTCTGAGGCTACTGTATTTATACATGTCCATTGTTTGTTGTGTCTGGCACTAGGATTAAGAATAATACTAGGCTGCTTCGGACCTTGACTTATATATATATACAGGGTGTGTCGCAAGTAGATGGCAATAAGCAAAATGGAGACACTAGATAAAAAATTTAGTTAAACAACGCAAACCGCATGTTTCTATGTCATTCCGTTCCGGACACATGCCGTTCCAAGGTTTTTTCGAGAAAACCGTGGTTTTTGTAGGAAAACCTCAATTTTCTCTTTTTTCATAAATTTTGTTTTCAACGTTCCATCTGGAACGTTCCATTTTGAAATCAGCATTAAATTTTCTTTAAGTCATGCACTTTCAGTCTTCACAAGTATCTTTTTAAACCCGCAATAATATATCAAAAAATATAAATTTTAAAAACGTTTTGTTAGCGACAAACTATTGAGGATCACTACTCCATCTTGCTTATTTTTTTTAAACTTTACTTTACTAATTTGTTCTACAACCAAGGACGGGGTCTTGGCTTCCATCACAATGTTGCTCCACAATTCTCTATCCCCATAATCTAAAACCCTCAAAGGTCCAGCAACCATCGTCTTTGTGGTCGGCCTACTCTTCTTTCAAATACATTTTCACTATAGTTTGCTCGGCATTCTTAAAACTTGCAGAAAGTTGAGGCGCAGTATGGTGAGGTGACGCACTGTTATTCACGCAGAGTTTCTGTGAAACACGAAATGCTATCAACGCCGCAAGTTATATCTCCGCCTACTCCGTTCAGGGTCTTTGTCCATCTTGTACGACGGACAACACTCTTCTTCGCAACCATTTCCCCTATCCCCAGAACCTCCAAAAGAGAAACATTCTTAGTGATGAAAGTATGGTTAACTGGTATGATTAATGAAGAAGAAGATAATCAGGGATGCAGTCAAAGTAACACCACGTTTAAAAAGGAATTCTTTAATACGTGCCAACGTTTCGACCTGCAGGTCTTCTTCAGGGCCACCGAACCACACTTGTGAGGAGAAGGACGATGACGTTTGCACGTATTAAAGAATTCCTTCTTAAATGTGGTGTTAATTTGACTGCATCCCTGATTATCTTCTTCTCCAAAAACATCCTTATTTCCAGGGAGCATATTAGCACTTTCCATCTAACCTTTGCATTTGAATCATATTAGAGATAAGTAACCTATAAGGTGCCGCTCTCCCTTAAGCTTTAAATATATACTTATTATTAATATTATTTATTAATTTAGTATTAATAAGTACACTGCAGATACGATTACACGAGCTGGACATGAAAGAAGAACATAGGATGGCACTAGTTCGTGGTAACACTGTTAAATAAGAAGTTATTTTAAAAAATAACCGTTTTGTTTATTATAGAAACGTGTATTGATCTAACGCCAAAATTGTTGGCCGCTCATAATTGACCGATAATCCAACAACCTGTAATCATCCCATTAATTTCAAGATGCTTAGGCAGTGTAATTTGAGTTCCCATTAATCATAATGGTAATCCATTACATCCCCTCCATGTAATACAGGAAATCATGAACCAGTATCAATGTTGTTTAGCCACCGCGTCGTAATGGAAAGTAGGTTTTTCAGTTCTTTTAGTAACATATCATGGGTACTACAAGTGTTGGGGATTTATTCTCTTCAGCATATCAAAGGAAAGACCATCGTCAATATGAACCTTTTGGTATACAGTTTTTTATTGAATACAATCTTTATCTGTGGAGCGTTTAATATACTTGTTTTTAAATGGAAGAAAAGGGTTTTCATAAACAGGAGTGTCTATACGATGAACTTCATAACTTTCTTCATACTCATTATTATTTTCAACTATCGCTTGGTTAAACATTTCAAAAAGATGGAGAATATACTGCGGACGATGGAGTCTATCGAAAGAAGGCTCTCAGAGCTCGGGACGTACTTCAGCTACGACGCTCCGCCGCTGTGGTACACGGCCACTACGATTACGTTTTGGGCTGCATCAGTTCTCATGAAAATCATATGCAAAGGTTTTAAATCTCATTTTAAACGGTTTCTGAATTATTATTCAGAATTCTTGCATACCATGAATCTTCTCAATTTCCTAAGCATTTTACATATAATAGATGTGCAGTTCATCAATGTTGCAGAAGAGCTCAAATGGATCATATGTAACCCAGCAAGCAACAAGAAGAAGATGGACATATTAGAAAGACTGATTGAAATCCATAAAGATCTGTGCTACGTGAGCTATAAGATCGGAAAATTTTATTCAGTTCAGTTACTTTTAACGGTCGCAGCAAGTTTTTTAAATTTTACAGCTAATATGTACTTTTTAATTTTCCAACCAACAAAATGTAGATCTTTTATGAGCTTATGTGCGGCACTCGTTGGACTCATGCATGGTTTTACAGTTTGTTCATCTGCAGCAAAAGCCAAGGAAAGGGTTCGTATTTTTGATACTGGTTCTATTTTATATGTATTTAATAGTTTTAATCTTACTCACTTGAGGTACACATGATGGTATAGAGAGATTAATACAATAGGATTTGCTTTTTTGTCACAATTGTAGTTTTTTTATTTTAAAAATAGTAGAAAATATGTTACCGGTCAATGGGACCACAGTACAGTATCACGAGTATGTAGGATAAAAACTCCAAACTCACAGTTTTGTTTTGACAAGGTTCACTATTTTTTTTAGGACACAAACTATACAAATATGGCAGATAAAATAATTTATACCTATAAATTAATTCCTATAAAAACAATTTATTTTATAAACCTACATAAAATGTATATAGAGAGTCACATATGGAATTTACGAATTTATATTCTGAAAATTACAGATAATAAAACTTGTTCCTCCTAAGAATCACTAGAATATAAACTAATACTATGATTTTCTTTTTAAATTAAGTATGTTAAAGCGTTATCGTAAACTGTTCGTTTTTCAGAGTCAACCTTTCTCAATGTTGAGAAATAGAGACGTATGAAAGAAGCGTTTTCATTAGATCCATGTTTGTACCAATACAAATTGTTTTCCTTGTATTGTATTCTCGGAGGTACCTAATTTCCTTGTTTCAGACCTCCAATGCTTCTGACAATTTCCCAATTGGAATAATGAAAAAAATAATAATTAGGTTTGGAAAGATACTACTAGCATACAAAACCAAGAATAATGCATCTAATATAAATCTTTAGTTTCAGCAATTAATTTATGAATTTCAGATATTAATTGACTTTCCACTAGAAGCTACTTTCGAAATGGTGTCCAAACTAATTAATAATGTTTCGAATTTTACAGAAAACCTGTGACAGCGGTCCAATTTTTTTTTCGATAATAAATCGGACGAATTATATTATATTTTCCTCAACTTCATCCAAACATTCAGATAGTTAATCGGTATAAAAAAAAATGACCGTTTCTTAAACAAATATTTGTACTACTATTTCTTTAATATAAAATACAATTAGGAGATGTAGATAATTAGGGTAGGCAGTCAAAGATATTCAGCTGATCAAAATAAAATGTTTATTTTATTTTAATTCTTAAAGCCAACGTTTCGACTTGCAATGCAAGTCTTCATCAGGGCTAGAAAAAAGAAAACAAGCAGAGAGGTATGACTACATTGTAAAAATATATGAATAAACACACACCAGAACATATAGGAATGAGTGAGAAAGAAAATAAACATAAACAAACAAATAAACATAAATAACTGTATAAGAGTAAGGATGGTAACTTAAAGGCAATATGTAAAGGCTATAAGGCCAGTAAAAACTATTGAATTGAGGCTAAAAATGAGAATTAAAATGGGTGATAGTTACTTAAATGCTAATGAGTAATCTAGACAGAATAATTGGTGAACATAAACAGTGTAGATATCAAGTTGTTGAGATAATGAGAACAAGTTACTGAGTTAATACTTAATGAGTAGATACAGAGTTACTGATATATTGAAGACAGATAACTGAAATAATATCTGAAGGCAATGAAGCCAGTACACTAAATGTAAACTATTGAATTAGAATTGAAAAGAATTGAATTGAATTGAAATATTCTTTTCAATTCTAATTCAATAGTTTACATTTAGACACACACACCGTGCCTGTTTCTCTTTTACATAGTCAATAGAATAATTCTTCTACCTTATGGGTACAAGGGTCAATCCTAATCTCTACTATTGTTTTTAGTACTAAGTTGGCCAATCTTATATTATTAATTCATTAATTATACTAGCATATATAGATCCTATTTTATCTGTGTCCGTTTTGTAGTTTATTGCATTATTTATTGTTTTATTAATGTATAACGCTTCTTTTATTTTTCTATTATGTGTTTTAGTTTCGTGTTGTAAGATTTTAACGTTATCAAAATTGAATTTGTGGTTCAGTTTTTGTACGTGTTCTAAAAGGGCTGTTTTATTGCTGTTTGATTTGCTAATTTTTTTAGTGTCGTATTTATGCTGATTTACTCTTTTATATAAATTCTGCTTAGTTTCTCCAATATAATGTTTATTGCAATCGAAGCAGTCAATCTTATATATGACATCTTTTTTATTCATATGTTCTATTTCGTTCTTTGTTATTATATTTTTTATTTTATTCGTGTTATATAATGCAATGTTTATTTTAAAATTTTCATTTTTTAATTTCTTGATTACTTTTTGAGTTAATTCTGGTATATATTTTAATCTTTTATATTTCTTAATATATATTGTATTGTTTATATTATTTGTTATTTTTTCATTATTTTTAACACTTTGATCTATTTCTTCTATTTTATTTTCATTATTCATTGTATTACCATAATATTCGGTTATTTTCTTTTGTTCCATTGCTCTAGTGTTTTTATTATTATTTGTGTTTGGTTTCAGTATATTATCATTCTTTATTTCATTTCTTAATATTTGTTTATTATTATTTCCATTAGTTTCATTATTTTTTTCATTATTTATATTTATATTCCTATGCCACATTTTATTAATTATTTTAGTGGGCACCATATTGTCTCCCAAATACTTAACAATCTCTCTTTTTATTTCGTTAGTTTAAATTTCATCTGTTAATATTATAGCTGTTTTTATATAGTTTTCTGTGTTATTTAGTTTTTGGTGGAGGGGGTGGTGGCTGTAAAAATTTAATAATCTATTACTTGATTCTTCCTTCTTTATCCATTTAGTGTTTATTTTATCTTTGTTTTTTACTATTAACATATTTAAATATTTAATTTTATTTTCACTCATATTCTCTCTGGTAAATTCTAATTTTTTATTCATTTTATTAAAACTATTAAATATTACATCCATTTCATTTGTTATAATTAATAGGTCATCTATATATTTTACTATTAATATCGGTTCTTTAATTATTTCTTCTTTAAAACTTTTCTCCATTAAATAATTTAATGTTATTCCACTAATATTAACAGTAATTATTTTTATATCTGAAAAATGAATTAAAGTAGGCAGGTTATCCATACTATTGTATAAAAGTTCAAGCCATTTTTCGATACTGAACATAAGCCACGATAACTACTGAGCCGATCTGTACCATATTTTAACTTTGACACCTTCATAGCTCAAGGAATGTTTATCAATAATGAATTTTACTAAATTTCAATTAGATCCTTTTTAAAAATGCGATAAATAGAGTAAACCCAATTATTGACACCCTAACTTAAAAATTAAAAAAAAAAAGTATATATATATTTTTATAAAAAAACAAAAAATAAAAGTCCTTTTAAATCCTACAACTCAACTGTGTAAAAATATTTCAATTCTGTGCGTATTATAACAGATATCCATAGGGTGTCAATATCTGATTTTACATTAGTTCTTGTCACTATATAGTCAAATACATTCCAGTAATAATGTTTGGAGTGAACTTTCTTGTTTAGCTTAAAGTATAGTATTTAAGGAAAATTAACTGTAACTTTCAACTTTATTGAACTATTCCTTCTATAATAAAAGTATGGATATTTCCTTAAGGGTGTCAATAACTGCCTGGTATATCCTATTTAACAATATTTTTAAATTTAATGAAATGCAAACCTTTAAATATCTCGCAATAAAACAAAATTGACAGGCCCCATTTTCAAAATACATATTTATATATTGAAATTCCAGATTCAAAAATGTTCAAGAACCACTGTATACATGAGTTTTGTATTTTTCGATCTAGAACGCAATTCTTTATCCATTATAACATTTTATAGTTTTTATTTATAAGTTATTATATTATAGGAAAAATTATCGTAAAATATATAATATAAATCGAAAACTTCTTTATTCAGAGTAAATATTTGTTTTTATTGATTAGAAAATATAGATGTAGGGGCTGTCAGAGAGAAGCAGCTTTTAACAAATTATTCTAGTGCGTCTCCTGCTATTTGTATAAGTAATGTGTCGATAGATATCTCCTTCAGCTGTCATTCCAAGTCCTTTTCAAGATTGCCTTGGAGTTATGCCACCAACTTAGCTCTCCCTCATTACTCATGGTGTTCTCCCAGGCGGAATCTATGTTCACTTCCAAAGATCTTAGAATGGTTCATTCCATATCATCAAAAAGAAGCAACAAAATTGATAATATCCATCGGCTGGTAATAGAAGAATCGAGGTTTATCAAATTCATAAATAGGAGTCTTAAAATTTCTCGTTTATTTGGAATCTACCCACTGCTTCATAAGAAAAACTCGACCCAGCTATGCCCGTACTTATTGGTCTACAATATCGCCCTCATTTTGGTCTTCTCCCACGCTACAGTGTACATCGCCTTCTTCACCAGGGACTTCCAGGAACTTTCAGTCATAAACACCACCATTCGCTGCATGAACATGATCATTTTTGTGATTTCCCTAATCCTATTCAGTTTTCGTTTTATCAGGCGTTACAGGCAAATAGGGTACATATTCGAGATGATCGAGTCAGCAGAGAAAAGGTTGTCAAGCCTTGGAACTTACTTCTCTTACGGACTACCTCCGTTGTTCCAAACTCTACTTACATCCTTCTTTTGGGCTTGCAGTATTTTCGTCAAGTGCTACTACGGAGAATTCAAATCCTACTTCCACGAATCCATAGCATATTACATGGAACTGCTGCATACTTTCAACCTCTACGGATTCTCTACGCTTCTCTATGCTGTAAAGACACAGGTTTCCAATGCTACTGATCACCTCCTTTGGGTAATGAACAACCAGGTGCAGAAGAAAAGGAAGTTGGAAGTCTATGAGAACCTTGTTGAAGTCCACGAAGATCTGTGTAGTATTTCTTCTGAAATAAGCAAATTTTACTCGCTTCAGTTGCTTTTCACTGTAACTGCAGGATTCATAAGTTTTGTAGCGAATGCTTACTTTTGTGTTATTGGCAAAGATTCATTGGTGAACATAGCAGTGTATTTTTTTGAGGCGCTGATTGGTCTATTGCAAAGTTTTATGGTTTGTTCTTCTCCTGTTGAGCTTGCTAACAAGGTACGTAAAAACGTGAACAGTTTATTTTTTTTTGTGAATACAATTATTTTCAGTACTTCAATATATATATATATTGTAAATTTTATTATTGCTAAACCTTCCTTGAACTATGGAGATGATATAGTTAAGATTTGGTACAGATTGGTTCAGCAATTTTCGCGGTTAGTGATCATAAACGAAGAATGACTTGTCTTTTTATATAATAGTATAGATGATGGGATATAATGCAGATAATACATCGTAGGGTGCCGCCACCTTTCAGTTTTCTTCTACAGTATTTATCCTATATGATATATTGCAATTATTGTATAAATAATTCAAAAAGTTTAGGGCGTGAAAAAATAACAAGTTTTCTTGTGTTTAAGTTACGAAATTTTATCCAGAACGTCCTAAAAGCGGAAAAAAACCTAATAACTTTTTTTAAAAAATGATCTTATCGACTTGCGAATGTTCTCATTCGATTCAGGAAAAACAAGTTTATAATATTAACTTTTTTTAATTTCTTAAATGGCAAAAAAAAATGTTTTTTTTATTTACTGAAGATATAAAAATTAAAGTAAATAATTACAAAAATTAAATACAGTTACTATAACTTCTTAGGATAATAATATAACCACAATGAGTGTAAAAATTGGACATTTAATGCGGTGTGCGTTCTCCCTAGTACTAATCCCATCTTCATTAGTAAAGAAATCAAACGAAGCTCTTCTTTTTAAAAACATTAATTTTTCTCTATAATTGACGTTCTTAGTTGAGCCTATATTCTTACATATTCACCACAGCTCTAAATTGAAAATGGTATTTATTGGTCTTACCTCAAGAAGGTCAAGAAAATCGTAAAAAATGACAGTGTCTTCATCATTTTGAAGCACATAAACTTTAAAGTTTTACTGATATTAGATTAAATATTCAACAAGGTCTGATAATTCTGTCTCGTTTTGAAATAAATTAACTATTACTTCAAGCTATGTTAAAAAACTAATATCAATCAAATATTAAGAAATTACAAAAAATGTTTCTCAATTACTTGGACAAGACTAAAGCGACAAGAAACTGCTCGTCTTTACAGACTACTTCAACATTTACTAGTCAAACGATCAAAGCTCCCAATTCATTGCAGAAGACTTATTTACATGACTGTGATTAGACCTATTTGGACGTACGGAGTTGAGCTTTGGGGCTCTACTAAACCAAACAATTCATCTCGTATCCAATCCTTGCAATCCAAAATCCTTCGAAAAATCCTAATTGCCCCTTACTTTGTCACCAATAAGCTTATCCATAAGGACCTTAATGTTCCATATGTTGCTGAGTTAGCCCAAACCAGGCACCTATCCTTTCATCGTAAGCTCCATAACCACTCAAATCTATTAGTTTTTCAACTTGCTTTCCACTCCATTCCCGATAATCCTCCGAGTAGTCTGAAAAGGAGATGGCCTAGAGATGATTTAGTGTAGAATTTTTATTGAAGTGCTACTGATGTAGTTCTTTTCAAGTTTTGATATTTTATTGTAATCGTTATCAGCTCATTTACTTAATGTATATATTTGTACAGTTGTAAATTTCAATAAATTGATATATATGTATATATATATATATATATATATATATATATATATATATATATATATATATATATATATATATATAAATTTTGTTTAAGAACAATTAGTTAAAAGACGACCGGTTTCGCTATTTTCTATTTCATTTTTTCCTATCTTCCTCGGTACTCACATCTGACAAAACAACAATCAAAAAACAATATTAAAAATAAATTGATTTGAAATAAATTAAATAAATATAATCTTATCAAAATCACAAAAAAATGTATTAATTTTGCAAAAACTTTTGCAGATGGTAATAGACGGTGAAAATTTTAAATGTAAATAGTTGATCTGAATATGAATTTTCAATCCACATAAGAAACTTTGCGGAGGTAGACGGAGGTAACTGAAAAATACTGTTATTTTAAAACACCTCGGTATTCTTTTAAATTAAGTTATTAATCTTAACTTTTACAACAAAAGTTTCAATTATGCCTCTTTTCGTTCTATTCTTTGTCAAAATAATAAATAATAAAATAATAAAACTCTTCAGAGAAAAAAATAAGTGCATATGCTGACATGTGAAAATTTTCGCGTATATGAATTAGTATGTAGGGCTTTTGCCATCGGTTTAGAAAGAAAGACAATAGGGAATGAACAGTACATATCAGATAATTATCACACACTAAAAAAAAAGTACAAAATTTAGACATGATTTTTTGAGGTTTTTTCCGCCCTTAAATCATTGTGCGCCGCACCTACTCTCCCTTGGCAGAAAAACATCAAATCGATGTTGCATAAGATCTCAGCTTTCCTAAAGTTGAAGTCCCTATTATCAACTCTTATTCATGAGAAATTTGTTAGTGAAGATACGTCCTCCCCATTCCCCTGCCTTCCAGTAGTAATGCTCATACAAATATTGCCTAACGTCTTGTTCTTCTTCGATAGCATTACAACTCGAAAAAAGTCGGGGGCTCTTGTGGTCTGAGCCGCCAGTCTTCTCTGTTTAGAGCTGCTGCTCTCCAATTTCTGTTCCCCAGCATTTTCAACGCATCTGCAGGCGCACAATCTGCCAACCATAGGCAAGGTCTACCCATTTTTCAGCGTCTAAAAATCTCTTCATCGAGAAGCTTAATGGGGGTTTCATTTGTACTTATTCTTGCAACATGCCCTTCTCAAATCTGACGTTCGGATTTATATAAGCTGGAAAGTATCCTGGTCTTTAAAGAGATGCATGAGCTCAGAGAATTTTCTCAATCTCCTTACACCGTTGTCACACAAAATAAAAAACAGAATGCTCGGGTTATCGAGACCTGATCGTATATATATATATATATATATATATATATATATATATATATATATATATATATATATATATATATATATATATATATATAATGTGTGTTGACCATTATTGTATGTCATCATATCCGTGAGTTTCGAAACACTTTCTTAACTATTACCTCTTAAATTTTTCAAGTTCCACCGCAATCTTTTCTTCCATCCTAACCCTCTGGCTCAATCATTATCCAGTTCTACACATCCTGATAACCCCCTCGTAGATTAAAACGCCAGTAGCCCCGAGACCTTTTTTTAAAATTTATTTTTGATGGAGTTCTGGCAAAGGTCAACTTCTCAACTCTTGCCCTGAGCGAATGTACTATAGCACTACCAGTGACGCAGCTGAGAAAGAAGAGCTGGGACATCTCTGTGACTGGCTTATCTCTTCATAAGTGGAGTGACGGGTCTGGATGTGGGATCCCTAGGATGAGTGTGTATTGTAAATAAAGTACGACTGTGTTTTAAACTTTTGTTTTAATTTGGTTTTGTTTTTTATCGTTACTCTTATTTATATTGTTATATATCTTTTTTTTTATTTTAATATTTCATTTTATATGTACATATATTTTTTTTAAATTTACTTATTTCACCTATATGTAGTTTGTATACTTTATATTGGCTATGTTTATCATAGCTTGTTTCTGTTCACTTTTTTTTATTTTATTAATTTTTTTTTCTCATTGTACATAATGTGTGAACGTACTCCTCATACGCCATCTATATTACTTATTGCCTACATTTGTGGCAGATTGTAATAATTACTCGATAAAAGTTTAGGAAAAAAAAAAAAAAACTATTGCTGAACCTCATAACCTTCCTTATATACCAAGTTAAACATGATTTGTATCATTCATAAACAGATTCTATGAGGTGATTCGCCATTTCATTCCATTAAAGATAAGTGTGGGCGAAATTGGCTGTTTAACATTGTCTGTATGCAAACAACCTCCTGCCATATTTTCACAACTCATCAAATAACATTTCTATAATTCGGAGTAATGGTTCAGAATGTTTTGCAATCGACTGTCATGAGGTTCCGGCGTTTCATTTTTTATAGAAATGGCCCCAGTGGTTCCTATAAAACCGCTCAATACCAATACCAATTGGTGTGGCACCAAACTGAACGGGTTTGAGGAATCTAGATTCTTAATCTTCATCAACAAATGCCTAATTATTCCACGTTTTCTAGGAATATACCCCTTGAAGCGTGACATATCCTGCCGCCCAAGCCCTTACTTGTTGGCCTTGAATATATTATTGGTGTTCGCCTCTATTCAAACAGCGGTGTATGTTGCAGTCACTTTTCCAGTCACATCCATTCATTCACCTTTATTATACTTCTATTTAAACACTTCTTTTCTTTTTCTTTCATTTTATCTATTCAGCTATAGAGCTATCAAGGACTACAGATTCACTAGATCCATTTTCCTCTCGATAGAAAAAGCTGAAAAGAGACTCTCAGGTCTTGGAATATACCACTCCTATGGCAAGCCACCGATGCTCTACATGTATGTATCTCTGCTTGTTTGGTTGTGTCAAATGATCGTTTTTGTCTATTTTTATTTTAAATTTTTTATAATTCCGATTGTTGTCCATTACTTGAAATTAGTGAATATATTCAACCAGTTTGTATTCGTGGCCATATTGTATGTGGTGGAAGTTCAAATGATCAATGCGACTCAACATCTGGTTTGGGTTGGAAATAGTTATATGCCCGTCAATAGGAAGCTTCAGCTCCTTGAAAATCTTGTTGAAATAAACGAAGAGTTGTGCACCATCAGTTCTGATATAATCAAACTGTTCTCGAAACAGATTTTTTTCACTGTGACGTCAACGTTTGGCTGTTTTTTGATCAATGCATTCCGTTGTATTGTTGAAGGTCTAAGCCTGCTGCTAATAGTTGGGCAGATATTTGAATCTTCTAACGGTTTTATTCTTGTTTGTATGATATGTTCTTCCTCTGAAAACTTTAGGAAGCAGGTAATGTATAAATGCTATTTAATATAAAAGCTATTATGGTAAATTTTTAAACTTTTTAATAATTTAGTTTAAGTAAGTAATTTTTATTACCTATATCATAACATTGTACCTTTGTAACCTCTCATATAGAATTGTGCTCGCCTCCTATCGATCAATTTTAAAACGACTGTTATCCACTTATCTACCGTTTTTTTGTTGTTTATTTTTTTGTTTTTTTAAACCTTCCTGAAAGCACAAGGATGATGTGGTTAAAATTTGGTTCAGTATTTTTCTTTGTTAGTGGTCACAAACGAAAAATGGCTTAGTAGACCCGATTTATGATTTTTATAACTTTATTATTTCATGAACGAAAACAATAATTTGCATTTTACAACCTCTTTTTCCCCTTCGTATGAATAATCAGCTATTGGCCGATATGTCATACCTTTACAGCTGCAGCTCTTTTCGTTAATTCATCATTAATTTTCTAATATTCCATTCTTCTTGTTGCCTTGGGCCCAATAGATGATTTTTGACTGGATCCTCAATTCACAATTGCTTCCTCTCTTAAGAAAACTGCTTTCACCTCTTCCTCACTGCCTCTTTAAACAGTGCTAACAAAATAAAATATATTTAAACTTTGCACTCTTTTAAAAAAAAATAATTAATCAATTATTTTTTTATGATTGTAGTATTCTCCTTACCAATCTATTCTATTGAATACCAATCTATTCAAACAAAAAAAAAAATCAAGTTTTAATCAGTCAAATGTTCCATTTTTCAGGTTTTGTTTATAACTCAAAAACGGTGCGTTGCATTGAAAAAGTTTTTCAGTACAAATAAAAAGCTCGGATTTATAAAAGTATACGTCTTTTCGCGGATAAATACTTGAAGTTTTTCAGCGCGTCAGTTTTGAAAACGCACCCGATTGCATTATTTTCCGCCAAGGCTTACTGACAATGATTATAATTTAGCTGTTGTATGGATTCCGGCTGATTATGTTTCTGTTAAATTGAACATGAAAATTTAATTAGGAATTTCAGATTTTTCGTAGAGTCTTAGAAGTGTTGTAAGTTGCGACGTGTTAAATATAAATTAATATATTATACAGGGTGTCCCGAATTAAATGGCAAAACTTCAGGAACTTATAGGGGACCGAAAAACTAAGACAAAATGTCCTTTAGAGATTTGCTCGTTTTTGCTTAGTTTTAGAGAAAATCGCAAAAAAAGAAACAAAACAAAAATGTTACAGGTAGCGATTATCACCTTTCAAAGTTCGTCAGGCTAGGCAGTGAGATATGTAAACACTTTATGTTATCCTTTACATTCTTTTATTTGTTTACATTTTGGCTTCCTTCTAGGATTATAATTCCTAAATCAGTCTTCAGTCAGTTACTCAGATATTTTTGTGTGAATAGCATCAGCCACAATGACGCATACATATTCTAATGATGAATACGCTGATATGATTTTTGTGTATGGTTTCTGTAACGGTAATGCTTTAGAAGCGGTGCGGGAGTATGCGCGCCGATTTCCAAATAGAAGAGTGCCTAATCGATGAGTCTTTTCGTTAACTTTTAATAGACTACGAGAGACTGGATCATTCTTAATACGTAATGAAGGCGACCAATTCCAGGCAGCAATAAGAGCAGATTATCGGAGAAGAAATTGTTTCCAACGCCACATCTATAACAATCCTGAGACTAGCATCCGAAGAGCATCTGCTGCATAGGCAATATCGCGGCAAACAATATGGCGAACTTATAAAAGGTGGAAATCGCTACCCATGCCATCTTCAAAAAGTTCAGAATTTATTATCACAAGATTATGTCAAGAGATTGAATTTTAGTAACTGGTTTCTCGACAAAATTCGCGATGATAATTTATTTCCATTAAAAATTATACGGACCGATGAAGCTACCTTTACAAGAGGAGGAATTGTTAATGAAAGAAATCATCATGTATGGGCTCTTGAAAATCCCAGAGCTATTAGAGAGAATAGGTTTCAGCATAAATTTGCTATTAACTTTTGACTTGGAATTTGGAATGGATTACTGGTGGGACTATATTTTTTATATGGAACATTGGATGGTATCACATTTACACATTTTTTGGAGAACGACTTTTCTAATTATTTAGATGACATTTCCTTACAGCAGCGGATTGAAATTTGGTTCCAACTCGATGGATGTCCAGCTCATTATAGCAGAGTTGCTCGAGCTTGGTTGGATATAAATTATCCACAACGATGGATTGGACGTGGAGGAGTAGTACCTTGCCCACCCAGATCACCTGATATTACACCCATGGATTTCTTCGTATGGGGAACCTTGAAGCAGAAAGTTTATTCGGTGTCAATCAACTCAAGAGAGCAATTAAGAGACCGAATCATAGATGCAGTGCACCAAATATTATCAGAACAATGTTCAGCTGCAATTTATCAAGTGAATGCTAGATGTAATGCTTGGATTGGTGCAAGAGGACAACGTTTTGAGCAATATTTACATTAAAAAGAACATAACATAAATATAAATGTAAATATATAAGTATAAAAATGAAAACTTGTTTTGTTTCTTTTTTTGCGATTTTCTCTAAAACTGAGTAAAAACGAGCAAATCTCTAAAGGACTTTTTGTCTTAGTTTTTCGGTTCCCTATAAGTTCCTAAAGTTTTGCCATTTAAATTCGGGACATGTATTGCTGTAGAAGTTTTATTATGGCGATTTTTCTACTAAATGAAAGAGTGAGGATCTAAAAGAAAAAATATAGGAAAAACATGAGTGAAAAATTTTTGTTTGGAAATTATCATCTTTCTGGAGCCGGTATCGCGAAAACGGACTACTTTTTCGTAAAAATTTATATGTCCAAACGTATACCAAATTTAATAAGCCTTTATTTTGTACTGAAAAACTTTTTCAATACAATGCAATGTTTTTCGGTTATAAGGAAAATCTGAAAAATGGAACATTCAAAACTCCCCCTCTCCCCCAGTGGCAACGGGATTTGGAGGGACTTAATTTTTTCTTTTTCAGGGGACCCTCTCCTATACATTCCTGAAAAAATTGGAACTAGTGTTTTTAGTTCCTTTGATTTTCCTATTTTGACTGGACAAAAGGATCTGTAGTTTTCTTGTGTAACTTTTTTTTTTCAACCTCAAAATGTGTAACTTTTTTTCACACAAAAAAATGTAAACTTTTGATACGCTCTAATATAGCTCGGATCGAAAATTTGACATTTTCCCAAACGGAAATTGAATTGAGAATATAATTGTTACATAACATCTACCGCTAAGGCCTACCATTTAGAAGCTATATTTGTTTGAATGGAAACGGTTACGTTTTACCGACATTTTTAAGCATTGGAGCTTTTTTGAAACGATATATCGACAGCTTCCTTATCAGAGGCAGTAGGCATATAAGCTGTAGATTATAGATAAAAATATATATGATCTATTGTTTTTGGCAGTCAGAAAGAAATTGAGTTTTCCTAAAAACTCATTTAACTCTTATTTACTAATAAATATTTTACTTAATTTAATCCAAAATAAAAATGTTTTGATAGAAAAACCACCTGGTTATCATCTGTCGAACTCGAAACATTACATAAGTACGAGTAATATCAGTGTTTCACAATGTTTTCCCTCCAGTTTCTACGGTCATTGAATGAAACGAAGTGTTCAAAAAAGAAATGAACAATAGTTTTGAAATTTATTTTTTTTATGAACAGTCTTTAAATGAAACGAACTGCAATTTATAATAAAATGACAATAGTAAAAAGGCTATGGATTCATATATAAATGGAAAGATGTAAGAATGACTTCATTGAAAACTAATAATATAATGTTATTAATATTAGAACTATATTATGTCGTTATTAATAGGTAAAACTACTAGGGTAGTCAATGGCGGTGGTAGGATAAGTAATATATGAGTATAAGATATTTATACTGATGCGGGAGCAGGGCAAGCCTTTTGGGTAGACATGCCATTATATTTTATAAATCACAGATTTATTAAATTAAATTTGATTCCATTAAAGATAAGTGCGAGTGAAATTGGCTGTTTAACAATATTGGTAAGCAAATAACCACCCGCCATTTTTTAGGAACTAATCCGATATTCAGGGCAACGATTCAGAATGTGTTGCTTTTTTTATGATGTCAGTAGAAGAATACCAATCAACGTAATTTCCCTAGCTTCAGATTGTTACCATCGACTTCTTTGACACTCCGGCATTTCTTTTTTTTACAGAAATGTCCCCAGTGGTCCCAATAAAACCGAACGATTCCTATCGATGGTGTGGCACCAAACTGAATGTATTTGAGGAATCAAGATACTTAATTTTCATTAATAAATGCCTCATCATCCCGCGTTTTCTAGGAATTTATCCCTTGAAGGGTGATATATCCTGCCGCCCAAGCCCTTATTTTTTGGCATTTAATATATTGTTAGTGTTTGTCTCTATTCAGATAGCGGTGTATAGCTTGTTCACTTTTCGAGTGAAATCCATTCATTCACCTTTTGTATTCCTCTATTTAAACTCTTCAACAATTTTTCTTTCATTTTATCTATTCAGCTATAGAGTTATCAAGGACTACAGATTTACTAGATCCATTTTCCTCTCGATAGAAAAAGCTGAAAAGAGACTCTCAGGTCTTGGAATATACTTCTCCTATGGCAATCCACCGATGCTCTACATGTGCTTATTGCTCTTTACTTGGGCGTGTCAACTTATTATTTTTGCCATTATTTTTAAAATAATCCATATTACTCCATTATTTATCCATTACATGAAATTAGTGAATATCTTCAACCCTTTTGTATTCGTGGCCATATTGCATGCGGTGGAAGTTCAAATGATCAATGCGACTCAACATCTGGTTTGGGTCGTCAATAGTTACATGCCTATTAAAAGGAAGCTTCAGCACCTTGAAAACCTTGTTGAAATAAACGAAGAGTTGTGCACCATCAGTTCTGATATAATCAAACTGTTCTCGCAGCAGCTTCTTTTAACGGTAGCTTCGTCATTTTGCTGTTTTTTAGTTAATGCCTACCGTTTTATTGTTGAATATATAAATATATCATTAATAGTTAGGCAGACATTTGAATCTTCAACTGGTTTTCTTATAGTTTGTATGATATGCTCTTCCTCAGAAAACTTTAGAAAGCAGGTAAGCTCTTTAAATTCTGTGACACATTCTTCTTTTTTCTAACTTAATTTCTTAAGATGTAAGCTATTGCTATTCTTCCACTATCAATAGCTTTAAATCCCAACTCTTCCTTTACTCATTGAGGATTCAATCTAATAGTCATATAGAATAAGAAAATATTTGTCACAATGAAATATGAATATTCACAATATAATATTTATTTTTTTAATGTATTATTTTGTCTTAACTTATATTATTATATCAGATCCATTTGTTTCCTCTAGATAGGATATATTTTTAGCTTTGTATATTTTATTTTTCTTATAATTTCTTATTTTTATCTAATTTTATTTTCTTACCTTATTTTAAACTTTTTAACTTAAATTTTATTTAGTTTTTCAAGTAATATGTATAATGTGTGTGTTATATTAATATTTATACCATAGTTTGATTTTAATTTTTTTTTCTTGCTTTTATAACGTTTTATACACTGCAGCTAGGCCACCATTATATTGATCATTGAATTTCTTTTTACTTCATTTCATTTTATCTGTATAGCTGGCCAACATTCGTGTGTGTTATATTTACCAAAAGAAGCTTGGTAACTTTCTATTCCAACTACTGTTTAAATATCAGGAGTCATATTTTTCTTATCATAGAGTTACTTAGTGATACACCGGATCTAGGGACCTTTCAGATTATTTGATGCAAATTTATTTTTAATAAAAAATTAAAAGTGACAGTTTCTTTGGTGTCTTTAATCAAAATACTCTAATAATTTTTGTGTGAACAAATCTGTAAGGTATTCTATAATTTTGTTGACTAGAACATAACATATTTGTTATTGTCTACATATTTCACTTAATTTACTCCAAAATATAAATGTTTTGCTGGAAGAACTATGTTAATATTATTTTTCAACCTGGAGACATAAAATAAGCTGTCAATTAAGAGTTTTACCACATTAGTTGTTTTGTTTTTTTTCTCAAAATATCTACAACCATTGAATGAAAATCACCATCCATATCCATTAAGAATTCATAATTAATAAAATATAACTAAACAGAGCCTGCACAGTGTAGCTGTTAAGACGGGCTTGAGGATCAACATCCAGAAGACAGAATTCATGACTAACATCAAGGAATCTCCCTCTAAAATTCCTTAGAAGACAACAACATTTGGAAAGTACCTGCAGTGAAGTATCTAGGAGAATGGATCTTTGCGAACCAGACCAAGAACCTAGCCATAGACTCAAAATGCACCAAGTCTGAAAGGGCTTATCACTCCTGCCGATATATTTATTCATCTAAATGCCTTTCCAAAAATCTAAAAATAAGACATTACAACACTGTAGTAAAACCAGCTGTTCTGTATGCCTCTGAGTGCCTTGTAATGCCAGGAAGGGCCCACTCAGGAAGCTGGAGATCAAAGAGAGGAAAATCCTGAAGAGGATACTAGGACCAGTCAGGGAAGAGAATGGCACCTACAGGATACGGCTCAATGATGAGTTGTATAAATACCAGGAGGATATCCTGACATGCATAAGGAAAAGGCGATTGGCATTTTATGGACACTTGACCCGCATGAATCCTAAAAGATTGTCAAACAGAATATTTACTGTGGCAGGTAAAGGCAAGGCTTCCAAGAGCAAGTGGATCACATCAGTGGAACACACCCGCCTTATGTCAGACCTGAAACAACTATGGATCCCATTCGATAAAACAAAGGACCGACTGCAGTTCTGACAAGCTGTCTGACAGTGAGTTTTTCCAGTATCCCTTACCATTAAGAAGACCACAGGGACCAAATGGACAGAAGAGAGAAAGCTGGCTCACAGTCAGAAAATGAAAGAATTCTGGAAGAGAAAGAAGAAGACCCTCACCAAAAAGTAGCTACGAGCCCGTGGTCCGTAGTGGGGCCAAAAAAAAAAAAAATATATATCTAAAAAAAAAATATATATCTAAATTAAAATACACAATCAAAATGGAGTACATCCTTGGAAGAAAAATAAATAACTTGCTGTACAACAAAGTTTATTTCATTTGCAGAATAATAATACGTTGATAAATAATACTGTAATAATATAAATAATACTGATCACGTGTGCAATAAAGCTAACAGAGCTCTATGCACTATATACTGATACTTAAAAGGAATTCTAAATTAAGAACAGATAATACCTTATTATTATATAAAGCCTGCTTAAGACCTATACTGACATATGCTTGCCCAATATTCAGTTATATGTCTAAAACTAATTACAAATACAACAAATATTCCAAAACCAATGTCCCTTAGAATTACTGAAAATTACTACACAAAAGTTAAAATAATCCATAAAGAATTGTAATACCATAATTAATGAATATATTAATAAACTTCTTAAGTGTAAAAATAATAAAAACCCACTAATAGAAAATACTGAAAACTATACAAAAACTAATCGGGGAAAAAACGGTGGTTGAGCATGAATTCTGGCCAAATCTCCTCCTTTCACAACCGTTGGCCCAGTAACAGAACAACCTTACCTAAGTACTGAACCAAAGACCCGTCATGGGTTGTAAGTGGTACAGGTTTTTTTTTTTATACAAAAAATACTACAAAGAGGTATGAACATAAAAAAACATTTATCATTATATGATACCAATTTATATTGTTTTAAGTTTGAGTCTGGTATATTTTTTTCAGTATAGCATATAATTTTTGAGAATTGGAGCAATTATGTATATGAAAATAAATAAATTAACTGATTAAATTAAATTTCATACATAGTACATTATGTATCTTCTTATACTACCTTTACTACCTTATACTACCTTTTGTTTACATTATAAGATTATATTTTTGTTGAGTTCAAAGTTCCAGGTCTGGGTGTGAATAAACATTAATTTTTTGGAAATCTAACTGGAGTAACACTTTGGTTATTTTTGTGTATCAGAGTTATTTGTTTTTGATTCTCATACATAGGTTTTATACCCTTTCTATTTTTTTATTATTGGAGCCATATGAGTTGCTTCATACAGAGGTCCTATCAATATAAGATTAGAACTTCCGGATAAGATATAATGCAGGTGCAGAGTTTTAAAGTAATCTGATGTCGTTGCAAATAAATCTCTAGAGCAGAAAGAAAAAGAAAAATAATTTAGTTTTGGATTTTTAAACACTTTTTCATTGGTGTGTGCTGCACAATGTACTTACCACTAGGATTTTAGTGGTTCAAGAGTCTCTTTTTACAGTTCTTCACAAATATCATGAGAACTATCAACTTTAGCGAAACATACATTACATATGAAATTACGGAACAACAAATTGTCTATTAAAAAAAAAAAAAAACAGGTTTTGTTGGAGCTCACTGTCCTTAGGTACTGCAACTATGGCAGATAAAATGGGTCATCTTACAGAATAAGAACCTCTTCTAGTCACAGTGTCAAGTTTCATTTCTTGTTTTTGTTAATGATTCCGAGATATTTAATTAATTCAAACCGTTGTATTTTTGTTGCAGGCAAAGAAGTTCAACACCTTACTATACCAGCTGATGATTGACGACAAAACTAATGAAATTTCTGAAAATGTAAGTACTTGGTATACAAATATTTTATGGTCAAGCAATCATAAGGTCAATAGTTACTCTATCCCTTGTTACGTATTATGACATGGCTGCAAGAGTCAGTAAGAATCGATTACATAGATTTTCAATGTTTATATCTCATATCCTGAATTTAAGGGGGAAAAATATTAATAATTTCACATGTTAACATTCCATTTTCATACACAAATTAGCAGTTTTCTAGGAATAGTTCATCCAGGCTTGGAACAGGAAACGTTTTTAACAAGGATATTCCATTGGTGAAGCTGGGTCTGTCTTAAAGGACCATAGAGCCCATTAATGAATGAATGAAATGCTATACCTTTATTGCTTTAAATAAATATATAATATTTTTAGTTCAATTATTCATAGTTATGGTGTGATTTTGTATATAATACACTTTATATAAATCTTTATGGTTGTTTAAGAGCCTGAGGTAAGGAGGAGGGGGAGTTTTGTCTCTTGAGATAGCAAAAGTTGACAGGAAAAATAATTAATTGGATAACCTCAAGGCAAATCTTATAGGTTAATCTAGCATAACCTTCTTCATGCAAGGAGCCAATTGTTTTAAATATGTGTTGAGATACAATAATAATGGGACACATTTTATTTCCTCTTACATTCAAAGTCAAGGGTTCATAATAGATATAAGAATTGATTCTGATTTGCTCAAGAAGGGAAAATGATAAGTTTATTGTGCAGTAAAATCAATTTATTAACTTTAGTTTATGAAGTACTTTTCTTGCGAATTTCTCTCTTTTTTTTTTTTTTTTTTTTTTTTTCCTTTTAAAAACTTTTATTTTGAGAATATATTACTATCTACCACAGTTAAGGGCAATAGTTAATAGGGCTATAAGTTCACACTCATGACTTATTTACAAAAAAAATCAATATAATAATAAAATAGATTAAACTTATGACCAAAAAAGTAAACAAATAAATAAATAGGATACAAAAAAATAAGGTAACAGCAAGAAATAAAATAAATAATTAAAGAAGAAAATATAGAAGGAAAAAATGCACTCATTCATACCCTCAGGATAAGAATCTCCCCCCCTACCAAACAGCTTCCTATTCCATAAAAATTTGTACACTTCCTAATTACTTTACTAATAATTTTTAATTTTAAGTATAAGTAATTATTTGCAGACATTACTTTTTTTTTTTTTTTTTTTTTTTTTTTTTTAACAGAAGAAGTTGCGACTCCATATTTCAATGAAGAGGGAAGTGGTCTTCAGTGCTTGTGGTTTCTTCAATTTGGACTATACTTTGATTCATTCAGTATGAGTATTGCATATTTAAATTTCTACTTATTTTTTTTAATTGATAAAATAAATAAGAATTTGATTCAAATACTACGTATATTGTGTCTCAGAACAAAGTTATAAATATGGTAAATGCTCTGTTAGTGGGCACATAATAAGGGACATTAAAATAACAGAATTTTCATTTTTTTTTTTCTGAGCTTAGAGTTTCCCTAAGTACATATAAGATTTAGTATATTAGTACAAGTATGTTAAGTCCACAAATATTGATTTTTGTAAATCACAATTGACAATTTTTTCAAAATCCTATATTCAATGAGATTAGGATTTTAAGTTTTTACTAGGCAACACTGCTGTCTTTTCAGTTTCCCATACAATGCAATTTCTTTCAAATAAAATTTTTTAAAAATTTCCAAAACTATACTTTTGGACTTAAATCACTTTACTTCCCAGCTACAGATATCCGTTTGTGTATGTGTGTATGTATATTGTCAATCAGGGTTTCCTGTCTCTTTGTAATTTACTATGGAAGGATTTGATTTTTTATTTCTATTAATGACATCTCTGATAATACAAAATTATTATTTGTTTTGATATATGAAATTAATATCCTTAATGATGTTATCGTCAGAATAAATCTCTTTGACTGATCATTATCCATAAAACAATATAATGATTAAAACAAGTCAGTTTCTGCTTTTCTATTGATATAATAAAAAGCAATTCATGATAAAAGGCATTATTGATGATGTAGAAGGATCATTATTATTATTATTTTGTTATTATCATTATCATTATGATTGTAGTTTTGTTTATTTAAAGATTAGTTTCGAATGCTAAACATTTATCATCAGTAATAAAAAGTAAATTAGAGGTGCATTTGGAACTGTTTGAATAGGTCAATTTTTGAACAATTACATCCTTTAACTTCACTTCCTTAGAACTGATCATGAATTTTTAAAATTTGAAACAACCTTTAAAATAAACAAAACAATAAACAGTTAGCACACAATCCATTAACTCCGAATTTTACTAAATTCAACCAATCAAAAATGATTATTCTCATTGAGATTCAATCTAAATCAGCTTGTAGCCCTTTCTAATTACTTGCAAACCAACTCTAATTAGTTACAAATATATGTATGTTAATATCAATAAACTTTTTGGAAAATATGCTCAAACAAAATAAATGTTAAATGTGATTTGAATTTTTGATGATATTAATCTGACAAAGAATAAGATTGTCTTATGAACAGAAAAATTCAATTCACTAAGCTATGTTCACGTCTCAATATTTATAGTAAATATTTTTTAAATTGTATTTTCCATAATATGTTTCTATAATGTTTTCATTTTAACAGATGGTAGCAGCAGCAACTACTTACCTTGTGATCCTAATACAGTTTGGCCAACCTTTGAACACTGAAGTGCCCTCAACTGAGTATAACAATACCACTTTACCAAATATTGGTGATGTGTCCAACTACATTACCACACCATCCTGGATATACACTACACTTTAGATAACATGATAATTCCACCACAAATCATAAGCCACAGAAAACAAAGACACATATTTAGATAAAAGATATTCACAACATAATATAAGTAACGTAATAAACTTGATTAGGTGATGTTGCATTGTTTGTATAATGTAATTTATACATTAAAAAAAAGATTTTCTTCTTTATAATTTACAGGCCAAGTTAATTAGGCACTTTACAATCAGGAGTACTTATAGTATGTTGTTTGATTCCTTCTCTGTACAGTTCACATTTCATCATTCACAAACAATATTGTTACTGCCCCCTGACATACATTTTATTTAACAATAGAACAAAACCTCATTTAGGACTTTCAGATTTATTGTTTTGTTTTGTTTTTTAAAACACTCCATTTCAAATTGTACACACAAGTATATCCAAATGCATACTAGGTACTACCATTGGATATACAGATGTATTCCTTGCCACTCCACCGAATTTTTAGTGACTGCACAAAAGATAAAAGATCTAATAGAAATTGCTGATTATTCAGTAAGAGAAACAATTTATTTATAGAAGAGGATTACTAAAATAGCCTCAGTATCACAAGAAAACAGCTGTTTCCAAACTCCATATGTATCAAAACTCTAGTAATATAATTAGAATGAGATGATATTCAACTAAATATTATATTTTATTTTTATGTAGTAAAATGATTTTTTTTTTTTCTTTAAGATTTTTTACCAAATCCTATGCAACCAAGTTTAGTTAAAGTTCAATTCAGCTTTATTTATTTATTATTAATATTTTCTTTCTTCCTCGATTATAGGTTGCCTTCTATTTTACCTAAAACTTCAATCAATATAGTTGAAGTTATTTTATCCCTATCCAATTTTTTTTTAAATATGTTATTTCTTCTTGATGGAAGCGCGGTAGCTGAGTGGGTAAGGCACTTGACTACCAAGCTCCCGAATCCGAGTTCGAGTCTGACTGAAGGCAGAAAACTTTCTGTTATTTCGGTCATGGCTTGACTTTGGGGCACACCAGCCTCTGCAAAGTTGGTACCCTTAATTGGGGAAAAACTTTGCAGTATAGCATGATTTAAGCCAAATCTCCTCCTTTCACAACCCTTGGCCTAGTAACAGTACATCCTTACCAATTACTGAACCCAAGACCCTTCAGGGGTTGTTAGTGGTACAGGTTTATTCATTTATTTTATTTCTTCTTGAGGGTCAAAATTAAAATTTAATCAGACCTGATTTTGTTGTGTTTTGTGCATCTGAATATTATATGTCTTCCATATAATATTGTAGGTCCTCCTGGCAGTCACAAGTCTCACATTTTCCATTGGCTTCTCTTTTCATCAAGTTGTGATATTTCCTTGTATGGCCATGATTGGTCTTAAGCCTCGTTATCTTCACAATATGATTTCTATCAGTATTGATACGAATGGTTCGAAACCATGGTGTTGGGCTCACTTTGGGCTGAACTTCATAATAATTTCTGTCCTTTGATTGTGACTCCCAGTCATACCTCTCGTGCCATTCTTTTATTGCCTGATTATTTATAGCTCTGAGTAGGTCTGGAGTTGGAACTATAGCATTATCCCTTTCTACCTGTCTGTCTCGCGCTTCTACTTTGTCCGACTTCTCATTTCTAGAGAAATGACTTGGTACCCACTGAAAGGAAAACTTTTTCAGTTGGGTTGTGGTTTGGATAATGTTTTTCTCTACTTAAGACTTTATCTTATTTGTATGCATGGTCTCATATGGATATGACCGTCATAAACAGTCTAGTAGATTCTTGTAGCGGTTATTTACCACAGTTCTATTCCCTAACAGAATTCTACAGTAACTAAGCACATTTAAAAAAAATTATACTACTGACAGATATTTTAAAAATGATTAAAACAATATTTTAAGAAAAAAATTAGGTTTAAAGTTTAATGTTCTCTGTCTGAATTATTAAAGTAGACTAAGAATTATTGCATATAAATGACTATCTTTTGTAGAGGCAGTGTTTGAAAAGCATACATCTGTGGTCATAGGGAATATGTTTAAATAACGACTCCTTCTATTTTTGAATATAACCTGTAATAACTTCTTCAACGAATGAATATAAAAAAAAATCATGGTTGTTAATGTTGCTAGGTATAAATGAGGCACATAACACCTCCATACTTGGCAAAAATCAATTATCTAATATTTGTTACATAGCAACTTTATCCATTCATCTCTTCAATGAAAGAAAATATTCCTTAACTTCTTAAGGCTTGTAGAACTGAAAAAGATGGAAATATAGTTTGATTTAATAATCAACTAATGTTTTACTTTGCTAAGTAAAGTTATAATGATAAAATGTTTTTTTCTTTGTTGTATTTTAGTATTTTCTATTTATAGAATAAGATTTTTGTTGGTTAATTTTCAAAATTAAATTTATTTTTATGCATATTAGTCATGTAAATAAATTTTAAAAAACAAAAAAACAAAACAATGTTGGGCGAAACTGAAATTATAAGTTATTTTATTATCCATAAAAGATAAAATTCAATAATAATAATAATGTATTTTATTTTTGTACATATTAAATATGTCTATTAATAGTATAATCTAAAAATATGCACATCAATATGGTTTAAGCTATTTAATTGTTTTATCAGCACTGGAAAAATGTATTTATTTCTTAAAATTTAATTGTAATTTTATTTTTTTATTGCTTATGTTGGCACATATCTCACACCCAAAATGAAAAGAGGCACTCAAAACTTCATCAACAGTATGTTTTTTATTATTATTAGGATCTGTGTGATCAAGACAAACATACCTCAAATATTGGGTCAAATCATTGATACATAAATCTATCTATAAACAACTATTGTCATAGAAAAAGTTCCATAGTCTTTTAAATATGTAGAATGTTTTGTGTCTCTAAAATTAAAACTGACTGAAACAAACCTTTTTAGTTGAATTTCATTCATTTTGCATGGGCGATATGTATGCCAATGTTGAAGAATTCCATTTTGTTTGTTTACCAAACTTTTTTTTATTAACTTTGTAGTTTAGATTATATAGATTATAAATAGATTTTTTAATTTTTTTTATTTGCCATTGAGTTAAATGAACATCTGTTCATTGCTTATTTCTTGTCTGGAGTTGGGAGACCCTTTTCAGCTGTGGGCTCATTGAAAAGGGTCTCTACTTCGTCATGGATGTTTAGAGAGGGTGGCTACCAGTAGATAGCCCTCTTCCCAACAGGATTGGCCACTGTGGGAAGGGAAACTATTACCCCTTTTATGGGGATGCCTGCAGTTATATCAGCCATACAATGAAGGCTTATATTATTAAAAAGATCTTGTAAAATAAGAATAAAGTTGAATATTTTATATCTTAAATTTTATTTTTTACTATATTTAAAAATAAAATAATAATGCAATCATTTCTTTAAAAAAAAAATATCAAAATTTATATTCATTATTGTTTGTGTTTTTTTAAATAAAGTTAGATTTGTTTGATGATAATTTTTAGACATCATTTAACAATTTTTTTCCTAATTTATAATTTATTATTAGAATTATATTTATTTATATTTATTTTTATGTGGTATAGTACATTATTTATTAAAATCGAAATTAAGTGTGTTGAATTTTTGATCTACCGTTTAAACATAAATTTTTAATACTATTGTGTGAATTTTCTTGCTCGTGTTGTTATGAAATGTCAGTTTAGTGAGCAGTGTTATTGCAATATATATTGATGCATTAGCTACTTAATTTGTAATTTTAAGCATAGATTGATTTCCATTCCATATAAAATGTTTACCATTTGAAGACTGATCAAGCATAGATTGATTTCCATTCCATATAAAATGTTTACAATAACAAGCAAGCCTTCCAAACTTTGAAAACTTTATTTTTCCACAAGAACAATAGGCAACTTGCAATATTCTTTTTTAACTTCATTTTTGAAAATGTGTTAATTTGTGAAATTAACAAAAGCTGTTATTAAATTATTATCACTAAGCAAAGCGACTATGATGTTTTGATTTATTGATTGTATCCATTCCTTTGTTATAAATATCTTAAAAATTGACATTTCATCTAAATATAACCTCATAGTTAACATAGATAATCACAATAATATGTAATTTTGAAGTGTAATTTTAATTATTTTCTTCTATAGACTTTAGGTCAATTAAATAAAATAAAATTTCAATAAAATATAAAAACAATATTTGTCCTACATGTTTTGCTCATGTTGGAGGACTCTCACCAGGAGCAAATCATCATTAAAAACACAGTTCTATATGTTAGACCCAACCCCTCCAAATGAGGGCCAGTTGAAGACTGAAACTGATAATTCCTGCAAAAGAAACATGTTGGGTCTATTTATTTACTTTTAGAAATAAATATTTATTGAAATAATCTTTTATTTAATAGATTAAAAGTCTATTAGAGGAAATTATAAAATGGTTTTAAGTCACAAATAAAGTTTAATAATATCAACTTTAATTAAGATTTTGACCAGTTGCTGAGTCAGGGAGAACTAGGCCTAACCTAATCTCTCCATCAGTCTTGAATTTCGTCTCAGGGTTGGGTTGTAATAAAATAAAATTTACCCATTTCTGCTCAGAAATGTTTTTACACATAATTTTTATAAATTTTCATAATAATTCATTTGATTTAAGTCAAAGATTAAAATGGATATCATAAATACCAAATAAAATTTTAAACAAATTTACTTAAATATGTAAACAAATTTACATATTTAAGAATTATCATTTTTCTTTGCATCCAGGCTGCTTCAAAGAATACCCTGAAAAATAATTTTTTTTTATTTTTAAATGTAATGTTTATTTATACCATGTAAAAAGTATTTTTATCAATATAAAAGTGACTAAAATAAATTATTTCAGGGCAATTTTTTGTTTTATTTTTTTTTCAAATTTTTATTTTGAATATCCTAGAGATATGTTTTAGTATCATTCAAAACACGTTTTTTATAACCTATAGTTTTAAAATTTAACAAACACACACACCAACATTGGGCAGAAATGGGTTAAAGAACTTATATTCTGACTGATTATGTTTCTAAAGAGGAATATGAAAATATATTTTTTTGACTTGGAATATTTATTCTTAGAGTAGGTTTAGATAGATTAAATCCAAGACTCCATTAACACATGTCTCAGCAACTAGCCCACTATGTTTTTAAAACAATTTGTATTTTGTAGTATTGTTTGTTGATGACTTTATGTTAAAGAGTGTATTTTAACAGAATAAATTCTGAAAATTATTTTTTAAAAGATTTATTAAACCTCACCTTACTCTCTAGAAAACCTCTGTTTCAAGTTGTAAAGCCTAGACATATACTAAACTGTTATAGATTTAAAATTATAATACATTAAATGATATGATCGTATTTTATGAGCAATGCTATTGGATGATTCTCAAATACTTGTTTATTGCAATAAAATATAGCCAACTTATAGTTATTCAAGACATCCTCTAGGCTGAAAAACACTAAATGAAATAACTGTAGACAAGGAAAGATTAATCTCACTACAAACCTAGTATCGTTCTACTAAATAAAGTTTTTCTGTGATTTTATTTATCTTGGAAAAGATGGCTGGATATCAATAGAAGCTCATTAATAAGTTAATAATTTACTTTTTGAGCCTTCATTAAGGTTTAAAAAGATATTTATATGACTAACATTATGGGAAATTTGGTTAAAAAAACATTTCGACCATGGCATTGATTTGAAATAAAGTTATAAAAAGAAAATATAGATAAAATGAGTTTAGTCAGACAGTTCAATTACATTAGAACCAAATAACTTGATGGTTTAATATATTTTTAATCATTCAATATTTTTTTCAATTTTTATTTAAAGAAATATTGAATGATTCCTCTTAAATCAAGAAAGAATATAATAGATCTTCATGAAATTTCCAATAAATAGTGTTTATATGACATTTACTAGACAATATGTACTTCTCTTAAATGCAACACTTATTTTTTTGAAAATTACTGCAATTTTCAATTGATTTAGATCAATGTAATTTAAACTCCATGTTATTGATACATGTTATCTGAAAATAATCTAAATTAAGGTAAATTTATAGATATTAAAGAATGATCAAACGTCCTCCTAATGCGTGACATCTTTTCAAGTCTTCACTAAACCTGTTCTTAACTCTCGAGTTATCAAGATAATTAATGCTTCCCACAGGTATGTAATTTTATCCAAGAGAGTCTAATAATCTTATTATTAAGAACCTAATTATCCAGTTGGGTTATGAGTGGGTGGCTTAGGAATAATAAAAATGTTTGATTTCACTTTGCAATAATTTCCAAAAGACTGGTCTAAGAATCTATGTTGTAATTAATGCAGAAACAGCAAGAATAATTTAAATTGAAATCGGCCCACAAGAAAACATTAGATGACAAATCTGGAGAACATAGAATGAATTAGTACTTAAGATAATGCCCTTTTTAGATGAGTAACCTAACAAATAATACAAAATGGGACAAATGTTAATGAACAGATTCACTAAAACTTTGATGAGATTTTATCCAACAATAATCAATACACATCTATCCATGAGAAGGACAATTTTCTTCTGAATTGATTCAAAGAGCTGGTTCTCTTTATGGAGTGAATGACAGGCAACCCTAAAAGGAATGATTGGTAGTTCATTAAACTGCCTAGGTCTTTTCATGACAAAATAAAAGATCATTTATCAACTTTGTTGATCCATATCTTCTATTCTTACAAATATAAATAATAATTAAGTTTTAAGTTGATTACAAAAATTGTTTATTAAGTTAGTTAATAATGGGAGAGAGGAAACACTGGTAAGTGGTACTATAGTTCTGGAATATGCCACCAACAGCGCTTTCCGGAATCATTCTCGACTCGCTCCGTGATTTAATTGAATGAAATTAACTTGTTTATTTCTCTTAAGTTCTGGTTCTTCCTTGTCTAATTTCGTTAAAATAAGTATATCTAGATAATAGATTTTGTAAATTTCATCTATTTGAAATATTTCAAACAAAATGAATTTTACTCGTATCTTTACTATCTCCTAACTGTATTGAGTAGTATTTTGCCTCAAACATTGGTTTTCGTTATTAATTGGTAGGTTCTCAGTACAATTGAAGAAATGAAAATAGTGTCTTAAAGTTTTCAAGACTGAAGCATTTTTATTTTTATTTTCCTGTTATCCTGATAAATGGGAAATATTCTATTATTATATAAGCTACGTGTTTAAAAATAAAAGTTAATTTCTGAAGTTTAAACAAGAAAGAAAGCCAATATTTCGAGGTAGCAATAATAAAACATGATTATAAAAAACACTTTCTTTAGTAAACAGTAACTAATAAAAGCATTTTCTGAATAAAGAACGAATCTTAAAAAAGGCAATCGATCTACTTAGCCAAAGGAAGAATGTCCAATAGATTAACCGATATATAAATGGGAGAATTGGTATCAAATCATAAAAGTTACAATATGATGTAGGCATGTTAGAGATATTGTTTATTTAATTATATTGTTATTTTTTATTTATTTATTTTTGTTAGTAATTAAGGATAAATTACAAGCAAATGGAAATTAAAGGCAACAAAATGATTACATAGCTCTGACTGAATACACCCTTGAGGGATATGAGGCGTAGAATTCAAAATCCAGCTAGGTCCATTTTTGAAAACTTTTCAAAGCTGTTCGATAAAGGTAAAGGTCTTGCTGGATTAGGAAGAGGCCCTATTTTGTTTTTGGCCGTTTTCAATGTGATTAAAATACTTTAGGGATAAAACCTCTCACCTAGAAGATAATTTATTTTTTTAGAAAAACTAAAAAAAAAAAATCTAGAAATTTGACTTGATTTGGTTTTGGAATTCTACGCCTAATATATCTTCAACTAAACATTTAGTTAAATTTAATAAAAAATGCTCATGTAAAAAAGCACTAATGTGATAGCAATGTATTATTTAGCAGTAATTATTCTGTTCAAAATCATATTGTAACATAATCAAGGAAGAAATGATTTTGTTGATGATTAAAATTGAGTTGTTAAAAGAGAATGTGAATAAATACAACAAAAAACAAAAACGAAAAATTGAAACTACTCCAGATAACATGTAGCTAGTATCTTATTACTGCCAATGATTTTTGTATCTATTTTTTTAATTTTAATATAAATGGGAGTGTTGTATGTTAAGGTTTAGATATTCTTAAAAAATATATATATTGTTCATGCATAAATATCTCAATACATAATTGTAAATATTGACAAAAAAATTCCAGCGGATTAGGTTGGCAACAGTGGCCCCCCACCCGCAGGAGCCCTTTGCGCCTGCCCGGCCTGCCATTCGTCAATATACGTTCATTGGATCAGGACACTCCGCGCCTGATCCTTCTTCTCGTACTACAGTCTCCCATCTCTTCTGCTATCTCTTCAGGGATTTATCTCTGAAGAACGGTGAGTCAATTTATTCAATATTGCACGGTTTGTGTAGATGTTGGTCTGAAATGAACGTTCAAATGTATTGTTTACATCGCTATTACTGGCCATCGAACTTTTACTATTTTTTTTTATGTGTATTTTTTCGTTGAATACACTAGGACGTACTATCTCAAATGTAAAAAAAAAAAAAAAAAAAATGTGATATTGAACCGAGAGGAGTCTAAATATGAAAGACCTCCGCCCATCTTCATCTTATATCGATAACCTCTTGCTCTTTTGACTATTTTGGATCATATAAAATCTTTCTGTATTAATTCTGCGAAATATTTTTCATTTTGAGATTTATTATATTTTAACTTCTGATACTGAAATTCATATTATAGATAATTTTGCAAGATCTGTACAGAATCTTAAGATAAATGTCAAAATCATTCATATCTGGTTTACTTATGTTTTTATTTTGATTATACAATATTTTTATGTTGTTTTTAATTTCTTTTTCAGGTCGTTAGATTATTTTGAAAGTTGTGAAGTGTAGTGTCGGTTCGTAGTGCAGTGCACAGTGAGTGTTGTGAATGTTGAAATCTAGGCCCATTAAAATGTGGCCTACCACAGCCCTCTTCCTAGCCCTTCTTGCTTCAGGTATGTAATAAATATTTTTTTAATTTTACTTTCTCTTTTTTTGTTATGTATCAGAATATATACCGACATACATCTTAATAAATGGTGGAATGATTTTTCATTATATACATGTTATCTAGTTTTATCCTCATGAAATGTCAGTATTAAAATACTCAAAGTCATTAATATTTACACCATATATTTAATTTTTATGTAAAAACCTGCCCTGAACTAGCTGTCTGATATTTTAGGTATTTAATATTTTTTAAAGAGTCGTTTGGAAATCTGTTTGTTTTAAGTGAATTATTTCGCGAAGATTAAATGCAAGAATTAGTTTTCTGCATTGTTTAGTAGGTAATATTTTATTTATTTGATAAAACTGACATTTTGTGTGATAAAAACAAATGATCTTTAATACACATTTAAAGCATTACATCCGCTCTCTGACGGAAGTAATACATCACCAATGCCTCTATGAGAGGCGAATCTATGAAACATCTTCTAAAATGTGTTAGTGCAAAATGTTTTATACTTTGTGAATATGTTATATAATGATGCAACAACTTCTTGAATTATTAAAACATATTTTTAGTGGAATATTTTTTTCCTTGCTATACGAAATTTTAAGAACGTAGTAATTCATAAATCAATAAAATGTTACTGAAAGTTCCCATTAAGAGTAGAAAAATTTTTCTGGACCTTAAAATATTCTAGGGAAGTGTTAAAATGATCACTTTTAATTTAAACTATTTTATTATAATATTTTTATAATTGACAACTTCTCATAAAACATTTATTTTTTCATTAGTTATGTTAAACATTTTTACTAATTTTTTGTTTGTTCAAAACAAGCAGACTTTATTCTAGGCTTTGGCAATGTATTTTACTATTGATTTGTAACTAAAATAATTAATCAAAATTCAATCTGAATCTGTTTTTTATGTGGTGTTATCGATAAGTTTTCAAACTAAAAACAAAGTTTTCTTCTATTGTTAAGGGAAACAGGTTTATTGTCGTGTTTTATTATTTTTTTTTATGTTTAAAATATTTTTAACATGAAAGGTCATATTAATAATCCGGGTTTCGCGACAAAAACCATTTTCGTAACATCCTTCTATTTTGGTTATGCTTGACATTGACGACTGCTAGGAAAGATCATATCTCGTTTGATATTTATCGTTCAATCGTTGAGACGTTTTAGACAGCCTCAAGGAGTTTAGAACTGCTAAAATTTTATATTCACCGAAGGCATGATAGCTTTGTTAACTGTGCGCAATATGCATATGCCTCTTTAGTTCTTTTGCACTCTTTTTTTTTTTTTCACTTAAAAAACTGTTTATACGATAATAGTTCTATTGCTGTAATAAGTTTTTGCTTTATTTATATGCGTACATAACTATAGATATAACTTATTCATGAATGTACTTCATTGTTCGCATCCTTGTAGGGTTAACAAATATGATTATAACTGTTTTTTTGTTTTTTTAAAATAAATCCCACGCTTTGAAATATTGATAAAACATTGTCTAGTGATGACTTTTGATTGCTTCTCAAAAACTGTACCGAAATTGATTTTTGATTAAAACCATGGTTATAGTTCTTCCTGTGTAATGGTACCTCCTTATATTCCAGCAGGAGATTCGGCGGTGCTCTTTTGTATGGAGCGAAGACTAATATTGACCCAAAGATAATAAATGGATGAGGTGTTGGATGAGAAAGATTGTAAGGGGGGTGCGTGATCAATGCTGTATGAGTCACACCCTTCCAGTTCCAGCGCGCTCGTTCCAAATCGCTAAGTCCTTGGGAGAAGAAATCCAGTCCAACAAGGTCGCCGTGGGCTAGTTGAGTGGGCACTACTATTTGTTAGTGTTAATATGCAGTAGCATCGAGAACTAAAACACAAATTTAGAATATTTAAAAGCATAAATCTAATAAATTTGACTGAGTTTCTTTTAGGGTATACAGAAATTACTTGATTTCCCCATTAAAAGTTGTACAGCTGATATGGATGTGTAGCCAACAAACAGTAGGCTTTTTTTTTTTTTTAACATATGTTCGTTCGTACGTTTGAAAAAGGAAAAGTTTTTAATTCATTCAATTTAATTACAATTTTACGTAGGTTGGCTAGGAAAAATTTTGCTACTGTTTCGGAACAAATAAAATTAAAATTACGACATTAAAATAATATTTAATTATTATTTTGTTCATATATTGTATCGTTTAGGTAATTACACAAATGATCGTTATGTGAAATATCTCACTACCAGTAAGTTTATTATTGTATGCGATTATAATAGTTCATTGGTGGTGTGCGATTTCGTCATACTGATTACATACTGTACACGTCAATTTTTCACGGAAAAATCTTTTAACTTAAAAACAACTTATTTTTACTATCGATATGTTTTTCTAATTATAATTGATAATTTCTATTATCCGGGGCAGTATTGGCCACGGTTGTCCCGGATAATGGGGAGTCTACTGTACCTGTGTAAATTGAATTTGTGTGTGTTAATTGTTGGGCTTGCTACAATACTGTTTAAAATTTATCCGTGAGATCTCTTATTTAATTAATTTTCAGTTTTCTCCACGGATCCCTCACATGTGGAGATTTTATTTATATGTCTACATCGTTGTTAAAACAAGTGAGGAATCCATGTCCGTTGATTTAATTTTTTTTTTTTTTATAACTAATATCGTCTTAGGATGACTCCATTCGTTTTATTAGTTGGTACAATGGTCTCGTTATTGAGACTAATTGCGCATCCAGGATCTAATGTCATACTTGGAAAATATGTAACATGATGTTATACACACACATTTATATATATATATATATATTACATAACGTGGGATGTATTCGTTCGTTTATTGAGAGTGATGTAGGAATGCCGGGACATTCTGTTACACCCTACACGTGTCGAGTAGTCATTTCTTCATCTGTCTTCATTATTTTAATATGCTCTTCCTGGCCATTAAAATATTCTTGGTATAAGGCGGGTCACTTCTGATCTCCTTTGTGCTATCTATTAAAATAGTTCATTTTACTATTCAAGGATTCAACGTTTGTTTGTTGTTTTATGGATAATCTTTATGATTTACTGTCAGACCTTTAATTTAATTTTATTTTTTTAATATCAGAAATGGATTTGTTGATCGATGTTAAAATATCTGTAGATATTTGAGGACTAAGTCAAATTAACAAAAAAAATATATATGCTGAACTTTAGGTCATAAGCAGTTTTTAAATAAAATATTCCTGAGATAAAAATTAGAAAATATCAAATTCAAAAACATTTTACAAAGATGGTATAGAGAATTGTTGGATACAAGCTTATCGAAAAAAACAGGTTGATAAAAAAAAATAAGTTAATGAAAATAAAAAAACTAATTATAGTAATTACTTTTATATTTGAAAAACATAATTGAAGTAGGCAGGTTATCCATCCTACTATATAAAAGTCGAGCCATTTTTCGATGCTGATCACTAACCACGCATCTTCATCATCATTAACTATAACATCTTCATAGCTCAAGAAATGTTTAGCAATAATGAAAATTACTAAATTTCAATTAAATTATTTTTAAAATGCAATAAATAGAGTAAACCAGACAATTATCGACAGTCCAGAAAGTTGTAGACACCCTAACTTAAAAATTAATAAAATTCCTTTTAAATCCTACAACCCAAATGTGTAAAAATACTTTCAATTCTTTCCGTATTTTAAAAGATATCCTTAGAGTGCCAATTACTGATTTTGTATTAGTTATTGTTACTATTTTGTAAAATACATTCCAGGAATGATGTTTGGTGTGAACTTTCTTGTTTAACTTAAAGTATAGTACATTTTTACAAATGTGTAAAAATACTTTCAATTCTTTCCGTATTTTAAAAGATATCCTTAGAGTGTCAATTACTGATTTTGCATTAGTTATTGTCACTATTTTGTAAAATACATTCCAGGAATGATGTTTGGTGTGAACTTTCTTGTTTAACTTAAAGTAAAGTAATTAAGGAAAAATAACTGTAAATTTAAACTTTAATGAACTTTTATTTCTATAATTACATTAAGAATATTTCCTTAAGGGTGTCTATACTGTCTGTTTTACCCTATGTAGAATGAAGTTTTGAAACTGATAGGTGGCAAACGCCATTCTGCAAAATAGGTTACAAAATTGTGGTTTCTAGAGCTTTAAATAATTGATAAAATTTACTTATTTTCAATTGAATTGTTATTAAAAATAGATAAATGTGTGGTGCGACATGTGGAGTTGGAACAGGTATATCACTGATGATTTTGTAAATATTCTCTGTTCATCTGCATTACCAACTCGTACATTAAAATTAAAAATTGGATGTCGAATTATATTTTTACCTGATTTTCAACTTTTCAATGGCATTAGGTTACAAATTACAGCTATGCGTGGAAATATCATTGAGGCAATAATTTTCACTGGAATAGTTACTGAAAAAGTAACTTTGATTTTGATTGATTTTCACTAATCTTCCATTAACAAATCGCAAGGCCAAAAACTTTACACAATTACTAAAACGTTGTAGTGTATCATCCTCAGTCTGATTGTTTCTTACATGGCTAATAATTTTAAATTAAATGGGGTTTTGCAGAAATGGAAAATCTAACAATCATATTATTCTCACAATAGCGTGAGACGAAATTAGTTACGTAGTTTATTCGAATGTATTTTGAATTTAATTTTTTTTTATTTTTGCATGCTTTCTACAAAACAATTTTTCTTTTTATAAATAAATAAAACCTCAATTATTAGTTTAAATTATTTTAAACTTTTTACTTATGAGAGTGGGCGAAGCCACGACAGGAATGATATTATGTTGACTAAGCAAGTTAATAAGGTAAATAATAATAAAATAAAATTCAGGAAGAAATTGAGATTTTTTTTTTTTCCTAATATATCAATTAGGTATTATTAGTTTCTGCTTTGATTCTCTTGTAACCTTCATAGAATTATAATTACTCACACATGTTCGTAGATGTTTTGTATTCAGAAGTCCAACATCTGTTTTTACATCTGCGTTCAATTTCGCTTGGGTGGTACCGAATGTTCTTCAGCAACTGCTTCTCCTTGGTTCGTTTAATATTTTCGATTGTTTTTTTTTTCTTTTCTTTCTGTTTTGGGTCAGAGTTCAGTAGCCAAATAGAGAACCCGGTGAACGGTTAAACTTAAGATTCTAGTTGTTCGAAATTTAATCGGACATTGTATTTCGACGGTAGATCCATGGATTGTTAAGAAATCCTGACAGTAATGGTGACATGACGGTTTTTTGATGGTAATTAATTAAAAAAGAAAACTATAATTTGCGGAAGGATGTTTTATTAAACTTATTGGTTTCTTATTAGTGTCCTAATAAATAAAATGAATTAATCGAAATATTAAAATCGATATACTCGTAATTATAGCTCCACAATATTCCACAAATCTCAGTTGAACAACTCCAATGAACTCCATAACCACTCAAATCCACCGGTCTTTGAACTTTCTTCCCATTTTGTTCTCAAAAATCCTCCGAGGCATCTGAAAAGAAGATGGCCTCTGGATCTACTCTTATAGAATTTTATTGAAGTGCTTCAGTGGGTGTGGGTAGTTTACAAGCAATTGGCATGTAATTATAAAAGTTGTGATCACATTTTCTAGTTTTTGTTTTGACTTGGATATGTCTTTTATGAAGGTCGCGTGTTAGAATCCTACCTGGGCGGGTTGAAATTTATTTCGTGGCGGACCCACGAAATGAATCTTGATATTCACACCCTGGCTAGAATAGGTTGATAGCCTGTAGGATAACCCGTCCTTCCTGCCCTAGTTGGAATACATAAGGACGTTAAGTCAAAATAAACAAACAATATGTCTTTTGGCTGGGAGTTATTATAATTTTTAGGGACAACATATTTTTCTCATTTATTTTGACACGCTCTAGCTCTATTGGTCTTGTTCGCATCGAAAATTTGACGTCAGTTTTCTCATCAGAAATTAAATGGAGAATATTTGTTATAACATAAAAAATATATAACATTTGCCGGTTGAATCTACCGTTTAGGAGCTATATTGTTTTGAAGGAAAAAAGTCACGTTGTAACGTTTTTTTAACCCTCAAATAGGTAAAGCTTTTTTACACTAAAAAATGTAATATTTTGGCACGCTCTAGCTCGAATCAAAAATTTGACGTGAGTTTCTCCATCAAAAATTTAACGGAGAATAATTTTTATTATGTGAACTTATTCCCTAGAACCTACTGTTAAGGGGATATATAGATTTGAATGAAAAATTACGTTTGAAACCGCTATTTTCTCTCAGCTTTGTTTATTTCGAATAAACCATCAAAGAGTAAATCAGGAAGATCAGAAAATTATAGATAGATATATCTATGATTTATTGTATTTCCCTTTTTATTTATTTCTTTTTTTTTTTTTTTTTTCATACAGTTATAGAATTTCAACAAATATATTAACCCAAACTTTGGCCACAAAGGATTGGCTTATCATCCAATATCCTTTATTACTTTGTATAGTATTCCCTTCGTTATTTTTGCAATTAAAACTTGGTTCGAAGTGTTATATTTTCATGTTATTAACTGGAAATTTTCCTTGAAGTTTCCTACGTGGGAACCATTTTCGGGTGCCCTTTGCCCTTTGGTGTACGAAGTGTGGGAGTACACAATGTAGCAGGTATATCCTAGTCCCTCCGTTTTTGCCCCACTCATTCTGTTCGGAAGTCCTACGCCGTCATTAAGGAGCACAGTCTGTTCACAAATATTTACTCTTTTGATGTTTATTTATAACTCTCTGTTAAAAAAAATATATATATCGATTTTCTTGAATATCGATAGCAGTTAATAATTATATTGGGTCTGGTTCCAATAGCAACTGATCGAGATTACGTCTGGTCGAAGTCGTGTTCCTTCATTGAGTTTCGACTGGTGATATCATGAAAGCACTTATTGTCCTGCCAATCATGATTGATTAAGATACCCGTACCTTCAAATTATGGAGTATGCTATTTCCTCATGGCGTTCAGCTAGCAATAACTCAATCGATTACCTATTAGTCGAGTCAATGAGTGCTGAAATGAGCGGTGCAGAGTCCATGAAATATGCGATTATTTTTGACTTCATAGCTTCGTTAGGAGCAGTTACAAGGTAAACACACTAAAAGTACCCGACCCTGGGGGTGAGCTAACGGTGGGGGCGGAGGGGAGAAGGTCCAATTTTGGGTTTTTTGGATTATATCTCGAAAACGGTAAAAAAATTTTGCTCCGTAGTGCCTTCCACGATCGTTTCTCAGAAAAAATGTCAAGATCAAAGTTTTAGAACATTAAATTTACTTTAATTTCATATTTACTTTTCTGGCACTTGAGGCAAAGGTTTGACCTAAAAATAAAAATATTCGAAATAAAAAAAAAATCCTCACTTCTAGTTAAAGTTTGCTGCAAGTGCCAGAAACGAAAAACAAAGTAAATGTTTGACAATTAAGATGGTGTGGTTAAAATTTGGTACAGATTAGTACAGTAGTTTTCGCGGTTAGTGATCACAAACGAAAAATGGCTTGTCCTTGTATATAGCATTATATATTTTTATTGTTTCTTCAATCGCTGGGTCCCTTATACCGAATAAAATCAAAGTAATTAAAATTTGGTGCGGAACGTCTGAATTAAAATGTAGAAAGAGTAATAAAGAAACAAATGAAGACATTGGAGGTGTCTGAAGGGAGTAAATCTGAGGCAAGGAATTTACGATCAATAAAAAGGAATATTAAACTGACTTCCTCCCATTGTCCGATCTGGTCTACCATAAAACAGAACAAGATGAAACATGTTAGGCCCTTTGAAAGGGCTATTTTTATCTTCTATAAAAGGGTTCAAGGGTTCTTTATTAATAGTTGGGCAAGGTAAATAGGCTACGTCTTATCAACGTTGATAAAGCAGACTCAATTCGGATTTAAATGCTTACCTAAAGTGAAAAACGGATCGCTACTTCCTAGATCGTATAACAAAATATAATTTTCAATTATCTTTTATGCTGATATCTATGCTTTCATACTTACGTAAATCCGTTTTAAACTATATTCATAAAAAAAATAAAAATAAAAAAATAAAATAATAATCCTTTCATAGACATGAAAGAAAATTGTCTGATTCAAAAAAATTAAACGTGCAACAAATTAAAAAAAATGTCGATATCTATATAGACAATTTGATGAGCTCCGAGTATCGATACACATCCCCTACCCCCTACCGTCTGTGTAATTATGTATAGGGTACTAAGCTAGGGAATGCAAAAAAAAAAAAAAAAAAAAAAAAAAAAGCTTTCATTGATAGTCCAGTCAAAGAAAGCTGAAATGAGGGATGTAGAGTGCATGAAATATGCGATAATTCTTGACTTCTCAGCTTCGTTAGGAGTAGTTGGAAGGTAAACATACTAAAAGTCCCCGCCCCCGGGGTATATGTCGAAAGCGGTGGACTCTAGGAAAATATGCTACGTATTAAAATTAAAGAAGTTTCTCAGAGAATCGGTGCAGCTGGCAGAGTATTTAGTTTACTTCGAAGCGGTTTCCTGGGTAAAAGGGAAGTGCCGGGATATACTAAAATAATGATCTATGAATCGAAGTCCCTATGCTTTCCTGCTCTTCCGAATCGTGGACCAACACCTCGAAACACAAGAATCGGATCAAATCTATGGAGATGCGTTGTCTTTGTTATAGTGATAGGAAGGACACGACGAGATAGGATACACAACAGTACCATACAGACTAGTCTCAAAGTTAAGCCAGCTCAGACCATCCTAGATCACAAGCTAATCTGGCTCGGTCACCTCCTTAGGACGAACGAGAAAAGAACTGCTAAGAAGACGTATGAAACTTGCGTGAAAGGAAGAAGGCCAAGAGGAATACTACGCATTTTTCGGGATGTGAGTGTGAAGGCACTAGAAACCTTCAGAAGAAGAAAAAATATAGACTTTGTAATTTTGATTTGCGATTAATTCAGAACTATGGTCCCTTCCCCCTTCTAGCCTAACACCTTTCATATGCGATATACACAATTTTCCTAAAGAAATATTATTGTAATTATAATATACTTTTAAAGTTTCACTTTCAGTCAAATCAGGTCTCAAATCCAGACGCTATAACTGATATCACCTAGGCCGTTCAGATACAGAAGGCAGCTGAGCCGGAAGTTCGGTCTTTGTCTGGGCATCTGGCAGGAAGGCACGTCCCGACTTCTTACATGTTCTGCCGGTCGTCCTCGATCAAATCATCACGCGGTGATCATCATTCGTCGCGATCGGTCTAAGCCTGAACTGAATAGACCCTTCTGTTCGCTCATCATATGCTAACCGCGTCTGAGAATTCGTCGAGGAAGTTCTTGACCAAATAAAAAGAATATGAAGAATTGTAATAAAATTTACGGTCCGTAAGAAGAATACCTAATTCTCTGAGAAAATTTCAAAGCTATTTTCAGCTGCGGTCCGAATACTCGAAGCTCAATAATCCACAACTTATAACATTCAGTCTAAATTACGGTATCTTTCCTAGATTTATTTTTTTCAGTATTTATTAATTAAATAAATAACTGTTTAAAAAAATTACAAATAGCTAATATGTAGTACGATTCACGATTTCTGACACGGAAGTTACAAATCTCACGTTAAAATATATTGTTTCAGAAATGGTTAAAGGATAAAAGTATTAATTTTATACATGCTACACAAGGTTTTATCTTGCTTAAAATAGTTATAATTAGGAGAAAATCTAATGATATACGTATAGTCCTGTCAATGAGTGATGAAATAAGGGGGATAGAGTGCATGGAATATGCGATCATTTTTGACTTCACAGCTTCGTTAGGAGTAGTTAGAAGGTAAACATACTATAAGTCCCCGCCCATGCGGGGTGACCTCACGGTGGAAGGTGGATAGACGGTCCTATTCTTGAGTTTTTCGATTATATCTCGAAAATCGTGGACTCTAGAAAAATATGTTTCAACTCAAAATTAAAGCTATTTAAATTTCCTATAAAATTGTTTCTATACATATTTGTCGAACTTCCAACGGTTTTTGAGATATACGTTATTGAAAATCGATAATTTTTACAAAGAAATTAATTTTTACCTCCCTTTTTGTCAAACATTTGCTTCAAGTGCCAGAAACGTACATATGTAATTAAAATAAATTTAATGCTCTTCAACTTTGATTTTGACATTTTTTTCTGAGAAACGATCATTGAAGACCCTCTGTTTATCGAGCGGAATAATAAACGGAATTTACTTATATGGAAGTTACTCATTCTAAATGAGTCATAATTAGAAGTTTATGACAACCTCCCGGGCTTTAGTGCACTGTAGGAATGGAGAACGACGATGAAATAGAGAAAAAAGCGATCGACGATTTAGGAAAAGTTTTAACTCTTTTTTTTATGGAAAAATTCCCGTTTTAAAATCTTACCGCCTTTATTTCATTTAAATCTTTTCTTCGAAAGTTCACGGAGTTTTTCCCGGAACAAACTTATTTTCGTAACTAGGAATCTCCATTATTTTAACAAACATTTTTAATTTTTAATTGGTATTTTTAAGGTGTAAAATGAAGAAGTAATTTATCAAGCTACTAAAAAAGTAAAAACATAAGATGGGGAGTTAAAAACTTGTGTTTGTTAGCCCAAAAACATCATTATTTCTGTTATTTTTTAAATTAGATAATAAAACAACATATTTTTGAATACGTGTGAGATAAGAAAAAGTTAAATCCACAGTTGTAGGCTCAGTATGAATAAGAGACTTAAAACTTTGCTATCTGAGAATCAGCGATAGAGGAGCTTAATTATTCAAGAAAATATTGTTAATCACATATTTGTTATCCACGTTTCTTTAATTTGATACAATTCTTGTGTTATAAATTTAAATTTAGATTTATCGCGTAAGTTGAGAAAAGTTAATCATTGTTTAAATAAATCATATCTTCTACTTCAGACTATATGCTACCACTTATGAAATGTTTTTTAGGTTTGCGAAACTCAATAAAAAAAAAAAAATAATATTTATGTTTAATAAATTGTGTTATTTAATAAATAATAAATACGTAATAATTTATTAGTCGAATAATAAATAATAAAATAACGAATTATTATAGGTTATTGATATTGAATTAGGCCACAAGAAACGAATGAGTCATGTATTATCGAATTATCTAATGACGGGTCATCTTTATTTCTAATATTGATAACATTATTTTTTGCCTTAGTTTATTACATATTATGTACATTTTTTTAAGAATGATGACTTTCCTTTATTTATTTTTTTTGTGTGAGTGCGTGTGCGTGAATAATTGTCAAACATTGCGAAACATCATGATATTAACAAAAAAAATAATTCGCCACTAGAATACTGAATAAAGAACATATTTAACCTACTATTGTTTTGGTTTTGTGTCATAATTAACAAATATTAATTCCTAATTTAAATGTAACATAAAGGTTAGAACACCATAGGAAACTGTTGTTTTAGCAAATTACATACGGGTTTATATAAAATTACATGTAAGATATATTTGTGTTATATGGAGTCCATTAACACATTTTTTTCAGCATGGTTGAACTCCAAATTTTACAGTTAAATACCTAAACTGAGTGAAGTAAATTGCTGACTTTTGCTTTATTTTCCAACAAAAAACTCTCCGTTACACAAAAGACGATTTGCAAAAACAGAATAAATAAATATTAGATAAAAAAAAAACCTGTAGCTACATGTACAGACGGTTATATTGGAATAAACGAAGCGCCACGAACATTGCCGATATCACCCGAATACCAACAGAAGCTATGACTATGAATCAGTTGGGCTGGCCAATCGGCTTTTTTGCCAGCCGACTAGTCGGCCTATGTCTGTCCATCTCTACTATTTATTTATGTCTTCCCGAGTTATTATTCTTATTATTGTGCATTAAATAGGAATTATATATATATATATTTTTTTTTTATTATATTTTTTTTTAACTAAAATTCATTCTTGAAAAATATATATTAATTGAATTATCAAAAACAATAATACTGACTGTCAAATATTCTATTATTAAAAGCATCACTAATTACTTGGTTCTGTTCACGAATATTCTTTGGACGCTATTGTTTTTCATAAATTAACGAAGAATAAATGGCCGTGGGAACAATAGCTAAATAAAACCGAATTGTTTTCTGTACCAGACTTCATTAAGATAAACGAAAAGATCTATTGTTATAAGATTTGTTATAAAGGGCATATTGATTTACTACAATAAATAATTGTATTAGTGCGCGTCATCGGTTGAAATACTTTTTTTTTTAGATGATTTTAACAGAAAAATATTATTTAACAAACTCTATTTCTCCCTGACTGGGAAAAACAATAGATCATAGATATGTCTATCTACAATACACTGCTTTTATATCAACTGCTTCTAATAAGGAAACTGTCGATAAATTTTCATCTATAAACATATATAGCTCCTAAACGGTAGATTCTAGCTACAAATGTTATACAAGAAATAATATTTTTCATTAAATTTCTGATAAGGAAACTATTCGTCAAATTTTCGATCTGAGCAACACAGAGCTCGAGCAGGTGAAAATGTCACATTTTTGGGAGAAAAAAAAGTTACTCTAAAAAAGTACAACCACTTGCCAAAATACATATCCTTGTTTAAAAATATAATTCAATTTCTCCTACAATAGAAATATAATTTTAAAAACTTTTTATGAAAATGTTTTTAGAAATTGAAGTGATACCGATTCACCATTTCGACGTAGGTCCATATCAATCAAAGATACATAAGTGTCATAAATGTTATCTTGTTCGCTTTTGAGAAAAAGGCACGCTGTGTTCCTTGACTTTTTAAAAGCGTTTGACAATGTCTGACACAAGGTCCTACTAGGGAAAATAAAACCATAATAACGTTCTGATTATTTTATATTTCTTCAGTCGTTCTCCCTTGACATGGCCTCCGATAATTTTCCTTTTTTTAATTTTTTTTTTTTTTTAATCTATATTCTCAAAACTCATCTTCAAATTACCGATGCCAATTCTGTGCCATTTGGGAAAAACTAGATAAGTTCATTTTATTCCACAATAAGATAAATATTTCGAGCAACCCATATTGGAGTCATACTCATCATGTTTAAGTTAGCAAGTTGTATAATTGCAATGGTATTCTTTTATACCATTGATATTAAAACTTCCCCACTTCCTAAGTTTCTACGGTCTATAGTCCAGTAAAATAAGGGTTTGCTGAACAAAAAAATTGCCGAACTTTTATTCTCAACGGATCTTTTCATGTTTTTTGGGTTGCTGAATCCGAATCTGAAGAATTTTCTACCACGGCAGGCGTCTGCTTTATCCCAAAATCGCAAAAAAAAAAACGCCCAAAATATCGGTTATTTACTATTAGATACCTATACATGTAATTTATATTTAATCCGGTGAAACACCCAAACTAGCTTGCTAAATGTGTATGTTTTGGCAAATATGAGAATTATGTTCAGTGGGCTGCAGTGGGTGTTTCACGGGATTTAATGTAAATTACGTGTATAGGATGTGATAGTAAATTTAATCCGCTTTGAGATGGAAAACTGAAATTTTGAATCGAACCTATGGTTTCCGAATTCCGCAAACATAGTTCCGGAAAACTGACCGCCAGTTTTTTTCGTTTTTTTTCCTGAGGACTTTTAGATTAAAGAGGCAATAGCTTAAGGATCGATTTTCTTGACACTCTGATATATATATTTCTTTAATAGTTTAAAGAAATATTGATTTCACTTGATGTGAAACTAACAGTTACTTGAGTCACAGTTGCGTGTGTAAAATAATTAAATATATAATAAATATAAGTATGACCTTGTGTTGCTGTACGAGTATAACCAGATATAATTTTATGCAGATCATTATTCATTTATAGTTTTACCGCGTAGAACATTAGCAAATAATTTTTTTTTTCTCCAAAATCTTGGCTTATTTTGTTTAAAAAAAAAAAAATATTAAAACTGGCCTAGGTATGAAAAATTCCTCTAGGAATATCTTCCTTTCACAACGGAGATGTTACGGAAAGGTATTTAAAATATTTGTTGATTGAAGGAATCTTATATCGTTTATTGATTAAAATCATGTTTTATTAACGCTCTCGTGAAAAATTAACATTTCATCTGATACAGTTCGATGTTGGGATTGGGAAATGGTAGGGAATCCCCTTGGTCGATAGTGCTTCATCAATGATTTACTAATCCCGTTCCTTTGAATGAAAAAAATATAGTTTATAGAGGCATATCTTTCTTGGCAAGTTTATTTATTTTACTAGCTAAATCTGATGTTTTTAATAATAAATCTGACTTTATTTATGTTGTAATGATTGAAAACTCTACATATTTGAAATATGATAAGATAAAACTAGAATTAGGAATACCAAATTTAAAAAAGAATACAGAAAAAAAATTATATGAAGGGTGGCAAATAATGAAATCTAAAAGAAATCCAACTAACAATAATATGTAAAACAGCAGAAATAATCAAACAACTATAATATATGCAGTATGACTTAGTTAAATAACAAAAATATGTTATAATGCTTAAAATTAATTATGTAACCAATGAACTATAACTATAATGGTTGGAAAATTCCAATTTATGATGTACATTTTTTTAGCGTTTAGTAAACCAAAAATTACCACAACAATATATATATGCAGTTTCTCAATTATTGAAAAATAAATTTATATCTTGAGTATTCTTAGTTTCCATAAGAATGAACTAAGTACTGAGATAATCATGGAAATCGTCAAGGACGTGGGTTAGAAACAAAAAAAGGGAATATTTTTCCATTAATTATTTATAATTGTTTATATAGATAACAATTCTCTGGTGTTTGGTAAAAAGTCATCATTTTTATGAAAATGATTTTATGAAAACATAAATTAATAAACAAATAAAATTTTGTTTTAAGTTTTTATTTTACTATAATGAATAGTCCCTTATGATATAATATAGTGATTCATGAAATAAGAAATACTTAGGCAGGATTAAAAAGAAGTTTCCAAACCTTTGGAAAATCGTCTTGTAAACTTCACATTCCAAGACTTAAGCCCTTTTGACCGAACATCAGTGCATTATTAGACGGTAGCAAAACAGTGAATCATTTAATTATATCATAGGATTTCTTTGAACAAAGCATTTATACAGTTGGTGAATTGATTGTGGAAAGAAATCACGCGAAGAGAGGAAAGGAGTCAAGGGAGGAAATTATTCGTCGGGTAATGTGGGAAGCATGATCTTTCCACGAAAGTGTTTGGTCTGGGACAGGCATGGGCAAACGTTTTAAGGGGAGGGCCGGATGAAATAGAAAACATCTAGGCGGGCCGGATGAAATTGAAAAACATTTAGGCGGGCCGAAAAAAAATGAACAAAACAACGTTTCACAAGTAATAAACTTTATTTTTGAGTTTATCTCATTACACTCAACTTATATGGTACAACGGTAGAAGATCCAGAGCGCAACGAGAAGAAAACAATCATTCTTTTCTAGCTTTGCAGAAAATCAATTTTGTCTTATTTATAATTGTGTGTGAGCATGTCGCGGGCCGGATTGATTAGCCTGAAGGGCCGTACTTTGACCATCACTGGTCTAGGACAATGCAAACGTTCATGTCGAATGGAATATAATATGATGGGTCCTTATACAGTTTTTTCTAGAGACATGATGTGAAGTATCCATGATTAACTGAAATGAATTTTAAGAAATGATGGAACTTAGTTCGGAAGACATTAGATCGAAAGTATTGAATACGTTTGATATTCGATTGTTTTTTTTCCTCCACAGCTCAAGTCAGTGGGGTGAGAAGAGGTTTAAGGATTGTCTTTTATATGAATATGTAACGAAGCTGTTAATGTGTCTCTTAGTTCAGGCTATTCATGAGCAATTAGATCTGTTAATTTAATGTAAGCAAGGTTCAATTCTCTTGAAATTAGATGTTTTTTTTTGTTTTTTTTTATGGAACGCGGTTATAACTGACATACTGTATGAAACTAAAACTATACGGCAAGAACTAGAGTGGTTTAAAATAGTGAGCAGGGGTTCACTGAACTTGGTACTTAAAAACATTTAAAGGCCAAGGCTTAAATGGGTAGAGGTTGCTGTAATGGAGAACGTGTTGGTTACTCTAGATAGTACTCAAGAGTTTTACACCTTCCTTGATGACCAGAGCAGAAGGATATTGGCCGGAGGCGGCTCGTTCTAAAATCGATTAGGAGAACCATTCCAGGATGTCGGAACAACAGGGTACCCTATCTCCTCGGTGATCTCATCTCAGCTCTCTCCTCGTAGCACCCACGCAAATCATCCTCGACACTCCCTCTTTCAAGATCCATTCATTAAAGGTTTTTAATTTTAAATAGCTGACACTTGAACTGTTTTAAACAATGACATAATATTAAACCTAACTATAAATAAAATGTTTTATTATAGATAACTATAAAAATGTCAAATTGCATATTGTAGGCATTTAGTTATGTAGTAATAGTTAGAAGGCAAACATACCCGTCCCTAGGGGTGAGCTTACAGTGGGGGAGGAAAGAAGGTCCTGTTTTTGGGTTTTTCGATTATATCTCGTAAACAGTGGACTCAAGAAAAATATTTTTCAAATTAAAATTAAAGCTAATTAAATTTCCTATAAAATGAATTCCACACATATTTGTCGAACATCCAACGGTTTTCGAGATATACGTTACTGAAAATCGATAATTTGCGAGAAAAAAAAATGTATCTCTCTTTTTCTCAAACATTTGCTTTTTTAAAAAAATATCTATATATACACACACACACATACATACGTAATAGGTCTATATGTTTCCGGTCTGTCCTGCTTCCCCTCTTTCAAACGTGCTGGTACCTGCACGCCTATGCAGGTCCATAACTATCGCCTATCTATAACTACAATGTTCAAACTCAAGCACCATGCGGTTATTAAATTCTTTTGTAAAGAGGGTCTTACTTCTACGCAAATTAAAGAGCGCTTGGATTGTGTATGCGGGCAGTCCTCCTCCTCGTATTCTTCATTGAAAGAATGGGCAAAATTATTTAAGCTAAGGAGAGAACATCTAGAAGATGACCCTCGTTCCGGGCGCCCATTGGAAGCTGTCACTTCTGAAACAATCCAACTTGTGGAATCTGAATTGCTGGACTGAAAACCAAGGAAATTGCAGCGAGGTTGGGGCTTTCAAAAACAAGTGTGTTGAGGATCATCAAAGAACATTTGCATATGAACATGGTTAGTGCAAAATGGGTTCCAAAACTTCTTTCAGCTGCTAAAAAAACAGGAACGAGTTCACTGTTGCAATGAATTTTTACGCGTTTTTTTCCAAGCAGCAGTGGAAGAACATATATTGAAAAACAGTAAGACCCATTTTACTTATAATATATAATGATTGATTATTAAAAAAAAAGTTTTGAATAGCAACTACTATCTCAGCATTGTCTCTGAGCGTGTAAGTAGTCAAAGAGTGGCGTGTGTGAAGTGGACAAGGGCCCCATTGACTATAACAAGCTGTCTTCTGTTCTCAGTCGTTTATAATCAGAGCTTACTAAAAGGATCCTTCACGATGTTCACGTCATTATAATTATTTTTATTTTTTTAAATTTATTACTGAATGATAGCTCATTATTATTTATATTTTCAGATCCTAAACAATTGGTTTTTTCTTCTTTTGTTATTGTGAAAGTAGAACATAATTTAACCAACGAAAACTCAACCTCTGTAATTTTGTGTACCGTAACGTTTGAAGTCACCATTTTGTAAAAGATAAAATGATATAAATATAAAAAAAAACAAAAATTATTTATGACTAAAAGTAACTTCAACTTATCTAATAATAAAATTCAGACTTTAAGCTTACAATTAGTTCCTTCTACATCGATAACAATGACTTATATAAAAGCTTGCGTATTTCATTAATTTTGAAGAGATAAAGCCAATTTAATAGATATTGTAATATATCTTATTAATCAAGTTGGCAGTGGGAGAATTGATCAATTGGTCGGCTTCTGTTCTCATCAATACCTCAAATGACGTGAGATGTCAAGTTCAATAAGGCAATTTTACAATGACCACAATGAATGTTTTATTGGATTATTTAGATTGTTGTAATCTATGAGTATAATTGATAATTTCATTTGTATTATTTATATGCCTACTCTTTACCTTTTTGTATCTCATATACTATGTGTAATTCTTACCGATATAGACGATATTTATTTATTTATTTGCATCTTATAACTCCATAATTACGTATATTTCTTCAGGTGCCTAAAAACCCATTTTTATTATTGTCTTATATCAAGAAATAATGTATATCCTCTTATTGTATTTTAAAATCAGTTTGTTATTTAATAATAACAAGAAAACAAAAGTATGTTATGTAAAAAAATAAAATAAAAAACTGGGAGAGGCTTATGCCCAAAGATGGGCCTCCTAGATCTGAAACTGAAATGGGGTCGGCCATATTGATAATATAGACAGTAGAATACATGCCAATGGTATCTTATCTACTAAAGAAAGAAAAAAATGAGACCAAGTTTAAGAAGACGAGAGGACATCGAAGATTTTCTTGGGTGTGATCAACAAACATCACATGATAGAGACATTTGGAGATTGGAAGAGGCTTATGCTTAAAGACATACCAGTCCTTCTTGAATAAAAAAAAAAAAAAAAACTTGTACCACTTACAACCCATGAAGGGTCTCGGGTTCAGTACTTAGGTAGGCTGTACTGTTTCTAAGCCAACGGTTGTGAAAGGAGGTGATTTGGCCAGAATTCACGCTCAACCGCCAGGTTCTTCCCCAATTAAGGGTACCCACTTTTTAAGAGTCTGGGTGGGCCCCAGGAGGGTCTCCCGACCTCGAATTCGATCCACGACTGAATTAACAGAATATAAATATTCTGCCTTCAGTCGGACTCGAACTCGGGCCCGGGAGCATGGTAGTCAAGCGCCTTACCCACTGAGTTACCGCGCCTCCCTCAAGTCCTTCTTGAATGATAAAGATAACTTTTAAATTATTGTTAATATTGTAATTTTTTTAAATGGAAAAGAAAGAAGCTAATAATTTAATTATGATTTCTGTTGTCATAATACATTGAAGCTCTAGTTTAACGCAATGAACGCAGTAGCTGTCTCATAACGTTGAAACTGATCATTTTGGCTACCTTCACGAAGTGTAAGTGGACCAGGTTTATGCTTGAATATTACCTCGAAAATACTAGTACAAAATTTCATGAAAATATTATGGAAGACACACGAAACACCTAGTGATTACAAAGTACTTAAGCATTTCCTCCCTGAATCCTTGAGACAATCCTGCCATAAAATCAGCTGTCCTTCGTAGATTGAATATTTATTAACATAAATTAACTTCATAATGTGCTATTTACACACATATCTTATCATCTTTGGAAGGTGTATAATTATAGTTGTGCTACATTTGGTTTTAAAAATATGAAGTCTCTCAAAAAGTCAAAAATATTCCCATTTTATTAACTTGAGATCGCCTTGCAAAAGGAGAGGGTTTTTTTTTTTCTTTTTCTTTTTTTAGTGTTTTCCTTCCAACAGTAACCCTGTTGGAAGGGATTTTATTTTTTTCTGTACACACCATACTTGTACAAAGTATACTATATATAATATTATGTATTATTAATTTTTGATTTGATTATTATTTTACATATAGATAATACATGTTTTGAAAGGTTAACATAAAAAATAAACAAGAAAAATGAAGTTAAATAAAGAACAAGAAGTTATATAACATAAATAATTCAGAATTCAACAAAATCAAGCACCAAAGTTATGCAGAGAAAAATTCATAAATATTTAGTGGTTTAAAGATATTTCAAATTTATATCCTCTATTTTTATGATGGAATTTTTAAGAAATATTTTGAAATTTTCAAATAAATTGTTCATCAAACATTGGCCATCCACCGGCCAAGGTGTCTGTACTGTTTTTGTCTATAGTTCTGTAGTCAGTGAGTAGTCTGCATTCATATATGAGGTGTTGCATATTTTGTTCTTGAGTGAAATCACAAGGACATAGGAAAGAATCTCTTATTTTAAATCGATCAAAATAACTATTTACTGCCGCATGTCCTGTGATTCCTTGTGTAATGTAAAAAATAGTCCATGAGTTTGATTTAATGTTGGTCCATAAGTCTGGAATGAAGTTATGTAGATGTCTTCCCTTGTGTTTTGTGTTCCAACGTGTCTGCCACTGGTCTACAGCTTGTGTTTTTAGCGTGTGTTTTAAGTGTTCCTTAGATATCAGGGAATATGATAGAGGAAGGGAAGGATCCTTTGAAGCCCCTTTCGCAGCCTTGTCAGCTAAGTCGTTCTCAGCTATGTCGGAATGCCCTTTTACCCACTTGAATGAAATTTGATTGTTACCGTCAGTTTTTAGATGCAAAATGAGAGCTTATAATTTAAAAAACAAACAAAAAAAATGTCTCCGCGACTGAGGAAAACAATATATCAATAAATGCCTGTCTACAATCTACTGCTTTTTATTTTATTTTTTTATTCTACCAATTTATATTTTAGAATTAAAAAGATCAAAGGATGCGTGCAAACGTTTCGACCTGCCTTGCAGGTCTTCTTCAGGGCCACCGAACCACACTGGTGCGTCATTGTTCGTCTCCTCTGCTCCATTCATCATAACAATCAACTATTCTTTTATCATAAAAAGATCAAATTACTCTGAGATAAAATAGAGATTTCAAACGCGACATTTTTACGTTCAAACCAATATAGCTCCTAAACAGTAGATTCTAGCGACAGATGTTATATAACAAAAATATTCTCTATTAAATCTTTCATCCGAGTTACACTAACACCGCTTCAGCATTACATTAAGTTCGAAAAAAGTTGTATATAGTTTAGAGGTTACCTATAACAGTATGTTACTCAAAGGGGTAATTTAAAGATAACAAGCCTGTATTATTTTCTGGACTGCCCAATAGAAGACTTCCATCTTTTGAAATTTGCGTGTACAAAAATAGGAGTCACTATTTTGTTCCCAAAAAAGAATATTAATTTAGCTACATGCGAGGATGTAGTTCAGAGACTGGGCTATGTGGACGCCCTCTTGGGCAGATGGTTGCGTCAAGCTTTGACTCATTAGTTACCGCTAAGCACGCTCTGCCGACCACGGACCGTAACAAATTTAGAAGAAGGGCAGGCCTTTTTGTTTCCTTTATGAATTATCTCTAATGCTTCGTCAACCGAACTGACTTTGAGGCACGTAACGAAAACAGGGGAAGCATTTCTTGACTCGACTTATATAATTTCCTCCGATCTGTCAAAAAGTGTCTATTGAAAATGTAACACTTTCCCTTTAATCAATATAGAACAATCGTGTTGTTTTCCCTTCCGGTAACTAGTCTAAACTAGTTATGTCAGGATATAAGGTTAATGTACCGGTAATAACCTCTAGGATAATTACGTTGTTATTATAGTAAAATTGTATCACTCTTTTATTTGCTTGATCTGTATTTAACGGGACGTCGGTAAATGTACTATTTACCAATAAAAAAATTCATACCAATGGAAGAGAATTGAAGAATATAAATAGTAATGATTGTGGTACCACAGATTTCCCTACTAAGTTAACAGGGAAAGTTTCATGAAATAGTGATGCGTTAGATGAAATGGAAAGGTTACGTAAGCGTGACTAAAATCGAGGCTCATCATTATAAATAATATTGATATTGTTTAGAGATTAAAAATGAAGTTAATAAATTATAATTTAATAAAAAAAACATGCTTTAACAGCAAAATTTCTACTAAAAAGTAGAAATAATTTTTATTTCATGAAAAGTTTGTTTTACGGCAATAGAATGCCTGACAATCAATTATGATTAATTAATTTGTCATAAAATTAAAGTGGAACTATTAAAGTTATTAAAAAAAAATAATTCAATGAATAGTATAAAAGCGTGGAGTGCTTGATGTTAAATGATACAAAAATTTTATTAGCAACGAGAAATTTAAAAATTAGGTTATATAAGACTATTATACTTCCAACAGTTCTCTACGGATGCGAAACATGGCCGCTTACGTTAAGGGAGAAACAACGCCTTAAATTTTTTGAAAATAAAGCGCTGCGTAGAATATTTGGCCCAAAAAAGGATGAAGAAACCGGATAATTTTGAAGGCTTCACAATGCAGAACTGCGCGAGTTATATCCGGTAAATATAGTTCAGGTAAAAGCAGCGGGACGGTTAAAATGGGCATGTGAAGTCCAAGGCCGACCTGGAAGATTTGGATTTAGGGGGAGTGGGTTGGAGAGAGGTTTGTGGTCAACTTTTGGTGGTGTCGGCATCGAACCTTTGAGTTCGCTAAGCCTTTATTTATTATTTATAAAACTAGAGTTACAATGAAAATAATAAGAATTATACTTTCTTCGAATACAGGAATTATTGAAATCGCCAAGAAATTAGACTTCGATATTTTAATGTTTCTTGACGTTTTCTAGGGAATAGAATCCAAAAAATATAATATCTCAATGGTGTCGGTCCGTTCGTCCGTCTGTTGCAACCCCACGATGTTGCCGGACTTTCTATTGCCGTAATACAAACTATTCATAAAATAAAAATTATTTATACTTTTTAGTTCGATTTGCTATTTCAATTTATTTTACTTATTATTTTTTCGGGAATAATTGAGAGTGGCTGGGTCTAAAATTTTCTTTCTACCATTTCTTCTTCCGCGGATTTTTAATGTTCGTGAAACGTGTCCAGATTCATATCATCTTTAATTCTTATTCTCCGGTCGTAATATTTCCCACGATTTATCTTCAACCGAATAATAGTAGAGAATTCTTTTTATTTTTAGCTCGGAAATTCTTTTTATTTTGTTTCTCGTCAGATAACTTGTTTTGGAATACTTGGTTTATCTTGCTAGTATAATCTTTATGTAATTATTAATATGTTTCTTATTTAATTTATGAATTTGTCATATTTGTCTGTGTAACAATTGTTGAAGAATATGATTCGGTTTGATTCGTTCCGCTCCTCAATAGATAACAAAATATTATCACCCAATTAGTGGTGTAAAGAAGAGTATCTCAGAAAACGTGACTTTCCAGTTGAAATAGTTATTTGAAGTTTTAGAATTTAAAATATTTCCTATAAATACTTTTTGTTTAACTTATTCTGAAAAACTTGAATCAAGTAGCTCGGAGCAGATAGTGTAGTATTGTCTTGAGGCACGTCTCCGATAGTTTTTGGCTTTTAACATTGTTAGTAAACTATCACTCTATTGTTTTGTTTTTATTTGTAAAATTACATTTGCATTCGAAATATGACCAAATATTTATGTATAAAACCAAATATATATTTTTAAAAATAACAAAAAACGTTTTTTACTATTGTATTTGGTATATTTGTTGACTGAATACTTCTTGCAAATGTTATATGGATCTGTCAAAAGGAGATATTAAGAATGTTCAAATTAACGTAACATTATTTTATTATGCCGATGTTTCGGCTGCAACATTGTTGATCATTTAAACTACAACAAATACCAACTCATTACATTCACAGTGTGAATTTCACACCAAAGACCGACCAAGTAAATTACCTAGGATTGATGTTCGATAAGAGAATGACTAGGGCCAGTACTAAGAAAAAACGCCCAACCTTAAACCAAAGACTCAAACTACTAAAACATATTAAAACCCACTTCTCAGATTTTTAGTAGTACAAAAATACACATTCTAAGTCTGCAGACTTTTCAATCAGAAACTCTTAGATTTATCACACAAGCTCCTTGGTGTGTTGCCAGCACAACTTTATATAGTGACATACATATACCAACAGTTAGCGAATACATACGGACTCAAATGTTTCCACCGAAATTTACAAAGACACAGAAACAAATTAATAGAAGCAATGGCTATCACTTATATATCTGATAATACAAAAGGTGACTGAAAAGATAGTGAATGAGAGACCTACTTTCATAACTTTCCTTGAGTAAACTAATACCAAGAAAGAATTACCGCGAGGGTATTAACGGGTAACGTAAGATATTAACATAGGGTAACGTAATTCCTCATGTCATATGTCACCTTTTACGCATTTTTTATCAAACCATTCTGAAGATTAACGGTTTATCGTCCCTACAACTGAAAAGTAACGAATGTGAAAATCCGCGGTTTATTGCATTCGGTCTTTAGCGATTCGTTACATTGATTTGGCATAATCAAATAGTTTGTATAATAGAATCTTTGACAGGGTTATTCCTCTATTTTACGGAGTGAATTTAGATTTGAGAATTCACTAAACCGTATATCAGTCATATAGCAATTGATAAAAAAAATTCAAAAATGTGTTTTTTCACATTCGATACTTTGCAGTTGTAGGAACGATATGTTTTGGCAGGCGTGAATTACATTAAAAAAAAATATTGATGGTCATCACCATTGCTTAAAAAAAAAACATATTTCTAGTACAAAATCATGACATATAAAAATAAATAAAGAAATGAAGATGGTAAAGTAAATAAAACACAAGTTACTATCAAATGAAATATACATTAAGTGAGAAAACAAGTTGTTGTTTATCTGTTTATTGGGGCTTAACGTCCTTATATACCCCAACTATGGCAGAAAGGACAGGTTAACCTACAGATTACCAATCTATTCTAGCCTGGGTGGGAATTTTAAGATTCATTTCGTGAGTCCGCCACAAAATGAATTTTAACTCGCCCAGGTGGAATTCGAACCCACGACCTTCAGTACCTTGCTCGCTGAGACCCTCGTCCCAACTCACTCGGCCATCGAGTCGCCAGAAAACAAATTAATAAATATATATGTTATTGTTTTATAATTTTATTTTATTAAACTTATTACTTCAATATCAATATTAGAGTATTAACTAGTTGGTAAGAAGGATTAGGAAATAATCCAAAAGTTTTCATTTTTCTAACACAAGTTTTAAATGCAGTACTAAAATAAAATTATTTTACTTAATTAAATAATGGAGTATCCTTTGGGACACTGAATATAAATCTTATAAAACGATTCATTTATATCGGTGAGGGCTTTAAGAAGACTTCTGGATATTTTTAATAGTATTATGACTTTAATTTATTAATGAGTATGCTGTGCATAATACGAAGTATTATAACTTAGCAACATTGCTTCTGAAAAAGCCTTTCTCTGCGTAATGGAACACTAGATATAAATATCTATCTAAAATTATTTCATCTTATTTACTACAAACAGTAACTTAGTTCTTCATCCAGGTACATCCATTAGTACATGTATTGATTACTTAATGCGATGTGGAATGAAATATACGAGAAAGGCAGTTTTAAACTGATTTACATCATAAAAACTCAAGTACCATTCCAGGTTTAATTCCAGCCCGGGGTATTTGCCGATCAATAGAGCTCCCCCCACCTTTTCATCCAGTGCACTGCACGTGCCCCTTCCAGTTTTCGCCGAATCATGGAAATACCATGGCACTACCAAAGCCCTACCATGGTTTTCCTTTTTATATAATGCTCTCCTAGGCATTCACTATCTCCTATTATATATACTACAATTTTCGTTACACAAATTTTACTATATATCTTATATTCCAGTAAATATGATGTTAAAAGTATTTGACCTACGTTCACAAATTAAAGCTAGTTAAATTTCCTTTAAATACTTTTATAATCTAGGTTGATAAAAAAAATTGGTACAATTTTTAATTGTTTTTTGAAGAAATCATATTGAATTATTTTGCAATAAATTTAATTTCATAGAAACAACAAATTCTCAAATTGTTCACCAATAGCGGCAATTGTGACCATAACCGTCCTCTTATTGGCCATAATTCAATAAAAGATAGTTAGTAGGTACACTTGATATATCGCTCATGTATTTCAAAAGAGACAAAACTCAAAAACCTTTATTAAAAAAATGTGATATTCTCCCAGTCCTGTATGAAATATTGAAAGTATGCGTGAATTATTTTTTAATCCCAAACGCAAGTGAGATTTATCGGTTGGGATTTGAAGTAATTCCATACATTATTGAAATTTCATAGACTATTGAACTTAAACATTATGATAAATCAAAAATACAAATTTTTGAGTTGTGTCACTTTTGAAAAACATTTACGATATAAGATTTCTTGATATATGTCTGCTATCGATATATTTCCTTCAAATTCACTCTCGATTTCTTCCAAAATTGCCATATCGATTATTGTTTATCTCTGCGCAGTGGAGTAGATAACTCCTAGGGATCCTAAGACAAGAAGCTATTCAGTATAAGCGGAGCTGCAAAATATTTTCCATCTTACAAGTAAGGGACTGTAGCATTAGCACATTTAACGGTAAAAACAAATTTCAAATTTTGTGAAAAATCATCTCCACATCCAATGGAGCTTCTGTTGGACTTAAATTGTCCCAAAATTAGTGTTCTTTAATCGTCTGATATGCTATTTATGATATAATCCGATTTGGTGAACTTCGATGTATAAATCGTATGGTCTTGTAGGGGCTAAATCTAAAATATTGATATAGTGAAATACTTTGAAAGGATTTTAAATCTTAATAAACATTGGATACGAGATTAATTGATGGTTTAATAAACCCTGGTATAAAATTACTTATGGAATATAGATGGCGGAAAATCAGATATGCAGTTATATTAAAATTATTACGTTGTGATCTGTAATAATTATTGCTATAATACCTAGTTTTTTGTTACGAAAACAATAGGTTAAAAAAAAAATTAATCCTGAATACCTGGAATATCACAATTAAGGGAAATAATTGATCTATTTTAGTGTTCTTATTGTTTTATATATTTAAAGTTTATTCGCTCCAATCTCATATCACAAACCTTGAGAAATGGAGTTAAAAATACAGAATTAAACTTTAGTTTAAACAAAGCTCATTAAATAACCTTTACTCTTCGTCGTAAACATACGACTCCCTGCAGTATCCTTTAATAATTTTCCACTGATCCTCTTTGAACAGCTCCCCTACCTGGAACTCCATCTGGGCAAACGACTTACATGTAATTAACATACGAGTTTTAAAAGACAAAAATTGCTCCTCGTTTCCGACTACTCATTTACTAGACATTTCATAGCTCCCTATAAATTAAAAAAAACTCATTTACTCAACAGCAATAAGACCTATTTGGACATACAGAATTCAGCTTTGGAACTACATTAAACCTTCCAATTCTTCTTGTATCCAACCTTACAATCCAAAATCCTTCGTGAAATTCCCAATCTTCCTTATTATGTCACACATAAACATATCCATAAGATCTAAATTTTGCACATATTGCAGATTTGTCCCAAACAAGATACCTATCCTTCCATGACAAGCTACATACCCACGCGAATCCACTAGTATCCCAACTTGCTTCTCGATTCACTTAAATGTCCTTGGTGTCTGAAAAGAAGATAGCATACGGATTTTCTAATGTATATAAGTTATTAAAATACTATTAATGAGAAGTTCTTCACTAATTATTAAACATGTCATTGTAATAATTTTACCGCACAATTACTCATTGTACGAGGGTGAATCAAATATAAACGGTAATTTTCAAAATTATATTTATTGAATAATATTATACAGAAACTATACCTTCAACATTTTTCAATGTAGTCAAAAAGACTGAGGGCGAGTTTTTAACCATTCGCGCACGTGTTTTTCGACGTCTTCATTGTTTTCAAATCGTTTTCCTCCAAGATTTTTTGAGGCGCATCGTCACATGTGATGAGACGTGGGTCCACCATTACACCCCCGAATCGAAAATGGCAAGTAAGGAGTGGCGAAGGAAGGATGAAGGCTGCCCAGTGAAAGCCAAAACTCGTCTCTCAGCCGGAAAAGTTCTTGCAACAATTTTTTTTGACTCAAGGGGAGTTCTACTCATTGATTTTCTTCACGATCAACGAACAGTGAATGCGGCTTACTACTGCCAGGTGCTACAGTCAGCAAAAACCAGTTACCGGAACAAAAGACGAGGTGTGCTCATTAGACATGTCATCCTTCTCCATGACAACGCAAGGCCTCACACCGCATTGTTGACAAGGGATAAATTGGAAGAAATGGGCTGGGAAACTCTCGAACACCCTCCTTACAGTCCAGACCTGTCCCCTTGTGACTATTTTTTGTTTGCGCCCCTGAAAGAATCACTTGGAGGAAAACAATGAAGACGTCGAAAAGCACCTGCGCGAATGGTTAAAAACTCGCCCTCAGTCTTTTTATGAACAGGGAATATTCAAGCTTCCAAATCGGTGGCAGAAGTGTGTAGATAATGCAGGAGACTACATTGAAAAATGTTAAAGGTATAGTTTCTGTATAATATTATTCAATAAATATAATTTTGAAAATTACCGTTTATATTTGATTCACCCTCGTATATAGTGTGTACTGTTGTATAAAGTATATATAATAAAGTAAAAAAATAAAATAAAAAAATTAGTTTAGTGTTACTTTTTAATTATAATAATTCAAAAACTGTTTCATATTAATTAATACTTCTTTAATGATAATATAAATTAATGTTTTATATTTCTCTACATTTTCTTTTAACTTGAGTTATATTGCACAGCGCAGAATAAAATTGATATAAGAGTTATAATGTATTGATAATCTCTTGTGTTATTTATTTTCATTACTCGCTATCTCCTGATGATTTCATTATCTCAGTCTAAACTGAGCCGTTATCAGTATTTCCTGCATAACATTTTTTTTGTTTGATATAACTTACTATAGTTGGATATTGGTTAAAAAACAATTGACGAAATTCTACATGACTTCAAGATTAAATAAATGTAAATATCTGATTAAATTTACATTTTATAAATTTAATATTTAAAACTGAAAATGACGTAATAAATCAATTAACGATCTTCAAGGCTTTGCTTTCTAATAGGGGCAGGAAGAATGTACATTGTAATTACCCATTTTCACCTATAAACGACTTGTAGGAATTTTTCGTTAAAATTATATTTTTATATCCATACATATTAATAATAATTATAAAAGATTAATATTAACAATCAGATTATTAGAAAATAATTTTCCTTCAGAGTTCTTAAGTCATTGAAATCAATTTTTCGGTGTTGTTTAAATGTTTATTTAAAAAAAAAAAAAAAAAAAAAAAAAAAAAAAAAAAAAAAAAAAAAAAAAAAAAAAAACGGACTCACCTTGTTTTACAATTATACGCCTCTATAATTGTATAAATTGAAACTAAGCTATCTTAATAATTAGTTTGGAGAATCTTAAATGTTGTGAATTGTGATTAGAAGAAATAACGATTCGAATTTGTTACAAAAAAGATATTTATAAAGGAAATTACCCGCTAGCATTATTCGTCACATAAAACAGCACACAATGAATGCCGTGTGTTCAGAGCGCATGCTTGGCTAACACTTGAAAACCCTGGCAGCACTTACGCATCCATCTTCAATTCAGCGAGCGCTTTTGCATCAAGTCGTGAATAATTGCTCGACACTCGACACTAACGAGGAGGTCGGTAACGAGAAGAGCTGTACCGCTGCGGCTCAAGATTCCTGAAAGCATTCTCCCTCCGTCCCCACCGTGTTTGCTAAATGCTTTATAAATCACTTCTGCACTGTAAATCTGCTTGCTTAGGTTTGTTCCTGTTACACACGGAACTTGTTACTTTTTATCCGTATCTGTATATAACGCTGTTTTCAAGAGAGTAATTCTCAAATATTTGGCTTTATCTCTTCACTACTTGCATAGTCATAAAATTAACACATAATAAAGCTGTATGTATGTTTTATACTGTCAGCCTTGAATGTTATGTGATCAAATTTTTATTATTGATTATTAATAATATTATGTAAGATATCTGAATCTGTCATAAATTACAGAGGTAATTCATTCAGAAACCAATTGGCTAGATATTAAAATATGAAAATTAGTATCCTCTATAAAATGTATATTCTTACTTACTAACACCACTATATATCTAATTAAAAACTGGATGAGGGCTATCCTAAAGCTTACTACAGATAAAGTGAAGCTGAAGTACTGCTGGGTCCTGATCTTCCTCACGCCTGACATGGCAGTTATGTTTTTATACTTTTATCCCCTCTTTATTGTTACGATATGAGTGACAGGTGTAAATTAAAAATTAGATGTAAAAACTAACAAATAAGAATACTAAATTTTTTTGTTTTATATAGGTAAAAGTGATTGATTCGCTTTTTATTTTTAACAGCCCTTTTGGTTGGTAGCTATTGTTATTGGAAAATTATAGGATGTATGTAGGTTTTCCATGTTGTTTTGTTTACAGTTTACTGTTATTCAGTTACGTTTTGTTTTACTTAAGCTAGAGGCTTTAAAAACCGATTTATAATGTGAAGATCTGGTTGTTAATTTGTTTCTATTCAGACGACTACCCATCTCAACGTTAACTAAATCACCAACTTTAAATTCCTCATCTTTTTTTTTTCTCATCAATTCTCAATTTATTTAAGGAATGTTGTTTTTGTGAATTTTTCAAATGCCTGTATTATATCTTGTTCTAAGTCTTGTTTTTGCCATAGAGTTGTAGGAATAATTTAGGATATTTAAAAGCATTTATTAAATTCATTTTCATATGACCGTCAGAGGAGGTAGTGTGGCTACCTAATTTACATACTAAACATTTTTTGAAATACTAATTTACATTATTAATTTAACTAATACATAATTTAATATTAAATTACATTAATTTTATGAAGGTAGAAATATGTGTAATCGACAACATCAAAATAATAAAAAATCAGTTATATTCTTAAATCATCACAATTATATTTCCACTTTGTTCCAAAGCTTCGTTTGAGTACCATTTTAATATCCTTGGACCATTTTTGGCTCATTTGCGTGGTTTATGGTTTTTCATGTATTTAAATAGTTAATATATTAAATTTTAAAATAAATCAAAATACGAATTGGTAAGTTTACAAGTTATAGTGGGGTCACTTGTGGGGGTCATCCTTGGGTCACAGCCCGGCAGATGACCTTAGGATTTCTTAAAGGGAGTAAAAAATCCTTAGCTATGCCGTCTTTCGGAAAGGACGTAAAATGGGGGTCCCGAGCCTGTGCGATGTCAGGTACTCGTTAAAGATCCCTATCCTAATTATACCTGGATAGGCAAAATTTAGGACTCCCACCGTAGAATCGTCCGATTAGCCATAGCAGCATAAAAGTGACGTTAAACGAAATAAACAAACAGCAAGTTATAGTAAGTCCTGTAAGATAAAAAAAACATTTTGTGTCATTAAGCCAGCAAGCATAACTTGAAGCTCACAACTATATTATCCTCCGACTTACCCTTTCTAATGCAAAAGTATGAGAATTACTAAAAATTAGTCCGGCGGTACATCTGAAATCCTGTGATTCGCCATGTAAAGCGTTTACTCAGTAGGTTCTAATCACCTCTACTTCCGTTGTCCCTTGCACCCAAACGGTGCAGCGTTGGAGAACTTTTAAGCGGAATTTTCTGGTTGTGTTCCTGTTCAGACCAAGCGAAGAACCGCAAGGGAACATGGGTATGCTCATGTTTTTTCATACTGTACTATACATGTCTTTTAATACCCATTTAATGGCGATCAAAGGGTTTTTAATGCCACTAAAGTTGGAGATGACTGTCCGACAGTCGTAAAATAGTCTCAAACATTCTGACGATGGCTTGGAAAGTCGCCATGCTATATTTCCCAAATATGTCTGAAATCGGTTTCCATTACATCATTTAAAGCTTTGAGTGTATACTTTATGAATTTAATATTCATGTTGATATTATATAATTCAATATTGTCATTTATAATTGTATTTCAGAACTTGGAAGTACTGCAATTTGAAGTATTTGTTTCGAACTTAAAGATTGTCGTGAATAAAGTAACTTTTTATCTTTTGAATTATTCTTTGATTAATCGTTTGCCAATTTGTTGGCGACAGAAGTATAAAACTGGAGACATTGAGATGGTATTTTATTGTATCTACAATAAATAACTTTTGTTTCATTTCATAACAATTGTTTTTATTCTTTTATTAATAGAAATTTACGACTGTAAATAGAAAACACATCTATTAAATATGCGGTATATATTGCCATATAATGACATGATTAAAACTTGTAGAGGAACTACCTATTGGTAGTACTCTAATTCCTATAACAAAGATATTTTTTGATCTGAAATATAATTACTTATATATTACATCAAACTTAAAAAAAAAATTCTTATTTTTAGTCCTCTTAATATATTTCGTACATAACTAAAATTAAAGAAAGCTTATTCTAGTATTGATAGTACACTGTTGGTAAATCTAAATCTTAGAACCTTCTCTCCCTTCTTCGTTGACATTAAGCTCTCCCCTCCTTGAGATTATATTGAATATTCATGGAGTTCTGAGAACATTAGTATTTGATTTATTCTCGGAGGTTTCATTATTCAATAATCTTTCATATAAACCATTCATAGTGTGGCGTTTCAGTGATTGTGTTTATTAATAATCAAATTGTTATAATTTTTGTCAAAGAAAAAAGGTAAGGGATAAGGGTTTTAAGATATCCATCATATTTAACATTGTTGACATATCCTAAACTAATGAGTATAAATAAGAAGAGCTAATTATGTTTTTGAATTTTATATTTAAAAAACAGATAGGGTAAACCAGACAGTTATTGACACCGTTAAGGAAATATTCGTAAATACTCATACTCTAATTAATGAAACAATGGTTCAATAGAGTTGAAATTTGCAGTCATTTTTCCTTAATTATTACACTTTAAGTTAAGAAAGAAAGTTCACACCAAACATTATTCCTGGAATGTATTTTACAAGATAGTGAAAAAAAATAATGTAAAATCAGTTATTGACACCCTATGGATATCTTTTAAAATACGGACAGAATTGAAAGTACTTTTACACACTTGAGTTGTAGAATATAAAAGGGATTTTATAATTTTTGGTTAAATTTTTTTTTTTTCTAATTTTTAAGATTAGAATAATGCCAAAGATTATGGTAGATAATAATGTCAATAACTGTCTGGAGTGACAATAACTGTCTGGTTTACGCTACCAGAGTTAAAAGACAAGAAGCTGCGCATCGTTTCCGACTATCCTAACATTTATTAAACAAGCGTTCAAAGCTCTCAATAAATTACAAAAGACTAATTTTCATGACAGCAATTAGACCCATTTGTACATACGGAGTTGAGCTTTGGGGCTCCAAAATCCTTCGTAAAATCCTCAATACTCCTTATGAAGTCACAAACAAACTTATCTATAAAGATCATAATGTTCCGTATGTTGCTGATTTGTCCCCAAACCAGATACTTGCATCCCTTGCCTCACGCTCTATTCCACTCAATCCTTCGAGGCGTCTGAAAAGAAGATGACCAAGAGAGAGTCCTTCTTATGTAGAACTTATATTAAAGCGTTACTAGTGAGTAGATCTTTACATGCTATTGACATCTCATTTTTGTAAATCAAATCACAGTTGTAAATATCAGTGAAAAGTTGGAAAAATATATATATTTTTTTTTAAAAAAAACAAGTATAATTAAATTAATAAATAAAAATATTAGGTTTGTGTCATCCTTTTCCCTGACTATTTTTCAGTGAAACTTTACACTAAGTCAGAACTACATCATAGTTCTTATTAGAACTACTGTTAACGGTTTAAATTCCTCGTCTGTTTCGGAAGTAACATTAAAGCTATATTTATTGAATATGATTTTTGACATGGATATATCTTTTGGTTAGGGGACAATAGTTTTTTTCACCCTAAATATTTTTAATAATTTTTGTTACTCCCAAAAATTTAAGCGTTTTGCGCTCTAGCTCTGTTGGCTTTGGTTGGATCGAAAATTTGTCGATAGTTTCCTAATTTAATTCAGTGGAGAATATTTTTTGTTGTATAGCGTTTGTCGCTAGTATCTACCGTTTAGGAGCTATATTATGCTATAATATATGCCTATAATATATGCTATAATATATTCCTTTTTTAAGTTTTGGGGCTTTTTGACACAGTCTGGTTCTGTTGGTGTGGCTCGGAACGAAAATTTGAAGACAGCTTCATTATCAGAAGTAGATATAAAAGTATATTATTGATAAACATATTTAAGATTTATTTTTTCCTAGTCAGGGGGATTTTGAGTTTTTTTTTTTCTTGTTGAACAATATGTTGAACGTGAATGAATAACGCAGTAAAAAAACGATTCATCTCTTGTCCGTTTTATAGTTTAATATGTTTCAACATTTTGTATTTTATGTAAGCATTTTCATGGATAAGCAATATTGTTCAACGTAAAACCGAAATTTTATGATTTTTATTGTTTAACTGAATTTAATGATCTGAGTATTGAAAAAAAATGCTTAGCTATAAAAAATAGCTATTCATTCTTTATCGGTCACAAAACTGTATTACACTTAACAGAAAATTATTATTATAATTAAAATGTACTGTCATACCAAATGCGAAATAGTAATTACTATAATTACTTCCTTGTTTCAATTCCGAATTATTTTTATAAATACTTACTAGTAATGCAATCCTTTAACTGGTTGGTGATGCAACTTGCCCGGGGCTTTTTTCCGCAGATAAGGAGACTGTTATTCCTATGTAACCGAGACTGGTTTTGAACATTTTCCTTTTTCGCTTTCGTCCGAGTCACGACTCAACAATCCATTCGATCCTTTTATGGATATTAAAATACTTTTAAGATGAATAAACTTTCAGTATGTACTGAAGTAGGTAATCGAACAGTGAAAGAATTGAAGGATATTGAAGATTTGGGATAGAAAGGATCTTACGAATGTAGGAAAGCTTTTGAGAGGGAAACCAAGGTTGAGGTACCTGGAGAACGTTGGGAACAATCCAAGAAGACTAGAAGTAAGAGGTCGGAGAAGGAAGGCGGAAGAATGAAAAAGGCCTGACTAGAGCTTTAGCGCTCAATGTAATAATAATTAAAAAAAAAGTAATAGGAAAAAATATATATCCTAACTACTTTTAATATTTAATCAAGTTCCAAAAAAAAAGGTTGTTTTATTTATTAATATTTACTTAATAATCAACTATCGATTCTTAATAATGTTAATAATTTATTTTTCTTTGGAACACGGTAGCTTAGTGGGTAAGGCACTAGACTGTCTTTGGAGTTCCAGTCTGATTGAAGACAGATTATTTCTTTAAAGTTATTTCTGCGTGGCTCTACTTTGAGGTCGGTAATCCCACCTTGGGCACACCCAACCTCTCTAAAGTGGGCATCCTTAATTGGGGAAAGAACCGCGTACTTGAGCGTGATTATTTTTCTTTAGGTTTACAACGGCAGAATTAAATCTGAAACTCTTACCTTTGTTAGTATTCTGGCAACTCATTCTATTCTTGTTCTCTACTAAATAAAACGATCATAGAATACTTACAAACAGAGAAATGGAATTCCGCTCGCCTCCTTGTTAGCTCTCCAGAATTGTTCGGTCTCACCTTCGGATTCCTAAAAGAAAAAGAAGTGCTTTCTTCCTGTCACCGACCTCAAATAAATGAACTCATTCGACTGCCAATCAGCTCGACTCCTCTAAGAGGCTAACTCATTGACGCGATCTGTATGTGAAGGTATGCCGAGGAAGGAAGGACCTTCTATGGAAGCAGAGGCATCTCCGTATCCTTTGGAACCCTGCCATCTTGCCACTCACCATTCCGGCCACTTATGATTTACTTCCGATGGCTCCGGCATCAGGATTCTAGTTTTAGATATGGTTCTATCACCGATGCGTCCTTCATAAGTGATGCCGACATTAAAATTCTGGCGCCCAAATTCAATACTGAACATATTTCAAGTGTTTAATTTAACCATTCAGTTGTTTATAGGTTTTTCACACTTTGTTACACATTAGTAATGAGCTTAACAAATCGTTAAATTAAATGAGACACAATTACAACGACTAGCAATGCGTGTAATTGGCCATTAGTTACTGTGTGGTTTGTCTCCAGCCAGATCAGGGTACTCATCGCTCTCTTGTAATAAAGTTGGTTAGTAGTTTACAGTTAAAAAATTCAAATTACTTTGCCTTAAATTTCTGAATTAGAAATCAATCATCAACCAATCTGAATTGCGAAAATAAAAAATCACATTTGTAGAGTAATCAACACAAGATGAGATTTGAAGCGGAAGAGTATACTAGAATCAAATAAATTAGCAGTTTTTTTTTTAATTTGTTTTATACAGCTTTCATAATAAAAAAAATATATAGCAATAAGCCATAATTGAGTGCAATTATGCATTCATTCCTTATTTACAAAGAAATTGTCTAATAAAAGGATGTTGTTTATGAACAATTACAGAAGAACGAAAAAAAATAATAAAATAGATAAATAATTAACAATTAAAGTGAGACACTTATATACAATATTTACATTCAGGCTGTAAATTTTCATATCATCTCCCTCCCCCACTATTTGAGGAGTCAAGCAGAACTCTAGGAGTTCCTAGAACTTCTTTTTAGCCGCGTTACTGGCCCATGAGCCAATGGAGGAGTGGAAGTAAGAAAAATAAAGTAGAATAATAATAATAATATGGATGTCTCTGCAAAATGTTTCTTTTTTTTATCTTATTTTAATTTACAACTGTATACGAACTATACAGTAAGTGAATCTGTTGAAAATGGTTCTTCTACTTCTTTCGTGGCAGTACAACTCTTGGAGAGTCAAGGCCTCTTAGAATTAGATTGTAAGCTAGAAGATTTGGAAGGTATAGTGAAAAAGGTTTTCACTTTTGGAAATCAGTTTATTTGATTGATAAACAATACCCCGAATTGTTATTTAACAGTTTCTGTCTGAAGATGAATCAATTTCTTGTAAGAGTTTTATTATACTGAGGTTTATCAGGCAACACGTTAAAGTTTCATAAGAGTGGCCGTTACAGAATGTATATCTTCGGAAAAGTATTTAAAATTGTTTTTATGATATCAAAGCTAAGGTATTTGGAAACAGCTCAATTATAATAGATTGATGAATGGAGTATGAATTCTCGGTACCTACCGATTATATGTGACGCAACACTTGTAACGTAGTAACAATGGTCAGGTATGTGACTTCAGAGGTATCACAAGAATAAGGATCTTATGAATCATATAAGGCCCTTCCTATCGATGATTCATAAAATCGATTCCAGCCCCCTCAGTCTTATTTCAGATGCAGGAAGCTGCCATCTGCCTCTTCAACGTCTTTCCTTCTGGTCGAGGAGCGTTCCAAGATGTTATGTAAGCTTTTTCAATGAATAAACATACAATTCACCAGTTTAACTGAACTTCAAGCAATATTGAAATAATTACAAATGTGATACCTGATTATTAGTAGCGAATGAAGGGAACGCTTTTGAGAATTTATTACAACCTTATATACAGTTTAAATATTGTTGTTTGTTACAATGGTAATATATAGTTAATTAATTTTAAAATTGCTATTAATTAATTAGCGATCTATACCTAAATTAAAAATATAACCGTTATCCTGAGATTAATGTACCTTCGGCCCAAAATATAATGAACAGGGGAAGAAGCGGTAATAACCTTTTCCCCCTTCGTGTGAGTCATTCTGACGTCACCAGAAGTCAATTCAGTTCTGGAACCTGGACCAAAAGTTATTGTGAACGGTATTAGTTTATGTATTTACTTTCATTATATGGAATACTTTTTTTTTTCTTCTATTTATTGTTATTTAAATGCAAAGATAATGTTTATAATAACATGTCACTTCCTTATAAAAGAAAATGCTTATTGGTAACACTTTAATAAAAGTTCTATATTAGAAGAACCCAGAGCCATCTTCTTTTCAGATGCCTTAGAGAGAGATCAGGAATAAAATGGGAAGCAGGTTGAGAGACTGTTGGATTTGATTGATTTTGTTGTTTACTGTGAAATTGGTATGTATCTTTTTTGGGCCAAATCTATATGTGGAACATTAAGATCTTTATATGTGACGAAGTAAGCATTGATTTTTTGAAGGATTTATGACTGTAAGATAAAATACGAGATAAATTAGATGGTGGTATAGTGAAGCTTGAAAACTCAACTCCCTATGTCCAAATAAGTCATTTAAAAAAGTATCTTGTAATTAATTGTAGGTTTTGAGCGTTTGTCTACTAAATGTTGAAGAAGTCGAAAAAGACGATTAGTTCCTTGTCTCCCAAATTGGGAAGACAAGCTTGGTTTCTCCGGGACGCCTGTAAATATTTTATATATATGTAGTATGATTGTATTAAATTTTGTTTTTCTCAAGTTTAGTATATTTCATTCTAATATTTATTTTGTATTATCATTTATTACATTTTATATTATTTCTTGTATATTTAAAGGCGGTTTATATGAATGGTTTCTTTGTCAGCCGTATTATCCATTGGCCTTGAGTGAGACAGCTTATAATTATTCAATAAAAAAAAAGTTTCTTGTCATTTTTGTCTTGTACGTGGATTCTGTTCAACAGGGATTAGTGGAATATCAATTAAGAATATCGTTGTACAAGAATGTGTAGGTTTAGGGCGAATGGTAAAGGTTTTGTGGAGCTCTGAAGTTTAACTGCCAATAGGTCTGATATCTGTCCTTTGAATGATTCTTTAGTAATGAATTGAAAGCTTTTAGAGTTTGTCTATTATATATTGAAGTATGACACTTTTTAAAATCATTTGTGTTGAACTGTAAAATTTATATTTTAAGCCTTCTTGGTTTTTGTTTAATAAAATTCAGTATATATTCTTATTAGGTAATTGTGTGGATGAATGCTATGGTTACGCCTATGGTTAACTGTGGCCTATGCTATGGTTACGCATTGCGTAAACCAGACAGTTATTGACATCCTTAAGGAAACATTCATAATATAATTATAGAAAGAATAGTTCAATAATGTTGAAATTTGTAGTCATTTTTCCTCAATTACTATACTTTGAGCTAAGTAAGAAAGTTTACACCAAATATTATTCCTTGAATCTATTTTTCAAGATAGTAACAAAAAATAAGGTTTGGATGTACTTTTACACAGTTGAGCTGTAGGATTAAAAAGGAATTTTATTTTTTCTTAATATCTGCTTTTCTAATTTTTAAAATAGGGAGTCTATAACTATCTAGTTTCCTTATTTATATTTATTTTGAAGTATATATATATCAATTCAACCCTCAAACTATTTCATGCGTTAAAATAAGAACATGAAACTTGAACTGCCATGTTGAAAACACCGTTATGCTTTCCCAAGAAGGAAATCATTACTTTTCTCTTCATTAATGTTGAATTTTTCACTTCCGAAGAAAATATTTTTTTTTTTTTAGCTGTTTCGAAGAAATTCCCATCATTAGTAACCTCACGGCTCATCGCCAGCTCCTCTCACAGGTTTCGGATCCTATTTCACGCTGCATTACCTCGAGTAATTCATATAGAGGGTTCATTCCCTCATCCGTGTATTTTTTTCTTCTTCAGTTTTTGATCGTTTTGCCGGATCAGATTTATGCCGGTTGCTTTATTTTGATGTTTTTATGTTTCCTGAAAAAAACATCTTTTATTTTTAAAATTTGGTTAAAAGTTTGATAGAACTGGTAAAACAAGATAAATTTTCTTTTATTTGATCATCATCATCACCATCACAGCAGGTGTAACAGCCCGTCACTGGGTCTGGGCCGTCTCCAAAAGTCTCCATCAGTTGGCTCTGCCTTGTGATGCAGCTGTTCAGTTCCGAATATGTTTGATGTCTTCTGAATCCACAGACACTCCGTCCAGACACCTTTCTCTGGATTGTCTCACTCGTTTTGCCTCACTAGTACAGGCTAAATTAGACGAATCAATGCCCAAACCTTGAACTCCAAAAATAAAAAGCTTGATTGCTGGACATCGTTCACCACTTTTAGCTCTATTGTGGTAAAAAGTCTTCCTCTAAATAGGGTCGGATTTGGGCGTGGAAGGGTAGGGGGGGGGTTGAAATTCATATTTTATTAGTTGTTTGATCAAATAACTCGGACGTTACTTTCAGCACATTTTGTGTTCAATACATTTTTTATTTATTTATTTATTTTGTTGGCACTACGGTCCTCGAAGGACCTTGGCCTCCTCCATCACATTCGCCCATTCCTCTCCCGAGCAATCCGTCTTCATCTTCCGACACCTAGGTTCGTGTGTTTCTCCTCTGCGTCTTCTAACCATCTTTTTCTAGGTCTTCCTTTCTCCTCCTTGAGCCTCTAGGGTTCCCTTCCAAAACATTTCCTTATGTAACGTGTTTCCTCCATTCTTATAATGTTTCCTACCATCTCAGCCTTCTTCTCTTTATCTAACCAACTAAATCTTGCTCTTGGTACAGTATTCTTAGCTCCTCATTTTTCCTAATTTTGTACCTATCACCATCTCGTACTAGACCAAAGATTCTCTTGACGGCTCTCTAAACTTTATAACCTTTTTTAGTGCCCAAACACTACTATTGGCTGCCGTTATTCTGCCTTTTATTTCCTGACTTATTTAATTTTCATTGTTATATACATTATTAAAGTAAAACAATTTTACAGCAGATTTTGTTTTATTCTTTTGTTTGCTCAGATCGATATTTTTATAGCTGTGGTGGAGGGTAAATTTCAAGAGATTGCCTAACTTGCGGCAAGTCGCACTTCTTCGCGAATACACGTTTGTCGATACTCTTTCGGCTATAACTCCGAAACTATTTGTCCGATCTAAAATTTATTTTTTCATCAGAAAACTGGTTAAATTTACTATCAGACTCTAAATATGAATTTTTGATTAAATCACGTAAAATACCTATTTTTTTCTAAGCCGGTCATTTCTTTAACATAATTCTTTGCCAAGTTAAGTAAAATATTCAACATGTTGTCACTTGCATGATGCTATTTCCTGGAGAGCCTCCGTCTCCAACTCTCATTCTTTTACAGTTTGATTGGAGTCAAAGTTCTTGCACTCGTCTCCGAATCCATAATATCCACTTTTAGATTACGTATCGATCCATTAACTGATATGTTAAGGGTTATTATTAACGATTAATTTATTTTATATATATACATATCTTTCATACTTTCATTAAAAATATATAAACTGGTATCTTTAACGTCGAAATTGCACAATATAATTTTTAATTTTATCGTAAAAATGGTCATAAAATTAATAATTATTACAAATTATCCCCGAAGATCCAGTTCTATTTGTATTCATTTATATACCTTAAACTTTTATTATTTAGTTGTAAATTGTAATTAACATCAATGAGATTACTGACGAATTTTATTTCTTTTTTTCAGGTAAGGATTTATCAATTATTATGAAAATTGTAAAAGGATATTAGACGTTATTGGGACTCGGTAAGTACTCTTCAAATAATCACATGAATTTCGATATGACTTTATTTACTTTTAATCATTTCTTTGATTTACTGTTAATTAATTAATATGTTTATTTGCAATTAAATATCATTTAATTGACGATCATTATGGATTTATTTTATTTTATTTTTAACTTTACGCTGGTATATCGTAATATATACCGAATTTATCCTAAACATAGGTATTTTAAACACATTTCATAGTGATTCTGAATTTCGATTTAATGTATATTTATATAATCAGCATTTATCATCATATCGCATGTCCAGAACAACAGAAACGTAACATTTTTAGTATTTATTTCTGGTTTCATCAATAATCTCTCGATTATTTTTCTAAAATACGTTATCCAACAATTTATAACAACTGTTGTGACTGGAAAGATTCAATTTGTTTTTTAAGGACTAAGTCTAACGCAATGAATTTTTGGGATTCACTGTTGTGAATTAAATTGAAATTATTTCTTTTTGTATGTATTTCTCAATAAACATGTATAGGTACTTATTATTTTATTATTATTATTATATAATATAAATATAAGATGCTATTCTATCCTCCAGAAGTATACAGTCACATTTGTGGAAGGCTGGAGGCAGCACCGCCAGACCCCCGTCCTCAGACCACAGAAATAGCTTGGCTATTTTAAGGATTCATAATTTTTGAATGAAATCGCGGAACAAAGCTCTCCCGGACTGTAATTTCTTATGACATCTGTTTCCCCTGAAAATTGTCTGAAGAAAGCCCATTTTTTTTCTCATTTTATTAGAACTTATTTCCATACAAAATAAATCAATAAAATGAAAACTGCCTGTTGAGAATTCTTTAGTTTTAAATCAGGAATCTTCTTAAGGGTTGTGGCAGGCGTCAGATATGTTTGTTTTTTTTTTTATTAACTTTCCGTGAATTGTTTCTTAGCCATTCCATTAGGTTATTTTGTTTCTTGTATCATTTTTTATTTATAGCCTTTATTTCTACAACTGTTACAAAACAAAACAACTCACGAGTTTAGTAATCATGGCAATAACCTTTTGACTAGGATATGTATATTTTGGCTGGGGGTTCTATAGGTTTCTTGTGTAACGTTTTTTTCACCCTAAAAATGTTTGTTTTCTTTTACACTCAACATTTCGACACGCTCTAGCTCTGTTGATGTTGCTCGGATCGAAAATTTCCCGACAGTTTCCTTATCAGAAGCAGTAGATATAAAAGCACTAGTTTATAAGTAGACATACTCATGATCTGTTGTTCCCAGTCAGAGAGAAATTAAGTTTTTATTATTTATTTATATGTTAATTCACCACAATCTTCAGGCTGAAGTCATGTGCTGAACACATAAAATTTAAACAGTAGCTTGTAACCATTACTCTATTACCTTCTCCTATCTACTTAATTATTGAAGAACACTCATCCAATACCTTCTTAATCGTCGGAATGTGTTATAGAAGGCATTAGATAGTATCGTCGAATATCTTGTGGTTTACGGACGGGTAATATTTTTTTTCAGTTATTGGCAGCCCTGGTTAGGACGGCCTTAGGATTTGTAGTAAAATATTCCTTATTTTGTTTTAATATGACCTTGAACATTGGACACGTGTATGTCTTCTGTTACTTATGTATAAAGGAAATCGTCTGTGTTTGTTTTATTGAAACATTTTTACATTCTTTACGTTAGTATTTCAGCAATGATGAGTTAGGCGCGGTGCACACTGGAGAAACTGGTTTCTTGAAACATGAAACTGAAGTTGCTTGTAACCGATAGATATGATTAACGTAGGTTGGTTCGCAGTTTCATGAAACGCTGTGTGCACCTACCTACGTTAATCAATCTATCTGTTGCAAGCAACTTCAGTTTAATGTTCTAAGAAACCAGTTTCTCTAGTTTGCACCGCGTCTTTGTTTTTCTTGATGATTTTTAAATCATTACAAAATTGTATTAGGTTGGTGAAAAAATAATGCAGGTTTTGAATATTCATTTTTTTTTTTTTTTAGTTTACCAAGTTAACAAAGATAATCCTCCAGTCTAGTTAATTGATTATAAACAATGTTGTTTTTCCTCAAAGATTAGTTTGTGTTACATTTTCTATGAGTGAGCTGTTATTTTTATTATTAGGATTTAGGAGCACCCCTCGTGTAACATCTATGTTGTTTGGGGTGAATGAAGCATCAGTCAATGTACATCGCGATGGTTCCTAAACTTTCGTCTTGGATATTTTGATCTCGAAAACAAGGAAGGTCGCGTATGTCCTTCTCTTCTTAGTCACGACCATCTGAGGGCTTTGGTAGAAGAAACCTACTACTTGGTACATTGCGATCATAAGTGACTGTTGTATGCCGTAGCACGCAACGATCTTTAAATCTGCAATGCTTATTTACAAAAAATTTAAATATTTCTATGCATTGAGCTGATATATTTAGTAAGGATCGTCTTTGTAACATACTTATATTTTGGAAAACATATTCTTAACTGCTCATCCATTAATTCTATTATTCAGTTAATTCTGTCCGGAGTTTACCCCAATACTAACCTATAACCTATAAACAGGCTGATTTTTTGTTCCCTTATCAAACCGGTGTTTTGTAAAATGAGTGCCTATCTTATCATTGATTTATTCCGACTCACGCGCTCCATTTTGGTATCTGCTCAATGATTAGTTGAACGGCGAACTACTGGTGGGATGTCTAGGAAACCATTTTCTTTAGATTTCATTTTGAGCATCAGTACTTTTCAAAATTTGGTCAATAAAAAGAATAATGATTGAAGTAAACTTCTTTAATTTCCTCTAGTAACTTTCTTCGGATGACAACGATCATAAAAAGTCTGAGGCAGGGGAGAGTCAAATAAAACACAGTTGAAGATTGGCCGATATGGAAATGAACGCCGAACTTACCTCATAAGGTATGCGACCCTAAAGTTCCGATTGCATGGGTTTGATATGTCGGCCTTATAAGGCTCTCCTCTCCCACCCTCCCTCAACAAGGCAGATGTTGACTTCTTATTTACAACCTTTCTCAACTTCATAACTAAGAAAACTGTTTCCGATTCATATTTCAAAAGTGTAAATTTTTGTTGATTGAATTTGGTGTGCTTTATATTTTTTATAACGTACACTCGCCTTCTTAAAATCCCACCCAATGTATTTTAACCAGGGCATATACAACGTAACAGAATTATTAAAAACATTAATTAAATCAAAGCAAATAGTATTTTTTAAAAATTGGAGGAAATTTTACTTTAATATGATTTACATATTTGCCTAATTGATTTAAAGTTTTGCATTAGTTTGGCCATATGTTTGAACCATTTAGGTAAATTCTGGTTGTGGCTATTTCGAAATCTAAGTAAGCCTGCCATGAAGGATTTTTTAAAAATATTTATTGATATTTACAACTGTATATGCTATATACAACAAGTAAATTTAAGGAAAATTATTTGAATGGCATGTCAATAATATTTAGAGAACTACTCACTAGTAGCACTTCCATTAAAGTTCTTCATTAGGTCTTCTGGCCATCTTTTCAGACGCCTAGAAAGATTGTCAGGGCATTGAGTGTGATGCAAATAGGGAGACTAGTGGATTCGAGTGGGTATTGAGTTTACTATTGAAGGACTGAATATAATAGAATAAAAAAATAATTTTATTCTGGGACAATGTCCCTTAAGAATAACTAATAAGTACAGAAATAAATTCTGTTACATCTGTTCAGAGACATAATATAACGAAAAAAATAAAGAAATATAATAATAAAAAATTATAATATTCATAGATGATAGTTAAATATTCAGAAAAGAAAACAACAGAGCACTCTACAAATAAATAAAATAAATCCTTTTAGTACAACGCTTAGAGTTGTATGTACAATAGAAGTACCTAAATGTTATATTAAGATAATGTAAAATTTATATTAAGTGGAATCTTAATCATGCAAGAACTGAATCTCTATTTTAATTAACTGTTCATCATAAAGTCTCTTGGTCATCTTCTTTTCAGACACCAAAGAGGGTTATAGTGATTTGAATGAGAAGCAAGTTGGGAGACTTGTGGATTCGAGTAGGTATGTAGCATGTCATGGAAGGGAAGGTAACTGGTTTGGGCCAAAGCAGAACGTATGGAACATCTTAATAGATTTTAATAGATAAGTTTGTTTGTAAAATAATGAGGAGTATTTAGGTTTTGAGATTGTAAGGATTGTATACGAGAAGAATTGGAAGGTTTAGTGGAGTCCCAGATTTCATCTCTTTATGTCCAAACAGGTATAATAACCGTTTTACCCAATAGATTACAAAATATGCCTTTTGTAATCTATTGGGAGCTTTAAGGGCTTGTATGGTAAGTGTTGTAGCAGTCGGGAACGACGAGCAGTTTCTTGTCTTTAAGTGTGAATTTATTTAACCTATGAAGGAAATTTGATGTTCTTTCTATGAGCATATTGAAATAACCTTATTATTATTTCATATTATTTGTCAAAAAGTAGTGGTTTTTTGAGAAATGTTAAATTGAAAATAAAGGTATATTGTTCGAACCATAATTTAAACAGAATTTATGTGGCAAATGATGCCCAGTATCGATTTTCAACATTCTGTATATATGTTAAATGTTATCATCTGATCACGTTTTTAATATTATATAGTATAGGCTTCGTTTTCAATTTTTATTTAATACATTATTCTCAATATTTTATATTTATGTAAGAATCTAAAAATAAGAGTTCAAAATAAACTAAAGTACTCCGTATGCGGTTTTATAAAAGAAGGGTTGAGATTTCTCATCATGAGCCAAGACGCCTTTTCATAATGTGGAAGAATACGAGCCCCTTTCAGTGAAAGCATTTTGACTTTGATTTGATGCCTTGCTTTTGTTGAGCTTCCTCGACGTCTTGAATTCAAGCTCCTTTTCCGTTATTAAAACAACTTTCATGTCAATACTTAATTTTAAACTTAATCTCGTTTCTTGTGCTGATATGAGAATTATTTTCGATTATGTTCCAGAATAGTTAAAATTTCTTAGGGAACTATTAGGATCGTGTATTTACCATAAGTTTTATATTTATTTTAATTAAATATTCGTACTTTGGATTCCATCATAATTAAATTGTATTTTCTTTCATTTTATATGTATAATAATATGTAAAAATCGTTAAATGGGTTATGTAGTTATGAATCTTTTTTTTTTTAATAGTACATCGTTAGGTCTCCACTAAACCATCCAATTCATCTCGTATCCAATTCTTAGAAAAATCAATGCTTACTTTGTCACCTATAAGCTTATCCGTAAAGATCCTAAAGTTATATGTATATTTCTGATTCAGCCGAAAACGGATTCCTATCCTTTCATAGTAAACTCCATAACCATTCAAAACCACCAGTCTCTCAACTTGCTTCTCATTCAATACCCAATAACCTTAAACAACGATACCACTCAAACCTAGTTGTCTTACAATTTGCTTCTCATTCTATTACCGATAACCCTTCGAACCGTCTGAAAAGAAGATTGCCTCGGGACTTTATAATATAGATCATTTATTGAAGCCCTATTAATGGCTAGTTTCTTTACAAGCAATTGACAGTTAATATATTATTAACATTATCTTCAAATTTACCCATCTTTCTCACTGCAACTCATGAAGGCTCAGTACATTGGTAAGGATGTACTTTTACTAGGCCGATGGTTGTGAAAGGAGAATATTTGGTCGAAATTACGCTTAATCGCCAAGTTTTTTCTTTTATTAAGGGTATCCGCTTTGCAAGGATTGGGTGATCCCCAGCAGGGTCTCTGAACATCGAATTCGATCCACGCTTGTAATAAATTTTCTGCTTTAACCTCGGTTATGAGCTTGGGAGCTTGTCAATCAAGTGCCTTACCCGCCTCTATTCTCATCTATTATTTTGTTTTATTTTTATTTTATTTATTTATTTTTTTTTTTTTAGTAGTTGTAGTTGTAAATTTCAATAAATATAAAAAAATTTAGAACAATTTTATTTGCAACGAAACAAAATGTTATGACATTCAACTCAATTCACGCATGAGCACTTCTTTTAACTAATTATCATGAAGTTATTTTCAAACAAATCCAAATTTGTTTATAAATGTTAAACTTCCGCAACTTCAATCATTCTCAAAGAATCAGATGTGATCCTGTACCGGCAGGAATTCATAAGCTAGTTTATTCGTTCATTAGTTTCTCTTTTACAAAAGTACGTTACAGACAGAACAATATTACTACTAACTACCTCGTAAATGATGTGGGCGTAATTATGTCCATAACGTCTCTCCGTTGGCCCTCAATTGTTTCCAATTCCCTTGTTATTTGTCACTGGGGTTTATGTGACTCATTTCACGTGACGTTTCCCCTCGATCACCCCTGTCGTGGTGGCTGTGGAAGTAACTTCTACTTTGAACTGTCCCGAACGGGAATTCTCTGAATAGAATACTTGTTTCCAGCTCTGTATATTCAGCCGTTGAACGTTAAAAGGAAACCAATGTTTACTGAAGGAATAAATGGTTGTAACGGAAAAACAAGGATCCGTTTCAGTTATATATACCGTTATATATAGTTATATATTATATATCTCTATATTATATTGATCTTAACTGTATAGAAATGAAAAAGGTAAATAATATCTTATTATAACGTATATTGACTTGTGGAGAATCTACTCGCTAATAGCAGCTCCTGCCGTTAGAAGATACCGTGGCCATTTTCTTTTAGCCTTACAGGATTATCCATAAACGTTTAAAAGTATTAACCTATCGATTTGGATGATATTGTTAGGAATCATTATTTTAGAGAAATTTTCCTTTCCGGTCGATTATAAGGACACTAACATTGGCTTAATCATTTCAAAGTCTTAACCTATGAGGTTATCATTTAAGTGTTTACAATTGAATACAAAATACATATTTTGAAGAGTATATTTACAACTACATAGCTTAAGTAAATTTGAGGAACATTATTCTAATTACATTTCAATAAAATGTAAAGAACCACTCACTAGTAGCACTTCAATAAAAGTTATACTTAGAAGATCTCTTGGCCATCTTCTTTTCAGAAGAGGAGGATTATCGGGAATTGAGTGTGAGGCAAGTTGGGAGACTAGTGGATTCGAGTGGGTATGGAGTTTACTATGTAAGGATAGGTATCTGGCCTGGGCCAAATCAGCAATATATAGAACATTAAGATTTATATTGATAAGTTTGTTTGTGACACAATAAGGATCATTGAGGATTGACGAAAGATTTAGGATTATAAGGATTGGATACGAGAAGAATTGGAAGGTTTAGCGGAGCCCCAAAGCTCAACTCCATATTTCCAAATTGGTCTTTTGTAGTTTATTAGGGGCTTTGAGCGTTTGTCTAGTAAATGTTGTAGTGGTTGGAAATGATGAGCAGTTTCTTGGTATTTACATGAAGAATAACGAAGAAAATAATTTCCCAATATTATAACGTCCTGACCTAATTCTTTTGAATTTCAAATAATAGTTAAATAATTCCAGTTGATTAGTACCGCCGAATTGGTTTAATGACAACTATTCGAAAAGAAGACGCCCGTTTTCCCAGCCACTGGTGCGTGGAGTTCCCATGGCCACCTGACTCTTGACTCACGTAGTGACAACCGAACAACTGTTAGTGACTCACAATGAGTGAGTTCTTGGTGAGTATTTTGTGTAATTAGTGGTACTGGAAGGTAGGCTTTCACTGGTAGTAACAACAGTGTACTGTTGTTAGTAAATAGCAATTTGAAAGTCTTCCCAAGCCTTCTTCCGATCGTTTCTTTGAATAATAGTAACCACGCCTTCCGCCATCAGCTACTAGCATAAATTTAAGTAATTAAAAATAAACCATTACTTGAAATGACTGGTAATATTGAAAAGTGATCAATTAAAAAATGTGTACGAGAACAGAGAATCATTTGTTGGCTATTAATACAAATTATAAAATTAAAAATTGTTAGTAAGAATATTTTAGTGTAATTATGAGCTAACCAAATGATCCATGATTTTAAAAAAACAAACTTACTTTAATTGAAGGGAATATCAAAACCCTTACATATTTATTTTATTTGTTAATATAGATAGGTACAATATGAGGAGTATATTATAAATATTGTAGGTACAATATATCTAATTCTTACACTCAATATTTTATTATTTCATTAATTATTTTTTTTAAAGAGTGAAAAGTTTAGTTAAATTTTATTTTGTTAGCGAAATGGAAATTTATGTTTCAAACATTATTTTGAAAATGGCAGTGGCTTAGTCAAAATGTTTCAATTTGATAAATTGGTCCCATTACAAATAATGTTCACACCCTTCATATAATTATGAAAATGTTTCCATAAATATTTAGGTATTTCAATTTGTAGTAAAATTAAAATATATAACTCTGTAATTTGTAACGTAAAGAATCAAAGTAAATTTTAAAAGATTCGGATAAACCAGACAGTTATTGACACATCAAATAGTTATTGAAACCTTAGCTTAAAACTAGAAAACAATTATTTAGCCATCAGAAAATTCCTTTTAAATCCTACAACTCAACTGTGTAAAAGTACATTTAATTCTGTCCTTATTTTAAAAGATATCCATAGGGTGTCAATAACTGATTTTACATTAGTTCTTGTAACTATTTTATAAAATAATTCCTGGAATAATGATTGGTGTGAACTTTCTTGTTTAGCTCAAAGTATATTAACTAAGGAAAATAACTGTAACTTTCAACTTTATTGAACTGCTCTTTCTATAATAAAAGTATGAATATTTCTTCATATTGTATCAATAACTGTCTGGTTCACTCTATGTAGTTGATTAAAAATAAATTTCTTAAAAATGTATGATTGCTGAAATTATTTAAAATAAAAAAAGTGCTTAGTGTTATTAAATAATTTTGTATAAAAAAAATAAAGGTTCCATTTGTCCAAAGACAACTGTATATCAGTTCCAATATCTTCACAAATGCAGAAAATGGAGTCTTTGGTTGACGAACTCAATTTTTAGATCCAAACTTGTTTGCTTAATGCATGGAGATAAAAATATGAATTAATAACTTATTATATTGAAAATTACAAGAATTACTAAATTTAAAAATAGAATAATTGCGTTGGAGAATTATTATATTTTCTACGTACAGGAGACATGTGAATGATCTATTGAAAGAGAGAGGATGTTGTCAGATAGAGGAACTGGCTAGTTACTAGCTGGGCCTTGCCACTGCTTACTATATCCTCAGTGCACTGCCTTCTATATTATTCCTATTGCAGGTGAAAATAATGTGCGGTTTCTGTTTGAATGTTTTGAGGTTTCGCGATACCATACTAGGCTCTATAAATAATTTAAGAAACATTGTTCCAGAGTTTTTTATAATTTTGTCATAAACCTTACAAGACTCAAACGACAAAAAACCGTTGTTTTTGTCCACTCCAACATTTACTTCACAAACGTTCAAATCCTAATATTAATTAAAAAATACTTTTTTTTTTCTTACCATACTTGGGAACATCATTAAAATTATCTAACCAAGTACAAAAAACTTCGTATTTTATGAATTTTATTAAAGATTAATTAATTTAATTTATTTTCATTGATTTTTTAATAATAAATAAATCTTTAAAAAATAAAGTATCATGTTAAAACTATGATATTTTGAATAATATTTCTCAATTATTTATCAAGTTTCTTTCCGTGATCATAAAATCAATATGATTTTATAGTAACTACGGTCGATTTTATCTTTGTTATTTCAAAACAATAGCTTTAATCTAGTTGATGTAGCACAATAACAATCATTCAAACTGCGATTAACTTAAAAATTACGTGGGTAGGTAATTGTTTTATCATGTGTGCTTCAACCCACACCTGACCTTTGAAAAAAAAAATCACTTTGTATGACCTCTACCCGTAAGTCTATAAGAATATCCATTCTCATCGTGGAATAATAAAAACAAATCAACAAAAACATATTCAACATTTCTCGCTGTGCGGGACGCAGAAAGATATGTTTGAAAACCTATTTACAGTACTAATGTCCAGTACGTTATGTTTCTGGTGAATTTGATCCAGTTGGTCGAATACACATAACACCATTCATTAGCACATCAGAGCTCGATATTTAAATAAACGTTTGTTAAATTCAATGATATTATGTGTATATTAAGTTGAATTACTTAGCCGATGACAGGTGATGAAGTCAGATCCTAAATTGAGCTAACGTAAGGGGCTATGGTAGGCGTATGTCATTCGATATGCGATTTGTATGATATCCCTGTATTAAACGCATCCCTGTTTCTTCGAAAATATCATTCAAATGTTTTTGAATTAGGTTTATTGGTAGAAATTACACTTTTAAGACATGATTTGTTTTTACTTTTAAGATGTGTGCGAATATTTCCATATTTTTAGATAATATTATTGTATATTATCTCTTTAATTGTGGGTCTCTAACGCCATGGCTTCCATGATCTGACTCATCGTGTCATAAACTGATGATATCTTCGACGCCTTGAACCCTCCACTTGGAGTGGTATCGATACAGAGATAAGAATCGCTTAAAGATGACGCTGCTCACTGCACTTCCGCCACTGCCTCTTAAATAACTTCACTAAAAATAAATCGGACGTTCATTTCCTCCGACTCCCGCCCCCTGCCTTCCGCTCCTGTGACGAACTTGCTCCATCTCTCTAGTCCAATTACTCTGTCACGAAATCTCGTTTAACTTCGCTGTCAATCATTAGTCAATGACCTCTGTCATGAATACACGATCGAATCTTACTTATTCGACAAGAAATTCTCTGGTGCAGCTTTCAATATATTAATATATAGTTCTTATATTCATTCATTACATGCTAGACTAAAACGACAAGAAACATTTACTAGACAAACGTTCAAGCCTTCTGATTAATTACAAAAGTCTCATTTACATGACATTAATTAAACCTATTTGGACTAATTTGTATTTCCACTAAACCATCCATTCATCTCGAATACAATCCAAAACTCTTCGAAAAATCCCTAGTCCTTTCTTGGGCATATATAAACGTATCAATAAAGATCTTAATGTTTTATAAGTTGCTACATTTCCCCATACCAGATACCTACCCGTTCATACTAACCTCCATAACCATTCAAATCCACTAGTATCTTATCTTCCTTCCATGTCTATTCCAGATAACCCTCCGGGGCGTCTGAAAAGGAGATGGCTTCCAGATCTTCTAATATAGAACTTGTTGAAGTGGTGCTAATGGGTAATTGTTTTGCAAGCAATTGGCATGTCATCATGACCATTATTTTCACATTTTAGATGCATTTTTATTTTATTGTATACTGTTGTAAATTTCAATAAATAATAATAATAATAATAAATTGTAGTTTACTGTTCTATATATGAAACATTTAGTAAATGGGTTGTATTGAAATAAGATTTCGAAAAGTTCTTTGGCTGTAAGTATGGGATTAAGGATATCAGCATTTGAACCTCAGGATTTCTGTTGTATTATTGCTAATTAAATTTAAAACATACAAAATTTTCAACACATTAGCACTATGTTACATGTATTAAATGTACTAATGTTTTAAGAAATGTAAGTCAAGAAATCAAATATTGGTACTTACCTGAGGAGTTCTAACAGTTATCTGGTAACAGATATTTAAAATGGGACTACATTTTTAAATTTTTCCCCAATAGGAACGGAAAAATCTAATGAGTCATAGAGTAAAAATGTCAAAATATTTTACCTACTTGGCCCTTCCCCCTTCCACGATGGATATATTTTTAGATATCTGTTAGATCTCCTCAGATGAATACCAATATTTGATTTCTTGCCTTGCAGTTTTAAAAACTTTAGCAGATATAATCCATGTAACATAATGCTGATGTGTTGACAATTTTGTATGTTTAAGAATTGAATGAACCAGCAGTCGAATCTAGTTTTCAAATAAAACAATTCCAATAGAAGTGACAATCAATTCATCTATTCTATCGATCCTTCTATACCATCATTCCTACCTTGAACGGGAAAATTATACGATCTCCATAATTGGTGGTGTGTTGTTTATTATTAATAATTATATTAACATTGTAATCAATTGATTCTATAAGGTCAATCTGTTTAGTTAAGCTGTCTGCATTGTTTAACGAAGTCTCCGTGGTGTCAGCACAGACTAGCCTGTCACTGAGGTCTGAGACCGTAACAGTTTCGCACAACTGGTCTCCCATTATCCAATTGGTGCCTCCAATAGGCAGCGATTTAAATCGTGGAACATCTTGCGTTGGAAGATATGTCCTGTCGCCCTTAATTTGAAAATAGGAGCTACTTTTTCATTTTATGTATGATATTCACAATCGAGATCTCTATAATTTAATCATCCCGTGAAAAAGAAATGCAGAAATATCGATTAACCCAGTCTCAAATCAATCAACCAAGGTCTCGATTAACCAATTCTATTTTTTTTTTTTTTTTTTTTTTTTTTTTATTTTTTTTTTTTTTTTTTTTTTATTTTTTTTTTTTTTTTAAAATTCAAACAAGAAATATCGCCTTATATATTTGTTCGAGCATTAACCGTGATAAGAGTAGAGGATGCGTAAACGGTTTACTAGGAAACGGATTTTCATGAACAATATCTTTTAAAGAAGGGTTTGCTGGATTGGAGAAGACATTTCAATAACTCGAAGGCAGGTCTGATGAAATATTGCTCGAATTGATGCTTCTTAGACAATGAAGCGATCGTATGGTGGTGGCAGATTGAATGTGATTTTTTTTAATTCCATAATCTTTTTTTATTTACACATATTATATGTTACATATTCATTCTATTATTGATTATATAATAAGTATTATTTTGTTATTAAGTAGATATATGTATTACGTCAGTTGTCTTACCTAACATCTTATTGGTTTGAATGAAAAAAGTCGCGTTTGAATCCGCTATTTTCTCTCAACTTTTTTTATTTCGGAAAATCATTTGATTGTTAATTTAATTTAATTATTAATTTAAGTAATTTGTTCCTGTTATCTAAAGTCTAAATTTGGAAAAGACATAGATTGTAGATAGACATGCTCTATTGTTTTTACCAGTCAGGGAGAAATTTGTTTTTTTATTTATTCATATTTTTTTTTAAAACAATATTTTTAAGATTTGCAGTAAATATGTGAACGCGATATTAAAATATCATACCTTCTTCTTTTTTTTCTTTTTTTAACTTGTATTATTAGTTCATATTTTCTTATGATCATATATTCTTATAAGTTCTTTTGGTCTCCGTTTTAAACAAGGTATTTGGCAAACGAGGCGTATAATCGAACCCTTTTCGGTTCCAAGGATTATGTTGACAGTCGGACATCCCTGGGCCTGGAGGACCAAGTGAGCGCATGCGCGTTCGGATGTTTGCCCTGAGGGGTGGCCGCCCAAAACAGGGCCCTTTTCCTCTCCCATATCGATTCGCTGAGTTATTGTCTCGTTTTATTCCCTTATCAGATCTGTACCTTTGGGCTCATTCAGCCGAATTCCTTTTGTTGCTGATGTCTTTAGAATAGTCCACGAGGCTTCGTAAAATATTTGTATGGATGTCTTGATGGATGGTGAATATAAAGGAAATTGACTCAGCAAACTTTATGTTCTAATAAAAACTTTATTATCTTGATATAACTTCGCCGGATGTCAGGATGCCACTCATTGATTTATTATATAAGTTCATGAGGGTTGCGATGATAGAATCTTAGTGATGATGAGGGTACATCATCGTAACTTCAAGTCTACCATCCATAACAATATCATTCTATCACAATCACATAACGCAATTATAATAACACTGTAAACGACACTCAATAACGTCATCATCTCATCTACTTCTCGCTTCATTCCTTCTCTAGCTTCAAAATTCTTTCTTAATTTTTTTTTAGTTAAGTGGAAGTCACAATAAAGAGAATCCTGAGGATGGGAATAAAGTCCCGAAGCATGTTGAAAAATAAGCTGAATAAATGAGGATTTGTACCACAAAATTATATTAATGAAACCAAACCGCCTTCTACATAAATTGTAATTAAAATTTTTAAAGAAATTTTAGTTTCTCTTCGCGATATTCCTACCTTAGTTCTTACCTTTTTTAGTCTTCGGCTTTCCATAGTTTCAACCATTTCTCCTCCTAGCACGTGGTCTTTCTCTCGTTTCATCTTATTTGTGGTTTTCAGATACCGCAATGCTACTTTATTTTTCTTCAGGCCTGATCTTCAATGCAATATTTTATTTTCGAATTCATTGTTTCTTTTTTTTTTTTTTTTTAGGTGGACTGAATTATTTCTATGGTAGTAAAAAAATAATAAAAAATACGCAAGAATAAATTTCACATCAAGATCGCAGGTTTATCTTTTCTTTTTAGAAAACACTTTAATAATTTTCAGTATTCAGTTATTTTTTTAGTAATGGTAGTATGTACAACAAAATCATCAGTATATTTGTAATTACTCAGACATATACGAATGATACTTAATACAATAATATATTTTGTGAGGATTGTTTTGTTTTTTTTATTACCTATTTATTGTTATTTACAACAGTATAAATTATATACAATGATTAAATTTGAGAATAATGATTACAACGACATGTCAATAGCATGTTAAGAACTACTCACTAGTAGCACTTAAATTAAAGTCCTACATTAAGAGGTCTCTTGGTCATCTTCTCTTCAGACGCCTTGGGGGATTATCGGGAACACGTATTAGGATTATTGAAGACATTAATTAAATAAAATACAGCAATATTTAAAAATATTGCCAAGGAATTCTAAATTTAATAAATTTTAAATTAATAAGAATTATATCCACCCCTGGTTTCATTACGTTTTGAATTCAAGAGTGTATAGGTCTAATGTAATTTAGAACGAATTCTTGAGAGATATACTCCATCTAATCCATCAGAATGTAATAAATCATATTAATTTAAAATTTCATTACTTTAATTTAAATAAAATGCTGCTTACTTTTATTTAATTAATTAATTAATAATCCTAATTGTTTCGTGTGGCCTGGTATGTGGTGACGCAAACACTAAAAAAGACTGAAACATTTATCCGAGAAAATTGAAAATCATTTGGGTGGAATTTTTCGGCTGTCAGTATATTTTGTTCCAGACATGGAATATGTTCTATTAGTTACTTTTTTTTTTTTCTTTTTTTTAAGGTACTAATAATTACAAAGTATAACATTATTATGCGGTTTGGTAAAAGTGAACTCTGCTTAGCAACGTCGCAAACTGGATTATATTCCAGTACTGAAGCCTTCGAAGTAGGTTTATGGAATAAAATCCAGTTTAGTTTCAGGTCAAACGCGAGGGGTCATGCAAAATATTTCATGTTTTTATAAAATTTCTGTTGTATATTTACTTGCTCTAATTATAATACTGGATCTCATAAGAATATTAAAAGTAGGGATGAGTTTTGTAAAAAAAATATTGATATCCCATGTCGACTATTTCTTTTTTAGCTTGTTCAATTGTTAAGCTTTAGGTAGTCAACGTGATCCACAAATGCATCAAACTCCTCGAAATATTTGTCTATGAGAACCCTCTTTGAAGGCAGCCATTGCATTGGTTTGCAGGGATATTTTTGTTTATTTTATCGTTTTAGTTAATTTATTTCATAACTTAAATAGAAACGAATGTTTAGTGATGAGATATTTGGGTATTACAACAAGGTTAGACGATATTACGGAGTAATAGTTATTACTTCAAGGAACTACTTATTTATGAACAAAGTTTGTGCAAACTGCTTGATTTACTGGATATACGCGCCTTGTTGGAATTGTGGGTTGGTATTACCGTTTCATGTAGGAGTAACCTGCAGTGCAGAGGCGTTTGTTACTTTTAGTTTTCTCTTCTCAATCAAGGCTAATAATTTTTAAATTTCTTCATTGCAGAAGAAGTTCCTTAAAGTTCAGTACTTCAAATAATTGTTACGAATATTCCAAAACTACTTTTTCTTTATTTACTGCTGTTATATTGCATTAAATCCCAATATCCTTCTTGAAATTACTAAGGTTAATTACTAAGGCCGCCCAAAACAGGGCCCTTTTCCTCTCCCATATCGATTCGCTGAGTTATTGTCTCGTTTTATTCCCTTATCAGATCTGTGTACCTTTGGGCTCATTTAGCCGAATTTCTTTTGTTGCTGATGTCTTTAGAATAGTCCACGAGGCTTCGTAAAATATTTGTATGGATGTCTTGATGGATGGTGAATATAAAGGAAATTTCTGTTGTTTGTTATTTATTTTAGGAATAGGGACTCTTTTCTTTGTAATAAACTATCGAACTTAAAAAAATCATGATATTAACAAAAAATAAATTCGACAACTTCTACAATACAGAATAAAGAACTTACGTAACCTTCCATTTTTTTTTTTTTTTTTTTTTTTTTTTTTTTTAATAATGGTATTGTGTCATAATTATGATATATTAATTCTTTACTGAAATGTAATATAAAAGTAGAAACACGAAAATGAAATTCTATTTTAGCAATCTAAATACCTGTTTATTTGCAATTACATTTAAAAAAAATTTATATTTTACGGATTCCAAATATTGCAGATTAGTCAAAGAAAGTCCAGAAACATTATATAATTTGATTGATCTAAATTCACAATTCACTATTCAAGCTTAGTAAAGTATGTATCTGACTTTTGCTTTATTTTTCTAAAAATTAAACTCCGCTGCTCACTGACCTTTTCGTAAAAAAACAGAAGAAAACATAAAATAAACAAAACCGCGTAACTGCATGTATGGCTATAAAGCTATAAACGAAACGCTACGAACGATGTCACCCGAATCCCAATTGAAGCCATAATCATCTTGGCCGACAAAACATCTCTAATTTTTATTGTATTTATTGAGGCAATGGCATTAGAAATAGGTACATATGATATGATGTGACATGATACTACTGACCTATTAGTATCATAATAATGTTTCTATGACAGGTCCCCATTTTCTTTTCAGACGGTCAGAAGATTATATCTTATGAACTGGAAAGCTATGTTTAAGTAGGTATGGAGATCATTAACTAAAGTACTGAACTATTTTTGTCTTGATCAATTGCTTATCTTTGTTGAACCGTCAGCTAAGCGCCGGAGGGGTTGAACAATAGGTAAATGAGAGAGTTTCTCAACAGATGTGGGTTTCGATGGGATGGGAATAAGGGATGTGTTAGGTATATATTTTATTATTGCATTATTATTTATGAAAGAGAATATTCCTATGAATTATTTTCTTTTTTAAAATTTATACCCCTGTATATATAACATTTCTATGATGCATTTATGAACAGCTAACACCTTAATATCCGACTTAAGATTTTTGTACTTGATAAAATAATAATAATAATTTTTTATACACCCTTAAGCAAACACACTATCTTGATGACCTCGAAACTCCCCTGCCATCTACAGCCCATGACTGCTCATTGTTTCCAAGATGGCATCATAAGGGCTGGCGTAGAATCACAAGCAGTCCATCGTGGGAACAACCGCCAGAATCCGTTAGTGAAGTACTAAAGATTTCATTACCGTCCTAAAGTAGGTCGCTCCATGGTTTTTGGTTCTCTATCTATTCTAAGGTTTTGTAATAGCTGAGCCTAAAAAACCAATATTCTACGATGTAGAATATTGTATATTGTATATTGTGTATGTAATACCAATCTCTATTTGTATTAACGCAATAATATAGTAACGTTAAGAATACTTGTTGTAATAAAACGTTATTAAAAAAATTAACGAATCCACAGATCGATAGCAATTGCGAAACTCCCTAAAATAGTGAATTAGTTATAAATAGTTCCAATTGGACGTCGTTTTGCAGAAACCAACCAACCCAAAAAATGACAAACTTGACTAAACCCAACATTCGTACAAATTTAGGCCAATCTAAGATTTCAGTGACCGACTTAACTTTACTTAACTTAAAATGCAAGTCAAACTGACCATCAACCCTTGGTAGTTTTCTGCTTATTCCGAAATGATTGCGTTAATACAAACCATTAACTTCCAGTTTTCGTAGGTCTGAACGCTGTCCAGCCATCTCAGTCTTGGTCTTCCTCTCAATCTTTTCCGTTCATCATCTTTTTTGGAAGTCTATCTTCCGTCATCCTTTGCACATGACCGAGCCACCTTAATCTGCCTACTTTGACTATCGAAATGATGTTGGGTTCACCGAACAATTGTTCCAGCTCCAGGTTGGTTCTTATTCTCCAATTCCCGTGGTTCTTTCTTTCTAATAGTGAATGTTATTTGCATTGAAATGATTGATATTAATTTAAATTTGATTTCTGATGCCAAATATAATGAACTAAACGTTATGTTGCATATTATCCCCTAGAATTACCATTCTTTTTATAAAAATTTAAAAGGTGGCTCAGGTATTCAGGAAGATATAGATGGCTACAATCTGAATCAGTTATATTTCGTTGATGGAGAAGAATAAATTTCGGATCTTAAGCAGTATTATTTTGTAATTTTGTTTTTCAAAATCATTGTAATTATTGTGATTTGGAAATAAATGCTGTAATAATAAAAAAAAAAAAAATGTAACTTATTTTTAGACCAATTTTTGAATAAATGGAACATTTTATTTTTTAAAATAAGGATAATAAAAATGAATAATGAAGTTGATAGAAGTTAAAAAATCGCACGTTTAATGATAATCTAATCCCCAACGAAGCCACAAAATTCTAACAATTCTCATCAAACATTATTATATTAACCATGTTTACATTAATTCGACTGAAATGTGAACATAATCAATCATATTCAAAGATAAATTTGTTTTTAACTTCAAACAGAATTTAATTTTATGTAAAAATTTTATTTTTAAATAGGCTCAAATTAATTTTCTTGTGGGTTTGTTTCTGCATAACACCGTCCAATCGAAACTTTTGTTCCTAAGCCTATATTAACGATCAAACAATTTTGGTGTATTTTAATCATCAATTTAACTGTCATTAAAAATTGGTTTCTTTGTAGAATGTGATGTCAATTAATATTCCATATTTAGTCAAAATAACCATGATTATTTCAGCTATTGCTATTTTCTCCATCTTCGTCCATTATTACAAGAGAATTCTTAGTACCGTGACGCGGACATTCAAATGTCAAAGAAAGGTTAGTCTCTTAGACACGTGGCCTAATTTACAAGAACATTTAGAAGTAAAAGTCTGCTTTGAAAACTTAAATTATTCTTATTATGTTCATTGACTAAGAAGGGTTTTTCGACTCGTGGAATAAATGATTCTAGTTAATCCAAAATATTATTATTCAAAATATACTAATGCAGACGAAATAATAGATATAATATATACTTAATTATTAAATATTATAGAATGAAATATGATCATAAATTATTCATAGTTATGTATTTATTCTGAAATATTAGTGCATACCCTCTAGTTTATTGGTAACACTGTCTTTTTATTTTCCTGCTGACCATCTATGCCTTTGTGATCTTTCATTTTTCTCCTTATCATTATGATTATTCGAAATATAAAAAATTGAGAAATTAGAGCGGTTTCAAACCCGACTTTTTTTCATTCAAACCTATATAGTTCCTACACAGTTGGACCTATCGAAAAATGTTACGTAATAAAAAATATTTTCCATTATATTTCTGATGGGGAAACTGTCGTCAAATGCTCGATCCGAGCAACTATAACAAAGCTAGAGCGTGTCAAAAGAGCGCCTACACTTAAAAGTAGGGGGTTTCAAACTTTTTTTATTAAAACAAATATAGCTTCTAAACGGTAGGTGCTAGCGACAAATGTTATAAAACAAAAATATTCCCCATTAAATGTCTGATGGAAAACTGTTCGTAAATGTTTGATCCTAGCATCACCAATTAGAGCGTGTCAAACTATGTGTAACGCCCTCGCGTTCCCCCAAAACGTATAATTTTCGACCAACTAGGCCACAAGTAAAATATGTTCCATGTTCAAAATTTATAACGTGAGGTAAGGTAGGGTAAGTGCGTTTATGGAGTAAGTGCATTAGTCCGCCATAATTTCTATTGTCATTTTGTTACATCAACTGCCATTTTTTGTATGTAGACAGAACTTTATACCCTCCAAACCTAACATACTAGAGTGCTCTACTGTAGAAGATAACCTCTTTAGGAATTTTCATAGTTCAACCAGTTGATCTAGGTGTTGTGTAAAGTAAAATGAATTAAAATTATAATTAGGATTGATCCTTCTATATCACCATGCGTACCTCAAGCGATTAAAACTATAAAATTGTATTGTATGTATTTTTCTCTATTTTTTTTAATTTCAAGGAGTAAAATGATTTCTTACCCCATCAAAGAATCAATTCACTGCTAAGGAGTTTACAAGAAATTTATGCACTTACCCCGTTTAGGTGGGGCAAGTGCGTGAATGGGACTCAAAATTGATTTTTCTTCGCACTGATAATAATTTTTAGGATATCAGGGAAATCAACTATATTTCTGAAAAAATTATAGTTCAACATTTGCAATATAACAAAAAGTATTATCCTAGCATTAATAGCTGATTTTTTATGTTAAGTTAAAGTTGAACTTTGCACTCCATATGACTCCATATGAATTATTTGTTTGCATGAAGGTCCATACCGCTTCGTTTAGAAATGAATCAATGGTGACTTAAAAAAAAACTTCGCTCCCTTGAGAAATGTTTTCTGATTTTTGTTATTTTTATGTGTGCTGAAGTCATAAAAATTCAATCTAGCACCATGTTTGAGAAATGTGACGTTGTTTTTGAAAACCTGTAATATTATTTCTTCAAAAAGAAATGAACATTTTTGTGACTTTTATATTTACAAGTGTGCTGAATTCGAATCAATAGTAAAAAAAAAATCTACCAAGCACCATTTTGTATAGATTTTAGGTTGTTAAAAAAAATAAATAATAAAATAGCACTTTTTTTCATATATTTTTATAACACTTTTTTTAGTGAAAAACAGGAATGTATAAAATAATAATATTTAATACTAAACATACTTAATGTGTAAGTTTTTTCCTTTTGTACTCAAAATCACGTGTCCCTCGTTTTAGTGCCCAACAGTAGGTGGCAAGCATCTTCTTATTGCATTTACCGCTGTACCTTTTTTCCATTAGGGCTATCTCTTGATGAAATCGTTCTCCGTATTAATCTAAAACTGCTCCCGAGTTGGGAGGGAAAAAATTCAAGTGGGAATGCAGAAAATGAATTTTGGAGAACATGTTACGACCATTTTTTGTTAAAGCTTTCAATGATTAAAAAAATGCTCGAAATGTCGAAAAACACACCCTTTTTCGACCTAAAACTAAAACTTCGACAAACAATGGTGCCTGATTGAGATTTTCTGACTTCGGATTCGTGTTCAGCACGCTTCAAAACATAATAAAACAAAATTTTTGTTTAAGAGAGTATTTTGATGCAGAACAGTGTTATTTATTCATTATTAATTTATAGTCATTTTCTCGTGTATGTTTTTTATTTTTATTTTTTTCGAATGGGCCAGCAGAGGACCAGGTGCCAGTTTAAATTCTTTCTCCCTTGTTCCTTTCTTTGCTTCCAGTATGCTTTCATCTGTTCACCATGTTTCCTCTTACTGCCCTCAGACCCTTGGCACCAGACCTTTTCGCTTCCCTGCTTCGGAATCATTCCATTTTCAATACTTTTCGCCGAAAGTCTTCTCTATTATTTATTTCTTCTATTTTTATATTGTTTTTTTCTAAATCCCTTTTTACTTCATTGACCCAGCTTGTCGATTTCTTACCCCACAGATATCTGAAAATCTTACTTGTCAATTTACTATCAGGCATTCGATATAAGTGACCAATAAACATCAATCTTCTTTTTCTCATTACATCTGATACCTTCTACTGTGCTTTCTGGGCCTAATATTTTCCTCATGATTCGCCTTTATAATATTTCTAGTTTATCTAAATTATAGTTTTATGCTAGACATATACTTGCATATAGGCATTCCGGCTTCACTACTGTGTTTTAGTGCCTTATTTTTACATTTGGATAGGCATTTTTTATTGTAAAGATCTTTAGTAATACCATATGCTCTCTCTATTTTATGCAATCTTTCGTCAATTGCAGATTTTATGATTTTTATTTATTTATTTTATCTTTAATATTCATAGCTGGAAACTTTCCGTTAGAAACCCATATATAAAATATCACTGAAGCCTTTCTTTTATATATTTTTTTTGGATTTTAATGTCATTCTTTATTTTTATAAACTATTTTGCGAAGTTAGGAGACGGTGGAGACATTGTCACCACTAAAGCCGCTGCATATTTCTATTTAAGTAATGTTAAAGTTTGTTCTTTGTTCCCGATACTATGAATAAACTAACTAGAAAACAGAATATACATGAAAATTTAGGTGGTTGGAGAGGACAAAAGGAGACAAAGACCTACCCAACGCGGCCTGACAGGAACTGTGTAATTATAACTTATTCAGCTCATTCATTGTCGCACCTCCTCCGCTCTCAACAACATAAATTGAAGACTGCCAACTTTAATCTTTGGGGTGGATAACTAAAAGTATAGCAATTTTTGTATATACATATTAAATTTTCTACAGCTTTATAAATGTATCACATTATCATGGTAATCTTGATGAAGAATGCTAATGAAAAAAGTTTTATAGACAAATAATAAATGATATTTCGAGGTTTAGTAAATAAAAATGTATAAACTATATCAACCACTCTATTCTTCTATTAGACATTCTTAGAAGGCAGTTTATTTATTGTCTTAGTGTGAACAATGTTAATCGTTATGTTAAACAAAAATAATGCAGGTTTTAATATTCAATTTAATTTGGCTAGTGCTTGCCTATTTAACAAAGATAATCCTCCAGTCTAGTTAATAGATTATAAGCAATAGTTATTAATGGTGTTGTTACTCAAAGACTAGTTCAGTGTTACATTTTCTATGAGTAATAAGTACCTATGAAGGTGACCAAGATTTTCGTCAAATTTATTTTTACGAGTTCAAATTTGGTCGAAGTACGGCCCAAACCGTGTGCATCGAGTGCAGGGATGGTTCTGAAAATTCCGTCTTGGAAATTTTGATCTCAAAGACAAGGAAGTTCGCGATAAACCATCTGTTTTTGATCTTGACCATCTGAGGTCTTTGGTTGAAGAAAACCCTCACTAAACTAGTCGAAATATTGCGAGAAGTTAGTGTTGACCACTCAACATAAATCACACAAAATTATAATTTTTTTTTTTGTTACTTATGTATAAAACCCGTCATTATTTTTAAACCAACCCAATATATTGTACTCCCAATAAACCAGCTCCTATGTATAGACAGAATATAGTGACCATAAATAATTTTAAAAAATATCTGTAATCTTAAAATACCATATTCCGACGCATATGGGACCATAATGGTGCCGGATTACCTAATATATATTTAAACTAGAATCCCCCGTTGCGGATTCGCCCACTCCCTTAAGTAAAGAACTTAGATTATTTTAACTAATAATTAAATTTCATTTGTTTATCAATAAAAATCCTGTATTGAAGTATGGAATTAGCATTATTTTTTCAATGATATTATCACGCATGCCAGTAATTTTTAACCTGGTTAAAATAGCATTGATTGTTTAAAGAGTACGTAAAAGCATAATTACACATACAATTGTTTGAATTTTTATTTCCTAATCATAAAAGTATATGACTGTTTAGCAAACCTCGTTTCTGGCATTCAAGACTATACATTTTAATTATTATTACAGTAAACTTTATTATTGCTAAACCTTCCTAGAATTATGAAGATGTTGTATTTAAAATATGGTACAGTTGGGTTAAATAGTTTTACTATTGCAAACTCTATTGCAGAATGGCGACATAACGGTCGATTTTTAAAATCACATGCCGCTCCATATATTTATATTATTTTACTAACAATTGAATTGAAAATAAGTAAATTTCTAGCACTATATTGTAACCTCTCTCGAATGGTACTCGCCACCTGTCGGTCGGTTACCAAACTTCACTGCGCACCACATATTCATCGTTTTTTTTTATGGCAATATTATTGAAAATCTGTAAATTTTATTACTTCTAAACCTCTCTTGAACTATCAAGATGATGTGGTTAAAATATGGTACATATTGGTTCAGTAATTTTCGCGTTTAGTGATCTTAAACGAAAAATGTCTTGTCCTTTTATATAATAGTATAGATTAAACGTAATATATAAATTAAAACATATGTTTATCGTTATATCATAGTCGCTGTATATTACGACATAGGAAACCTGTAGTTGAACAGTTGTTTCGAAATAGGTCAAGGGACTCCCGTTTATAAAGGCAATAATTCTTAGAACAGGTTATTTTACTATTTATATCGTATTTATTTCTTGAAAATGTATTTGTTTCCAGTCGATTTTGATGTAGCTACAAATATACAACTAAATAGACAATGCTCAGAACATTGCTGTAAATAATTTTATTAGAGCTGAAATACATAAGATATTCAGCCCTACTCTATGTTCTCCACGTGAACAAACATGTGTGTTATAGAAAAAGTTATGAACAACCATTCCGAAAAAAAACAAACTCAGGGGCACATCTGCTTGCCACCGCGCGCTGTTCATTAAGATTACGCAGGTTCTCCAAACCACTTCAGAATATAAAACTAGCCCTTGAAATCTCTAGGCTACTTCTCTCCTGGCTGCATAATATTATAAATTATATTTAAAAAAATCCACATACTAGAATCCATACAATCCAAAATCCTTCGACAAATTCATTGTAGTTCTTCACAAGTTATTTTTATGCCATTGTATTCACTATGAAAAGACATTTACTTAATGTATATGTTTTTTCACAAGTTATTACAGTTGTAAATATCACTAAATGAAAAAAAAAAAAAAAAAAATTAGAAAATTCATATTTATGATTTTAAAATGTATGTAAAGAATTCCCTTATAATATTCAAAACAAGGTTAATGGTGCACTATACGAAATATATATTTTAGTTTAGAGGGACTCAAGTTCTCAGCCCGAGGCCTATTACTCACCAATTAATACTTACTTATCTGTTTTATTAAAAAATGTTTGAATTTATTTTTCGAAATCTTTCTTTGTCACAAATAAACTTATCCATAAAGATCTTAATGTACCATGTGTTGCTGATTTAGCCCGAACCAAATATCTATCATTTCATAGTAAACTCCATAACCGCTCAAATCCACTGGTTTCTGAACTGGCTTCCCATTCCATGTTCCCACTCTATTCCCGATAACCGCCCCCACCCCCTCCGCTCTCATTTATCTATCTCTTTATTTATCTATCGATAAAAATCTTGTATTGAAGTATGCAATTGAGCATTATGTCTTCAATTATATTTTCATGCATAGCAGTCATTTTTAACCAAATTGAAATTACTCTGATTAGGTTTTTTGAAGACTAGAAAGCATAATTGGATTTCCAATTTTCGATTTTAATGTATGAGTTATCCAGATGGACATAGACTATTAAGAAACTCTTGTGGATAATGAACTAAATTATCACTGCTTTCAAGGCCCATGGATCATATTTTTACACACAATTCCAAAAGCAAAGGATTGACATTTTGATTTTGTAATAATTTTTATTTGGCAGAAATAATTTTATTGGTTTACATGACGGGAATTAAATTTATAACCATAAAAATATATTACAGTGTGGCTATCCTCTGTTTTGCCCCTCAACGTTGCACATTTAAATATTTATTATTGTAAATTTTATTATTGCTTAACCTCCCTATATCTACGAAGATAATGTAGTTATAATATAGTGCAGATGGGTTCAGTAGTTTTACCTTTCTAAACTATAAAGCGAAATATTGCTAACCAAATGTTGTATATTTACATCCTTTTTAATAATTTAATTTAATATAAGAAAATTTTATTATCAATTTCAAGCTCTATATAACACCCGTACCTAAGTAACCTCTCATGTAGAATGACGCTCGCCACCTATCGGTCAATTTTCAAACTTTACTGTTATCCACACATTACCTCTTTTGTAATAACAAATTAGTTGAAAATTACTAGGTTTTAATAATCACAGTAGGTTGCGATCACTTCCTTCTTGATTATTTTTTGACTACTATGCGTGTACTGTAAATATTATCGTATTTTTTAATTTATTTTTATTTCCATTGTTATGTATCCTGAGGGTCATATTTCTACGCCATCTCTTATTCTCTATCACAGATTAAGTTATACTGATACTCTTTTGGAATTTAGCTGGGTTGTTACTGAAACCTATTATGAAGCATTTACATTTTTATAAAAATATTCACGGTTTTATCTTTTGGTATGCAACTCAAGTTTTTACTATTTCTACTCTAGCTGCAATTAGAGTGTAACTAAAGACTGGTTATAACAAAGACTACTCGGAATGAAAGAGGCATCTGTGTCGCCTAGCCCGAGACAATGGAAGGATGTCGCGTGCATCTTAATAGCAATCAGTAGCTACTTGGTATTACTCTGGGGTTTGGAAGGCAATGACTCTATGGCGGCGGAAGTCTCATATATATAAATATATATATATATATATATATATATATATATATATATATATATATATATACACATACACATACACACATATAAATACATGATATGTAGTGGAGTCAAGAATATCTCAGAACTAGCAATCCTAAACCATCATTTTAACAATTTAAAACGTTCACTCTGCATATTTATGCTGAATGATTTTTTGTACTAAAATTTTTCGTGACAAAAATATATTTGATATTATGTAATTCGTCTATGTGCTATAGGGTCTACAACTTTGCTCCCGCCGTTTTTTTTAATTCTTAGAAATTATATTTAAAAAAAGTGGTATCTTATTTATGTTTCAAAGTATTGTCCGTCACTTTCCACTACTTTGGCCCATCTTTCAGGCAACAAACGAATCCCGCGTCGGAAAAATTCTTCATCCTTTGATAAGATCCAAGAATCGATCCATTCTTGCACTTTTTCAAAAGAATCGAAGCACTGGCCCGCCAGGCCGTGTGCCATCGACCTAAATAAATGGTAATCAGATGGAGCACCATCTGGAGAGTATGGCGGGTGAGGTAGAATTTCCCATTTCAGTGTTTCGAGGTACGTCTTGACTACTTTCGCCACGTGAGGTCGAGCATTGTCGTGTTGCAAAATTACTTTTTCGTGTCTCTCTGCGTATTGCGGCCGTTTTGCTTTTAATGCCCGACTCAAACCCATTAATTGCGTTCGATAAAGTGCACCAGTAATTGTTTCAGAAGGTTTTAGCAGCTCATAATAAATTACGCCAAGCTGATCCCACCAAATACACAACATGACCTTGGATCCATGAATATTCTGTCGAGGTGTCGCCGTAGGAGTGTGGCCGGGCGACACGTTCTTTCACTAATAGTATCATCACCATAAGTACTTGAAATAACCCGATGAGCCTCAGCGGCCGATTTTTTCATGTTGAAATGAAAAAGTAAAATCTCCCGCAAATGACGTGAATTCGGTTTATAAGTTGACATATTTAATTAAGTGTAACTATATGACGCAAACAAACATTAACTAATATCGATGTAAGGTTATGTTTATAGATGTCACAACTGATGGAAAACAACTGTGATTTATTTATTTAAACTACTACTGGCTACTAGCGCCATCTTTTGGAAAACGGCGGGAGCAAAGTTGTAGACCCTATAAAATTTACAAAATGTTTGATTAGGATTGATAAATAATTTTTATTATAAATTTTTTTCTATTAGATTTTTTTTTTTTAATCTGAGACTAGTTTCGAATATTAAACCTTCATTATCAGTTATTAAAATTTTTTTTTATCGTTTTCCTTCCATCAGTAACTCAGTTGGAAGGGATTTTATTTATTTATATAATTATATAATTTTCGTTTTGGTTATTATTGCACATATACATTTATCCTATACACATATTTTAAGTTAAATATCAAATAATACCGCAAGGTATAAAAGTAAATAAAGAATTGGAGGATATACAAAATTAAAAACACAGTAGGGAAAGCAGCAAATTTATCGTAGCATCATAAATATCTCAATAATATTTTATAAAGAATAATTTATGAAATATATGAGTTACAGAGATGTTAAAGGTATTCCAAATTTAATATCTTTTATTTTTTTAAATAGAATTTTTATAAAATATTTTGAGGTCTTAAAACATATTGTTAGTCAAAATTTATCCATCCACCATCCTAGTTTTTGTACTTTTTATCATCAATGATCTTTGAAAGTTTTTCTTTCTTATAAATTATGATTATAGCAGCATATACTTAAGTTCATTAATAGTGTTTTATATAAGATTGAGACTGGTTTATTTTTTGGTACAGCATTTAAAATTTTGAATTGTAAAAAAAAAAACAATTATACAACAAATAAAACTAATAAAAAAAAATCATCTATGATAAAAACTAAAAAAAAAAATAAAAGTAGGTAATAGTCTAATGAATACTTACGAATCATTAAATATATAATCGTTTAAAACAAATGTCACATTTTATATTTGTTTCTATTAGGAACAAAATAACCGATTAGTAATATGGAAAACCTGTGGGATTATCCATTTATCTAATAGTTTAGCTGACTATCTCCCCCCCCCTTACTTTCTATCACACCCCATTTAGTCTAGGAATAGATAGCTTTCAGAATCCCTTCCCACTTTACCTCATTTGATCAGTATGAACATTTATGATTTCTTGTCTTAAATTTTTAAAATAAATACATCGCACGTGTATTTCAATGTGACACCAACTCAAAAATTTAGATTTAAAAAAAATGTAAAATCACACTGTCTTGAATGAAATATCGAAAGTACCTGAATTATCTTTTGATCACAACCTCAAGTGAAATTTATGAGGTGTGATATGAAGATTATTGAAAACATTTTTGACATTTCATAGAATGCTATTGAACGTAACCATCGTGCCACTTTTGAAAATCATGTGCGATATATAATGTGTATATCTAAGCGCTGATTTTTTTATTTTGGTATGGTTTTAGAACTTATAATTCAAAACTTGGATTAAATAAAATCTCATAGAAGTTGGAAATAGTTCTTCAATCCTAATTGTATTAGTCTTTCGATACCACGATAAAGTGAAATTTCTTTTTTTCTGCAGTTTGGAGGAAATTCAAAAAAAGCTAGTGAGTGAAAATCAAAACCAGTACTCTCAAAAAATAGACGTGTCTTTATTTTTATATTTTCTTTGTTTGATAATGGGACTTAGAGGTAACCATTCTCAATTCTCCTATAATTAGATTCCAACCACCAAAAAAGGTTATTATGTACATGAGTCGTTATTTGTTGGGGTTTAACATCCTCATTTTTTTAAACAAGGGAGAGAATGACGGATTATCCTACAGGTTACCAACCTATTCCAGAGAGACTGGAAAAGTGGACATTTCTTGCAGCGCTACTGAGGTAAGAAGAAGGTACCCGAAATTCCAACATGCTCGGATACAAACCGCCTTTGAACCCCTTTAAAATGTCTAATAATAATATAATTATATTTTTAAAAATAAAACCGCCATTGCAGGCAAAAAGGTGTTACATATTACACAGGAAAGCTTTGGTAACAAAGCTCAGTGGTTGTGGTTCTTTCATAAAAGGATATGCTTTTGTGTTTGGTTGAATTATTGAGGGGTTTTCCCTTTGAACTCGATCCAGTAGGCAGTGCTATTGACTCAGAGCTTTATAGCCCACAACTTGACAGAGTAAAGTTTTTAAAGTCATAGCCTTCTTTGATCAACCTCAACTGAACATAACTTTTTGTTCCATTTTTTATTTTATTATGAGCCTTTAAAACATAACATTTCTTTGAAAAAATGTTGGGAAATACTCATTTTAAATCTATACTATTTTGTAAAAGGACAAGCCATTTTTCGTTTGTGATCACTAATCCTGAAAACTACCGAACTAATCTGTACCAAGTTTTAACTCCAGCATCCTTATAGTTCCAGGACGATTTAGCAATAATAATCTACTGATTTTCAATTAATTTGTTATTAAAAAAGCGATAATATGTGGATAAAAGTAAAGTTCATAAATTGACCGATAGGTGGCGAGCACCATTCTACAAGAGAGGTTACATAGGTACGGTGTTATATGGAGCTTAAAATCGATTATAAATTTTACTTATAATTCAGTTAAATTATTAAGAAAGATTTAAAGATGTGGTGCGACTTATGGATTCCAGTGAAGTTTGTGCATCATTCCGCAGAGTTTAAAATGGTAAAACTACGTAACTCATTTGTGCCAAATTTTTTACTACCTCATCTTCATAGTTATAGAAAGGTTCAGCATAATAATAATAAAAATTAAATTGTAAGATGTTGAGTAGTAGAAACGAGGTTTGCCATACTGACATATACTTTTTGTTAAAAAATTAAAAACCAACGAGATAAAAGTAATAGAACCATTGCTACCGAATAAAAATGTTTTGATCCTTTGCTTTTTGATATTTTGTGTAAAATATGTTTCATGGGCCTTCAGTTGTTAGCAATGATATTACAGCCCATTATCCGCAAGAATTTCTTATTAGCCTCTGTCCATCCGGATTATCAACTGATACAGTAAAATTAAAAATTCTAGGTCCAATTGTGCTTTTACGTAATCTTCAAACAACTAATCAGTCCAATTTTAACCAGTATAAAAATTACCTTACGTTTAGAAACATTATTGAAGAAATGCTCAATCGAATATTTTAATACAAGATTTTTATCGAGAAACAAATAAATTTTATATTTTACTTAAAATTTTTTAAGTTATACTTATGATGCTAGTATTTAATAAATGGGACACCTTACCACCAATCTTAGATTCATTCATAAATTCTGGTATCGTAATCAATGAAGAGTCTATTCTAGAACTAGCGCAGTTCACTGGCAGGTTTAAGTGATTAGATAAGAATAGTCCAGTCAGCTCTCGTTAGAGCTATCTATGTGAAGTTATATCAGAATATTGACTAACATTTTAAAATAAACGTTGCATCAATGAATGAATTATTGATTAATCATTTTTAAAGTTAAAAATATTATTAATAATTAAATTTTGGCAATCTGCTCATTAATGAATTCAACAATCCGATATGCTGATATATCGATACGCACTTCGCGATTTATAGTTTTCTTTGTATTATAAACATAATCATATAACTATATATCATATAATATATATCACTAACAAGGTATAAATTAAGTGGAAAATTGTTGGGATAGTTACTTTTCCTACAATCCAATGATGATATGTGAGACTATCATAATATATGATCTACGAGTGACCTCATAATATTGATTTTTAAGCATATTTACCTACTGCCTACTGTTTATTTCATTGTAAACTACTCTTAAATTTTAAACATTCGAAATAATTTTGTTCCTATTAACGTTGTAAAATAAATTTAGAAATCGGCATTGAATCAACCACTGTTCCACTCCATGCTACCACCCAAAATACTTTCATATATCTAGATAGAAATCACTAAATTAATTTTGAAAGTAATGTTAACTTCTGTAAAACTTTCTCACATTTTTATGTAGAAGTGTTTTACTGAAATAACTTTACGATCAATCTTACCTTATAAGTTATATAGATGACAAAGAATCCATTCACACGATATGTACAAATTAAAGTTCCTCAAATGAGGGAAATGGAAATAACAAAATTTCAATTTATAAAACACCAATTTCATTTCAGACGAATTTGGTGGAGCAGTGGTTCGGTTTCGTTACCTTAATTAGCTAAAATGATGAACTAAAAAGGAATATCATTTTACGAGATTGGTATATTGAGAATGACATTTCATATAAAGACAAAGTGACATCGATTTAACGATATTTTTGTTATGTTTTCTCCTTTCATCTGACCACTGTCTATTAATTTGTGTTTTAACTATTTCTGGAAATTTGATCTTGTTAAATGCCATTATATCCTCTTTTACCATTCGTATCCATGCATTCGTTTTCTGTTTTTGGAGGCTGTGTTTTAAAGAACTTTTAAAGAACATATCCATTAGTAGAACTTAAATAAAATTTTCTACATTAGAAACTCCCAAGGCCATCTTCTTTTGAGATGCCTCGGAGGTTTATAGGGAATCCAGTGAGAAGCAAGTTGGAAACCTTGTGGATTTGTGGGTTGATAGAGTTTACTATGAAAGAATTTGTATCTGATTTGGACTAAATCAGCTACGTATGGAACATTTGAATCACTATGAATAAGTTTATTTGTGACAAAGTTAGGAGCATTGATGATTTTTCGAAGGATTTTGGATTGTAAGGATTCGATACGAGAAGAACAGGAAGGTTTAGTTGAGCCCCCTTAGTTACAGACCAAGTTAGTCACGAAATCTTGAGAACTAAGTCTGGATAATTCAGTGAACACACGAGAGGATAAATAAATAAAATTACAAATCTAAAATTTGCGCTCGAAAGCAAAATAAAGTTGCATAACTTCTTAATCCATTTTAAAAATCTAATCTATAATCTTGGGTAATGTTACTATTTGGAGGTATACTCTTTAAACTTGTTTCATAGTACCTTTACTCATTTCTTCAACGTTTAAACGTTTAGATCGAAAAAAAAAGAAATAATTAATTACATGATTTTAGATAACTAAAAACTAATCTGCTAATTTAATTAGCGTAGTAATAATTCTGTACCATTTAGGAAAAACTAGATCAGTGCATTTTTTTTTTTCAATATGAAAACTATTTTGAGCAACCCATATTGGATTCATACTCATCATGTATAAGTAGGCAAGTTGTAATGACAATGGTATCATTTTATACAATTCACATTACAACTTGCCTGATTTTACAAGATGTGTAGGACTCCAATATGGGTTGCTCAAAATACTTTCCCTATTGTGAACAAAAATGCACTAATCTAGTTTTTCCCAAATGGTACAGAATTAGTGTAACTAAGTATTGAAAAAATGGCTAACTACTTCTGTAACGATCTTAAAAAGTACAGTGACGTTTTATTAGTACCTGTTGCAGTCAGTAAAAGGTACTCTACAGATGAAGTAACAAGACATTAACAAACCGAGAGGTTCGATGCCGAAGTAACTTAAAATAGTTGCTTTACAACATTGTTCTTCATTCCATCCTAAATCTAGGAAGTCAGAGCTAACGTAATTCCTTCACCTTCCACATCGGTTCGGCTCTGATTACCTTCCTAATGATACCTTTTTTATCTCCAAATTTACATCCTGTCTGCTCGACGCCAGATCGAGACCAAGGTGTAATCCTTGTGTATACTTCTTCTTATTCTCAATCTCTTCTATCTTACAATGTTGGGTTGTCCTTCATGGTCTAGCGTTTACTAGCCAAAATCCAAACCCCAAAATGGAGTCATCAACATATTCTTGACACCGTATTTATAATAGAATATTTCAATATTGTCGTTATTGTTTTAAACTTAATAAAGGATAATATAACTAAATAAAAAATTAAAAAAATTACTAACAGTAGGTCGATGTATTTTCAAGATGTTCTCAACCCCGATCCCCAGTTATAGAGCACACGTTGTGAACATGCAACCTGGAGTGGTTATGTGCCGCACGCAACGACAACTTTCCAAGGTCGAGAGGTGGAAAAACAAAGAATATTTAGATATTCATACTTCTTTGTTTAGTCTGAGAAGATCATCTTTACGAAGATTGTATTATACGCTTTTATTCAGTCGATAAATATTTAAATTATAATACGTTGTTATGTGTTCATTGACTGGTAATGTGGATACATCAATGTTCTGTTGATTGTTTATTATCCTTATGTAGTACAGCTTGGCCATGAAGCTGGCGTACTTAAAGAATTAATTTCATTCGATTTGATTTAAACAATCTTGTCAGTAGAACAAGTAAATATCAATAAAATCATCTTTCGATTGCATTATTCAGTGCCATATTAATACTTTCGACGTATCAACTCATCAGTGTTTCTGACTCTGCAATTCAGCCAGCATTCCGCCCCTGAACCACTTATGGTACAACCATTATGCGGGCAGCAGATGGTAGCAGAATCTAACTGAGTTAGGGGGAGAGGTGGAGGGGTTTCCATCTGAGCGAGCATTTCTATCCCTCCTGGCCCAAGGCTCTCGATCGATACAGTCCCTATTCCCTCATTCCTTATCTAATTATCTGTTTGTACACTCTGCGGGGGATGGCATTGTATACAACAATAGGATCCTTCAGGCTACCTGAACATCATTATAGAATAAAACAGTATTATAAAATGTACCTCGAAATTGAGATAATCGTATTTTGAATAATAAATAAAATAATTAGGAAGAAGATGAGCTAGGATGCAGTCAGGAAAAAGAATAAATAAGTGTCCAAATAAAAAACATTTATGGAGTGCCGACGTTTCGACCAGCCTTGCAGGTCTTCTTTTCGGGTTTACCTAGCCACTCAGGAGAGGAGACAATCAGACAAAGTTATCGATTGTACCCTCTCCTGAGTGGTTCGGTAAAAGGGACCTGCAAATAGGTCGAAACGTCGGCTATCTGTAAACGTTTTGTTACTTTGTGTTTTTTATTTTCTTTCTCTTAACTGCATCCCTGATCATCTTCCTATATTGCTTAACAGACAACTATATATTCTTACTAACAATAAAATAATGAAACGTGAAACTAGAAGAGATGGTGTGATTATCACACTGCTAAGAATTGGACACTGCCGTTTAACGGAGGACTACCTGATGGCAAGGAGATATCCCCCTCAGTGTCAACTATGTAAAGTTGCTCTAACAGTGAGGCACATCTTCGAGGAGTGTCCTTAGCACAGGAGAGTGTGGAATATGGAAAAATATGGTGTTCCTTGTCAGCTATGTAAGACCTTGGGCGATAGTGTAAACTAAATGTATATTTTATTTCTAATTCGGTTGATATTGTTATAATTTATATGGAACAATTACGTTAGAATTGCTTATTACTATAAACTAGGAAGTTGATCTAGTATTTTAAAATTTAATATGGTAAATTTAGGGAGACGAGGTTGCTCAGTAGATGAGGCACTTGCCTACCTAGCTCCCGGGCACTAGTTCAAGTCCGAATGAAGGCAGAAAATTATTTATATTCTGTTATATCAGCCGTGGATCGACTTCAAGGTCGGGAAACCCTTCTGGGGCACACCCAGCCTCTATAAAGGGAATACATAATGGAGGGAATATCTGGCGGCTAAGCGTGATTTCGGCCATATTTCCTCCTTCACACCATTATAACTACACCAGTATTTGCCCAGTAACAGAACATCCTTGCCAAAGTACTGATTAGACCCTTCCTGGATTGCATTTTTGCTGGGTTTTTCTGACTTTTTAAATTCTGGTTTAGCAAATCCATTATCTAAAACTTCATTTAGAAAAAAATATTATCTTATAACCCAAAGGTTGAAACGACTATAAACTGCTCATCGTATTCGGCAACAACAGCCCTTACTTAACGAACACTTTATTCTGACCTTATGAGGACTTCACTAAATTATTGTACCAAATGAAAATCTTTAGTGTCCTTCATTATGTCACAAATTATTCATGGTGTCCCATATGTTGCTAGTTTTTCCCGAGTCTAACATCTGTTCTTCCGTAATAAGGTCCATTCGACTCCTGATAGTCTTCAGAAGCGTGTGGAAAGAGGATGGCCTTGGAATATAGAAATGATATTGGAGTGCCGCCAATTGATAGTTTCTCCACCATTCATTAAAATCACTATTTCCCTTACTCATTCGGTTAATTTCTCTGCAGTAGTCCACGCAGAACTAAGTTTGTTTTCAAACCTGAAGTTTTACTAATGTATTGTTCGATACCTTCTAGGCCACAAAAAATTATCGTTGCTTTAATTTTATTTGTTTTGAAAAAGATTGGAGAATGCAACATATTTGCAAACCGTAGAAACAAATTGACCTAACAACCAAATATATATACTACGTTGTTGACTTAGTTCAGTCTGATTCATCATAATTTATTTCCTCTTTCGAACTGCTTGTTTGTCATTATGAAGAGGTATTATACCAGCCATGGCGTCACTCTTGTGTAACTGATTGCATACCATTCAACTGAGTTTACTACTAGCTGTGTGAAATTGACGGGAAATGGACTTTTGAACTTGGTCTGTTTTGTTCGGGGAGCTAATTTGAGTTTGCTATGAATAAATTTTTAACTTTGCAATTGTCTGAATAGAATAATTTGTAAAACAGTATTTAGGCTAGGGTTTTAAGTATATTTCAACATTATCAAATAAACCAGGTGGTTGTTACAGAATGTTAACCTTACAGTTTTCTAAAAATTCTATAATGTCTTGCATTAGACACTAGTAACTTTTCCCTTGAATATTATATAATTGTCGCATTATTGTTTAGTTTTGTTTTTAATTATACTTATTCATGATTAATATTTTTTTTTTCGAACGGGCCAGCAGAATACCACGTGTCAATTTCAATTATTTCTTCCTTGTTCTTTTCTTCCCTTCCAGTATGCTTTCATCTGCTCACCATGTTTCCTCTTTCTATCCTGAGACCATTTTGTACCATTCCTTTTCACTTGCCTGCCTTGGAATCCTTCCATGATTATTATTTTATTTTATTTAATTTTTTTTTTACATATATTTTATTTTCTCACCAAAATTACGATGATAAGAAAGATACTATCTCTGCTCATGCTTAACATGTAAAATTTATTTTTTAATTTTTTATTAATAGGTTTCACACAATTTGTACAATGACCGTAGTGAGATATAAAATAAAATATAATAAATCATAATATAAAATAAATTAGAATCATAATAATAGAAAAAATTAACTGAAATAGAGAAACATAACAAAATTAAATACTCTAGTTTCTTAGATTCTTACTTCAACACATCTGCTGATTGTCATTCATGTATTTGACAGCTGCGGTTTTAAGAACATGTAAATTAATATTGAGAATAAAAAGCGAACAAAATGTACCTTAGTATACCTCAAACTATTATTATTTTCATGCAGTTTCTACCCTTTCATTTTCTGTACATATATTTTGTGTGTAAATTTAGGATTTAATTTAATTTAATTATTTATGATTAAACGTTTTTCATCTATTTATTAATGATTAAACCAATTTTTTCTAATTCAAAGCTCCCTATTAATTACAAAAGCCTTATTTAATTGACAGTGATAAGACCCATTTTGACATACGGAGTTGAGCTTTGGGGCTCCTTTAAACCTTCCAACCCTTCTCGTTTTCAATCCTTACGCTCCAAAATCCTTCGTAAACTTTTCAATGCTCCTTATTATGTCACAAATAAACTTATCCATAAGGATCTTAATGTTCCATATGTTGCTGCTTTAGTCCAAACCAGATACCTATCCTATCATAAAAAACTCCATACCCACTTCAATCCACTTGTCTCCCAACTTCTCACACTACATTCTGGATAATCCTTCGAAGCGTCTGAAAAGAAGATTGCCAAGAGAACGTCTGATGTAAAAGTTTTATTGAAGTGCTACTTGTGAGTAGTTCATGTTATTGTTATTAGCTTCCTGAAATTTACTTTTTGTATATAACATATGTAGTTGTAAATATTAATAAATAGATTTTTTTTTTAAATTATTCCAAATTATTATTTGAAATAGTTTTATTTAAAATAATTCGTATCAGTGTTCTACGAGATCCAAAATAATCTGAATATGTTTGCGGAATTCATGGTTGGCACGTTCGAGATGGAACTGAACAAAGGCGGCAAATATTTACCTAGCGTTGAACTGCGATGGCAGAAAGTTGTGGCTTCCTTTGAAAAGAGAACAAATACGATTCCCAACCGATCCTCCGACCATCTTTTTTCCTCAAAAAGATGATGTTTTATTCAAATATGCTGATATTACATTCCCATTACCCATATTCAAAAAGCTTTGGTTTGTGTTATTTATTTGGATGTGTATTTGTTAACGTTTTTTTAAATACTTTTTCTACCTCCATAAACTATTTTACTAGAAAAAAATACTCGTATTTATCTAACGGCTCCTTTTTTTCTGAATTTGAGGTTATAGAAATGACTTATTTTTAATAATTATAAAATATTATTTTTAATTATATTTTATCAAAAATTAAGCCAAAGTGATTTTTATGCTTTTTAAGAGCACAATTGTTCATGAAATTAATTAAAATAAATTTTTCTGGGATCAATTATCCCCTAAATATTAAACCAAAGTAATTTTCAAACTACCTAAATATGCTTCGTTTATGAGCACAATCTGTTCATGAAATTAAATGAAATGAAAAAATAAACTTTATTCTGGGACTTACAGTCCCCTAAGAATAAAAATAACGGAAAGAAAAAAAAAGAAAAATAAGGTAATTCTAAGTATTTATTTAATTATTTACATTTTTGCGGAAGATTGATTGTCTCAAAGGCAAAGAAATAAATTATTTTTAAAAGAAGTTAGGGAAGCTGCTTTGCCAATAGAAGTGGGTAGGGAATTCCAGAAGGGAGTAGCACGAATGATGAAGGTTTTGTCAAAGGGAACAGTTTTATGTGAGGAGATATACAGGTTAAAAGGTTGGGATCTTGAGCGCAGAGTTAATAGATCAAGAATATAGGAAGGTTTTTTTTGGTTTTAGTGATTGGAATAGGAAAGTACCCAGAAAGTACTGCCGTCAGGATTTAGGTAAGAGCCACCCAAGCTCAGAATATCAGTAAGTAACGTTTGACCGCCTGGGGATCCCGAAGGTAAATCTAATGAAACAGTTCATCAGTCTCCTCAGCTTCATCTCGAGTTCCCCAGACAGCCTCCCATAAACCAAGCAACCGTAATCAAAGCAAGGGACACTAGGAGTTGACGTGTATTCTGGTAAAAGCAATCTCGAAATCTATAGAGTTGTTTTAGGATTATGATGGATTTTTTGGAAATATGGTTGTTCCAGGATAGGTGTTGATCAAAGGTAACTCCTAAATTTTCAATAGAGTTTTGGAACTGAATATGAAAGTTATTGAGGTAAAGCAATGGTTAGTAAGGAAGGGTGTGGACCACTTGTTTGCAGGAAACGTGATACCCTGCCTACCTGATCGCTTCGTTTTTGTGCACCTGTTGTTAGACTCTGATTTTCTTCAACGAAGAATGTTATTAATATAGTTATGCAGTATTTTCTTGTTATGAAAAATAATTTCTTTCATGACAAAAGTACACTTCCTCAATCTCTTATTACAGTTGTTACGTCTAGATTTCTTACAAATCTACGTTACGGTTCGTAATTCATCAATGAATAAATTGATTGAGTTTTTTATTTCGTAAGAAAAGGAAAAAGTTAGTCTATATAAGGTACGTGCTTCCTCAACTAGGAATAAGTTATAACAACAAATATTTTTTAATATCTTTGATTACTTTAAAAAAAAAAAAATTATAAAACACTAATAAACATTAGTAATAGTGTTTAATGACTATAATTTAAAGTTAAAATTTTCTGAAAAACACAATGAAAATAAATTAATCGTTTATCATCATTTTTAAAATACACCAAAAGCATGAATTTTCTATATTTAACAGTATACATTTTCTGTTCGTTTTAATCTGACCTTGTGAATAGATTTGATGTAAGAGTCCTGGGAACGGAATACCACAAGCTTCTATGGAAAAAAAATACGTTGTTTTGAAGAATACCTATCATACAGAAGAATATCTTTTAGAAGAATGTTTTTCGACACAGGATACTTAAAAAAGTTAAAATATTATGACTAAGATCAATTTAAATAATAATTTTTTTTTTTCTGACCAGTATTTAATTTATAGTTGTAATTTTTATTATTTTGCCTTATCAACTGAGATATGTGGTTTTTAATTTTGGAAACACTATTTTCATATGTTATATCGTTTCATCCACCATTTAATTAATATTATTATAATATATTATTAATAAAAATAATATTAATAATAATCATTTTTTTTTTTTCAGGTATGAAGATTTATACATTATCAACCAAAATTAAACGGATATTATATGCATTGTCGACTACCGCCGTGAGTACTCAAAATAAATATTTATTGTAATAAAAATACAATTAAAACTTTTTACTCCATTGAGTAAGATGGTAGGAATTTAAGGCAATCATTCTCAAAAATTTTGTTTTTTACTCCTTCACATTTAAGCAGTTCGAATTATTTTCAACCCAGACGTTTTATTCAAACTCATCTTAATGTTTTGTTTTTTTTTCTTGTGAAAAATGGAAAAATACATTTGTGATATTACGAACAGAAACGAAGAATATGAGACCAAAGCTCCATGTAGAAGAAGACAAAAGAACTAACGGACAAACGAAGAGACCGTACAAAGCTCACAAACAACAAAGCCTCGTGGTTTAAAAATTCTGTGAACGACACCCTACCTCCCCATACATCCAAAGCATCTCATTCCCTGGCCGCATTCCATAGAGACCAAGTACTCTGGAATCCATTGTCTTCATGGAGTCTATTATGTAGTGTTCCAGTGGCTTTACTGGAATCTCAGTCTTGTTTGTACATAGATTGTTAAAAATAAACAAAATACATTGTTTTGTTTTTTTAATAAATCCAATGTAACTTTAGAATCTTGAGATTATTCCAATTTTATCATCTTGATGATAACAATATTACTGTGAAATTATTTATTTTTTTACACGAACATATAGTGGTAGCTCAATAAGGCACTGTAATCATTTCCCGTGGTAATTGGCCCGTGTTCAAGCTTGGCTTGTAGGAAAAAAGTTATTTTCTATTACTTGAGCCGTGGCTCAACTTTAGTGCTGCATATCCTCCTGGGGCACACCCAGCCTACATAAAGTGGGTACCCTTAAATGGGAAAATACATGGCGGTAGAGTGGGAATTTGTTCAAATCTTACTACTTAGCACAACCGTTGGCCATGCAACAGTACAACTTTGCCAAGTATGGATCCCAAGATCCTTCGCGGATTGTCATGACACATATTCCATTTTTTTTTTTTTAATCATAATAATAAATATAGATTTACCAAAGAAAAAAAAATTAGGCATATTAGGCATGGATAAAAACAATACCTGAAGGAATATTTAACAGAGCTTCGATATACATTAGGAAGTTACGAGAGTGTAGATCTCTCAACTTCCTTATCAATCGGTTTGTGTTTCTTATCAGTCGACTATCACTTATCCAAATTTTACTTTAAGTTCCTGAAAAACTCTCGACATCTCGATGAGTAATCATACATTTTTGTAAATTCGGTAATTCAAGGTTGAATCAGTCTTAATTACGCTATTCTGGTTCTTCTCTTTTGATGATTCATCTAAATTAAGTTCCTAGTAAGTAGGGCCCCATTTGTACATATCACATTGTACACTCAAATGTTCAGTATCTCCTCTCCACTCTTAAGTGCCGCGTCCGCGGTTTAAATGTTTATGCCCCTATAACTTCTGGAGGAGTTATCAAAGCCTTCGAAGTTGATGACAGGAAGACATAACTATTTTAATAGTCAGAAGAAGATCCTTGTAGTAATATTAAGCTGTAGTAACACTAATTTGTTAGGCCATATTGGATCCTTTAAATTGAAGAAACAAACTGTTTTTTGTTTTTTTTTCTATTGCGAATGAGCCCCAAATCTAAAAAATTCGGTCTAGGATATCTTATTTCGTAATTTTTTCGTCGATATTCAATTTTCTTTTATTGCAGTTGTTTTTATATTACGTGGTGGATTTTTATAATTTTTACGTGGATACTCTTGATATTTCTTCGAAAATCAAAGTTTTTATAAGTATCTCTAACTTAAAATTATTCAGAGTCGTCTGTAGCAGCCATTGTTTTTATTAGTCAATTGCTGTGAATTTTATGATATCCTTTGTAGTGAGTCTAAACGTTGTATCATATATCTTGAAAATTGTCCTTAAAATATAAGAATTTTAAATCCTTAAGGTTTTGTACCTTTTTTTTTTTTTTTTTTTTTTTTTTTTTTTTTTTTTTTTTTTTAATGGAAATGGGAAAAACCGTAAGTACAAACTTTGTAATTTTTGACGTTTTTCTATGCGTGCCATTGTTTTTTGTCCAATGTTTACCGTTTTAACTAGTTATCTTTCTATAATATTGTTGTTTTAACTTTGTATTTCGAATATTTCTTTATTTGTGTTTTTAATTCATACGAACCTTTGGCTTCAGGTTTTTGTTTATCTTATATTTTTTCTCTTGTTTTAAGCAACGCGGCCGGTGTGTAGCGGATTGATTTTTTAAAAATATAATTTAAAAAAGAAGAAAGAATAAAATGAACTTTATTCTGGGACTACTTGTCCCCTATGAATATCATATGATTACAGTGTATAGGACAATTGTCTGGCTATAATAATTAATTATAATAAATAAAAATAATACATAATAATAAAAATTGATTGATAATTAAATTATGAGTTACAAAATAACTGAGACATCTTGTAAAAGGATACATCTTATGTATACTATTATAATGTTTATTACATAAATGTTTACGTTTTACATTAGCTCGGAAGATTGAAAATTAAGGAGGTAAAGAAATAAATGATGTTTAAAGGAAGTAATAGTGGAGCTTTTTCGAATTGAGATGGGCAATGAATACCATAAAGAAGAAGAACGGATAATAAAGGATCTCTCGAAGGATGAAGTTCGATGCGCCGGAGTGTATGGTATAGGACGATGGGTTTGGTTCTAGTATTTAAGAGGTGAAAGGAGGGGCGCAGATTAAGGAGGTCCTGGTTTTGGGTGGGTTTTTTTGGTTTTCATGGTTTTAAATGCGAGTGCACCTAGGAAGTATTGACGTCGGAAACTGGGGTAAAGCCACCCAATTTCAGAATACCAGTGAGATATGTGAGAACGTCTGGAGATCCCGAAAATAAATCTAATAAAACAGTTCATTACTCTTTTACATCTCGAGTTTATCAGACAGTCCTCCATATACTATGCATCCGTAGCCAAAGTTGGGAAAAATGAGTGATGATACTAAAAGTTGTCGAGTACTTAATGGTAATGAATCACGGTAATGTGAAAGTTGCTTAAGAATAAAAATAGATTTCCTCGTGATTTGAGAGGAAATTAAATCACAATTAAAATTTATAAAATTGTAGATTACGTTACGTTATGTTGTATATTCAGTATTGTAGAAGTTATCAATTTTTTTTTTTTTATTTCATGATCTTTCTGTAAGTTCAATAAAAAGAAAAAAAAAAAGTTCCTATTCCTAAAATAAATAACAGACAGTAAAGTTGAATCTAAAATAAAAATTGTAATGAATAAGAGCCATGATTTCATTTAAAGAAAGCTATTTAGCCGGCTAGAAACAGCCGATTAGTTGACTTTCCCGAACAGTCGCCGACTAGTTGGTCCATCTCTAGTAATAAATCGATTACAGGTAACAATAGTTAAAAAGGGCCGACTAACCAAAAGTATACAAGTATTGAAAAATAAATAAATAAATTCCATAACCTTATCCTAATGAATGAAAGCAGTCCTAAATTATCAATAAGGATACAGGTACAAAAGAGTCCTTGAGAAGACAGGTTTTTTAAAACTCCGGTTTCCTGGCTGGGTGGCTATTGCCCGGTGTCCCACACAAAAATTTTCCGAGGCACCGTCAGCCAGTCAGTGATCTGCTCAATGAAGGCATTGCCAGTCGCTCTGATCTATAATTTAGGTGCTATTTATAGTGTCTATGAGCTAGTTCGTATAACTAGTTAATTTATAGCAGTTACGGCTTCTGTTATATTTAGAAACAGCATTGTTGAAAGTTATTATTGTCACAAAAAGTAGGGTTATTGAGAACATTCGAATTATTATTTTAAATATCCATAAATGTTCAGGGCTTCATTCTATTATTTTTATTGGGATAATATTTATTCTAAGAATTGAAATTTAGATATATCTTAATACTGAATTTAAACACTATATTTATATTTCCTGGCAGTCGTGAAAAAGAGGACTTTTTAGTAGGGAATTTTTTATTGTTTTCCAAATAGATATTTAAAGGTTTTGTTAAGAAGCATAACATAACCAATTGTTTTCAACACAAATATTTCTAATCCTGTAATATTTGTATGGATCCTGAAGTTCCCTTGTTAAATCGTTATAAAGGTTTTTAAGCCGCGTTTACACCAGAGTTGACATCTAAGTTTTCCACAAGTTGCGGCAATTAGTTACTTTTTATAGGGCAACCCCTAAACCATTTTCCATGTTATTCCTTCTGTAGCCGAGAGGCTCAAAGGGGCCTTTAATTTTTTTAAAGTGTTTTATTTCATTTTTTTATTGAAATAGTTTTAGATAAATCATGTGAATTCTTTGCTTTTATAAACTAATATGTACATATTCTCATGTATATTTTTTCTCTCTCTCTTCATTATTATTATATGAACTAGTAAGTATATACATTAGCAGCATTTTCGTTTAATATAATTTTCTTTTGTTAATTTTCTGTTCAGCTGTTTGATTGTATACTTACCCTGCTATTTAAAATAATATTCCAGAAATCTTATTTAAGAAGCAGGGTTTCAGAAGCTAATAAGAAGGATTTAAGATTTAATAAGAAGCAGGATGACTCGTAGTTAATGCGATTTTGTATTCTTTAGCTCTTAGGCGAAACGTTGATTTGTTCGTAAGTGATGGCTGTTTGTGGTACCTTTGCGTTCAATATGTTTCCGAATCTTCTCTCACTAGTTTCTATATTTTTAAATAATAAAGGGTTATCTGCTCCTGTTTTTGTTTCTTTTGACATGGATATGTCTTTTGGCTGAGACTCAATACTTTTTTTATTCAATGTTTTTTTTACATTCAAAAATGTAACATTTTGACACGCTCTATCTCTGTTGGTGGTGCTCAAATCGAAAATTTGATGACAGTTTTCTAACACAGAAGTTGAATGAAGAATATTTTTTGTTATATAATGTCTCCAGGACCTACCATTTAGGAGCTATATTGGTTTGACTAATAAAGTCAAGTTTAAAACCCATAATTTCTCTCAACTTAGTTTATTTCGAAAAACGGTTAATAGTCAATTTAATTTAATTATTCATTGAAGTAATGTGATTCTTTTAATTCTAAAATGTAAATTGGGAAAAGCAGTAGATTATAGATAGAAATATCTAGGATCTATTGTTTTTCCCAGTCAGGGAGAAATTGAGTTTTTTTTTTCATTATAAATAGTACTAGAAATGTATGTATTTCATAATTTGAACATGCTACCAACAGCCGAAATTTCTTACCTAAAAATTAGTATTTGTTTTTCTACAGTGCATCGATGAGCACCTCTTTCATTTTTTGAAAGGATTCCTTAAAACATTGCCATATTGTGAAATTCTCCTTAAATTGTTCCTTATTATTTTCGTAATAAATTCGGTTCTTAAAAGCTATATTACTTATTTGAAACTTTTAAGCAACTTTCTGGGACGCTTTCCATCCAGGCCATCTCGATATATTCATAACTGTCGATTAAATGAAATTTTTTTTTTTTTTTTTTTTTTTTTTTTCTCTTTCAGATTTTAATTCACACCTGTTATTAGGGTAACAATCAGTGAATGTGATGAAATTGTAATATTACAGGCCTTGTATGCGTGTGGGAGACTAGCTCTCAATAGTAGCTCCTCCTGGCATGGGTTAAAGAGATTTATTTGAGCAAATCTCTCATCCAGCTTCTTTTAAGCCTTCTGAGAGTATTTCCAGGTATGTCAGTCGTGGCCATGTCATTAATGAGTATGTTATTATGTCCATGAAGTCTGTCATGAAATCGTCTCTAAAGGTCATGTATATGTTCCTTTACTGTGGGTATTTCTAAATCAGTGTGAATTGTGTGGTTTGCAACGTACCAAGGTGATTTCGTGATTAGTCTGAGTAATTTTGATTGGAATATTTGTATTTTTTTAAGGTGTGTATTTTTTGCAGTCCCGTATATTTGTGAAGCGTATGTCCATATGGGTTTAAGTAAGTAAGTGTATGTATTCAGTCGTTGTCGGAAATAATAATAATAATAATTTTGGATTTTTTTTTTTAATTTATTTAATTTGTTTTATTTTTAAGTATGAGTTTAATATTGAGAGTGAGTACCTCTTAGTGTAAAAAAAAAAAAAAGAAATGAGTGAAACTAGTTCAAAAATGTATAAAAATGCCGCAGGCCTTTACTATTCCAATCCGTTGCAGATATACAGTGATGCAAAGACTTTTTTGAGGAAACCACGGTTTTTGCCATAAAATTGGTGAGCGTTGAAGTATTATAAGACATTGTAACTTACCTAAATAAGGTCCTTAGGTCCTAAGTTTGTAGAATTCAAGATTATATGTACTCTGTCTGCTGTGGTAGGAAATGTAATGCTAAATCCGAAAATATGGTCAAAATTTGAAAAATACTTAAACAAAATAGAGATATTACAGCTTTTATGGCAAAAAACTTGATTTCCTCAAAAAAATCTTTGAATTAACGTACATCTGCAACGGATTGGAATAGAAAGGTAAGGTCTGCGGTATTTTTCTTCATTTTTGATCTAGTTTCACCCATTTTTATTTTTCCACTATGATTTACTCATCCTGCATATTCATCAAACATAAATATGGAGCAATCGACCTACATAAACAAATACCCATGATATTTCCTTGTTAAAGAACCTGCAAGGAAGGCGGTTTAAAAGCACCGCGTGGACCGGTCGAACAGCTGCTCGGCAGGTGTTGGTTCAGGGACTGCAGCTGTTCTCCAGGTATGTCCTAGCCCTCCTCCACAATAGATCTCTCGGGCATCATATTTCGTACGAATCTTCATGTGGGTGTATGTATATGTTATATATATACACTGTTACCACAAGATCCTAGTTAACATTTTTATTAAATGTCCATATTTGTTTACATATATGTTTTTAACATGTCATAACTTTATTAGCTGCGTATAATTTTAATAGCTTTGTTAAGAAAATCTAGCGATTTATGTTAACTGTTAACTGCATATTATGAATGAGTCTCAATGAATAAATTAGAATTATTAGCTGCTTTTGATATATCATATTAAAAATTTCAATTTCTCCCTGACTACGAAAAACAATAGATCATGGATATGTCTCACTATATATAATCTACTGTTTTTCTTATTAAAATTAAATGGATGGAATTAAATGGATTAAATACTTCAATTAATAATTTTTCAAGATAAACAAAGTTGAGAGAAATAATGGGTTCCAAAACTGACTTTTTTCATTCAAACCAATATAGCTCCTAAATGGTAGGTCCTAGTGATAAATGTTATATTACAAAGAATATTCTGTATTAAGTTTGTGATATAGAAACTGTTCTCAAATTTTCTATTTGTGCTGCACCGACAGAACTAGAACGTGTCAAAATATTATATTTTTTAGGGAGGTTACAGAATAATATTAAAGACTCCTGCTAAAAGACATATCCATGTTAAAAATTATTTTCTACTTTTTAGTTCGGTTTGCTATTAAAGCGTGCTTTATTTTTTTAGTTTCTTCATACTATAATTTAGTTTCTTAATTTTTAGTCTCCAAACAATATCAGTAGTATGTAAAATCAAGAGCCTCGATTTTAGACATGTTTGCGTAACTTTTCCATTACATCTAACGCAAGACTATTACATGAAACGTTCCCTATTAACTTCGAGCAATCAAGTTCTTCTACTTAAAAATACCGACAGCTGCGATTACCATATTCTTAAATTATCTTCGATTGATAAGAATATTTTTATATGGTGTACAGTTAGCCTGCAATCTATCTAACTATTTTATTTTATTCCAATCATTCTGATCTGAACATTAGGAGGAAGTTTTTAAATAATTGTAAAACCATTGGCCCTCAGCAAGTGCGCAAATTTTCAAGACGTTCAGATTGCTGTACATCGGTGAAAATCACGCTGTATGATTCCGTTATTCACGTACAGTCAAGCTAATAAAAGCGTGATAAAAATGTTATCACTTTTTAAACTTTACCAAAATATTATATTTATATTATATACCTAATCATAACACAGCTAATTTATATATTTATTGTATATGATAAAGATATGATATGTGATTAATACTTTATGATTATTTACTGTATAGGATATACTATAAAAGACTCCTAACTACATTAATGATAGAAATAAAAATTAAGAATTTTAACAATATAAACTATAGAATGTGAACGGGGTTATAAAATAAAATTACAGTACTCAATGGAAGCAATAATACTTGATTCGCTATGAAAAGACCAAGAACGGTGGGGGTTCGGACGGGGGTTGATAGGTAGGCCCTGCATTACGCACGAAGCCGCTGAAGGATTCTGTCTTCATTCCCACTAACCGGCTAGGTTGGACTACCATGGTTTTTCTCCTTGGTCCTTCAATTTACTGAGCGCTTTTTTTAAAAATTAATTGATCCAACTTTGTTAATTGCGAACAGTGTAGAGTTGAATGAATTTTTGTCCTGATGGCAATAGCTCATAGAAAATAACACCCTTGAAGTCCCACCAAATGGAAAGCATAATATTCTTTAGATGCAATCCGGGTTTTGACGTTCTTTTAGATGCCTCACTACTTGGTCCCCAAGATTTTCTGTAGACTATATTCTCGTACAGCAACCACATTTCAACTCCTTTTACCAACCGTTTCAAAACCAACCCGTTTGGGTCGATTTGTAGCCGTTTCCGGAGTGAATCACAAACAGAAATGCGTTTTGCCAAGTTGGCTTTGGTTAGAGAGTGAGGTACCCAAGCATCAAGCTTGGATACGTAGACGAGTTTGTGTAAATGATTTTCTACACATCTAGGGCCATAGCAATTTCTCGCACTGTTTGTGTAGGATATTGATCAACATTAGCCTTAACATTGTTATTGTTGTTTCCATTTCTTGTGGGCGACCAGACCGTGGAACGCCATTGTTGTCATAATTTCCTTAACGAATTTTGGCATACAAATTTTGAGAGGTGCGTTCGGTTAAGGAATCATCCTCATAAACACTGAACATTTTTTATGGGCTTCTTCAGCACGGTTACCTTTTTTTTTTTAAAATCATACAGCAAAGTATGCCGATAATGAATGATATTTTTTTTCCATGTTCACACTACAATAGCAATCACAATACTAAGCTAATGTAAACAAGAATTTGCAGAAATGTCTGTTTACATATTACAAACAGAGTGAACAATCCAACTTAGGGATTGATTCGTCTGATAAGAAATGGACCTTAATGATATAAACATAAACAGAAAAACCTAAAGTTTAAAATATTTTCTTCTCTATTATCTAAGGTAGTTGTACACTGACCCCATAGCCACTGAACTACCTGAGGTCCGAGATAAGTGGTCACCTGAACCATCGGGTTTCCTTTGTGCATTCCCCAGCTGTCGGATCAACAGGTCATTTCTATTTTCGTTTACAAACTTTAAACAAATATATTACCGTTATATTTAATTATTAATTAAATAAATTGTCTAAGTTATGTATAAACTCATTTATTATCAATTAAAAAAAAATATCTACATGACTTAGTAATTTTTCTTTTTTTATTAGTAATGCTGTTGCACTTGTATTTATTTATTTTTTACAAGAATGTAGATAGGCGAAGTGTATAAATCAGTAGGATAATCTACAAACTATGCAGAGAATATTTACAATAGATAAGCCGGTGGCGAGAGATAACATACAAAGCGCCACCGTTTGTGGGCTTCTTGATAAGGCCCAAGAGGCGCTTATCAGTTGCGTCACGGACAGTCCAACAGGTACTTTCGTCTATTAGCTTTGTCTATGTCTAGATCAGTTCTGGTCAGGATCACGCCCACAAATATTTCTTAGCAACGTTTTGAACGATTTATAAACGGGCTCAGTGGAAGAATCTATTACAAAAAATTATTCAAAAATTAATTTTTATAATGTATTTACAAGAATCTTCCACATTTAAAGGCAATAAGTAGAAGTTCTCTGCCTATTTTACAATAAAATTAAATCAAAAGTAGTAATAAGATTTTGATACATAAAGGTAATTAAATTTCTAAATGAATATAATACAGTTTAACTTTACCAGATGTTACAACGCTACTTCAACATTTACTAGACAATCGTTCAAAGCTCCCAATTAATTACAAAAGACTCATATACATGACAGTGATTAGACCTATTTGGACGTACGGATTTGAGCTTTGGAGCTCTACTAAACCTCACAATCCAAAATCCTTCGAAAAATCCTCAATGCTCCTTATTTTGTCACCAATAAACTTATCCATAAAGATCTTAATGTTCCATATGTTGTTGATTTAGTCCACACCAGTCCAAGAACGGTATGGTTGAATGACGTAGAAGGAGACTTAAGGCAATCGCGGACTTAGGGGAATCAGAAGATGGAGGAATGTTGCTACCAATATGCGCAGGTTTAGCAATCTGTGATAAGTTTCTTGTCCTTGGAAAGTATTAGTAGTCGAATATAATAATAATAGTAATTATATATGCAATAATAATAATAATATATCCTCTGGGTGTCAGGCTCTTGACAGGTAAAGAATATGTGCTGACGCATAGCAGCTTTGCCAAAATACCGAGGCAGATGGAAAAATGTGAAAATGCACAGATCTTGGTGAAGAATTAAAACAGTTGTATCATCTTGAAAGTTTGAGTTAATTATATCTATTAATGGCTTAATTCAACTTAATAAGAGAACTAGGTCTTACAAATAAAATTCGCCAAGAATCACAGTAGGCACTTCTTGGCACAGCGAGAATCATAAGAAAATTTTTAAATATAAAAAAAAATAAAACCCGTTCCTTACCATTGATTTTGGTCCGGATAGGTGCTATTTTTCCGGTGAAAACCGAGAATGAGAGAGGTAATAATAATAGCAAAATAAAATCAGTTGAGGCAGAGAGATAGCGCTGTAAAATTGTACAATTGATGTCGAGGCCTGTGCCTTTTAAACCTGCGAGGAAGGTTATTGGGATTGAGTATTTCTGGAACTGGATTGAGATATATTTATATCATCTTAAGTTTTTTTATGAAGTCTTCTTATTCTTTCAATGTGGTAAATTCAAGGGATCCTAAAACATCCTCTGGGTTGCCAAACGGTTTTGTCTCTCTTAGTCTGAGACTGATAAGTCAATCCATTAGGCAGACATGTCCGAACAATATAAACTGTTCCTTTTCCACAATTTCCTTTGGAATGGTTTTTCCCTGTCGCTTTTATTCTTTTTATATTTTTATCTTGTTTTTTTTTTTAAAGCATCCGGTTTTGAAAGCCTTCACCTAGCGCTTGGCATCAGATAAACGGACCTAACAATAGAAATCTTATAAAGATATAAACTAATTTACATAATCTGGAAAGGAGGAAGTGATAAAAGATAATGTATTATAATGTCTAAGAGAAAAAATATGATAAATATTAAGGCGAAGAAAGATCCACGAGATTTAGAATGGTCTTATTGGCTGCACATTTGTGACTTTATGGACCTAATGACCTACTCATTAATAACATGGCCACGAGTGACATGCCTGAAAATACTCTCAGAAATCTACAACGAAGCTGGGTGAGAGATTTGCTCAAATAATTATTCTTTTTCTCTTTTAATCCATCATGAGGATGTACCGTTGAGTACTACTCTCCTCACCTCCATAAGGCCTTTATTACTTTGAGCGAATTCACTTATTAGTAAGAAGTGTGATTAAAAAAGAATTTAACGATAAAAAAAACTCATAGAGAAAGACTGAGCCACATTTATAAAGGATAACTTTTTATCCGTTCCAAAGTGTATGTGGAATGGGTTCCTTCTTCTCTGACGTTTTCTGTTACTCAAGTTTTGCAATATTGACTTCTTATATAGGAGTATATTGTATCTTCCCATTGACACTTTGCCCTAGAGCGGCGATGAACGAAGGTCCCGTAGGGCGATGACCCCCTTACTCCCGAGAAGGGAGGTAGTAGCCCAGGAGGAGCAGCCGGGAGGGGGGACCAGGGGGGCGGGCAATCAATACAGCCGGCCAACGCCCCACGGGCTCATTCAGGATACCTTCTCAGCCACCCCCGCGCCTCCGTTCAACTTTGCCCTTTATCTTTTACCCTTTACCTCCGCTACATCAACAATTCATAAACTTGTAAAACCTTATTGTTCCACGAGTAATATTCTATCAAGGTCCTTCTAAATATATTTATATCACTACAATATTTATTGCTATTCTATATTATTACAAGGTTGTTACGAACGTCCTTGTGCATAGATAAAATCCTTAATTCCTACTCTCATAATTAATCCTAAAAGAATGTGTTATTTTTACTATTTATGCCATTTCTTTCTTTGGATAATGCTTTAAAATCTAGTGACTTGAATTGTCTTTATGGTGTTATTTACACTATCACACGAGCAACGTCACAAGGGAAAAATGGTCTAAGAGCAAATGCAGACGTCGAAGAAATTTTGTGCCATAGAAGAAGAATCTGTTTTCCATCGAAATACTACCGGCCTATGGTGGGGGAACTTTGTATTTGGTGGACATTTGAACAAAATGAAGGAGGTTTGCATTTTGACCTTGTTCCTGATAGTCGAGCGGTGGTCCCTGTCAGAAATGATAATTATTATGTTTGAATGTGTGATATATGCAGGCAGTGCGGATTGAAGTGCCACTGGCCTGGGCTTGTTGTAAGGGACGCCAACGTAGAGATACGCTTGTTCTCAGTTTACCCCAGTTGTAATAAAATAATTTTAACAGTCACAAACCTTTACTATGGCAATGTATCCCGCTTTGGTCAACAGTAACCAAGCCATTTTGAAAAACTTCAAAGCCCCCGCACATAGTTCACACTCACTCACTCATTGACGGGCTGTACAGCTCTTGAAGAACTGTAGAGTGATTCTTCTCCACAAATACTAGCCGCTCCTGATGATCCTTTGGTTTTGTCTTCCCTCTTTCAACTCTTATCTTATGGAGGTCCTTTTCGACATTTTGCAACCACGTCACTCTCGGCCTCCCTATCAGTCCCTGTCCGTAAGGCTTTCCGTCCATCATTCTCTTAAGGACTCTTTGCTCTGACATTCTTTCAACTTGTCCTAGCTACTTCAATTTTGCTTTTCTTTACAGGTTCTGAAATTTTAAATGTTAGTAGGGAAAACATACATCTGCTTCTGTCTGTTATTCTTGTCCTGATTTAAAAAATTATACTTTTGCACAAGGTCTTTTTTAATCTAGTATTTTGTACTACCATGTAGCATCCAGCAATATCCCCGCCCCTTATTAACGTTCCACTTCCTCTGATACGTAGGTACCATCTCCTAGATGTCCAGGGGGAACGTTTATCTTGGTTCTTTGCCGTCGTTTTCCGAGTTTAGTTTAAATAGTTTACATGCGAGTGAAATATGTGTGCTGGCGTAAAGATACATGAAATTTGGCTTAATAGAGATATCACCTAGTGTAGATTCCTCTAGACCTTCTTTCATAATGAAAAATGAAAAAAAAAATTCTTATGTAAGTGTAAACATCCCTTGTTACAGGCCATAACTAGTATAGTCGACTTCTCCTGTGATTGCGTTAAGTTGATCATTCTTCAACTCTTGGGGTCTTACGCCATTGGTAAAAGTTTTCTAACTCTAGATCCCAATAGTTTTCTTTTGAGAAATTATTCCTTAATGAGTTACCAACAGAATTTGAGAAGTCGACTTAACTAGTTGATATTTAGTTTCTAATTGATACCTTTGATACAAAAAAAATTCAAGTAGACGGGAAAAAATGTAGTTCAAGTAATTTATAATAGGGACACTTGATCCAAGCTTAAAAAACAAAACTAAGACCCCAGCGTTCCAGTGCCTAAGCTCTAAGGACTTGCAACCGGTATCAGGTTTGAAAGGACAACGTCCTTGAAGAAATATCTGGTGCGGTTGCAGTGTTAGCTCAAGAAACCGGTTTTTTCATAATACAATTAAAAGATAAGTCTTTTAAAAATATATTTTTTTAAAGATAATTTTAAAATTATATTCTAATGTGTAGACACTATAAATTAGGTATTGGGATTTAAATGTAATTTAAAGAAATGGAGTTAAAATAAAAAATATTGTTTTTCAAATCAAAATTTCAAAATCATGTTTATCATTTTTAATTCGTGTAATTCTTTGTGCACTTTTTGTTGTATTAACTATACATACAAAATCTGATTGCTCTACACAATATGCGAAATCATGTAGCTTTGCTAAAAGATATATTATGTTGGAAGATAACATTATTATAAAATTTTATATTTATGGGCGTATATTTATGGTGCGTTTTCATGCAATTTTTCCTCGAAACCTAAATTTGACTCTCATATAAATAAATACCTTGAATGAATTTCCATTAGGAGTTTTATTATATTTAAATTTATTATTCTTAATATATTTTAAATTCTTCAATAAAGGAGCATATCTTTATTAATATATATAATATCGGACACAATGAGCAAAAAGGAGGATTGATTCATATGGACATATATTACGGATTAATCCTGACAGGTTAACAGAACAAATCTTTGACTTCTTTTACAAAAAGGAAACTAAACCCAATTGGGGTAAAGAAGTGGAAAAGGATCTGAAAGAACTACAGATTACTGAAGTTATGTTGAAGAATGGTACAGCCAAGATCATAACCAAAGACAAAACTAAGAGGTTCCAAGCTGAGACCAACATCAGGAAACCGATTCAAATATCAGAGGAGGAAAGAAAGAGATATCAGTTAGAACAAAGAGCTATTGGAAGAAAAAAAAAACACAGGGAAGTGATTGATCAATCGTACCCCAAAGTCGGGTGATGCTAAAAAAAAAAAGAAAAAAGAAAAAAAGGAGCATGTAATTTATTTCAGCAATCACTCCTCAAATATTCTTTTATTATTAATTCACATATTAACATGTTTCGGGATACATTCCCATCATCAGACTATTTTTTTTTTTTCTCACAGTGTGTCATTCTCTTAAAACTAATATATTAGTAAATCTACTAATGCTTTTCCAACGCATGTTATCGGGTCCAGTAAAGACACTCATTTCGAACATCGGACCGTATATTCGCTCTATCAGCTTTTTCAGTGGAGAGTGGAACTTAAACTATGGCAACTTTATGAAGTTATAAATGAGGTTATGACTCTCTACTTAAAAACAAAAGTGTTCCAATCGATCATGGTTACGGTTTTTTAATCGAAAAAACCAAAAAAATTTACGGTCTATCCTCAAAATGGCGTTTAATGCCCTGTAAAAAAAACATAAAGAATGATCTATTTTTTTTCTACTTATATTTAGTTATATTCCAGTCCTCATTTTCTTAAATTATAAACGGAATATTATTAATTTCTGTGCCTCTAGTCACTAATACACAATATATTTGACTCTTTCCCAACCACAGCCAATCAACAGCCCTCGTTCGTATTCATTATGAAGGAAGACAACTAATTAGTGGGATCGATAACACTCCGCCAAGTCAAAACAATGATTATGAATCAGAATTTCTCAATTAGCTTATTTAAAATTTATGAGAGAGGCGATTTCGGAATACTTAATAAAGTTCTTTCGGGGATGGAATAATATTACTCCTCTATCGATTGTTTTTCTTACAGGTGTTGCTTTATTTTTTTTATATATAATGCAGATATTTAGTTATTACTAAATATTGAGACTCCTTTTTTTTCTCAAAACTCCTTGACTATGTATAATATGTGAGCAATTTCCGAACGTCAATACTTCCAAGGTGCACTCATATTTTAACCCTTGAAAACCATATAACCCATCTATATTCATGACCTAATCTGCGCTCCTCCAACCACCTCTTAAATACCACAACCCAACCCATAAACTTGTACACTCCTGCGCATCGAACTGCATCCTTCGAAGACATAAGAAAGTTAAGTCCTGACCAACAATAATCAGAAGTATTGAAATGGTGAGCTGGGCATTATAAATTTTTTTGGGAATTAGGTTCTAAACATAATACTATTAAGAATAATTACTTATTTAGACTGGTCCATATTTTATATGTAACTGGTGTTGATCTCTACTCCCTAGGTTTTTTTTTTTTTTTAATTCTTCTAAACTGCGGTTTAGGAAAATTTCAATGGAGGTAGGGATGATTGTATAGAAGGATCAATACAATTAGGATTAATGAATTTTTTTTTTTTTTTTTTTTTTTTTTTTTTTTATTCGAAGACCAGTTTCGAATGTTAAACGTATGCAATCTTATGCCAAAACCTCCTCCCTCGAAAAGTAGTGACTAAACACATCGATATAAATCGGAACAAGGTTAGAATCAACAGAACGATATTCTGGGAGCGTGAAGGGATGGAGCGCCTCTTCAATATAGATACACACGCGTCTTTATTTATTTATTTTTTTACTATTATAAATTTTTATACTAGGAATTTGATGCCCCAAATTTTGCGATACCAATATCTTCATGTATAAAGATAATATGTAATATAATTCAGATTTTGCCCAAAAGGTTCCGACCCGATATCGGTGAACGCTAACACAATATAGCCCTTTCCTAATCCGATTTCCTTCCTTTTATTAGACCCTCAGAACCCCCCCCCCCCCCCCCCATCCTTGAAGGAGCTGTAGCTACCTCAGGGCAAATTGGCCCGCTCCTCCGTCCCCCCTGTTACCTCCGGGCTGGGGGATGAAGGTTGGGGCTAACCATTTCCTTATTACCATTTTCCGATTTGAGGTTAAAGCCGCACTTTCCTTCCTGATTAGATTCGAGTATCAGCTGCGGTTTTAAATATTTTAGAAGAAATACAGGTTTCACCAAGTACTAACATGTGGAGGACATACTCGTTCTCCCACGGCCAAAAAATATTAAACAATTATTTTGCCGTTCCGAATAATAAAGGGCCCTAGAAGCCGAGAAAAAAAACAAAAAACAATTAAACTCTTTTATTTTTTTATCCGGAGTTAAAAAATATATCAACATGATTATTGCATTGCACAGTTTAGGAACAATACAGCCGCTGCATACATTTTAGGTTAGGTTAATCAATTAGAAAAAATTATAAGATATTGAAGCAAATTACCTTATAGATTTCTTTTTTACACAAAAACCCTCAGATTCGAATTCAGCACCCTCAAAAACATTGAAAAACGTTTATTCAATTAACAAAAAAAGATTTTTCACCTTCTTCAAGGGATGTGAAATTTTTAAACCGATTATTGTTAACTTGTCTTTAAATCGCCATTGTTTTGTTACACTCCTTGCGAAATTTCAATTGATGTAAATGTATGCGAAATTCGATGAACAAAGGGGGAAAAAATCTATTTGAAAAGTTAGTAAATTCGAAATACACTTTGATCTTTAACTTGTTTGTATCCATATAGGAAGATGAAACCAAAGAATTTTCAAGCGTATTAACACCCTATATTTTGGGTTAAAAAATAAAGTAAGTCTAACCGTCTGACCGTTTTCATTAATAAAAAAAAATAAAATAAAAAATAATTGCTTACCATTTGGTCAGGAAAATTTTGATAGTCGCCATTTTTTATATTTCTGTTTGGATAAAATTTCGTATTTAAGGCTAAATGTCCCCTCTGTAGTACCAAATGTTACCACCACGTAGCGTGCCAAAATAAACAAAATTTAGATTCCTCCTCAAATCTCAACAGATCATCCGATTTTGGTTCTGTAAAGTTCATTTTGTTCCATATTTCCGTAGAATCTGATGTATCTATTTTAGAAGGCCATATATGTGATATTTACAATTTTAGGTTCAAAAAAACTACTTTCTAGTATTTTTTAAAGAAAAGTCAACTAATAGGCAAGTGTAGAATAATAAAATATAAATATTGGCGAAAAAAAAAATTTAATTATACGAACAACATCGGCCGAAACCCATAAATACGAATTTCTATGCAAATGTTTTTGTTTTGTTTTTCAGGTAGCATCTACATCTATCATGACTATAGCAGCCTCAAACTACAAATCTAAAATAAGATTTCCATCGAAAGGTTGTTTTGGGACTCAAAATAGAATTTACACAATCCGAAATGAAAATTTCGAAAAATTATAAAAGTAAACAATAATTAAACTATATAACCAAAAACACTGCATACTTATTGCAAATATATTTAAAAATGCGGGGTGCATCAAAATATAAGAAGGAGTTAGGAAAAATCACGTTAGAAGTATGGCAGAGGATAAGCGATTATAAACACTGATCCCCTACCCTCCTATAATAGTCCAGTAAAATAAGGGTTTGCCGAAGAAAAAACTGCGGAACTTTTATTCTCAACGGATCTTTATGTTTTTTGGGGTGCTGAATCCGAATCTGAAGTTTGCTACCACCGCAACCATCGGCTTCATATTCAAAATCGCAAAAAAAAAAAACGCAAAAAAAAAAAAAAACCCGTTATTTTCGTTTTTTTATCTATAACACCATAACGAAGCTTTTTTTCGAAGAAAGTCTTCTAACAAATGCTCCGAAAGTATTTGTCCGATTCAAAATGTTTTTTTTGATCTGAAATCTGAAAGGTGATTAAATTTACAATTAGATCTTATATATGAAATTTTTATCCAAATTCTTGAAATACACAAGCTATCACGCTGAAAATCACTTACTTTTGTAAAATAAATGTTTTTTTGGCACATTATCGCTATATCACCAAAACCATTTGTCGGATCCAAAATTTAATATTTTTATCTAAAAGCTGGTTAAATGTACTATTGGCTCCTATATATCTAACTTATAATTAACACCGGGAAATACCCACACCAGTCTACTGAACATGTCATAATTTACATATTTTGCCAAAACATACACATTTAGCGTGCTAGCTTGGGTGGTTTACAGGATTTAATATAATTTACATATATAGCATCTGATAGCGAATTTAATCAGCTTTGAGATAGATAAAAGAAATTTGCAATCGAACAAATATTTGAGGAGTTAGAGGGACAAATGTGCCAAAAAACACTAGGATTTTACAATAGTACGTTTTTATTAGCGGGCTGGCATGTACATTTTACGGAGTTTGGTTAAAAATTTATTCTTATAGTAAATTTAATCAGCTTTAAGATGAAAAAAAGTAATGTTGTATCGGACAAATGGTTTTAACAAAGAGTTATAGCCAAAAGAGTACGACAAACGTGTTTTCGCGGAGCTTTGGGACTGACGGCAAATTGGACAATTACTCCATTTTTTCCCAATAACGTAACTTCGCGAAAAATGGTCCGATTTCGGATTTCGTTTTTTCATTATGTAGGTACTAGTTCCAGCTACAATTAATATTTGAAGACTTCCTTCGAAAAAAGGTTCGTTATCTTGTTATAGATAGAAAAACAAAAATAATGGGTTTTTTTTTGGCGGTTTTTTGCGATTTTGAATATGAAGCCGATGGTTGCCGTGGTAGCAAAAACTTCAGATTCGGATTCAGCTCCCCAAAGAACATAAAGATCCGTTGAGAATAAAAGTTCCGCAGTTATTTCTTCAAAACGGCCTTTTGGAGTCTTATTTTACTGGACTACAAAGACGCTCTATGAAGCATTATTTTGGAGGTCCTACAACTTTTGTTCTATTTCACTTTCCCTATGATGATTTTATTGACTAGAATTGTAACATTGTTCATATATAACGGGAAAAGGATATAAATAAAAACATTATTTTATTATCTATTTATATAAAACTAGTTGAAAAAAAAGGAATTCACAAACAATAAAGTATTATCTATTCCTATTACTAATTAAAAAAATTAAAATTACTTATGCTATATTACTGCACATTAAAAAATATATATATTATGAAAAATATGATATATTATTTTTGCATAAATGTTGCTTATTCTTAATAAGGAATAATTATATTATGAGCTGTATTCATTAAAATTATTTACTTTTTTAGGTAACGGTCGGGTTAAGAGGAGGCAGCTCCTACGCCCGCCGAGAATACCTTTTATCGATTCTTACCTTCTTCCGATTTATTTCGGTGTTTTAGTCGCTACTTTTCGAGGGGAAAGGTTATTCTCATATATTTACGGAGAAACTTTAAATCCCTGTTAATATTAACTTCTGATTACCTTATGATATTAATATGAGAAATAAGAAAATAATGAATGAAGTGGAAATAAGAAAATGTTAAAATATAAGAAACTAAATCAATTTTGAATTAATTAATATAATACTAAACCACCAGTAATGTTAATTCTTGATAAACTTTGTGATGTGAGGGAAGTGTAAATAACAAATTATAAATATTTAAAAGACAGAATCCTTAAGTGTTTATTTAACATTTGTAGAGCTACATGTTTCTGAGACAATGCTCCGTCATCAGGCTTCTAAATTTTTTTAAAAACACATTAATCTATAACATTATACCCAACAGTTTTACAATTATATAGTAACGTGTCATTTACCTCTTAATTTGTGATTATTCTAAGATTGTCTATTCTCCATGTTATAATCCATTATACATTATAAGACAGAATCCTAGTTGAAAGTGATGATGTTAATTTCTGCTATATTTTCTCAAGGGAAGTGGAAATAAGAAAATATGAAACCTATGATATACTTTCTCAGATTTATTTTTAGATCGATATGTTTTATTGAAATAATTAAACAATCTATCTCACTTTAGCGCAATAAATATTATGGATGACAAAGAATGCATTCACAAAATAAACATACTGAAATTTTATCACTTAAATTGATACAACAAATAAAAATATATATAACACCAAATCCATGTACAAATTAATGTTCTTAAGTTTTGTAACACTTTTACACATTAGATAAGAGGGAATAAGAAAACATGAATTGATAAAACACTTAATCCTTTATGAAACTCATGTTGTAAACTTATGTTTCAGTTATTTATATTTAAGAAGACTAAATATTAATAGAACACACTAAACAACACAATCCAAGTTGAAACTGTAGAAGTGATTGTTTACATGTGAGGTTATAGGAAAGAGCTATCGATAAATGTAAACTCTAAGGGAAGCGTAAGGATCGAACTGGTCGGTGTAGCGCTGGTCAAGGCAGTTTGCTGCTGCCTCCTCTTAACCCGACCGTTACCCTTTTTTAATACCCAAATCAAAAAGATTTAGTACTTTTCTTCTTTTTTTTGATTTCATATAAAAGTGATGAGTACAAAAAGTTATTGAATTTTTCAATTGAATGAGTTTAAATAGGCAGTTTCCTTCTTTCCCTTCCTGCCGCGCGTATTCCTGAGATATAAAACTCATTTTTCTATCTTACGTTTTGCCATAGGAATCCACAGTCAAGATTATGCTAGGTTCGGGTAAAAAGAAGAAGGTAGAAAAGACGCGAAATCCCTAGACGGCATAGGATCAAAGGAAATATCAACATTTCTAATACTATCGTAGGTTCAAACAACAATGGTCTGGTAGGACAAGATGTTTACAACCATTTCTTTGTGAAATTGAATTTTTTTTTTTTTTTTCAGTTTGATCAATCCATTTAATTGTTTCACAAGAGTAGTTTCATTTCTTATTTATTCGACATATCACACACAGTATAGGCTTGTTTGACTATTCTCCTCCTTCAAAACCCTAATCTCAAAGTAAAGGTAATAATAAATAATTGTAAGCTTTATTGTATGAGAAACTTCCTACATTTTTTTTACGTCCCGGGGTCTAAATTGTAGATAAAATGTGTTTTTTTACTGCTTAACATTTGAAAACGGTTAGACATAAGAAGTAATTCATTACAAACAAAGAAGTTCGGTCATATATTGTGTACAATGAAATAAGATACAAACATTAATACAACTACAAATATTATGCACATTATCATACTCATCTAATAATAATTTAAATAATATACCAAAGCACTTTGAATTTCTTTGTATAGGGCATGGCCCTGCTTACGAATAAAAAAAAAAAAAAAAAAAAAAAAAATTTCATTACAAACCTTTTGATTTATATAAGAAGTAATTTTGGGAAAAATTTGATTTTGTAAATACTATTTTTATTTATTTTTTAAAAATTATTTATTTTCATCATACCCTCTTTTCTCTAGTCTATTCGGGCCCCTGTTTTGGTCAACAAACACGGGAGGCTACAAAGACAAAGAAAATATTTATAAATATATTACAATGGATCTAATAAGGTATTTGATCGCAAAAGGGAGTGTGTACGTTTTAAAACCCCTTTACTGCGAAATAAGTATATTTTGCCCCTTATGATTCCATTTTATTCATTTTTTTCTGTTTGGTGACTAAATTGCTGAGAGAATATATATTGATATTTACAAGCTTACAATCAGAAAACGGCTAGCTGTATGAATAAATTTATTAAAAACATTATTGAAACGTTTGATTCCGAAAAAAAAAACATTCGTACTTTATTTTTGACATTGACTATATCTCGAAAATGATCGACTCTAGAAAAATATGTTACAAATCTAAATTAAAGCTGATTACATTTCCTATAAAATTGATCATCTATAAATTTGTCGAAATTCTAATGGTTTTCGAGATATACGTTATTGAAAATCGGTGATTTTCTGGGAACAAACAAATGTTACCTCACTTTTTGTAATACTTTTATTTCTAGTACCTTCCCCGATCGTTCCTCAGAAAAAATTACATAATCAAGATTGTAGAGCTTTAAATTTACTTTAATTTCATACATAAGTTTCTGCTATTTGAAGCAAATGTTTAACAAAAAGTGAGGTAAACATTTTTTTATTTCTAAAATTATCGATTTTAAATAACATATATCTCGAAAACCGTTGGAATTTCGACAAATATGTATATAATAAATTTTATAGGAAATTCAATTAGCTTTAATTCCGATTTGTAGCATATTTTTCTTGAGTCCACTGTTTTCGGGATAAGATCGAAAAATACGAAATTGGGACCTCTCTTCTCCCCCTCCAACCTTAGCTCAACCTCCAGGTTCGGAGACTTTTAGTAGGTTTGCCTTCTAATTGCTCCTGGCGAAGCTGTGAAATCAGAAATTATCGCATATTTCATTCAATCTACACCCCTCATTTCAACACTCTTTGACTAGGGTCGCACTTTTCTGCGAAAACACCTATATCACCATTCATTTGGCTACAGTTCCGAAACTAATAGTTCGATCCGAAATTTCTTTTTTTTCATCTGAATGCTCATTAAATTTACTATAAGAACCTATATATAAAGTTATGATCAAGTTCCGTAAAATAACCATACCAGCACATTAAAAACCGCGACCTGTTTTGAAATTCAAACTTGTTAAAGTAATTGGATTATTTAATCTGGGCTGCAAAGCCCAGATAAACTTGATAGTATTGGTTATTTGTCAGGTTAATCATATTTAAAAAACCAAAGGTCCTTTATTTTTTAAACAATATTTTTTCGAAATCAGGAACACAAAATATATAGGAAAAGATGATATTTTTGGCCGGCTAGACCTACAAGTTACCTCTCTGTGCGTTGGTGTTCCATATTGGTGTTATTTTATTAAACTTAAATTCAATTGAAAAATTCAATAACTTTTTGTACTCATCACTTTTATATGAAATCAGTAAAAGTACTAAATCTTTTTGATTTGGGTATTAAAAAAGTAAATAATTTTAATGAATACAGCTCATAATATAATTATTCCATATTAAGAATAAGCAAAATTTATACAAAAATAATATATCATATTTGTTCATAATATATATTTTTTTAATGTGCAGTAATATAGCATAAGTAATTTTAATTTTTTTAATTAGTAATAGGAATAGATAATACTTTATTGTTTGTGAATTCCTTTTTTTTCAACTAGTTTTATATAAATAGATAATAAAATAATGTTTTTATTTATATCCTTTTCCCGTTATATATGAACAATGTTATAATTCTAGTCAATAAATCATCATTGGGGAAGTGAAGTAGAACAAAAGTTGTAGTCCCTCCAAAATAGGGCTAGAGCATGTCGTTATACCCGGCAGCGGAAGTTGGGGGATCAGTGTTTATAATCGCTTATCCTCTACCATACTTCTAACGTGATTTTTCCTAATTCCTTCTTATATTTTGATGCACCCCACATTTTTAAATATATTTACAATAAGTATGCAGTTGTTTTGGTTATATAGTTTTAATTATTGTTTACTTTTATAATTTTTCGAAATTTTCATTTCGGATCTTGTAAATTCTATTTTGAGTCCCAAAACAACCTTTCGATGGAAATCTTATTTTAGATTTGTAGTTTGAGGCTGCTATAGTCATGATAGATGTAGATGCTACCTGAAAAACAAAACAAAAACATTTGCATAGAAATTCGTATTTATGAGTTTCGGCCGATGTTGTTCGTATAATTAAAATTTTTTTTTCGCCAATATTTATATTTTATTATTCTATACTTGCCTATTAGTTGACTTTTCTTTAAAAAATAATAAAAAGTAGTTTTTTTTTGAACCTAAAATTGTAAATATCACATATATGGCCTTCTAAAATAGATTCATCAGATTCTATGTCCATTTTATTAATAAATCCGTTTTCCGATCTAAAAAATGTCCATTGGTTTCTTAATTAGGAGGAATCTAAAATTGACCCCGTAGGTGCTGCGATCTCTTGAGGCAGAAACACACCAGAGTGAGGGGACATTTAGCCTTAAGGGTTTTTTTAAATGCTGATTTTGAATCCGATGTCGGTTTTAATAGGAAAAAATCTATAAATTGCTTGAAGATGTAAGTAATCATTTTTTTTCGAATTTAATCATTCTAAACCAAAATCTTTGAATAGGCTATTTTTCCTAAAATGTGCGCTAAAAAATTAAAATATTGGTGCGAGGATCATGTCGATATCAGTTTTTAAACTGAATATATTAAATAAATGAGTTTAATGCTATTTAATTTTTTTTTCCTCGGCTTCAGTTCAGGAGGGCAAAATACGTGTCTAATATTTTTTGCCCATGGAACCTCCAAAAAAATTGCCAACAAGATTTGTGATTGACTGAGTGTGTGTCCCCATTGTAAGACTATATCGCTCTTCCAGTGGAACGAATTCGCAACTCTAAAAAATGAAATTTTACTGGAAAAGCAAAAAACTAAATTTAAATTCTTCCAACCAACATTACAGATATAAATAAGTAGTATTTATATGAACTTATGGATTGGGCAAATGTTAGTTCCTACCAAAATCTTGTCAACAAATTTGTTTTGATAGTACTTCGACATGGATATATCTTTTGGCTTGGTTCTATATACTTTTTTGGTGTTAAGTTTTTTTGACCCTTAAAAAAATGTAACATTTTGACATGATCTAGAATTTTTAGTCTTCGGTTCATATGTTCACATCATTTTAATTACCGCTCCATCAAATTAGATTCGCTATAATGTGTATCAATGTATCCCGAGGCTTACTGTGTCAATGTGCATTAAACATTTTTTTTTTCACATTTCATATTATTAATTAAAATCTGAGTTGTTTCTTTATCTTAATTAAGAAGCAATCAGTTAAGTTATAAAATTAATTTTGAATCTAGCAAGTTTCTTTTTACTTGATGAAATATAATTGCCGATCAATGTACCGACATTGTATAAATCCAGGGAAATGCTCGGAGCTCGTAAGCAGATACGCGGAGTGGTACAGAAGGCCCTGAATCGATAGGCTCAGTCTTGTACTGCCATCATGATCGTCAACTCTAAATTAAAATTTATTCTTTCTTTGTCTTTAAAAATAAAGCAATGATATTAACCGAACTTTAATTATAGTTTTAAAACTTCTTAAACCATTATCGATATTGTATTTGTAATCAAAATACAACACTGTTAATTTTAACATTAACGATCTCATTAGATTTTTTTTATATATAATCAGAATGAAGCTAAATATGAGAAAAAATAGTCTTATTTCATTGCTTACAACCAGCTTTCTATTACGCAAGTCTACATCTTTTTAAAACATATTAATTGCGTCAAAAAGAGTTTAAATTATTCTTAATAACATCATTTGTATAATAACAGGTTACATAAAGTTTGATGTCCTTAGGATGAAATCTAATGATATACATAATCGGAATTTTCTTACATGGAAGTTAGTCATTCCAAATCATGAAGAAGGTTATGAAGATCTCCGAAGCTTTTGTGTGTAGTAGGAATGGATAACTGAAATTCGACCGATGATGGAGGAATCACGTTTTGCCACTTTTTTTTTCTTTTAAATTTTTATTCACACTCGTTATTGAAGTAACAATAAGTGAATTTGCTCATAGTGTAATAATACAGGCCTTATAGGCGTGTGGGAGAGTAGCACTCAACAGTACCTCTTTCTGGCATGGGATAAAAAAGGGATTTATTAGATCGAAATTTTCATCCAGCTTCTGAGAGATTTCCAGTATATATAGTATTTCCACTTTTTAATGCAAACATTTTGTTTTTTCAATAATTGATTTCAGTCTTTTTTTTTTCAAAATTCAACGTAGTTACATTCTATTCCCGACAAACTTAAAGTAATTCTCTTAACTAGGTATGTTCGCTTCAAAGTATATTTGAATTCTATAATTGTTTCCTATTTTTTTCTTTCGAATTCGGCCATCTGTGGACCACGTTCAACAATTCATTCCTTACTCTTCCATTCTTTCCAGTATTTCTTCATCACCTCTGCCTGATTTTTCCTCCTTTCATCTGACCACTGACTATTAATTTGTGTTTTAACTACTTCTGGATATTTGATCTTGTTGTCTGCTGTCCGAAATTCGTCTCTGTCCCACATTGAATCCCGTTGTATATTTGCCACCATCATATCTTCCTTTTCCATCCGCATCCATGTATTCGTTTTCTCTTTTTGGAGGCTGTTAAAAATGTTCGTTGTTAGTCTTCTCTCATCCATTCTCCAAAAATGTCCCTAGAATCTACTTTTCCTCATGGCATCTTTTGTTTTTTAAATATTCTGATATATTTCTGTATTACTTTTCAGTTTAAAACCCTCTTCAGTCTTTCTTGGTCCTAAATATCATAATGAAATAAAAAGAAATTCTGTTGCAAAAAAAAAACTACTATCCTATGAAGAAGATATATTATACGTTTCGAATTTTGGCAGTTCTTCTGTAGAGGGACCTGCGTGCTCCTGAGAGGTTTTTCTATGAATAGCTTCTGGAAGGGGGGGGGGGGGGGGGGTGCACTATTCAATGGCAACAAAGAGACTTTGAATAGAGGACTTAGGATAGGGCCTAAGCCAGGTAGGGAGCTTTGTTACTGTTGGTTTTTGCTTTAAAGTATGACCTAAAATACTCAGCCGAATTGTTTACTTTGTCTAAATAAATCCGAAATCCGTGAGCAATTGATCGATATATGACGAATCAAAAATAATATCGGCTGTATTTTGACTGAAGAAATTCATTGCCTGTTATCAAAATACACTTCTTTCCCCTCATTTCATTTTTGCCAACATGAACTCCTATGAACAGAATTTTGAATTCTTATTATTAACCCTTTCTGATTTATATTGACATTTGATCAATACTTTTTTATCATTTAAAAATTAGTGCACATACCAGATTTAAAAGACAAGAAACTGTTTGTCGTTTCGGACTACTCCAACATTTACTAGACAAGCGTTCAAAAGATTTATTTACGTCACAGTAATTAAACGCATTTGAATATACGGAGTTGAATATATCTCTGTTATTTTTAAATAAAATAATTTTTAACCTACAGCTTCCCATTCTGACAACGTCTTACTTGGAATCCACATACAAGAATGAAACGACAAGAAACTGCTCGTCCTTATCGACTACTCCAAGGGTTCAAATCTCACAATTATTACCAAAAGACTTTTTTACATGACAATTCTTAGACCCATTTGGACATCCGGAGTTGGTCTTTGGGACTCTACAAAACCTTCTAATTCTTCTCTTATCAAATCCTTCGTAAAATCCTCAATGCTTCTTATTACGTTGCTAACGAATTTACCTATCCATAAAGATCATAACGTTCCATATGTTGCTGATTTGGCCCAAAGCAAGTGGAGTTTCATAGTAATTCCATACCCGCTCGAATCCACTAGTCTCCCAACTTCCAAGCTAAAAAAAAATTAAAAAAAATATTTTTGTTTATATACAAGGAATGTTGTCTTTTATCAAATTAAAGTATTTAAATGTTTTTTTTGGAATTTTTAAATTTAATAAGTAGAAACTCGATAATTCTTTATAAACGGGGGGAGAGGAGGTGACGAAATAACGGAAATGACGAATTACAGAATTTTGCTCGTAAAGTAACTAAAAAGCATTTTAAACTATATAATTGTGATTTGTTTGCAAAAACACAAAAACCTTGGAACAAAAACATTTTTAAATAATGGAGTCATATTCAAAAACGTACTTACATATCATATTTATTCAATAAATACATTGTTCCACGCATCAGCTACATTGAAAATGGATTTAGTTGTGTTCCTGAATCAGAAGAAATAAAATTCAGAGAAAGAAACTTTTTCTCAGATGAGGTTCGACTTTGTAGAGTCTTATAGAGTTCTACTTTCGGGAATTCGTCAACTGCACTATTATTTCTTTTTATCTCTTACTATAATACACTCTATGGAGGGATCGACTCCGGGCTTGTTCTGTTTGTTTTTTTCAATCAATTGATTTTAAAAATGTATCAATATAGGCGTATTTTTTAGTGACGAACCAAATGAGGCGGTTTAATGATTAAATAATTAGTGTGGAAAAAAATGCATTACATACGTATTTAATTTTATTATTTATAGTTGCCAATTTAAAAACAAAATAAAAAAAAAAACTGACGAATTATCGAGTGACGAATTAACGAGTTTCCACTGTACATTATTTATTTTAAAATATTTTTTAGTTTCTAAACTAGGTAGCCTGACTACTTTATCTGGTGGCCAATATCCTAGAGATGACCAAAATTAGATTTAATGATGGTTTAAAAATTAATCTATTCCCTCAATTCGACAAGAAAAAACATTAAATTGTAGAAACAAATTTATTTTATTCATTATTTATAAAATTACATATATACCATTATAAGAACAATATTATATATGTAATATCACATTGTCTATTGTCCTTCTAGGAAGTATCTTATGACATTTCTGACTTACAAGTGACAATATTACTTACATCTCTCCTGTATAACCTTCACTTACATCATAAAACACTTGCAGTTTAACCACACGTAGTGATTTAAGATATTAAAAATAATTGAAGATGCTGAGAAATAAAATACTCGTTACAAGTTGGGAACATGAAAATAAAATTAAGAATTTAAAATCTTCGAGTCGCCTTATGTGGGCGAAAGTTTTTTAGGGCAAGGGTCAACATAGAAATAGGTGAGCTGGTTCTGTGAGCCTTTGAAATAGTGATGAGTGGCGTCATTAGGTCTAGTCTCATATCGACTTGTCTAGTCATTTATCTCTCTTTTTGTCTCAACCTTTCTTCTATTTTTTTCACTTAACTTAAGAGGGTTACCTCACTTTTAAAAGTTAAAAAAAAAAAAATCTATGGCTTTATTTTCATAATTTATTTACTATTTCTAAGTAAATAATATTAAAATTCATTATCAAAGAAAAAAGGTTTCAAAACTAAAACATTAATTCTGTGGCACCTTTAAATAGACATTCAAACCTTCCGATTAATTACAAAAGACTCATTTACATAACATAAATTAGACCTATTTGAAAACATGTAGTAGAGCTTTGAGACTTCAATAAACAATTCATCTCGTATTCAATGCTCACAATCGCAAATCCTAAGAAAAATTCTCAATGTTTATTACCTCACTTAAAAACTTATCCACGAAGATCTTAATATACATTACGTTTCTGACTTAGCTCTAACCAGATAGCTTTCCTTTCATAGTAAACACCATTACCATTCAAAACCTCTAGTATCTCAACTCGCTTCCCACCTCGCTTCAACCAGCTTCCCAGATAACCTCCGAGACATCTAAAAGGAGATGGCCTCGAAATCTTCTGATATAGAACTTAATGAAGTGCAACCATTGGGTAGTTGCTTTACAAGCAATCGACATAGTATTACGGGTATTATTATCTCATTTACTGGATATATTTATATTTAATTGTATATAGTTGTAAATTTAAGTAAATAACTAAAAAAAAAAATAGAACTACTCATTAGTAGGACTTCAATAAAAAATTCTACACTAGAATCATCGTTTCAGACGCCTTGGAGGATTACCGGGAATGGATTGGGAAGCAAGTTGAGAAACTAGTGGATTTGAGTGGTTATTGAGCTGCTTTGGGCTAAATCAGCAACATATTGAGCATTAAGATCTTTATGGATAAGTTTGTTAGTGACAAAATTGGATGGTTTAGTGGAGCCTCGAAAAGTATCTCGACTCCGTACGTCCAAATATGTCTAATCACAGTCATGCAAAAGAGTCTTTTGTAATTAATTGGAAGCTATGAACCTGAAGGGACTTAAAGTCCCAGAATAAATAATAAACTATTGGTTTAAAAAAATTACGATATATAACTAATGCTATAATGTTATAGTGCTCCTATAACATTTTGTTATTTACGGTTGCACCTTTGTTCCACCTGATGAGCGATATGTTTAAAAATAACACAAATCCCAGGTTTCTGCAATCCCATGGTTTTGAAGAAGTATTCCCATATCTTCTAATGTTTTTTTTCCTTGAATGTTACTATTCTTGTACAGTAACATTAGGCAATTCATTTTCGTCACATCATTGGCTGTTTGTTGATATTCCAAGTATTTGCACTTGGACTTGTGCCCGATTCCGGTTTACTCGAGGTATTTTGGTACCCAAGCCGCATTCGTTCTCATCTATGTATATCGACATAACATCAATAATCGAATAGCAAAACATTTAACTATTTATATATTTGTTTATAAAAAAAATACATGTTGTACATGGTAAAGTTTTTTATGAATCGAGGTGTAAAAGAGGAAAGGTTGTTTTGAGAGAGGGGGTGTCGAGTCGAGTGCATGGATCTTGACCCAGTTCTGACTCAGGCTAATGCACTCCGTCCCAGCTGGGGTTGAATTTTTTATTGCTGTTTCACTAGAACGTACAAGAAAATAATTTTGTTTATTTTTATATTTGTATATTTTAAATTAATTTGTTTAAATCATTAATTTTAAATTGTTTGTTTATATTAACTATTATAGGCTAAATCACTATTTATGGTAAATTCCTATTTATGGCTGATACAATTTTCTCAATAATAAGGGTCTAATCCTTTTATTTGTGATATTACCAGAAGAAATATTACTGAAAATGGTTTAGGATTCATTTTTTAGCTGTTTGTAAACAATTATAAAAATTTATTTGAAAGGAAGCTTTAGCGTACTTGTCAATTTTACATTCAATAGAATAAACTTTTAAGAATCTAAATATGTAACCAAAGATGTCATATTACAAACTGTATCAACGAAATTCCCTTTTAAATCGACAAGCTCCCATAACAATGACCATAACTAGTGATTGACCCTTATTGTCATATAGTATTATTTGCAATTATTAAAGGCAAATAGAAGAAAAAATAAGCATTTATAAATGAAAATCTGCGAATGCTTACCTTTATTTTTAAAATTATATAAATGGCTGATTCTCCGGACATTCGTACCGAATCTACAACTGTGGGTAAATTTTTTTTCATTCCACGGAGGTTACACTATTTCCTACGGTTGTCAGTTTTAATTTTTTTTTCTAGGTACTTATTAAGTACAAAATACAAAAGGGTAATGGTTACCTATATTTTTTTTTAAAAATAATAATTAAACACGATGTAATTTTGAACGTGATCTCATAGCAAAAAATGCGTTCATGTATCAATCGTTTTTTTTCATAAAATAAGTTTGAAATGAAAAATTATTTTTAAAGCAAAAGATTACTTATGACCACAATTTTTTTAATAAAATAACTCCCTTGTTCAATATTCATTATAAAAGTAATATCTGTACCTGTATGAAAATTTTATTTTATTTTTTTAAATCCTGGATAATAAACTATTTATTTATAATTTATCTTCTCCCTAATATTTGTTAAAAATAATGATTATTTGTAACTTTTTTTTTTTATTTATACTTACTTCATAGATAAAGATACAATAATAAAATAAATAAATAAAAATATACAACTGCATACAATATACACAATAAATAAATGTGCGATAAAATGATTGTAATGACATACCAATAACTTAATTAATAATGTCCGTTATTAGCACTGCAAAAAATTTTCTACATTAGAATATCTCGAGGCCATCTTCTTTTCTGACGCCTCGAATGTTTATCGGGAATCGAGTGAGAAGTAAGCAGGGAGGCTAGTGGATTCGAGTGAGTATGTAGTTTTTCATGGAAGGATAGATATCTTGTTTGGGCCAAATCTGCAACATATGGAACATCTAGATCGTTTTGGATAAGTCTGTTTGAGACATAATAAGGAGCATTGAGGATTTACAAAGGATTTTGGATTGTAAGGATTGGGTACAAGAAGAATTGGAAAGTTTAGTGGAGCCCCAAAGCTCAACTCCGTATGTCCAAATAGGTCTAATGACTTTTATGTATATAAGTCTTTTGTAATTAATTAGGAGCTTTGAACGCTTGTCTAGTAAATGTTGGAGTAGTCTAAATCTTTGTAACTAGTTGTTTCACTAGTCATTGCAATCATTTTAAATACATTAATTAAATTTATACATACTTCACACGGTTGTAATTTAAATTAATGATCAATAAAAAATTATACATACATGTCTTATTTCTTTCATGTTCTTTCAGAAAATTGTAAATCTAGAGATTAATCTTGAACAATTATTCGTTTAAAAAGTTTTTAATGCCATTTACGTGTAAAAGTTCATTCAGTTCAGTTTTTCAAAGGTTATCCAATGAATTTCCTCCAAGTCAATTGGTATTTTTTTTTTTATATATATAAATCAAATTGAATAAGCCAAATGAAAAATAAAATCGAAGTTGAGATAAAAATATTCGTCCCAAGTACTAGATGAACTCATAGGTCACAGCTTTGAATCATTGGTAAATATATCCTGGTGCATTGGATTATGAAATTTAAACTCAACCTTGTTAAGTGAAAGGCGTTATTTCTGAGAAACCAGGCATTGTGGTACTAAAAATAAAATGTAAATTAAATTCTTTAAATTGTTAAATAAATTCTTTAGTTTTTTTTTTATTTTTCAATTTTTCATCTGGTATGTTTTTGTTATTACTTTATTCTGTTTTTAATCACACTTTTGATCATCTTATTTCTTATTTGTTTTAACCTCTTTTATAATGTCAACTCTTTACGTACAAAATTCATATTGTTTATTAATCCCATTAAATTAAATTAAATTTTTATTTTCTTTAACAATGTATAATTCATCTACTTTTTATTTTATTCTTTTTTGTTTAATTTTTATGTATAAAGTTTTTTTTTTTTAGCCCCGATGATGGCCATCAAAGATTTGCCCGAAACGTTGGCACAAAAAAAAACATTTTTGTTAGCATTGCCTAATTTTTTTTTTACTTATCCCAACCCTTAATCTCTTTCAATAAAACATAGTATCTTTTATACATGAAACGTATTATGTATAAAATATGTTGGTAGGAGACACTAATAAGACCTAATACGTTAAAAAAAAAAATGCATCCTGAGTTAAGGAATTTTTTTTTTCCTATTTTTCAAAGTTAATTTATTTATACTGATTTCAAACATTGACCAATGACTTTATCTATCTATAAGTCCGTCTCTATTCTGAGATTTTTGGCCGAAAAAGTAAGCCAAATGATTTACTTATATTAGCCCAGCTTCATAAGGAAATAGATGTCGTTCGGCATATAAAATTCGGCAGGCTTTGGTGGGCCAGCCATATAGCCAGAATGTCTGAAGAGAAGATCCCAAGAAAGCTGTTGGAAGACAGGCGCAAAATAAAGGCAGATGGACTATGTTGAAGGAGGCCAAGACTCAGTGATGGGTTGTAGCGCCAAGAAGGAAGGAGGAAGGAAGAAAATGATTTACTTATGCCTCTCTTGGTGCCTTTAAAAGAGTTTTACAGAAACCGAAGAAAAAAATAGTTGTTGGAGGGGTCTAGGTCCAGGGTTTATTATACTATGGTGCATCAAAACGTCCCAGGCAAGCCATTTCATTTTTGACGAATCAATAAAGATGTGTGTGGACTAGCTTTGTTGATAGGAAAAACAACGGCTTTCCTATTGATCAATTCTGGCCTATTTTCTTGAAATCTGCTTCAATAGCATTAGTTTTTGTCAATAGCTAGTCGTATTGATGGTTTGACCAGGTTGGAGAAGCTCATGATGAACAATTACTTTTCAATCACACCAAATAATCATCACCTTCCTTAGTGTCAATAACTTTCTTTTTCTTTTTTTTTTTTTTTTTTTTGCCGCCATTTTTCAAGCTTCTGGCTTCGACCAAGATCTTTTTCGTATGTTTTTGTGACTTTTCATCATAAGTTATCGCTTATTTTTAAAAATGGGTCGATTTCGTTTCTTTTTAACTTCGGTTTACTAATGTTCAGTCCATTAATTTTTTTTTATTAATTCATCGGTTAATTCTTTTAATGTTTTATAGTTGACGTTTAGTTCCGTAGTGATTTCACGAGATGAAATATGTCGGTCTATTTCGATCTTTTGAAGAATTTCATAATTTTTTTCCTATGCTCTCTAGAGTGAGGATCATCATCAACAACCAAATTTTCGGAACGAAAACCAGTAAACCGTCTGACACTGGCGTTCGCTTAAGCGCTCATCATGAGCTCTATTCGATTTTCATTGCGTTTGCGCTGCTGTTTTCCTTTTTTAGAAGGAAAAAAGCAAAATATGATAATAGCGTTCTAGAATCTGCATTTTTAATACCTTTGAATGAGTAAACCAATGACACAATGTTGATATGTAGAATTTTAGTTGTACTCTTACCTTCCAAACATGCCATAGTATGGCTTCATTGATTAAGGATTACGAGAGATAAGCGACTTTGAAGCCAAGCCACCAACTGGAATGAAACGAAATTACTTTTATTCATACCAATGTACCAAGTATATAAAATGAAGTATAAATTGATTTAAAAACAAATACATAAATTTAAAAAAAAAGAGTTGTTAAATGAAATAACATAATCAAAAATTTTTAATGCATTTTATGGTACAGCATATCTATTTTTTACTGTCGCCCAAGGTTTCACATGAAACATGTGCTCGCCTTGGAAAATTCAAATTTCTAATCTCTCAAACTAATTTTCCTAAAGATGTTAGTTCTCAAGATATTTAAGAAATATGAACACAATGAACAAACATGTATATAAAAATCCAGAATTAAATGTTTTGTTTTTTTTTAAATATAATTTTCAATTGTTACCTGGACTCTCCGTTTAAAGCTATGTTGTAATAACTACTTATAAACTCATTTTTACGATTTGTTAATTTTTATATGTGGATGAACCGAACCATTTTTTGGTTTATCCGTTGCAATAATATCAAAAGGAAGGTACTTATTTTAATTTTTAATGTCATATTACATCTTTCCTTGAACTCTCACTCATATGATTTCTCAGGATCAGATATGACTTGAAAAACCTTGAAACGTGTATCAGATCTAGTAACTTCTATAGTTTTTCTACGATTTGTTACGTAATTTCGCTAAAATTATCCTTCGTAGAGTCGTGAAACGGAATTCAATAAGTGGTTTGGTTCATTTTTAAGATTATTTTTTATAACCTTTATTGTTTTACAGCCAGATTTAGCAATTACCTAATTGTACAAAACTTCCCAGATATTAATCACTAAGAAATCATCTGAATAGACCTCCAAAGTTATTGACCATTGTTTTTATTAGCGACTCGTTGGGTCCTTGTAATTTTGATTAACTTAGCTGTCTGTATATTCGCATATGTACTGATATTTTAATATTAAAAAAATAATTTAACCATTTTTTTTTTAAATGAAAATTTATTTTATTTAAAAACATTTATCTGTAGTTTTACATAAAATTTATTTAATATAACTTAAGATCAAAATATAGTTATGTATAAGAGCTATTTTAAATGACTGGATGAGTTATATAAAGTAGGTTAGATTGTTGAGAGTGATTAGTAAAAAAATTAGCCATGTTTAAGATTAAAAAACACATTTTGCTTTTGCCAACGTTGTGGTTATGATGTTATGGTTCCAACGAGTGTGATTATCATTACATGTATTTTTTTAGTTATTTTAATTTTCCAACTGGTATCTTTTTGTTACAACGTTGTTTTGCCTTTTTTATTTAAAAAATAATTTTTTTTTTCATTCAAATATTTTTAATATTTCATTTTTTTGTATATAATTAGTTTATATGCTTACTTATTTAGATCACTTTTATCTAATTTATTTTACTCGTATCTTATTTTTAATCTCTCCTAGCATACAATAATGTTTTTATAATATTTTTCACGTATTTATTTTCTTTATCGTTGTGTAATTTACTTGCATCTTTTTTAGATCATTTCAAATCGTTTATTAACCTTATTATTATTATATTTATTATATACATACCCCGTCGCGGTTTCGCCCGCTCTCATAAATAAATAAAGATTATTTTAACTAATTATTAAACTTCATTTGTTTATCGGCAAAAATGTCGTATTGAAGTATGAAATTCAGCATTATATCTGCAATTACGCATAGCAGTAATTTTTATCGTGGTCAAAATTGCATTGATAATAAGGTGTTTGAAGAGTACATAAAATCATGATTAGACATTCAATTTGGCAGAAATAATTTTATCGATCCATCTGGTTGGATTTTAATTTCTAACCTATATCTAGTAGTATATGCTAGTTTGGCAAACCTTGTTTCTAGCACTCAAGACTATACAGGGTGTTCGGAAGATCGTTGGCCAAAAAAATTTTCTAGAGTAGAGAGGTTCATTTTGAACCTATTTAAGGTCATTTAGCTATATACAAAGTCAAAAATTTTTTTTTTTTGTAAAAATGGTCAAATCCAAACATTTATGCCTTATAACTCCGTCGTTTACTGATATATTAACGCCATTTTTTCCCCTGTAATTACTGAAACATTGTCCATGTAAAAAAAAAAAAAGATATGGTGCAAAAAACAAATACCAAAAAAACGGGAGATCGTTTAATCTTGTCAAAGGCAAAAATAAAAATTATGAACTTCAAGTTTAGGTTCAATAAAAAAAAAAAGTAAGCGCAACAGCCAAATCCAAATTCTTTTAAAAACTTCTCTATTTAATACTCTTTAAAAAAATACCATTTGCAGGCACGCAGCACATCTAGTTTTTTTTATTTTTTATAAAGTAACAAAAGGGTGCAACCAGCGCACACTGACAATAATAATGAATCGAATCATATTTTTTATGCAAAACGTAACAAATAGTTGTGTTTCTTTATAGCATAGGTTTAACTGCATATTTGCTCTTTCTTTCTCGGAACGATCTTCCGAACACCCTGTATATATATATATTATTATATATTTTTTTTTTTTTTTTTTTTTACACGACGGTAAAAAAAAACGCGCGAATATCATGACTATGGATTCTTCCTTCTGTTCTTTCTTTCTATCCATTTCTCCTCCATTATTTTTGATTGCCTTTGTTTCATTTCCTCCGTCCTAACAACCCCCCTCATAGGCTTCCTCCTGTCCACAAGAACTGTGACCTCATGCAACCTCTTCCAGTATTCTTCTTTGTCCAAACAATCTTGGTCGTTTATCTCCAAATCACGATTAAAACCCCTACTTTCGTTCAACTTTGTTTATTTCGATGGTTAATTGCTAATTTAATTTAAATATTAATTGAAGTAATTTTAATTCTAAAATGTAAAGGAATAGCAGTTGACTATAGGTAGACATATCCATGATCTATAATTTTTCTCATTCTTGGAGAAATTCTTACTTATTTTCTTTATCATTGCATAATTTACCTACATATTTATTAGATCGTTTCTAATCGTTTACTAACCTTATTATATTTCATTTAATTTTAATGCTCTTCTATTTTAATTCACTTCTATTTTTATTTTATTTTATCTTAGTTTTTCTTTTCCCTTTTCTCTTCTGATTCTGTATTCGACTGTTTCTTGTTATAGCCCTGATGGTCCTCATCAAAGATATGTTCGAAACGTTGGTAAAATAAAAATATGGTTTGCTAATCACAAACAACATTAATTTTTTTTTTACTAATCCCTCTTAACAACTTACTTTATATATGACCTAAATAGTTTATGATCCTAGAAGTGGAATTAACCGAAGTATATATTATATATATTATTTATTTTATGGTATTTTAATGTTGATTTGGTTGTAATATATTGTTAACTAACTTGATATTTTTGTTTCAGGGTTGGGTGACGACACCTCAGTCGGCCCAATGTTTATCAAAGAGCCTCCGAACAGGGTCGACTTCTCAAACACAACAGGCGCAGTCATTGAATGTACAGCTCGAGGTAATCCTACACCGGAAATCATTTGGGTCCGATCTGATGGTACAGCTGTTGGTGATGTTCCTGGTCTTAGGCAGGTTAGTACGTCATTCCAACATTTTATATTGAAATAGTAAAATAGATTAGGAATACGTAGGTAGAAATGGGTATCATATGAGAAATGTCTATGTTATATAACTAATTTTGGAGGTCTAATTTACGATATATCAGTAACCAGAAATATCGATTTATTGTGATTTTTATTATTTTTTTTTATTTTTTTATGAAATGCCATTTTAAATATTCCAGTCACGTTACAATATTATTCCTGTTTATTTTTCCGTTTTAGTTATGATATCGAACCACTGCTCCTTCGAATTTGTCAAACCCGCATCACTCTTGCAGATCGATTCTTCTCTTTGTGTTTCAAGCTATCGATAGGTAGCTCTTCCCTATAACTTCACATGTAAACTTCCATTTCCATTGTAAAGTTGGTCCATTTCTTATGTGATGAATGAATCTCTAAAATGAATTACTTACTCTGTTTGTTATATGTCAACAAACAACTTTGCAAATTCTTATTTACGTTAGCTTAGTATTCAGGAGATTCTGATATCAATAACGTTCCACGATCTCGTCGCCCACAAGAAATTGCCACCAAGACTAGCAGTACCTTTTGCCCCATTCACCAAGTGACTACCACTTTCCGGTCTATGCAGAACTCCATGAATGAAAAGCAATTCCAAATGAACGGGTCATCGAAAACCACTTGGATCCATTTTTTGACAATAAACCCCAGATTTTCTATGAACATGGCGTTATGCAATTGATCGAAAAATGGGAACAATAATGAGTATATTGTAGATTAAAATAAATTGTATGTATATTATACACAGTTTTATTTCATCCTCAAAAACCGAACCGACTTACTTGCCAACCCAATATATTGATATTTTCTTATTTCGTCTTCTCAAATATTAGAAGATTTAATAGAAGTTAACTTCAGTTTCAACATGTATTCACTGTTTTACATTTCATTTTCACTTTCAAACGTGAAAAAGAAAGATTTGCTGTTTGTTCCTTAACATATGTATAGGAAATCCGAAATATTGAAAGTGGAATTTGGATAATTATGAACTGGACTTCTTCGAATTCTACGGATTAATAACACCGATGATATTGATATGTAATACGTTTCCTATAATATCCTAATAAATCCAGAGTTTTCCAATGAAAACCCAATATGCTTCAAATTATCGGGATGATAGCAATATCGGAACTTTCACTGTTGAGATCTACAATTCATGCATAAAAGTCTTTGTAAACATTGATTACAACTCTTCAAAGCATATCCAATTATATTTTATCAGTTTCACTTATCTTTAAGCTGGCTAGCAGTTAGGTTAATTGATTGAGGTATGATAAACTTCTCCCATATTGATTTCATAATATTCAGATCACATTTTCAAACAATTACAGTTATTATCCTTAAGAGACTCAGGTGGTTTGCGTCAGAGGTAAGGCAAGCCACAAACCCCTTAGGTTCCTTTCGTTTCTGCGAACTCTGGGTTCAAAGGTGAACTTTGTGGGCGTTTTTGTTGAAGGATTGCTTTGTTGTGGTTGATCAAAGTGACGTAAATGGCTTCTGAAACTTTAGTTCTCTGACTGTTGGGTATAAAGCTTTATTAAGTTAATGGCAACTGGAAGAACTTTATAACGAAGGTCTGGATTTGTTGATTTCTTTAAATATTTTTCGTGCTTCCTTCACTCAAACTATAAAGTTTGGTATCTTTAAGCAATTCTGCTCAAAATCCTATTTTTGATGTATTTTATCTATTGTTTGTGACTAAACGAAAGTAAATAATATGACAATCTAACTTGTAAACAATACGTGCTCCGGTTTGTTTACTATCAAAATTTAAATCCGTTTCATGTTGCAGGTTATCAGATAGGTGCAACGCAGTTCATTGTGTGAAATATTTTCTTATTAACTTTTCTATTTCCAGTCAAACTATGTGATGTTCAAATGAAGGTATATAATATAAAATACTAATAAATAAAATCATAAGGATGAAATTAAAAATAAATCTTTAAATTTGAAACCTAAATTTTCGATTTTATTAATTCAATTGAGCGCTAAGGAATTTCAAAACTGCCATGTAATATGAAAATAGAATCTCTTGTAAAAAAAAAAATTGAAGACAAAAGTGGGATTCCTTTCCGCAAAATTAAGATATTGAAAATTTTGAATTTAATGAAAGGCTCGCAAAAAAGATTTTAAGGCCCAACGGGAACATTTTAGTAAAAAGACTTCTAGAAATCATAATATAATATACCGTTTTTAATCAGTTGTTTTTAGGAAAACTAAAATTTATTCAATATAAAAATTTGAAATGTTTCTTCAAAATTTACGTAAATATTAAATTATAAATTTACATAAATTATGTTAAAACATATATATATATATATATATATATATATATATATATATATATATATATATATATATATATTACATAGTTGTTCAATATGTATTTCTACAAATTTTGTTTATCGTTAAGATAATTCAATCAAAGAAAGTTTTATTGTAAATATATAATGTAAATTCATTATTAAAGGTTGTGCTTTTACTAAAATAATATGGGTTTTTTAGTACAATTATAATTTTATACTTTTTATTATTATTTGAAACAAATCTATATAACAAAAAAAACGGACTTTAAGTTTTAAGTGTGATCGCCCTATTTAAGATCTGAGCCTGCTTGTCTGATAAGAAGCCCGCAACTCATTTCCCTCACTTCAGCGCGAGATACTCTGATCATACCTATTTTTATTTATTTTATTTTTTAAAATTATAATTGGTTTATTTTTTGTCTTTTGATATTAATAGAAATACTTTTTACATAGTATCAACAAGATACAGCAGTTTACTTTAAAAATATTCCAGATGCAAATCACACTTCATGCTTTTGTAAATTTTACTTTAATTTGTTTAACATTATATTTTATTGAGCAAATATGAAATCGTTGTTATGATATTTGATGCACACGGTGTTCTAAAATTAGAGTAAAAAATAGCCAGAAAAGAAATGAACAGCAATTTATAATAAATTGACAACAGTGAAAAGCCTGAGAAATAATAAATAAGTGGCAAGATGTGAGAATAATATAATTGAAAACTATTAGTATTATGTTATTAATAATAGAACAATATTATGTTGTTAATAGTAGTAAAAACTACAAGGTGTAGTTAATAACAGTGGATGGATAAATATTATAACAGTATGAGATATTGATTTTATGTTTACAAATGGTAGAGAATAATAAATGAACCTTCTTTGGTTGCTTGAAGAGCAGTAGTGGATTTTAAAGTTCAGGGAAATCAAAAAAACATCGTTGCAAGGTTAGTATCTGGTGATGGCAAGCCAGCCTTCGGAAGAGATAACAAGTTTTTTTTTCTTCATTTTTCACGTTTGGAAGCATATAAAGGTTCTTTGTGAATATATTTTTATTTTTATAATAACCGCCCTGTTATAAAAATATAAATTATTTTGAGAGATTGTGATATTGCTGTTTTATTTTTAAAAAAATGTGGAATGTTAATCGCCTTATTTCTTCTTTGTTTATTGTGCTGAAGAAATCCCTAGTTTTATATTCCACTTAAATAAATTTGACTTTTACAAAATGATATTCGATCTTAGTTTTGCCATACTAGAAGTTGATTTTCTCATGCTATATAAATCGTTCTTTCGAGATATTTTGAAATCGCTTGAGTTTAAGACGATCTATTTTTAGGATCCACTGAGTTTAGACCTATGTTAGTGTTGGCCGTGGTCTTGCATCGTTGAAATCTGCACTAAATTATAAATGAATGTATGTTGATGAATATGGAAGATATTGGACGGGTTATTACTGTTATATGATCGATTTAATTAAGAGTGGAAGGGTAAATATATTTTATTTGCAATTCTTAAGTAAAGGTCCATGTAGCTATGCATTGAGTGGCTTGAAATGAACCATGTTTTTTTTGTTTTTTTTTTACATGGTTGTGTATTTTGGCTGTGGGTCAATAATTTTGTATTCACCCTCAAAAATGTAGTATTTTGGCACGCTCTAGCCCCGTTGGTGTTGCTCGGTTCGAAAATTTAAAGTTTCCTAATCAGAAATGTAATGGAGAATATTTTCTGTTATGTAACATTTGTTGCTAGGACCTATCGTTCAGGAGATATATTGGTTTGCATGAAACAAGTCACATTCCTACATTTTTTAAGTGTTGGGGTTTTCTTTAGGGGCTCTAATTTTGTTGGTGTTGCTTGAATCAAAACTTTGCAGACAGTTTCCATATCAGAGATTTATTGGAAAATATTTTTTCGTATATAACATTTGTCGCTAGGATCTAATGTTTAGGAGCTATATTGGTTTGAATTAAAAAAGTCGATTTTGGAACGCCTTCTTTCTCTTGACTTTATTTCGAATAGTTGAGTTTTAATTTAATGTAATTATTAATTTAAGTAATAGGATCATTTTAATTCTTAAATGTAAATTTTAAAAAAGCAGTAGATCACAGATAGACATATCTATGATCTACTGTTTTTCCCAGTCAGGGAGAAATTTTTTTTTATTATTGTTGGAAATAATATTTAAATGTTATGTGAATATTAAAAGATTTTTAATTTATCTTTTTTTTTTATTGCAGGTTTTGACAAACGGTAACTTGGTGTTTCCACCTTTCAGAGCCGAAGACTACAGGCAAGAAGTCCATGCACAGGTTTATATATGTTTAGCCAAGAATACAGTCGGTACCATTCACTCTAGAGATGTTAATGTCAGAGCTGGTGAGTTTGGAAAGTCATGCCAGGAATAATTTTCTCAATATTTTTCTGAATTCTTTGTTTATTTTGACCTTATCCAAATAAAAAAAATATTAATTCTTACCATATTTTAAATTGATTATATATCAATATACTAAGCTATTATTCAAAATATTAGAACAAGAAATGCTTTTGATCATTAATTGTAATAATATGTATCTTTTAGAACAGTTTTAAAATCTTAATATTTTGTGGAATATATTAATTTCTTCATTAAAAAAAATTCTGATTGTTTCAAATTTTTATTGAGTTGGTCAATAAAATAATTTATTGAAGATTGGATAAGGATCAAAATAAGTGTTTCTGGGTTTTAAGTCGAACCATCTATGGAAATGTAATTGTTCAAATAACAAATATATTATGTTAAGTTTTGTCACTGGAGTTATTTAATTTTTTTGTCCAAACTAAATTTATTCTTAAACAAATTCAAATTAATCTGGTAGCATCAGATATTTAAATTTTTATGTCATTAAAATAATGTGGTTGAATATAATTATTCAATTAAATAATAGTTAGATCTAAACAACAAACATTGATTATTCGTTTAGAAATGAATAGCCCTAAACTTAACAATAACAGTTCTTCATTATCTAACTTATCAATTGGCAATTAATTAACTCTTTTTAACAGAATAAATTGTTTTCTAAAAGTAGAATTCAAAATGCCTTACGAAAATTAATTTTCTTCTAGTTCCCAGCATTAATAAGAGGGAAATAAAAACCTATTTTTGGAATAATATAAAAGTCAAAGAGCGTAAATTTTTTAATTAATAGATATAGATTATGTTGCTTCGTGTTTTGTTAGTATTATCCAAAAATATTTACATTTCATGTGATTGTACTAGAATGTTATGTAATGAAGAATTATAAGAGAAGAAACAAGTTAAATATTTATGAATGCATATGCAAATCATTTATGCATATAAAAAAAAAAAATTAATTGTGTATCAATCCATAGATGGTTCGGTGTCTAATTATTTCTTATAGTAGTTTAACAGAATCAGAATTTACTGTGCACATTCCAGAAGTAGTCTGGAAGAGATAAAATGCAATAAAAATAAATTCAAAGAAGCTCTAAAGTGTAATCTGGAATTTCAACTTATTATTTTGAAATTTTTAATAAGAAACATTTAATTATTAGTTTAAACAAAAACGGTAAATTCTAATTCCTTTTCATTTATTTGCATAAGTGTAGAACAGGTGTCCTTTAACAATTGGTTTGTATTTATAAATAAATAATATCAAATGTTAGATTTTTTTTTTTTTTTTTTCATTCTCAGTTTTAAATATAATTATTAAAAATATGTTAACATCTTGTCAGTTCAGATTAAATTATTTTTGTTTTAAAGACACCTATTCTCATTTTTATTATTTATTTATTTTTAAAAAATCATTCTGAACTAAAACTATTTTCATTTTGTTAATCATGTTAATCTCAAGTAATGTTGAGTAATGGCTGACTAAATGTCGATTGTTATCAATTAATGTTAAAGCATTGTGATTTTAAAATATTCTATTGATTTGTTCTGTATTTTTTATTTTATTTTTTTATATTCTGTAGTAGTATACTTAAATTTAAAATGTTTTAGTTCAGTGATTTTTTATTATTTAATCATTTATTTACATTTTTTATTATAATAACTGTACTGGGTTGGAAATATGTTTTCAAACTTCTTATGGGTGGTTTTCATGATATTGATTGCTATCATGAAAATATATTCATTGCATGGATTTTATGAAATTAAAATCATGAATACTATATTTCAGAAATATTTTTAGGGCTTTGTTTTATTAAATTTAATTGAAAATTATTATAAATTATATTTAAAGATTTCAACACATATCTTTTAGTCATTGAAATAGCAGTTAATAGCATTTTAAAGATTAAAAAAAAGAAAAATCATACTTACATAGCATACAACTAAAGACACTATACATCCCATTTCATCAGTGCTATACATAACTCATGTAAAAATATTAAAAATATATAATTGATAAATAGTTCTATATATGGTTGATCCTCAGATAACCGGCAATTTTCAGAGCAGAAATTTAAAAATGTTAAACCTTTACAAAACATAAAGAAAAACGTTTCTGCTTATACTAAAGAGGTCTGTTGAACATTCTACTGCTTGTTACAACTTAAATCCAATTTTTCTAAAAGAAATTTAAGATTTGAATTTATTGACCTTCATGGAGGTTACATTACTACCCCAGTAGGTACCAAACAATTTTTTATTTCCTAATAGATTTTTTGAATAGCTCATCACCATGGAAAGATAATATTAATGAATATTCGTAACTACAAGTTTGTTGTTTTTAACAGTTTAATATAGTTAAAATAGGAAAGTTGATACATAAACCTAGCATTACTTTTATTTCTTTTTTCTACCAACAAAGAGTGTAAAAACTTAGAATAGGGACATCCATGGAGGTTTGTAAACTGGCGTTTGTAAACAAACAAGGCCAACAAAACATCATTAGTTGTGTTATTTTTTAATGTGATAATAAAACAATGCATTTTTGAATAGGTTTGAGAAAAGTTGTAAGCCCAGTATCAATGAGACACATAACTTAAAACTTGTCTGTTATCTGATAATCACCCATATACTGAAATAAAAGGAGGTATATTTGCACCAGTCTGTCTATCATTTAATCATATTACATTTAATAGTACCAAAAGATACATTTATAATAAGAAATTAGTATGGGAGCTTTGTGGGCAGGTTTAACATAGCAAATACGTAGTTAATCCCACTGCTTCCTAAATATTGGAAGATGGTGGAAAGGTAATAGGGGGAGTTATTAATTTCTATTTAAGAAACTAAAGGATATTGTATTCTACTATGATTAATTTCATCTATTTTATGTTCAATCCAGTACAGTTTATATATTTTATTTATTATTAATAAATATGTCCCCCGATACATAGCATATGAGTTAGATTTTTCCTGAGGTGTATATTGTATGATGTCTGTCGGCTTCAGTGGTGGCCCAGGCCTACGATGTTGATGTCCACAAAGAGTACGCGATCCGTGGCAATGCTGCCCTCTTCAAGTGTACCTTCCCCTCGTTCATAGCTGATTTCCTCTCCGTCGTATCCTGGGAGGTCGACTCCGAGACCGTCTGGTCGGGGGGTGACATGGGTATGCGGCCTGTCATACTCCGCCGCTCACACAGGGTCCTTCATGTCCCCTCCCCTCTGGTAGGGAGTGTCTCAGTATGGTTGTAAGGTTTTCCCACATGAGTGTATATCTATATCCAAAGATAGAATATTTTTGAGGGAAAATCATAATCAATTCAAAGTCAATAAAAAATGTTAAAATTTGCAAAGAAATAATATAGATATATCTCCATTTTGATGTTGATGTATTTATAAAAGCTTCGTCTCTTACTTCAATAACAGGGAAATCTTTTGCCTTTAAAGTTCACAAAGTTGCCTAAAAACATAGCATATTCCACACTTTCTATGCAACTCTATGAAGGTTGGTAGACCTGGCTTGTTAGAGAAGTAATATTCAGTCCCTTTTTAGTTTTGTTAATTTGTTAATCGCCATCTCGTAATTATTTATTTAAATGAAGATTATTGGATTGCAATAGCCACCCTATCATCACTTATATTCTTGTGAATTTTATTTTGGATCGTGAGTGTGGCTCAGAACTTTTTGAATCATTGAATAGTTATGAGTTCTCGAACAAGGTACATTAAATAATTATTAAAATTGTAGCTTATTTCAACTTCCATTGAAATTGAGTACCAACAATATGGTCCTTTCTTCTGATTTTCTACAATAGTGGCATTTTTATAAAATTTTGGATTACCGGGAAAAGTCATCACTAATTAATGATAAACAGGGGTTTCCAGGTTGCTATTTAGATGGTTTTGAAAAATCAAATTTTTAATACACTTATTATCATTAAATTCTGTAAACAGAATAAATATACTATTTTATAATTCCGTAAAAACGTTAATTTATTGACACAATAATCAAACTGTTAATCATCAGTTAGTAAACGATAGAAAACTCAAAAGCAAATCACAATTTTAATAATTACTTTTGTGGAGTGAAATCGAGAAAACAGAGGCCATCGATTACCATAAACCTAAACTTATGTAGACAGAGTTAAAAATATTTTTTCGAAGTTTTCGGAAATATTTTTAATTTTACCGATGAAATCTTAAAAATATCCAACATGGAAGAAATTGAAAATTTAAGAAAAAGACTCTCGAATTATTAAATATTGAAGAAGATCACTCGATCTCTTGCACTGACAAAAAAACGCATTACTTGAACGTCTGATCATTCTTTATTAGCTTCGTTTTTCTTTTATAAAAATAATTTTAAGGATCTTAAAACATTTTTATAATTATTCTATGAATTGTTTAAAATATTTGTTTCTTTTCTATTAGTGTTTGCGTAATCCTAAGCTGGAAACCCTTGTATGAACAAACTACATTTTTTATTGTTTTACTTTATATAAAGAATTCATTTCATATAGGAAAACATAGTAATTTTGTTCCTGATTGAATAGAAAATTATGTTTTTTACGTGCACATTTTTGGGCGGCGTAACTATTCCCTATATTAACTGATAGGAAAAAGTGCAAAGGTTATATCTATTACGTCCTATCATTATGTACTATTTTTATGAATGATATCTGCGTTGTTGCTTGCAGTTGTTGCTCAGGGATATGATGTTGATGCCAGCAAGGAATACGTAATCAGGGGTAACTCGGTCATTATCAAATGCCAGTTCCCCTCCTTCGTTGCTGATTTCTTGTCAGTAGTTTCCTGGGAATCGGATGACGGTCAAATATTCTATCCTTCCCAAGAAAACGGTAAAATGAATCTGCTATTGATTAATTTTAGAAATGAACCTCACTCACATTGTTTCCTTTGATATCCGTGACGAAGATCCTTAAGATCTGCTTCGAGGTGATTTTTACATTGCATACTGTTATACTATAGAATCGTAATACTAAAATTCACAATTTTGTTGCCTGCCTGCCATTCAGGTTCGAGTTGATGCGCACTCGTCACCCCTCAATTTTATTACCCTTGAACACAAATTGTGACGTTTCCCATTATTCACAGTGGTGACTCAAAGCTACGACACGAACGCTGGAATGGAGTACGCCATTCGAGGTAACGCTGTGACCATGAAGTGCCAAGTTCCTTCTTTTATTGCCGACTTCGTGACTGTGATCTCATGGCATACTGATTTGGGCGAAGAGTTCTTCCCGACCCAAGACTACGGTTGGTCCTTCCTGTCTGATGACGTTTTCAAGATTTGTTATCACCTCATTCCAAAATCCTTGTAATATGGTCAATACTGGAATCACATGTCTGTTTATTTCTTGATTCACTTCTCTTATGGTAACTTATTATCTTTGCCGCCAAAGAATAAATGAGAGTTGCAACTTTAACACAGCACGCGTTTTATATTCAATAAAAATGCTGATTATCAAAACATAAAAATAACACCAGTTGGAATTTTGTAACTAGTCCAGTCAATGAGTGCTGAAATGGGGAATTTAGAGTGCAAGGAATATGAAATTATTTTTGGCCTCAGGGAATAGTTAGAAGATACTAAAAGTCCCCACCACTGGGGGATGAGCTAACGGTGGGGGGAGAGGGGAAAGTACTAATTGTTTTTCGATTATATCTCAGAAACGGTAGACTCTAGAAAAATATGTTTCAAATAAAAATTGAAGCTAATTAAAGTTCCTATACAATTGTTTATATACATATTTGTCGATCTTCCAACCGTTTTCGAAATATACATTATTGAAAATCGATAATTTACGCAAATAAAATAATTTTTACCTCACTTTTTGTCAAGCATTTGCTTCTAGTGCCTTTCACGATCGTTTCTCTGAATAAATGTCAGAACCAAAGTTATAGAGCATTAAATTTACTTTAATTTCATATATACATTTTTGGCACTTTCTGACAAACAAAAATTGAGGTAAACATTTTTTTTTTTTTTCTCAAAAATTATCGAGTTTTAATAACGTATATCTCCAAAACCGTTGAAAGTTTGGCAAATATGTATATAAACAATACAAGATACATTTAATTTTAGGAATAATTAAATGTATATAGGGATTTTATTGTTAATTTTATGTTAATTATAGGAATTTTAATTAGCTTTGATTTTTATCTGTAGCATATTTTCCTAGAGTCCACAGTTTTCGAGATATAATCGAAAAACCCCAAAATGGACCTTCTCCCCCTCCCCCTCCCCCACCGTACGCTCACCCCCCATAGGCGGGGACTTTTAGAATCTTTACTTTCTAAATACTTGTAACGAAGCTATGAAGTAAAAAATTATCGTATATTCCATGCACTCTACAATATATTTATTGACAAAACAAAACTGATTATTAGAAAATAATAAAGGTTATTAGCCCAGCTAATTAGTCAAGACAAGACAACACCATCTTCTAGAAATAGATTAGAATGATACACAAAATAGAACTACCTCTGACGTAATATAAAGAATATAGCTGTGGCGAAGATATCATGATTCTCTGAATATATTACGTCACTTCTCTCTCAAAGGAAGGAAATAACTAGATACGAAAAAAACAGTTAAATAGTTTCGTTAGATTACAAAAAAATAAATAAAAAAATATTTGATCATCATTAGTTTTAAATATAGAATAATTAGAAAAGAAGACGTTTGAAGAATTTGTCCCCCCAAAACTACGCTACTATATTTATAACTTTGAAATGGATTAAATTCTCAGATTATGTTTTAGAGTCTCTGCCTTTAATAAAATATAAGAAGTTTGATATAAATATATGGTTTCTTGTGTTGAAGAGGTGTCATTCTCTGTCTAATCTGTAGGGCCAGATTTTAGAACTGAAGTGGTATGCGTTTGCCCTCTCCTACCAGGTATTCATCTAAATCTTTCCAGCCAGTCAGTGATTGATACTGACTGATGTGGAAGTATCTTTCAACGTTAAAATATTCTTATGATTGTGGGAATAAACTTTAGACCGATTTCCCCATTTACGTTAATCCGCAGTAGGTAGATAGTCCTATACTCCAATAATAGTTATACTTATGGCCTCTCGGCCATATAGGCTAGATCAATGACTGGCTTTATGTAAATCAAAACAAGTATAGGCTTTCATTGAGAACTCAAATAATGTCTGGAAGAGAAATGGATGTTTTATTCCCTGAAGTAGTTCTCTTTAGACAGTTAAAGGCGTGAATTCTCTAACTTTAATTATCAGCATTCAGTGACTAATTGTGTTTAAACTTGTATTGTCTTGACTAGCGTGTGTGCTTAAGCTAAACTTCGCTCAACCCTAAAGTGCACAGCCCTATGTGGCACTTGAAAGTGGAATCAAAATCGTTGAACTAGATTTAAAACTAAATATTCCAATCATCTACTCAATACGATGCTCTTTCTCCCCTCCCCTCCCTCGTATAAAAAAGTTGCTATTCTTTATTTTACTTTTCGAAACCGCAACTCTCGATCTCGAACTATTGGAAAGAAAATATTTCGGACTATGATGTCATTTTAGTTCTCCAAGTATTAAGAGTAAAATAACCTCATGATATTATAGTGGAATACCAATTTTTCATTGCAGTTGTAACACAAGCTTATGAGACGACAGTCGGAGTCGACTTCGCAATCAGAGGGAATTCAGTTGTGCTCAAATGTGGGATCCCGTCATTTGTGGCTGATTTCGTACAAGTTATTTCATGGCACCTTAACGATGACATTGAAGTCTACCCGACTGAGAAATATGGTTTCTATTTACCTTCTACAAATTTTTTTTTCATTTATCCCTCACTCACAGTTTTCTTCGAATCCTTGTTATGTTCCAAAAATCTAAAAACTATTCAGCGGCAGAATGACATGGTTTGTGTTGGAAATTGCAATTCACCGTTTCACTAAACTTTCTAATGTACTCACCATTAAGGCTATAAACCTTCTTCCAGCTTGATCACCAATACTTTTTTTTTATAAAGTATATATTTTTTTACTGAAATTTGACTAAATATTTCAATTCTGTATAGTTGTATCGCAGACTTACGAAACACACGTTGCTCCCGAGTTCGCCATTCGCGGTAACTCAGTTGTCTTCAAGTGCAGTATTCCTTCTTTTGTAGCCGACTTTGTTTCTGTTACTTCATGGCTTTTAGAGGACGGCAAAGAAGTCCTTCCGGACCTACAATATGGTATGCTTCTTGTCTAGCTAAGTTTCAAATAGCTCATTCACTCACTCATACATTCCTCTCCTTCCAGTGTCAGATTCTCATTTATTTTGTAATTGGTCTTTGCTCTCTTCACTGAAGCGTTGTGAATGGGTATAAGCAGTATCATTTAGACAAAATAATTGTTCTTTTCTAAAAAAGGTCCTGAAGGGTTTATAATTAAAATACTCTACAGTAAGTTTATTTTATATAAAACTATTGAAATGAAAAATATCACCTCACCTTGTTCATTTTTTGCCAGTTGTTACTCAGGTTTACGAAACTAACGTGGCTCCGGAATACGCCATTAGAGGCAACTCGGTTGTTCTAAAATGCAGTATCCCATCCTTCGTGGCAGACTTTGTCCATGTGATATCCTGGCTTACTGACAGCGGAGAAGATATTTATCAAACGGAGGACTACGGTAACTTCTTCGCTTTCACCGACCTCACCTTACTCAACTTGAGTTCCTTTCTGTTTTCCTTTGGATCGCACTCTCCTTCCCAAAAAAATTCTTGAATTACCTTCCACTCATTTTAAAATTTAAATGTGATATTTGATTTATGTTTCTTTGAATGCAATTGCGACTCAAGCTTATGAAGCTATCTTAGGGGCTGACTATGTCCTTTGAGGAAATTGAGTTGTTTTGAAATCTGGAGTACCATCCTTGGTGGCAGATTTCGTCCAATTTGTATCCTGGCACACAGCTAAAGGGCCCTCATATTTTTTTCATATAAAATATGTAATTTTTGCAGAATTTTAACTAAATATTTCGATCCTGTATAGTTGTATCGCAGACTTACGAAGCACACGTACACCCCGAATTCGCAATTCGCAGTAACTCAGTTGTCTTCAAGTGCAGTATCCCTTCTTTTGTTGCCGACTTTGTTTCTGTTACTTCTTGGCTTTTAGAAGGCGGCGAAGAGGTACTTCCCGACCAGCAATACGGTATGCTCCATCTAGCCAAGGACCTTTTAGCTCATTCACTCACTCATACACTCCTCTCCTACCAATGTCAGATTCTTATTTATTTTGTATAAGTATTTAACTTTTCTCTCTTCTCTGAAGGGTTGGGGATATTTATTAGTAATATGATTTAGCATAATAATTGTTCTACTCTAAACAAGGTTCTGAAGGATATGATTTCATAATACTTTACAGTTAGTTTGTTTTATTTAAAAAGTATTCAAATAAAAAATATAACCTTACCATATTCAATTTTTGATAGTTGTTACTCAGGTTTATGAAACTAACGTGGCTCCGGAATACGCCATAAGAGGTAATTCGGTTGTTCTGAAATGCAGTATCCCATCCTTCGTGGCAGACTTTGTCCATGTGATATCCTGGCTTACTGACAGCGGAGAGGATATTTATCAAACTGAAGACTACGGTAACTTCTTCGCTTGGACCGACATCATCTCACTCAACTTGAGTTCCTATCTGATTTCCGTTGAATAGCGCTATCCTTTCAAGAATAATTTTTAAATTACTTTCCACTCGTTTTAAACATTGAATGTGACATTGTTTTGTTTTTTCACGTTTATTTCTTTGAATGCAGTTGTGACTCAAGCTTACGAAGCTAATGTTGGGGTCGACTACGCCATTAGAGGAAATTCAGTTGTTGTGAAATGTGGAATACCTTCCTTTGTGGCAGATTTCGTCCAAGTTGTATCCTGGCACACAGATAAAGGGGACGATATTTATCCGACAGAAGATTATGGTATAAAGTTTTAGTGTCCTCAGGAAAATCCTCACTCACATCAATCCTTTTATAACATTCCCTGTGTTTGAATTATCATCAATTTTTTAATGCAGTCGTGGCACAGTCTTACGATGCGAATGTTTTTCTGGAAAACGCCATCAGAGGAAATTCGATTGTCATGAAATGTCAGATCCCTTCGTTCGTGGCTGACTTCGTGCAAGTGCTTTCATGGCACACTGATAAGAATGAAGACTTCTATCCTGATAGTGATTATGGTCAGTCGCTGCAATCATTAGAAAAAAATCGCCTCACTCAATTCTCCCAACTCATAATTCCTCAAGATCTTTTACATTTCATGAAAAATTACCTTATTAACTTTTTCCAGTTGTGACACAACTATACGAAAGCGAAGTAAACAACGAGTACGTGATAAGAGGAAATTCAGTAGTCATGAAGTGCAGCATTCCTTCTTTCGTGGCTGATTTCGTTTCTGTTATCTCTTGGCAAGACCAGACAGGCAGAGTCTTTACTTCCGATTCAGTTGACGGTAGATCAGGAAAATAATCTTTCATAAACACTCTCCTCTCTTCACTCACACATTTCTATATTTATAATCCATTAGTTTTCCTTTTTTAGTTGTGAACCAGTTTTACGAAGCCGAAGTAGTCTCGGAATATGTTATCCGTGGAAACGCCGCTCTTATCAAATGCAACATACCATCGTTTGTGGCGGACTTTGTCCGTGTCGATTCTTGGCTTGGGACTGATGGATCCATGTATACTTACTCAACTGACTATGGTATATCACCCTATGGTATACCTAATAAAATGAAACCATTTCACTCACATTTCTTCCCTTAAAACATATATATATATATTAAAACCTTTAAAACAAAAAAAGATGGAAGATTATCAATATTCATAACAATAATCCTTACTAAACTAACTCCTGTATGTTTATAATTGGCAAAAGTTGTGTTTTCATTCTTTAACTTATGTGGGAAGAATTGGCTGCGCAGTTAGTTTGAATATGAATATTTAAATCGTGAACCTGTCAAGTCAACTACTTGTGGCTGATTGGCAAACAATCGCTTCAATGGCATAATCTTTTCTGTAGTGTCTTGTTCCCTGGAGCACTCCTCACAATAGGCTAACAGATGGCCTCTAGTGACGCCCTCCATTCTCCTTCCCCTTATTCTTATTAAGTTGACTTTGCCCCCCTCCGTTTCATACTTGGGCGTTCAAGAGATTCCCGAGTACTTCTTAATAAAGCAAGGTGTTGTCGTTCTCTTGTTTTGTCATGTTCTCCTACTCTCCATATAGATTAGTTTGTCCTATGCTTGAATTCTCTTAAAAATTTATATATTAATAGAGATATTATTTTGGTTTTAGTTGTGAACCAAAAATATGAAGCTGAAATTTTAAATGAATACGTTATCCGCGGGAACTCAGCAGTAATGAAGTGCAGCATTCCCTCTTTCGTTTCTGACTTTGTTTTTGTCTATTCTTGGTTGGATGAAACTGGAAAAGAATACCTTCTTTCTAAAGATTCTTTTGGTATGTCGTGTATTCTCTTTTTCTGGAAAATGTGAGAAGCACCCATATCTTCCTTAAATTGACTCCAATACTGTATCCATCGTCCAAATGAAAATCCTAAATTTTTTCTCCAATTTTTTTTTTCAACAGTTGTTAGTCAGGACTATCGAACAGAAGCAGAAAACGAGTTTGTTATTCGTGGCAACAGTGCAGTTATGAAGTGTAAGATACCTAGCTTCGTGGCTGATTTCGTCAGCGTAATTTCGTGGTTATCCACTGATGGGACTGAACTAACTAAGGAATCCACAATTTTTGGTACTACTTTCAGATGCACTCCTACTCTGTATGTAGTTATTCATCCCCTTTTTCCAAAATACATCTCCACATTCCTTTACCTAATCAACAGAGTGGTCCATTTCAGTTGTTTCTCAACCTTATGAAGCTGAAGCTGATAACGAGTATGTGATTCAAGGAAACAGCGTAGTCATGAAATGCGAAATACCGAGTTTCGTTTCGGATTTCGTGACGGTTATGAATTGGATTGATAGTGATGAAAACGTCTACCTTCCCAACACCGACTACGGTAATGATAATAATCATCTTTGTCATTATTTTTTCCTTTATTCCAACCAGACCAGTCCTCTTTGCAGCTTTCAAATTACCCAGGTCTCCTAAAAGGTCAGGGTACACTAGGTCGTAATTTTTGAAATATAGGGCACAAATCAATAATTTTGAATGACATTCCTCTTTATGCTTTTCTGAAATGTTTTAGTTGTTGACCAGTTCTACCAGTCAAGGGTCAATGATGAATTTGTGCTGCGTGGAAATGCTGCCACAATCAAGTGCATTTTACCAAGTTTTGTAGCAGATTTTGTCCAAGTCATTGATTGGGAAACAGATAAAGGAGAAACTTTCACTCTTGATGATAACATTTATGGTAATTGTTTAGATGGAGCAACAGATGTGACTACTAGATATGACTACTTTGAATCCCTGGCCAAATATTAGTTCATCAAAATTCTGTCTTATGCAGTTGCAATATAATTCATTTTAATGGGTTTTTTTTTTTTTTTTTTTTTTTTTTTTAATCTACTAGTGGTTAGTCAGGCCTACAAAGCCAGAGTAATGGATGAAGACATACTTCGAGGGAATTCTGCAATATTAAAATGTCAGATACCTAGTTTTGTCGCTGACTTTGTCGATGTTGTATCGTGGGAAACAGATGATGGTGAAACATACACTAACTCCAATTTAGGAAAGAGTTATGGTAATGCATTAACTTGCATAAGATTGAATACTTGTCATGTCCTTTTATCCCATATTTCTCTTATCCCCACTCCTACTCTGTATGTAGTTATTCATCCCCTTTTTCCAAAATACATCTCCACATTCCTTTACCTAATCAACAGAGTGGTCCATTTCAGTTGTTTCTCAACCTTATGAAGCTGAAGCTGATAACGAGTATGTGATTCAAGGAAACAGCGTAGTCATGAAATGCGAAATACCGAGTTTCGTTTCGGATTTCGTGACGGTTATGAATTGGATTGATAGTGATGAAAACGTCTACCTTCCCAACACCGACTACGGTAATGATAATAATCATCTTTGTCATTATTTTTTCCTTTATTCCAACCAGACCAGTCCTCTTTGCAGCTTTCAAATTACCCAGGTCTCCTAAAAGGTCAGGGTACACTAGGTCGTAATTTTTGAAATATAGGGCACAAATCAATAATTTTGAATGACATTCCTCTTTATGCTTTTCTGAAATGTTTCTAGTTGTTGACCAGTTCTACCAGTCAAGGGTCAATGATGAATTTGTGCTGCGTGGAAATGCTGCCACAATCAAGTGCATTTTACCAAGTTTTGTAGCAGATTTTGTCCAAGTCATTGATTGGGAAACAGATAAAGGAGAAACTTTCACTCTTGATGATAACATTTATGGTAATTGTTTAGATGGAGCAACAGATGTGACTACTAGATATGACTACTTTGAATCCCTGGCCAAATATTAGTTCATCAAAATTCTGTCTTATGCAGTTGCAATATAATTCATTTTGATGGGTTTTTTTTTTTTATCTACTAGTGGTTAGTCAGGCCTACAAAGCCAGAGTAATGGATGAAGACATACTTCGAGGGAATTCTGCAATATTAAAATGTCAGATACCTAGTTTTGTCGCTGACTTTGTCGATGTTGTATCGTGGGAAACAGATGATGGTGAAACATACACTAACTCCAATTTAGGAAAGAGTTATGGTAATGCATTAACTTGCATAAGATTGAATACTTGTCATGTCCTTTTATCCCATATTTCTCCAGGCCAAAAACTTTAATTATTAATTATCGTTGATAATTTGGATTTTGCTGTGAGTAGTTGTGAACCAAGATTACATGGTGAGAGTCATCGACGAACATATTCTTCGAGGAAATTCAGCTACGTTGAAGTGTCTTATTCCTAGCTTCATTACGGATTTTGTTGAAGTCATTTCTTGGGAAACGGATGAAAATGAAATATTTACAATGTCTGAGACTGGCTATAATGATATTGGTATTACTCTTAACTTTTATCATTTTTATTTTCTTTTTTTTTCCCCAAATGACCAATTTTGGCCAAATACTTAATGAATAAGCAATATATTTCCTGATTCCTTTTCTAATGCTGCCATTATCAGTTGTTAATCAGCCCTATGATGGAAGGGTCATTGATGAATATATTCTTCGGGGGAACTCAGCGGTGCTCAAGTGCCTTGTACCTAGTTTTGTTGCTGACTTCATTGAGGTCGTCGGATGGGAGATAAGCGATGGTCAAACCTTCATAGCTTCTGGAACTGAGGATATTTATGGTAATTTTAGGAAACTGTTAGGATAACTTCCCTTTCCCTCCTTCTCAAAGTTTGGCCAAATAGGAAACTTCTAGGATTATTAAATTGTTACAGTTGTCAATCAGGATTATGAGGCACAAGTGTATGATGCATTTGTCATCAAAGGAAATTCAGCTCTCTTCAAATGCAACATACCTTCATATGTTTCCGATCATTTGGATGTAGTTTCTTGGGAGGATACAACCGGTGGCTCTTATACTCTGACTGACTCTTATGGTAAATCCCACTTTCACTGTTCATTTCTTCATTTCCTTGTTCCTATTTCCTTGAAGAACTTCATATTTTGTCTTTGATTGGAGGATAGATTTAATTTCTTTCATCTGCTCAATTTTTGTCCAAATTCAAAAAAAAAGAATGAATAAAATTATAATTTTTGAAAAACAACATAGAAACGGTTATCTTTTTTCTTAGACCCTTGCCATTATGTTGCCAGTTGTGATCCAGCAGTATGATGTTAATATTTTGGATGAGCACGTTTTGAGGGGTAATGCTGCCGTCTTCAAATGTCACATTCCAAGTTTCGTTGCTGACTTTGTGTATGTTTCTTCTTGGATACAAGAAGGACAGCTCGAAATCTATCCTGACAACACAAACTATGGTATATGCAAACGGAAACATTTTTAATAAAATATCAGTAAATTTATTTTTCTTTACCTTCGATATGGTAAATTTAATAATCGGTTCAAAACTAGTATTTGGCCAATCCTTTCTTTATCCATAATCCTCTGAAACCTTCCCTTTCAAAACCTTTCCTATCTCTGTGTGAGTGAGGTGATATTAAAGCTATACAAGTTGAACCACATTAATATTTTATTATACATCATATAATGGAAATCGATTCATAATAGTACTTTATTATTATTTTAGTATAAAAATTGTGGTTGAACTTGTAATTTTAGATAATAAGACTTTATCTATATTTGATGATTTATATTATTTATGTGCAAAGGTAACACTAACTTAATTTATAATTAATACAACTCCATTTTACATATAAATATTTCATTATTATTTTATTTCTTATTTAAAATTATAAAAATGTAATTTGATGACTTGATTCTGTATTTTTAATCATTGTATCAGATTTCAACTGTTTGTTTTTTTGTTTTTTTTTGGCTTATAAATTCAGTTAGTGTATTTTTTATCTTCAGAGGATGTGGAATTTTATTTTTTAAAATACAGCAGTAATTGATTTAAATGTTTTTTTGTTTTTTTGCTCACATTGTTTTTTAACAAAAATTTCCAATTCTCAAGTTGGTAGTGAATTTAAAAGTTATTGTTTTAAATTTGGTTTCTTTTCTTTAAAAAGGAAGTGAAAATACCTACCATGTCCTTTGAAATAATCTTAATTTTATTTTTTATTATTTCTTTGTTCGATTGAAGTCAAAAATTTTTAAAAACAAAAGAAAAAGAGTTATCTTTTATTTCTCAACAACTATAAGTATAGTTTTATTATTTAAAATATCAATTACTAATTATCAGTTATTGATTATTAGTTGTTTATTAACTGGTAACTTGATTATCATAAATTTTGGAAAACCTTTCTTTTGAACAAAGAAATAGAGTTTTAACACTAAAACTACCAATGCTTCTTATATACTTTTTTTTACCACAATTTCTCGGTAAAAAACTACAATCGGAGGAGTGGATACTGAAAAGAAACTTTTGATATATTTTTTAGTAAAAGTAGTAAAGGCAGAAAAGCAAAGTAATGAATGTTGTTTCCAAGGGCTTCTGCCAAAAAGTCCGAAAAGGGTCACATAACCCGTCATGGTAGTTTTAGTGTTAAGAAAAGTTTGAAAATTAACTATTGGAAAATTCAAGTATTAGAAAGTATTTATTTTGATTCATTTTCACTGTTTATTTTTCTATAAAAGACTGCTGTATTCATAGTAACATAGTAACAAATTAACAATTATATATGCATCCATGTCGATGATTTTGCAAAAGTTTTTTGAAAATTTAATCAAGCTATGATAACTTCAAAATTATAACTGTAAGATATGAAAATCAATTATTATTATTATTATAAGTGAATAGGTAAATTATAAGCATAAACTTACAGAAAAGTACATTTTACTTGTTTATTATTATTTTTATTGACTTAAAATTAAAAGTACTTTTGAATTGATTTATTTTTAACCTAGAACATAGCAGTTTTATGCAGAAAAATAAAAATAAATTTTCATTTTTAAATTTGTTCTTTGGAAAATATTGGATTTCTTAAATATTCTAATTGGGCAATACAATATCCAAATTTAAATTCATACAAGTTTATGAAAATTTTCTAAAATATAACTCTATTTGGTTGTTTGTACAAATCATTTCAGTTTTATTTCAATGAATTTTTAATACTTTAGAATTTTTTTTTTTTTATATATGTAATGTTACAGTTAGTTTAAAAGCAAACAACCAATCCTAAATTTAGTTAAAAGTTAACAAAAGTATAGATAAAGCGTTGGTCTAATGAAGTATTTTATTCATTTTCTTTCTAGATGGCAAATACTTAGTCTTGCCTTCTGGAGAACTGCATATTAAGGATGTTGGACCTGAAGATGGACAGAAGTCATACCAATGTCGAACCAAACACAGGCTTACTGGCGAAACAAGGCTTAGTGCTACAAAAGGACGTCTTGTCATCACCGGTGAGTGCAACATATTTTTATTCATTCATGTACCTTCTTTGGACAATTAATTATGAGTATTTTTTTATTATTATAATTTTAAAAAAAATTTCTAATTTTTTAATTTATTTTTTTATTACTTTATTAATTTAAAGTAAAGTATGACATTTGTTTTATAAACTAAAAATAAACCTGGTTTGTTTAATTAAATATAGGAAAGGAACAAATAAAACAAACTGTGATATAAATAAAAAAAACTCATATTATTTAAAGCTTAAGGATCTATATGACTATATAATCACAACTTTTATAGATATTTGAAACATTGATTTGCAAGTTTTATCAATTGATGAGAATCAATCAGTAAAGTATTTGTTTTGATAACTCCTTGATTCAATAACATGTTTCTCTAGACTAATTATATTTTTATACGTTCAATCTAAATCTCTATTCTCTAATATTGTTCATTTGTTAGTCATAAATGATTAAATAATGTTCCCTAACTAAGATAATATGATTTATGGAATTTGCTAGAGTATGTTTTAGTTAAGGATAAAAAATATTAGATGTTACTGGTGACAAGTTAATTACTAATCTTTCATTTCAATAACAGTCATAAAATCAACATGTTACTGTACTATTGCTTTCATCGAAATAAAATTTTATAAGTTACTTTCTTTTCTTTTTTCATTTAATGAATAATATTATTATTTGGGTGATGATTTTCTATTCATGTTTTAAAAATATGAAAATATAAATTAATATAAATAATGACGAGGAATTAATTGTTCAAATTAGTGTACATGTGATTAATACATTTTTTAGAAAAAAAATTCTACTTTTTTTACTTTTAAATCTATTTATCATTGCTATGAATTAGTTTCATATATTAGCATTAATTTACTATTTCATTCAATAGTGTTTTAAGTTTTTATCAATGCTTCAGAATCATTACATCCATAATTTATGAATCAGTGGAATTGAAAATATCTGATTATTCTATTATCTGTTTATTGTCAGAATAATGTTAAATTTGATGGTATTTTATACATCAATGTTTTTATATATTAATTTAAAAAAGATTTTAATTTATGACCAACTTAATTGCTGCATTGTATTGATTAGCATGTTATAAAATCTATTCTGCTTTTTTCATTTTTAATTTATTCATCATTACACTGTATTTTATTGTGTTTTTTTTTTTTTTATTATAGAAAATTCAAAAAATAATCTCCATTATTTTCTGATGCTTTCTCCTTACAATATAAATATAATAGTATTTCATTTTATAAAGATATATATATTATGAGTGTATCATTTTATTTATTATAGTTTAATTAATTTAATAGTTTACTAAATGATTCTGAAGGATTGATAGAGAAGCCTGAATGTTGGGATAGGGTACCCCTGCGGCCGGATGAATGATGAATCATTTTTAATTCATACTTTTTTTTTTTTAATTCATCCATTCATTCTTTCTTTTTTCATAATTTAAAAAACAACATTTATTTATATTTTGCTTCCTCACATATCAATTTTTGAGGTAAGTGATTTTTGATATTTTATCGCTATTTTGGTCAAATACTTCAAATTGAACAGCTTTTGTTGTTTTCTACTGCGCTTTTGTGTGTTGCCTTCAAAACTGAAGAGATTTTATTGTATTTTAAATTTTAATTATACTTTTAATAAATGAATCTTTTTTTTATCTCAAAGAGATTAATCTACATCATTAAGATTTTTACATGCAATTCATATATCTTTTTTTTTTTCTAATTCTTCAAACATTTTTTCATGAACTTTTTCGTAATAATTTATTTTTCCTTATTAAATATTTAATTTCTATCCATTAAAAATTCATTCTCCTTGTAGATTAATAATGAAATGAATGATTACTTTAATTATATATATATATATATTTTAAAAGTGAATAATATTTAAAATTTCGATTCATTTGCCCAGAAAAACTCAGCTTGTAACTAATTTATCAAGTGCATTTGGAAATAGTTACCTTGTTTGTTTTTTAATTAACTCATTACAATTTTCTAGTTCAATTTCTTGTCATAATTACATGGTATGTAATGTTTGATTAATAATAAAAAAAATTAACAAATATATTTAGGAGTCACGAAACTGAATATATTTTTAATCAATATTTATTTAAATATTTTCGAGGATAACTACAGTTTGATTTTTAACAAGATTTTTTATGTTTTATTGAAAATGTTTAGGATTTTTAGATATAGGATATCATATATGGAAAAATGAATATGATTTCACTCAGTTTTTGAAGTTTCAGTACTTTCAATAACCAATTTATACTTTAAAATATGTTAAAATCAAATTTATGATAAATAATCAATGAGTGAGTCATCTTGATATTTTTTTTTAATCTATAATCAAACGACAATTGAATTTATTTGTGTGACATATGAATGATACATACATACATACACATGCTGTATTTTTCAAATATTTGGTTAAAAAAAATTTTAATTTGTTACTTACAAAGTAATTTTGATTGATATAATCCTCACATATTAATAATATTATTTGATTTTGAAACAAAAATTTATGTATGTACTTTTAATTTTTATAACTTCCATTTTGATTATTATTTTATATATACAAATATACCCTAGTACATGTATTTAAAATTGAATATGAAAGAATAAGATAAGGTAAAAATAAAATAAAGAGCAATACGATATAAAAATTAAAAACACTATACGAAAAAAGCTAAGCAACAAAGTTACTGTAACATCATAATTACTTCAATAATGTTTGATGAAAATAAGAATATAATTTATTGAATCTAGGAATTTTGGTGATTTTAAAGTTATTTCAAATTGATATCTTCAATTTCAATTTTCTGAAAGAAAAAAATCACATATGATATCGGTTAAGTTTATTTAAAAATAGTGTCAAGTTAAGGCATTTATAGCTGTTATATTTTATCCTACGTTTTTGGATATTATATAATAAATGAGAGTTACAAATGATAAAAATACTCTTATTAAGTACACATTATCTTGCTAACCAATAAATATGTTTGAAGAGCCTGTTGGAAGCAGCCCACCTAAGTTCCCTACCTTGGATGACATTCGTGGTTTCACTTGTACTTCAGGAGACCCTGTCACTTTGCTTTGTCTCTCTCAAGGTTACCCAGTGCCGAGTTATAGGTAATTGAAAATAAAACCCTGAGAGGCTTGTTGTGTTTGAGGCTAGCTTGATTATCGGGAACTAAGTTCATTAATTAAAGCTGCATTTAACGATTTATCCCGCTGAATATATGCTTTATTGAGATTGATTCCTGAATATAAAGTATTTATTATTATTTAGTTTTGTTGTTTTATATTTTTATACTCACATAAATCAACAAAAGATTTTGTGCTAATGGGCTATTAACCAGTAGATTTATTTTAATAGACACCAAGTTTAACTTCTCAACTTTTTGAAGTAGAAAAATATGTAATTTTAACAACTCATTCAAAAATGAGCCAATTTCAGTTCTATGAATTGTTTTTTTAACAAATTGAAGTTTTAGTTTGTTTTGATTTGTTTGACTACATATGAAATATTTGAATTTTGTGTTTATTCAACAAAATAATTTTCAAACTATTGATTAATATTAAACGTTTATTCTTTAATGTAATGAATTTCTAGATTTTTTTTTATGATTTAATTTAATATATAGTTAATTGATAATTATTTAAAATATAAATGATTAAAGTGATTTTTCACCTTAATTTCTTAAGGCTTAAAACATGTCCTATTATCTGTTTTATCGCATGAAACGTCAGTTTTTTGGGTGATATTAATCAAATATATGGTATTTGCTTGGATGTATGTCAATTCCTCCCTCAACTCCAATTTTGAAAAAAATATGTGAGAGGTAACGTTAAAAGAAATTGATCAAAATAGGATAAAGTAAGATACCTAAGTTCAAGGCAAAAAGTAAGTTTTAATAGATCAACAGCTCACTTATATAAGATTTGAGAATATAAAGCTAATTAGAATAATATCTTAAACAGAAACAAAAATTTGGAAAAGAAAGTATCTTACAGATAGATATATGAAGTTAACTAAAAATTGCTTAGTCAATTTTATTTGGATCTTAAAAGCCAACCAATACAAACATTCTAGATTGATTTTCATTTTCCTTTCTGTTAGAACCATCCACTGTTAAAAAAATTATTAAAATATCGAAGCAAAGAAAAAAAATAATTCAATTATTCAATTACTAATTAGTTTTTTTTTAAAGTCAAAAAATTTATATCCATAATTTAAATTTAAGGACCTACTTATGTTATAATAAAAAAAATGTAATTCTTTATAGAAATAATAAATTTATAACTATGTCCTTTTAATAATAATAAGAGAATTAGTTACCTTATTTTATGATAAAAAAGCTCAAATTTAAGGAAAAACCATTGAACTACATTAGGGCAAATACTGTATGTACATTCATATTATCTTAATCGTAAAAAACTAACATTCTATATGATGCCATTTTACAAAGTTCAAATTAGATATTTACTTTTTCCATAGTAAACTTAAATTTTCAAGTTCGAAACCCCGATGTACATAAGTTCCAAGTTCCAGACTGGCTGATTGGCTATCATGCTCTAATTGAAAAAATATTTATGTTTAGTATATGAAACTACAATATTAAGTTATTATCGGTCAAATGTTATTCTTTGTCCCAGTTCCCCAGCATTATACAATTTTCACTGAGCTGAATCAAAGGAAGTATTGTTTGATTTTTTATGAATTACCTTTAATCTAATAGAGACTACTCGGAGTTACTTTTTTATATTTAGGTAGCATTGGTTATAGACTATCTTGTATATGACCGGTCATTTAGTAATTGTGCTGTCTTCAACTCTTCTCAGATATGGTAACATGAGTAGCGAAATATTCAGTGCAGTAAAAATTGTAAAATGTCTTCGCTGGACCGGCCTACTTTATGCATCAAGCTACGATTTATACTTTTAAAAAGTGGTATGTTTGCTCATATGCTTTTAAAGCTGTATATTGTACATATATTTATGTTTGATGGTAAGAACCGGTGGGAACATCAGCTCCTAAGTTCTCTGTCGAAGGAACGAGGCATGATTTTGTAGGAAGGTCATCAAATCACCTCACTCTTCACTGTCCATCACAGGGTTCACCACCGCCCACCTACAGGTAATTGAAGCTAACCCACATTGCTTATTGTCATTTTGGTTTTGATAATGATGCAAAGATAATTGAAAAGTTTCGAGAGATTTGCTTGATAACTAAGTTGTTTTTCAAAAACAATTGCTTCATATATTGTGTTTTTAATTTATTTATGAAGAAGATATTTGAGGATGTGATCAATAGAAAAAACTGTATATATTCTAGGTTTATTGTGCCAATGTTTAGGCTTGCTTTGTAAGTCTTCATCAGGGCTAAAAAAAAAAAATATACATACTAAAAACAGTGAGAATTTTTGAAAAAATATAAAAAAGAAATAAAGTGGGTAGATATGGTATACATATATGCATACGGGGTACAGAACAGTAAAAATAAGAAGAGTTATGACAAAAGGTAAGATGGTAATAATGCCAATAATAAAAATTCTTAATAATTTGGTAAAAATATATATATATATATATATATATATATATATATATATATATATATATATATATATATATATATATATATATGTATATAAAGTGATATAATGATATTCGTAATAATGACAATCTATATTATCATATAAAAGGACAAGTGATTTTTCTTTGTGATCACTAACCACGAAAACTAATGACCAATCTGCACCAAATTTTAACCAAATCCTCCTTATTGTCCCAGGAAGGTTTAGCTTTAATAAAATCTACTGATTTTCAATTAATTTTTTATTAAAAAAGCGATAATATGTGAATTACAGTGAAGTATAAAAATTGACCAATGGGTGGCGAGCACTATTCTACATGAGAGGTTACAAAGGTACAGTGTTATATAGAGCTTGAAATTGATAGTAAAATCGACTAATATTCAATTAAATTTTTATCAAATTTAAATATGTGATGTGACGTATGGGTCCCAGTGAAGTTTAAAAATCGTCCAATAAGTGGTTAACACCATTCCGCTATATAATTTACAATGGCAAAATTTCTGAACTTATCTGTACCAAATTTCAACTGCATCATTTTCATAGTTCCAGGAAGATTTAGTGATAATAAAATTTACAATAATAAAAATTTAAATGTACAATGTTGAGTAGTAGAAATGAGGTTTGCCGCACTGTTATATACTTTTAAAGATTAGAAATTAAAATCCAACCAGATGAAATTAATAAAACTTCCCCAGAATAAAAATTATTACTAAATAAAAATGTTGATGTTTTGCTTTTTGATATTGTGTTTTAAAAAAATGATTCATGGGTCTTTAATTGTAAGCACTGATAATGCAATCCATTATCCGCATGTTTCTTAATAGTCTCTGTCTATCTCGGTTACCAACTATATGTCCAATCACTTTTACGTGATCTCCAAATACCTAATCTGTGCAATGGTTTTAACCATGTTAAAAATTACTTCTATGCATGAAAATATCATTGAAGAAATAAAGCTCAATTGCATACTTTATGTCAAGAGTTTTATCTATAAGTAAATACAACTTATTAGTTAAAGTTATCTAAGTTCTTTACTAATGATAGTGGGTGAAACCATGACGGGGGATGCTAGTTTCAAACAACTAAATAATTTCTGCTATTTTTAGTGTGTTTTTTTTTTTAATTTTGTCCTTGATTGTTTTTGTGATTGATTGGCTTGCAAAGTGAGCCTAAATATTGGTACAATAAACCTTTATTAATATAAACAGTATTTTCACTAACTGCTCTGTCAACTATCTACTCCAATATTTATATACAGACAGCCATTCTACACCATTATTTATTTCATAAGTTTCCATCTGTTTTTTGTTTTTTTTTCATTTTTATATATATCTTAAGATGTAATTAAATCTAAATTGCTTAGTTTTTGACTGACCTTAAAAAAACTTTTTCTTCAGTTAATAAATGCAAAACATAGAAGCAAAGTAAAAATCAATAAAATAAGCACTATTTTTTTGCTTCATTTTAACCTCTGTTTCTCACCCCTTCCTCTGCAGCTTCAAGATTCATTATGATCTATTTATACCTAATTAATTTATTTTGGATAAAATTTATAAATATTTTAATATTCATTAATTTTATTTTAAATACAATGAAATAGGACTGTGGTTTATGACTAAAAAGAATCCCTTGACCTATTCTTCATGAAAGCAACTAATTAATTTTATAGATTGTGGCTGACATGATTTCTGCCCAATTTACTAAATACAGAAATTTATATTGACAAACCCAACAAATCTCTAATGAAAAAAAAAATTTTTTCTTGCTTTCATTTTCATTTAAACAAAACAGCCCAAATAAATTATTGAAACAATTTTAAAATTCAAATATTTAATGCGTCATGACCTATGACATTTATATTATTGAAGCTGTAATAAAAATTTTATCAAATTATATCATCAACCTCATTGATAATATGTCAATAATGATAATAGGTTAATAGAAGACAGTTTAAAAAAAGTCAAAAGTCCCAAAATATTTTGGTTTAAAACTCAATGAAATTAGATTATAACTTTTTAATCAATAAGAGGTATTTATTCAACAATCAAGATAATGACACTAATCATTTATACAGTTTCAATATAATATTAAGTGTAATGATCAAAAAACACAGAAAAATGTAAATATGAGACCTATTTACATTTTTTTAAAATAATTATGAATACTTCAAATTTCATCTTCAAACTCTTTAAAACTTCTCTTTGAAACTAGGGAATTATTTAATTTACCTAATTCTTGAAAACAATATGTACCCTCAGGACTCGATCAACCAAGCCTACTATTTTTTATTTCATGTTATTATTTATATATATTTTTTTAATTTTGCAAAACATTCTTGTATCTGAAAAGACATTAGACAGTCTCTGTTCGATCATTTCTATGATTAAGTAGGAAATGAATTGTTAACAATTTTTTATGAAGAAGAGTTTGCTGGGTTTGAAAAGGCACTTTAACATATAAAAGGAGAGGCTGATGCAGCATCACTCGATTTGATGGTTTTTAGACAATGTAGGGATCATGCGGTGACAGATAGAATGTTGGATTTGAAACAAAAGAAAATAAGTGATTTTTGTCAAGCCACTAACTTTTTTATTTACATATGTAATAGTGTTACTTATGTATATTACTGCATATATAATCTGAGCCTATCTTGGTCTCTACCATGTTGGTTAATTTTGTCCCAAATGTTTATATACATTAAATGTTTAATTATACTGCTTCCTCACTAATATTGCTGTTTCTAACCGTTTGCTAATCCTGACTTCAGACTTTTTAAGGATATGATAATAACATAAATTTCTTCTTTTTTTTTTGCAAATCAACCTTGGTTTTATTATGATTGCTCTTATTGGTTTAATATAAAAGGTGGGTACCCTATGCCCTGTTGGATTAGAGAACCGAGGTTTAATTGGGTCTGATTGTTTTAAGATCCTGTCGGAAGTACGAAGCCTAAGTTCCCTACAAAAGATAGAAGAGACGACTTCAGCGCTCAGTCCTCTGAGGATTTAACGCTTCTCTGCCCTGCCCAAGGTTATCCTCGCCCCAGTTTCAGGTCTGACTGCTCATTCTATTCCTGAAAGACCTGTATTTTTAAGGAGAATTAATAAATGATGTGGCACTCTTATATGGTATTTAGTTTATTGGAAAACTGTTTTCAAATATTCCCCTGTAAGACCTATATTAAATTGATTTTTCTGTTCTAATGATTTGTCAATATTTAACTTTAGAAATTGAAATCATGAATCATTACCAGGTATGCAAGTTTAAAATGTCGTTTATTTCTTAAAATATATACACAGTAATTTAAAAAAAAGTATAATATATTTTATTCAAAGTACTGACCCTCGCTTTCTACACATTTTGTCCATCTCTCGGGCAATATATGGATACCATTCCAAAAGAATGCTTCATCTTTATTTGAAATCCATTCATCGAGCCATTTTCGTACGTTTTCGAAATTGTTGAAGTGTTGCTCCGCCAATGAGTGTCCCATCGATGAGAAGAGGTGATAATCAGAAGGCGCCAGGTCAGGTGAATACGGCGGGTGGGGTAGGAGTTCCCAACCAAGCGAAGAAATCGTTTCCTTAGTCAATCTGGCTGAATGTGCAGGAGCGTTATCATGCTGAAGAATGACTTTGGCGTGCCTGTGAGCCCATTCTGGGCGTTTTTTCGATCAATGCGTGACTCAAATTGATCATTTGTTGTCGGTAGCGCTCGGTATTGACTGTTTCGCCGGGTTTGAGAAGCTCGTAGTAGACTACTCCCTTCTGATCCCACCACACACACAGCATTGTCTTCTTCCCAAAACGATCCGGTCTTGCACTCGATGTGGATGGTTGTCCTGGCGTTACCCATGATTTGTTTCGTTTGGGATTCTGAAAATAAATCCATTTTTCATCGCCAGTTACAACTCGATGCAAAAAAACCCTTTCTTTCGTGGCGTAAAAGCAGCATTTCGCACACAGTTTTTCGTTTTTCCATCTGTCGTTCGTCCAATTCATGTGGAACCCATTTTCCAACCTTTTGAATCTTTCCCATAGCTCTCAGGCGATCGGAAATGGCTTGCCTAGTGACATTCAACTGTTCTGCCATCATTTGTTGGGTTTGGGTATTGTCTTCGTCTAATAAAGATTGCAATTCGAAGTCCTCAAACTTTTTTGGTCGATTTTCTCGTTTTTGATCAGTAACATCAAAATCACCACGTTTGAAACTTCGAAACCAACGTTCACATGTCCTGACGGTTGGAGCAACATCGCCATAAGTCTCAACAAGAATTCGATGACATTCAGATGCCTTTTTCTTTTGATTAAATAAGAAAATCATGACATGCCGCAAATGCTCTTTATTTGGCTTAAAATTAGACATTTTTAACACCAAAGAAAGGTATGATACGTCCACGTAAACGACTTAAAAACAACTGACTTTTGTAAACAAATGACTAACAAACAAAATAGCGTTTAGAGATAAGCAAATCCTTCAATAGGCTAAGAGCGCATTCTATTGGAATTAAAACGACATTTTAAACTTGCATACCTGGTAGAAGTGGTTAAATGCCAATATAGCTATTAGCAATACTTCAATTTTAAATTGATGGGATATTTGTTGACTGAGAAGTTGATGAGAGGTTGTTGGAGTATACAGTCATAGACACACAGCCATTAAAAATAAATTTTAATTTATAGTACCGATGTTTCGGCTTACATTGCTAGCCTTTATCTAGAAGAAAAACAAACAAAAAGATGTGACAAAAAAGGCAGTAACAATTTAAAAAGATAAGAAAAGAATGATAGTAGGAAGTTGACAATATAGTTGATATATATAAGTATGGCAATTAGATAGTACATAGCAATAAAGGAATGATGAAGATTGATGCATAAATAGTATAATAAATATAAGCGTACATAGTAGTGAAAAGGAAAAGAATGAGGTGGCAGATGTGAGGAAAAATGATAATTAGCATAAACTATAAATAACAATTAAATTGAAAAAAACAAAAGGATTAATAATTAAATAGATGAATAATCAGTGAAAAAATAAAGTAAGCAGGAAAGGAGAAAAAGGGGTTATTTTAAATTTATTTATATTCTGAATTGAAAAACCAATCACTCATACTTACCAGGGAAGCCCTGAAAGTGTTTCCACACATCTATAAGTATCTATTCTTAGGATAAGTTTTCTTATTATCAACAGTTGAAAAACAAGTTATTGAATGAAATTACGATCAACCAATATCATGATGCTTACTACATACCAGAGATAAAAAAAATTTAATCATGACTAATATTTAATCATAGCTATTTGACAACTAATTTCCTGGAATCAATCACCTAATTTAATAATGATTAAATCTTTCAGTCAAATAATAATTAGTTCAATAAAAAATCAACTAAAAGATTTAATAATGATTAAATTCAGTGATTGATTGCTGGGTATTAGTTATCAAATAGCTATGATTAAATTTTGCCGAATTCTGGTACACTTATCATACAGTACATTCCATCAATAACAGAACTGCTTCGGTAGGCTGATTTTTACTAGAATATATATATATTTTTTTTAAATAAGGGGCAAACGATCTTATAATATTTGTTTCTAGAAAATTAGAAAATTTTATGTTCTTATCAAAGTGCTCTCAAGATTTCCTCAAACCATTTGAAATTTCTTTGATATTTTATAGGCTTCGCGTTATCAGAAATCTGAGTCAGTATAAACTTCTATCTCTTCTTTTTAATTTTTATCAGTTTTAAGTATTTTCTGTTGTAGAAGAATTCTCTAGTATTTATATTACTTAACAGCTCTGACGCATGTTTCTCACACTTTGATCTACATTTGTATGATTTTGTATCTTATAATTCTTATGATGCTTGAATAGGCCTGATTGAAGTTCGTTATTAACTGTTTTTTCAAAGATGGAAAGTTTTGATTTGGAACCATTTAATTGTAATAAGTTTGTTTCTGTTCTGAGTTTTTGATTTTTGTTGTTTTTCAATATTATTAAAATTTTAAATTTCATAAAACTGATAACGTGTTAATATAGCAATAAATCTAAAAAAAGTGAAAAACTATAAATTATTAAAACTATGTTACACTTTTTTCTGGGGTGTACCCTATACCCTCACTAAGTTAAAACATTGATTGAGATTTGTCTGATGGATGTTTAAAGATCCAGTTGGGAGTACAAGACCAAAGTTTCCCACCAAAGACAGTAGGCATGACTTTAGCGGCAAGGCTAATGATGACTTGACTATACTATGTCCGGCCCAAGCGTTTCCTCGTCCCAATTTCAGGTCTGTCATTAGTTTCTTTTTCTTTTTAACAAGACTAATAATGTTACTAATCAAAGTTATTATATATTACCTGAATAAATACAATATTCTTATGCTATTATCACTGCTTGAAATAACTTTTTAAAAAAAGTTAGAATGTGTTAATCTTATTTAGTGTACTAAATAACTGAGTTGTGATGGTAAAATTATTTAGTATTAATAACACAGAACCAGTTGGATCATCAAGTCCAAAGCTGTCCATTTCTGAACATAATAAAAAAGGAGCATTACTTCAGTCAGTAACACTTCCGTGTCCTGCGCAAGCATTTCCACTTCCCTCATTTAGGTAATGAATCATTATAAATACAATCATCATTATAATCATATCATTATTCTAAATTTTAATTTGTATTGTTTTCTAATTGTTTAAGGATGTTATTGATGAGAGATGTATTAATTCTTTTAAAATATGCCTTTGTATTAAGATTTTTTTTCTAAAGGGGTATAATGATATTTTACAAGATCTCAATAAATGTAATACATCACAGTCGAAAGAATACCCAATTCAAAGCTTAGGTTTTTCCATTATCTCGTTTCAGAGAGTAACTATCATTTTACATGCGTTGAGTTAGTCAGATTTTTTTAGTCGAAGATATTATTAAGAGCAAATAATTTATGTATGGGGCTCATGTATTCGATGGTTTTGGTGTCCACAGAACCAGTGGGTACATCCAGCCCCAAATTCTCGATGGTAGAGCATAGCAGGGGATATATGATTGTTAAAGATTTACCTATTGTCCTGCAGTGCCCAGCTCAATCATTTCCTGTGCCGAGTTTCAGGTAAAACCCAACTCATTTCTTTTGAAGTTGTTTTCTAATAAGTCCGAATAAACATTAAAAATCCTTGTCAAGGTAATGATAAAATTCTAAGAAGAAATATAAGAGTAAGATGGGCTATAACACTTAAAACCAAAAGCAATGTGGATCAGATTACCACTTTAAACTATTGAAAACTATTTTATGGAGAGCTTATGTATATTTTTTTATTTTAATTCTTTATGTATTTTGTCTTAAAAAACTAAATGTTACCAAATACTATTTAGTCGAAGGTTGAGATTTTTTAAGGAACTTTTATTAAACCTTCCTTGATTTTGTAATCCTCCATCAGAATTGTGAATAAACTATTTTTTCATTATTACCCACATGTAGTAATATATCTTGGTTATTTTTAGAGGAATCCTTATTCTAGCAGATGTTACATAAATATCATAGTTAAATGGACTTCTTATAAAGTCCAGTGCCGTTTTTACTTTGAGATGACCATATAATTATTATTATATTAATATAATTATTATATTAGTATTCATATATAGTTGATGGCTACCTAACCTATTACATCATATCTCAATGAAGGGATGAGTATTTGATCCTTTGTGACAGTCAGTATAGAGGGAGAGGGTATTACTCCATGTTCTACATTATCTTTGTAAATTTTTATTGAAAAAATGACAATTTCTATGTATTCATAGAAATCTACAAAATACATCTAATGAAAATTGTTGATCATAATATTTTGAATCAGAATTTTTTCTTTCAACTGATATACATGGAAATGTTTACATGTTAAAAAATCGTTAACAATGCTTTTAAAAATATATTTAAATCTGGCATCATTATTCTGGTATTACTAAAAATAAAATACCCAATTTTTCAATGTTTTGTTTCATTCAAGTTTTTTTTTTTATAAGTTATCTCTTTGTAGGTTGTTAAAAAATGTGCGTATTTAATTAATTTAATTACTATGATTTAAATATTAATGAATTATTCTTATTATAATATTATTTGAAGACAAAGCCTTAAGTATTTTAAATGTTTAAGCTTCATAACCAAACAGATAGTCCACTGTATTATGGATTGATGCATAGTATAGATAGTACATCCCACATCAACAGCTAAATACAATTATGGCGCCCAACTTTGGTTTTTCCAATGCCTGGCTCCAGACAATAGCAATTACTTTACAATTGTAGAGTGAGCTACATTATTTTATTATAAAATTTTTGATAAGATTTTTATTTGGAACTATTTATAAATTTATGGGGCTCATGTACTCGATGGTTTTGGTGTCCACAGAACCAGTGGGTACATCAAGCCCTAAGTTCTCGATGGTTGAGAATATAAGGGGATATACAATACAAAAAGATTTACCTATTGTCCTGCAGTGCCCTGCTCAATCGTTTCCTGTGCCATCTTTCAGGTAATACCTAACTCATTTCTAATGAAGTTACCATCTAAATGTCTAACCTAACATTAAAAATCCTTGTTGCTAATGCAATCATAAAATTTTAAAAAGAAATATAAGAGCAAGATTGGCTTGACACGTGGATCCAAAAGCGATTTTAATCCCTTTAACTGTTTAGACAATTGAACTTTGTTTAATGAAGAGTTCAAATATATATTTTTCATTGTAATTCATTATATATTTTGTTCAAAGAAAAGATATGCTACCAAATACCACTTAGTGGTACGTTGTGATTTTTTGAGGAACTTGTATAGAACACTCTTGATCTTCCATCAGAATAGTGAAGAAACTATTTTTTCGTTATTACTTTTAATTTTTCTCATAAGTTCCTTATCTCTTTCTAGTTTGTTAAAAAATGTATTTCTTTAATTAATCATTATAATTTAATTCTTATAGTTTAAATTTTAATGAATTATCCTTAATTATAATATTATTGGAAGACAAAGCCTTTAGTCCCTCAAATATTCGTCACAACTTTAACGCTTTTGCGTATTATGTACTGATACATACTATAGGTAGTAAATTACACATCACCATCTTAATGCAGTTTTGGCACTCAAGCATGTTAAAACAGTACCTCATAATGTGCCTACTTGTTAAGTGCCTGTGGGAATCGACTTTTATTAAACAGAACTACTATTTCTATGTTATATTCAAGTTAAGTACTTATTCTTGAGTTTTTCTACTTTATGTAAATTTACAAATAAAATGATAAGTTTAGAGAGATATGTTCTTTAATTTAATTTATATGAATTTAAGATCAAGTTAATATAATTGGCTGAAAAAGTATCTGTAATTAGTAAATTAAAAATCTCCAGCCCAAACAATTTAATTGTTTACACTTACCAAGCTTCTCTTGGACTAAGTAGACCTTATTTTTTTATCCATTACTATTATTATTATTTTTTTTTTTTTTTTTTGGGGGGGGGCAGGGCAGCTCAGTGGGTAAGGCACTACCCTAACTTTGCTTTCCAGTCCTGGATTTGAGCCCAGTTGTAGACTGAAAAATTATTTTTTTCAGATTTCGCACCACCTTCTTGTATAACCATTGGTCTTGAAATAGTACTTCCTTACCAACTACTGAACCTGAGATCCTTCTTTGGTTGTATTTGTTCAGACAAAAAAGAACTTTTTTTTTCTACTCTGTTGATGGTATTCAATATTATTGTCAAAACCTTTATTCATTGGCATCTAAATAAAGTCATATTTTATTAACTCTAATACTTCTTAAATCAACAACTCTATTATGGTAGTTTTGCTCGAAGGCCTACAGTGAACAAATGGTTTGTCCAATAGATCCTGTGGGTTTGACTAAACCGAAGTTCACAAGCGTTCTTACATCCTTATCGTTTTCCTCTGTGTGGGGAGAGAGTGTTACCTTGAATTGTCCAGCTCAAGGTTTCCCAGTTCCTACAGTTTGGTAAGTTTAATATCCAGCTAAGATTACGTAACTTGTTTTATAATTGACAACTAAGATAATAAATAAATATTTAACCGTAATTAAGTCATATTTCTTAATGAGGTCTGGATAGATTCCCTTGAAGGAATTATATTTCTGTCTGTCGAGAGGCTATAAAATGCAGGTGGTCCCTATTCCATCGTGATTTGAATTAAAAATTTAACTTATTTTATAAATTTGATAGACCCAGTGGGAAGCAGTGGTCCGAAATTTACATCACTCTCTTCAGTTTTTGCTTTTACTACAAAAGTAGGAGGTGACCAGACGTTTCTCTGCCCAGCCCAAGCATTTCCTGTACCTTCTTTCAGGTACTTATAAGCTTACGTGTTTAGGTTATTATCTGAAGATTCTATTTAAAAAATCTTTAAGTATCTTAAATAGTTATTAATATGTAATCAATCAACATTGTGTCATTATCAAAGATATCAGATAAACTGAATAACACCAAATTCGATTAATGCTGACCTCAAATAGTTCATCCCACTTCAACTGTCTAATAGGAACTTTTTTTTTAATGTAAATCATACATCACTTCTAAAGAGAACAACATATACTATTATCTATTATTTTTTAGGGAGGAGAGATAGTTGGGGTATGCGGTCATGAAGATAAAAGCAATTAAATACGTTTTTTAATTTTTAATGCCTACGTTTCAACTTGCATTGCAAAGCCTTCATCAGGGCTAGAGAACAAACAAAAAGGTATGACTAAATAGTAGAGAGTATAAAAAACAAAGGTATAAAGGATAAATATATAAGAGAAAAGACAATAACATAAAGGCCATATCTAAAGGAAAGACTACTGAAACAAGATTAAAATTAAAATGAGTGATAGATAATTAAAAAATTAATGAGTAAATTATATAATATAATTGGTAAACCTAAAAACTAAGTACACGTCTAAAAACAGAGAAACGTCTGTATTTACTCACCATATAAATAAGTTTATATAAAATATGATCTTATATAAAATAAGATTCCTTTCAATTTAAATTAATTCATTAATCTGTATGCATTATTCATTATTTTTGTGTCTACTCAGTTTTTATGTTTAGCAATTATATTATATAATTTACTCATTAATTTTTTAATTATCTATCACTCGTTTTAATTTTAATCTTGTTTCAGTAGTCTTTATGTATTGTTTTCTTTCCTTTAGATATGGCCTTTATGTTATTGTCTTTTCTCTTATATATTTATCCTTTATACCTTTGTTTTTTATACTCTCTACTATTTAGTCATACCTTTTTGTTTGTTTTCTAGCCCTGATGAAGGTTGCAATGCAAGTTGAAATGTAGGCATTAAAAATTAAAAAACTTATATTTTAATTGCTTTTATCTTCATGACTGCATACCCCAACTATCTCTCCTCCTTATACCTAACAGTCAACTATACCTTATCAATATTATTTTTTAGGCTCCTTATGTTATTGAATTTGTATTGGCATTTATGGTTTGTTGTGAATCCAATGTTTATTGGCTAGATCAATAAATAATAAAAGGGAATTTCTTGTGTAATACATTTTTAGCGTATGCTACTAGACAAAAAGCTCATAGGGGTCACCTGTGGTGTAGTGGTTAGCATAGCAACCTACTAAACCCAAGATCGCAGGTTCGCAGCCCGGCAGATGACCTTAGGATTTTTTAAAGGGAGTAAAAAATCCTTAGCTATGCCGTCCTTCGGAAGGGACGTAAAAGGGGGGTCCTGAGCCTGTGCGATGTCAGGTACTCGTTAAAGATCCCTATCCTAATTATACCTGGATAGGCAAAATTTAGGACTCCCACCGTAGCATCGTCCGATTAACCATAGCAGCATAAAGTGACGTTAAACGAAATAAACAACGACAAAAAGCCCATAAAATGATATTTTAAGTGTATCCAACCAACTATGGTTGGAAGTTGGTTAATCGACTCAGAACCATCCATCGAATTTAAAATAATACTGTAAAATTTAATTTAAATTATTTATACATTTATTTTTCATTTACTATAAGTTTATCCAACTCTTATCTTTATCTTTCACCTACTAAGAAAAGCATATACATAATTAATGAGAAATAATCTACAAAAATAGCCAAACAATTTCATAAAGGAATATGTTGCTATGCCTCTAACCTATAGGCCTGGATTGGGGGCTAGAAGAGCATTCATTTTAATATATTCGACTTCTGATAGGAATTTATTTAATCATTAATCATACTTACCACCCATTTCATTTTTTTTTTTTAGTTTGGAATAGAAATCATTTTCATTCCTTACTCCTTATTCCATTACATTTCATCTAGTAGATGTAGATATACAGAGTTTGTGAATACATCCATATCATTCTTTGTGATCCGAATGAAAGTTTAAGTAAAAGAAGAAACAATTTTTTTTAAATGAAAGTATTTCCTGTCCCAATGTTCAGGTATATTTTCTCAGTTTATTGATATTGAACGAATGTGATTTTCTTTTCTTTTTTTGGTATATAGATCCTATCGGTAGCGTAGCACCTAAGTTTCCTACACTTGACAAAGGTAGCATTTTTGAGGTAAAACAGGGACTGAGCTATACTCTTGTATGTCCTTCACAAGCGTTTCCTGTCCCAACCTTCAGGTCAGTTTTAATCCTTGTCAAAAATATTCTCATCCTCATAACATTTAGTTTTGTTATTAACAGAAAAAATAATATTCGACATGTTATTAGTTAAATATCATTAATTTTAGAGCCTGTAAGTAGCACTGCCCCTAGTGTTCAGTCAAATGCAAAATTTGATGGAGCAATTGTTGCTACTAAAACTACATTTTCACTCCTTTGTCAAGCGCAGGGGCATCCCATACCTAACTTCAGGTAGTGGATTTTCATTTTATATAATTTTTAAGATGTAATATATATTAGATTAAGATATTTTCGTGGATTATAAAACCAATCAGAAAGAGCGCTGTGAGGAAATGAAGGTATGATGGCTATGTGGCAGCACCGGCCAGCAGCTCGGCACCCAGTGTCCAGTCTTCTGCTAAACTGGAGATGGTCGAAGGCAAGACCCTGAGCGGAGTATCTTTGCCCTGCCAATCTCAGGGCTTTCCTGTCCCAAGCTTTAGGTGAGAGATCTCTTCACTTATATCTTTAGGATGTGCTCTATGCCCGACAATTAATGCAAACTCTTTTTTTTTCTTTTTTTTTTTTAAACTATTCATTCATATTTGAATTCGGAAATCATTTCATTTAGAACCTGTAAGCAGTACTGGACCGCGGATCCAATCGACAGCTGAAACAGAAAGAGCCGTGGGGAGTTTGAATAGTCCTTTGTGCATATTGTGCCAGGCTCAGGGATATCCTGTCCCAAATTTCAGGTTAGCCTCCTTCAGATTTATAGAATTTAATTACAAGGGATGTTAATTTATGTGCAGAACCAGTAAGTAGTTCTAAACCAAAAATACAAACTACTGCTCGGATTGAAGGCGCAGCTGGGGTAACTGGGGAAGATACATCTATTCACTGTCAGGCTCAGGGGTATCCAGTCCCGAGGTTCAGGTGTGTATTGATTAGGATCTCATTTTATAAGACAGTTATTGACAATATCTTTCTATAACTTAGAATCTATCACCGCCAAAGCACCTACTTTTTCTACTGACCTTCAAAGCAGTTCATTTACCAGAAAAAGAGACCAGAGTTTAGAAATACTGTGTCAAGCTCAAGGTTTTCCTTCGCCTTCTTTTAGGTACCATTTTAAATCATATTTCAGTGTTACATATTTAGTTATATGCATCAAAAAATTAAAATAGTGGTATGTTATTGAAAGTGGATAATTAAATATGTGGAGTAGAATCACGATAGCAGGACTCGCAAAGGAATTAAGAAAACCGTCTTGTTATTGACAGATTCTTCTTCTTTCTTTTTTTCGTCTCAAGTGCACCTCAGCCTTTATGGCTCATTGTGCCTGCCATAGTTGCTGCTGATACAATCCCAGCTCTTTGACGAATTTCAGGATCGTTTCTGGATATTGTCATAGCCGCTTGGATTTTCTACGAGTTCTGCACCAAAGTATAAGAATCTCTGCCTGACCAACATATCATCATATCATAGCCACAAAGAAGGTGATATGCTGTTTTGCCCTCCTCCCTGCATAAATCTGAGGTTTGTGATGTCAAAGTTGTGTTGGCTAAAAGTTGTATTATGAATCTCACTGGTTTCTCTCTAACTTCTTTATTGCTAGTACAATTAGGAAAAACCTGCAATTACACATTGTATGTTAAAAAGTATATTTATTATTATCATTAATATTATAGCTAATTGTTATCAAGGAAGCTGTGTTTTGAGGGTCTTATTATTCAGTTTTTCTATAATTAGACATATTTGGTTGCTATTAAGTCATTATTTAATAATAAATTTAAAGAAGAAAACTAGTTGAAATTTTTAAAAATTAAGTAAAAAATGTTAGAAGTAAAATATCTAATTATAAACTACTATGTTTGATTTATGTTGAACTGTATTAATACATTGATAACAATTTTATTTCTATTATTTTATTTCTAAAGTTCTGTTAATTTCTTTATCCTACTAGAAGCAGATTTGAGATTACCGAATCTTAAAATACTCAACTAAATATCATGAAATCTTATCAAATGAAAATTCTACAATTAATTTATTTCAAATTGTATTTAGCATTGAATATCCAATCTTCACTGTCTTCTATGTTGGAATCATGATTGCTAGAAATACTCTCTTAAAAATTGAGAAATTGAAATATTTAATTTTTTGTTTGTCTTCCGTTTCCTTAACATAACCTCATTGAATCATTCAAAATAACTTTTACTTATTACATTTAAAACATTTCTTTTGTGAACTGTTATTTGAATTTGCCAGCAGGGGTTACCCTATTTTCCCCAAAATCGTTATTTCAACTACATTTTACTACTTTTCTTTTTACTGATATTAATATTTTTTAAAATCTATAACCTCTCTTTTATGATTATCTTCTTAAATGAGGTATAATTAAAGACTATTAAAATATACAAACCAATGGTTTTGATATTATTTAATCTATTCATGGAGGATCTAGATCCGGCTGGCTCAAAGAGTCCTACTTTTCCTATGGAGACAGAAGTTTTGTCATTCCGGAAGAAGGAAGGTCATAGCATCACTTTAACTTGCCAGGCCCAGGGTTATCCCGTTCCTTCATTCAGGTAATTTTCAAACTTCGGTAAAGGAGAAGTTCTAAATATTTACCCCTCACAGATCCGGTTGGTTCCAAAGCTCCAACTGTTACGGGAGATCAAAGGAAGCTCTGGATAGAAAGAATGGAGGAATCTGATGTGTGCCTCCTCTGCCTCTCTCAGGGTCACCCTGTCCCAACATTCAGGTAGTCTAATCAACATCTATCATTGCTATAATGTTTCTATAACATCACAGATCCTGTGGGTCTCAAGCCACCGACAGTAGCTGAAGACCTCCATAAGATTTGGATCAAAAGAAAGGAGGGAACAGATCTAAATCTTCTCTGTCTTTCACAGGGTCATCCCATCCCAACATTCAGGTACAACAGAAAAATTCTAACAAACGGAAAAGTCTCCTACTCTAAAAAAAAAAAAAAAAAAAAAAAAAAAAAATAGGGATTTTTTTTAAAAGTAGTCACTTCCGGAGAGGTAAATATTTGCGTCTTCCTAGATCCTGTTGGTGCTAAGAGACCAGCCTTTTCTTCTGATGCAAGACTTGTGTGGTTTGATAAAGTAGTGGGTCACAGTTATGCTCTTCTATGTGAAGCCCAGTCATATCCTGTGCCATCATTCAGGTACTGTTCTAAGGAATTGTTCACTGTAGTCAGACCTACTTATTAAATAATATAATAAAAATAAAAATATATTCTTTAAGGCGATTTAACCATTTTAATATACAATCTAAAGTTAAGGAGTAGAATGGGGTATTTTATTCTCCATGTAGGTTATTTTTCTCATTCAAATTCAATCTGGCCAGGGTTACCATAAAATTAGAGCATCTTTCTAAAAATAATACTTTGTTGATTACATGAACTTTTGATTAGATAAATCGTGATCTATGTTGTTTTTAAATGAAATTGTATCAGTTAAAAAAAAAGATGATAATTTACAGCATAAGATTTGATATTCTCATATCCTGCTGGTGCAAAGAAACCTACCTTCTCTTCTGAGGCTAGGAGGGTATGGTTCGATAAAGTCGTAGGGTTTAGCTTTGCACTACTCTGCGAAGCTCAGTCATACCCAGTACCATCATTTAGGTAATCATTTTTATGAATGTGAATAATAGATGTATTTAAGGGTTGCCTCTGTCTATAAGTAATTTGGATTAGAATATCATCATATTATCGAGTCGAAATTTTAATTTATTCTTATTATGTATAAAAATAGCTTAATATTTTGTGTAATGACATTTACTTATTATTATTCATTGAGTCTTTCAACTCTCATTAGGCCATGGACCCATTAAGAATTGACCACCATTCCCATCTATTTTCTGCCTTCGTTTGTTTAACTCTCAATCTAAAGCCAGTGAACACATGGCGGCCAGTGGAATATCTCAAAAATTGGCCTTCACATGAGGACAATAATGGCTTTTTAAATTAAATGTTCATGGGCTTAACTTAAGTTCTGACAGAAATTAGCCAAATGCTCATATTCTTCTTTTTATCTGAAATCCTTTGTTTCCAAAGGAAATCTATGCCACTTTTAAATTCATTTAGTTATTTGCAAATAAACTGAAGTGGAAATAGGTTTTATACTTCTTTAGAAAACCAATTAAAATCAAATTTAAACGTAGAATTGTAGTTTTTGCAGATTCCTTGAATTTCACATGAACCTTAAAAATGTCACGCCCTATAATTTTCGAGTTTGCTCATGTACGTTGCTTTCATACTCTTCATTTGATCTCTCAAGAAAACCAAGTAACGACTTGTGAGTCCTATTTCTATTAACTTGTCCTTTAGTTTTATTATTGCACACTCCCTTTTGCTCTTGTTGGAATATTCATTGTGCCGAACATTCCATAAAATTTCGTAGTTTACATAACTTTCTAAAAAATAATGGATATTATCTGGACTCCATTTTATGGATATTGCTTTCTTTTCTTCGGATTTCGAACACACGTTTGCTTACAAAAGATTGTAAGCTGTAGGGCTAAACAATAAATGAATAACTGTATTAATTAGCTGAAATTTAATTTTCATTCTAAATATCTTAGATATTCATGATTTTCCATTTCGAGATTGACTTCTCAAAACCCCCAAAGCTTCAAACTTGTAATCTTCACTAGCCACCAAACCTATCAGAAACCTATCAGTTATCTCTGTTTTAAAATCATTTAAATAATTTAAAAGTCGAGGGTTTAAAACTAATAATTAGGGACTGGATGGCCGAGTGAGTTGGGGCGAGGGCCTCAGTGTGCTTGGTACAGTAGGTTAAACATACGATACATTTATTAAGCAAAAAAAAATGCTCAATGTCTTTCAGCAGGAGGAATTCGTTTTCTTATATTTCAGAAATTATATATTATAAATATGTATGGTGAAATAATGATCAATCAATTAAAACCTCACAATTGCAAATCTTCTGTTTTTATAATTTTAATCTTCGATTATGAAAACAGTTCAGTCTTTGACAGTGTTCCTTTTATAAGTTAAATATTTTGTATTATTTGGCTTAGAAAGCTGAATGGCTAACGGATGAACAATTTAGTTCCTTTATATTAATTGGATTTTAATGCTTACAATTTAAAAATTACACAGAGGGGTACCCTATTTTCTTAAATCATATCTAATAAAAAATTATTTAATTAGATCCCGTTGGTACCAAGGCACCAAGCATTCCAATGAAAGATACATTTCAAAGGCTTTTCCAAAATTCAGATGTAGATTTCAGTCTTCATTGTGAGGCTCAGGGGTTTCCAGTTCCTTCGTTCAGGTAATAACGACTAAATAATATTTTGCTAACTTCTGGAATATTCCCATTTTTACATCATTTTTATTACAGTTAGGCAAAAGCACATATGAGAAAATTATAAATGCTGAATTGTATTCAGCTACTTGTTTTAGTTATTTGTCCTTCAATTAGCTTTCATGAAGGGAGAATAAAAAAAAAACTTTTATTTGAAAAAGTTCTAAACATAAAATTATGAGTTAATAAATAATGTTTGTGCTTATTTGTTTTCATTTATATGTTTCCCTGTAAAAGTTAATTATATATGTGATTGAATTATCATAAGGTTGGGAGTAAAAACTTTAAAAAAAAAAAAAAAAAAAAAAAATCTACAGTTGTAGGTTTTCTTTTTTAAGAAAGACCATGGATGACCTGTAAACTGGATAATATGCCTGCGAATAAACTGGAGCTAACTGTAATTAATATAGTTCCATCGTTTTCATTAATGTTTAATTATTGTTATAAATAATTTAATTAATCTTATTAATTATTTACATCTTTACATGATAGTTTCATATTCTTAATCTTAGACCCTGAAAATGGTTTAGTCGTTGGCCGTATCCCTTCTTTGAGCTGAATATTCTGCATTAATTTTCCTTGTGGTTATTCTAACTGTGTGCAGTTTTTTTGTTAGCATGTTTCTATATGGAGGTTAAGATTTGTCCGCCCAAACTGTTGCTATCATTGTTTGGAATATTGAAGTTCCATAGGTTCTGTTTGATTTTCTTGTTAGTTAAACATTTTATTTACTCTGGACATATTTTATATAGAAATAATATTATAATCAATTTATTTAAATATCGTGATGGTTATTAATAATCAACCCTTTTTTAAAATTAATTTTGATGGCTCATCTATAGTTAGTTATTTAAGCATAGTTAATTAAAAGTTTAGTTTATTAGATCAATAGGATTTAAAAATAAACAATTTCAAAATAATATTAAAGGGGTACCCGATTTTCTGAATCATATTTAATAACTTATTATATAATTAGATCCCGTTGGTACCAAAGCACCAAGCATTCCGATGAAAGATACATTGCAAAGGCTAATCGAAAATTCGAACAAAGATTTCAGTCTCCATTGCGAGGCTCAGGGGTTTCCAGTTCCATCCTTCAGGTAATAAAATGGCTAAATTTTTCATAGCTTTTAGAATATTTCCATTTTTGTATAATTTGTTTTTTAACCAGGCATAAGTGCTCTGCTAATAGAGTGCTATTAAACTCATTAAAGAAGAAAATTATAAGTTAAGTAATATTAAAACAAATTATATATGTATTTAGTCTGAGAAAATATTGATTTATGCAATTAATTTATTGGAGCAATAAACGTTTTATGACAACTTTTGCCTATCTTTCTTGAAACTAGATCCTGTCGGAACTAAAGCTCCTAGCATCCCATTTAAAGAAACTAAAATCTGGCTTATTGCAAAATCTGGTGTAGATTTCAGTCTTCAGTGTCTGGCACAGGGATTCCCTGTTCCTAGTTTCAGGTAAAATTGATAATTTTGGTGTAGCAATTTCATGTTGAAATTGATTATTTATTCGTTGATTTATTAAAAAAAAGTTCTGTTGTTCACTGTATTTAGCTGAAACCAAGATTCGTTTAATTACATGTGATAGTGTCGTGATAATTTTAGAATCCAATTTATTGAAAGCATTATGGATAGTCAGTAAGAATCAATTAGGAATATTATTTTGAATGAACTGCCAGTAGAACAGGATTTCGATCCTCAGTTTAGACAATATGTTTAAACAAACTTCTGTTATTTCTTGTTGAAATTTCTTTGAATAACCAGTAAACCAAATATGATTAAAAATGTACACAAGTATAACCGAGTTGACTAGAAGTTTTTTTTATTAATTTTATAAATATCAATTGAATCACCAACTAATATTTTCTTATATCTACTATGATTCTATTCAGTCAAACTATATTAAAACTTAATTTATATTAAATATACATTGAACATTGACTGAATAATAATCATAACAAATTATGTAAACTATAAATAACTATGATAAACTAGATATTTTAATATGTTAAATCCATCCAGTTTGTTCATCCTTTTAATTTTATTTATTTGAATTTGTCATCAAAAATAAGTCAATTAATTTTAATAAAAGATGAATTCTTTCAGTAATTTTTCTCCTTCATTAGTGACTCTACAGTCCTCGAAGGACCTTGTCCTTTTCAACCTCTCACTCTCTTTCATCTATCTCTAAAGCAACCTGTCTCCAACTTTTTAGACCTTGGCTCCTGATGTCCTCCTCTAAGCCTTCTACCTTTTTCTCAGTCTCCACTCTTCCTTGCACCTTCAGGGTTCCCCTCCAAAAATTTTCTTGGGAATTTTGTTTCCTCCATCCTCACAGCATGCTATGCTGCAACCATCTCATCCTTTATTAATCAATATTATTTTGTTGTATTGATTTAGAATTGGCGTGGTTGAATAGGAAAAAAAAATAATAGGATTAAATTCAAACATTTCCATACTTAATATTTGTTAATTCAACAACTAAGAAAAATCTTTATTATGACTAATGGATTATTCCTAAATAACGCCTAGAATTAGTTATTTATATGTTGCTTAGAACCAGTTGGTACAAAGGCCCCCACAATGAATCGGAAAGACAGAGGAATACATTGGGAAGATGGAAAGAAAGATCATGATATTGGCATCCTTTGTGAGGCTCAGGGGTACCCACTTCCGATTTTCAGGTAATTGACATTGTCAGCATAAGACTGTTTCAAAGATACAATTTCTTAGATCCGTTGGGGAGTAAAGGGCCAAAAGTGAGGGAAAGGATTCATTGGTTTGATCAAAGAAAAGAGGAGGACACTAGTCTCCTTTGCGAGGCCCAGGGATACCCAGTACCATCATTTAGGTAATGTGGAAGTTGTTAAATTTTGGAATATTTATTTACGTTACTTTGTCTCAAATAGATCCGTTAGGAGCCAAAGGACCTAAGTTATCAGAGAGTGAACGTCACGAATGGTCTGCTGTTTCTTCAGGAAATGATATTAATCTTAATTGCATTGCACAAGGCTATCCTGTTCCTAAATTTAGGTAAAAAGGATAATCTTCAATTTAAATTTAAATTAAAGTATAAATTTATTCCTAGATACATTGTTAACCAAAATGAGTTTGTACTATCTCATATAAAAAGATAGAGTTCTTTTCTTTTTAAAATTATTTAATAGACACACTTGACATTTAGACTAAAATTTTCACAGAACAATCGGCTGAGTTCATATAATAATTGAAACCTATGAAGAACTACATTTGAAGATATAAGGCTTTACTTGTTACATGTTGAAAAAAAATTTTGTATGTTTTAGAACTGAAGATGAATGTTCAGCATTCGAAACTAGTTTTCAAATAAAATAATCTCAATAGAAGTGGCACTTAATTCATCAATCCTAATTGTATTGATCCTTCTATATCATCATGCGTACCTCAAGTGAATCAAAGAGTAAATGAACATATAAGAGCATACACTAATAAGACCCAGAATTCCAATTTCGCTATCCATCTAAATGAAAATAACCACAAATTTAATAAAGACTTGGGAGTAAAAATATTACATCAAGTAGAAAATAGCCTAAAATTAAATACTTTTGAATCACTAGAAATAATAAAATCGTTTAAAACCGATCCAGATTTTTGTTTAAATGATCAGATTAACATATCCAATAGCCCCATTTTAAATTTGTTTCCCATAGGAACGGAAAAACCCAATGAGTCATAAGGGAAACCCCGTTGTAAATCTAAAACTTAACCTACCTGCCCCCTTTTACTTCTCACAAATTCTGTGTTTTAGTTACCTCAAAGGTGATTGCCTATGCTTGATTTCTTGTCTTATCTTTTTAAAAAACTTTAGTATATATAATCTATGTAACATAGTACTGATGTGTTGAAAAAATTTTGTATGTTTTAGAACTAAAGATGAATGTTTAACATTTGAAACTAATTTTCAAATAAAATAATCTCAATAGAAGTGGCACTTAATTCATCAATCCTAATTATATAAGGCTTTGTTGTAGGGTCTTGATAGTTTAAAGTGAACGGAACAGTGACCATCTTGAACTATTGAAAACTCAGACTATCGAAATTTATCTTGGAAAATTATGAAAAATTAAACTTTATTAAAATTAAGTGTTTACAGAGCGAATTTACTTAAATATTTCTAGTAACAAAAAAGCGAATTTACTTAACAAAAGAGCGAATTTACTTAAATATTTCTAGTAACAAAAAACTAAAATACAAGTGTAAGTTCCACAAATATTGATAGCTTAAAAGGTAGTACCTTGTGCAATATGAAGATATTGCATAATTCATAGACAATTGGTTGTTTCAAAAGATATGGGCAAAGATCTATTATCATTATTTAAAGTTATCATGAATGTTTTAAATGTTATTACTAGAGATGGGCCAACTAGTTAACTGCTTTTGTATTCGGCAATTAGTTGGCAAAAAGCGCTGACTAGTTAGCCATTTTATTTGTTTATATTTCTAAGTTTTAAAATTGGTTAATTGAAATGAAAACATGGCTTTTATTGATCATATTTTTTATATTAAATTCAGCATTAATGCGGAATATAGAGCATTTCTATATTATTCTAAATCCTCAATTTATTTTCATTTTTAAAATAGTCTTTCTTCGTAAGGATTTTCTGTCAAAATAAATGGATTTTTAATTGAATTAGAACCCTAGTTCCATTAAGTTGTATTTTGCTATGCTTAATTTCTTTTTGGAATCATTGTCTTCTCTAACACCTGTCACACTTTAGTAGAATAAATTGTAATACTTACCCAATAAAAGCTTTTATTAAAAAAAAAAACTCATTCCTGTCTTAAATTGTCTTTCAATATATGCAGTGGTTACCCTGATCTCAATGTTTTTTTGGTCTTCTTTTAACCTACTCAGAAATTTGCAGTAGTTTCCTTGAATACCATAATTTCTGCCTCATCGTAATTTTTTTCTCATAGAACCCCTTGGAGCTAAAAGTCCCATGGTTTCTTTGAAAGACAGGCTCACTTTGTCCGCACAAGTTGAAGGAAAGGACCTGAGTCTTGTTTGTGAGGTTCAAAGTTTTCCTCTTGCAACTTTTAGGTAATTTCTGACATATATATTATGTATATCATGTGATACATTTATTTATTTATTTAGCACTACAGCCCTTGTTTGGTTTTGACCTCACTTAAATTAATTTCCATTTTTGTCTATTTTCGATCCTACCTCTTTCACCTATCTCTCATCTTCAGCCACCTTTGTCTTTCATGTTATTCAGCCACCCCAGCCTCTGTCTTCCTTTCAATATATTCCCCTATCCTTTAAAAGGGGAAAAATTACATCTAAAATGTGTATTAAAATAACTATAAAAGTAAAAAAATGAATCGACTGATTAAAAACATTTTTCGAATATTTTGTACCATATATAATGCTCAGTGATTCTATATTTATAATTACAAAAATGTTTCTTCATTATAATTTTTTTTTCATCCTTTTGCTGTATTTTAAACTGATAGACTTCTGAGCGGATTAACTTTACTATAAATTAGGGCCTGATTTTTGCATTACAAGTCCCTTATTCTAGGTTCTTAACTATTTCTTCCCTGCTTCCTCATTAATTTTTACTCAATATGATGAAGCATATCGTTCCATAACATAAAAACAATTAAGAATGTAGTTTTTAAACTTCTTCCCTGCAATGTTTGAATTGCACTGGCTTACTTATCTTAGGCTATTGTGCTAAAGCTCTCAAGGGGGGGTCAACATTCTTTCTTATATTCCATCCAACTTCTAGCAGACTTCGAATTCAAAAAAAATCTCTGAAGAATTCACAAGAGAGATAAATCAGTACAATTGAGAAATAAAGTGAGATCTTTATAAGCTTTGAAAATTAAGGATGGGTCACTGGAATATTAAATATTTTATGTGTGAACTGTCAAAATTATGTATTTGGCTCTTAATAAATTCTTAAAAACTACAGTTGAGGACTCGATGGCTAAGCAGGCTGAAAATTATTTCATAGTGGACTCATAGCATTAATTTCAACCCTCCCAAACTGACTAGAATAGGTTGCTAACCGGTTGGATAACCCGTCCATCCTGCTTTAGTTGGAGTACATAAGGAAGTTAAGCCCCAACAAACAAAACTACAATTTAGTATAATTTAATGCATCATTTTCTGTGAATCTCAATGTATTTAGATTATTAGCAATGTATTAACCCTTTAATGGGCAAGTCGGGAATTTTTGAAATCGTTTCTTCTTTTATTTTCCTTTGAACGGCTATAGCCACGCTAACCCCCACACATTTATCATCAAATTTAAGGTTGAATAAAGAATATTAGACGATAATGAGTAGGATAATGCGTCGGATATTACGTCATTTATTGAGTTAAAGGCATTGAATATATGTATCTTCCAGGATACATTGCCTGTTAAAGGGTTAAGTCAATAACCTTCAATGAATTTCTTTTCAAAAATAGCAGTGGTAACCCTTCCCTACATTTAATAAATATCTCTGTAAATTAATTGTTTAGATTGTTATTGATAAAAAGCAATCTGTCAATCAATTTTTTAAAAACAGATACAGTTGGAAGCAAAGCTCCTAAATTTTCGACAAACTCAAAGTCATCAACGTTTGAGATTATGACTGGAAACACTATACCATTGTTCTGTCAGGCCCAGGGATTTCCCCTACCCTCGTTCAGGTGAGTACAGAATAGGTAAAATGTTGGAAATAACAAGCGATTTTTTTATTATACAGATCCACTGGGATCAAAAGCCCCTACTATCCCTAAGGCACGGGTGAATAATGCGAATGTTGCCAGAGGTGAAAGTTTAAGTGTGCTTTGTGAAGCACAGGGCTTTCCACTTCCATCATTTAGGTAAAATCACTAGAATACTCATTTATTTAGGCTTGCAAAGATTTATCAAAATATGAAATATTGCTTTATATTTTTCCTTTTAAACTGTATGTATTGGAATTGGGTTGCGAAATCCTCAACATTTTGGCTTTTCTTTTAGTAGAGAGAAATAAATTTTGATATAATATATTTATCTTATTTTTCTATACAAAATACAGATCCAGTCGGCAGTAAGGCTCCTAGTTCGACCAATGATAGAATAAACTTGGTCTCTGTCTCCACAAAACAAAGTTATAGCCTTCTTTGTGAAGCTCAAGCTTATCCAGTTCCTTCATTTAGGTAGTTGTTTGCTCTAGCAATTTACATCATCTAATAGAGTCTATCATTTTAAAAATTTCAGAATTTTTGAAATATCTTAAGAAAAATATTAATCAAGTTTGGGCTCCAAGAAATACGGATATGTTGCTAATCCAGCTTAGTTATTAATCAAATTACAACAAAGTGGAGCTATTTCAGTATTTTGTAATATAGTTTAAAATTATTAATTAAGTTGTTTCTAGTTTGATTTTTTTTTCCCCACTTTTACTTCAAACAGATTTTTAAAAACTTTAATAAAATTCTAATGGTTTAGGAAATTTTACAAAATTGTCTACTCTATTGTGGATTATTTTTTTTTCGTAGTGATGACTTTATGGGCAGTGTGTTGATCCAGTCGTTAACCCTCTCTTTACGGAGAGGTTAACACTCTCTTGTTGCTAAGACAAGTTCCTACTATTGAAACTTTGACAAATTAAAGTCTGAAAATATCTTTAAATAGAAAAGCCCTACCAAACTTTTATTATGGTTGTTGCAGATGTGTAAAAGAGTATGGTTGTCAATCATATCTAACTAATAACCTAAAACCCTAAATTTAGATTATTTCTTCTTTTCATGGTCACTATCATCGGTTTCCTTAGAAGCTGCTACCCATTTCATCTCTCAACATTAAGTGACCTCTGGCTGTTAAACCTTTTCTAAATACTTCTATTATGTTAGAGCGTTAAACCTAACACGGAGTGGAACTATTTTATTTGAAAGCAATGAAAACATATAAGTATTAAGGAATATTTTACTCTAATCTTCACTTATAATAAGTTATCAAGTTAGTAAGTGCACATGTAAGTGCATAAAAAACAACTTCACCTCATACAAAAATCTAGCCTGGCTTAAGTATTAAACATTTGGGTCTAATTCACCATTATTAATTTTTAATTTAGTAGAATAAAGAAATATAAAATTATTAAAAGTTTTAGTCATGGCAGGAATTATCTTATTTCTATAAAATATAAACATATTTACATAATAGTCATTTGTTTAGAGAAAAAAGAAAAAGAAAAACAAAAGGAAAATATTTTAGATTAATGAAATAGAATTAATATACAAATTTATATTTGTCAAATTAAAGTTCGTAAAACTAAATTTTATCAGTGATAGAAATTCTATAAATCCACAGATCCGGTGGGATCCAAAGCCCCAACATTGTCCGTAGAAGGAATGAAGTGGAGTGGTCTTGAGCGAAGGTTTGGCCATGACATATCACTTCTTTGCCAATCACAAGCTTATCCTGTTCCAAAATTTAGGTATGGTTTTGACATTTTTGCAAAAAAAAGATCGATATTATAGAATTATTCTTTAATACATTCTTAAATCTTTTAATGAAGAGATACTAATGTTAACTTTTAAAAACAATTATCACCTAAAATTTTAACATTTATTATTTTGCAGTTTACCTGTAGATTAACCATACCACTCACTATCAAAATAAGAGCTATTAGCTAGGACAATATTTTCACTTCTGATAGATAGATAGATAGAATTGCTGATAGATAAGTTGCTAAATTTGGATGGTACTTAAACATGCATATCCAATATAGCTCTCTTCATTTAAATCCTCCTCATTAATAAAGTGAAGGCATGAAAAATTCCTTTTTTTATTTTTTAAGTATATTTTCAAGTCTAAATCAATACAATATGGGGTACATTACAACAAATTACATTATAATCAAAATAATATATAAATATAATGGAACAAAAAAAATATTTATTAATGATAATATCTTTTATTTTAACTAGTAAAATTCATGTCTACAATCAATGAAATTAATAACTAAAATTTTATTGATTTATACTTTTCTATCAAAGTTTGTATGCACATTAGTTTGAAGCTATATTTTTTTTAATTTTTTTTTTATTTATCTTTAGCGCTATAAAAATATTTAAATAATTTGTTTAAAGATCATATACTTTTATATAATTATGATTTTCATTATACAGATTGTTCACAATAATTAAATTATCTGCTGGCCTATTAGTAATTTAACACTGATTATAAAATAATTTATGAATAACAAATAATAATACTGCCTCTAAACACCATCTTTTCTTTTTTTTAGTTTTAGACAAATGACTATATATGATGAAATAAACATAATCTGTTCCAACATACTGCCTTCTCCCAACATTATTAATGAAGTATATTGTTTTACTGTGTCTTTCCAAATTATTAATTTAAACTATTCCATAGACCCAATTGGTGCTAAAGCTCCAACGCTTTCATCGGATCACAAATCAATGACTATTGAAAGAAGGACAGGTCAAAATTTCGGTTTGCTTTGTCAGGCTCAGTCATTCCCTGTTCCTAAGTTCAGGTGTGAACATATTTTAGAAAATTAATATTTGTTTATGTATTTAAAATATATTTTTATTTTTTTAAAGTATAATTTAAATATGATTAAAATTATAAATTTGAAGTATTTGGCTCAATTATTAGGAGTATTAATATATTTTCATTACCAAAGAAAGCTTGAGGGGTATCTTAAACCATCATGAACCAGAGGTAAGTACTTAGGTTAATATTTAGCTTTGGTACAGACCCGATTGGTGCTAAAGCACCTACACTGAATTGGAACCTCAAGTCAATGACAATTGAACACAACTCTGGCGACGGATTAGCACTTCTTTGTCAGGCACAGTCGTATCCTATTCCTATATACAGGTAACAATTTACTCTCTTGCTACACTAAATCTTAAGGCTATTGTTAAACTATAAGTTTTCTCCTGCTGTTAATTTAACCTCGGTCTGAATTAAATCCTAAAAAAAAAAATTATTGATAAAGTCTTTAACAAACTTGATGATAATCAAAGAGATGCATGGGTCTTTTGTAGATCCAGCAGGGACAAAGGCACCTACATTTTCCTCGGAAGATCTTAGTAGAACTATTTCCCGTCGAACTGGTCATGCATTCTCACTGCTTTGCCTTGCCCAGGGATACCCTGTTCCAGCTACTAGGTATGTCATAGGCAAATTGCTCATTTCATTTGTGCTGTAGATCCTATAGGTACGAAGGTCCCTACATTGGGTAAAGAAGAAGTTGTTCGGGTGCCAACTAGACCATCTGGAGCAGATGTTGTGCTTCTCTGTCAAACTCAGGCTTTTCCAGTCCCGTCCTACAGGTAAGAATTTACTTCATTCCTGTTAGGGCTCCGCTTATACTTACTGGTTTAAGATAATTAGTTCCCCCAGGATTTTTTTCATCATAACTGTTGGTGGAAAGTCCTTTCCTGAACTATTTATAACCAGAATTAAAATGCTCTCATAGAACATAGTGAGCATAATTGGTGAAGGTTTCTGTTGGTCTCTACCAATTATATTTTGTTCGTATGTGTTTGATTGTGTTATTTTTCTAAGTTAAACTCCTATTAAGGAGATTTTGACATTGTTACCATCTTGTTGGAGTTGATTTATTTTAATTATCAATTCATAATATAATATAGCTCCTTGACTCTCACAGACTTCCCGTTTTTGATGAATCGCTGGAAAATGGCTGCATTAATTATGATTTCTTAGTTTGATTCTTTGATGCAATCATTAAATTATGATTAATAATTGTTGTGAATAGTAGGTTTTTTTAGTGAAATGTTTTCTATTATTTTGAATTGGTATTATCTGCAGGCAATACATTAAAAAACACTATTTAGATAGGTAGTATTGTCTCTCTACAATATTTTAAACGCTTAAATGAATGTGATTTAGAATTTCTTCTATTTTCATTATCCTGAAATACCCAAACTTGGAAGTTCATCAAACGATTAAATGGATTGAGGTATTTTAATTTTCCTTAGAACCTGTCAGTGCCAAAGTTCCGGCTGTCGGAAAAGACGAGAAGACTAAAGTATTATCAAGATATTCCAAAGAAGGAATGGCTTTGTTTTGTCAAGCGCAAGCTTTTCCTGTCCCCAGTTACAGGTAAGATTTTAAGATGTTGGGAGTAAATTATCCCAATGTTCGACTTAAATGTGCAGATTTTGTGGTTTTAATAACAGAAAAATTATTGAATCGTTTACATTTGTTCATTGATCGGTTTTAAGATGTCATATGTTGTTTCTTTATCCTTGCTAAGAAACATATTGAAAATTAACGAAATACTTTTTTTTAATCTTGACGCTCTCTATGATTCCTATTCCAATCTTCTGTAACTTTTTTATCATGTTATTCAACTTGGAATTAATAAATGAATTTCGACTTTTGAGATATTTAATTTGTTAAAAAACTTTCAAGTGTTAAATATTCATCTTCAGTTCTAAAAACAAACAAGCATTCAAAATATTTGTAATATGAAATACTATAGATGTAATCAAGATTATATTTATTATATGCAAATATATATAATAATGACAAGGAATTTAATCCACAAATGCAAAAGGTACCACAGTTTCAGAGAGAAGGGTGTTCTTACCTGTTACAGTACTGTGTACGGACTAAAAAATATTTTTATCGAAGGAAGAGGGTTAGGTACTTACAAATAAATGGAAATTCCTAAATGGTTTCCCCATAAGGTCCCATAAATGGTTATTCTGTTCTGATTGAAAATAAGTTTAAAAGTGGACTCTTAGAAACAGCTGATCATTTAAAACAAAATTTTGTTGGTAAAAACGGTTTTATATTTTTCCATTGATTCTTAATTACACTCGAGTGCAAAAGTGCAAACCTTGAATTTCATTAAAAAAATATTAACTAACGGAATAAGGTTGTCATTGAACCAGCACACATATAGGCCGGGGCATAAATGATAACATTACAATAATCCTTTGCAGTAATACTCTCTAGGAAAAACAAATAAGGGCCCAAGTTTACAGATAAACATATTCCCAGTCTTCAGTTCTCTAGAAGAGTGCAATGAACACGTGTGTAGTTTTTCTATTTTTTTTTTAATTTTCTTTGTCCCACATTAATCCAATTCTACCTATTATGGTGATGGATGCCACGGTAGTCACTCAGATCTTAGCATTAATTGAGGACTGAAGATGTCAGCGATACGCGGCCAGCACTCTTGAGGTACCAGAAACGTAGGTACCGAGAGACGAGCAGCTTCTTGAGGAGGTCGGGATCAGGTCGGTCAACAGTAACAAACCAAACTGACAATCAATTTATTAAAATGGAGACTCTAAGGAACCGCTTCCAGGCATCTGTAATGACTTGCCACCGGCTTCATGTTGCTCAAGGTGTGGATGTCTCCAGAGACATCCTTGAAGAGTATGTAGTCCCTTTTGCGCCGTTTATTGGCCCCAATTTAATATTTATGCATGATAATGCACGGCCACACGTCGCCAATGTTGTTAGACTTCCTTGATGAGGTTGGTATCCGAACCTTGGATTGGCCAGCTCGCAGCCTGGATCTCAATCCTATAGAGCATCTGTGGAACCATTTTAAGAAGGCCATCCGACAGCAACATAACCTTCCAGGAGCTGAGAACTGCCGTAGAAAAACAACGGGAGCAGATTTCTCAAGATCGAGTGGCCAATCATATAAGGAGCATGCCTGCAAGGATGCAGGCTGTTATTCAAGCAAGAGGAGGAAATACTCGATATTAAAAAGTTTTTTGCATATTGTAAACAAAGTTTAGAGGTTTTATTTTTTTTGCTTTAAATTGCATGTTTTATTACTTCTCCTTTCGTGTCATATAAGCAGAATATATTCACTACATATATAAAAAAATTGGCAAATTTTATTAAGAGAATATACGATGTTAATATGAATATGAAGTATGAAAGAGAATATACGAACATTCAAGGTTTTTTTGCACCTGAGTGTATTTAATTTTTTTCTATTTTCTGCATTATGTTCTCTATATCATCATGCAATGGTCTTTGTTTTTTTTTTGTATTCTAATTTAATATCAAATTTATCAACGCATGAAACTGAAGCTCTCTTTCTCTTATAACTGACGTGTACATTTGGATTATATTATGTTTAGAATTATCCAGTGATTGGATTTTTAAAATAGCTCTTACAGCTAATAAATTGATTTCAAAAAATGGGTTTATTGACAGAACCGATGGGGATGAAAGTGCCTCATGTGAGCGAAGATGATAGGCTTCGAGGGGCTAGAAAATCCATTCACAGTGCCGCTACATTACTTTGCCCAGCTCAGGCCTTCCCGCTCCCTTCTTATAGGTACGTGCTGAATATTAAATGTACATTCATTTTAATGATTCTAAGAAAAATGTTAAAAAAAAAAAAAAAGTGTTCATTTGTTTATGAATGACATAGCATCTCTATTTCAATCGGTATTAGGTTTTTGATGTGGGATTTGTTGTCTGTTGTTTATATTTCTTAATTCTGATTGTGTCTGGATTGGTAACATTTTCATCTGTGGGTTATTGACTTCAGTTCGAGAGATTAGAAGCTTTGCGCTCGATCCTTCCAATAATGGGTTAATAATTTTTTTTTTTACTGCAGAAATACAGCATTATAGGTTTTATAGTTAATATTTTAATAATAAAAGAAAGCCTTCCAAAATGCCTATTTTATATCTCTCAACCCAGTGAGTAAGTGGTAGATAGTGAGTATGTCAAATTTTGGCCAAAATTAGCTGACTTATAAGAATTGTGGAGGTTTTTCTCATGATGAAAAAGTGTTTAATTAAGATATTCATATTAAAGCATAGTTATTTAAAATAAACATAACTTTTTTTATGAATAAATGAGGGAGGAGTCCCCCAGAATCCGATTGCGTGTTATTAAAAAAAACCAAAATTAAATCATTTTGGTCAAAATTCAACTTAACCACTTATTCACTCGGATCAAAGATGTAATGTAGGCTTTCCTGCTCTGTTTGTTTTGTTTTTTTATTAAAAATAAATTTAATTCTGGGTTATGTAGTTTCAGTGGGGCAATCATGTTTTTATGAGCAACTAGTGAAAATTGTCGAAACTGAAACCCTAGAATTAGATGATCAAATAAATTTTAACGTAATTGAAAATATAAAAATAACTAACATAATGAAATAAACCAGAAAAAAACATACAAACTGAAATCATGTTTTATCCTCAACTATAATCCATAAATGAGAATATTTAGTATTTCCACTTAGAGTTAATTCAGACATTCAGGATAGAATATAACTGAATATCCCTATATCTAGACTACATTTCACCTTTCTTCAGTGGAAAATATTTAATAAAAATTTTACCAAGATACACTATTGATCTATTCTGCTACAGAATATGGATAATCGTATCTGCAAGATTTCCCCTGGTTTATTTTTTTTTTAATCATAGTTTAAAGTTAGATCACATTACCATTATTAAATCTTTAAGAGTTGTTTTTTAAATACAATTTTACTAACAACCGATCAATAAAATATATTCATGATTGATTATACATAATTTTATAGTCTTGTGTTTTGATCAAATATGTAACTTACGTGTTTGTTCATTTACATTTAATGGTTCAAAACATGTTTTTAAAACAAAGAGCTCAAAAATCAATGAACTTTTCATTTAATGATTAGGTTAGGTTTTATTTTTTTTATTTTGAGTTCAGGATATTTATTTTAAAATAACTCATTTGAAGCTTGTGTATTTTTACTAGTAGAAAAAAAAATTATGTCATAAAATAGATTCATTTATAAAATTTGCAGAAGCAATGGGGAGCAAGGCACCCCATGTTGGAGATGAAAATAAGCTTCGGATGGTTAGGAAACCCATTCTCAATTCTGTAACGATACTTTGCCCAGCACAGGCCTATCCTGTTCCTAGCTTTAGGTACGTCAACATTTTAGTGTCATTAAATATTCCATTTAAATAATGTAAACTTTGGCACTGTTCTTAACATCATGTTTGGCAAGAGTTCTAGATTGTTTAATTTTAATTATAAAAGATTTGTCTTGCTTTTATATTATTTATAGCTTTGCAAATATTTAAGAAATTAGGCTTACTGAAATCAAATTTTTTAGGAAAAAATTTATAATAGTTAATTCATTTCATAATATCTTGGAGCAAATGCAAGAATTTGCTCAAAGATACATCTCATTTTCTTCCAGTCTTCATTTCTAAATTAAGTCTATTTGTGGCTAGTTCTAATTATTTTACAATGTGCCAAGTTCACCTTTGGGTCAGATTTTATCATTATGTGTTCATTCTTCATTAGTTCTCTGATTTATTTTGTAAAAACTCTTGAATAATCTTTTTACAAGATTTTTCAGAAATCACTACTTGGATATTATTTCTGAAGTAAAATTAAAATTAAAATTTGAATGGTAAAATTTTAAACTTATTAAAATACAGAGCCAAAAGTATGCGTCCATTTGAAATTATTTTAGTAATTTATATATAATTTATAAATAGAGTCCCATTTATCCGGACTGGGTGGGACCAGATCCTATCTGAATCACTGTTTGTCCCAGATTAAACAGAATTTGCTATAAAATGCTCATAATAAATATTTTAGCAATTTATTTCTTTGTCAATAACATTGTTCCTATAGCTTAATTTCAGTATTATATCTTTCATCCCAGTAAATAAGTAATCAAGTTAAATTTTGATCAAAATGAGTCAAGTGACAAAAAAGAAACATGGAGGAGGTGTTTTCTTCATTGTGAATAAGTGTTTAAGTAAGATTTTCATTTTAAATAACTATTTTTTAAAATGATCATCATAATTGAGCACTTGTTCACCATGAAGAAAACACCTCCATATTTCTTTTTAGTCACTGAACTCATTTTGGTCAAAATATGACAACCGCTTATTCACTGGGATGACAGATATAATGTTACCAAGATCTAAGTTTTTTATCTATATTTTGAGATATGAATAAAAAATAAAAACAAAAATTGTGATTACTCATTTTTTTATTATTGTGTATTATACCTATTCTAAAAAAGAAACCATACTAAGTTGATTTAAAGTAAAAAATTAAGAATTTTAAAGGTTTCAAATTCTGAACAAGATTTTAAATAAAACATACACTGCAAAATGAAAACAATAATATAATTAAAATCACTCATAAAAGTCCTTAGTATATTTTGCTTTGAAGAATATCAACATCTTTTCTGTACGATCTCAAAGTTTAAATGTAGACTTATAAAATAATAATTACAATTTAATTACTAATTTTCACTTTTATGCAGTTTTGTGTTATTCAGTCTTATAGATGCCCGTGTTAGCCAGTTAGTTATTAACAGGTGTTTAAGGGATTAAAGCTTTTATAGAATTGTCTGATAGTAAAAAAAAATTAATAATATTGATATAATATGTATCTTTTGTCTTTGCTATTATTTCTTAAATAATAGCACTTATAACATTAATCGCTGCAAGTTATGATCCCTTTTGTCCATTTATGCAGATCCTGTTGGGGCTAAATCTCCTACTGTCGGTGTCAAAGGAAGCTTTCTCTTTTATAATTATGGTGAAGATTATAGTATGCTATGTCAAGCGCAGGGTTTTCCACTTCCAACATTTAAGTACGTGAGTGCTTGATATTTATTTCATTTCGCTTTGAAGTCATTTCATATAGATTCAACATGTTTTTTATTTTTCCCTTAAAGCAGCATCTTTAGACAGTCCATTTGTTTATTAAAACTTGTTTTGTATTATTGGTTTACTTATAATTTAAAATTGTAAAAGTTTATCTAGAGTTGTTTTGATCATTTTAATTTTAATTGGTTTTTACGTCTGCGTTGACACTAAATGAACAAATAAGAATTAGCCTTCATTTCATATTCTAATGAGGCTCTCTTAATTCTTTTGTTTGTCAGAATATATAGGTTAGTTTGGAAGGAAGATTAGACACTTCTTGGGGTAGACTCATCTATATAAAGATTATCTCATATCAGTCATACGATCAAATAGATATCATCTATTAGTTTATGTTTTCTTAGCCATCAATGTGCTATTGTGCAACTAATTATATTGTTGTTTTTTTTACAATAAATAATTTAAAATAAAATACAGTAATGAGTTTAAAAATAAATCAATAAAAATCACTATACTATTTTTCAGATGAAATAATAAATAAAAATTTCTTATAATGAATGGATATCTTAAAAATAAATATTGTAATATTTTAAATAATATGTATAATACAAAATAACATGGTAGAGCATATAAAAAACTATTAGTATTTTTAAACTGTTACGTAGGTGTATGAAATACCTGAGGGATGTTTTTGATCTAATTACGTATTTAGATTATAAATTAAAAAAAAAAAAAAAATCTATTTGAAGTAGAGGAAGGTGCTGTACCTGTGGACAATTTTCACTTATAAATTTTTCTAATTTTCGGTGTTTTATTTATCTGAGTGGTTATTGTACCATTAGATAAGAAATTTAAGGGGCTATCGAACCCTGGTGTATTTATTTTAAGTAAGTAAAAAATAAAAGTACTTTTATTTTTACGGAAAATATTGTTTTGTAACTTACTGATTAGTGTCCATAGGTACCTTCCCCCTTTGTACCTGTGGACACTAGAGGTTGTACCTATGGACATTCATTTCTTCATAGGTTTATAGGGATAATTGAAATGATATTTAGAGAAACACATCAGCAATAATTTTTTATTAAATGTACTAAACAAAATAGAATATTTAAATAAGAAAAGTCGACTTGATACTATTGAACCAGAAAGGTGGAAACAATAAATTTAGCATATGAAAGTAAATAGAAACTTAACTTATTTTGAAACCTTTTAACAATAAATGAATCTTTTATGTCACTATAATTATTATTAACGAGTGTCACAGACTTTTTTTATGGAAAAAATCGAATCATTAGAGATCGTATACATAAAAAGATGTACGAAAATGTAATTGTTTACATAATCTCCCAGTGCCAGTTCTAAAAGATGAGGGTGGTAATTTTCTTTTGATATCTCTTATTTCAATTTCATAATCAGTAGCAATGTCCGGAAGAACAAATTTTGGGGTTCTATCATTTGATGAAATTTTCTTCAAGTAGCAAATGTTGAACGTGAACGAGTCTACTTTTTATTTGATCAAAGGTATAAAATGCTCTACAATCTAAAACATAGCAACATATATTTCTTCATCATCAATTTCTTTACCTTGTTCATAATCATTCATCAATTCATCCAAAAAATTACAATCTTCGCTTGATGGATCAGCCAAAATCACATTTGTGAAATCACCTAGTGAAATCTTCACTAGTTGAATAGTATGTTATAAATAGTGAGTGACGAGTTGTCTCCTCTTAAAAAAAAAAAAAGGTTATACGAATAGTAGGTATCTAAATTTAGGCATTTTATATCACACGGAATGCCTACAAACTTTTCCCAAATATTTATATTTTAAATAATGAATTAATAAACAAAGAGAAAAATGTGTTGTACCTGTGGACACTTCAACCATCTGTCCACAGGTACAACTGAATGCCATGTTGTGCGGAAAGCTTTGTTTTACAAAACCCGTAAATTATAACTGATATGAAAATATATGAAGTTATGATATATTTATCGGACAACCCAATGATATATTACTGCCTAGAAAATTTCTAAGGGGTCTTAAAAAATTTAAAATCACTGGTTGGATTGGTCGGGATTTGGAAGAAAAAAAATTAAAAATAATAATTTCTTTGAAACTGTTGATCTAACAATCTTGAAAACACGTGCAACTGCAGGGAGATGCTTGCAGCACTACCAATCTAACAATTTCAATTTCCCTCCTCCCACTCTCTCTATATTAAAATTGTCCACTGGTACAACTGTGCTTTAGGTACAGCACCTTCCTCTGTATATTTATCCAAATAAACAAAATAAACATGTAACTGTTTTGATCTGTTATGAACCTTTGGTTAGCCCTTATCATTACAATACATATATCTTCAAAATAAATGGATTGAATGAAAAATATTTGATCTTTACTCTTTTGAGAATTTTAAATATTCAGTATTTTTCTACTACATAAAAAATAAGTACTTTTTAAAAAGTAAATGCACTAATTTTCATATAATTGTCAGCGTTCTTTCAACTCCCAGAATGTAAGACTTTTTTTTAGTTTAAATAGAAAAAAATATTGGACTTGTAAATTTGTTTATGTATCTCTGGTAAATTTATTAAACTATTTTCTTTTTTACCATGTACATAATACTTTCATGACATATATTAATCTTATACGGCTCCTTTTCTTTCTGTATTCTCGATAATTTTTAAGTTAGAAAAACTACTTTTCCATCTATATTTTATATGATTTATAACGTTTAAACAAACTTTTCGTTTATATTTGTTTATAAAACCGAACCATTGAGTAAAAAAAAATCCTGAACTGAATTAAATTACATAACACACATTACTGATTAATCCATACATAACACTCATTAATTATTAATCCACTCATAAGGAATATCTCCTAGGTTGTCTTGAAAAATAATTCATCTTATTAACTTCTTATTACTGTTACAAAGAGTTTTTAACTTTAAATTCTGCTATATAAATTTATATTTGACCAGAAATTTTAACTTCTTAAGAAAACAATAGATCTTACTTAATGAGGCATGATAGGCTTTTTTTAAGACATATTCATCAATTTTGTTAGATCCAGTTGGAGTGAAGCCACCAACATTTTCTAACGATGATAAGGTGAATTCGTTCGATAGAATTTTTGGATCTGATATTTCACTTATATGCCAGGCCCAGGGCTATCCTTCTCCGACATTCAGGTAAGAAAAATTAGACCTGTGATGATCTCATATAATTTTAAAGTCATCTAGGTTGTGCTCGTAAGATTTACTTCGACCATTGTTAATTCCTGCTCTGTTAATATTGGAATTGTGTTCAATGGCTTCCCATTTTAGCCTGTAGGGCTTGATTTAATAAAATTAGTTTTCATATAAATAGTTTTGTTTGTCCTCATGCGTGGGATGTATGGTCTCTTGTTTTTATAGAACCAGTTGGAGCTAAAGCACCTACTTTTCCCACTGAAACTAAAATATCATCGTTCATTCGTAACTCTGGCTCTACTTTTGATCTTCTTTGTCTGGCCCAAGGGTATCCATTACCTTCAACAAGGTAACAAAAAAGTTCTGTTTTCCATACTTGTATCTTAAAACAATAATATTTCCTAATGCTGTTTACAAGTTTTATATTTATAGGCTTCTATTTCCTTCATTGTTATTTATAGTATTAACGTAAACAAAACTTGAATAAAAAAAATTGCAGCATATCTTGCAATACTCTTTCTTCCCTTCTCTTTCTTAAGAATATAACTTTCAGAGCCTACGAGTAATGTTATGCCTAAAGTACAAGGAAAAAGAAATTTAGGAGAAATTGTAATGTACCCTGAGAGCTCTTCTATTTATCTGCTATGTTCAGTTTCGGGATATCCAGTTCCTCTGTATAGGTGAGTTTTTCTTTTATAGTCCATTGTGCGCTGTCTTGAGTAAATATTTATAGAATACTCCATAACTCTTTTCGAACGCCTAGCCTGCAAAAGGTATGTAAAAATGAAATCTTATAACATGAGACCTTCAACACTCAATATTCACACTAATAATTTCAGGTAGGCTCAGGCTTTTTTAGGTTTATGTTCTGACATTCTCGACATCTTGTGATGATCGAAGATTTAAAGGTAACAAGCTTGTGCTTGACTGAAAACTTGGAAATAAAGTAAAGGTTTCCATAGCATATCTTTAAACAAAGATGATTTTTATTTATTACTTCATGTTTTAAGTCATGACAATTATATAATTTTGTTTGATATTAAGTTCAAGCATTTTACCGCTGTTTTTCAAAATCAAAAATCTGCCAAAATGTGTAATCATAAAGTAACCTGAAATTATTCAAAGTACCCATTTTTTTAATTTCTTTATATTTTTATTTTATATATTATTTGTTGATTTTTTTTTTTTTTTTTTTTTTTTTTTTTTTTTTTTTTTTTTTTTTTTTTGTTATTGAGTATTGATTTAACGAAATGATAATAATGATTACATTGTTGGTATTGATGATTATTTTACTTTTTATCCTTATTCACGATGATTTCATATTTATTATTGTTATTAAGAATTGTATTTAATCAATTGGTTTTTAAAAAAATCTAATTTTCTTCATTGAATGAATTGGTTTTCCATTCAGGACTAAACCTCCTTAATATTCCTCATCCTATGTCTTCTTTCCTAGTACACTTTCCTTTTTCTTTTCAGTGAAATCTTGATCTGTTTCTTTCATCTATTTTTTTACAGGGCATAATCTACACAATGATATCTCATGCAAACAGCTGACGATATAGAGTTTATATTCTTATCCTATCCTATATTTCATTCCTGATTTTATTTGTCTTTTTATTTCTTGCATAGAACTTTCATTTCCTCTTATTTATGTAATTGTCTTTATATTCTTATTCATTTTCACTACCTCATTTGACTATTCATTTGACATACTGGTAAACCTTCTTATTTTTTTAGTAGGCTTTTGATTTTTATAATATTCTTGAGAACATTACAACATAACCTGCTACCTCAGCGCTCCATACTTCATCTTTACTTTTTTTTCTTTAGTTAATAATGTCTCTGGTTCATAAATATGGAATCTCGTGTAAATGGTCTTCACCTTTTAAATTTCCTTCCTTGAAGTCATCGTCACACTCACATTTCCTTTTCTTAAGGTCATCCTTAACTTGATTTCTCCTTTCTTTACTTATTACCAGACTTTTCCTTCTAATCCATACCTGAAATGTTCCTAGAAGAAAATATTCAGTTCTTTATATTATAATATTTTTACTTCAAATCCTTTGATTATTTTAATGTACTTTATATATTTTTTAAAATAATTTATGAAGTAAAGAAGAATTTGAGATAACTATGACTTGTAAAGTACTAATTATTGCCACCCCCTATTTTTTTTATTTATTTTTTAAAATTTTTAATGCCTCAAAAGATTGAATAACAAAAAATTACAATACAAATCCTTTTTATATATTTGTAACAAGATATATAGCATTAACAATCACAATTTTTAATTTTTTTTTATTTAGTTACACAGTTAACATAATATCACCAATAGTCGGAACTGTTTAAATTCATAACATTTATAAATCAAATAGAACATTATTTTAAAAAATTTACACTAAGTTTCATTTTTAAATTTCAATTTCAGCCAATATTTGATCATTGTCATAAATTACATCTAATAGTGTTTCACCATTTTTATGTGTGTAAGAATTCTATGATTATGCAGTTTCAATATCACTTTGAGTACTTGCTCAATTGTAATATGTTTATAGCAAATCAAGATTAGTTTGATTTTTTTTTTTTTTTTTTTTTAGTAGTATTTGAATACTAATACATCATATTCATCACTTTTCTCTTGTCATTTTCATATAGTTTTTTTTACTAGTCCTCACTTCCTTGATTAAAATTTGTTAATTATAATTAAACAAAATCTTTATAAATTATTTCCTATTTCAGTTTTGTCATTTCTTTTCAGGTGGTACAAATTCGTCGAAGGCACTTCCAAAAAGCAGGCTGTTGTAATGAATGACCGAGTGAAGCAGGTTTCTGGAACACTTATCATCCGTGAAGCAAAAGTAGAAGATTCAGGAAAATATCTTTGTGTTGTTAACAATTCCGTTGGTGGTGAAAGCGTTGAAACAGTTCTCACAGTTACTGGTATGTGATAATTTGTCTATTTATACTAAAATTTATTGCTATTATCTGTACTTTATATTATCTATCTAATATAAAATTTTATTATTATACATTTTCATCCATGTTTTTGTAATTAATTGATTTAAATAAAAAAATTTTTTTTATCATTATGTAAGTTTCTAAATTATTTGATAATGTAAACTTATTAAACCATTACTATTACTAATAATAACTAATAACTATTACTACTATTAAACTTCTATTTTATTCTTTCTCCTTGAAAATCTGTATCTATTAAATTTATCCTAAAGGAATTTTAATTTGTATAATAAATAAAGTGTTGACAAAAATCTTGATTAATTTTTAAGTTAAAATTTTGTTCTTAAATTTTAATAAATTGTAATTGCATCATAAAAAAAAAAAAAAAGTTAAACATTCATAGAAAGTAACATTATTTCATTCTTTTTCAGCTCCTCTTAGTGCCAGTATTGAGCCTTCTGTTCAAACAGTTGATTTTGGACGCCCTGCGACTATGTCTTGCAATTTTGAGGGAAATCCTGTAAAAACACTCTCATGGCTTAAGGACGGAAAAGTACTGCCAAACAAAGAAACCATGTTGAAAATTGAATCCGTGAGGAAGGAAGACAGGGGAATGTACCAATGTTTTGTGAGGAATGAACAAGAAAGTGCACAAGCTAGCGCAGAACTTAAATTGGGAAGCCGCTGTAAGAAAAAAAAAATTATTAAAATTTTGAATGAATATTTTAAATCAGTTGAATAAATAACTAAATAAGTCAAGATCATCAATCTTATATTAATTAGTATTTTTCAATTTTTTTTTTTTTAATTGAACCATTTTATTTTCATATTATTATGAATTTGTCTATCTCTATTACTGGATACTATGTATTATTGATATTTATATTTAGAAGTTCAAGTTTTCAAATTTTTTCACCACTTTTCTGTTGAGTCCTGTCAACAATTTTTTTAAAAACTGAATTGATATTCTTAAAATAATAGCACTGATATTGAGAGTTACATTGAGAAACATGGTTTCATGTCATTTTTCCAATCTAAGTTATCAGAACTTAAATTTTATAATGATACTAAATAATTATTGTGTAACATCTACACACTGTCAAATGAGGATCAATTATCTAACTTTAATTTCAGTTACATAAAATGTAAAAAAATTGGGATGTTCTTTGTAATATGATTTTGAATTAATAACTTTGTTAATAGGAAATTTATTATTTCAGTCGAACCACCATTGATTAAGGATTACTTCAACAATGAGACCTTACAACCTGGTGCTTACCTTAAACTCAAGTGTGTTGCCAAAGGAAACCCAACTCCTGAAATAACCTGGTATTTGGATGGAAAGAAGCTAATTAAATCAGATAGGTAAGCATATTAAATATTGCTTACATATAATATACATTATAAGATGAAATACACAAATAAATACTTACCTGCATTGTAGGGTTACTATTAGAGAGAAAAAATTATATAAAAGGTGTGATAAAAGATTATAATGACAAAATCTTTGAAAACATTTATTTATTTTTTATTTTTAAAAATTGTTCTTAATTATGAATTCCATTTGATTTTTCTTCAGCAATTTATTGAAAAAATTACCTTGTTTGCCAAAATGGATTTGTAGAATTAACTTTCTCTTTCTTTTGTTTATTAAACTATTATATTCCTTAATCAATGTACATAAAGGAGGGAACTTAGCATAAAAAAAAATAAATAAAATAAAATATGTTAACATTTTACTTTTTTAATTATACTTAATACAACCATAACTGGAGAGAAATATAGTCTAGAGGGAGAATTTATGGTTTTCTATGCTCAATGAATCCAGTTCTTCTAACATAAAATTATCAGTTATAGTTAAATGTGTATTATTATATAGTGTGTTAGTTCAGCGTAATAAAGAACACCATTAATGATGAATATAGGGTTTATTAATATGTTCATTTAATTTGAGTTAGTTATCCTTGTCAGATTTTATCACCGGGAGAAGATGACGCCCGACTGTTTGTATAGACAACCCTGCTTGCTGTTTAGTGTCTTATAATGATGTTTCCAAGTTTTTACTGCAAAATTTAATTTAATTTGATCTATTTATCCATCAAATTATTTGAACACAAATTAAAGAGTTGTGAGCACAGTGTTAATATTGATATCTCACAAGAATGTAGGAGTCAAGAATCAGTCAGCTCTACCACCTAGAACCATGGTAGACTGTTGCAGGACCATCAGTTTCTTTTACTATACAATTCTTCAGTTTACTATTATTGGCTCAACATCCTGATGTAATCCAACTAGTGCAAGAAGGTTATTGATTCAAAACTGATTCATTTTGTGAGTCTGCCTCGAAATGAATTTCAAGGCAGACTCACAAAATGAATCACACCTGATTCAACAAGTTTACGAGAATGCTACAATGCTTGATACTTAAACTCTTTTGACCATTATGACCTCTTATTGTCATTAAAAAAAAATTTTAGATCATAATATATCTATTGTGAAAACTATAAAAAATAAATAAATACTAATATTTAAATAAAACAAATAATAATGTAAGTAAACCATCCCTTATAAGTTATATTTTTACAAAATTTAATTATTTATTTCACAAAGTAAATGTATAAAATAAAATAAACAATGGTCTATTTTTGAAGTCTACTAGCTGACTATATTATATAAATGTTTGTTTTGGAAGTTAATTTAAATAAAGCCAAAATTAAGATGAATCTTTTTTTTAATTTAATATTTTCTTCCATTGTTTTAGAATACTTTGTATTTATTTGTAAAATTTATATTCTTTCTATTACTTAATTTCTAAATAACTTTACAGGCAACAAATTGGACAGTACACTTCTTTGGCAGGAGATGTGATTTCTCATCTTAATATTTCATCGGTTCAATCTAATGACGGAGGCCTGTACAAATGTGTGGCATCATCAAAAGTTGGAGTCACTGAACACGCCGAAAGGATTAATATTTATGGACAACCATTCGTTCGACCAATGGAGAAGAAAGCTATCGTTGCCGGAGAGACCCTGGTTGTCACCTGCCCCTATGCTGGATACCCCATTGATTCAATTATTTGGGAAAGAGGTATTAATTAATTTATGATGATCTAGTTTTAAGTCATAGCTATGATAATCAACTTACCTAGAATATTAGGTTCTGTTGGTGTAAAACAAAATTGTTAAATTTCAATAATGAAATTTTGCAACTTATTGAGATATCACACATGTATTTTAAAAGTAGCACAACTCAAAAATCTGTATTTTTGAGTTATCATTATGGCCAAGTTCAGTAGTCTATATGAAATTTCAACAATTTATTGATTTAACTTCAAATCCTACCTGATTCATCTCATTTGCGTTTGGGATTAAAAGATTATTCAGCAACACTTCCAGTTCATACAAGACTGTGTTATTTTAAATTTTTTTAATGCAGATTTTTTAGTTGTTTCATTTTTGAAATATATGTGTGATATAGCCTCAGTTTCAACTACTCTCATTTATAAATTGAAAAATTGAATAACTTTTAACTGGTATGTTACTACAATTTTTACTGGTGATAAACTCAAAAAAGTTTTAATTTTACAAATTATACATTACAGATGGACGAGCTCTGCCTATCAACAGGAAGCAGAAAGTTTTCCCTAATGGAACTTTAATAATCGAAAATTTGGAAAGACTGTCAGACCAAGCTACATACAATTGCGTTGTCAAAAATTCTCAGGGATACACTTCTCGTGGATCACTCGATGTCCAAGTTATGGGTGAGTTGTCCTTTATTTTAATATCTTAGAGATTGTGTTTAAGTTTTTTATTAGTCAATATTTCATGTCGAGAAGTTGATTATAACAGTAAAAAATTATATATTTTTAGGATTGTAAATACTATTCTATTTGAATTATTTTCTTTGTAATATTCACAAAATATGGGGTCTGTACAGCCATTATACTTTATTCATATATTCTATTATATTCATATTTTTATTAGCTATAAAAAACTCTGGCTAAATATTTATAAAATATATTTCTTGTGTCTCAGCTGATTTTCATTATTGTAAGATGTGAATTAAATACATCAAGTCAAATACAATTTTAAAAAATACAATGCTCAGATTAATGGGAAACTCTACTCTAGTACTTTAAAGCTTTATTATGGAATAATATTTAAAGAAGGAAGAGACTGGTCATTAATATACTGAAACTGCAGGGGTATCGCAAGGAGATCTGAAAAGGAAAGGTGGTGAAATTCTATCTCGCTATGAAGCTTATAAAAAAAAACACTACTCTACATATTGATATAATATTTGAAAAACAGTTAGTATTAGTTTGAAGTGTATGGCTGTATAAGACCCAGTGATGGTAATTTAAAAAAAACTACAGAACCTTAAAAAAAGTTTATGTTTAACAAAAATCATTTTTTTTTTTTTTTTTTTTTTTTTTTTTTATTGATTTAATTTATCTTGTCTTTAATATAAGTGAATACTTTATTATTTGTTTGAAGAAGTTTTAGTAAAATTGATGATTAGTCAAAATATTATTATATATGTTTCATTCAAGGAGATTAATTATCTAGTTATTATATTAAAAAGGCATAACTCCTCATTTGCTTTATTCATTTACTACATGTTTCGGAGCTTATCATATCTTCAGTTCTTACACTGTGATATTCTCACTAGTGTAGATATATATGTCTATGTAGATGAGATGACCAGTGAGAATATCACAGTGTAAGAACCTTGGAGCAACATGACAAGCTCCAAAACATTTTTTTATCCTTTTTAATATAATAACAAAATATTATTATTGTCTATTGTTGATTTACAACTTTTTTTTTGTTATTAAATTATTTATTCATATAATGTTTACAATTAGAATTTTATGTGATTTAAACTAATGTGATTCTATATCTTAATTACTATAGTATATTCAATATCTACAATACCTTTCCACCATCTTTATCAATTTTACTAAAACTTAAATTTCAAAATTATTCAGTTTGGTAAGTATAGCCAAGTATTTCATTTAATTTGTTGTATTAAATTTTTTTCTCTCCCCGATGACAGGTTAAAGGATGTTTCAGAGGATTAAGTATGTTATCTAAACTTTTATATGTTTGTATCTTATTTAGCTGATATCACAATTCAACCCTGGCAATAATAAATTCTACTTTTTTAAATTCAAAATTTTGCACAATGAATTTTGTTTTGATTTCTAGTTGATGATTGTTTCTTCTTGGTTAGCTAGTTGGATCCATCTTTGCCTTAAAATATAATATCATATGAATAAAAACACTTTGAAGAACAGATTTAAATTGTTTTTTAAGCATTGCTAAAATTTTATTTACTAATTTAAAAATTTGTTTTACTAAATTAGTTATTAAAAAGACAAATTTAATCTTAAAAGTTTGAATTCTATAATCTTATATAAAATAATAGCATTAATTATTTAATTTAAAAAATAAATAAAATATGCAAGTTTTTAATCAACACAAGCCATCAAGGCTAAATGTCCCCTCTGTAGTACCAAATGTTGCCACCACATAGCGTTCCAAAATAAACAAAATTTAGATTCCTCCTCAAATCTCAACAGATCATCAGATTTTGATTCTGTAAAGTTAATTTTGTTTCATATTTCCGTAGAATCTGATGTATCTATTTTAGAAGGTTATATATGTGATATTTACAATTTTAGGTTCAAAAAAACTACTTTCTAGTATTTTTTAAAGAAAAGTCAACTAATAGGCAAGTGTAGAATAATAAAATATAAATATCGGCGAAAAAAAATTTTTAATTATACGAACAACATCGCCCGAAACCCATAAATACGAATTTCTATGCAATTTGTTTTTTTCAGGTAGCGTCTACATCTATCATGACTAGAGTAGCCTCAAACTACAGATCTAAAATAACATTTCAATCGAAAGGTTGTTTTGGAACTCAATATAAAAAGACAAATTTAATCTTAAAAAAGTTTGAATTCTATAATCTTATAAAATAATAGCATTAATTATTTAATTTAAAAAAAAATAAAATATGCAAGTTTTTAATCAACACAAGCCATTAAGATTAGGAAACTGTTTACAACCATTTCTTTGTGGAATTGATTTTTTTTTTTCATTTTGATCAATCCTTTTAATTGTTTCACAAGAGTAGTTTCATTTCTCATTTATTCGACTTATCACACACAGTATAGGCTTATTTGACTATTTTCCTCCTTCGAAACCCTAATCTCAAAGTAAAGGTAATAATAAATAATTGTAAGCTTTTTGTATGAGAAACTTCCCACGTTTTTTTTTTACGTCCCGGGGTTTAAATTGTAGAAAAAAAAAATGTTTTTTTTTACAGCTTAAAATTAGAAAACGGTTAGACATAAGAAGTAATGCATTACAAACCTTTTGATTTGACTGAGAAGTAGTAATTTTGGGAAAAATTTGATTTCGTAAATACTATTTTTATTTATTTTTTAAAAAATAAAACATTTTTTTTTACTTCCGCATACCCTCTTTTCTCTAATCTATTCGGGTCCCTGTTTCGGTCAACAAACGCGGAAGGCTACAAAGACAAAGAAAATATTTATAAATATAATACAATGGATCTAATTAGGTATTTGATCGCAAAAGGGAGAGTGTGCGTTTTAAAACCCCTTTACTGGGAAATAAGTACATTTTGCCACTTATGATTCCACTTTATTCATTTTTTTTTTCTGTTTGGTGACTAAATTTTTGAAAGGATATATATTGATATTTACAAGCTTACAATCAGAAAACGGCAAGGTGTATGACTAAATTTATTAAAACATTGAAGTGATTATATACATTTTTCTTCTTCTTAGAGTTAATTTTTTTATTTGTCACAGAAAAATTCACTTTGTTATAAACCAAAGTAACTATTTTATTAGTTGTTAAAATTTTTGCTACCCAAATTAAATGATCTGCTACCAGTAATGCATAATGTACTTTTATAGAACTAAAATGTCAGTTTCTTTAAATATAATTCAGTAATAATACACATACATTTATGTTTTAGGATTCTTTCATTTTTAATTCAACATTTATATTAATGTAACAAATTATTTGTTTTATAATGTTTACTCATTTGTAAATATCATTTACTTAATTGCAATTTAAATTCTTGCATTGATAAAATTAAAAAATTTAAATTTAAATTTGAAAAATAAGAAGTAGGGTCTGTATAGCACCATCATTTTCAAACATTGGAATAATAATCATTCTAAAATTGAATAATGAGAAAAATTGTTAAAGGTACTAAAATGCAAAGAGTTAAAAATGTAAAATATATGAAAAATTAAAATTTAAAAAAATTAAGGAGGTTTTGGAAGAAAAATCATTAAACATTTTTTGATACTGTAAAACATATTTCAAACCCCTTATACATCCAAATTTCACCAGCAGGAGCATAAAAACAGTGGAAAACATTATTTTAGGTATGAAATTTTAGATTTAAGGTATTTTAATGTGTAAGGCGTTTAAACATAAAAAAAAAAAAACAATGAGCCCCATCACCTAATTATTAATTAAGCTGTATTAATAGATAAATAAAATTATAATTAATAAAACATGACTCCCTAAAGTGTAAAGAAGCAGTAGGAGATGATTTTTGCTGGTCTTTATATTAGATTAAGATTTTTAAAAAAGAAAAGATATTCCTGTTAATAAATAATATTTTTTCCTGTTAATAATATAAATTATAAAAATAAAATATATAATAAGATATCTATTCCACTTCATAATAGTACAAAAAGAATATTAATTGACTTTAAAAAATATGTTTAAAATGCATAAAACTTATTTAGTTACAAAGTTTTTGTTTTTATTCATATGAAATTATAATTATAACTAACAAACCTTTAATATAATACTTTTTTTTCCCCCCCTGTTTTCAATCTATTTTGTCTCTGATATTAGTTACCCCGAAAATAAACGAATTTTCATTTGGATCCTTGCCATTGGATGCTGAGAGTTTTGGAAGTCTGCAGTGTATAGTCGGAAGTGGTGATCTCCCATTGAAAATCGAATGGGATTATCCTGGAAAGGAAGTTACTGATTCTGGAGTTTCAATAGCAAGGCTTGCTCCTCGAGTCAGTCTCCTTACGATTCCCGTCATCTTATCCAAACATGTTGGCAACTATTCTTGCATTGCCTCGAATGATGCTGGATCCGATAGCTACACCACTCCACTTATTGTAAATGGTTTGAGCTTTAATTATTGCTTACAGAATGGATAATGGGTTTGATCTTTTCTTAGCTGTTTTTGCACTTTTTTTTTCACACTTTTATAGTTTGTTACTGTTACTTTAATTTTTGTCCAGCTTCAATCATAAATATTCCACTTTTTAAAATAAATCCTAATTTTCAGTAACTAACTGGTAATTTAAAATCATATTAGATATAAACCTTAAAAACTAATTCTTCCTTTAGTATTTCTCTTTTTAAAACCTTATTATTATTTCAATTTTACCACAGTTTTGCCACATATAATCCCATTCTCTTTGGAAGAGGAATTGAATAATGGTGAGGATGCGCAGTTGAATTGCTATGTCTCGAAAGGAGATAAACCTTTGAATATTAGTTGGCTTTTTAATGGAGAAGGATTGAAGTCCAATTCAGAATTGTCAACTACAAGGTTGGGAGATAAATCCAGTATCTTGATGATAACTTCTGCTACAGCCGCAGATTCGGGGAACTATACCTGCATCGCCAGTAATAGAGCTGGCACTTCAAGTTACACTACGTCCATTTCGGTCAAGGGTACATTAAATTTGTGTTCATCTGCATTAGTTGGTTGCTAGGACTATGCCTGCTGTATCTCATTTAACATTATCAAGAATCCTGAATTATGAAATAATAAAATTTGTTTGAAAATTGTTTAACATAACATTACCTCCTTTCCTGAATACCTTTATGTATTGCCACTCAGTATAATTTATCACTGATCCGTCTTAAATAGAAAAATTAAATACAACAATTTTTAAATTTTGTTCCTTTTATTATAGGTTTTAGTTTGTCCTAAATCGATAAATGAACATCTTACTTTTTTTTTCATCAGTTCAGCCGCATATTAATCCATTTCATGTGGAAGATGAGGTTAATAATGGCGATAGTGTTCAACTTCAGTGTCACGTTTCAAAAGGTGATAGACCTTTAACCATATCTTGGAGTTTCCATGGCGAGGAACTCTCTTCGCACATGGGAATAGAAACTACAAAAGTAGGTGACAGATCAAGTGTTCTTATCATAACTTCAGCGATGGCAGCCCATTCTGGGAACTATACTTGCACAGCAACTAATCGTGCTGGTTCCACCAACTACACTACATCTATTTTTGTTAATGGTATTTTTGTTTTTAAGCTGCTGTTTTCTTTTTGTTACATTAATTTTTTTTTTCTCCCCTCACGCTACCTGTGTCCAGACGTTCCATAACTAGCCTAGATTAAAAGATAAATAATACGGAAGAAAATTTATTTTACTTAGAATTATGTCTTGATTCATTTAGTGAGACCTCACATCGTACCATTCGCCTTCGAGGAAAAGAATTTTGCTGGAGAAACTGTGCAGATTACATGCTTTGTTGCAAAAGGGGATTCACCTCTGCATATTTCTTGGGCTTTTGAACATGAAGAACCTTCATCCCAATTAGGCATATCGACTTCACGTATTGGAGAGAGAACAAGTGTAATGATAATAGAGAATTTGATGTCTACACACACAGGCAACTACACTTGTACAGCTGAAAATCAAGCAGGGGAAACCAATTTCACGGCTGAACTTATGGTTTCTGGTTAGAACAAAAAAGTATCTACATTAAAAAAGGGAAACAGTCTAGCATGTGCTTTTGTTTGATCAACCTACATTACCTTTATACCTAATCCATAATATATTTGTCCTTTGTTGTTTGTTTGTTAGGGTTCAAAGTCCTTGTGTACTCCATTTAACATTAATTTACTCAGCCACCACAACATGTTAGTGCTTTGTTTTCTGGTAGATATCATTTTGATTTAATGAGCTCTTTCACGATCAAATAAAAGGACCCTATTAGTGTTTTCTTTTCTGTTCTGCTTTAGTTAGGAAATTTCTGTAAATAAATGTAGTCCTCTATTTGCTTTTAAGGATATGTGATTCTATGTAATCATTTGAATTTGGTTCCCAGTCTTACCACACATCAATCCTTTTGACTTGGATGATGAAGTTAATAACGGTGACAGCGTTCAGCTTAATTGTCATGTGTCTAAAGGAGACAAACCTTTAACTATTAGTTGGAGTTTTCATGGTGAAGAATTGTCCTCCCACATGGGCATAGAAACCGCCAAGTGGGGCGATAGGTCAAGTATATTGACGATAACTTCAGCGATGGCAGCACACTCAGGCAACTATACTTGCACCGCTACAAACCGTGCTGGTTCCACCAACTACACAACTTCTATTCATGTTAATGGTACTAAAAATTTTTTTTTTGCAATTATTTAATTTTTTTAATCTAGCATATTTTTCACAATTGCAAATCCCATTAATCAATTCTGTTCAAGGTATCGATTTCAAAATTAAAAAATTGTTATTTTTTTTTCGTTGGAATAATTTATTAACATCAATATTTCCTTTCCTTCTTATAGTACTGCCTTATATAGTGCCATTTCAATTCGAGGACAATATGTTTGCTGGAGAATCGGTTCAGATAAACTGCTATGTTTCAAAAGGTGATACACCTTTAAAAATTTCTTGGATCTTTCACGGCGAAGACCTATCAACGCACATGGGAATGACAACATCAAGGATTGGAGAGAGAACAAGCTTACTCACTATAGATTCTCTCATGTCAGCTCATTCGGGCAACTACACATGCAAAGCTGAAAATCGTGCCGGGACTGTTGATTTTACAGCCCCTCTGGTTGTCTCTGGTTAGATTTGGTCTCTTCAAAATCAAAATTAAAGCATGTTTTTCAAATTCCATTCCATTTCCTTCTCCATCATTTCATTGTACATTACACTTGTTAGTTTTATTCACTAGCACCTATTTACATTTTATTTTTATTTATTTTTTTTCTTCATTTGGTGGGCCATAAATTATTTTCTATTAATTAATTAAAATTTAATTGATCATGAAATAATTTATTTATGAATTTAATTTTCTCTGAAAATTTATAAAACTAGTAATCCCTAATGTATATTAAACCATTAAAGATGAATTGATTTATATTTTAGGCAACTCCCTCATGTGTCTAGAATGGTTTTCTTTCTTAGAATTACCATTTTATAATTCTAATAAATTTTTTGGCAGTTCTACCCCACATAATACCGTTTGGTATTGATGAAGAGATAAATAACGGTGATAGCATTCAGCTGAATTGCCATGTCTCAAAGGGAGACTTACCGTTAAAAATAGTGTGGGATTTCAACGGTGAAATATTAGACAATCCATCTGTTTCGGGAGTGACAACTACCAAGATTGGTGGGAGGACGAGCCTCCTAACTATATCCCCAGCCCAAGCAGCAAACTCTGGAAATTACACCTGCTCTGCATCTAATTCTGCAGGAACTATTAATTTTACAACAACCGTATACGTCAATGGTATTTGCCTGCTTTCTCATTAGATGTTAAATGTTTTTAAAATTAATCTTTACTTAATTATGATACATTTACCAATCATTTCAATCCTCCCTATGACCTAAAATTCCATTCATAAATATGTGCCTATTTTATCTGCCTTACATGAAGACTTAAATATAGTTTAGCTGATTCAAGTATTGTTTCTTTTATTGTGTTATCATCACTCCATATTTTATTTGCTTTTCTGCCTGTTTTTTTTTTTTCTTTTTTGTTTTGTCCAACTAGATTACAACTGCCAAGTTTCAGTTTCTTCATAATGCTATGTAATTTTTATACAGTTCGCCCTTATATCAACCCATTTACATTCGAGGAGAACACTTACGCAGGGGAAATAGTGCAGGTATATTGCTTTGCTTCCCGAGGTGACACCCCCCTCAAGTTATCATGGAGTTTTCATGGAGAGGACCTGTCCTCCCATATGGGGATGTCGACATCACGGATAGGAGATCGAACTAGTTTACTCACTATTAACCCAGCTATGGCTGCCCATTCAGGAAATTATACTTGCACTGCTGAAAATGCCGCAGGATCTGCTGAATACGCTGCAACTTTATTGGTTTCCGGTTAGGAACCGATGTTATACGTTATAATAAAGTCTGAAAATGTTCTCATAGATATAGAACCATTTAGGCAACGGCATGTTTCCAGTTGGATGAGTCAACCCTTCTTAAGAGTTGTATTATTCTTTATCTCTTGCTTTATGTGTGTGCATATAGCATGAACGTTTAAATTGTCCTTCAAAAGTAAAAGTAAGAGTAATGTTTTTTTGACTTAGCTTTGTTTATTTTGTTTTTAGTTCAGAATAGAATTGTTTAAATAAATGTATTTCTTATAAGTGTTAGGTTTATGAGCATCATAAAAAAAAATGTAATTAAGAAATAAAACTAATATTACTATATTACTACTTTGCAGTAAAACCACAACTGCAACCATTTAGTTTTGGTAGCAGCCCCCTTAATACGGGTACAGTTGTCATATTACCTTGCACACTAGCTGCAGCTGATCGACCCGTTACTCTTCAGTGGTTGTTAAACAAGCAGGAGATACCCGGATATTTAGGGATACAGATTACTGAATTAGGGGACACTTCATCCATCCTGTCTATCAGCTCGATCACTGCGCAACATGCAGGAGAATACTCATGCATAGCTAAAAATGAGGCAGGAATGGATGAGCACTCGTCTGTTCTCATTGTTAATGGTATTTGAATTACCTCCGTTCATTGCTGTATTATTTTTATATATTTTTCTTTTTTCATTTTTTCTTTAAGTGTTTTTAAACCTTATTAGTTTCCTCTCCTATTTTTGTTAATTCATCTAAAATCGGATCCACATAAAATATTCAACTAGAAAGACCATTTGAATTTTTTAATAATAAAAAAAAAATATTTCATTTACATTATTCTAATTTTCTTTTTTTTTTTTTACTATGAGGACTAAATTTAATGCAGATAATTTGAATCAAACAAATATGCTTATAGTTGCACCAAAGGTAGCTCCATTCACTTTTGGAAGCGATCCTTATGAAGCTGGACAGTTCGCTTCGTTGACTTGTTCAGTCACTCAAGGAGACTTACCGCTAAATATAACTTGGGAATATAACAACAAAACTATTGACCCTAATAGTGACATTGTTATTACTCCTGCTGGTAGACGGATGAGTACACTTTCTATCGAGTCAGTGTCCGGCCATCATGCTGGAATTTATTCATGCATTGGAGTAAACAGAGCAGGGAAAGATATTCATTCATCGGAACTTCTAGTAAATGGTTTGTCTTTTGCTCAGTAAATGTGCATGAACATGTTACACTTGCCACTCAATAACATTTTCCTCTATTTCATAACCTCCAGGCTCGTAATATGAAAGGACCAATTACTAAAAGTTTCTATTCGTTTACAAAAAAAAAATAGTTATTTTAAAGTAGTTTAAATAACAAAACGGAATCCAAAGTTTCATTAGGCTATTGCTCGTTTTATTTTATTTAAGTAATCCTCTAGCTGTTTGTTATGCATTAATGTATGTACAATTATTCTTGATGTACAAGATATTTTATTATAGTCAAAATTAGAATTTAATTCTGTTCAAATTATAAATGATGTAAGCATTATAGACATCATACCATCTTCTTTGTTTGCACAAGAGAAGTAGGAATCATTCATTCATTTACAAATAATTTTTTCTCTCCGACTTCTCGGACTTCTCTTAATCCGTTTTCCAAAATTAACAGTGAAATTTCTGATGATTTGATTGTCATCAAAGTTTCGATCTGAGCAACATCAACAAAGCTGTTGTGTCAAAAAAAGAGTGAAAAAACGTTACATATTTTGATGATGAAAACATTTTTAGAAAAGAAAACTATAAGACCTTATGCCAAAAGATATATCCATGTCAAAAAAATTATTTTTAGTTGAACTAATGAGAAAAGCACTCTTTATTGTTAACATTTATTTAAATAACAAATATTAAACATCATATTTACGTTTAAATTTCAAGTAGTGTTATCAAATTCAGTAATGTTAGTTTATGTATACTAATTTAGAAATATTATTTTATAGTGGTGGTAAAAAAAAATTAAAAAATTGTGAAAACCAATTTTTTATTATTTGTTAAAATAAAATAAATTATAATTATAAAGTAATTTTCTTTATTTTTACGGACGGACCCATGATGTGTTGTGTAGTCTAACCACTATCGTATTAGACATAAAAAAATTAAGTCTCTGCTAGAAACCTTATTCTTTCCTTCTATTTTCTGTACTATAATCCGAAGTTCTGTTTACTAAATTTGAAAAAAAACAACAACAAAAAAAATGATCAAATCTAACAAAGTAATACTATAATAATGAAGTACATGATTGAACAATTTATTCGTAAAATAAAAATCTTATATCACTCAATTTTTTTGTATCTTCAAGGATTTAAATAGCCAAAATCCATCAAAATCATTAAAAATAAATTAAACTGACAAATATTATTTACACTTCTTTTTTTATTTTGTCATATTATATTCAAAATGGTGGTAGTTATCTTTCTGGAATTGTATTATGAAATCTCATTCCCAGTCATCTCTAATTTTCTAATTCCCATGTTTTTATAGTTAGTGGAGTGATTTAAATTGGCAAAGTTTTGTTATATTTTCATGATCTCATTTTTTTCATTGAACTTAGATTAATTTTGCAGGTTAGAGAATAACTTGTTGAAGATTTTCATGTGTTCTAACGTAATCTTCAGTTTGAATTTTGTTCTTGCCTCTGTTTTATATGTCTTTGATAAAATATTACTTTTTTTTTAAACACAGTTGCTCCTAAAATGCTCCCCTTTACGTTTGGTGATGAGCCGTATGAAAAAGGTCAAAGTGTCTCAACCCAATGTTCTGTATCATCTGGTGATCTGCCAATTAATATCAGCTGGCTGTTTAACAATAAGCCATTAGCTTCTAAGGATGTTACCATTTCTTCTATCGGAAGAAGAGCTAGTGCTATTAGCATAGACCAAGTCTCTTGGGAACACGTTGGAAATTATACTTGTGTAGGAGAGAACAGGGCAGGAAAAGCATCTTTCTCTGCAGAACTTTTTGTTAACGGTTTGTTTAGTCAAACTTATTAATTGTGCAGTTTTTTTTTTCTTTAAATGTACTTTCTTATCCCTACCCTTTAATTTCCAAGTTCCTATTTAATTCACCTGATTCATAGTCTCAAAAGTAGATGGAAAAATTGTAATACTGATTTTTTTTTTTTTTTTTTTTTCATTTTATCTTAAAAATACAAACAAAAGAATTTTAGGGTATAAAAATTTTATTAAAAAACTTCCCAAAATATACCCATTGATAAATTGGTTTTAAAGAAATATGGATTAGTGTTTATTTTGTTATTTATTTAATAGTTGCTCCAAAATTGATGCCGTTCTCGTTTGGAGGAAAATCATTGCAAGAAGGCACCTCAACGACCCTGCAGTGTACAGTCTCGGAAGGAGATTTGCCTTTACACATAGTCTGGCTCTTTAACGGTCAGGAACTGCAGGAATCTGACACAGTATCGGTATCCAAACTCGGGCGTCGAGCAAGTGCTTTGATAATCGATTCGTTGACTTGGAAAAATGTTGGAAATTACACTTGTCTTGTGAAAAATCCTGCTGGATCACAAAGCTATACTGCCCCTCTTTATGTTAATGGTTTGAGCTATAAATGTTTAGTAGCTGTCTAAATGTTAGATTTTATATTTTCGTTACCTTTTTTAATTATTTTCCTTTTATTTGTTTACTATTAATAATCCCAATTCCCTCTGTTCCTCAATAAATGAATCCAGCTTATTTCATAAAACACTAATTTCATATTTACAGTCCCACCCGAAATCGTTCCAATGGTGTCAGAAGTCGTTGCAACTCCTGGTGATCAATTTCATTTAAGTTGTATCGCGGCGAAAGGTGATTCTCCGTACACAATCACATGGACATATAATGGACATTATACGAACATGCCCAACATGCCGCCAGGAGTGTCGTTTATAAGATTGGGCAAAGTGCCAAGCATTCTTACAATTCCAATAATTTCTCCTCTCCATAGAGGGAAATACACTTGCAAAATTGAAAATGCTGCTGGAAGTACAAACCATACAACGCAATTGATCGTCAACGGCATGTAAATTTTGTTTATTATTATTAAATTTTTTCTCACATCACAAGTAACTAACAAATAGGTTAAGAAACAAAGCAACTTAACAAGATCACGCTAATTTAACTGAGGTAAAAGGCTACAATAATGCTTCGTTTTGGTTTGTGTTATGTGTGTTTAATGATTCAGTCTGGTTTATTCTTTTAAATTAAATAATTATATTGAAACAATTTATAAAACAGATAATGAGGAATTATGAGCACAGTGGTTTAAACAAATACTTAACAATTTCTCCCTCAAGAATGGAATCAGTTTCAATAGAATAGCTATGAAATATGAAAACAACTTTCTTAGTTTAAATCTCATAATAAATATATTTTTCATATTGTCTTTATTTTATTGTTTGAATTTAATATATTAAGTTTATAAAAAAATTATTCATCTGCAGAATATATCATTAGGTTTAATTTTTTTTCTGTAATAATACTGGATCATTGTATTATAGCTAAGGAGCTTTGATATCAGTAAGGACTGTTAGCGTTTTCTTAAAGTTGGAAGTTGAATTGGTGATGTGATAATGACTCTAATCATATGATTTATTTCATTTTTTTTTTTTTAATTGACAGTGATGCCTCGTTTAATGCCGTTTTCTTTTGGCGAATCTCCAATTTTTGCGGGACAATCAGTTCAAGTATTTTGTTCAGTTACTGAAGGAGATGTTCCATTGACATTAAGGTGGACTTTTGAAAATGAAAATATTGTGGACGAGATGGGTATTGTAACGACTAATATAGGAAAAAAAAGCAACTTGCTTTCGATTGATTCAGTCACTTTCGAACATTCTGGGAAGTACACATGTTTTGCTGAAAATAGGGCTGGTGTAGTCGAATATTCAGCTGTTTTAAAAATAAATGGTAATCATTTTCTCAATAAAAGTAGCTAATTGGTTGCATCACCTACATTTTTCCATGATTTTTTTCTTTTACCTATTTCTTTTTTTTTTTCTTTATTTGTTTTCACATTTTATTTTTGAATTCTGCTTTTTAATTTCATCCTTTTCATTATTCATTTTTAAAGAAAATACCCATACATCACTACTCTTTTCTTTTTTTTTTTTTCCTTCCAAGTTTGAAATAGACTTTTTTTTCATAGTTCTTCCAAAAATAATCCCATTTGGTTTTGGCGCTTCTCCAATCTTTGCTGGGCAACCCGTCCAGGTTACATGCTTGGTAATGGAAGGAGATTCTCCACTTAGTATTATATGGAGTTTTAACGCTAAAGAGATCCCCGAGAATGCTGATGTAACTACAATCCGAGCTGGGGATAAATTGAGTATGATGTTAATTGACGCGGCTAAGTCACATCATACCGGTACCTACACCTGTTCTGTTAAGAATCCTGCTGGAATGTCAAATCATTCTGCCGACCTCCAAATCAATGGTAAACCAAAGAATGGAGTTGGTTTTTTTAAAAAGAAAATCACCGATCGTTTCTTTTTTTTTTTTAAATCATTGCACATTCCTTACCCTCAACATGCCTTATTATGATTTCCTGACTTGTTAACTACAACATACACTACCAGTCGTTAGGCATTGTCAACTCTGAGCTAAAATCAGTATATTTAAAAATTTGATATCTTTCTGAATAATCAATGCAGTACTGTTTTAAAGTCGAAGTAAAGGCCTTTCAAATATATCTGGTTTAGAGTGAAAAGAATGTCTAAAGTTTTCTTTAGTTGATTGAATTTTTTTTTTCATTTTTATTTGCCCATGGAAAAACTTCAATAGTCAAGTGTGATAATGTGGATTTTAAAAAAGCAAAATACATTAGAAGCACCTTTATGTCTTCTTTAAAATGAAGGCAATAGGATATTCTTTTCATCGAGATTTAATTTTAAAGATTAATATTTTTATTTTAAAAAAATAAAATAAAAATTTTAACATCAAATCTTTGCATCTTTGCACTATAGAGGAAAACTTAAAAGAAATTTTTTTTATTTTTACGAATAGAAAAGGATATACCTACATAAAAAAGGAATGTATATAATAATTTTGAAAAATAAATTTATAACATGATAAATACATATGAAGAGCCGATGGGAGAAAGGAGGAAAGTCATTGGGAATGCATTTTGAGAAAATTAAGTTTTATGGTGTGAATCTTTAATAACTTCAGTATGTTTCCATAATTTTAATTGTAATTTTTGTATGTCATTTTCTTATTTCTTTTGCGAATTAAAATTTTTAATAATCTAAGAAATGAAGTTTTAGTAAAAAAACTTCAATTTAAACTCGGAAGGAAGGGGGAGAGATCTGGACGTTCCCCTTTTCTTCCGTGTATGGATATCTTTCAACCTCTTGTAACTAACTTACAAACCCCTTTTCTGGCTGATACATTTCACCTTCAACATGTATATTTTGAAGTGTAAAACTCCATTTCAGAAAAAAATTTACTCTGCCTCTTTCTCCTGTGGACTCTTTATTTTGGTAAAAATCTAAACAACTTTAAAATGGCTTGATAAAAAAATTTCCTGTTACCTACCTATCAAGGAAGATACAAATATGTGTGTTTCTAGAGCCATGGAATGTGAAAAAAAAAAAAATTTCAATCAAATATGAAAAGCCTAATTTAAACTTTAGTCATTCAAAAGTTGGTGGATTTGAAAGATCTTTGCATGGACTTTAATGTTATTAGATTTTTTTAAACATGTTTATCTACATAAAGATATTAAACTTTTAAATTCACTGTTTTCGACTCAGGGTGTGTGTCTTCGTGACTGTGCATAAATTATATGAAATTGGATAAAGAAAATATTTAGAGACTGAATCTCACTAACCAAAAATATTTTAAGTTTCTATTAGCTTTTGTTTCTTTTAATTTTATATGCCTTATCTGGTCTTTGAATGTATTTAAGTTTGTCTTGGAGATAGAAAGAATCAGATTAATAAGATGAAAACTCTTTGTCTAACAGTGCTGCCTAAGATCTTACCATTTACTTTTGGTGAGTCACCCATGTTCGCTGGGCAAGCAGCCCAAGTAACCTGCTTAGTATCCGAAGGAGATTCTCCTCTTGACATCTCTTGGGGATTTAGCAAGGGAAGCAACTTTGATGAATTGGGAATTGTTGTTAACAAAGTTGGAAAGAAGGGATCCACTTTATTTATCGAATCGATCTCGTCTCAGCACCAAGGGAATTACACTTGTTTTGCCAAAAATCCTGCTGGAGTCGTAACCTATTCCGCCTACCTTGAAATCCATGGTAATATTCCCTCTCTACGAGTGTGAACCTTGCTCAATTTTCCTTTACAGCATGCTGATCCACAGTTTTGCTTAAGTACCTTTACAGATAAATTTTTCTCAGGTTTTGTTTATTTTATTTATTTTTTTGTTTTAATCTTAAAAATTATACACCTTCTTTAATTATAATTATTACAAAATTAAATTAATCAGAAGTTTTATTGGTAAACATTATTTAAATTTTTTTAAATGTATATAAATTATGGTCTGACAATATATTTGGCATGCCGTTTATAACACCTTGAAGGATGTTATTTCTTCAGTTCTGCCCCGGATTGATCCGTTCACTTTTGGGGAATCCCCAATATTTGCCGGAGAGTCAGCACAAGTGACCTGCTTCGCTTCCCAAGGAGACTTACCTATGGAAATAGTCTGGAGTTTCAATGGGGAAACAGATTTGTCTTCTTTCGGGGTTACGACAATGACTGCTGGGAAAAGAGGCAAAATGCTCCTCATTGAATCTGTCACTTCCATAAATAGAGGGCAGTACAACTGCACTGCTAGGAATTTAGCTGGCTCAACAACATATTCTGCATATCTTGAGATACATGGTAAACCTGTTATCTTGTCATTTTTTGTAATATAACTTTACCAGTTTCTTGGAGAGACAATTCCTTTGGCTTTGGTGTTCTTCATACCTCATTGAAGACTTTTTTTGTCTTGTGCCACTGTACAGATTTGTAATTAATGCTTTTGCATTTTTTTTGGTTATTTTTAAAAATTTTTATTATTGAGCTGTTAATATTTTTTAATTATTTGTTTCATAAAAATTACTTTTGAGATTAATTTTTTTTTATTAAAAAAGAAGTAATTTTTTTTTGTTTAAAAGTAAATTAAAATGTGTTCTTAAAGAATTAAAATCATTTTCGCAGATTTACCACAAATAGAGCCGTTTATATTCAATAAAAACGGTGTCGTAAGTGGTGGATTGAGCGTACGTGTGATGTGCACTGTCATAGCAGGCGATTTTCCAATGGAGATTATGTGGTACAAAGACAATGAAAGGATTTATGACACCAAAGACAGGAGAATACAGCACATTGACGAATCAACTGTCATTCTTTCCCTAGCCCATCTTTCACTAAACGATACAGGAAATTACACGTGTTTAGCTCAAAATGTTGCCGGAAACACCTCTCACACCACTCCACTTTTAGTCAAGGGTGCCTAAAATAATTCAAAACTAGCTGTTCTGCATGTTTAGGGTTTCTGTAGTTGGTATACCTAAGGGATGTTCTGCGGTATTATTAAATGTATGAAACTGGAGTTTTCCGATGTTGTTTTTATATGTCTTCATAAAATAATATCTTCATTATAATCTCATTAATCTTGAAGTATTTTAAAATAATATTCTGGTCGATGTTTTAAAAAATATTTACTTGTTAAGAAGAATAAAAAAAAAATTTTTTTTTTTCTTTTTTTTGTGATATTCCTGATTTACATTTTGTTACTTTTATTTAAAATTTTTCAGCTGACATGTGTAGGTGCTAGATATGCTTTGTAATATAATAAATACTTAAATTACCATCTTGTCTGTCATATCAAGGCTTGACAAGTTTTTATTTGGCAGATAAATTTTGATATGCTTGTAAACTCTCCAATTGCTTTCTTCATATACTAATTTGGCCAAAAATGAGTCTATATCCTTTCTTCTTTTTTTTTTCTTTTTTTTTAACGTTTTATATAGACTTTATATAAAAAAAAAAAAACTTAAACCTTTAACTTAGGAAGCCGTAAGAATTTACCCGTTTTTAAATTATCCGAATTAAAAAAAGTCATCAAAATAATTTTTTCTGGCATATATTTCCCTCTTACTCCTTTCCCTTCTTAAGCCAGAGCTTTTTACTTTTTATTTTAACGGATACATAAAACCTTTATCCCCAACCTTACCTTTGCACCAGTTATTGTTTTAATTATTTTTTTTTTTTTTATATTGCATGTAATTGAAATGCATGGTAAATGTTCATTAATTTTAAGTTATTTTTATGTTGCTATTTAAGTTGTATCATAAGCCTATAATGCACGTCCCTTTTGAGCTTCTTAACTAGTGCCAGCACTCACTGCTTTCTTGATATTGCATGCTATTATTATTCATAATTTATTTATAAAAAGTCTGGTTCTGATTTACTCTAAAATATTCTCAATTAAGAAATTTATCTTAATTTATTCCTCAATCATAGAAAACACATATTTTCTATCAGCAAATGATAGACTGTAAGATATCTATTCTAAATTATGAAATAAAATTTCATTAATTTCCATTTGGAGGTATAGTCAACTTAAATGGGATAACTTTACTTATAACATTTGCTCTAATAATATAAACTTCTCAATCAAGTAAAAATGAAGACAAATAATGCTCTTCCTAGCCATTTAGCCATATTTAGACAGTATAAAACTTTGGTAGTTTATATATATATATATATATATATATAAATGTAAATTATATAAATGTACTAACAAAACAAATCATTTGTATGTAAACATATTGTGTGTTTGTGCCTGTTTTTTGTTTTTTTATATTAAAATTTTACTATTTCTGCAACCATTTAATGATGAGAACATTATTCAATCAAAATCAGCTGTTTAATGTGCTACTTAATCCACTAGCAGGTAAAAAAACAGCTAATTCTACAAGGAAAAGCCATCCTATTATAACTAATGCCAATAATGGTATCGTAACAATAAATACTTTTAATAATTAATGAACTATTAACAAAGAGTTTTTAATTATTTTAGTTAATAAAATAAAAAAATTAGTTTAGTTGATGTTAAGTTATTAAAGGTTGCAGAAAAAATTTAATATTTAACTCAAGTTATATGAGTTAAATGTATATATGAGAGAGTTAAAAGTATTTTACTCACACTCGGCATTTTGCAGCACTGGCTACACTTTGCTCACTTGTAAACCTTGCCTCAAGTGAGTAAAAGTAGCACTTTACACATTAGTCTAATAAATAACTATTCACCTCACCTATCAAGCTGAATAGATCATCTGTTTCTAACTTCATGAACCTATGGTAAAAATGAGGAGGTAGCAAATTGTCTGTAAATTTAAATGGATACATAGATTTGAGAGAGATCAGTCAAAATAATTTGTTTAAAATGTTAGTAAAACATAACACCATAACTTTATTATGAGGCCATAATATTGATAGTCTCATATTAGTACCTAAAACAGATATCAAAGTTCACATATACAAATAAGAAAATTTAAAGAAAATAAATTTATAGGGAATGATTGATATGTAAAATAAGAAACTTGTATTATCTACTTAATAGATACGATGTGGTTGCCTGTGAAATACTTTACAGAGGAGATGGTCTGGGATGCAGTGAGGTTGTAAAATGAAACACATCCAAGTTAAAAAACAAGCTTTAAATTGAGTGCCAATGTTTCATTATGCATTGCAAGCCATCTTCAGGGCTTTAAATAACAAAACAGAAACAGAATGGAGAAAATAAATAGGCAAATAATTTTTCTATAGTTCTTGTTTTACAGTTTTTCATAAATCAATTAATATTCTCTGTAATTATAGAATATATACTACCAAAGGAGAGTTTAGTTATAAGGTGTTTTACAAAAGCAATTTAATCTCCCATCATTATTTATTTAAAAAACATAGTTTTAGGGCTTGAAAATGTGGCAATAGCCATGAAACGTCGCCCATTTTAGAAAATCATTGTTAATATTATATGTTTTTTAAATAAATAATGATGGGAGATTAAATTGCTTTTGTAAAACACCTTAATCTCTGTAATTTTAGGTTTTTATATTTCCTTATTATCTTTAATCCTACATCTTTGTTTGTAGTCAGAACGATGCCAATTAGTTTATAGCCAAAATGTAATCTTAATAATGTTATGTTTAACTAAAAGAATTACTAATTTTTACTGATCCTTCTCTAATCTTTAGTTTGTTTTGAATTCATTTTCACAAAATATCACAATATAGTGGTTGTCCTATTAAAGGAAGTTGACTGTATTTTAAATAAAACTTGTTATGTTTTAAAACGTGTATATTTTTCTTCTCTTTTCAAAGATTATTAAGTAAATTGAAAGTTATAAAAATAATCAAATCAGAACCAGCCTTACATGTTTTATTGAAAAACATTTTCCTGATACAAATGTCTTTACTTTTTTAAATCTTCATTATCAATTTATTAATGTTAATTTAATTCACATTTCAGCAGATTTTTCTAAGCACGTGAGGACTTTTTCTATTGGGATCGTCTTCATAACCGAGTATTAAATGAAATAAATAAAATAGTCCAGTTATTTTATTGTATAATTAAATTATACTATTAATATATGACACTGCCATCCATACATATTGTTAACCATCTCGGCAGTAAATGTTCCAGATCTTGTTTCTTAAAGAATTCTCATGTTTAGCTTCAGCCTCAATTTATCGTTTATTTAGTACTTTGTATCATGAAAATGTTTTACTTATTCCTTGAAGATGACATAGATCTTTTTTATTGGTTAAATTATGAGAATTACATCATTAATGTATGTTTTTAAAAGTAATTCATTTGTTCTTCTAGTAGGTTATATGAATGAGTTTAATTTACATTGAAATTTCATGAATTAGATTTCTGTCATCTTTATTTGAATACAAATCTTAATTATAAATATTCAATATTTAAAATGAATAACAATTACAAAAATAAAAACTACATTCAAAAATCAATTCCATTTTACTGTAATTACCATTTAAAAAAATAAAATAAAATAAAGATTAAAAGAAATGTCATTAAATTTGAAAAATGTAAATAAAAAATATTTGAACTTTACAGTACATAGTTAAATATAGTATTAGACAAAAAGATTACTTGTAAACTCATAAGTATATTTCAATTTTAGTCCCTCCAAGGTGGATTATTGAGCCCACTGATAAGGCTTTTGCTCAAGGAAGTGATGCTAAAGTTGAATGTAAAGCCGATGGATTCCCTAGGCCACTTGTCACCTGGAAGAGAGCTACAGGTAAAGACTTTTTATTTAGCTTTTTTTTTTCTTTTTTTTTTTATCTGATTCATGAATCTTAAGCCTGGTATCTTTTTTTGTCAATATAGACTCTCAATTTTTACTATGAAGGAGTTTAAGAACTTAGAATTCTTTGGGAGCAAAAGATTATATTTTGATTATAATTTAAGAAATTTCATTTGTTACAACCTGATCATGCATCAATGCACTATTGAATAAGTCTATAAAAATGTCTTATTTTTTTCTATTACAGGGGATTCACCTGGCGACTATAAAGATTTAAAACCAAACAATCCAGATGTTAAAGTTGAAGAAGGTACACTATTGATTCATAATATTCAGAAAGGAAGTGAAGGTTATTATTTATGTGAAGCTGTCAATGGCATCGGCTCTGGTCTCTCCGCAGTCATAATGATCAGTGTTCAAGGTATGTCAATAATAACTTGAAAAAATACCTACATTATCAGATTATTTATATTATCTTCATCTATTACTTTTAAAGTATTTTTTTTATTCTTATCTTATTCAATAATTTCATACAATGTTTAATTTTACAGCACCACCTCAATTCGATGTTAAAAGCAGAAACCAGACTGCTAGGATTAACGACCCAACAGTATTACAGTGCGAAGCCAAGGGTGAGAAACCTATTGGAATTATTTGGAATATGAATAACAAGCGTCTCGACCCTAAAAGCGATATTAGGTAATAATAGTTATTTATTAATATTAATAATTTATTTTAAGGCATTTCAAACACAACATTACTGAACATATTAATCATGGTTTCCACTTATAAATATTGTATGTTATTTGTGTTCTTCTTGATAGTCAAACATTGAAATATCTTATTTTTTAATTAAACATTTTTTCTGTTTCTATAATCTTTATCTACATTATAATTATAATTGTCTATTTTTAAATATTTTCCTAATCATGTATGGATCATGATAATCATGTATCTTTTAATAATTCAATTGAAATAATTATTGTTTTACTTCCTTTTGAACATTGATATGTCTTCTGGTGAAAATCTATAGTTTTCTTGTATAACGTTTTTTTCATCCTCTAAGTATGTAACATTTTAACACACTCTAGCTCTGTTGGTATTGCTCGGATTGAAAATTTGATGGTAACAATCTCCAGAAATAAGGAAAAATATTTAAAAATTGAAGAATATTTTTTGTTTTATAACATTTTGTGCTAGGACCTATCATTTAGAAACTATATTGGCTTGAATGAAAAAAGTTACTTTTTGCCTACATTTTTTAAGTGTTTGGGTTTTTTGCTATGCTCTTGCTCTGCTGGTGTTGCTTGCATCAAAAATGTGACAACAGTTTCCTTATCAGAAATTTAAAGAACAATATTTTTTGTTATATAACAGTTATCACTAGGACCTACCTTTTAGGAGCTATATAGGCTTGAATACAAAAGCCATGTTTTGCCTACAATTTTTTAAGTTTTGAGGCTTTTTTGACATGCTTTAGGTCTGTTGGATTGCTCGAATAAAAAATTTGACAATATTTTCCTTATCAGAAGCAGTATATTATAGATAAACACATTCATTATCTATTATTTTTCCCAGTCAGGAAGAAATTCATTTTTTTTCTGTGATTTTTCCCTGTTCTTTTCATAGTCATCCCATGAAAGGAAGTTTCATTAGTAGTAGTTAACATGACACATGCCAAAATGGTATAATACGCTTTTACTACATTTTATATAAATCTGGTTACAAATTTATTTACTTTTGATTTTTTTTTTCTAGCATCTAATATCATCTTTGATTATTATTCAGGTATACCATTCGTGAAGAGATTTTACCCCATGGAGTTCTCTCAGACCTTAGCATCAGGACAACTGGTAGGGAAGATTCAGCTTTATTTACTTGTGTCGCCACTAACTCATTCGGAAGCGATGATACTAGCATAAATCTGATTGTACAAGGTATATTCTGAATATTATCTAATAGGTTTTCTATACAGTATTACTAAAAATAAGATAATTTGAGTACTTCAGCTTTAAAGAAAATTCATTATTAATTTTCTTGGACTATTAACATCATAATTTGTTTATTTATGTACAGTTGTTAAAATATCTTATCGTATCACTTGGAATGTCAATTTTTATGAATCTTCAGTGGATGTAGTTCATTTATATCAATTAATCAAATTAAGCTACTAAGTTTCTAAAGAAAGTTTATAGTAATTTCTCTTTTCATATTTACTAAATTCTGTGGACCATTTTCAACAATTCATTGCTTACTCTTCCGTTCCTTCCAATATTTTTTCATCACCTCTGCCTGATATTAATTTCTTTCATCTGATCACTGTATTAATTTGTGTTTTAATTATTTTTGGAAATTTGATCTTGTTGACTGCTGTCCCACATTGAATCCGTTTGTATATTTGCCACCATTATATCTTCTTTTACCATCTGTCTCCATGTATTCGTTTTCAGTTTTTGGAGGCTGTGTTGGAAAATTTTCTTTGTTAGTCTTCCCTCATCCATTCTCATTAAATGTCCATAGAATGTCAATCTACGTTTCCACATTGCATCCCTTAATTTTTCAATATTTCTGTAATACTTTTTTGTTTAAAAGCTTCTTCAGTCTTTCTTGGTCCCAATATTTTCCATAATATTTTTCCTCCTTCATTTCCATATTTTCAATTTCTCCTATTTTGTTGAAAAAAAAAAATTCAGAGGCATATTAGCATTCAGGACAAACAACTGTTTTATAATGACACAATTTAGCTTCAGTAGAAAGATTTTTTTTTGTTATATACATCTTTAGTTTTTTGGAAGGCAAATTTCACTTTGTTAGCTCTTTTGAAATTTGCTGCTTTGTCTAAACCATTACCCTCTGCTTTTATAAAATAATAATTAGTCTTCAGAAATATTAATCAGTTGCTGCTCTTTAATTTTAAAATTAACCTCTAAAATAATTTTCCTAAGACCTAATTTTTTTTTATTTATTTTTTTTTTGTGTGTGTGCAATGTACATTTTTTTAAAAAGGTTTTTTTATAAATGAATATTTTCTGCTCACTTATATTGAAAATATACACTTTATCAAATATTCTTTTATGATTCGATAATGAAACATTATCTTAAATTTCTTGTGATTCTTTGTAGAGGTTCCAGAAGCTCCTAATGGCCTGAAAGTTTTGGATAAGTCAGGAAGAACTGTTCAGTTATCTTGGTCAGCTCCCTACGACGGCAACTCTCCTATCAAGCGCTATCTGATTGAGTATAAGGTTTCAAAAGGTAAAAGATTTATTTTTATTTTTTTAAAGAATAAATTGACCGGAGCAAGTCAAGCTTAAGTACTCCAATGATCATATACATCAGAGTAGATCACTTCGATTTCCACCAAGGAAACTAGCTTGAATTTTATTTACGCGTAATAAATCTTAAATATGATTTGAATTCAAACCTATTGAAAGGTATCTGTAAATTTATTTTATTTAGTTTATTCTTTCCTTGTAGGAACCCTACTGAGTATATCAATTTCTTTGGTTGAAATTCTTGATACGCTTTTCTCAACTTAATTAATTATTCTATTTTGTTAGAATGGGACAGTGATCTGATATGGGCTTTCTGTTAGCTCATTCTACTTATGCGCTAAAGCCTAAGTTTATTATTGTTAAATATTCATATTATTTAGTTATTATTATTTAAGAACTTATACTGTTATTTAAGAACTATATTATTACTTTTGTTTCCTCATAATTTAGTCTAATAACTCATACCCTAATAACTCATGATACCCTGTTAGTACTTGACAATAAAGGGTATGATCATATATGTTTAAAATATCATTGAATATGTTTAAAATGTTTATTTTCTTGTTTTCATATTCCATAGGCAAATGGGACAATGATATCGACCGCGTTATGGTTCCTGGCCATCAGACAATGGAAAGCGTTCCAAATCTAAGCCCTGCTACCACTTACCACATGAGAGTCGTTGCCGAAAATGAAGTTGGTACCTCCGATCCCTCTGAGCCTGTCATGATTATTACTGCTGAAGAAGGTAGAATCTATCATCAGTACTATTGAAAATAAATTCTAATTATTCAACATTGTTTTGAGAACTTCCTAAAAGAATTTCCTTAAACTAAAAAAAAAAATTTAGCCTGGATGTTTACTCAACTACTTTATAACCCCAATTGTCGTTATTTTTATTTTAATATATATTTTTTTGAAAATTTATTAATTGAAATTTACAACTGCAAAAATGAAATTAAAATACTAGTAAATGAGATGATCATATTCGTAATAACATGTAAACTACTCATTGGTAGCACTTCAATAAGTTCTATATTAATACGTCCTGAGACCATCTTCTTTTCAGATGCCTCAGAGAGTTATTTGGAATAAAATAGGATGCGAGTTGAGATACTAGTGGATTTGAATTATTATGGAGTTTACTAAGAAAGGATAGATTCTGGTTTGAGCTAAATCAGAAACGTATGGTACATTAAGATCTTTATAGGTTATAACAAAGTTAGAAGCATTGAGGATTTTTTTTAATGAATTTGGATTGTAAGGATTGGATACGAGATGAATTGGATGGTTTAGGGGATTTTTTTTTTAGTATTTTAAAATATTTTATCTATCCTAAAAAAATATTTATTTTTAAACATATAAAAAATACCAGTGTAATCAAATAAAAATCATTCCAAAACTTTTTAAAAAATTTAATATTTTTCAAAAAAAGAAACAGTCATTATTTTTGTCACGAAACTAGATAGTTGACACCTACTCTCCAGAAACTTAAAAATTATACAAGTCTTTTAAAAACTTAAAAAAAAAATACAAGTCTTCTTACTAGTTCTACATACAGTTCTTAGTGGTTGCAAAATGTGGATGCTTACGTCAAAGGAAGAAACACACCTTAAAAGTTTTAGAAAATTTAGTATTATGTTGAATATTTGGACCAAAAAAGGATGAGTATACTGAATAATATAGAAGGCTCTACAATAACTAATTGTGATCTATGAGTGGTATGGATTGAGATTATTCCAGGAGATATAGTTCAGGTAATTGCATCACAATGCTTAAAATGGACATGTAGAGTCATTGGATTTAATAATAACTGCATTCCAAAAAAAAGTAATCACTATTGAACCACTAGGTAAACATCTAGGGATAGACCAAGACATAGATGGGATGATTGTGTCAGGACTGATTGTGGATTTGGGTTTTAATAGGGTGGGATGGAGGGAAGTATGGCGTAAGAGATAGTGTCGCCATCGAGGTTACAGTTCTGCTAAACCTTTTTATTTATAATATTTTTTTACCGTGGATTATTTTATCCATTAACTTCTTAAAAGTTTATATTTTTTGGTTAAAAAATAATCTTGAAAATTGTCTTACAATCGAGTTTTGTAGATTTTGAAAAAATGTGACATTTTTTAATGTAAAAATATATATATATATATTTATATATATATATATATATATATATATATATATATATAGAAAGTCCCCTGTTAAAATTATTTATTTTAACTGGGGACTTTTTAAAAAAGAAATAAATAAATAAAATAAGGATATGTTATTTAATCTGTAGTATGATTATAAACAAAGTTGTAGACCTTAACTGAATGGATCCAGCGAAAAACGTTCTTAATGACAAAATTTTTAAGGTTTTAAAATGTATAATAGTACATCATAGTATGATATTGTACTCCATTATGTTATTATATATTTAAATATAACAAATTACACGTGAAAAAAAAAATCTAACCTACAAAACTTACAAATGCTTTAGATTATGATTTTCTTTCATTGATTACTCAAAACTCTGTTTGTCGCTTAGAACGTTTTTCGGTGGATCCATTCAATTACTTGGAAATCACATTTTTGGATGATTAAAAATGTAAGCTATCACAAATTTTTAAAAATAACATTAAAAAAGACCAATATCCACAATTTTTATAGTTGGTAGATTAACATTGCAATTGATTTTTTTTTTTTTTTAATTATTGTAGAGAGACTTTATAATTTAAGTTCAATGATCTTTGTTGGTATATTCATGATTTCTTCTTTTTTTTTTTTTTTTTTTTTTTTTTTTTTTTTTTACAGCACCTAGCGGTCCTCCAACTAATGTCAAAGTAGAAGCAATGGATCAGGTAACACTCAAGGTAACATGGAATCCTCCAGAGAAAGAGCACTGGAACGGAGAAATCCTAGGTTATTACGTCGGCTATAAACTGTCCAACTCTGACAAACCATACCTGTTCGAGACTGTTGAGTTCAGCAAGGAAGAAGGCAAGGAGCATCATCTACTGATTAATTCACTTAAGTATGACAAATATTAACTATCTTTAGGTTACAATGTTGTACAATTGTGTTATCATATTAATTAATTGTTTTAATTGAAGTCATTCCAAGGTGGTGGTACTCCTCTGTACCATATACAGGTGGCTGTTTTTCAGCTTATTCTTTTTTTTTCATTATATTTTATTCTTCATGGTATTCCTATGTTTAATGAAAACATGCATTAAATTCCAGACAACCCAATATCATGTGTTGTTGAGCTCTAACTGAGTTTTTCTTGTATTATATTATTCATTTTCATAACAGCTCCTATCTTTCTAATTATAGGACTAATTAATTAGAATTTGAATAATGGTATTATTTAATATTGTTACGGGCCACTGGGGGTATGACTAATCAAATCACAACTTAAATACTAAACACTAATTTATTTACAAGTTAATAAATACAAATAGGTCCCTTAAGGTACTTAATCTAATAACAATTATACTTAGGTCTAATTACACTAATATGTATATTACACAATACTTATCTTTAATATCTTAATACTAGATGTCACAATTATACATAAGAATCTATTACACTGACACAGAGACTGTTACTACATTCACTGACACTGTTTATCACTGTCACTATCTCACAGACTGAACTGTCACTGACACTTGACTGGTTGATCGTTACTTGATCACTGACACATGGATACTGACTCCCAGGCTGGAAGTCGGCCTATTTAAAGCGCCGCCGAACATTCTAGATCTGGCCAGATTACAGGCCTGGGGCCTTCTGGGGCGCCGTGACCCTTCCAGGCCATCCGCCGCCCTTCTCGGCTACCTGCTCGCCCATGCCCACGGCACCACCAAATCTAGGCCACCCTGGCGGCCTTTCCAGCTACCTGCCCCCGGGTCGCCCAGGGTACCCTCAACCTCACCAGACCGTAACACTGCCCCCTTCTTAAAAGTGCTCTGCCCCAGAGCACTATTTGGAGCAATTAGATGCGATGATCTTCTTTCGAAGTAGTCGCCGTTTGATCTCCAGGGGTTAAATGTGCACACCAATATGACTATCCCAGAGTTGGCAAATGTCTCTTCAAGCATGTGTCTTACGGTCTTCCATTCCAGGCCGTCATATCCACAGCCCAACTTGGGGATGGCGAGCTTAGTGAGATGCAGTCTTAAAAGCTGGCTGCGCAGGTCGTTGAGGCTTCGCTGTAGTGCGCCGTACGTTTATTTCTGACGGGAGGCACGCTTGGTAACCAAGTAAAACAGATGCTGGCCTCCGTGCGTTTGGTGAAGCGCCCTTCCAACACTGGGTCCTTGCTGTTCTAATTCTTCAGCTCCGGCAAACTTCTTCCTGAAAACAGTTGCGATCCCTCGAGAGTTTCTTAGATCTTCAGGGACGCAATGGGCCAGAGCATAGTCCACTGGTAGAGAAAAGATGTCTCTGTAGATTGTTTGAGTCACTCCACGAGCACCTAAAACTTCAGGCCGCGCAACTGGGTCGTTATTGGCCCTAAAGTGAGAGAGATGCCTCACTTGTTGGTCCTCGGTTGGGCTATGATCTCCTTTGAATGGGGCCAGTCTATTAAAGTGGACTACCTTGGGTTTTCCTCTTGGCTGCTTCCTGATCCTATAGATGATGTCATTAATCCTGTCGATGATCTCATACGGGCCATCCCAGGATCTCTGAAGCTTGGGTGAATAGCCTTGCCTTCTCCGAGGATCATGTAGCCATACCAAGTCCCCAGGCTGGAAGCCACCTTTCTCTCCCCTGATGTCGTAACGCTCCTTCATTCTGTCGCTTGCTTCTTGAATGTTTGAACGAACCTTTTCGTGGATAGCATTCATTCGCATCCTTAGATTCGTGACATAATCTTCCCCGGCGACTTCTTCATCAGGCTTGAAACCAAATTTCAGATCACAGGGCAAGCTAAGTTCTCTGCCAAACACCACTCTGGCGGGGGTCTGCCCTGTCGTTTCATTAACTGAACTGCGGTAGGCTAGAAGGAATAGGTGAAGGTACTGGTCCCAGTCCCTCTGGTGGTCGGAGACAACCTTAGACAAATACCGACCCATGGTTCTGTTCATGCGCTCTACCATGCCGTCAGATTGCGGATGAAGAGGCGTCGTCCTAGTCTTGCGTATTCCTAGTGTCTCACACATCTTGGAGAAGACTGCAGACTCAAAATTCCGTCCCTGGTCAGTGTGAAGCTCCATTGGTACTCCAAACCTGCTGACGAGCTGTTTAACAAGAACGTCCGCAACTGTGACGGCTTCCTGATTCGGAAGGGCATAAGCCTCCACCCTTGGACCTCCGCAGTGGATATTGGCAGTTTGGGTTGACTCCTGAGGACAAGGAGAAGACAGCATTCTCAATCGGCACAGGACTCTGGCAATTTACGGTAATGCCGTTCGGGGCTTTGCAATGCTCCTGCAACGTTCGAGAGGCTGATGGAAAGTGTGCTGAGAGGTCTTTCATGGGAGACGTGCCTGATATACCTAGACGATATCATTGTGCTAGGAAACTCCTTCAACCACCATCTGAAGAATCTCGAGAAGGTCTTCGAACGGCTGCGTGCAGCTAATTTGAAGCTGAACCCAAAGAAGTGCAACCTCTTCCGGAGCCAAGTGAACTACCTGGGGCATGTTGTTTCTGACAAAGGAGTCGCCGTTGACCCGGAGAAGATTACGGCTATCACCGACTGGCCGGTACCTCGCGACAAGCACGAAGTTAGGAGTTTCCTCGGGCTCTGTACCTACTACAGGAGGTACGTGAAAGGGTTTGCTAGCATTGCAAAACCCCTAACCAGGCTTACCGAAGAAAAGCGCACTTTCCATTGGGACCTCGAGTGCCAAAAGTCCTTCGAGGAGCTGAAAAACAGGCTAAGTAGTGCTCCTATCCTAAGCTATCCACGCACCGAAGGCAAGTTCATACTCGACACTGACGCCAGTAACACCGCTATTGGAAGTGTACTTTCCCAGTTGCAAGACGGGGAGGAAAGAGTAATTGGCTACTTCAGCAAGGCACTATCAGCCCCAGAACGCAACTACTGTGTCACGAGGAAGGAGCTTCTGGCAGTTGTAAAATCCATAGAGCACTTCCATAAATATCTGTACGGAAGAAGGTTTCTCCTGAGAACGGACCACGCGGCTCTAATGTGGTTACTGCGATTCAAGTCACCAGAAGGACAAGTTGCGAGGTGGATTGAGCGCCTTCAGGAATATGACTTTGAGTCTTTTCATCGCTCGGGAAACACTCATAAGAATGCAGATGCACTCTCGAGGAGACCTTGTGACGAAAAATGCAGCCACTGTTCCCGGCAAGAGGAGAAGCAGGCGACAGTGATGAGGACTACTGTTGTCATCGACAGTTGGCAAGATGCAGAGGTGTCGAAGGAACAAGACGAGGACCCCGATTTGAAACCAATAAAGCAGTGGAAGCTTTCAGGGCAAAGAAGACCACCCTGGCAGGATGTTGCTCCAATGTCGAAGAATACAAAAACGTACTGGGCTCCATGGGACTCCATTCTAGTGGACAACGGGCTGTTGAAGCGAGCATTGGAGAACACAGAAGGAGATCAGCGCAGACTACAGCTCATCGTCCCAAAGAAAAGAGTGCCCGAAGTGCTTAGGGAACTTCACGACGGAGTATCTGGCGGCCACCTTGGAGTTCACCGTACATTGGAAAAAGTACGTGAGCGTTTCTATTGGGCTAATCTTAAAGAAGACGTATTAGACTGGTGCAGGCGCTGTGCGACGTGTGCGGCCTCCAATGGACCGATGAGGAGAAAGAAGGCCCCTATGAAGAAGTATAACGTGGGAGCTCCATTCGAGAGAATAGCAGTTGACGTCGCTGGCCCTTTCCCTTTGACCGATGAAGGTAACCGATACATTCTTGTGGCCATGGACTACTTCTCTAAGTGGGTGGAGGCTTATGCCCTTCCGAATCAGGAAGCCGTCACAGTTGCGGACGTTCTTGTGAAAACGTCTGCAACTGTGACGGCTTCCTGATTCGGAAGGGCATAAGCCTCCACCCACTTAGAGAAGTAGTCCATGGCCACAAGAATGTACCGGTTACCTTCATCAGTCAAAGGGAAAGGGCCAGCGACGTCAACTGCTATTCTCTCGAATGGAGCTCCCACGTTATACTTCTTCATAGGGGCCTTCTTTCTCCTCATCGGTCCATTGGAGGCCGCACACGTCGCACAGCGCCTGCACCAGTCTGATACGTCTTCTTTAAGATTAGCCCAATAGAAACGTTCACGTACTTTTTCCAATGTACGGTGAACTCCAAGGTGGCCGCCAGATACTCCGTCGTGAAGTTCCCTAAGCACTTCAGGCACTCTTTTCCTTGGGACGATGAGCTGCAGTCTGCGCTGATCTCCTTCTGTGTTCTCCAATGCTCGCTTCAGCAGCCCGCTGTCCACTAGAATAGAGTCCCATTGAGCCCAGTACGTTTTTGTATTCTTCGACATTGGAGCAACATCCTGCCAGGGTGGTCTTCTTTGCCCTGAAAGCTTCCACTGCTTTATTGGTTTCAAATCAGGGTCCTCGTCTTGTTCCTTCGACACCTCTGCATCTAGCCAACTGTCGATGACAACAGTAGTCCTCATCACTGTCGCCTGCTTCTCCTCTTGCGGGAACAGTGGCTGCATTTTTCGTCACAAGGTCTCCTCGAAAGTGCATCTGCATTCTTATGAGTGTTTCCTGAGCGATGAACAGACTCAAAGTCATATTCCTGAAGGCGCTCAATCCACCTCGCAACTTGTCCTTCTGGTGACTTGAATCGCAGTAACCACATTAGAGCCGCGTGGTCCGTTCTCAGGAGGAAACCTTCTTCCGTACAGATATTTATGGAAGTGCTCTATGGATTTTACAAACTGCCAGAAGCTCCTTCCTCGTGACACAGTAGTTGCGTTCTGGGGTGATAGTGCCTTGCTGAAGTAGCCAATTACTCTTTCCTCCCCGTCTTGCAACTAAAAATTTGCCCATCAAATTTTATTTATTAGTTAGATGCAAATACTAATTTATTTTAATATATATTTTTTATTATTACTCTGATAAAAATTTGCTAATAACAGCTCTGAATACTCATTTAAAATTTATTTTAGACCCTTTACATATTCCCCCTCTTTGCTAAAAAAAAAATTTGAAATTAATGAAGAGGTTTGAAAATTTTTTTTTTTTTTTTTATGTCAGCATTGAAATTTCACCAAGAAAAAAATTTTAATTCTTTTCTGAATATAAATTTCTTATGGCTGTTTGAACATTCCAATCACATAACCCACCATAAACCATTCCGAAGCACACCCAAACCCGAAACTCATCCCACTCAAACCTTCATTTGAAGCACACTCCAAAGCCTTGTAAAGTCCACCCCTTTGAAATTGAATGATATGTATATTTCAGTTCAGCACTTCTTCATTTTCAAATGTTTTCACCAATACCTTAAACATTGATTTTAGAACTTACACGCAATACTCCGTTGTAGTCCAAGCTTTCAACAAACTTGGTGCTGGTCCAACAACTGAAGAAATTAAACAGTACACTGCTGAAGGTACTCCTAACGAGCCGCCAAAGGATCCTACTTGTACTACTCTCACATCTCAAACTATCAGAATTTCTTGGAATCCACCAAATCTTGCCTCAGCCAACGGAGTTATTAGGGGATATAAAGTTATATATGGACCTACTGAAAATTGGTATGGTAAGTACAATTATAATCATATCAAACCATTCTATTATTATTTATAATTTTCTTTACTGTTTATTAATTTATGTATAAGTTTTTTTATTTATGTATAATCTTTACTAACAGATGAGAAATCCAAGGATTCCAAGATTACTCAAGCCAGTGAAACTATTATCCATGGACTCAAAAAATTCACAAACTACACAATGCAAGTATTGGCATACACTGCTGGAGGTGATGGTGTTCGCTCGGCTCCAATTCATTGCCAAACTGAACAAGATGGTAGGCACATTGTTTTATTTTTATCATCTAATAAAATCTTTCAGCTAGTAAATTATATTAAATGTTCGTTTCGCCTTTTCAGTCCCTGATTCTCCAACTGCTATTAAGGCTCTGGCCATGTCAGAAGATTCTATTTTGATCTCATGGAAACCTCCAGCACAGCCAAACGGTATCATTTCCCAGTATGCAGTCTACATAAAGGAAGAATCCAAAGGAAGGAAACCTGTAAGTTGTTTCTATTATTTATTATTATTCTTCTTCATAATGATTTTCATTGCCATTAGAAGCTTCCTTCAGCCAATCCCCTCTCTCACTTGATTCTCCCACTCCTCTCTGTCCATCGCTTCTTCTTCCGTTAGTCCTCGGCCTGCCATACTTTCAGCCACAACATCTCTCCACCTGATACGAGACCTACCTCTCTTTCTCTTGCCCTATGCTTCTGATTCACACGTTATTTTGGTGATTCTTTTATCATCCATCCCATTAACATTAATCCCTTTGATTCTAGCTGACCTCCAAAAATCCATCTTCTCTGCCAGGAATCTTTTACCTAGGAATTTTTCTAGGGACCATATTTCCAAGCTATGAAGCATTATACCTTCTATTAGGGTCTTATATATTAATTGTTTAATATTTCTATAAATGTTCCCTCTCCATAGGACTATTTTAGTATATGAATAGCTTTATGCCTGTCAGTATTTTCTTCACCTCCTCTGTCACTCTTCCATTGCTTTTGATGATTGTGCCTAGATAGCAGAATTGGTGGACCCTACTTAACTTTGTTAAAACTGTGAACATCATTTGCTGTCTATGTATATTTTGTTTTTTCGTAGTTATTTATTATATATTATAAATATTTTAATTAAATAATTAGATAAGATAAAAAACATTTTGATCCATTAAACTATCCACTATGCCCCCAATTTAGGTTTTTTTTTTAAGTTTTACTCCCTTAAAATAAGAAGTCAACCAACGCAAAAGGTCAACTTATATTCAGTCATAAGTCATTATAAGAAGTCTTTAACTTTATAGTTTATCTTAATTTGCACATTTTGCTTTTATATTCAATTTAAAATTTTTAAAAAAATCATAAATTAGGTACACTTTTATGTACTGTGATCCTATATTTTAGGACGATGTAAGAAGCCAAAAAGTGCCAGCTTACCAAATGACTTATGAAGCTTCTGGTTTGAATAAAGATGAGAAATATGAATTTTGGGTCACTGCCTCAACTAACATCGGCGAAGGACGGCCATCTAAACCAGTTATACTGACACCAAATAACAAAGGTAACTATTATTTGTGGTGTGAAAAATAAAGGTTACTTAAACTAATTTATTTATTCAATATAATTAAGAAATTCAAACATTTTATGTTTTGGTAAAGAGGATTGAGTCGTTCAAGATTCAAACCTATTATGTCAATTTTTTTCAAAAAATTTTCATATATTTTTTTTAATGTAAGTTAAAAAGTGCCCTTACCTATGGCTTTAAGACAATAGATCAAAAACCACTAGATCCCAAACAAAATTTGAATCTTAATGAGCCTTTATTGAGCCAAAATTTTCGTCTGTCCAATAATTATTTTTTTGTCATTTTTATCCTCCTGTAAAATTTTGAAAAATGGACATAATCTGTTTTGATTCTAAATGACTCAATTGGTTTGAATATTGAATAAATTTTCAATTTTGTATAATTTATTTTAGTCATAGAAAACTTCCTTATAACTAATTGCTTAACAATTATAACAACATAAATAACACTAAAATTATTGGTAAAATCTAACATTTTAAATTCTTTTCAATAATTCAATAGTGAAGTAAGTTCATCATAATTAATAATATTTGTTTTTTTTATAGTTCCAGCTAAGATTGCATCATTCGACAGCAAATTCACTGCAACCTACCATGAAGATGTCAAACTGCCATGCCTTACAGTCGGCAAGCCAACCCCTGATATCACTTGGAAGATCAAGGGAGTTACTTTCGAGACCAACGACAGAATGCAACAACTACCTGAAGGCTCCCTTCTCATCAAATCTGTCACCCGTACTGATGCAGGCGAATATTCTTGTCACGTACAAAACTCTTTTGGCCATGACAGTGTAACTCACCATTTGATTATCCTAGGTCAGTATCAGTCGTCTATTATTGTTTTATGTTTTAAAATGCCATGCTAATTATTGAACCTTTCATGATAAAGAAGGCTTAAAGTTCATAAGTAAAATTAACTTAAAGTAATTACTTATATTTTCTAACTACCTATACTCCTTGATACTTACCTTTTCCAAATTATCAACAACCATCAACCTCCCTTTATTTACTGTATTCTAAAATTCAAGTCCTCAATCAAATCACTACATAGAAGATCCCATCTTTCCGATCTCTATACTCCAGCCTACAGGACTACTGCACTCCAACAATCCTTTCTTGCCCACTCCTTTACTCTCTGGGATTCCTCAAATTCGCAATGCCTATTCCCTCGGAACATTTAAAACACTCCTCTTCCACCACCTTCTCTCTTTCCAAACTGAAGCTCTCTAACAACATTGATGCTTCATAGTGAATGTGATCATAATATATCAGACATAAACCATTAGCCTGAATGTAGCCTAATAATGTTTTCATTAATATAATTTCATATTTTATATGTATTTTTTTTTCATTATTTTATTTTCTGTACCGATTCTGCAAACATTATTTATTTCCATCTTTTACTAAATGTTATATCAGAAATTATTTTTTTGTCCTTCTGACTTTTTATACAATATTTATTCCTCTATTACTTTTCTTTATTTATTTTTTTCTACTCTGTTTCTAGTTTTCTAGTGAAAATTTGTATTTACTTTTATTTATCTTGTCTTATTTTTAAATTCTTTAGGCCAGATACAACATCACTTTTGTTATGTAAAGTTATTTTTAAGTGACAGTGTCCCAAAATTAAAGTTCTCTTGCTATTCTATAGTTATGTTATTTTAATTTTTTTTTTTCAATAGAAAAAATTAGTCTAGAATGTAATTAGCTCTGTATTTGTATATATTTTCATTTTTTGGAACCAAGAATCAATTTTTAAAATCTTAAACTAGTATGTTAATTTTCTATTGGTAATTCTTTACTTTTTGTGATCTAAGTTTCATTGAAATTGAAGTCCATTTAAAAAGAAACATTTCTTATGTATTATTTATTTATTTATAGCCCTAACTGTCTTCCAAGGACAAGGGCCTTGTTACAAATTAACAAGCTGGACTTCCAATTGTTTCAAGTCCTCATTTATGTCACCCAACCATCTCATTCTCTGATGACCTCGTCCACTAGCTCCTCCAGGCTTTTCATAAAGCAGTTTCCTTGGTAGACGGTCAGTTCCCATCCGTTCGACATGGCCGAGCCCCCTCAACCTTACCTTTTTTATAAAATTCACAATATTTGGCTGGCCATACAAGGTTGTCAACTCCTCATTAGTTATAACTCTCCATTCTCCCTCGGAGTAGGAGAATAGTTCTTATGCATGATACAGAATCCTATTCCCTAAAAATTAAATTATAAAATATACTATAATCATATTTTTCTTAAAGAGATATATTTTTTTTTAGCTCCTCCTCATATGCCTCAAGTAACCCTGACTTCAACTACGACCAACTCCATCACTTTGAAAATCAAACCGAATCCTCAGGATGTTGAACCAGTCCATGGCTTTACCGTTAAATACAAACCAGAATTCGGCGAATGGGAAACTGCCCAGCTCCCACCTACTATCCATAAATATACTTTAGAAAACTTGTGGTGTGGTTCTAGATATATGATCTCTGTTACTGCTTATAACAGGTAAATTTTATTTTATTTATTTAAATTAAATAATTATTCAATGAAATAATAAAATTACTTATGCCTTTATCAGTTATTTTTTATTTTACTTAAATATGTGTCCTTAAGACGACATGTGCTTTTAACTGATTAGAGATCTTTTTCATTTAGACTCAAACTTTCCAGAAAACACAACTCTTGAAGAACAATATCAAAATGGTATTATTCAGTGAAATCATATCTACTCTTAACTATAAAAAAAAAAAATCCTGATCCCCTTTATTATTTATGTTAAATTTTTTAATTTTTTTCAGAAATTTATCATAATTTTTATATGCTGTTTCATTTTTTAGACTATTACTCTAAAATTCTAATCTACTGCAATAAAAATTGTGAATTCAAACATAGTTGGCTCACAGTCTAAAACTGTGAGATTCCATTATTTCTAATGTGTCCAATACAAAAAAGCTAAGATATATTTGTTTTCTTCTTCAGTAGTATTTTTAAATATAATTTTTTTTTTTTTATGTATAATGTTAAAATTAGAATAATTAATATTATACAAGACATTCATACAAATGCAAGTTTATATTTACACATTGGATATTTATTATGTTCAGCATTGGCACTGGAGATGAATCCGACATTCTTAACACCAGGACAAAAGGCTCTAAACCGATCATTCCAGATGCTAGCAGATTTATTGAAGTGTCGACTAACAGCATTACTCTTCACCTGAGCACTTGGTCTGATGGAGGTTGCCCCATGCTTTACTTCGTCGTTGAACACAAAAAGAAGTGAGTGCCTTGATTATTAAACATTTACTAATTATTGACTTACTATATTTAAGTATATCCTAAGATTTTAAAATTATATGAAACATTCCTTCATAATTATTTACTTTACGAAATATAAATTAAAATATTTTAAATTTGAAATATTGGAAAACAGGTATTTTTAATTTAATTTTTCTTGAAAAGTATTATATGTTATACACGGTGACTAGAAAATAGACGTGGAGCCGGTAGGGGGAGATAGTACAGGCTAATCTGAGTCAATTTTACTATAGGGACCACTGTCTGAAAATTAGCCGGTTTCAAGTTATATTAATTTTTAAGATTTTACTAAATTAACGTCCTTCATATGTTACACAAGTCATAAAACTTAAAAATTTAGTGTTTTATCTAAATTTTTTTTTTTGGTTTTACAATAAAAATATTCTAAAATACAAAAATTGATACTCAAATGTACATTATTGACGTTATTTCATGCAGTAAGCTTCCAAATAGTTCAATTTTTGTTTAAATAAATCTTCGTTCATCTCAAAAACTTCAATTTACTAGAAAAAATCACCTACAAATTTTTTGTACATAATAATTAGAAAATTTCTGCGTTTCATTACCTTTCAAATGAGGTTTAAAAAACATAAATCAGTTAAGAATTGGCAAAAATATGACTATTAAAGAGGTGGAAGGAAAAAGAATTAAAAATACTACAAATACAAAATCATACTTTAATATAGGATAATTTGTTTGAAACTTCATTTTTTATTTTTATAATACATTTTCAATGTGGCGCCCTCTATTTCTAAAGCACATACGTGCTCTTCTTATTACAGGTAATTTTACTACCACTGAATTCCTAAGAGAGTCTTGAATTTCTTAGTTGTTAAGTTGAATTGTTTTATAGTTCAAATCTGAGGATGGGAAAATTTTTTTTCTCGAAACTTGTGTGATATTTAATAAATAAATAAATAAAGAAGGAGTATAATGCTGAATTTTGATAATTAATAACTGTGTATTTTCAGGATATCCACCGAATGGAATCAAGTCTCTAATAATGTCAAACCTGGTGGTAATTTTGTTGTTCTCGACTTGGATCCAGCAACCTGGTATAATCTCCGTGTTACTGCTCATAATAATGCTGGCTTCGCTGTTGCTGAGTATGAATTCGCTACTTTAACCATCACTGGAGGTGAGATATTTTATTTTATACAAGTAAAGCATAGTCATTTACTTTTAATTTTGACTTCGCAATTTATTGGAAAATCAACCTGAAGCTATAATTATAAAATATTAACAATTTTCAGCACAACCAAAAAAAGTCCTTTAAGTTTAAATTATGATGGAATTAACAAGCCATCAACATTTCCTCAACCCATTTATGTCCACTGTCGCATATATGCAAGGTTAATTTAATAATTTTTTTTTATTTGTATAAGTTCAAATATTATTCTATTTTATCACATTAGGTTATTATTTAGCGTTAGTAATTATTAAAAATAATTTATTACTAAATTTTGTGTGTTTTTAATACAATGAATAATAATATTACAATTGGTTATTTTTCAACGCTAATGACTTGTAAGATTTAAATGTTAATTTCAGCAAAAAAAAGAGTTGCTGTAATTAAATTGTGTGAGCGATGTAATGTTAAATTACACCCAGATTACTTTAAAGCATACCACAAATAATCAATAAAAATTGTGATTTTTGTGTGAAAATGGTGCGAAAATTGTATTTTTTATTTCTATGAAGGATTTTATGATTGCTTTATTACAATTTCAGATTACTTTTGATTTAAAATTTAAAATTAAAATTGAGTTATGTTTCAATATAAAAACGTATAATATTACTTACTACCTTTTATGTTATATATTTTAAAGAATAATTACTGTTGAAAACTTTTCTTTTCACGGGTAAATGCCGTAAAAAAAAAAAATTGAGACAAAGATTAGAAACTTCTTTTGTAAAATTTGTTAATATCTAATGTTGAATTAAATTAATAATCTTATCTGACAATCGCATTTTGCTGCTAAGTTGTAAACTATTTTTACTTTTTTTTACATCATGTATATTTCATTATTAAAAAATAAAGAAGTTTTAAATGATAATTCATCAGGAGTAATGGGGTGTTTCAGGTACAGTAGCACTGGCAAATCAAGATCTTGTCTTCGGCTAAGGCCAATCAGAATTCTTCTATCTTGCTTAACTTAGCTGACCCTGTAAAGGTCCAATGTTAATTTTTCCCTGCTTTTGTTCTGGACATTTGAAAATTTTAAATTGTTGAATCTCTTTTATGAGAGAAAGATAACTCAAGTTATTTATTTTAAAATTATTTCACTCAGATATTTAACCATTGACAATTTTTTTATACTGTTATTTCCATCATATGAGAAGTCTCAGAGAAGCAGTTTTTTTTATTTTTTTACATTGGCCCTTTTAGCTCTCAACCAGGGACATATGCTAGTAAATTTAATTAGTTAAATCATAATTTTGTATTTTATTTTTTTAAAACAAAAATATATAAGCTTGAATGATTTCAAGATAAGCTTTACTTCTTTTCTTTTTCCTTTTCTTTCTCTTTGATTTTTCCTTTTATTTCTTTTTTTTCTCTTCTCAAATTTTCTCTTCTCAAATTTTCTTTTTTCATTTCTTTCTTTCTTTATTTTTTTTTTCTAATCCTTGAAAACTTTTATTTATTACAAACTACAAATTAACAAATGGTTGCAAAGGGTTCAGATCTAGTATTACCTTTCCTCTGTTTATATATATATATATATATATATATATATATATATATATATATATATATATATATATATATATATATATTTTTTTTTTTTTAGATTCTTCTCCCTAATATTTAAAAAAATATATATTAAAAATATTATTTACTTAATTTTTTTGCCTCCATATAAGAATAAGAATTGCAAATTGAAAATATAATTAAATTATACAAAACTTAATTTCTCCCTGACTGAGAAAAAAATAGATCATGGGTATGTAAGTCTATCTATAATCTGCTACTTTCATATTTACTGCTGATAAGGCAATTGTCAGCACATTTTTGATCTGAGCAACACCAACAGAGCTTATAAAAAAAAGCCCCTACTCTTAAATAATTTAGGCAAAACGTTACTTTTTTCATTCAAACCAGTATCCTACGGTGGCTTTGGGTTATGGTAGAAAAAAAAATTAAATAATATTTTTTATTTAATTTTTTTTTTTAATGATTAGAGATGTAGCAAATCGATACAGTGGGAACTTCCCTTGTATATTTTGTAGGAATTTTTATAATTATTTACGAGCTGTTGTATATATATTAAGGAATGGTGGTTGAGGTGTGTACAAAAAATAAAATAGTAAAAATCTTTACTGTTCTATGTGTGCTAAACAGTATTCGTAGGCACACATTTGACAGATTTTTTACGTGTTATATTTTTTTTACGGCACCTATTACCACCATCACCTAACATTTTTAGCTATATATGGAATTTAATACATTTAGTCATTTTACCTGAACACCACATTTCGCTGCTGCATTTTTATAAGTTTTAATTTTTTTTTTCTTGTATTATATATCCATTACATTTTAAAAAAAAGAAATATATGTTAAATGATAATTCAACAGAGCAATGGGGTGTTGCAGGTACAATAGCGCCAGCAAGGGAAGTTCCGGACTCCGGCTATGGCCCTGATTCCCCAATCAGAATTCTCCTATCCAACCTTAACCTAGTAGTGCCGGTCATATCAGCAATGCTTGTCATCATTGTAGCCATTATTGTTGTTTGCTTCTTACGTGGAAAGGGATCACCTCATAAAGGTAAAAAAAAAAAAGTTTTTTTTTCTTTTTATTTAAGGAACTGTACCCCCTCCGAAAAGGGGTCTTCCAGTGGACGTCCACCAGTACTTCCCATGGATTCCGAAGTGGATTGACTTGAACATCGTCGTTCCTGTTTCTGCTACCATTGTTGTTATATTTGTCGGTATTATTGTAATTTGTGTCGCTGTGGCGAGGAGATCTAGAGGACCTCCCCAAACTAGGCTCAGAGGTATACTTTTTTTTTTCCTATTATTAAATAATACATCTTCAATGAAATATTCCACTCTTTAATAATATAGAGTAAAAATTAAATTCTTAATATAATTCTATCTAAAGTGAAAAATGATTGCCTGATGAAATATAAATATATTTTCATTTTGGCAAATATTCAAGAAGTGGCAACAATAGGCTTTTGTTCCTTTTTCATATGTATATTTTAATAAAAATAAATTTTTATATACATTTATTTACTGTTTTTAATGTTGGTTTTATTGTCTTGAAATAAAGTTTAGAATTTATAAAGTTTTTATTTTATTTTTGCAAACAACTAAAAAATTGAAATAAAAGCTCTACATACACATATCAATAGATACAAATAAAAATATTATTCAGGCTAATAAATGGTAAATATATAATATTAATTAAATTAAGTGATTGATTCCAGGAAATTAGTTGTCAGATAGCTGTGAAATTTAATGAAAATTAAATTTTGATGAAATTAGAGCTATGATTAAATTTTACCCAAAACTGATTAAATATACTCAAACTATTGATCATTAAATCACAGAACTACCTATTTTAAATGTTATTGACTTTCTCTTTTGAGAGCTCAAAAAACCTTTCAGCAGTCATTAAAAAGTAAATTAATAGAAAAAACAACTTTTTCAAAATTTCATTCTTTTCAATAAATAGCTGCAAGATTTTCTAGCTGTCAAGACATACTCTAAATTATTACTTCTATGAGATAGTCTTGTGTTGAACCTCTGAATTACAAAATTGAAAGTTCTAGGATTAAAAAAAATTAAATCATGCAATTTTTTTTTTTATATTGTTGTGATGGCATATTTATTTAGTGGTTGAAGAATATGGTCATGGATACAGTCAGGTTTATAAACAACACATCAAAGTTTAAAAAAACTTTATATTATTATTAACAGGTTTCTAAACCTGACCATATTATTCAGCCATTATATCATATCATACAGTCAGCTAAACTATTTTCATCAAATATTTATTTACAATTCTTTTTTCTTTTTTTTTTATTTGTCTATAAAAATTAATAAAAACATTGTTATGTTAAACCTATTATTGTTACATGAAATAAAATATAAATATTTTAATAATATTTAAACATATATTTATTTTATAGATGACATTGTTTATAACCAATCAATGGTCGGAGGAAACACAATTGACAAGAGATGCCCAGATCTGCACGATGAGCTCGGCTATATCCCTCCGCCGAACAGAAAACTTCCCCCAGTACCCGGATCAAACTATAACACCTGCGAGAGGATCAAGAGAGGTACAGGAATAAGTAAGGGGCTCGATTAATTAATGTAACTTAAACCCTGATGCTTGATTGTAATTTTTATTAATTATTTTTTATACATGTCCTTGGTTTGTAGTTCCAGAAACCATCCCATTTTTAACCTTGTTAAACTCCAAAAGATTTAATATTTTTTTTTATTTTAATTTTTTTTTTGTCTTTATTTACACTTTTATTTTTATCATTATCATTGATTGATCGGGCTTACTTCAGCTTATTTTATTTATGTTTTTATTTTATTTATTTTTATTTTGGTGAAATCCTTGTTCTTATTACTGTACAGACTGATCCAATTTTAGTATATAACCTAAATACAAATTTAATAAAATTATTCAACATTTCGTCGCTAAAATTCAGATCTAAATTTCATCAAAACTACTGCTGTAAATATTGTATATACCAAATAAATACACAGTAGAACCCCTGTTATTTGGGGTAATAATGGGTATAGGATTTCTTGGATAATCAAAATCCCAGCTAATCAAGTTACATTTTATTCTTAATATGATTGATAAGAAGATTAGTTAAAAAACAATAAATAAATTTGTAAAAAATTACTTTTATACCAAACAAACATTTTATTTACATTTATTAAGTTATAATATACAAATATACAAAAAAAAGAATGTAGGTATGCATGTTTTTAGGTATTTATTGAATTTTCATTTAGAGAAAAATTCAGTGATTTTAGTTTGTTTTTTATTAAACAAATCTTTTCTAATATCTCATTCTCATTTCCCATAGCAAGATAATTCTGCTATAATCAGCGTTCTAATTTTCATAGCTTCTACGTCTTTTAATTTTGAGTTCTTCATTGCTCATCGAGGACACGCTGTTTGGGCCGACGATGATACCTTTTATTACTTGATTTATAAAGGTTTATTTTTGTTCAAGCATTAGAACGATAAGTTATCTTTTCTTATGACATTTCTTTAGTTCGTATTTAAATGGAGAATGAGTAAATCATTTTGTTTTATAGGCAAACAGCCAGTAGGAGTTTCATAAAAAGATTTGAAAACATTACTGTTGTTTGAATATGAATTATTAGTAAATATTTAATGGAAACATCTCATTCAAACGATACAAACTTGCCGTATTTTGCGTCATTATGTCTAGGAACAATACATAACTAACAATTATGCAATCATTAGAAATAATCTTTTGTATTATTATTTTAAAATGAATATTATAAATATATAATAAATCTTGTAAAAATTAAAAAATACCTTAATAGAAAATCCATCAGAATTCCGGTCAATAGAGCCTCAGATGATGGGAATTCTGCTATATATTTAAAACTATATTTATTCTTCTGCATGGAATATTTTAGATATATATTTTTTAATTTAATTTAATATGTTTGTATACATCTTTGAAAGATTGGAAATACTCAATAATCTGAGTGTAAGATAACAATATTCTTAAATCTTCTTTTCTTAAAGCTTGATTTTCCGAGTTTCTCCTTGCAAGTTTGCTTAACTTATACTTACTGTTTTTTCCAATAATGCTAGGTCCACTTAAAACAAAGGCAACAGTCTAATTATATGTCAGGTAATTAAAAATTAGTAACAACCATTTACAATCATACTAACGACAGACAGAATTTTACAGGAACGGATCACAGGATTTCCCAAAGGTTCATTTTATTTTTTTTTTATTTTTGAGTTGTGTTTTTATTCGTTATGTTTTGCACTTGTTGACAATCGTCGGCAGGGCGAGGGGGCCTGTGCAGTGGGCACACTACCTGGGACCCTAGGCGGCATATGTATGAGGAGCTGGCCTCGCACGGACCGTGCAGAACCAGGTTAGGCAGGTGCCCTGGCTCGGATGAAACCATGTACCACAGGGCAGGTAAGTGTTTCTTAGTCATTCACATCTACGGCTCAGTGGTGGTGGCCTCGGTCTTCACGATCACTCTCTCACTGCATCTGTAGAGCTTCAGTCTGTGATAGAGATTGTGTGTGTGTGCGTGGTTTTTTGTATCCAGCATTTTCGTATGTTTATAGTGCAACTGAGTTTTTATTTAATTTTTTTCTTTCAATATTATGGGCAATTAAACAAAAAATATATAACTCTTTTGCTTAATTATTTTTAAAACAACCTTTCTTTTCGGTTTGAGGATTTGTAATTCATCTAAATGTATTTTGATGAAGACAAATATTAAGTTTGTTAAAACATCATACAAGAGCAACACGGCGAATATGTCAAAGTTTTAAGTATTATATTTGTTTATAATTTATATCATTTTTGTCTTCCTTTGTATCACCAGTCAATAACTAAAATATATTTAACTGAAAAGAAAGGTTGCTGTTAGATCTTACATAATAAATTTACAATTAGTGCCCTTTCTTTTTTTAAATTTCTCTTATACTCTTTATCACAAGTACTTTATTTCTGATAGTTAAAGGAAAAAAGTTTTTATTATGATTTATTATATTACAAGGAAATTAATGATATAAGGATTATGATTGCAATACTATCTCCTGAAGAAATGATTTATTTCACTACACACGTAACTGACATTAATAATAAATTTTGCAACTTAAATAAAATTTTTATTTCTGTAATTGTCACAATGCATTTTTTTAAAATAGTAATCTATATTATAGGGCTTGAAAATATGGCATTGGCCAGGAAACGTTGCCATTATATAAATATATATATATATATATATATATATATATATATATATATATATATATATATATGTGTGTGTGTGTATTTTTTGGATAAAATAAATAATTTTTTCAGGAGATAATATTGCTATCATAATCCTAACCGTAAACGGGGGCTATTTTGAACAAATGGGCTTTTAAAAATCCTTCTGGTGGGCTTAATTTTCAAGCTAGCATCCTCCAGTTTGTTCTGTAGATTTAAGGATTAAACATAGAATGTGCTTTGATTGCGATAAGAGCACATGTTGGCCGTCCTTGGCAGATTTATGCCTTCTTATGGTATCAGTAGCAACTGGTGTTTTTATAAACTTATCCAAACCTCATCTGGCCTGGTGTATGTGGCAACAGGATTGCTTCATATAAGTGATACATTGATAACCAATCTATTCAGAAACATTTTCTTTTTTGTTTCATTTCTTTAATTTTATATCTTTTATTAGACAAAAAAAAGGCAACTTGGAAGGCTACTTTAAACATTGTGTTATTAGCTGTTTTGTTATTTGGTGAATATGAACAATTAGTTTCATTCATATTTATAATTAAAACTATTTTATATTTATGCCTTTATTATATTAATAAAATTGAGATTTCAATTTGGTGATGAACAAAAAGGAATATCATATATCATAGCTATTTTTATAAAAGCTATCAACATTGTTAAAAATATTTGTGCTTTTATTATTTATGTTTCATCAACAAATCTGTCGATGAAGTGAACCTGATTGGTGGATTTACATTAGCATTTTGCTGAATAGTGATTTTTTTCAATGTTTTTCGACACAAAACAAAAATAAAAAAACTCTTATAAACATTTTTTAAAAACTTAAATTTGATAATTAAAAGAGTTAAGTTCAAGAAGACTTTGAGAGAAGCGTTTTTGAAGCAAAAATCATCCTTGTTCAAAGTAGCTCCTATTTTCTATTTCACATTTTGCACTGTAGTGCGATTGTTTTTGTGGATATTTTACATTTTCTTGAACCAGAAAATAGCTACCCAACTCAGTTTCAAAGTATTTAAGATAACTATTAAAGATAGCGGAATTGCTCCAACAGGATTTTGAAACTGAGTTGAGTCCAAGAAAATTTAAAATAACCACAAAAACGATTGCGCTACAGTGCAAGATGTACAAAACCTATTCAAAGTAACCCCCAGTTATGGTATATCATAATCCTTATAAGTGTTTATTATTTTATTCCCTTACTATAACTCATCTTCAATTCAATTATTGATCAACAGTCTAAATGGATAGTTAAGAATTATAAATTTGTTGAAAAAATTTTCAATCAAATTCATCTTTTATCCAATTCTTACAATCCAAAATCCTTCAAAAAAATCCTGAATGCTCCTTACTTTGCCACCAATAAACTAATCCATAAAAATCTTAATGTTCCATATGTTGCTGATTTAGCCCAAACCAGATAACTATCCTTTCATAGTAAGCTCCATAACCACTCAAATATACTAGTTTCTCAACTTGCTTCCCACTCCATTCCCGATAATCCTCCCTGGCATCTGAAAAGAAGATGGCCTAGAGACCTTCTAGTGTAGAATTTTTATCGAAGTGCTACTGATGAGTGATTCTTTTCAAGTTTTGGCATGTTATTACAATCATTTACTTGATGTGTATATTTTGTAAAGTTGTAAATTTCAATAAATGGATAAAAAAAAAAAAAAAAAAAAAAAATGTCTATAAAAAGTTGAAATATTAATTTTATAAAAAAAAATTGTAGAGTATATTGGTGTTTTTAAATTTAAATACATTGCTCACTAAATAAAGTAGATAAAAACTTTTTTTTAAAGTTTAAACAAACAAATTATTTTAATCAAAACTGACTGTAGAATTAAAATATTTTATAATAAAGATTTGTGATAAAGAATAATTTTATTTTAAAATTTGTTTATGAATGATAAGTAGTTTTATTTTATTTGTGCTTCCTTCAGTGAGCATGGTTTTACTTGTATGATCATATTTTGGTCAAATTAAAGAGTCTGACCCTGGGACTTCATTCTTTCTAGGTATGGATGACGATATCTGCCCATATGCTACTTTCCACCTGTTAGGATTCAGAGAAGAAATGGATCCTTCGAAGGCTATGCAGTTCCAGACCTTCCCCCACCAGAACGGACATTGCGGAACTCTTGGACCCGGAAACGGAACAACAACTGCTCATCATCGTTCTGGTTCTCAGTCAATGGTAATCTTTTTTTAGAAGAGAAAGAAAACTATATTCTTGGATCATGTACCTTGAGAATAATATTACATTAAAGAAAGTACATTGGTTTTTGGTCTTGAGATTTTTACAATGTAATTACAGATTTACATTTTAAGATTAAAAAAAAGTATACAAAAAAAAAACTAGAATCAGAAAAAAAATATATAGGAAAAATTTTTAATTTAAGAGTAAATATAGGCAATATTGAAAGAAGGGATAATTTCTATTGTAAAACATAGTGTAAAAGATAAAAATAAATAATTTTGTAGAGAGGATGACGGAACAGAAAAATTTCTCACATTGCTCCTTCTTCTACTCATGTCTTCAATTTTTTTCTATTCTTATATATAAAGGAAATCGAGAACAAGTTCAATAGTTTGGGTTAAATAATGTACACTTTATGTCATAAAATCATTTCACTTTTATTATAGAGATCTCTTCTATATCATTTAAATTAAATAAACAGCTTTGATTATGTAATTGTTCTCTTATTATTTCAGCCTCGTAATGGAAGATACTCTAGGGCCGGTGTCAATTCAACATTTTCTCCAGAATATGATGATCCCGCTAATTGCACTGAAGATGACCCATATGGTTCTCAGTACACTCCCTACGGTGCCCCCTATGACCATTATAGCAGCAGAAACTCTCTTGGGAGAAGGAGTGTTGGTAAGTTCAATGAAAAATTTGTAGTTTTTGAATTGACTAATTTTCTGTGCAAAATAATCAATAATTTTAATAGTATCTTCATATATGAAGAGTGTTAGACTAGAATGGGGAATGTCCGGTAACCATAGCTATGAAAAAATCAAAAATGAAAATGACAAATTACATTTTTTTTTATCATTGTGTATGGGTTCTTGAATTCCAAAACATGTATGTGACAAGCTAACAGGTGGCAATGAAATCTCAGTTTGAATTTTTTTGGACTTCCTCTCTTCTAGCCTAATACCGTTGATATATTAAAATCATCCAGTCATTGTATTTGTTAGTTCATTTCATTTTTCAAAAACAAAAATTATAAGTAAATGCGCACATGAACCTGAAATCATAAATTTTAATACAGTAGACTTATTTTGATTAATTAATCTATTTAATTTTAATTTTTTCCATTACTAGGCTTGCTTGAGACAAGCTACTATGTGCTATTTACTTTTGTGAAACCATTATTTGTTCTTTACTCTCAGAAGTGCATTTTAGCATCATTTCTTCAAAGAGGAATCCAGTTAAGCTATAATTTAAAGAATTAACAAACATATTGTTGATCTAAATTAGCATTTGAAGGGAAAAAATGGGTCAACTTGTTTTTGTTTTTTTTTGTTGAATTAAGTTTATGATGGCGTATTGTAGATTTTTGAATGGCCAATCCAATGATGAAGTCAGTTCCAGGGGAAAACGGGTCTAAACAAGTGCAATAAGTGCTTAAAAAAATATTTTATAGGGGAAGAACGGACAACTAAGAGCACTCCCGAAGAAAAACAGGCCATCTCATTAAGGTCGAAGATGTGTTGTTTTCTTTTCCTGAAGCACTAAGAAAATTATTTCAATTTTTGGAAGAAAAATGTTTATGATAGTTTTATCATTTTTTGGGGAAAACATGCTTCGCTGGAAAATACTAAAAATAGGATTTGGCCCATTCTTCCCTTTTACTTTTTATGTTCGTAAAGAAAAACATTCATTCATACTATTTACAGTGGGTAAAAATGGGGTAAATAAGGAAGTGCTTTTAATACCTTAAAATATTTATAAATGAATGCATAATGCTATTTCTTATTTTTTGTTCAACTAGCTTCTAATATCTTTTTGGGTATATATCCATCTTTTTTTAGAAGAGAAAGAAAACTATATTCTTGGATCATGTACCTTGAGAATAATATTACATTAAAGAAAGTACATTGGTTTTTGGTCTTGAGATTTTTACAATGTAATTACAGATTTACATTTTAAGATTAAAAAAAAAATATAAAAAAAAAACTAGAATCAGAAAAAAAATATATAGGAAAAATTTTTAATTTAAGAGTAAATATAGGCAATATTGAAAGAAGAGATTTTTATTGTAAAACATAGTGTAAAAGATAAAAATAAATAATTTGTAGAGAGGATGACGGACCAGAAAAATTTCTCACATTGCTCCTTCTTCTAAATGTCTTCAATTTTTTTCTATTCTTTAAATATAAAGGAATCGAGAACAAGTTCAATAGTTTGGGTTAAATAGTGTACACTTTATGTCAAAAATCATTTCACTTTTATTATTGAGATCTCTTCTATATGAATAGGGTACTCATCTGTTCATTGATGTAAATAAGATTTTTAAAAAGGAATTTTAGAAATTATTCTGAAACCATATTACACTTATGCAGCATATGTTAAATAAGGTATATCGTACAAATACTTAAAACGTTTGATAGTTTTATTGATTTCATATTGCTTCCTTGATTATCCTAAGATTTTACTGATGGCAAAGTATAATTTAATAAAACTATAATATATGTATGATTTGGTATAATTTTTTTCAATACTCTACACTCTTGCATCGGCAGTGAGAGCCTCCTTCGACTACTGAAACGTTCTGTTTTGGAACAATTAAATGAGAAACTTTGTCCATGAGTAATCCCTTATATAAAAAAATACTTATAGTTGTTGTGTGAACACTAACAAATCAGGTTCTGCTCGAAACTTGCCAATGTCAGGAAGCCCCGAGCCACCTCCACCACCACCACGTAACCACGACAACAGCTCTTCTGCCAACGAGTCTAAGGAAAGTAATGAAATGTCTGAAGCTGAGTGTGACAGGGACCAACTCCTCAATCGCAGCTATCCGGGTAAGTCATCAAATTTATTTTTATATTAATCTCACCTCTTTACTTATCTAACATTTCTTTTAGGACTTATTATAATTCTTGTTTAGTTTTATTTAACTTTTAAATCTGGAAAGTAAATTTTCAAATTATTTCCAGTAAATGATGTATAATATCACCTTTCTATATCTTTTGTATGAAAAAAATTGTTAGTGATTTCAGTATATATATCCAAAATCTTGAGAAAAATGAATAGATATAAATTCTTTTTAAAATCTTTTAAGATTGCCTTTTAAAACCAAGTTTCTGTACTATTATTAAAATTATTTTTAATATTTGCACACTATATGTGGGACAGATAATTTTTTTTACACTTGTAATTAACTATGGCATTGGTATTTTTATGTATCTTAATACTAACTATAAGTGGACTTATAATAGAGATGGCTTGAATAGGGCCAAAATAGAAAAATAAATAAATTAATAATTGATAAAAAATAAAATAAAAAGCATCAAGCTGTTTTTAAACTAATAACAGAAATAGATAAATATAATTAATATTAATTCCAAACCTTTGACTTTGGATTTCTATAATTTTACCATTGGATTCAAAAACTCATTGCATTCATATTTATGCGAAAATAAGTAAGTTGGGTTTGCTCTTTATTTGGTCCTGCATGTGTGGAAAAATGCACTGTCTCTTATATTTCACAAATCTAGGAGGCATTTTAAAATACTAAGTCAAAAGCTAAAGTACTCCATTCATAGATGTACTCATTTCAGTCTTCTTTCTATCTCGTGAGTCAAATTTGATTGAATGGTCGTAGTCTATTTTCTATTTCCTGGGTTCAATTGACTTTCTAGCTGTTACTCCTATGTGATACTTCACTTTGGTAAGGAACAATAATTCTATTTTGGTTATGTCCGTTCCATTTGGAAAAAAAACTAGATAAGTCCATTTTTGTTCAAAATAAGATTAATACCTCTGGGCCAGAGTTGGGAAAAATTTAACAATTAAATATTTGACAGCTAATTTCCTGGAACAAACCACCTAATTTTATCATGGTAAAATCTTCCAGTTCATTTTTTCGTGAATTAATTATTTAATCAACTTAAAAATTAATTGAAAGATTTAATCATGATTAAATTAGATGGTTGACTCTAGGAAATTAGTTTTCAATTAATTAATGATTAAATTTTTCCCAGCTCTGCTCTACCTATATTGGTGTCACACAAATCCTGTAAAAGTAGACAAGTCATAATGTCAACAGTATCCTTTAAAACGCATTGGGCATTTTTAGACATATATATGCATTCAAAAATAAATTATAGAGAATTTGTAGAATAATGAGGGTTGGAAAAAAAGTGTTTTTGAAAAAAAAATTCGACTTAAACTGAAAACAGAAAACTTGAAACTGATGCACTGAAAACCTGTGATTTTGGACTTTTTCCCAAGTGACACAGATTTAATACCTGGCTAATAATTTACATTTGGACTAAATGAGACCAGAACCGGTTTGGATTAAATGGAATTAAATGTAAAATGCATTTGATAAATATTTTATTTGCTATACAACATAATGTATAGATTTCCAATTTAAGAGCTGATATTGGATTAACTATTTAATTGATAATAAAAAATTTTGAGTGTTACTAATGTGTAGTTTCTCTATAAGTTTTTGTCATGTAATTGGACTCATGATTCAGCTTGTTCACTGGGTGTTTTTTGTTGTATTGTTTTAGATTTCAGTTAATATATTGAAAAAAACAATACTCAAAATGTATTGCTTGTACTGTATGTAATTGGAATAAATTATAAAATAAAACCATAAATAAATGTTAATGTTATAAGGTAAAAATTAATATTTATATAAATGAAATGAAGATTAATTTCTTGTGAGGAATATTACAAAAAAACAATATATAATACCTATAATGAAAACAAGAACGCTTTTAAAATTACAGAAAACATCATTTCTGTCCTACTATCTTCATGTTTCATGTATGCATAACATATTTAATTTTAATTAGTTTTGTTTTATTCCCGCCCAGATTAACTGGATGCCCATTTTGTAGAGCTCTTCTGTTATCCAAAAATAAAATAAAAATTAAATTATGGGCTCTTATTATATTATGTCATTATGTATATTATTGGGATGGTCAAAAAGAAAAACAAAAAATATGTATTATGAATTAGTAGTTGATCAACAATGATTTAGCTAGGATTTATCTCTTCCTTTCCCCTTCAGATGTCCCAGCATTTGCTGTTATAATGTGTTGCATCAACTTTTTCTCGGATTTACCCTCTGTTATAAAAATGAACTGGATTGCAGTAATTTAAAAATAATATAAAGTAAACATCCTTGGATTAAATCTAACTGAACTTTGTTATAATACATATACTTTGAGCTAGTATTTTATTAATTTAAAGATTGATTTTTTTATTCATTTTACTGATTTTTTGTAAAGCATTTCCATATTAAATATCCATGTTATTTTAAGGTTTTATAATTTTTAAAATCACATAAAGCAAAACAAAAGTTATGTTTAAATTGAACTTAAAACTGACCCACATATAGTGTGTAAATGTCATGAACAAAAAACAACTAAATACTCAGTTTTATACTTATTGTCATTCATATCATCTCATAGTTATTATAGTTATCTCATAGTTATTATAGACGATCAATTAACTGTGTAGCCTCTATCTAGACCCAATAGCTACTTGGTTGTATGAATCAAAGATGAAGCACGGTGTTACTGTTTGTTTTTTTTCTGTCACTAGCATTTTTTACCATTTAAAGTTGGTGTGGTTACGATATTTAGAATATTTAGTTGCTAGCATGTCATAGCATGTGTGTGAAGTGTTCATGATTTTTGCTGTTCATATAATATTCCTATGATTTTTTATTATTACTGTTAAAGTGTATACAATGATTTTATATTCCTTTTTTAATTTTTAGTTTATTATCATGTCATCAAAACTGAACCCTAAAAAAAAAAAAAAAAACTTTAAATTCTTTTTTCTTATTCTCTATCATTTATAAATTTTGGTGATTTTTTTAAGAAATTAGAATTAATTATTGTTTGTGAATTATTAAGGGTGAAGTATTTGAACATACATTGTTGCATGCTGCATGTTGATATTGCATCATTTGTAGCTTGACTTTGTTTTTCCTTATCAGGGTTGCGGGGAGCAACAGGGCGGGGTATCATTGTCTGATTGATTTGAGGTAACGTTTTATTTTTTTCCGATTTTTTTTATTTTTATTTTATTTTATACATTTAATAGCCACTTCATATATTTTAATTGTAACAGTAATTATCTCTCTTAAATGAAGTTAAAAAATAAATTCAGTTCATAAATATAATTTAAAAGTTATAACTTTTTTTTTTGTCTCAATTAATTATTTTCTATTATGGAATTGAAACAATGGAATGTTTTTGAATGAAAGGCTGTTGTTTTCTTACTCCATTTGTATGTACTTGTTTCAATGTTTAGATTTTAGAAATGTTTGTATTTTTTTTATTGTTTATTTTGCAATTTAATTGAATTTTGATGTTTTTTAAAAAAAAAATTTTTAGTATCATTCACATACTCATTATCATCATCACATCACACATTCCTAACCACATTTTTTTTTTTCATCCAATCCATTTTCATTCCCAGTTAAAAACTAAATCTTTTTCAGTTTCTTCGCGCAACAACTCCAAGGATGGCATGACCACCGAGGAAATGCGCAAACTAATAGAAAGGTCAGTATTTCAGAGTCATTGATGGCCTTGCTGCAAGCCATTAAAACTAACCTTTTATTGATCTCCTAACACTATAAATATCCTAATTTATTTATATTACTAATTTGAATTAATGAATACATAAAAAAAACAACAAATTTTTTGTTTGTCATGATTTTAAAAAAAAATATGATCATTTCTGCATCAGAAACAGAACTCTTAACAGAGTTACTAAATTATGATCAATGCATCCAAGTTTACCTGATTTGCTCTGTCATGTTTTATAACAAAATTACGGGGAACTGGTATTCCACAGGTTGGCAGTATGGGAAAAAATGTCAGAATTTATTGAAACTATGCATTTCTTTGGAGTTGATTATATAATTTTAGGTTTTGGGTTGATGAAGTAAAATTATAATTTAATATTTGATAATTAGTTACTAATCCAAAGAATTACCTCATTTCCCCGAATATGGGTTCAGATTTTTTTTTCTTAAATTTGTTCTTGTAAAAGAAGGGGTCAATCTATTTTCAAGATCAACTTATATATTCTGTGTTAATAAAGGAAAAAATTAAACATCCTTTTAGAAACTTAATTGTTTGTTTTCATTTTTATTTCTTATTATTATTCATTATTAAAAGTGCCTAGTTAGGATTCATTTTTTAAAAAAGGACTTAAAGTAAACTAAATCTATAAAGCTGTTCCTATAAATATTTCTTACTAACAGCTATAAAAAAAATCTAAAAATTATGATTTTTATCTTTGTAGTGTCTTTTTTTTTATTTTATATAATAATAATGAAATCAGTTTCTTATTATTACTTTTGAGTTTTCCTCTCCCTTATGTTTTTCCTGAAAAATATTTTCAAAATGAGAGGTTGACTTTTATTCTAGGTCGGTCTATATTCAAGCAAATACAATATAAAATTTCTGTTAAATTAATTTTTTTTTATGATTGTATTTTTTTCATTCTGTGTATTTTTTAAATTAGAATCTGGAACTACAAAGTTGTATATTTACTTTAGGTTGTTAAGAATTTTAATTTTAACACACTACCTGATGGAAAAGTAAAAATAATAACTTTTCAGATTTAGCCTATGTTTAAATAAGAGATTCTTATTTTATTGAAAAGAAAGAAAGAAATTTTAAAAATTAACCTAAATGACAATGAATTTTTGGTATTTACAAAAAAATAATTTTATATATATATTTTTTTTTTATATTGTATCAATAAACAATTTCAATTTTACTAATACCTCCTAGTTTTATTGTTAACATAAATAACATATTGCATACTATTAACCCTTTAACATTATCTATTCCTCCATAGACTGCAGTTAAAACATTAACACCTTCTACACTACAATTAACACAATTTTAGTATGTGGATATATAGGTATATATTATTAATCTTTATGTAATTCTTAATGTATAGCTTCTATCATATTGCACTTATTTTTTTAAAAATTAAGTATTGTCATTGTGTGGAGTGTGCTTGTTTAAGATGCACTTTTTCTTTTTGTTACATGAATATCATGTATAAAGGAATACGTAAGTGTTTTAGTATCTGTGTAGTCTAGCTTTGCACAATATTTACTTTAAAATGTATTTATATGTATTTTTATAGCACGAATTCTACAGAAATGGTGATTAAATAATATGTTTAATATTTGATATAAATAGGTAGAATGTGAATTTATTTTTATTTTCATTTGCAATAAAATTTTAAAATGCACTTGAAGGATGAAGTGTTTAAATTAAGCCTATGTCTATTATTTCAGACATATTCTGTTGAATGCACTCTGAAATATTTATGTATATAAAATAAATACTGCCAATGTTTGATATCTCCAATTACTGAATATTATAAATCACTTCAAGGTAGAGTTTATATTCAATGGCTTAAATGCGGCAGAAGTTTTTGTACCAAAATTTTTCCATTAATGAATGACTGATTTACTATGTACAAGGTTAGAAATTCGAATATTAGTGTTAACCTTTCACTGTTAGGTTGATATTTTTGATATTGGCTGATACTAAATTCTCCAAGTTGTGAAGAGTTATTTTCTTTCACCTCAAAATTTAAAGTCATTTCACTGAACACAGGTTTTTCCATATGATTGAATTAAGCATTTGAATCTTTGAGAATTAACTGTACCTTGAAAATATTTGGTCTTTTTGCTTTTATGAAGTGATATTAAAAAAGAATAAAATAAGTTATATTGAAACTACTGATAGGCAATTAGTAAAACTTTATCACTGTCCATTCATAAAAATATATTATACTATTAATAAATTTACTGATAAAATTATTTTTGAAATGTCAAAATCGTTTTTCCATTGTTCATTCATAGAAAAAGGAAGTTGCCATCGTTTCTCATTATTTGAATAATGGTTTAATTTGCTTTTCATGTTTTCATCAAATAATAGTTGTTTTGACAGAAAAATATGCTAAAATTCATAAAGAATACATTCAAAACCTTATTAGGTCAATGCTAATTCCAATGAAAATAAAGTATGTAAATACAAGAAATTAAAGGGCCCACCTGCTGGCTAATGAAAGTATAACATGGAACATATGCCAAAAAAGTTACTCAGTGGTAGATCCTAGCAACAAATGTTATAACAAAAAAAAAATATATTTTCCATTAAAATTTTTGACAATAATCAAAAAGGCTCCTAACTTAAAAATAGAAGTTTCATAGGTTGTTTATTTTTTATAAGGAGAAACAGAGTCAAAAGGAGCTTACTCATTAGAACCTGCCTCCTAGTCAAGATATTATAATTATAATTTATCATAAGAAGAGTTTTGAGCTCCTAACTGCCTTTACTCTCCTAATATCAAACTAAGCATAATGGACTCCCTTTCCCCCAAAACATTTCACTTTTGATCAAGTAGGTCACCAATGAATCATGTTCCATGTTGAAAGTAATTCAATAAGGTCAGTTCAATTGTGTAGTTCGCCAAGCAGCTGCTAGGGGCGCTTCTGCTAAATCTCCTGGTCTGAACCAACAGCTAAAAAATGACTGTCACAACACCCGCATATTTTATATATAAAAACAAATTAAAAAATGTTTTTTTAAATGCAGTATATTTTTTCTAGCTTTAACATGTTTCTAATTTGGTCACTATTTTTTTAAAATATATTTACTTACTCATATTTATCTAAATTATACAAAAAATAGTTTTTATATGTTTAAAATACTTTATATCAAAGATTAATTCAAGATGTAATCACATCAGCAGCAAATATTTTGTAGACAAGTTGAATAATATTATTTATCTGTAGTGTATCAGTCATTAGAAATCAGTTTGTATGTTTGTTTTATTCTATTAATTTCTGAGTTGTTTTATATTGTTTTACAGAAACGAAGGAGGGCCCCAACAATTCCAAAACGGAGGGCTCACAGCATACGATACTGTGGCAGTGTAACCTCTAGTCTGTGTGCCATAGCTAAATGACAACTAACACCTTTCCTCTACCATCATCATAAAAAAAAATAAAAAAAATTGTAAGGTGCTAAAGGTAGTCTTATCAAACCACTGAGAGCCTCTGTTTGTTGTCTCGTAGTTGACTGTCTTTTAATGTTACATATATCCTATTTCTTATGATAATTATTGAAAAAATTCTCTTTATTATTGCTGTATGTAATCCCAGAGGCCAGGTTGTATAAACTATTAACTTTTAAATACCTATAGTTACACGATTTTAGATAGGTGTATTACCATTGTCCACAAAGCTATTAGTACCCATTTTAAATTTATATATTATATATAATAAAATATGCATTTTCAATATTATACATCCTGTATATTTTATCATAAGCTCAAAAACAGTTTTCAAAGTAGAAAATATTATAATATAATATAAGAACACCATTTTAAATAACTTCATTTAATGATATTTAACGTTGTTTTATGCATATTCGCCTGCTGTTTTTAGCCCTTCCTATTAAAATTTGTTGTAAATTTTAGCTAAGCGCAAAACCTATTATTGTCTAGCACAACGTACCAAACTGATTGTTTTCTTCTAATTTTGAGGATATTACTAGTTATGTATGTAATATAATCTTTATAAATATAATATTTTACCATTTAAAACTTTAGTATTTAAGATCTTTAACATAAGAATCGTTGAAATCATCGAACAGATTTCATAGAATAGAATTAGTTATATAAATATATACATTGTGATGTAGGAGCTTTCTTTATTTTTATTGATACATGTTAACTGTTTGTGTTGCTTGGAGAAAATGTTTATTGGTAATTATGCTTTTGTAAATATGTTTGATATCTGCTTTTCAGTTGTATAAATCAGTTTTTAATTGATAAGTGATGTTGAATGGAAGGAAATGAGGAGGATATCGAAAAATAATTTTAAAAAAAAAGAAAAAAAAATGGGAAAAAGTGAAAAGGGAAAAAAACAAATTTTATTGATGTTTTAAGTAATTTTAAATACATTGCTCCAGAATCGCATTAATTTTATTGCAGTTTAATCACATCTGTGATTCAACCTGTAATTTTGATTACTTTTTGTTGCACTAATGCTTTGGGAAGAGAATGACTTAAAAGAGCTTTAGTGCTGTTGAAGACTGGGTAAATTGTCCCTATGACTGGGGGCAGTTATGTGAGCGTTTGAATGTTATAATGTCAGTCTTCTTATATTTGTGTGGTTTTTAATGTTTGTAATAATGACTGATTATTTAGAATGATTTTATTATTATACATATAAATATTTTCTGTGTATAACATTCGTACATTCAGACGAAACTTATCTTCTTTCATTAAAGGTGCCACTACTCTGCTAATTTTATGAAATTAATTATTTATAATAATATGGATATGTGTATATGATATATTGTATATCCTTTACCTAAGCTCATGTGGCACTGTTTCATTTGGCTTGGTAAACCTACATTGTAGTTTTTCAGTCTGTTATATAATGCTATTTGTACCAAAGTTTAATCTTCTGTTAATACAGTTCCACAAAATGTGATTTATCTTTTATTTTTATTAACCTTTCCAATCATTTTTCCTTTATATTATTTTATGTTAGTCATTAATATATTAAGACCTTAATTCAGTAAACTCTTGATAACCTACAAGAAAATAATTCAGTTTGCAGATCATCCATCCTCTTCCTAGAGAAAAAGGAAGCCTATTTAAAAAGTAGATTTTTTTGATTTTTTAATCATAGGGGTCATGTAGCTCATTGGGTAAAGCACTAAACTATTTGCTCTTATATTATTGCCATAAAGTCGGCATCTAAATAAAGTCTTATTTATAACTCAAATATTCATAAATCAACAACTTTATAATGGTAATTCAGCTCGAAGGCATATAATGAACAATTTATTCATAAGACCCTTCGTGGGTTGTAACAATACAGGTTTGTTTTATATCCCAACAGCAGAATTGGTTAAGGGATTAGGTTTATAATTACACTGGCCTAAGAGAAAACAAATAAGTATTATGTAATTGAGAGGAAAGGAAGCTCATTGGTGAAGAAATCTTAGTTGCAGTATTAGGTATGGATTTAGAGGACATTGCGGACCAAAAAAAACAATGTGTGGAGGAACAAGGTGCTTCAATTTGTGACAAATTGGGGTTGAAAAAACTTCAATCTCAAGTATAAAAAAAAAAGTGCCTAAAGAGTTTTTTTTGGAATACTGATATGGTATTTCAATGTTTTTATTAGTAAATAAATATTTTTCAGTTGATTTGTTTAATTTTTCGACCATTATGAGTTTACTCTGTTGAACTGGCTTTACTGTAACAATTATTTATTCCTGCATGAAAGAAAATCTTTTCAGTCTTCCATCTATTACAAAATGAATTTAAATTAAAATAACTTAGATCTTATTGTTGGAGTGCCAGAAATGTGATATTTGATGTTTTAATGATAGGTGACCATGATTAGATAAATTCTAGGCATGATTAGTTTTAGATTAGTCAAGATGAATAAAACAAAGATTATTGTGTTTTATTTTTTATTTGGCCAAGTAATAAAGTAGTTATGAATGATTGTATGAACAATATATAGTAACTTAGAATATGTTAGATGTAACACAATCATAGTGTATGTTTTTATACTTATAGAATATAAAAGGAGTTAATGGAGTCAGCATCTATACTGACACTATGTTTCCCCCCTCCTCGCCCCTTTAAGGGTATCCACTTAGATAACATATATAATGAGTGTATGTTTCTCAGAACAGAGTTGTTTCACTTGGTAACTTAAATCAGTGAAAAATATTTTTTTTTCGCCACAGCAGGGCCTAGATTAAGAATACATTGCTGAGCTACTCAGCTTCCTATTTCTTTCTATACAGGAATAAAATTAATATATTTTTGAACAAAAGAGTTTTTATCAGTCAAGTTTAGAAAAATTGAATATAAATGAAATAATAAAAATAAAAATAATCAAGGGATCCATCATAAATAATATCATGGGAATATTAATTATTTTCCAGTGTTGCCACCTTTTACTAGAGATATAGGACAGGAAGTGCAACTGGAAGGGGAAGAGGTAATGAAAAAAAAGGAGGTAAATTTAACATTTTTAATAGTTTAAAAAAAAATTTATTATTAAAATATAAAAATATCCATTAAAAACAATTTTGTACAGATAAAAAATAAATAGATAAAATCTATGAACTTTTAAGAATCTAAAAATGATTGATATAAACTAGAACAAAAAGTGATTCGTAACATTCTTATAAAATTATATTTAAAATATATATGTATTTAGTATCACAATCTTGTGGTTGGTCTTCATGATAACTTCTCAAACTTTCTTTTCTGATTATATTGGAAGTTGGACTGGGCAGCTTTAAAATGTTATTTCTTTTGAAATGTTCTATAAACTATGCAAAGTTTATGGCAATGTCCAGGGTGATTTGTAGTTCCCTTCTTTAACAGATCATCGATACCAGTTTATAATATTTGTCCACTTTTGGTGGAATAGGAAAGAGTTGGCAATCCTGTGGTTAGTAAATTTGTATAAACTATTATTCTATTCCAGTACAGATGACATCCAAAAATGAAATAAATATTTTGATGTGAAACTTCTTAAGCAGCAGTAAAAAAAAGTACTGCCAGTGAATTGATTTCATTAATCAACATCTACTGCCTAAACTTTTCAATCTCATTGACCGAACTTGGACAATATCCCCCCCCCCCTCCTCAATATTCTGATTCTCTTCAGGATGATTATTGTGAAATTGTTCTCATAGGACCATTTTTCAATGTGCTGGTTCTAACGACTAGGGATGGGTATCAATACACGATATACCCAAACATATCGATATTTTTCATATTCATATGTACATTACCATGTATCATTTTCTCTTTATTATAAAAATACAAAGAAACGATAAGTATTATAATACTACGATAAGTAAGTAATAACATTTATGTAAATATTTTTTTTATTTATCCATTTATTGAAATTTACAATTGTACATAAAACATACATCCAGTAAATGTGATAATAATGTACATAATAACATGACAATTGCTTGTGAAGGAACTACCCAGTGGTAGCACTTTATTTTATTTATTTAATTAATAGGTATATAGGGTCTTATAGTTAATTTAACCAGCTTTCATATGAAAAAAATGAAGTTTGGATCTAACTACTAGTTTCGGAATTATAACTAAAAGAGTACCGAAAAACGTGTTTTCGTGGAATAGTTCGACCTGTCAGAGTGCTGACATGAGGTGGGTGAGGGCATAAAATATTGAACTATTTTTGACTTCACAGCTTCGTTAGTAGTAGTTAGAAGGTAAACATACTAAAAGTTCCGGTCCCTGCTTATGGTGGGGGAAGGGGAAAATGTCCCAAATTTGTGATTTTTTATTATATCTCGAAAACGGTGGACTCTAGAAACATAAGACCAAAATTAAAGCTAATTCAATTCCCTATAAAATTGTTTCTATACATATTTGTCCAACTCTCAACGGTATTCGAGATATACGTTATTAAAAATCGATAAATATAGAGAAAAAACATTTTTACCTCACTTGTTTTCAAACATTTGATTCCAGTGTCAGAAACGTATATATGAAATTAAAGTAAATTTAATGCTCTACAATTTTGATTCTGACAATATTTCTGTGAAACGATCCTGGAAGGCATTAGAAGCAAGTGTTTGTCCGAACTGGTGCCTGCTTCTCCTCCGCGCGCTATATCTCGAAAACGGTTAATCCCAAAATAAAAATGAATAATACCAAAATTGTAGAGAATTTTATTATCTACAAGTTTTGTAACCATTTTGATTGACGGCCGACGAATAGAAATCGAGATATTTGAAAAAAAAAAAAATGATTTTTGTAACCTTTGACCTTAAATATCTAATGAAGATAACCTGCTATGGTCGGTGACTTTTTACCACTTATTTAGAAGAACAAAATAAAGGTATATGCAAGAATTCAGCTTCGTTGGTTCATTTCCGAGATGAAATCCTTATTTGACTGGGCTATACACTATATTACACTTTACTATTACTAATTTAATATTATCACAATTATTCGATTTAGATTGGTAAAGTTAGGGGAAAGACCTATCCTTGAATGTGAAACTGTTATGTTACTTTTTCTAAGTTTTTTTTATATCTTACTAAGCGATTTAACTTAAAAGGAAAGCTGAATGTTTGAACGAGCAGTTATTTCCCCTTTTTTGTATGTACTATGTTCGGGATATATTTCTTGTTTTTATTTCTCTCCAACTTCCTTAAGGTAATCACTAGGGCTGTGAAATCTATGCTTTTGTATATTTCTTCTAGCCAACTAAAGCATCTAATATCACCAAAGTGTATAAGTTTTGATGCATTTGGAATCAATTTGAGACATTTTTATTTTGCATAGTTGTGCATATTTTGCCATAAATACATATTTTACATATATTAAAATTTTATTGTATATTTATCTACATTTCCGGCACATCAGAATTTTTATGTTCATGAGCTGACAAAAAAACAACTCACAATTAAAAAAAAAAATTAGCCATAGGAACTCTTCCTATTCTTTTTTCCGCCTAATGAATGTGGTGCTGATTCTTCTCTTTGCGCGAAATTTCGATCGCATTTGCCTCTCTTGGAACCGTTTAACCGGAATAATTTCTCGATCAAATACTTGGAATATTACTTCACTTTTCTTATTTTCTTTCTTCCTACCATCATTCCATCACCCAGTTTCTCACGCAGTATCCACCAAGACACGTCATTCGTTAACTGTTTATTTGTGTACTCCTAAAATGCCGAAAATCACGCTTTCAAAGACGAAAGATCTTGTTGGAATATTTGTTCGTGAATTCTCAATTGAGACCTTTAAGAGTGATGGAGATGTATTATTTTTTTAATGTTTTAATTAATTTGTATCACTAATAAAACATAGGCTAGAAGTCAAAAATCGAAAAAACTTTAGTCACATAAACTGCCACTGGATCAGAAAAGTCTGGTTTCGATACCGTTTTATGTCAGTTACTACTATTAGTTATTTAATCTTGAATTTGTACTCATGTATAAGTATTGTAATTTTTTATTTTTCTAAATAATGTAGATATTGCATATTTTCGGTGCTTAATGTGCATATTTTACCCAATATATTTGCAAATATATGTACATAGTTTTCAGTTTTTGGTGCATATCATTTACAGCCCTAGTAATCTCTATAATAGTATTATATTTTTATTATTATCCCATTGAATCAATAAAATCGATAACCTTTTTAAGAAATGGAATTTGACTCGGTATATATTTGATTGGAAGTTGATATGCTTATCGTTTTCTCTAATCCAATTTCAATAAACTCTTATTCATCTATCGCATGGCTCATCTATGGACAATGGCAGTTTTATGATAGATCGCACTTCTCTCAGTAGTTGATTTTCCTCACGTCACGCATATAACTATTGCAATGCATAAAACGAAATGTTTAAAAAAGGCTTTTATTATATCGCGTATTGCAGGGATGTGCCCTTTGTCGTTTGGCGATGGCCTTCCAGGAATGGATTATTTAATTCTTCCGTATATTATTCTAATTACGTTCTTGATCGGTTTCCAATGCTTTATATTTTTCAGTCACCCGCCAGACTACTACAAATCTGACCTGTCCTCTAAGATCACTTCATATGTTCAGTACATAGCCTTTTGTTGCAATTTTGTTTCTTCATACTTATGCTTAGGCTTTACTAAAGATAACCTAAGATCAGTATTTTTATGTTTCCTGGAGGCTGATATGTATTTCGCTAAATTAGGGAAAGAGCCTAATTATGAAATAAGTCTATTTTTCGATATTATATTAATGTTGATGGGAAGTTCTTTATTTTTGAAAGGTTATATGCTCCATAACAACAGCCTTTCTAAAATATGCAATGTAGTGCAATGTCATTACTTGGTGTTATCAGTATTCATTAGCTTGCAGCCGTTCATTAAGCTGGCTGGTCTTTTAAAGAATCGTTTTAGGTTGCTGAATTCAACCTTTGTCGAGCTGGACTCAAATCAGTTCAGCGAAAGCAGGATCTTGTATATAATATTGAAGTTGCATAATACACTTTGTCAAGCGTGTGAAGATTTGAACAAATGCTTTTCGTTTCAATTGTTTTTTTCAATATTTAATGCATTCGTTGGTAATGCAGCATGCGCTTACATCACTGTTAGGGACATTGAAAATAAATCTTTAATGTTAACACTCTCAAGGATTTTTATTTTGTGTTATAATGAGCTCTGGATAGCTTTATTAGTAAACACATGTAAAACTGCTGCTGATGAGGTAAATGACAATATACTAGATGGAAAAAATATAGAGTACTCAAATGAAACGTCAAAATAATTATGAATGTTAAATAAGTTATTTCTCTGTAATAAAGTTGTTCTACATCTACATATCTGTGGAATAAACATGATTGTCTCTCGACTTTACAGAAACAAATGGGAATGATTTAATCCTGCCTGCCAATTTCAATCAATAAATCTAGTACACTTCTTTTTAAACACTTAGAACATTGTGAATAATTGATCAAATCAGGCCATTTTTAAAAAATATATATTTTGAGATACAAAGATTATTTGTTCTTTTAAAAATCGCTATGTTGAATTTTTTTTTAATTTGTAGAAGATGGCTTAGTACAGGCAATCATAAATAAATATAACTTTTATGATGCAGATGCTTAAGAAGCAACAATATTATTTGAAGTTTATTTTTTTTATTTCCGTAGAACAGTTTTCTACTTCTCCATTATGTGTCTATTGTTATTAATATACTAAGCTCTTAGACAGAAATTACTGCAGTCAGACTATAGTACCATCACACTAAACTTTGTATTATTCTTAAGGTAGTGGTGTCAGCAATGATAGTTCGTTTTTGTATTAAAAAAAAAAAAAAAGGACCCAGAATTTTCTTTTCTTTTTTTTTTTTTTTTTTTTTTGGGGGGGGGGGAGGGTTGGTTGGTCCAGCGGAAAGACATATGATGTCTTAAGGAACAATGTGTCCCAGAATAAAGATTATTTTTTTCATTTAAAAAAACGTTCGTCTTTATTATTAGTACCTTGTCTTGATGTAAAAACTTGTCTATTTTACAGATATTTATTAAATAATGTAATTGACTACAAGATTAAAAAAAAATAAAACTTAAACAATAAAAATAACAGGAGATTTATTAAATTAGATTTAACTAGATAAGAGAAGAAAGTTATAATATATATATATATATATATATATATATATATATATATATATATATATATATATATATATATATATATATATATAATATATAAATATATATATATATATATATATATATATATATATATATATATATATATATATATATATATATATATATATATATATATATAAATAATCTATCTACAGATATTTATTAAATAATGTAATTGACTACAAGATTAAAAAAAAATAAAACTTAAACAATAAAAATAACAGGAGATTTATTAAATTAGATTTAACCAGATAAGAGAAGAAAGTTTTGCTTACAAATAGAACAGGGTCAATAAACTGTATAAATAAATTATAACAATGTAATGGAGGAAGAAATCGTGTTTTGGCTTTTAATTACTTTTTAAAAATTAAAATGAAAGAATGAAAAAAAAATTAAATAATGGATGATAAAGGAAAAATGACTGTTTTACAGGTTAAAATTAGAAATGGGCCGACTGGAAAAAAGGGTGATTAGTCGTCCAAGACGATCACTGCTTCGTTAAAGTATGGGTGACATCAGCAAATTTCGAGGCACTTCGATTATAGTTTCATAGTCATATGTACATGTAGCTACAGGGTTTTTTCTGTTTTTTACGAAGAGTAAGGGGATGTTTTTTTAGACAAATAAACCAAAAGTCGGCAATTTACTTTACTTAGCTTAGATAGTGAAATTCGAAATCCAATCATGATTGGATAAGTTCATAAATACAAAAGATATCGTATTTATGAACTTAGTAAATAAAAACAAATGCAAATTGCTCAAATAGCAGTTTCCTTTTCCTGTTCCAACCTTCATATTACATTTCAATTAAGAATTAATATTTTTTTATAATAATACATAACCAAAACTATGATAGAAAAAAATAGTATGTTATATAAGTTCTTTATTCAGTATTGTAGAAGTTATCGAATTTATTTTCTGTTAATACCATGATCTTTCCTTAAAAGTTCGATAATTGATTTTTTTTAAAAATGAGTTTCGATTCCTAGAATAAATAAAAAACTGTAAAGATGAATCTAAAATAAAAATTATAATCAGCTAAAGCCATGCTTAACCAGCTTCACATCATCTTTTCATTTAAAGTGCCTATATCCCCTAATTCATATACATTCAAAAGGAGTGGTCTCAGATATGAATCACTTTTTAAATATTTTCTATTTAAGCAAATGTATTTGATTTTTAACTAAATTAGCACTATTCCTTAATAATAATCAGTAACAATCAATTTAATAATTGTTACCGTTATGATTTTTATATTCTTGTCTTTTTAAATATATCCCCTGTATTTTCATCGAGTTCAGATTGGTTAGGAACAATAGTTTGAGACCATTTTGTTGGCTGAATCTTGAACATTATTGCTCAAAGACATAAAAATCAATTTAAACATTGTTATATTTCAGGCATACAAATTACATTCCCTTTTATATCAGAGACTCTTGGATGAAGATTTAAAAAAAATTAAGAATATTGTAAGTACATTTATATTATATTTCTTATAATAATAAAAACTAATGATTGAGTTTTATAAATAAAAGTTTGTAATAAAAAAAAAAAAAAAAAAAAAAAAAAAAAAAAAAAAAAAAAAAAAAAAAAAAATGTAGTGGATTAGAAATTAGTCAAATAAAAAACCAATGCATATACAATGTTATTAAAATAATTATGTGCAAATAAACATATTTTTTCTTTTTTATGTAGGGAAAAGTTAAAGCATATCTAGCAATGAGAAGAAGGGTCGAATTCAAAGGTTATGGATTCCTTGTACTAGACCATACCTTACTACTGTCAGTAAGTTGCTAACATTAAAATATTATCATGAATGCATACTTTTCAAAACTTTTAACTGACATGTTATTCTAGAAAGTACTCACCGTCAGTTGAAAGGAGCAGCAATATAGCAATAATGTTTTATTAAAGATAAAAATTGTCTTACTTCTATATTAGGTAAATCAGGTACAAGTATAAACCCTTCAAATAGAACATCGGTTTGTAAATAATGTACTAAATCTTGCTAGAGAGTGAATGAAAGGGTGGGGTTTCGTATGTGCTTCAATTAAACTTCACTCTTTACCAAGAGCTGATGTTAGCTGTTTGGTATCAGACCCTTAGCAGCTAAGATTGCATTTGCATTATTGCAGGTGACCCCTTTTTGTTGTTTTTTTTTTTTTTTTTTAAACTACCTCACTAGTAATACATATATTTATACTTATATATTATATTATACTTAAATTTTAGACCAAATTTTTGAACTTTGATGAAAATGTTGGTACCCTGAAATGTCCTATTCTTTCAGTTTACTGCATACTTTACTTTTCTTTTTGCATTTTAGACTTATGTACTGTTATTGTATTATATTATACTTCTTGTTTTTTACTAATAGTCAATAATTATGTTCCACTTTCCTTTTCTTGTGATATTTTCCATTATTTTATTATTTTTCTTGTTTCTGACAGATGGTAAGTAATTATGTTCCACATTCAATTTAAGGAACAAATAATTTTACATTTTCTGATTAATAAGCTTGTCATTGATTTATTATTTATCAATGAACAATATATTATTTGATAAATATCAGAAAAGGCAAGCAGAGTAAATAAATTTATTAAAATATAAGTTGAGTTAATGAAAACGATGATAACTTCCAATACCCATCTGTGAGATGGATGTTACTCATAAAGCAAAGAAAAAATATGTTTCCTCTGAAGGGTTAAAGGGGGTGCAGTAGCTCAGTGAGCAAGGTGCTACAGCAAACCCTCGTAGTCCAGGAGCCCGCCACATGCAAATTTAATTGGAAAGACATGAATTTGTTTCCTAAAGCATTTTATAGTTTCATCCGTCTTGAAATGATATATTGTAGTCTGGCAGCCTGTATCCGTCGGAATGCGGTGTGGCGAACACTTGAAATCGCCCAAAATAGAAAAAAATAATTGGAAAGGTATGTTCTAGAGTTTGGTCTCATTTTTTACTGTATCCTTTTCTAAAAACGAATCAAGTGGTCTGACAGCCGAAAGCCGTCGGAAACGGGGCCAAACCGGTTTTTATGTCGTAGAAAACTAACCCGAAAATTAAAAAAAAAAGATTTATCTACCATTTTTTAATATGTTGTTAGGACTCATAAGAGTAGTTAAAATCCAACTTTGCAGCCCCCAAAACCAAAAGCGATTTTTGTAATACTCGAAAAACCGCAAAATTGTTGCACTATTTTCATTTTTTGCTTATATCTTGTAAATTACGAAAATTTGCAGGACATAGCACATTAGCAATAAATTTTTGTCAATTAAGGCCTAATTGCATTTCTAAATTAATTAATTGCAGAGATAGAGCTCTCAAAAAATAGTGACTTTTCACAAAATTTGAAGGTTTGACAAGTGTGTGAGTCGGTAAGAAGGAACCAACCTATTTCATTTTTAATTTATTAATGTATACATATAAGCAAAGAAGATAGGGCTCGAGATCAATACATCAAAAACTAAATTTATGGAAACCTCGAGCAACCCAAATTATAGTGGAGGATATATAACAATAGGAGAGTACATGTTTCCTACCTGTAAAGAATTTAAGTACCTGGGAGGCATAGTAACAGAGAATAATGATGTAGGAGCTGACATTAAAGCCAGAATAACAGCGGGAACAAGGTGTTTTTATGCGATGGAGAAAGCTCTATGGTTAAAAAGCCTTTCCAAAAGGGCAAAAGTAACCATATACAAAACTGTAATAAGACCAGTAGTGACATATGGTAGTGAAACATGGACTCTAAAAAAAGAATATCAGAAGTCTCTACTAGTATGGGAAAGAAGAGTTCTGCGAAAGATATATGGCCCAGTCAAAGAGCAACAAAGCTGGTGCATCAGAAGCAATGCAGAGCTCAGAGAGCTCTATGATGAGACGGATGTTGTCACTGTTGTGAGAAAAGCGAGGTTGCGATGGCTGGGTCATTTGGAGAGGATGGAACCTCAAAGGCTGCCAAGAAGAATGTGGACGAGAACGGCAGGAGGAGCAAGGAGAAGAGGCAGGCCCAGGCAAAGATGGATGGATGATTTGGAGGGGGACATCCGGCGGCTGAGTATCCGGAATTGGAGGAACGTGGCCACGGACAGAGAGGAGTGGAGAAAGTTGTGTGCAGCCCAGGTCCTTCATGGACTGTAGCGCCCGATATAGATAGATACATATAAGAATCTATTTAAAAAGATGTATTGGTACCAGAATTTTTGCTTTGCGGTTCTCCACGAAAACGCGTTTCTAGGTACTCTTTTAGCTATAACTCCGAAACTATTTGTCCGATTCGGAATTTATTTTTTTCATCTGAAAGCTGGCTAAATTTACCATTAGCGCCGGTACATAAAAGTTTGATCAAGTCAAACTATCCACGCCTGTACCTAGAAACGCGTTTTTGTGGAGAACCGAAAAGCGGAACTTACCTCACAGCGAAATTTCTGGTACTGATACATCTTTTTAATTAAAGAAATAGGTACTTATATGTATATATTAATAAATTAAAAATGAAATAGGTTAGTTCCTACCGACTCACACACTTGTCAAACCAGTCTATATGATTTTCTCTCCAAACCCGAATTTCGTATTTTCCAATTTTTTTTTTTATACTTTTTTTCTCAGAAAGCTATTACATATACAGGCATCTTTTAGGTCTAAAATTTAAGCTATAAATTTCCTTTATATTATTTCCTATGGTTTTTTTTTTTTTGTAAAACCAGTACTTTCATCAGTATCTGGCTGAGAACTTGACTCTAACAGACAAAATTCGAATTTTGTGAAGTCACCATTTTTGGAGAGCTCTATCTCCACAATAAATTAATTTAGAGATGTAATTAGGCTTAAATTTACAAACATTTAGTGCTCTTTAATATTGCAAATGTGCTATGTCCAGCAAATTTTCATATATTATGATGGATAACAGGCTGCCAGATCAGGATATATCATTACAAGATGGATGATACTATAAAATGGGTTAGGAAACAAATTCATGTCTTTCCAATTAAATTTGCATGTGGCGGGCTCCCGGTCTATCTGAACCAGGTTCAAGTATCACTGAGGAAGATTAATATTAATTCTGTTAAATTAACTGAGGACTGACTCTGGTGTCAGGACACGCAGCCTCTATGAAGTTTTTTGTTTTTTTATTAATTAAACAATAAATACAATATAGCTCTTTCAGAATTTAAAAAAATAATAAAACAGACACAAATATGGAATTTTCAGATGCTGGGAGCTACCAATACCTATCTGATTGTTCTTCTGCAAGTGAGCAATGAGCCGATCAACTTCCATACTTCTCCAGCTCTAAATGTGACGACTATAGCTCCTACTAATTAAGCAAACAATAATTTCTGAACTTATAAATCGTTCTTATTCATTGAAAAATAAAATTTAGTTAACGCTCATTCTGTACCACCCTTTTTTTGTTTTTTTTCATTTTAGACACGTAAACGCAAAGAAATATATTTAGGAAATACTGCCTATCAATGAAGAGAAAGAGATACTTTTACTCACGCATTTACGTCCACTGTTGCGTACATGCAACATTAATTTAACAATTTTTTTTAATTTTTATAAGTTCAAATATTTTCCTATTTTATTACATCAGCTTATTATTTAGCTTTGTAATTCTTAAATATATATATTTTTTTTAATCCATCAAAAAATAATAGTACGATTGGTTTTTCAAGACTAATGAGTAGTAAGATTTAAATACTAACTTTAGCCAAATAGAGGTAGCTACAATTCAATTGTGTAAGTGATATAATGTTAAGCTTTAACCATTAAAAGTGTCATTTTAATGTTTTAAATTTTTATCCTCCCTAATTTTCCTTGGTAACCAGGCAAGTGGAACTACAATTCCCTTATATGATAAAAATAATTAAAATCAATTGTTTCAGTATTTGCGAAGGTTAAGTTAAACTTTGATTTTTCAAAGAGATTTCTAGAAAAAATCCCAATTTTTCTGTCTTTGCCAGGAAAAGTGTTAAGGCATACCACAAATAAAAAAATCAAATTAGTGATTTTTGTGTGAAAATAAAAATTGTAATTTTTTATTTTTTGAAGGATTTCATGATTCAAACTGCAAAATGATTGCAATAAAAGTTTTCATGAAACAGCATTATTGTAGAATTTATAAACACATCACCTTACCTATCTCTGAAAATAAAATATATTTGTCTTTAAATTAAACTACCCTAAAAATATTTCTTTGGAGAGAAATCAAAACTTTTAACTAATTCTAGTCTTGGCCATAAATGGGTTAAGTATAAAGGTCCTCAAACAAAAACATCTCTAACACCTAACAACAAATGAAGATATTGATTTATATTATGTAAAATAAATCTTAGTAATGATAACTTAAAAAAAAAAATTGTATTTATTATTTGTACATTAATATTTCACATATATATACAAATTTAACATAAAAAAATATATATACAATTTGACAAAACAAATAATTAATTGAGAAGGATAAAATGCATTTCAAGTTTGGAAATGCAAACAAAAGATGTCCCATAAACAAGGTTTCAATGGACTGATTAATCCAGCAGCAATTAAATGCAAAGCACCTGAAAAAATATATATTAATTACATATCTTGTTTAAAAATTTAATTATTTTATTTTATTTTACAATGTTAAGAAAAGTTCCCTATGAACATTTTTTGTAGATATTTACATCGACACAAAAAATTAATTACATGTATAGTAAAACCTCGCTAATCTGCCTCTTGCTAGTCCGAATCTCTAGGTCTTCTGAACCTTTCGACCTTTTCTACGTTTCACCAAAATATAAGCTGCGCAGTAGGTTCTAAAGATAACCCTCTTATATTCAAAATTGAACAAAACTAAACTAAATGTTCTGCAATTTTAGCATAAAATAACCTCCTAAGATACAAGCTTTCAGGTTTCCAGAATTCTCTCGAAAAGTGACAGATATTGTATTTTTTTCTGATTCGGCTCTAAACTTCCTTATGAACGATTTTAAAGGTAAGTTAGTTGACTAAAATTCTAACAAAATATAGAGTTACCATGGCCAATACTTCAATACATAAATAGCTGTCTAAAACATATTAGTCTATTAGTGAATGCTAAGTATCTCTATTTTCTTTAAATGTTAATATATAACTTTTAATTACAATTATAATACACTTTTAGCTATCAAAAACAAGTGTTCCATTGAAATCTTCAGTTAACATGACTTTTAGGCCATAACGCCCTACCCCTTGGTCAGATAGCCCTTAGGGGTCGGATTAGTGAGGTTCTATGGTAATAATAATTAAATCAAAATGTGAACATGATATACTTACAATAGTTTTACTTATGAGGCTTTGCTTTTTTGGGCTTGTCTTTGGCCTTCTTGGTTGAAAAACCAACTTCAGAATTCTCCTGAAGCTTAGTGAAGAATTTAGTTGATGTTTTAATATCTTTGTCTTTATCGGATGGTTCAACCTAAACATAATAGAAATTAATATATTAATATACGTAGTGGACAATTACTGAACATGAACATGTCATGTTAAGAGATTCAGTATAATAAATAACATTAACATTATAAAACAAATAATTTAAAAATAAAATTTATATTAAAAGAATTAAATCAGTAATAAAAATAAAAATGGATACATGTACTTACTAAACTGACTTTTTTGGACTTCAATACTTTAGAAGCAGGACCAGCAGCATTCTTCGATTTTTTGAACTTTTTAGACAAAAAGGCTTTTTTCTTTCTCCTTTCTCTGAGCTTATCAGTTTTGGTCCGCTCATCTTTTCCAATTAGATTCTTTTTCTTAGAACCTATGAATAAACCATTTATGAAAATGTATAAAATAATAGACTCTTAAAAAAGTAAATAATTAATATTTATAATATTTATTGGATGTAGATATAAATGAATGGGTTGTTTGGTAAGTGGCCCATAAGAAAAAAACAGAAGAAAAATATAAGATGAGCAAAAGCCTGTAGAAACATGTACTTACAGCTATAAAGTTTTAAACAAAGAGCTTCAAACATCAACGATGTCACCCGAATTTCAATGGAAGCAATGATTGGTTTGGACAACTAATCAGCATTTTTGTCAGACCCATCTCTAATTGTAATATCTATTGTATTTAAAAATACTAACAACTTAAAATCTTGAAAGTTTGCAAGCCATGCATCTCATTGATACTTAATTGTCTGATATTTGTAAAAGTCATAGTATTTTTATTTTTTTAAAGTTAATTAAGTTAATCTTTTTTTGAACTGGGACTTGAATATAATTATACAAGTTAATATTTTCAATTAGTAATATGTAATGGCTTAAGTAACTACATAGTTATATAGGGTAAGATAACATTCGTTTTAGTAGTATGAGAGAAATAATGGACAATTAAAAAAAAAAAAATCATAAATATATACCTGATATTTCCTGAGGTGCGAGAGTACTACTTTCAGCAACAGCCATAGGAATAGCTTCTTCAAGAGTAATGGTGGGAGCATTGCTGATGATTTTAAGCTCTTCAGTGACCTGTGATCAACCAGAATAAGATTAAAAAACAATTAGATTTATGTAAAAGTTTAAGAAATTAACATATCAAAATGAATTTAAACTATAATTACACATAAACAATTAAAAAAATACAAGAGGAAGAATAAAAACAAAAATATAAATACTCACAGGCTTGGGAGTGTAATGGAAATTGGATAGAGTGTCTAATTTCTTAAAAACAGATTTCATCATTTTTAAAATTTCCTCTTTCTGCTCAGTCAATTCTTTGTTTTCAACTGTTTCCTGATCATTATTGACTTCTTGTTTACTCAAATATTCCTATTAAAAAGAAAAAAAATTATTTTTTTATAACACCCAAATAAATAAATTACAAAATTGGACATCTTAATCAATTAATGTAAAAATGGTATAAAATATAATCATACAATAATAAAGCTGAGTAATATATGGGTGATTCTCAGATTAGTTTAATAATTTTTTTATATATATCAACACTTTCAATTGTCACTTAGCTGTTAAAAAAAAACAAATGGTCAAGATAAAAATTTTAATAGCGAATATAATTTTTTAAAAAGTACATTGGAGGTGAGTAAAAAAGTATATTGGAGGACGAGCTATTGTTGGTTTTGTTATTGAGAGCCTAGGCAGAAAAAAAAAAAAAAAATTTCAAGCAATCTAACAATTCAGTGCTAATAAAAAATAACATACTAAATGGACATTTGAAATAAAACAAATTTAACTCAGGAGAAAACCTATGAATCAGAGGTAGCAATGGTTAAAAAATGTTCATTATCGCACAATTCATGTCATTACAGGGGTAATAATTCATGCATATTGTTCACATAAAACCGTTAGATGACTAAAATAAAAACAATATTGTTTTTTCCAACTGCCATACAACAAATGATAGTCTTAATTAAATTAAAGCCAATGAAATAATTTGAAAAGCAAAGGAGATAATATAAAGCATGGTAATGACAACAATAAAGGTACTAATTTCAAAAAGAAAAACATGGGTGAAATCTCCCGAACTCACTGCCTAAACGTTGGTGGCTGGTCTTCAATTTCTGGAGTGCTACTACTACTGGAAACAATTTTCCCCACTGTACAAATTTGTTTTTTGCACGGTTATGACATCATAATGATAGTCAAGCTTAAAGTTTGAAGCTATGTAAACATATATTATTAACCACAACACGAAAATGAAAATGTTTATGATTGTTGTTTTCCTTTATGTGTGGGAATAATCTCTATAACCATTTACATATGTAACAAAAGAAATGAATAAATGTATACAAACAAACTAAGAGTGGGGCACACCATGGTAATGTCATTTCAGTAGCTTAAGCAATCATAAAATCAATTTACTATTTTATGTTCCCATTTTTAATATTTTATGATGAAGGAATGTTTCTTCACTGTTATAGCAATGGGCAAAAATTAAAGTAGGATTTCATTAATTGAGTAAAAATTTTAATGGATGAAAAATTGCCCGTAATCTGAGAATCACCCATATAAGTAGAGCCTTAAAGATATGGAACAAACATGAACTCTCCTCCAAAATTCACCAACTTCTGACAAAAACTTCAATCTCTTTAATGATTCTCCAATTCTGTATTACCAAATTGAAAACAAAGAATAATTCATAAAAAGATAACTGGGCTCGATGCACCGTTTAGGTCTCGGACATCTTGAGCAGTTCCATACAATTATAAAAAATTAAGTTGAAACAACATAAATACTGTTAAAGGAATTAATGAATTTAAGAACTTGGATCAATAGGGGTGGGACAGATTTTGGACAGCCATTTTTTAGGTTTAAGTTAGACTAGGTTTTAACCTAAACCTGTCTTAACTTGTCTGTCTCAAAATAAAATGGTCTCAGAATTGAATAGAATAGTAAAATAATTTTATTCTGGGACAAAGTCCCTCAGGAATAACAAATAAGTACATAAATAAATACAATTACATCTGGTCAGAGATATGTTAAAATGAAAAAAATAAGGAAAAAATAATAATAGTAATATATACATAGATACTAACTAAATATATAGAGAGGGACACTTAACAAATGAAATAAGAAATAATTCTTTTAGTACAATGCATTTTGTTGTAAAAAAAATACAATATAATACCTAAATGTTATATTTTGAATAAGAAACATTTACTAACTAGAAAATAATACTGGAATCCAGATTATAAAAATAGTTATTGATAGGACTCTCTTAGGAACTAGGAAATTCAATAGCATGATATAATTTTATTCAACTTGGAAAAAAATGAGGTATTGGAAATAGAGGTATTCAAATGTTTGTCTGATGTGAGGAGGAATAGAATGAATAAAGAGGATGGTTGAGGGGAAGAGGAAGGGGCTTTGAAATTCAGAAGTTCAATGGGATGTGTTATACAGATCAGAAAGATGGGATCTTGTGTGCATTAAATTGACTGCAGATCTGAACTAAAGCACATTATAAATATAGGAAAGATGAAGGGTGTACCGATAATTTTATAAATGAATGTACCAAGGAAATATTGTGTACGGAAAGTGGGATAGAGTCTGTTTAATTTGGAATACAGATGGGAAACATGGGATATCGAAGACAAACCAGTTCATGATTCACTTTAATCCAGAATTGAATCACTGAGGTATAAAGCAAACGCTAAGGGGAGTTGCGGTCAGAAGAATAAGGACACTGAGAGTAGAATAATTTTATTTAAATATACCAACATTTTTGCATATATTGCAAAGGTTAAGAACTTGAAAAGTGCCATTTTTTCCCATTAAAGGGATGAGATGAGATCATCCAGAACTTGTGTACAAATTATCCTCCCACATTACTATTTATGACATGCTAAACTATTTTTAATGATTAAGAAAAAATAATAATACTGATACCTGTTCGTAAACTTGTGCTAGAGAAAGTTTGCTTTTTTCTTGGTTCAAAACAAGTTCCTTCTTAAGCTCGTGCTGAACATGGACGGGTTTGATTTTCTTCTCAACATCATCAAAAGCCCTATCTTTTATCCTCTTAAGAATTATAGATTCGAGATCAAGCGTAACCTTTTCAGTCATAACGGGCGCTGGAAAAATTTATTTAAATACTTAGAAAAGTGAACTAGAAAAAAATAATAAAATGAAATGTACTTAAAAGAGATGATAAAAGAAAAACTGTTTGAAAAATACAAAAATGTGGTAAAAAAAATAATGAAATGAAAAAAAACAACTTTATTCTGGGACGTATTCTCCCCTAAGAATAACAAAAATGTATAATAGACAGTACAATAGTCTGGCTTATAAAATTTCTAACAATGCTATTTATATATGAAGAACGTGTGACATATAAATATGGTTAATAGTAACTAAAATTGCATAAAGAACTTTCAGTAAATATACAACATAAGAAGGAGAAAAAAATAAAAATAAAATAACTATGAGAAAATAAGGTAAGATTTGTAAAGAAAAGAGACTATAGATGTATGTACATTTCATATAACTATATGTACATACAATATTTCATAAAAACATGAATAATATAGTTAAAGAACAGAAATAGATAAATAAAGTATAACGGATAGGTAGAACATTGCAATAAAAGAATAATTAAGATTGAAGCATAAATAGTATTATAAATTAAAAATAAATGATTAAATTTGGTTTTCTCCATGACAGAGTGGTTATGTTGCTACATCTTTTTTAGTTTATCAGATTCTAATTCAGCACCTTCAAAAACACTGAAAAACTTTCATTCAATAAAAAACAAAAAATATCATTTTTTAACCCTCTTTAAGGAGGATGAAATTTTTAAACCGATTATTGGTAAATTTTCTTTAAATCGCCATTACTTAGTTACACATTTCAACTTTATTGTTATCGCTGGAAAGAAGAGAGCCTCAGCTTTATTTTGGTGTATATAGATGCAAAATTTTATGAACAAAAACCTATTTGAAAAGTAGGAAAATCTGAAATATATTTTGATTTTTAACTTGAGTTTGAAACCAAAGATACTTCAAGCATATTACCACCCTATATTTTAGGTAAGAATATAAAATTGATGTGTTAAACCGTCTAACCGTAATTTAAGTTTTTGTTAATTTAAAAAAAAACTTTATCACCATTTTTCGGCCAGGCAAATTTTTTTATTGGTTACGATTTTTTATTTATCTATTTGGAAGAAACTTCGTATTTAAGGTTTTTTTCGAATGCTGAATTGGAACCTGATGTCATTACTTTTGTAAAAAAAAAAAAAAATCTATAAAGGTAGTTTGTTAGAGGATCTAGTAATTTTTTTTAGAATTTAATTATCCTAAACCAAAATCTATAAAGCGGCTATATTTTTAATTAAATTTTCCCCCAAAAAAATAAAAATTTTAGGGCAATTGTGTCAATCTCTTTTTTTTCTCCTAGAACCCATTAGATTGTCAGTGTCAGTACCATAAAATTGATTCTCAATTCTTGGATACCTCAGTTTAAAAATAAATTGCTATTGTATAATCCATATTAGTGCTCAAGGTATAGAATCAATGTATTATAATAATTAAATATTTTGGTATGGCATAACGATCATCAAAGTCAGTTCCTAGGAGTCGAGAAACGACACATCCCTAAAATTTAATAAATGACTTGAAAACGTAAGGAATGCCCCGTCCTATTTTAAAATAGCAGGGAATAACTCCTAAATGAAAAGCAAATAAAACAGCACTGGCTAATACCCAACATTTCAAAGGATTGCGAATAAAATAAGGTTGGTTAATATCTTGGCTTACGAATCTTATATCACAAAATGGAACAGATTATCTAAGCACTAAGGATGAAATTAAATGAAAACCTCTGAAAAATTAAAAAAGCGTGCCTATGTATAATTTAAAAACAAGGACAAGAATATAAATTTTAATGAAAAAATAATTTAATTAAAACTTTATAAATTTTCAAATAAATAAAAAAAGGAATTGAATACCTGGCCTGGTTGATAAATCAACATCAACAACTTCCTCTAAAAGAGAATTAACAGGTCGCTGTTGTGCGTCAACCTCTCCCCTCTGCGGCCAGGGCTTTTCACTCAAAGCTTTCTCTTCAAGTTTAGCTATTTGTTCCTTAAGTTTGGAGTTCTTCTTTTCAAAAGAAGATTTTATATCAACTTCAGATTCTTCACTGTCTGACTCATCTTCTGACACGAACCTAAAACAAGCACAAACTAAAGTTGGAAATCAAGCACCTAAAATTCAGTGATTTAAAATTAATTTTTAATCTAATGACAAATATTAACAATTAAAGACATAGTTAACAAAAATAATTCCATCTTCAAAATGATGATTAGAAATGAAATTTAATAAATAAAAAAACGTATATTATTCTTAGGATTGATGAATTAAGTGCCACTTCTATTGAGATAATTTTATTTTTTTTATTCAATAGAAGTGGCACTTAATTCATCAATCCTAATTGTATTGATCCTTCTATATCATCATGCGTACCTTAAGTATATTATTCTTATTTCATATTTCTGAAACGTTAGAACACATATGTTTGTGACAAAACATGTAGCTGATTGTTTTATCAGAGATGTCTTCTGCTATTGTGTGACCAGGTATAATCCTGTCACATAGAATCGAAAAATTTAAGTGATTCTACAAGTCCTTCAACAGACTTTATATACAAGGATCATTTCTGTACCAAACTATTTCTATACAACCCTCAGTTTTTATACATCAGAACAAACCCTTCAGAGCTATTTCCTCATTCATAGAAAATTATAGCATATGACCAATCCTTACTAATAGCATTGAACCTCTCTTACAACTCATAAAAGCCTACCTTCTTAGATACTTATGAACTGTATATTTTTACTACCCTATCTCCAAACATGTAGTAATCAGACAATGAATTATATACTCACAGATACACACACACACATATATATATATATATATATATATATATATATATATATATATATATATATATATATATAGTATATATATATATATATATATTATATATGTTTCAAGAGAAAACAACAGTAGATTTGATGAATGTATAATATTATTTCAAAAGGGTTTTTGCCAGTCTAACATGCTTTGCCATATTATTCATCTGTATACCACCTTTAATCAAGGTGATAAGTTTTCTCAAATAATAACAAATATTTATAAACAGTATTATTATCAAATGAAAATAAAAATATTATGATCTTACCTAACTTTCTTTGAATTATTAGCTTCATCAAAGTCTTCTGTTTTTCTTTTTGATCGTTTTTTAGAAGGAGCAACTTCATCAACATCTTCATCATTCTCGTCAGAAAGAGATGAGTCCTCATTTTCTTCTTCATTACTAAGAGTCTTTTTTCTAAAAGGATCTTCGAAAAAATCTTTAAACATGGGTTGTGCTGCTTTCTATAAACATTTTAAAAATGTACAAATTAAAATATATTAGAGTACTAAAAAGTAGGGAATAGATATTTACTCTGAGTTAAAACAAATTAGTTAATAACAATGTGTATCTTTCCTATAAATTTATATTAGGTTTATAAACCACTTGTCTCTTTGTAAGGTAATTAGAGAGAAGAAAGCTATGAAGACAATGAAAACCTAAAAATATTTATGTCGAAATCCTATAATACCACTTGTTCTTTTTAAAATCAAGAATCATAAAAACTTACATCATCATCCTCATCACTTGATAGATTATCAGTGAAGTAATCAATATCATCACCTCCATCCAAATTCTCATTTTCAGCTTTTTCTAGAAAACTTTCCATTTCATTCAAATTAAAGAACATATCACCAGTATTGGAAGGTGCATCTCTGTTAACCTCTGATGTGTCATCTTCATGTTCAGAAGTGTTTTCTTCATCTTTTACATTTTCATTATCTTCAACCTCATCTGGAAATAATAAAAAAAATGGAACATGTTTAAATTTGTGTACAAGAAAATGTGAATCATCTTCTAAAGAATCAATGAAACCATGAGAAAAGTTATTTATTTACGAAATATTTTAAAATATTGTAAAAGTAATAAATAGTTTATAACTTTTCGTAATAATAACCTAGAATGCCAGATGTAAACTTATACTAAACTATATTGGAAGAAGGAGCATGTAGAAAAAATAAAAATGTTCTAGAAAACATTTCATTTTTTATTATAAAAAAAACAGGCATATTATCAACTAAAATGCAGCATTCTAACAATTTTTTTTTTTTATTAATCCATAGAACAAACCACTCCACTTTTTTTTGTACCAATCATAGAATGGAAAGACATTGAAACTTAAAATATTTACCTGCAATTTCCTTGTCATTTGAACTATCTTCGGATTCATCGGAAGAAGTTTCTTCACGATTTTCTATTGTTAGGACATCATTAGGAGAATTATCAAGTTGCGAAGACTCAGGTAAATCAGCTTTCTTACAATATGGAAAACTTACATCTGTCTTATTTAATAACAACTTGGTAATTTTAGGAATAAAAGATTTCAATGCTTTGTTTTTCAGTTCTAATTGCTGCCAAATTTGTTCTGATTCAAAATTTTGAATAAAAATTTCTTGTAGTGCTCCATTAACTCTTCCATTTGCCCCACGAGATCTACTATGCATCAATTTAAAAACATCAGCAATCAGTTCCTGGGTATTGCTATTCTTTAAAGCACTTTTCCTGCAATAAAATTGAGAGTTAGAATCAAGCTAAAAATTCTAATGCTTTATTATTACAAAGACGATGAAAACAACAATACCTGATATAATTTAAAGGTTTTAATCTCGGCTCCTCAAATTTGTCAAGAACAGAATTTATAGTGTCCATGCTGAAGCTCTATTTAATAACCTTAAAAAGACCTTTAGAACCTTCTAGCATAGAAACTCTATTCTTACTTTCAGAAACATTAACTTGAACACAGAACTATTAAATTGAATTCAAACGTGCAAAATGAAGGTAACATTAGGTTATATTATACCTTGTTATGGTACAAAGAGATTCTAAGTACAACTTACAGCACATTCAGAAAATCAAGATGGTAATAGCTTTTATTTGTAAATTATTAAACGGAAGTCGATTTTATTAGACTAATATTATCAAATCAAATACATTTTGATTGAAGTTTAAGACTCAAAGGGTTTTTAAAATTTAGAGTTATTTCTATTAAACAGTGGGTCAAAAAGTATTGGCACATTTTTTCAAATATCTTAGTTGTACAAAGGTTAATTATTTGTTACTTAATTTGATTAAAAAGTAGCACACAAATTTTAATTCTTGATGGCAATTGGTTCAACTAATTGGAAACAAAGTGTGATTTTAAAAAATAAAATATAAATTTCAAGGGTCAAAAAAGTATATTGGCAAAGCAGACATTTTTATTTTGATAAATATTATATTAAATTTTATGTACATCTTAATATTTTGTTACCAGACCATTTGCAACTATTATGACCTGAAGTATTCCTACTATTAAGGAAACAAGTTGGTGGGTTACTTCAGATGGAATTTTATCCCTTTCTAGCATAGCCATAGCCCATATGGAATGCAAGTCGCCAGTTGGGCATAGTGGGCGTGGCCGGTTAGGGCTTTGGTCTCGCCCCTCACGGAACAATATACGGGAAGGGCCTCTTTATAGTACTATAACTCCATGACTAATATCATTAGAACATATTAATGTAGTCTATATTATAACCAAAACACCATTAAGCATTTAAGAAATATTTAAAAAATTTTAATGTGAAAATTCAATAGTAGTTTCAGAATCCTGATGTTCCAATTAAGTACAGGTTGTCCTCTTCAGTAAAGTGGCCAAACCATTTTAGGACTCCTTTCATAAATTAGGAATCAGTCCATGAATCTTGTTAGAATATCAACAGGACGAAAATGTATTAATAAAGTTAGCACAAAATATATTTATTGTTAGTTTAATTTCTCTTCCATGAGGATTTCATGAAATAAGTCAACACTTATTATAAAGATTCCCAGAGCTAAAAAACGTTTTAGACTTCCTCCTACTAACTATACATTTATAACATAGAGGGACCAACTGCTTTCCAAGTATCAATTTATTAACCTTCTGCCCTAAATTGTTAGCGCTGTTGAACAATATTCTTAAAACATGCAAATTCCAGAACTGATTTGCTACTTTATCTGAAGGGTTAAACCAGTAGCTATTGATTATTAAATTAATCTCTTAATATTATATAGGGCATGTTAAGTTAGAGGTGAGCTGCAAACGACAATTTCTCTTGCGAATGGAGAAGCCATCCATATGGCAACGAAAGATGATACCATTAAATACCTGGAATGTACATTTTCGGGAGACCTAAAGTTTAATGAATGATCAGAGGAAAAATTAAATCAAAACTTAGGTAAGTTAGTTACCACCTCTTACTTGCTCAAACTGAAATAGAACCTCAATGTTGTCAACAAATATGCCTTGCCGGGACTGACATATCATCTCCGAACTGCACCCCTTACAAAACTTGGCCCTGTATTCTTGGATGGCATTGACGTAATGGTCCGCATGAACATAAAAACTATTATCGGATTCCGTTCAAACATCTCAACTCGATGGTTTATACTCCCTGGAGGTACCGCAGATAAGCGCTGATTCGCTGTCAATGGGAGGCTCCTTTACATATTCCAAGAGCCGAGCCCAAATTTCGCGACTTGTTTGAAGAAAACTTTTAGACATACACCCATAAAATGTCCACCCTCAGTAATCAATTTGCCCTTGTCTGCCAACTACTAAGCGGGGGCGTTTCAAAATGGCGACCACCGAAAGGGGGATAGCAAATATCAAAAAATGGTATTATTTGAAGACGATTTATTTAAAGCAAATAAGAAACTGCATGCTCCCTAGGGGACAAAAAACGTTGTCTGCCAAAATTTGGAGGGGGCATCGCACCGGCGTCCCTGTTACCGATATTCATAAGTAACAGGGACGAGATACTTGCGTACCCACTTCAGTACTAGTAACAACATTCATACCTGTTACCTTCGTACTGCGTACTACCATAGATTAGTATTTCTAACTTGTCATCTCAACCTGTTACCAGATACTCGTTTACCTAAACCAGTATTTTTACTTCCACTCTCGTACGAGTATTTTCTGTTAAAATTTCAGCCAGTCTTCATTGTATTAGACACTTACATTTTTTTTTATTTTATCATTATTAATTTTTGTTATCATTAAAATACACTCAAATATGAAATCTATACATAAACAATTATATTTTTGCTAGTCATAAGTCAAATAAAAAATATGTATGCTGTTATAAAACATCTTAAATAATAGTTTGCCAATTATTTATGATCTTGTTGATAATTCATTAATGTTTTTAATTAAAATTTTATTGACTGTAATCAGCCAAAAAACAAATTTGATCTTCATTTCACTACCAGTATTTCGTGAATAAAATGGTTGAGGATAATAAAAAATGTTTTATGGAAAAATTGTATTTTATAGAAACAATAAAATTGAATGAAAAGATTTTTTTTTAAAATAACCATACATATATCATTAAAAAAGTAAACTTATTGATTAGATTGGAAAATGTAATAGGTACTTCTTTGGACCTGTATCAGTTGTCCCTATTACTGAAAAATATCAGTTTAGACCATCCCTACAGAGGGGTCAAAAAGTATAGAGAAAAAATACAGCAATGAAAATAAGAATTTTAGTCAACTGTTAAGAATGGAGTAAAGTGACTCTTGGTCTGGGGTTGTCTTGAATTTATCGATGAGATGAATGTCAATATTATGTAGTAAGGTCCAAAAGTTTCCGGCCTGAGATAGAAGGAAAGGAGAAAGAAAAAACGGGTCTTACCGTTTTTCAATATATACTCCTCTAAGTTCAACACAATACAATACATACATACACTTTGGCCACATTTCTATACCATAAAAATAATTTTCTTTTTTGTTAAAAAAATGTTCTGCAACTGCTGCTTGGAAAAAACGCGTAAAAATTCATTGCAGCAATGAACTCGTTCCTGTTTTTGATCAGCTGAAAGAATTTTTGGAACCCATCTCGCACTAGCCTTGTTAATATGCAAATGTTCTTTGATGATCCTCAAAACATGTTTTTGAAAGCCCCAACCTCGCTGCTATTTCCTTGGATTTCAGTTGCAGCAATTCAGATCCCACAAGTTGGATTGTTTCAGATGTGACAGCTTCCAATGGGCGATTTAAAGATTTAAAGCAGGTGTAGGAATACTTTTGACTCTGGTGTCTAGCTCTGCTTCCATACCATGAATTACTTGAGGTACGCATGATTGTACAGAAGGATCAATAAAATTAGGATTGATGAATCAATTTCCCAATAGAAGTGGCAATTAATTCATCAATACTCTCTCTCTCTCTCAAAAAATAATAAAAAAGAAGAGCATAAATAAAAAGGTTTAAGGAAGAATATAGGTTAAATAAATGAAAAAACTTTTTTTTTCCGTACGTCTATTTATTGAGAAAAGCAAATGTTAACTGGGTAATACAACTGAAAATTTCCAAATGATTTGTATAGAAAACTGTAAGGCACATGAGATTTACAAAAGAAATATTTTTAAAATTCAATTCACAAGTAATCCAATTTAATCATCAATATTGGTCTAAAACAATTTTACAGAAATAGCAAGTTAAGAAACAAATGTACAAGAGAAAACAAAAAAAAGACATATATTTTTTTTTCAACAGTGAAATAATATATAAAAAAAATAATATCTTCTAGGTATTCCATTTAAACATTAAACATTTTCTCATTAATTTATCATAAATTTTTTTTTTTTTTTTTTTTATAAAATTTAAAACAACTGAAGTTTAAAATTTCAACGAAAAGAATGGTCATGTTTTTTTGTTTTATAAAGAAAAGACATAGCAGAATTTATATAAACAAGAAAAATAAAAAATACAACTAAAACTATTATAATATGAACAGAACCAGATGATTATCTATTGTTCAAATAATTGGCTATTGCTTTAATATTTAACTATTGTATGCCTAAAAAAAATGATACGATACTAAATGAATTATTGCACAGTTTCGGTTTTTCTATTTTTTTTTTTTTTTTTTTTTTTGTCTTTTCTTTTAGAATTAAAAAAAAAAGTAAATACCAAAGAATATTGAAACTGCTCCCTTCCCTCCTCCTCCTCCTCTTATCTTTATAAAATAATTTTGAAAAATAAAAAAAAATAAATAAATAAAATTCATCTTCTTTGAGTTAAAAATACTTCCATAGAACAATCTCCCAATTAATCCATGGCATTTACACATAAGTATTGCATTAGTCATCACCAAAATATAAAAAAAGAATGTTTATCCACGGTAAAATAAAATAATAAATAAAAATTTCAACAGAATAGTATTTCTTTTTTTAAATAATAATTTGCATTAGGATTTGGAGATGTACAACTTTGCATCAAAAGGATCTTCCGTCCCCCTTCCCCTTCCCCACTCCGAATAATATACAGAATTACATTATTTAGACCTCCGAAAAAGTCCAAGGAACCATCAACTTTGTTAAGAACTTGTAGAAACAAGTTCAAAAAATCTAGATTTAATAAACCTGGATTTCCTAGGATGCATCATGGAAATTTTGAATTTAATACCGAAATATGCATCCTATTTCAAACTGGTACCTGCAACAGTACCATTTAAGAAATAAATAAAATTCCTTTATTTCATGTGGATCTCTAAAGTACTTCTGAATTAGACTCTTTATTGGACTTTACTGGTTTATTTATTACAAATAAAATTATCTCCTTTAAGGCAGTATTGTTAAGAAAACCACCAAATCACTACTATGTACAAAATTTGTATGAAAATAATCAAAAAGGTTGCGCTCGAGAGGGAAATTCGTCTTACTCCCCCTTACTAGTGGAATTATGGAACTAATTAATTATTTACAAATAATTTCAATTAATGAACAGGATTTAGAAATCAGCCCTACCACACCTTAGGAGATCCAAAGATGTTAAAATCTATGATGTAGTCAAAACTGATTTCCGGGCCAACCACTTTAAGATTAAATTAAAATCAATTTTCTTTTTTAATAACAGAACTGAGAATAGCCTCTCAACCCTTAAAATGTCATCACGTACTATTTACAACGCTTTATATAATATATTATACAGTCTGTGTGAACATCAATAACGATCTCAATACAATAATGTATAAATATTTACATAAAAATTGTATAAAAATGTTTGAACAAAAAGATCATTCTTTGTTCCCCCCTCCATTTTTTTTTAAGAAAAGAGTTTTGTAACTATACATCATTAAAACTTATTTTACGTAGGTTTTATAGTCTTAAAAAAATAATGATCGCTGCTTTTAATATTATCTTTGATGATCTTCCGAAAAAAAAAAAGACTATTTACAAAAAAATGAGGTTGATTCTTCAAATAGATTACTTGTAGTTGGCATCTTCAATTCCATCTTCCAATTTCGCAACGTACAATGAAGGATCAATTACCTAAAACAAACAAAATGAAGTAGTAATAAACTGATCATATATTAATGATTGAAATTTTAAATTGAAACAAGCTTCCATTAGTCTATTATTAAGACAAAAGGAAGGTACAGAAAGAATTATAATTCCTGAATGGTCAATCTTAAAACTTTCATACGGAATGGAACTAAGAACAGAAATCAGTAAAATGTTACTTTTTTTTTTTTTTTACAGTAGACAATAAAACTATCATGACGGGCTCTACAACCAAGTAAGGGTTGGTCTTGGCCACATCAAGGCCTCCACCTCTCTTATCTGTCTTGTGCCAAGGTTCACCAAGCTCTTGATCCAACGATGATGCTTGACAATAAACCTATAGTTCCACAAAATGCTTATAAGAGGCAGCGGTACTTAGATGCTCAATATTTCAACTTAAGACCAAAGGGAAGAAACAGATCAGTTTAAAAATTCCTATTTGAAATTAATTTTTTTTCCAATATCAAGCTAAGCAAAATTTTAAGAGTTTACTTTGATTATGAATTTATTAACAATGGAATTGTAAAAGGAACAAAATATTAAGAATATAGAATGGAAAAAAATTTTATTCTGGGACAAAGTCCCTTAAGAAAAATAGTTACATGACAGAACATAAGTTATATCTGGCCTATAGATTATAAATTAGATAATAAAATAACATAATTAAAAGTTAATACAATTTTACAATAAAATAAGTAATATAATGAAAAAAAAAAAAAAAAAAAAAAAAAAAATTTAAACGCATATATAAACACATACTCACTACATACATACATTAACTATATTTACAATCAGTAAAAGAAAAAATATATTTCTGATGTTGAATCTAGTAAAGGATGAAGAAAAAAAAATTATGATGAAAAAAGAATAAAAATGAAAATTATTTCAATGGTAGAGAAAACATTATCATATGAAGATTGTTTAAACAGGCTAAACTTTTATATCTGATATGCTTGGGTGAAATTCATTAAAGCATCTATATAATTAGATAGCATCCGACTGGAGAGAGGATGCATTACGAATAAAAGGAGGAAGAGAATTCCAAAGATTAGTGGAGCGGGCAAGAAAGGAACGTTGGAAAGCAGTAGTTCAGTAGGATGGGGTGTAGAGATCTGAGAGACGGGACATTGTATGCAATGATTGGATTGAGGACTTGAAATGTAGGATATTGTGAATAAACTGAGGGTTATGTGTGTTAATAACTTGGAAGAGGAATTAATCTCTATGGAAGGAAGGGAAAAGCCAATTTAACTCTGTGTAAAGATGGGACACATGAGAGCGTCTCGAGGTTCCAAAAACAAATCTTATGAAGCAATTCATGATACGCTTTAATCAATCTATATGAACCATCGAGAGTCCATCATAAATCACACATCCGTAGTCAAATTGGGGGAATATGAGGGTGGATACTAAGAGTTTACGTATGGATGAAGTAGGTGTCGGGAACGGTGGAATAATTTTAGGATGCTAATCGATCGTTTGTTAAACCTAGGTTTTTAACAGAGGAGAGGAGAGATATAGGGTGAACATTTAGGAATAAAGCAGGGAAGTTGGTATTCGATCGAAGGAGGGAATGGGATCCTATTCCAATTGCTTGAGTTTTAGCTGCATTTAAAGTCAATTTATTCAGGAATGCCCAGGCACAGATTTCATCCAGGTCTTGCTGAATTTTGGAAAATGTAGTTGATAACAACTCGGCTGGAGGAAAGGAAAGATAAATTTGAGAATCATCGGCTTAGAGGTGGTAGGAACAATTATGAATGGAGTTAGGAAGACCATTTATATAGGAATTAAACAGAAGAGGAGAAATGCTAGATCCTTGAGCTACGCCTGATCGCAAAGTGAGGAAAAAGGATGAACCTTGGTTAGGAAAGGTAACTGATTGAGAATGGTGGGAAAGGAATGAATGAAACCACACGAGTGCACTGTTGGAGAAGTATATAAATATACTGCTGATTATGATTGTGGATTGTTGGAATCTCCATCTAATATCGCTAGAACTGTGGTAAATGAATCTTCCTTAAATTTTATCACTTGAGCAACTTAAGAAACCCAATTATCGTCATAAAGAATTAACTCCACAATGCAATAAAATCTTAGGAATAGATGTGTAAGTATCTTGAAACTTGACAAGTTATCTGAGAAATGGAATGACTAAAGAGAATCCTTCTCTCTCCAAATCAGGTTTTAACTCTTTCAATTATACATGATATGAATTATGTACTTTGAAAGCGCTGTAGATCTAAAAAAACACACCTTGCTATTTATTTTTACTTGTAGCAGAAAGAAATTAATAAAATAAATATGGAAAACTTATGAAATAAAACAAATTTATCATTTCAATAATGTATAGGGAGGTTTAGTTATTAATTATCAAAACTCATCATTTTAGTCCTTATTTATTAATTTATAAAGCATACTACAATTGTTTCCCTAAAACAATTCAACTCAACAATTAACCATCATTAAATAGCATGTAATACTATTTTAATATATTTTTTTTAATTTTAATTTGCCTGTGATCTGAATACCACACATCAGTCTTATTTAAAAATTTGTTACACTTAAAGCTACATTGACTTATGGGTTCAAAGGCACTAAAACAACTGTTTACTATATAGGTTTACATATATCACTAAGTTGGACAACTTACAGTTTTTTAAAATAATTAAATAAATCGTTGTTACCAATATTTAAAATTATTCTGTTAAATTCAAGTATTTGAAGATTTTATTGTATTATTATAATTTATTATATTTTTAATCTACCTATCATCAAAGCATAGTTTGCTCATCTATATTTTCTATGCCAGTAGTAATTGTTATTATAATTTTTTTTTTTTTAAATTATGACGTGGAAACACTGAAAAATTGGTAAATTTAAATTATATGATTTTTGTTAAAATAGTATTAAATTTAATGTAATAATGGTTAATATTTAAGTTGAATTGTTTAAGGGTTCTATACGAAGATGTGGAAAAAGTGTACCGGAAACATGTAGTGTTTAATAAATTAATGAATGTTGATAATCATTCATAATAAAAATTAACATTAAAAAAAAACAACAACTTTAAATAAGACAATTTAAAATGAATAACAACAGATTCACGATGTGATTTAAGTTTCCAGAAAACAATGAATGGTGCAGATAAAATGAAAACGATTTTATTACAACAAAGACCCTATGTTTAAGACTCCACATGAGAAACAATAATTTCAGAATAAAAAAAGAAGACAGCATGATAAAGGAATATGGAAATCACCAAGAGCATAAAGAAATTATTTATATAACCGACTGCAAAGTGGGTAATTAAAAAAAAAAAGTTTAAATTAATAGAACCAACAATTTCTGTAATACAACTGGCTTAAACCTCATAACAAATACATTCCACCAAGTTAAACAGAGTGATTGATAATCTTACCTTAGGTATTGGTTTAATTTCGGTCCCCAGCTCCTGTTCGATACGATGAAGTGCGAACCGATCTTCGTAAGTGATTAGATTTATAGCAATACCAAGATGTCCGAATCTACCAGATCGACCAATTCTATGTAGGTATGTTTCAGCCATTTTTGGAAAATCAAAATTTATAACAACATTTACAGCTTGGACATCGATACCACGAGTGAATAAGTCTAAAATAATAAAAACAGACATATAACAACACATATCTCTAGAAAAAACAAATAAACATATTTATTACATTAAAAATATTTTGGTATAGCTAACTGATCATATTGCTTAAATCTAAATATTATCCATAATGGTGTAAAAAATATCAACTGTGATAAATAAGGAAAAGAATTGCATAAATTTATTAAGGTGTATATGACTGCACACTCTGACTATCTTCATAAATATTTTGTAGTTGAAATTTCAAGTTTTTACTTTTACTGATAAACAACTCCAATTAAATAAAATGTCTAGGGCTATACCATTTTATTCCAATAGCCATTAATAGTAGTCACAGTACTTTAATTAAACAGTTTTTTTGTTTGTTTTGATTTAAAATAAATCCATCTTTAAATAATATTTTAAAATTAAGAATACAAGAAAAATAAAAAGTAAAAATTGAACAAAATATGTATTTTTAAAATTGTACATAATTTGAAAAATATATTTAAATAAACCAGCTATGGAAACTAAATTAATTGTGGTTGGGTGTTCAGTGGCAATTCTTTGCGGCTGAAGGTATATATGGAAAAATGTGCGAACAATTTCAATGTAATAAAGAATCATTACATAGAAAGGCTTTTTATTTACTTCTTAATCTTAGAATATATTCTTCATTGTAATTTTGTAAAAATAAAGACACTAAATGTTATTCTTTTGATCAGTCAGGTATATTTAATACAAATTTTTTAATAAAAAAAAAAAAACATTTTTTTTTTTAAATTAAAAAACTTGGATGTGTTAATTATACCTGACTGCACCCCTCACTACTTCTCCACTAAAACATCATACAGTCAACCATAGCATTTTCATCATTATTCTTTTGATCTTATTAACAACCTATCTGTTAACGCCATAATAATGAACTTTATTGTAAATAATTTAATTAATTTGTATTTTAGATTTCATTATCTTTAACAGATCTATTATGTAATCTCTTATTAATGAATGTAAGAACAAGGCAGTTTGTTGCTATGACTACAGACTTCTGCTGCAGTGTTACAAAGCAATGGCCCTATTTTTAGCTAGCACTAATTCTAGGCACAGAGGAATAAAAGATGATGAGTTGTTAGGATCACAGTTAAGATGCTATTGCTGTTTTCATTGTTGGTTATCCTAATACAGACGTGGGCCCACCAGCTGTGCGATTCTATATGCAATATAAGATATGCAGAGTCCATGACACTTAGAACATCTTGCGAAGGCTCTTCACTTATGTAGAACACCATCCTGTAGAGGCAGGGACCCCACGTAGTTGCCTAGATCCCTCTTCTTATATCTAACTTGTCACTCAACGATTTCGTTTTGTTATGGTATTCTTTTTCTTCAATCATTCTTCATTTAAATTTATTTTAATAGTAATTTTTTGTTTGTTTTTTAAACTATTGCTTCATCTATGATGTAAATGTTCATTTACTTCCTAGTAACACATCATTTATATTTAATTTTTGTAAAGTCAATTTCCTCAAATAGGTACCAGTATTTGGAATCATAGTTTTTCTTTTGTTTTCTATAGCTTTGAAGCCTCAATTAAAAGACCCAGCCAATTTTGAGGAGGTTCCAACACTATCAAATCTACTAATTTATCCATTTATACAATGTATGAGAAAGGCAACAAAAAACATCATTAGAAACCCTTACAGCATCTTTACCCCCACTTTATCACTAACCAAGAAATAATCGTTTGCAAAAAAAAAAAAAAAAAAAAAAAAAAAAAAAAAAAAAAAAAAAAAAAAAAAAAAAAAAAAAAAAAATTATGTACCCTGTTCACAATATATTGACTAAAAAAAAATTATAATTTAAATAAGACTGTAAGAGATATGTAGTCTCAGGAGGATCGCTAAATAATTTTTAATGTTCTAGAAATTTCAACATTGACTAAAAATACATCTTAGTCTTACCACAATAACTTACCAGAACAGACTAGATTACGACAAAGTCCAGAGCGGAAATCATGGAACACCCTATTCCTGTGGGCCTGAGCCATTTTGGCATGAATATAGTAGCAACAGTAGCCAAGCTCTGTTATTTTCTTAGCCAGCAACTCTACTCTTTGAGTAGAATTGCAGAAGATAATACTTTGATTTATTTGTAACTGGAAACAATAAGAAATAGTTAAGGATAAAACTAAAAATTCAGTTATACAATTATAGTTATGAGATTGAAAGCATACCTTAGAAAATAGAGTATTGAGGCAGTGAACCTTTTGCCTTTCTTGTACAAACGCGTAATATTGTGTAACCCCTTTCAGGGTTAATTCTTCCATTAAATTAATCTCGTACGGGTCCTTCAAATGCTTATCCTAAAAAAAGATAATTAAAAAATTAATAAAAGTATGCTGATGATAACTGAGTTTGGAATATATAAAAAATATATATACTGAGACTATTTATCCAATGAATAACAATAGATAACAGAAAACAAAATAAAATAAAACTAGAACAAAAACCTCAACTAATAACTACAGATGACCATGACTATGGCTGACTAATCAGCCGGTTAAAAGGCCGATTAGTTATCAGCTGATCATTGCTTCCATTGAAATTTTAAGACATTCTTAGACATTAAATTGTCAAAATTGGAATTCAAAACCAATTTCTTATGCCGTTCTATTTACTTTCCTTCAGCAGTTTCAAGATTTAAAAAAACAATGTTACTGATATTTTAGTTATAATAATTAATTACTTCACATAACAATTTTTTTTCCCATACTTTTTACTTGAACAATGTTACTCACCATAAACTGCTTGACTGTGAGAGGAAACGTTGCTGAATACAGCAATATTTGACGATCTTTTGGTAAACGAGAGATTACATGGTCTAACATCCCCTTAAAGTCCTGGGACAAGAGTTTATCGGCCTCGTCTAAGACAAGTATCCGACAGTGATCCATGTGAGCAACCTTCTTGTCCATTAAATCGAGGATACGACCAGGTGTAGCAATAATAACTTGCACTGAAAACAAAAATTTAAAATTGCAGCAACAAAATGAAAATCAAGAAATTTATTATTCATAAGTACACTGAACCACGTAATGCATTTGTGGGGTATAATTCCAAAACCAGCCAAGTCTAATATCAAGATTTTTTATTCTTAGTAGTTTAGGTAGAAGGTTTTCTCCGAGAAGTATTCAAATCATATTAAAAACGGCCATACAAAAAATAAGATTTTTACTTAATCCAGACGTACCTTTATCTTAATACATCAGCTGTGATTTGGAATTCTATGCTATGGAATTCTTCTTCAATGTTGAGGCTGTAAGAATTGCTATTATGTAACACGTTCAATTAAATTTATTAACTGTAGAAACCCTACAGAAGAGGCGTGCATTTTGAAATTCTGCATACACCATTCAAAAAGCATATTAAATGCATACAACGTTTCAAATGGATTTTCGTCTAATATAAATCAAATTTTTTTTTCAAATTTAATTATAGACCTAGTTGCTAAGGTAGGGTTCTATTTTTTGGGAATGACAATTGGATAATCAACTCTAGTCGTTTTCTGATTTCGATTAATGAACAAAATTATTCTAAAAAATTTCAGATCATAAAAAAATTAGTACCGTTATCATGCCCAAAACATCAGTTATTATACAGTATGTAGTAATTGAAGGGATTATGGTCACATATTTGAGAAAAAACAATCTAGGTTTATTGGAAGAATTTATGTGCAGAGGTGTTCGGTAGCAAAATCTGAATATTTCAGAACTAGAAAAAGAGATATGAAGAAGATGAAGGGGTTATGTAAGACTTTCCTGCTAAAGGAAAATGTAAACAAAAAAAAAATAATAAAAAAATTCAAACATAGATTAGTCAAAATTGTGTTTTGTAATATAACACCTTCATCCACCAAATCCTGCAATTCTCATCAACCAATACGTCACTAAGGAATTTCTTAAAGTTCTTCCAAACCAAGTATATTAAATATACTTAATTATGCACCAGCATAAAGTGTACAGAATTACTTTTTAAAAAATTGTTAAAAATAAAAAACAATTAAACAAACCCATGAATATTAGGTAACAGGTATTTCTAAACACAAGGTTATGTTAATACAAAATTAGACCTTTTTGGAAAATCCTCATGATATCGTCTCTAAGATTTGTTCCTCCAGTAGTCACCATTACTTTAATATTCATATGTTTAGCTAGTTCAATACATATCTGTGATGTTTGCAAGGCAAGTTCTCGAGTAGGAACAATTACGAGGGCTAAAAAAAAAAGAAAAAAACATTCATAAATATATATTAACAAAAGAAATCATACATAAGTAAAAAAGCATTTTCTTCTGCTTTCAATCTAGAGAAGATAAGTAACAACCACTATTCTAGACCAAACCACTGAGAATCATCGGTGGTGTCTAATAACAAATTTTCTTTGAAAATCTTAAAAAATGGCAAAAATATGTGAGCAAAGGATCTTTAATAAAACTGATTTATTGCTACTAATATAAAATATATCTAACCCATTTCAGATCATTGAAGATGCAACAAAGAATCATCTACTAAGTGTCTGGATTTCAATCAAGTAGTGCACTTTGAGTTCAATGTATTTCAATTAAATCTTAATTGATATACATACATTGAGCCTTCTTATTGATAACACATTAATTTACTTACTTTGAGTTCAATGTATTTCAATTAAATCTTAATTGATATACATACATTGAGCCTTCTTATTGATAACACATTAATTTACTTATCAGAATTGATAGGCTTCATTTCTATTATCTTAAATCATACAAGACTGAGAAATTAGGAATGAATTAAATGCCACTTCTATTGAGATTTTTTATTTGAAAACGACGAATGCTAAAAACAATAAAATTTCCAAATCAGTACTGTGTTATAGATTAAATAAAAGGTTCTATCTATGTAATCTATGTAAAAATAATCTCAATAGAAGTGGCATTTAATTCATCAATCCTAATTGTAGCTATTCTAGGATTGTATAGGTAAAGTTTTAACGACTTCAATGCCAATTCATAGGTAATTTCAAATTCATTTCAACTATTATAACAGTACTTCCTCTATTAATATATAAGAATTTATGCTGATAACAGAAGCTTAGGCAAATAATTTTCAATATATTTGAACTAGCTTTTTTTATTAGCTATAGACATGCTCCACAATATAAAAGGAACATATATTTGTGTCCAGTTTCAGAGGATATAATTTGTAAATTAAGTAAGTAGAAATTATTGAACCTAATCTACTATATATTTGTCAAATACCACTTACTCATTTAACACGAAATCTCAGAAACCACCGAAAGGATTGGAATGAAATTCGATATGTAGCTTCCTCTAGGGCCCTGGTGCTCGCTAAGAAAGGAATTTTAAAAAATCGGCCTGGATCGCGGCTAATTCGCAAAAATGCTATTACAATTTCCTTAGGGTGAATAACAATAAATTAATTGTCATATAGTATATGGAAATAAGGTAAGTTAAAAAAATAGGTTAAATGCTTAAGCCTCACACTTTCACCACAAATTAAGTTCCTTATAGTTCTAAACAAACAAAAATACGATCGATGTTGAAACCTTATAATATGGTACTTTCTGTGAACTCATGGTGGCTGCAGAGGTGTACCCTTACAAGTTTGAGTTGTTTCATGGCGATAAGCTATTAAAAGACTCATGTTAAAGAGGAGGTTAAAAGACTTATGTTCTCTGGTGATGGCATGTATGGCCAGTTCGATGTACATTCCTTACGAGCAACCCACCAACCATGCTTCACCAGTAGCTTCCTCCCCCAGCTACTCTTCCTTCAGTTTTCCGGTCACAAGATAATTGTTCTGAACAATAATTGACCCACTTCAAATTGGCTATTCTCTACCAGGCCTAAGTTGTATTTCTCGAATCTGGACAAGTTATACCTAGCCTTCCTGAATTTCATTCCTTGAACCTAGAATCTACCTTTTTCTCAGTTCAGATGAACCTATCGCAACACTGAAGTAAACTCATCAATCTAAAACTAAACAATGTAGGAAATGATTCAGTTCGCAACTAACAACTAAGGAACTCGGTGGCAAAATATATTCAAGCACATGTAGAGGTCAACAGGGGAGCTGTTAAGAATTACATGACAAATCCATTCTAAAATTAACAGAAAAGTGTTAACAAACATAAAGAGAGCCAACCCGAAGTAAAGGATATGCTGTACAGAAGTATAAGTAAACCCATCCTGAAATCAATAGAAAGTCTTCAAAAAAGTACTCAGATATAATCCTCATGTTAGCTTTAACAAAACACGATGAAAGATGTTCAATGGAAAGGCTACAGCCATTATGTCCCAAAAACTGAATGTGCAAAAGACAAAACAGTCGATATTGGACAACACTCTACTTGAAATTGGTGTTATGCTGTAAAATGGAAGGACAAGAGCACTGCCATGTGCTTAAATAACGGGAAAGTCCAACTTCCTTTCAAGAATATCCTGAACACTTGCACAGCCTCCTCACTTACGAACATCCTGAGGCTGAGTATTTTCTAAATAATATTTGGAAATAGAACGATTGTTTCCAAATGACGTAATTTGGAGCAAAAGAGATAAAAGAGGGACATTTCATGCCAACATTTAAGGTAAGAGGACAGGTATATATCACAGAATAGGGAGTTTGATGCATGAAACACAACAGCAACCGTCTTTTATCCAAGTAAATTTTGTTGGTGATGACAACCATGAAAGAGGCATTTGCTGTGGTTACTTTCAAAATTTCAAGCCTGCATTCATAGGCCTACCCCAGAAAATTCTTCATAAACATAACAAGTATATCAAGGACTTCAGAGTTGCTGTTGAGTCTGTTCCCAAAGATCTACATTTCCAGGTGGTTATCAGTGCCAACAAAAAGTCTTCAAATCCTCACTGAGGATGTTACAATACTCTTACCAATAACGAAGTTGCTGTTCTTGATTGTTGGCCAGGTGTTTGAAAAGCCAGACATTGTTCTCCACAGCAGGAACAAAAATCTGATAAGAATCAGTAAGTTCTATCAAGCGTGTGATTCTCTTCAGTATCATCTCAGGTTCTGCCATGGAGAAGATGGGTACATCATTAATACTCCTCAGCGTGACCCAAACACCAGTAAACCACTTAAGAAAACTGTGTCTGCAGCTGATATTTACGCCTATATGTTGATGGAGCGAGGAGGTGAAGAACCTAATTTACTTTAATTTCGTAATCTCCTCAACCAATTTATATTTGATATGTACGCAAAAATAGAAACAGTAAGACTAAACTTTATTCGAAAATATAAAAAAAGTTGAGAAGTTGGGACTGTATTCACTTAAAGTATGCCATAAGAAAAGCTGATGGCCTGGTATCAGAGCTGGGTAAAATGTTAGTGCTGCCCCGAAGCTTCACTGGAGGACTGTTAAAATAAAATAAATAATATAAAATTAACTTTTGCAAATTGTCAAATTTACTTATTGAAATTGAATTCTTTAGGTTTATTTAAGTAATGATAATTATCAATGTTAAGCCTAACTTTTACTAATTTAATTTGTCCTTAATCCTAATGATATTAAACCATAGCAGAGCAGGGTACTTTTAGCTAGTACATTATAAAATACAAATAATCAGGCTTGTTTAAGGAAATAAAAACCTTTCTTTAAAAACATGAGAACTAACTAGGTTGGTTTTCATTTACCTAGTGAAATATATCGAATACAAGATACGCCTTAAATACATACATAATTCACATTCTTATTTTTATAAAAATTTATTTGTTTTAAATAAAAATTATTCAACTTAATAGTCAAGTTACGTAATGAACACAGGCAAATCGAAGGTAGGTAAGGTAGTTGAGGCTGTTTTGGAGCAAGTAGAAAAGTGATGTCCTGTCACAACAATTATAAGGAAAAGTTACAACCTTTGGTACATCTCAAGTGTACCTTTATTTCAACACCCATGTACCAGGTATGCAAGTTTAAAATGTCGTTTTAATTCCAATAGAATGCGCTCTTAGCCTATTGAAGGATTTGCTTATCTCTAAACGCTATTTTGTTTGTTAGTCATTTGTTTACAAAAGTCAGTTGTTTTTAAGTCGTTTACGTGGACGTATCATACCTTTCTTTGGTGTTAAAAATGTCTAATTTTAAGCCAAATAAAGAGCACTTGCGGCATGTCATGATTTTCTTATTTAATCAAAAGAAAAAGGCATCTGAATGTCATCGAATTCTTGTTGAGACTTATGGCGATGTTGCTCCAACCGTCAGGACATGTGAACGTTGGTTTCAAAGTTTCAAACGTGGTGATTTTGATGTTACTGATCAAAAACGAGAAAATCGACCAAAAAAGTTTGAGGACTTCGAATTGCAATCTTTATTAGACGAAGACAATACCCAAACCCAACAAATGATGGCAGAACAGTTGAATGTCACTAGGCAAGCCATTTCCGATCGCCTGAGAGCTATGGGAAAGATTCAAAAGGTTGGAAAATGGGTTCCACATGAATTGGACGAACGACAGATGGAAAAACGAAAAACTGTGTGCGAAATGCTGCTTTTACGCCACGAAAGAAAGGGTTTTTTGCATCGAGTTGTAACTGGCAATGAAAAATGGATTTATTTTCAGAATCCCAAATGAAAAAAATCATGGGTAACGCCAGGACAACCATCCACATCGAGTGCAAGACCGGATCGTTTTGGGAAGAAGACAATGCTGTGTGTGTGGTGGGATCAGAAGGGAGTAGTCTACTACGAGCTTCTCAAACCCGGCGAAACAGTCAATACCGAGCGCTACCGACACAACAAATGATCAATTTGAGTCACGCATTGATCGAAAAAACGCCCAGAATGGGCTCACAGGCACGCCAAAGTCATTCTTCAGCATGATAACGCTCCTGCACATTCAGCCAGATTGACTAAGGAAACGATTTCTTCGCTTGGTTGGGAACTCCTACCCCACCCGCCGTATTCACCTGACCTGGCGCCTTCTGATTATCACCTCTTCTCATCGATGGAACACTCATTGGCGGAGCAACACTTCAACAATTTCGAAAACGTACGAAAATGGCTCGATGAATGGATTTCAAATAAAGATGAAGCATTCTTTTGGAATGGTATTCATATATTGCCCGAGAGATGGGCAAAATGTGTAGAAAGCGAGGGTCAGTACTTTGAATAAAATATATTATACTTTTTTTTAAATTACTGTGTATTTATTTTAAGAAATAAACGACATTTTAAACTTGCATACCTGGTAAATAAACAGAGAGTACTCACTCAACTGAGGATCACCAGCAAAAAGAACTCATTATTATCATGTAATAGGAAACAGAAAATTTAACAGTATCCAATTACAGTAGACACCGAGGGACTCGCACAAGGTGATCACACTAACCGACTGATAACATTAAGCAAAAGACACCAACAGGGAATTAAAAGAAAATTTTTTATAGACAACACTTTTTATTATGTACATAAAAAATACACTTCTTTTCAATTAATTTCATACTCTGTTTCTTTTCCGATTTTGATTCTCATTTTGCAGAAATGAGTTCTCAATACTCTTCTGCTATTTTAATTGTTTATTCAGCAATGGCTGAGAAATATTCAAAGTTAAAGCAGCTTTACACTGTCTAATTCCTGTAGACAGACAATCATACGATTTTAAGATCTCCATATTTTCAGATAAACACAGGTCCCGATCTCATTTAAAAAAAAAAAAAAAAATAAAATAAAAAAAAAAAAAAAAAAATAAAATAAAATAAAAAAAAAAAAAAAAAAGAAAAAAGAATGGTCCGAACACTTCTGAGGACGAAATCATACTGAGCTGAGCTAGTAAAGTTATTTTCATAGAATTAGAGAGAAGGGGATGTTAAATTGTAGATTCTTAGAAAAATTGATGTTCTTGGAAAGAATTATGCTAGCTTCCCACAAAAAAGCCGAAATTCTGAGATTTCGAGAATGATCACAATTAACAGAATTTTGATAACAATAAACAGAAAGTTTAAGCCCATCCTAAGTCATTATGATCACACAAAGCGGTTGATAACATTAACCGTGATCACATTATGGGGCATTGATGTAAGTGAATTTTTTGACACAGATAAAAACGATAATGCTACATACATGGAACTGTTTAGTTTTTCGAAAACTGAGGCAAAAGTATTTGAAATATTATCCCAAAACCAAACTCTCTCCCGAGTAGGCCTTGGAAAATACAAGAGTAAAACAATTAAAAGATAGTAATTTATTTATAATTAACGCATTTAATACCGGCAGGGAAAAGGAGTAGAGTAGAACCTCGATAATCCGAACTAATTGGGACCAGGGGTAGTTCGGACTATTATATCGTTCGGATTACCAAAGTGCTTTCAGGCATAGTATATAGCATGCAAAAAATGAACACTGACTATACTAGCACCCATAAAATAAGAAGCACGTTGTATTGTTAAAGGTAAATAATTTGTTTCATGAAATACTACTGTGCTACAGTAAGGTAACTATATTTGATGTAATATATTGCACATAAATTTCGTAATATTCTACACAGTATGTATACAATCTTATACACACACAGAAAGTACAGTATAGTAAACACAAAAAAAGTAGGCTGTACAGAAAGATAAAAAAATTAAAGAAAACAAAAAACTAAACATTTGGAAAATAGTCACTCATTTTTTTCTGAACTAAGGTTGAAGAACGTTTATTGGCTGCTAAATCACGGATTTTCAGAAAATAATTTTTATTATTCCCAAAACGGCATTCGGATTATCGAGGTTCTGCTGTATCAACATTTATGACATGAATATGTCTTTTGGCTGGGGGTGTATACTTTTTTGGTGTCATGTTTCTTTTAAAGGCAAAAATGTAAGAATTTTACAAGACCTAGCACTGTTGGTGTTGCTGAGATCAAAAATTTGTCTGCAGCTTTATGTTATTATGTCAGAAACATAATGTTGAATATTTTTTGTTATATAACATTTAGAACCAACTGTTTAGGAGCTATATTGGTTTGAAAGAAAAAAATCATGCATGCTCAATTTCTTCAATTGTTAGGAGTTTTTTGACAAGCTCTGTTGTTCTGTTGGTGTTGCTTTGATCGAAAAAATTAAGACACCAGTTCAAAAGTCAGAAATTTAATAGAGAAAGTTTAATGTTTAATATAACATTATATAGGACCTACCATTTAGGAGCTATATTTATTTTAATGAAAAAAAGTCAGGTTGTAATGTTTTTTTTTCACACTCAAATGTATTCACTCTCAAAAATGTAACATTTTGACATGCTCTAGCTTTGCAGGTCTCCCTCGGAACAAAAACTTGCCAGAGTTTTGTTCATCACAAATTTATTGGAAAATACATTTTGTTATTTGTAATTTTTGGCTAGGACCTACAATTTAGGGCTTTTTTTGACAAGCTCTGTTGGTGTTGTTCGGGTCAAAATTTTGCTGACAATTTCCTTATCACAAACTTGGACAATATTTTTTGGTTTATAACATTTGTCGCTAGGACCTAACATTTAGGTGCTATATTGATTTGAATGAAAACAAATTATGTTTGAAACTCAACTTTGTTAATTTCGAATATCATTGAATGTTAATATAATTATTAATTTAAATAAAATTACGAAAAGCAGCACATTATAGATAGAAATATCCATGATTTATTGTATTTTCCAATGAGGAAGAAATTGAATTTTTTTTTTTTAAATCATGTTTGATTTAAATATTATCAGATTCTGTGTTTGTATTAGAATTTTCCTGATTTATAGACAATATTTTGTTTTAAAGTCAGGCCTCCTGTTATTGTATATATATATATATTTTTTTTTTTTTTTAACAAAATAGTGTATATTTATTTATCTGATTTATGTCCCTTTAAGATCAAAAAAAAATCTCCAGCTATTTCAAATAATAAAAAGATAAATCAGTTGAGAAAGTACAAAAACTCAAAAGAAAGTTTCCTATTAACTTACTTAAATATGACCTTTGTGTATATCATAGTACTAATTTGGGTAACGGTTCGGATCGGCGACACCACCAAACTGGCTTGACCCGCGCTACACCGACCAGTTCGATCCTTACGCTTCACTTCATGTTTACATTTTTCGATAGTTCATTCCTATAACCTCACATGTAAACAATCACTTCTACAGTTTCAACTTGGATTGTGTTGTTTAGTTTGTTATATTGATATTTAGACTTCTTAAATCTAAATAAGTGAAACAGAAGTTCACAAAATGAGTTTCATAAAGGATTAAGTGTTTTATAAATTCATGTTTTCTTATTTCATCTAATCTTATGTGTAAAAGTGTTATAAAACTTAAGAAGATTAATTTGTACATGGATTTGGTGTTTTACATATTTATATTTGTTCTATCAATTTAAGTGATAAAATTTACAACTTGTAAAAGTGGTATGAAACTTAACAAGATTTATTTGTACATGGATTTGGTGTTTTATATATTTGTATTTGTTGTTTCAATTTCAGTGATAAAATTTCAGTATACATATTTTGTGAATGGATTCTTTGTCATCCATATTACTTTTTGTGCTAAAGTGAGACAGATTGTATAATTAATTCAATAAAACATATCAGTTTATAAATAAATGTGAGAAAGTATATCACAGGTTTTTTATGTTTTCTTATTTCCACTTCCCATGAGAAAATATAGCAGAAATTAACATCTTCACTTTCAACTAGGATTCTGTCTTATATTATATATATTATATAATGGCTTATAACATGGAGAATTGACAATGTGAAAATAATCATAGATTAAGAGGTAAATGACACATTACTATATAATTGGAGAACTATTGGTATAATGTTATAGATTAATGTGTTTTAAAAAAAAAAATTAGAAGCCTGATGATGGAACATTATCACCGAAACATGTAGCTACAAATGTTAAATAAATAGGAGTTATGCCAAATAAATACTTAAGGATTCTGTCTTTTTTTATATTTATAATTTGTTATTTTCACTTCTCTGAGAGAAAGTTCATCAGGAATTAACTTTACTGGTGGTTCAGTAGTATATTAATTGTTGATTAAATTAATATTAATTCAAAATTGATTTAGTGTCTTATATTTCGATATTTCCTTATTTCCACTTTAATATTTTCTTATTTCTCATTTTAATATTAGAAGGTAAACAGAAGTTAATATTACTTTGAACAGGGAGTTTTTCAGTAAATGTAGGAGAATAACCTTTCTCCTCTAAAAGCAGTGACTAGAACATCGAAATATATCGGAACAAGGTTAGAATCGATAAAAGGTATTCTGAGCGGGTTTAGGGGTTGGTGTCGCCGATCCGAACCGTTACCCTAATTTGTCTAAAAACATATCTACAATACAACCATAATTCTTTTAAAACTTTTTTTATTTTACCTTGAATTTGGTCTAAACTTGGGTCAACTTGTTCTAGAACAGGAATGGAATAAGCACCAGTTTTCCCTGTTCCGTTTTTGGCTCTAGCTAGTATATTTCTTCCAGAAAGAGCTATAGGTATACTTGCTTCCTGAATAGGGCTAGGCTTTTCCCAGCCTTTCTCGAATATACCCATTAGAAGTTCCCTTTTCAGACAAAACTCTTCGAACTCATTGCCCTTTGTATCAGTGACATCCTGAAAAAAATAAATAAATAAATAAAAATAAAAATAGTCTTACAACTTTCTTAAAAAAAAAGAAAAAAAAAAAAGAAACAGAAAAGAAAAAGTAAACAGCAATAACAGATATTATACTAACACTTGTTTTTTTTCTTCTGTCTGTTGGTGGGATCTTTAGTTTAGCCTTCCAACTTTCCTCAGGTTCCCTGTAAAATAAAATTTTTATACTGAATCGATAAGAACAAAGTCTCCTATCAAATCATAAATAAAAGAGCAATATTTTTTACTTACAATTTCTTTATAGGTTTACTTTGAATCAGAGGCGATGCTGCAAGAGGTTTTGCTGCAAACTGCGACTCGGTCATCATCTTTATAACTTAGAATAAATAACGAAGTAAAAGACAAATTAATTTTGCCTAGGAAAAATTCAGTCTATTCACTATATACAATATGAAATGTCTACTCCAATAAATCAATTTTACTAAAGAATAAATTGTTCATTATCACACTTTCACAAACACTTTACAATTCTTTCTTCTAAAAACACCTGAAAAATAAATTATAAATCACAATTAGTCATATAAAATTGATGATAACATAGATAATATGAGTATCTATGTATGTAAACACCCATAAATGTTACTAATTTTCACTATGATAACAAAGTATTACATTTGAATAAAATCTGTTAAAAAATAATGACAGTACAGGATGTATTAAAGGCCATGAGGAATGGAGAAAAGCTCCTATTGAATAATATAATACATTTAAATAACTATAGTAGGTAATTTTTTTTTTTAAAACTAAATAGACTATTAGATCTTCATCTACTGAGTCATCTTTGATACAGAATATCAGATGCTTACTCCTATCCATCCATCCTAAATGAACTAACGAAACTTAAAATTGGTTTCAAACAGGAATTATAATTCCTGCTTTTCTTCATGTAGTTACGATTTTAACTAACAAGGCCAATTGTTTGTTGTAAACATTTCTTTATTCAGCTTTATAATAATTATCTTGATGTTCGAAAATCCAGCTTGATTTTCTAAAATAAAGATTGCTTGTTCTGTACCATTTAAGATTCTATAGAACATAATACACAACTGGTTTAAAAAAACAAATGGAAACTTTAGAAGGGACACAAATGTCGAGATTTGACAAATGATGAAATTTGATAATCAGTTGAAATACAATCAATTCATAAATCCGAATATAAGCCTCTTCTCAGAAATGAGTATGGTTAACAATGCATACCATGCATACCAACAATGCATACCAAATAAATAGAACAATAAATTTACAGATGTAATAATCATTAGTAACAGTTCACATAGTATAATAGCTTAAATGATTACAGTCACTCAGGAGCAGGAGTGCAAATAATTAAGGCTTAATTAACTTTTCCAGAGAAATAAAAATAAACGAGCATTAGAATTTAAAAGGAAGGGAAGTTGGACATCAAAATGTATGCAAAAATTACAAAATGGATAAACACTTTGTTAAAGATAAATCAAACTCATAAGTGGGTCTTGAGAATAGAGGTAATGTAAAAGACTGAGGGTCATAATTAGAAACTTATCATGGATCAAATGTCAAAATAGAAATAATAAGGCAGAAACCATAATATATTATCAGCATGATCAATGAATCATAATCTTAAAAACAAGCATAAACTTTATTAATAAACGTTATATGTAAATATAACAGGTATTACAAATAACTTCTAATATTAATCCAAGTTTTTATAGATAAAATCTTAATAAAGCTTATATTAAAAATAGTATTTTACAATAAAAAACTACAAACAAAAACAGTTTGGACAATAGTTAAAAGAAACCTCTTCATTTCAAACCAAGGAGTGGCATTTTTTGATACCATCAACAATAATCATAAAAAAAAATCTTTTGTTGCTGATATAATATTATCTCAAGTTGGTTGAAATAAATGCCTGCGAGACAAAGCGATTATCTTAGGTTAAAGAAAAATAAATATAATAACTAACAAGACAAATTCATAAACCACTTAATAGATACTAACTCATATAAAATTAAATGTTTAAAGCTCAATATGAATTAAATTAAATATCTAATAAAAGTGAAAATAAAAGTTCCATCTAATTCTGAAAATTTAACTTTAAAAAAATTAATGATTGGAGAAAGCCAATGATTCAAAAATTGAGAAACTAATAATAAAAGTTCAAAGATGTTTAACTAAAAAATTATCATGTAAATGATAATTACAACACTATCACAAAATAATAAAATGTAATTACATTGGAGTCATTTAAATGAGTTAACAGTAACCTACTATGCTACCTGAGGGGGAAGTTTACTTTCTCAAGTACATCCAAGCTCAAAATCAATATCAAAACAAATCAAAATAAAGCATTGTGATTTTTTTTTCTTCGATATCATAAAACAGACCATGAGCTTTACCTTATTTGGTTAAAGGAATTAAACTTCAATCAGAAAAACTTAACTAAATCCTCAAATCAAATCAAAATGGTGGAAGGGAACTTGACATAATGCAGGAATCAACATGGTTTTTTTCTGGCCTCAACATGAAAAGTTACAGTTGTACTACTGAATAACAGACCATAAAAACTATTATAAATTACACACTCACAATATGAAATAACCCATTTAAATGAAAAAAAAAATTGTAATCAGTATAATTGATCTTTAGTAAGAAATAAATAAAAACAAACAAATTCTAAAATTAAGAAATTGATAATAATTCAACTTATAGAGAAATTAGATTTCAAGCAAATACTTTATCACAGAAAGAGAACAATAATATTATGAAGTTTAATCAAATAAGTACAGAGAAAGAGCTAAAATATTTGTCACTAACGATAATAATGATAATGAAGATTACTAATTTTGAACACCATATAACGTATAAACACTCATTGCAATAATAAATCAAAAAGTAGTGAAAATGTAAAGAGAAACATCACTCCTTTCAATTAACATTGAAAAATTGGGGCAATTGGAAGAAACGAACATGGCGTTTCACAATACAAAAGTAAAAATACATAAACCTAAAAATTAAGAACGAAATACAGAAACAATACTAAAACGAAAAAAGCTTAGCAACTCACATTTATATATTAGTTAACTAATGGTTCAACCCAAGATATTTTAAACCTAATATAACAAATTTTTAACTGAGTAAATACCTGAAGCTTTAACTGTCTACACGTTCTCAAATCTTCTATCAGCGCTAGCTACGACACTGAGCAACGGCAGTCAAGTGAAACTACTTGAGTGTTAAACATAGCTTTCTCTGAAATAATGATAAAGTATTTTTTTTGTAATTGAATAAATATATAATTCTGACAGTAAATAAGAATTTTTGAATATTGTTTTATGATTATTTGTTTCATCTATTATTGGAATCATATCATTACCATGTAAAAACCAAACAAATACTATTCCCGCTATTTTTTAAAAATGAATATTTGAACTTCAATTAATGCTTTTATTTTTAGCCTCGTGAGACTGATATGCTTATATTCCAGAAAATAGTTATTTTATATTTTTAAATTTTAAATAACTATTTGAACGATATTATAACAAAAAATGTCTCACGATACTACACTTTCTTTTATCATTGTTTTCATCGTCATATCTTAATTTCTTCATACATAGCTCATTCTACTTTTTTTTTTGGTATCCACAACTTTATTTATAGGTGAACTTGATATTAAGACTTTGAATTTTATATTTCTTTAAATGAGTTTTATTACATTGTTTTATCTTCATAAGTACAATTAATCAACTAATTAAAATGAAATATTAAGGTATTAGTTACAAAGAATTTTTTTCTTAAAAGAACTTTATTGCATATACATATACAAAAAAAATATCGTAATACCAAGCTAAATTTAATTGAAAAGTTTAAATGCAAGATTTGTAAATTTTCTTTTACTTTTTATAAATTCACTTGAGATTTATGATACAAGCATCATAAAATTTCAGTCCCTTTTTCCTCTAAATCGTAAGCGATATGAAATAACAAAGGTACAATAGTTGACAGGTTCAAGGAAGTAGATTAATACAGAAGGCATTCATTAATAGTTAATATTAAAACTTAATATCTTACCCCCATCATTTTAATACCTAATGATACATAAAATGAAATAGAAGCTACGGAGATCTAAGCTATTTCCTTACTAACTGGCATAATTATTTCGATATTAAAACGCAAATGTATCATTGATTTTTGTTGTAATATAGGACGAAAAGATTTAATATTTTTAAAGTAAATGTTTGAAAGTTGAAATCAATCCAAAGGTATTTTCGACATGACTCATGTTTTTAAAAAACGTTTCTTAATGATATTACATATATAATTTAATGGTGTATAATAAGCATATCGTAGGACGGAATGCCAACTAAAAAGTATTAACGGTTCGATGACCTTAAAATAAAAATTCAAAGTCGCTGAGAACGCCAAAAGGTACTTTAGGTAGTGGCCCTAGTGCTATGGTAATGATTTTGAAGTGCTATAGTATAGATTTTTCACATTCTGGGCTGTAGAACTGAGATCGATCTTTGCAGATTGTAGTTCAAATGCAGAACTGAAGCTTCAACGAAAATAAAAACGACAGTGCCTAACATCCTATAATTTTATTTTTATTATGAATTACTCCTTTAATTACCCAAATGACTATTTAAAACATTTTCATAACGTGTAATTTATAAACAACCATTTAGTTAACTATTGTTTTTATTAGTCTTCATACTTGTTTTCATCTAGTTTCGTAATTTTTAATAAATGTAGGAATGTAGTTAGTTTTAAAATATTTAATTTGTATTATTTTGCCGATAAATAACTTTTTAAGGTTGTCATTGAGTTGGTTTTGACAATAACATACCAGCGCAAATACAAATAGTAATCAATACTTATTTCCAGTAATATTGTCCAATATTACCACGAAGTTTCAGTTCAATAGATACCACTAATAGTAACATCAAATATAATTTGTTTTCAACTTGGGTAGTGAAATAAAGAAAAAAAAGCTGTCGGTTAAAGATGCTGCACACTCCTCTTCTAATTTATCTTCATTTTTAGCAAACATTTTGATTGTAATATGTACGAATATTATGTGCATTCAGATCACACGGTAATAATTTTCCCGCGCTTTTTAATATGAAAAAAAAAAAATGAAATAAAATTCGATAGAACAATTTTAATTCATAAACAATGGACGGTTAAAAAAAAAAAAAGTTTCTGGTTTTTACAATGTTTGCTTTACAGTTTAAATTTAATTAAGTACATATTACTTTACAAGTGATTCATAATTCCACTAATAATAAATTCTTAACTTTGAGCTTCGTAAAATATTTATCTAATCAGTTAAGAAAAATGTTGAAACTTGTCTCTAGAATGCCTATTTCACAACTTATTCATACTCATAGTTTAAAAATTTTGAAATTCCAGTAGCAATCATTCAGGACCTTGAGCAAGAACCCAATAAACATTATATGGTATATTTAAGTCAAATGGATAATTGGTTTAAAAATATATTTAGCTTTAGTATCTTTCTGGCTTACCACCTTGAGCTATGTATGAATTTGTCTTGTACCAGATAACAGTTTATAATGATATATCTTGTACATAACAATAGTATTTATCCTGTCGCTATGATGGTAGAATGACCAGTTACTATTGCTGATTGTACCAAATGTATTTTAGAAGTGAGGAATTTTAAAAAAATTGATACAATTTTAATATCTACAAAGTTATAAGACCAGATCCCTCGAAAATCATGTTCATTGTAAACCCATAATCATTCTTCTATATTGTGCTTTGGTTCATAATTTGGGTAAGACTTGCTTAGTGTATAATGTACACAATGAATAGTTTCTTCACATTAAAATTAACTATTAGATACCGTAAACTTGGGCACCTTTGCCAGGTTTTATTTCTACTTACAACTTTTACTTCAACCAATAGCGTTCAAATATGTTTCCAACCCATTATAATTATGAGTTTAGATCTTTTGTTTAAAATATATACAATAATTACAATTTAATCATTAAATTAAATTTAAAAAATGCAGAAAAATAGCATTGGCAAAGTTACCCTACAATAGGGCAACTTTGCCAAGTATGTAAAAAACCCTTCAAAAATAGAGACAGCGACAGAGAAAAGGATTGTTTGAACTAATATGAAAACATTTTAACGAGAAAATGACATATATTTAGATTTTACAGTATTTAGAATAAAACATCGTAATAATGAAATTCATTAAAACAAAACTTGAAATACCTTAAGGGGCCCACACACTATCAACCTGGTTAACAACTTGCATGTTGAAGACGGTGTTGAGCGTCTGTAGGCTGGTTGACGGTTGAAATTCTAATGTGTAGGCAACAAACTCAACACTGTTGACAAAAAGGTTGATAGTGTGTGGGCCCCTTAATGAAATTTAAAAATGAAAAACACTTCTGACATTTTCATCCATAAATGTCAACTATACCTACATGCCTCGGAGTTCAATATAGAGTGGGTCAATTATATAAATGAAGTCTTCTACATTTAATAAAGCTTTATCAGCCACGTTTGGGAAGTAGAATGATCTTCCTGTGTTGTTTGTGCGGAGGTAGGATATTTTAAACTCCTCGCCTCCATAGAATTTGGTGAGTTTGCCCACGAAATGCTTTACACTTTTGCAATATACATAGTTATGTAAAAACAAACACAAAACTATAGGTTGGCAAAGTTGCCCCATCTTGACCTTACTTCCTAGTGCAATTTTGCCTAGTTATATTATAAACCTAAAGAAAAAGTAAAATTTACATTGTCAAGTTGTTCTAAATCAATATTAAATTACGTATTAGACAAAATAAATAGTTATTAATTACTTTTGAATGTATGAGCAGGGCGAAACACTGTAAGAGTATCAAAACCAGCTGTTGCAAAACAAGCAAAGAAAAACACTGATAAAACCTGAAAACATTGGATAAATCTGATTAAACAAAAGTTTCTTTCAAAAAATAACTCCTCTATGTGGTGATATAATGGGTCAGAATCTTTATGAAGCGCCAAACAACATTTTTTTCAAAAACTGGCAAAGTTTTCCCAGTTTACGCTAGGTCATAATTATAATCTCCTAACTCCTAATATTATAGATAACTAAAGCTTTTAAGATGTTTTTTAGAGGTAATTTCTCACCTGAAGTGCATAAGTTGATTTACAGTTTAAATCCTGGCTTTAAAGAAATTTTAATAAAGGAATTAGTACTACAAAAAAATGGTTTAAAAGTTACAAGTCAGTCAGATGTTCCCAAGAAAATTTAGGTGAAGGAGCATAAGAATGACTGTTGTTTAATTATTTGGTTTACCAACCCTACATCTGGAGTGCGGGTTGCTTTCGTCAACCAGCCGGATAATTTCCTCTGTAGTTTTCCCCAACTTGGACTAGTTATTAATACCTTTTCCCTGACTCTTCCTTGTCTCTGTAGTACAGTTTCAAGTTCTACAGTCTAGTGAGCAAGTATAATGTTTTTCATAAGTGAATATCTGAAACCAAGCATTGGAAGACAAAGTCAACTAACCGTCTGGTCATGTAAGTATTTGTTTTCTAACAATTAAATATTTCCCACCTCTTCTCTAAATTGGATTATTTCTAAATTATATATCTCTAAATTTTTGGACTGTGAAAATTAAATTATAAATAATTTAAACTAGGAACATAGTTGTGGAACCGAGCAAGAAGCAGATTCTGATAATGAAAATAATGTTGTTGACAGTAAGATATGATAGTTGAGATGGTCAGGGTGATAAATTACACATAAAAGTTGAAAAAACTTTATATACAGAGTGCTGACATTATTTTTAGCCTTGAAGAAAACCTGCAAAGCAGACCAAAACATCAGCACTCTGTAAATTAAGTTTTTCAAACTTGGGTGTATAATTTATCAACCTGACAATCTTCTCAACCAATTATAATAATACTGTTATACGAAATTAGAGTATACCATGTCTTATAAGTAAAAGTTCATTTCAACGATCTAATAATTTTTTCTAATGTAAAATAAAAAATTAATTATTACATTTAGATTATATACATTATTCCCATTACAACTAAATACAATAGGAATCAGTGTTATTAAATAATAGTTTAGGTCAGTACTGGATATATCCTCGGAAGGTAAACTATTGGTAGACAAACCTTGCACCCGTCAATGAGACTAGGTTCTAGGATCAAGTAGGGGAATGCCAGCTTTAATCTCACAACTCACTAACTAGCCAAAGAAAAAGTAATCAAATTTGAAAAATTATTAAAATAAACCACTATCTCAAAGAAAAAAATAATCAACTAATCAGTTATTCTCATTTAATTTGAAAAATTAACTTTATAATTCCAGTTTAAGAAAAGAAATAAAAACAAACATTTTTAAAAAAATTTTATAACTGTTTAAGGACACAAGGCACATTACAAGGCATGATGGAGACTCAGTATCCATTGGTAGCTCCTCTTGACTTGATTTTAATGTTTTTTGTAAATAATCCTTAGCTTCTTGTTGTGTAGCTCCGATTTGTATTTGGTTGTATATTAACTGTCCGAATCTTTGCTAAAAGATTATTTCCGAGAATCAAATTTTTAACTTCTAGTTTTGATTATTCCAAGGAATAGTGTAAAAAATTAATTAATAAAATAAAAAATTTCAGCCAAATGGTTTCTTTCTTTATTTTTTTTTTAATCTCAATTTATTGAGATTTACAACATTTACATTGTTTCACATTTACAATATATGCATAAAATATGTGTAAAGGATACAACACCTCAAGGTACTCATAATACAATAAATAAAAAACAAGAACATATTGCAATCAATACTTAAAAGAAGGAATGTACAATATCAATTTATGATTTTGGAAAGACTGGGCAAGTTTATAACATAAAATAATCTGGTATAATTAATTGAGAATATTGCATTTTATATACAATAAATATAATACTGTATATTATTATACAAGTATACTTTTACCTATAAATAAATTATAACTGAAAAATCTTTGGCTCGATTTTTAACCTCTTTTCATACCACAGTCCAGTCAATGCCTGACAGCAAACAATAAAAATTGTTCAGAACAATAACAATACTACACATTTAAAAAAATAACAGAAACTAACAGATAAGAAGCTACTGACTGGACGGCAAAAATTAAATTAAAAAAAAAAATTAAACATTTATTTTCCTAAAAATTTAGTAATGCTGTCACTTATGGACATAAATAATCAAATTAATCTTCTTTTTTCGCTTCTATACTTTTAACAGACGATTCATCAGGTTTATCATCAACTTGGTTTTCCATTTCACCGGAGAAACCAAATTCATTGATTCTTTTTGGATCTGTTTTATAAATCCATCTCTGGTACAAGAATATAAAAAAGACAATATCTGAAAAAAAAAAATTATGTTGATGAACGTGAGGGTGGTTTTAAATTTGAATACAAATCTTAATTAGAAAACTAAAGTGCACTATTGATTATCTGAATAACTAAAATAAAAAAATGAACCAAAATATCAGTTAGATTAAATAGAATTATAGAGTTTGAAACAACTGAGTGGAAGAAATAAAAAGCACTGATATAAAGTAAAAACAGCTGTATTACAAGGAACTTAATTCACAATGAATAAAACCAGTATTTTTTCTTTTAATTTTCATTGATTAACAGTCTTCTTATTTGTGAATAATAATCAAAGATGGTGGAGAGCAACCTGAGAAGTGCATCTAAGGTCTCTATTTGTAGCTTTAAAGACTGCATAGTCAGTCAAAACAGTTTCTGTTTTCTTTTTCAAAAAAGCTGATTGAGAAACTAAACTGCATGGAGTGTTATTATGCAACAACAATATTTTCCAGAATTCCCAGTTTTTAGCTGATGATTTTGGACTCCAGGAATAAAAAACAGAGTCCTTAAAAAGTGTTTGTTTAGATGTTTTACTAATTTTTTATTACCATAATCAATGCTTTGCTGTAATACTGAATTTATAAACTTCTTATTATAATCTATTATTTATTAGATGTCATGAGGTCAAAAGTGTAAAAAATTAGAAAATAATAAATAAATACTACTATACTACTATAAATAATAAATAAAAACTTTACCATCTCTAAAACATCCCAATCGATACATAGTTGGCATCTTAATTACAAAAGCAAAAATGTCATCAATGAAGGTATTTAAGCATTTGTAAGACATCATTCGCCAAGGCATGTGTGCTACTGATTTCAACTTATAGTTAATGAAAAGCTGTGGTGTCATCATTATAAAACCTAAAAAATGGAAGATAAAATAAGAAATTAAATGATAGTAAAAGATAAATAAAATATTGAGTTTCCCTCCCAAAGAATTGCAAATTAGGGTATTGTATACAATTAAGCAGATACTACTAATTTAAAACATCATTAGCATAAAACTCACGCTGAGAAGCAAAAAAAGTTACCACCATTTATTATTAGAATTGATTCCCTAATAAATGATAATAACTACTTCAAGAGAGCTATATAAGAAACAAGCAATGTCGAATGATTATTATTTGAATTAATAAAAGTTTGATTGTTTTTTTTTGAGATAAGGGATGGGTATCGTTTCAAAAATATCAAAATTTTTTTGAGCTTTGAATATTTGTACACAATATAAATTGGAAACAACAAATATCGATACAAAAATATATCGTGACTTTTTTTATTTTTTTGATCTATGAATTGCTAAAATACTAAAACATTGCTGTCATGTTACAATAATATTTCTGTTTAATTCATCATTTCAGTTAGTTTATTTCAAAACTTAAATATGAATAAAATTATTTCAAATGTTTAAAATTTAAAAGTAGCTTATTAAGAACCATGTTAGATGTATACCACATGCACAAATGCAACCAGTAACAGTCTTACCAACTGTCCCCTGCAATTGACTGTAAAACCATTACCTTATTTAAAACAATTTTATAAGGTTTTGTTACTTTTTTTTTTTTTTTAATATTGTATGTTTGTATTAGATAAATAGATTGTCTTGTAAATTCTCCTTATTTTAGTATTTAAAAAAAGGGGAGATATTTAACACTAAACCTACCAACATTTTTCTAACACAATTTCTTGGTAAAAAACAATAATAAGAGAGGAGTGGATATTAAAAAAACACTTTTGATATATTTTTTAATACAAGTTGTAATGTTTAAAACAAAGTAAGGATACGAAGGATCATTTGGCCCGTCATGGTAAGTTTAGTGTAAAAAAAACATATAGTAATTTCCTATGATGACACCATTAAATAAAAAATAAAATAATAATACCAAACATCAGCAAGAAGCCATAGATCATATTCAACACCCATGAGTACCATCCTTTATGATGAAGATAAATAAGAGAATATACAGAGTATGCAGCCAACATTGGGAACAGAACCCACGAGAGATATTTGAAAGCCAGCTGGTCGTACTGCCTGGTGCTCGATTCAACGTATGATCCCTTGTCAGTGAACTTCAAACGAGGTATGATTCCTAAAAATTTGTTTTCACGGTTGAGACTTATGTCCACCACCTGTGTTGAAAAAAAAAAAAATTTTAGAAGTATATAGTAAACTAATAAATAGATTTAAATAAATAAAAATATGTAATTTTTGAACACTTAAATTCTATATAATTTTTTTTTTTAGGAATCTAAAATTTTTACTAGTTGAAATAAAATCGATGAAGTTAAGGAACTAAACTTTAGAGGCAGGTCCAAAATAACGCAAAAATTATATCAACTCGAATGATTGAAAATATGATTATGAAGATGATAGAGAGTGATCAGACTATTATTGTAAACTAGCAACCTCCGTTGTGGCTCTCATAAGTAAAGAATATAAACAATTTTAACTAATAATTAAAGTTTTATATGTTTATCAATAAAATCTTGTATTGTAGCATGCAATTAAGCATTATTTCTTCAATGATAGCAATAAATGATTTATGCATAGCAGTAATCTTTAAACTCATTAAAACTGAACTGATTGAATCATATTTTTACTCACAGTAACAAAAAGCAAAGGATTGACATTTTGATTTGGTAATGATTTTTATTCATGATTATATAGATTTCATCTGGTTGGATTTTAATTTCTAACCATAAAGGTATATAGACAGTGAGGTAAACCTCGGTTCTGCCACTCAACTTTGTAAATTTAAATTTTTATTAATTCTAAACCTTCCTAGAACAATGAAAATGATGTAGTTAAAATTCGGTACAGATGGATTCTGTAGTTTTACTATTGTAAACTCTATTGTGGAAAGTTGATAACCGGATATCGGTCGATATTCAAACTTTAATGGGATCCACATTTTGTCCAAAATATTTTTATCTCTTTTAATAATTTAATTGAAAATAAGTAAATTTAATTGAAAATAAGTAAATTTCATTATTAATTTCAAGCCCTCTATAATACCATGCCTTTGTAATCTCTCATGCAGAATGGTGCTTGCTACCTATTGGTAAATTTTAAAACTTCACTCTTATCCACATATTTGAAACTTTAATTGAAAATCAGTACATTTGATTTTTGCTAAACCTTCCTGGAAGTATAAAGATGATGTGGTTAAAATTTGGTAGAGATTGGTTCAGTAGTTTTCGCGGTTAGTGATCACAAACGAAAAATGGCTTAATATAATAGTATAGATAATTATCAAAATATTTTAAATGACAGTTTCAATTTATAAAATATTTTCAATTAAGTTTCATGTTAAATATTATTGCTTATAAATATATTATTGATAACTATTTTAATTAAAAACTACTAATATTAATCATAAAATATTTATAGAGGTTAAAAGCAATATTTTTTGAAAATATATTTCTTTTTTCATAAATGTACTTAGGAAAATTATAAAAATGTATTTTATTGATTTTTTAAACCAAAAAATTGGATACTGTGAACACAGAAAGTAGTATATATATATATATATATATATATATATATATTATGATCCGTATAAGTTTTGAATTTTGAATTAATTTAATTAGGATTGATGAATTCGTAGTACGTATGCAAATATTCTGATATGTAACAATATTTTTTCAAAATATAATTTATTTTTTAAATTCAATTATTATACATTTCCAAATACTAAAGATTACTTACTTTTATAAACAGCAGATACGATTTTCCCCAGATGTAATAAAGGTTACAATTTCTTTGTAATTTCAGGTATTTTTTTGAATTAATTTAATTAGGATTGAATTTTTTTTTTAAATTCAATTATTATACATTTCCAAATACTAAAGATTACTTACCTAAAATTTTCTATTTCAGTCATATCTTTATTCGAAACTTATGTCATTTTTATTGAAACCAGTTATTTACCCTATTTTTCTATTGAAAACATTTGTGAGACTAATGACCATGTCATCATTGGTTTTATTTTATTTATTATTTTTTTAAAAGAAAAACACAACAATATTGTGAAGTTTTCACATAGTAAAACAGTGCCAAATCAAAGTATTCATAAAATAAAAAGGCCTAAGCAACAGAGCATTAAATAATTGTAAACATTTTTATGATTGAAAAACAAATTTACAAAATTTACATAGCTGACAAAGTTAAAGAAAAATGAATGTACAATCGTTTTCACCTTGTTTATTTTCCATACTTCAATCGCAAGACCAACAAAACATGATATCTTTATAAGGGTGTTCGTATCATTATCTAAGACGTAGAGCAGTACAATGAGTGACTGGAAGACATTAAAGAATACCGAACGTACAGAGAGCCCTTCAAGAGATTTACGGTTGTTCCAGAATTGAATATCTGAAAATAAATAACATTAAATTAATAAAAAACAACATATAATCTAGTTAAGACATAATTAAATCCCTCTTTTTGAGAAAAAACAAAATGAACAGAAGAAACTAAAATTTCTTGCAAAATATGAATGAATTTTTATAGAGAAGGGCCAGGATTAGTCAGCGAAAAGCATCGACTAGTTGGTCATTTTATTCATTTATATTTCTACACTTAAAAATAGGTTGATACGAATAAAAGCATGACCATATATTCATCTTTACAGTTTATTATTTATTGTGCATATAGGAACTCTTTTTATTATAATCAATTATCAAACTTTAAGAAAGATCATCGATATTAACAAAAAATTAATTTGATAACTTCTACAGTACTGATAAGTAACTTACGTAACCTACCGTTTTTTTTTGTTTTTTTTAAATCACAGTTTTGGTTTCGTGACATAATCAGAAAGATTAATTCATAATTGAAATGTAATGGTTTGAACATGAAAAGGAAACTACTATTTCAGCAATTTACATAAGTTTTTATATACAAGTACATGCCAGATATTTTTGTGTTACATATGAAAGTCCATAAACACGTTATCTTTTTCAAGATGATTAAATTCCAAAGTTCACAATTAACTATGTAAGCTAAGTAAAGTAAATAGCTGACTTTCGCTTTATTTTTCTGAAAAAATACTCCGTTAAATACCCGACTGTTTGCAAAACACAGAAGAAAAAATATATGATAAACAAAAACATGTAGCTACATATACTGATGGTTATAAAGCTATAAACAAAGTGTTTTGAACATTGGCGATGTCACCCGAATTCAAACCGAAGCAATGATCGGCTTGGCTGACAAGTCAGCCCATCTCTAAATTTTTCCTAAAAATTAAGAGTTCAATTCGCAAATATACTTTCTAAATAAAAAAAATAAAAATTCTCAATTAATTTATAAAAATAAAAAGGTCACACCAATTAAAAAACTCACAACGAGATTGATAAACATTATAAAGACATTACCATTTTTAAAAGCCAACAGCTCAAAAACAGAATGGAGAATGGATATGATTACAGTAGCCGTGAGGAGATAAGGTGAAGTTTCTAGGAGTGCTTCTTTCAAGGAATCCTGATCCTCATCTTCAGTCTCATCCTGTATTTAATAACATTATATTCAACTTTAACATCATAAAATTAAACAACATTAATGGTAGGCAAAATGATCAAGGGGCAGGCAGAGTTGTAAATAGGTTTAATGGAGTTCAATGGATGGAGATCCAGAAACGGCAGAAGTTCTTATTATTTTTTTGCTTTAATAATACTCAGAGATTTTGTAAATATAAAACAAAGTTATACTTTGCTGCCCCCAACTTTTGTATCTAATCAATTCATTTACATAAGTCCAAATCAATGACAATAATTCACAATAATTGTTTTTGTACATTTGACAATACATAAACAATTATATCATTCTTAATTAAAATTATTTGTAAAAACGAGGGACCATAAGTAAAAAAAAAAAAAAAAAAAAAAAACGCTCGAGAAAATACTACTACTACAGAATATTTTATTTATAAAAGAAATTATAAATAATTACCTGGAATATATTTGCTGTAAATCTACTTCTCATGGAATGTGCAAGATACATTTGCCATTTAAAGAGGGATAATGGCTGGTAAGTAATTCTCAATTCCAAATACCTGTAAACAATCCATATCAAAGTCTTTATAATTTCATAAAAAGCATGCGACATTGATTATAAAATTGCTCTAACAATAATTTCTTATTAATTGTTCATTTCTGGCTTGGCAGGAATTATTAATTTATCTTTTATTTCTTTGGCACAAATTAAAGCTGAATGTTTATCAATCCAAGTAAAATAATTAATATAATATATATTTATACCTATAATATACAGTTATACCTAATATTAAATTCAAAATGAAGTTGGAAAAATGTTAACCTTGATTTGAAAATTACTATAAAGAAAGTAATAGAAAACCTGTGTTTACTGTCTCATGTTCAAGCCACCAGCAATAAGAGATACCAGAAATAAAATAGAAGCTTTAATTGATTTTATTTCTACAACAGTGAGGTAGTAATAAAAACTACAAAAATGTAATGAAGTAGAAAACTGTACTTGGCTTAAAATTTGAATGAAAACAATTTGAATTGCATTTATTAAAAAAAGTTGCCAGTTTGGTTCCCTGTAATTGCTTGGCCCATTTTATATAGTCATTGAGGCATATTATACCAGTCACAATAAACATATTTCAATTTGAAAGTGTGTCTGATTTTAAATACTTGGGCTCATAAAAAATATAATATCCAGTTCCTATATCTAATACATATAATAATAATACACAGTATTTTAACTTTTTTCATTATTAAACTTTCCACTACCCACAGTAATTTCATGGCATTGGGATTTTTATCAGAAAACAATATCTTAAAAAAAAAAAAAAATTAAGTACTGTAAATTATTTTTGATTATAATCAAGTTTTGAAAGAAAAAACAAGCCATAACAAATAATTAATTGTTTGTTGGGGCTCAGCTTCCTTATGTACTCCAACTAGACAAGAAAGGATGGTTAACCTACAGGTTACCAACCTATTCTAGTTTGAATGGTATTTGATAATTAATTAAAATAAAATAATACATACTGAGTCGTTTCATTAATTGGCTGATAATCTCTGAGTAGATTCCAAAAATCATTATAAAATACCGCTGGTTTATAGTAATTACCATTAGGGGTGAATTCAATAACTGAAATAATAAATTTAATTACAAATAAACATAATAAAAAAATAGGGACATTAAAAACTAAAAATTATTTACATTCGTTAAGAGGAGATGGGATAGTTCCTTGAATCCAATTGGTCTGATCTGTCACAAAATTGATCGTAATATTTGGATGCCAATGTGAAATAATAGCTTGATTAGTTTTTTCTGCTTGCTGAAAATAAACCATCACAATAAAATTGAAAATATAAACATCCATTTGTCATTTTTAAACAACTATCATATCATTGGCTAAGATGTGATTCCTTGTAAGCGCCAGTTGCCAGAACGAGCACTTAAGATGTATCACATATTTACCGATGATTTAGTTCTTTCAAGATAAATTGGTAATTAAAGTATATCTAAAAGAAAAGAAAATTATAAGCTTTGACATGATCGAAGATATAAAATTTCCAATTATTAGTCATAATACTCTTTAAGTCCTTTGTTATAAAACTTTCATATGTATATATACAATAACTTTATACAATATACAATAACTTTCATATATGAAGTTATTGATATAGACCTTCAATCATGATGTGATATTTTCTAATGCTGATCATAGAGGCTCAATCACCATTCAACTTCTTGCTGCCAATTATTGGTTTATTGGCTTGTCTGATATCTTAAAATTCTTTAAAATTCCAAAAGATCAGGATTTGTCATAGCCTAACAAAGCTATGACATCTCCACCAAAGTTTGTAGTAGTTGATTACTGCACAACTAATCAATATATTAAGTAGGGATGTGTCAATTCCAAAAGTTGGTTCTTGATTCCACCGATTTTTGAGAAAAGAATTGGTATTTTGAATCGATTACCCAAAGTGGATTCCTAAGAACCGACTGATACTGCTGAATTTGACAATATTTTTCTAATTATGTAAATAATTTGTATAGATTCTTCTACATAATGATAGATAAAGAAAACTAATTCTTAGGCAATTATTGTTATTCAAGAATAAAGATAATTTAATATTTCATTACAAATTCATACTGGTCTTCTACCCATAATACTCTACTCAAACAACTATCTGTTCTCCTTCCATCTAGGGTTAAGTGAAGGTTTTTGTAACATTTACATTTTTAATAAATAAAACCCATAACCTTAGGAATATTTATCTTCTTAAATAAGACTTTGTAAAATGAATTTTTTTTTTTTTTTTCCATTGAATTATAATCAATTTATAAATTATATTTTGTAGATAAAAAATGCTATTTGCTGTTTACTAATTTATTTCCACAATAATTATTGTGTTTTAAATAGGTTTGGTTTGCTTTTTAAACTCTTATTCCGTCTGTTGGTGTCAGAATTCTTTCTTTTAGCAGATTTATAAAGTTATGAAGAGAAATACACTGTAAGCTAAGACCGAATGCAAAACCTTTTCATGTGCTCACTCAATTACCATCTGTTATTTTTTTTTTTTAAAAAAGGTTATAAAATTTTAAATAAATCTATGCTATTATATATAAGGACAAGCCATTTTTCATTATAAAATTTATAAAATTTTAACCAGATCATCCTTATAGCTCAAGGAGGGTTTAGCAACAATAAAATATATTTATTTGTTATTGAAAAAGTTATAATATTTGAATAATAGTGGTTTGAAAATTTATTGATAGGTGGCGAGCACAATTCTGTATGAGAGGTTAAAATATACAGTGTTATGTAGAGTTTGAAATTGACAATAAAATTTACTTATATTCAATTGAATTATTAAAAAATATTTAAACGTGTATTGCAACTTGTGAATTCCAGTAAAATTTTAAAATCGACTGATATGTGGATAGTACAATTCCGCAATACAGTTTATAAAGGTAAATCAACTAAACCTATCAGTACCAAATTTATTTTCATAATTCTAGGTACATTTAGCATAAATAAAATTTAAATCAACAATGTTGAGTGGCAGAAACAAGTTTTGCAACAGTCTTTTACTTTTATGGTTAGAAATTAAAATCCAACCAGATGATATCAATAAAATTATTTCTGCCAAATAAAAATTATTACAAAATCACAATTTCAATCCTTTGCTTTTTTTATGTTATGAGTAAAAATATGATTTATAGATATTTTATAGAAAGTACTGATAATGCAGTCCATTATCCACAAGGTTTCTTAATAGTCTCTGTCCATCTGGATTACCAACTCGTAGATTAAAATTTAAAATTGGATGTCTAATTATGCTTTTACATTATCTTAACTATATAATTAATAAAATTTTATCCTGGTTAAAAATTACTGCTATGCGTGAAAGTTTCATTGAGGAAATAATAGGTAATTGCATGTTATTGTACTAGATTTTTATCGATTAACAAATAAAACTTTAATTATTATTTTAAATTATGCAAGTTCTTTAAATACGAGAGCAGGCAAAGTTGTGGTGGGAGATGCTAGTTAAATTATAAAAGCAAAATTTGAAATGTAAAAATTGAATAAATAAAAATAATTATTAAAAAATAAATTAAAAGAATATGATAAATTACAATAAAAAAGAAAAATTGATGTCACTCATGATGGCCGCACTCTCATATGGGTTATTTTTAATCATGGAAATTTATTTAAACAGAGGTAACCTGGTCCATCTCACTGAGGATAAAACTGATTTTGGTAGAAATAAAGTAAATGAAAGCTCAAAGATAAATTACTTCTTAAACTTTTGATCAATATCAAGGTTTGGATTTTACCTATAAAAGATTCTAGTGTTTATATTTTCTGGGTAGGAATTCTTTAAATTGGGATTCTCGCTCACTCGGAATGTTTGACAATTACGAAAGCCAAAGAATCAAGTGAGATTTGAAAGGAAGATTCTGAGAAACATTTTTGGGCCTATGTGTGACAACGGTATATGGAAAATACTGAGCTTATGCATCTCTGTAAAGACCAGGATGATATGTAGTTGATAAAATCCGGACGTCTGAGATGGGCAGGGCATATTGCAAGAATGAGTAATAATGAATTACCCAAAAGACTCTAAAATGAAAAGATTTAGACACAGAAAAGAGAGTAGACCTCGCCTATTGTGAAAATCTAGTAAAAATACTGCTGATCAGAAATTGGAGAGCAGCAGCACAAAACAGAGAAGACTGACCGCATAGACAACGGGAGCCCCTAACTCTTCATGAGTAGTAGCGCCATCAAAGAAGAACAAGATTCTATAATTTGTCCAAAAATATAAGTTTATTTATAGAGCTCTCTCATACAAGCATGATGTATCTTAATTTTCTATACATCAGAACAGATCCATATCCGCACATAAACATATTGGTATCATTGGTTCAGATTGAGGTGAACCAAGGAAATGTCTTGAATTTTGTTTTAATGTTTCTACAACTTTTAATAACATTGATTATAAAGCAGTGCAAGCCATCTCCAAATCATATCCTTTTGCTGGATAGATGTATGTTTTAACAGTAAGAGACATCAATCCAAAGTCTCCCATGTACTTAATTAAAGATAACCTTATTTTTATTTTACAAAATCATCTGGTAAATCAAAACTGCCTAGGTTAACCTGGATAATCCAAGACTTCTCTGCATAGTTTGGTTGTGCTTATATAAAAATATTATATTTTGAAGACAACAAGAACAAAACTCATGTTTTATTATCAGGTTTTGTAGTCATGTAATTAAAACTATTTATAAAACCAGAAAAATATCAATAATCTTTAGCATAAATTAATAATATTATTAATGATAATATACCTCCATTTCCTCAGCAGTAAGAGGTGACTCGCCAGTGAGAAGGTTCTGAGTTTTTGTATATCGCAATTTCTTGAACTTGTTGAGTTGTTTACTAGCATATGCTACACCCACATCAGTTAACCTCTCTTTTACATTTTTCTTAGTCGATGTGTCTTCTTTTTTGATAATGTACGTATGTAAATACAAAGAACCATTATTGCGGACTTTCTAGAAAAATAAAAAAGTAATGTTAACAGCAATAATTATAAGTAAAAATGAATAAATTATTGGTTTAATTTTTAAACTCTCAATTACAGATAAAATGCCAGACTAAATGTACATTGTCATTTAAACTTTCTTATATAAATATTAATATCAAATAATGATATCTATCAAATAGAGTAGAGTTCCGTTAATTTAGATCACGATTGTCCATCAAGACATCGGTTGTCTATCTAGACATCCATAAAAGCTTGAAGGGTTAAATAAAATAAAATAAAATAATACATTTAAGATTTGAATAAGAAGTTTCTGTTAATTTAAATTCATAACAAAGATTCAATGTTAATAAATATATCAACAGTAATATAGAACAAAATGCCATCTTTGAAGCAAAAGATCAGGAATGTTCATAAAAATATTACTTTTGTTTTCATTAACAATAGACAGTGTTTTATTATTTTGACCAGTTTAGACTTCAGTATTTAATTCTATTTTAAATTTATTAATTTCCAATCAAATATAATAAATGACAATCCGCAGATGCGCTGAAATAGAAACCTAAGAAACTGAAATGCTGAAGAACATTAATGTATAGATGATTATTTTGTAGTAATATGTTACAATATTTAGATTTTGAGTGTTAATAATGAATAATTTAAGGGTCTGGTGGGTGAAGGGGTTTCGTCAAAAAATACAATCTAGTTCAGTGGATGAAGGAGTTCTGTGCGGAAGTGTAAGATAGCAAAATCTGAAAATTTCAAAACAACTAGAAAAATATACATGAAAAAGGGACTATATAACATTTCCCGACTAAAGATAATATAATGCAAAATGTAAAATAAAACTTTGAACATAAATTACTCGAAATTGTGTATTGTTACATAAGCCTTTCATCCACTAAATCCATCAATTGAGCTTCTTCCATTAATCCAATCTCAGTTTGTAGATTGAAAACTCTATTCTACACATCATTATACAGTGCATTTTTTATCCTTTTTTAAAACAATTTAATAAGAAATATGAAAAAAGAAAATTCAACCCAGAATTTTGATCACTCTGGCAGAGTCTTGTCTCATATAATACATATCAGCCAAACTCTAATATATGTATCAATAGAAAAAAAAATAAGACAGAATTATATACATATAATAAGTCAATCCATATGTGATACAGTAAAATATTGATAATTTGTAAGTATAAGCAATATTGTGCTAAATGATAGCTAAAAAATGATTTATTTATAAAATCAAAAATTTAGCTTTAGAAGCATGGTATATAATTAAATTTAAATTACCTCTGACGCTTTGATTGTTGTTTCAAAAGTGTATGTACCATCACCGTCAGGCCCACTAATCCAATCTCCATAAACTAAGTCATGTTTCTCCCATATGAGGGCATTTGAATCATTAAAATTTGTGAATATTTCATGTTCAGATAAAAATACAAACAAATCCTTAAAAAAAAAAAAAAAAAAAGAATAAATAAAATAATTGAAAAGATGTCAATAAAAATATCAAAATAAAACAGACAGAACTTATAATGAACACAGATCCTCTACAACAAGCATTAATTTAAATAAATTTAAAGTTAACCATAATAATATAATTAATTAAAATTTATTCAGCACTCAACAAAAAATTAATAAATAAAGCTTACATTTAATTACTTAATTTAAACTAGCCAATATCTAAATACTTAAAAAAACAATAATATTAATCCTGAAGTAGGAGAGTGGAAAAAGAAAAGAATTGCAGCTTTTACTGATAGCTGAGTTTCAACAATTTATATTCACAAATAGCATTTTTTATATAGGATAAACATTGCTCTATATTTACAGGAAAGGAAACCCAAGTAATAGTGTTTGGGTAAAATCATAAATAGACAGATAAAAAAGCATCTCTTAAGTTATTAATTATATCACATAATTATGAAAATGTTACTTTTAATATTAAAAAAACAATAAACAAATAAATATCAAACCTTACTTTCATGATCTGAACTTTAATAATACGTTAATATGATTATAACAAAATTGCTAATAGGAAATTTTTTTAAAAATTAACTAATTATGTATTATTGTTGGCCAAAGTATTCTGAATTTCACACAAATATGAGTCTCCTTCATAAAAATAAAAGTTTAGTGAAAATTTTAGAAAAAAATAAAACGACCATATTTACATCCCTTCGCCTTATTTTACAATTTGTTACCCAGTTTTTTAGTGATTATTTATCACAACTATTATTAGGATTGATGAATTAATTGCCACTTCTATTGAGATTATTTCATTAGAAAACTAGATTGGAATGCTAAACATTCATCTTCAGTTCTAAAACATACAATTTTTTTTTTCCCCAAACATCAGTGTACTATGTTACATAGATTATAAATACTAAAGTTATTAAAAAGGTAAGACAAGAAATCAAACATGGGCACTCACCTTAGAGGTAACTAAAACAGAAATGGACTTCTCCTTAGTTAACTTAGTTCCTTAGGACTTCTGTTTTAGTTACCTCTAAGGTGAGTGCCCATATTTGATTTCTTGTCTTACCTTTTTAAAAACTTTAGTATATATAATCTATTTAACATAGTACTGATGTGTGGGGAAAAAAAAAATTTTATGTTTTAGAACTGAAGATGAATGTTTAGCATTTCAAACTAGTTTTCTAATAAAATAATCTCAATAGAAGTGGCAATTAATTCATCAATCCTAATTTTATTGATCCTTCTATACCATCATGCGTACCTCAAGTGATAACTATTATTGTAAATTTGTGTAAAAGCACACATGCATGTAACATACAACAGTTAAAGTGGTTAGATTATTGCTACTAATGGAGAATGCTCAGGTAGGCCCAAGTAGTTTATATCGTGTAGCTTCAGAAATGTCGAGATTTGTTTATAAACAAGTGCTAATGTCACAGCAAGAACTACAACAATGGATAAGTGTTCATTATCATTGTATTAACTTTAAGGTGTTTCAATCAATCAGAACATCTTTATTTTAAAGTATTAAGTTAAAACTATGATGATAAGGGCACAACCTCCACTGAAAAGGAAATCTAGAGGTTTCTTGGTCTTTTGAGCAAACAGATGTTGAAAGTCCTCATCTGCCTAAAGCTGTAGTAAAATAATTAATAAAATAAACAGATTTAGACATGGCATATCTGAGCGTTATCTTTAAGTATCAATAAGTTAAATTAAATTAAATTAACTAACAACTTAAATTCATTAACTTATTTAAAAATACTTTATGAGGCTTATAAGGCTTATTTATAAGTGGATAAATATGGTAAAATATTAAATAATAATAATAATTAAGCACTTAAGCATTATTGAGAGCAAAATAAATTGAGTCCATGGAATAAATCTATACTATTTCAAATAGCCTAGAATAGGTTGGAAACCTATATGATAACCCATCCAACTGCACTGTTATGCAACACATAAGGACATACAACCCCAATAAAAACAAGAATTATTTTCTAAATGATTTGATGACAAAAATGTAATACAAACAGTTGCTTTAAAAAAATAATCACAAATCAATATAACTATAATTAGAGAACAAATCTATAACAGCATTCTTTTTAATGGACACATATTTAAAAAAATTCAAATATAATCCATTAAAAAGTAGAACTTAAATCTCAAAATAAAGATGTGGAATACAGCTTTCTTTTAAGAAAATAGTTAATTTTTTTAAATCAAAAGCCATAAGCATCTTTGAAATTTCATGAGTTATCAATGGGAAAAAAGAAAAAAAAAAAAAAAAAAAAAAAAAAAAAAAAAAAAAAAAAAAATAAAAAAAAATATGAATATCAGTAAATTGATCAGCTATCTCTAGATCCTTCTATAGCTAGATTATAAGGTAAATTATAAGATTAAAGCAAAGCTAATGAACTAATTTATATAATTTTTACAAGTTGGCAGCACAGCACACATTTACATTAAAAAAAAAAAAAAAAAATTCAGGACAATCTTTCTTTTTTAACGCATAAATTAATAAAGAAATTAAAAATCATTTATTTTAATTTTATTTTAGTTAAATAAAAAATCATAAAGAGAAAAAATGGACCATAATTTAAACAGAATTTACTCACTCTGCATATATTAATGTAGAGATACAATAACTAATCAACCATTCATATTTGTTTTGAAATTGAATAGACTTACCTAAATAACATAATTTTAATATTTGATACCATGTTAGTTAAATTACATTACAAGTTTAATTTTTTTTTTTACTTATTAATTTTGGAATGAAGGTTTCAATGATTTGCATGATTATAAAATCGCATCATAAGTAAACTAATGATATATTTCTACTTTGATGTTCATTTCAACTAATTAGGCAAGAAAGTTTCAAAAGTTACCAAATCTATTACTAACTATTGGGCTGATGATAGTTCAAATTGTAAAAAAAATATATTACTATAATATTTTGCAATATAATTAAGTTATAATTTTCAAAGAAAAAAGATATACACATATCTAAAAAATGATACTGAAAAGATGATAATTATGACATAATTTCAGGACAATGAGATCATTATCTTAGACAAAGAGAAAGAGAAAAGGTTCTAAAAAAAGGTAACCCTGTCCCAATTGCTGAAAACAGGGAAGGGGGCCGAAATTACTAAAGCAATCCTCTATATACTACACAATAATTCTATGAACAAGCACACTACCGACCATAGAATATTTTAATCAAAATCACTATTATTTTTAATAAAGTTTTTGGAACATCCGAAAAAACATGTATAACTAGGTAACCTTGGAGGTAATAAATGGTACCTTATATAATAAATATTTCAACTTCATATTTAATCAAAACAGATCATTTAAAAGAACATAATGATGTTACTGTAAGGTAATGATGTAATGAAAAACACATGCATTTAATTTAAATACTACTGACCATTAGAGTTGAGTTCTCGAAGTAGTTAAGTGCTGGAGGTCTTCCTGTAGTTGTTGCAGAATCTGGAGTAGATGGACTTTTTCTAAAGAAAGATGCTATCATATACATGAAAAATGCTCTTAAGAGAAACCCTTTAGTAATTTCAAACATAGATCTTCTGGGTGGTTCCTGCCCTGCATTCTGGTTCTGAGCATAAATTAGACAAATAATTTAAAAACAAACCTTACAAAAAACAAAATTGAAAGTTGAAAAAAGAATCAGAGATGTTTTTAATAACAGAAAACTCGTTTAAACATCGCCATTGGATGGAATGATAAAAGATAGATTTAAAACCTTAACTGCATACATAATTGACGTAAGATAAAGCAAACAATTATTCATAGTGCACTAAGATCTTTTTTTTTGCAAGGAAAGAAAATATTGAATAATAATAAAGAATATAGTATTTACATCTCCTGATCCTTGTGGAGACAACTGTCCATTTTGTGCAGTTTCACTACTGGAATTTCCACCAGAAACATTGTTCGTAGTTTCTTCAACCATATTCTATCACAGTTCCTACACTCAATTTAATACAATAAATATTAACGATTACTAGTGGCACCACAGACAATCATCACATTCTGATAGGTCATATGAGTTTGAAGTTAACGTAAGTGGACACTGTTTGATCGTGCCTTATCAATAAATATAGAGATAATTTTCATGTAAAATAAATACAAATATTATTAAGAAAATAAATTTTGTTATTTATTTACGTAAAAAATTAAAACGCTTAATTCTTTTGAAATGATATTTAAAAAAATATAAATATTAATTTCTTTGTGGCGACCCTACCCACTTACGAATGTAACGTCAACAAACATTTTTGGAATTACTGTTAACGTTCGTTCAGGATTTGATTTTATGATTTACATAGTAGTCACTGATTTCACCTGTAGAATTGTTATAACATTGGAATAAACATTGTTTCTGTACATGACAATGTGTATTATTCTTTAGTTTACAAAACAACGCTTTCGAAGTCAGTTACAAGCCGGTAGAATGTGATTACTGATAGTGAGTGATTAGTTTAAGTATATAAACACTTGATAATATGGCAAATAATTTACCTTTAGATCCTAAAATCTTCCCTTTAGAAAGTATTCCATCAGTGGTGAAAGTATTTAAGAATGAACTTGAAAAATCTGACCCTGATTTGGCTTTGCTATCTATAATTGCTGGAGCTGTAGAAAATTCAATGACATGTAACAAAAATATTACTTCCCATGAAAATGAAATTTATGATGAGCAGAAGCTTCCCTCATTGCAATATAATATCCTTAATGCTCTTTACACAAAGTTTCATAGTATCATTAAAGGTTCAATTGATGTTACCCAGTACAAAAGTAAGTATGCTACAAGAGAGCTTATTCGAAAAGTGTCAGATGTAATATGGAATTCGCTAACTCGAAGTTATTACAAAGATAGAGCCCATCTCCAAAGTTTATACAGCTATATGACTGGTAAATAGTTTATTTATTATGAAAATTAATCTGTCAATATGAAAATCACAAATATATATATTTATTTACATTCTTAAGGAAATAAGCTTGATTGTTTTGGAGTCGCATTTGCTGTGGTGGCTGGTTGTCAAGTATTAGGATTTAATGATGTTCACCTAGCCTTATCTGAAGATCATGCTTGGGTTTTGTTTGGTGAAAACTCTCAAGAAACAGCTGAAGTAACATGGCATGGTAAGTCTGAACCTTTAGCACAAAATCTTTCTTCCTTTGTATATGATGCTACTTCACTATTTTAGGTAAAGGAAGTGAGGATAAACGAGGGCAAAGTGTAGAGTCGGGTATAAGTTCCCGATCTTGGCTCTATGTTAATGGTTACCCTATCACGTGCAATAGACAAATGGAAGTTGCAGCTCTTGTTTCATCAATTAATCCATCACTTACTGTTACTACTGATTGTCTTGAAGTTTCTATGTTTCAACAGGAGCTCCTATGGCTGCTTTATGACATGGGGTATTTAGATAAATATCCGATGGCCTTAGGTATTTTAGTTGTGATACCTAGTATTATTCGGTAATTAGTTTTCAAATTTTTATTTTATGATTTTGTTTTTAGGGAATCTTGCTGAACTTGAAGAATGGAAACCAACAGATGGGCGTGTCCCATGTTTTTCTCTGTTACAACAAGGAATTCTTTCAGCAAGGAAATATTACAATAATATGCATGTTTACCCTTATACTTATCAGGCTGGTTATTTTTACAGACACAATCTATATAAGCAAGCATTTAATTCATGGGCGAATGGTAGTGATGTAATTAAACAGTGAGTACAACATTGGTATAATTTATCTATCAATAATGGTTTCTGATTTAAAGACATTTTCTGAAGCTTTTGATAACCTTTTTTCTTTTGATAGATGTTTGTATTAAGATTTGTAATAACTCATTTTTGTGCTTTTATCTTCATTAAGTATTTATTAAAATTATTTCAGTTATGATTATGCTATGGTGTCCTTAAAATATTTTTTACCTCTTTGTTGTTTTTATAACTTTAATTGTTGTTGGTCTCTTTATTTTTCAGTAGTAGTTTAATTGTTAATTAAACTTTTTTAGAGCAGTAAGTCTACTAATTATTCTACATCTAAAGAATAAAATCTTATAATAGGAGAATGAAAGTGGCTTAGAGACATAATTGTAATTATTTGGTTTAAAAAAAGGAACTTGATAATAAGTTAAGTAATATAGTGGCTGATTAATATTGTATGAAATAACAATTAAGTTATTGTTTGAGTTAGGTCACTCTGTTGAATAAACTTCTTATTGTTCGCCGAATAATAATTTTTATTGATGTTTAATAAAATTACTACTCCTGCTTAGTTAGTTTTTTTTTTAGGTACAACTATTCACGAGATGATGAAGAAATTTACAAAGAAGTTATGGAAATTGCAAATGAGTTAATACCTCACATTATGAAGGTTGTGAGTTCTGGCCATAATGCTCATTCATTACTCAAAGACCCAGAGTGTTTTGCAGATTTGCTAAGGTGTATTACCAATTTTCTATTTTATTGGAACATATATATATTTTTTTTTTTTTTTTTTTCTGTTTTGCTAGTTATCAATTTTTTTTTAATGTTAGTGATTTATAGTAATTTCTGTTTTTCTTGTTCTGTGTTGCTGATTATGAATGGAGTTCAAAAATATATTCGGAAATGTTTCTTTTAACCCTCCATCATTTTTGCGGCATACATTTGTATACCAGACACTTGTAGAAATTCTTATTTCTGATTAGAGTGATCAGAAGTGGCTGAAGTTTCAAAGTCTGATCTTGGAGTAGGAAAAAAATTATTTTGTCTTAAAAATTTTCCCAGTAAAATTATATTTTCTATAAAATAAATTATTAGTTTTTTTTTTTTTTTTTTTTTTTTCCTTCTTTTTTTTTTTTTTTTTTTTTTTGTAGTCCTTTATTGAAGCGATAATTTATAAATCAAAGCCAGTGATAATTTAAAAACTTGTAGGTATAAAAAATGAAACAATAAAAAAGTGTTGGAGTACAATTTATTCCATGCAACTTTTCATTTCTGAATAGGTATACGAGTGATGGAGGGTTAAGTAGTTAAAGAAAAATTTCATGTAATTTAATAATTCAATTGTTTTGATGTAAATTATAAATTGTAACATTTGCTATAGGTTTTATGATGGCATCTGTATGTGGGAAGAAGGAAGTCAAACTCCTGTACTTCATATTGGATGGGCTAAACCATTGGTTAACACTATATCTAAGTTTGATTCAAGTGTTAGAAGTCAGGTCGTGATTATAAATAACGAAAACCATGACGATTCAATCATTAACAATAACAATGACTCTTGTAAAACTTTGGAAAATTCCAATATCCCAGATATTACGATGGATCCAAAGGATTCAGTCGATCCAAAGATAAAAGCCCTTACCGCTGCTTGCGGAGAACGGCTTTTAAACAGGGACTACCTCTTGCAAGGAGGTTGTGAGCCATTTGTAGGTGAAGCAAGTACCTCTGTAGAGCTTAAGATAGAAATGAAGCCGAAGCTTATCTTGTACAGCCAGAAGATGAAGGGTTTAAAGGATCTCCTTTTGGCCGAGAAGTTGAATACTCACGCCATCTCACTTCAGCTTACTGCACAGAGTCAGGTGCAGTTTAATAAAAAAGGTCAAGCTCCTAGAGATGAATCTATGGGTTCCAGAACAAAAAGGTCTAGAAGGGAATAATTATGCATAAATTTATCTGTTATATTTATTTTTTAATATTTATATATTTTTTTCTCTATGCTCGAACTGTCTGTAAAGATGGTTCTATAATCTTGTAATACTCAAGCTAGAAAAAAATTGAATTTTAATATTACAGTATTGCATTATGTGATTACTATATTATAGCTAACAAAATTTAACTTTTTTTATCATTATTAATTTCAAATTTATATTACATTTGAAGGTAAAGAAACTAATAATGAAGGGTTTAAATATTTGTTAATTTAACAAAAAAAAAAAATGTGTTTTTTAAACCAGGGGTGTACTAACGTCTTTTTGGTTATGGGCCAGCCATTTTGTACTAACAAGTACAATTAAGTTCAATGGTTCTAATTAAATATTTAAACCTCGTAATATATTAGTAAACTTTTGTACTGGCCTCCATTATTATTTTTTAGAAATAATCTTATGTTAAATTTCATCCCTCTAGGAAGCCATTTTTAAAGAGTTTATTAAGAATCATATTTAAAAAATAAAATAAAACAATTATATAGAAATTTTGGTATTCCTACTGAAAGGCTTGCTTAACCCTGCTTTGCGCGCAGAAATACTTATCACCAGATACTAACTTTGCAGTGATGTTTTTCCAACTTCCCTGAACTTGAAAATCCACCTCTGCTCTTCAGTACCATCCGTGTTTTTAATAAAAGCAACCACAGAATGTTCATTTATTATTCTTTATTAGTTTTAAACATCAAATAAGTATCTTATACTCATTTATTAATTATTCAGCCAACGTTAGTAACTAACCAATGTAGTTTTTTTAGCGACTATATTATTCTAATAATAATAACAATATTATTAGTTTTCAATTATATTATTCTTAAACCTTGCCACTTATTTTTGATTCCTCTGGCTTTTTACTATTGTTAGTTTATTATATTTTTTTCTTCATTTTATTTAGGGACTGTTCATACATATAATACATTTTAACAATTTTATTTATTTCTTCTCTGGATATTTTTCACTCAACTTTTAGAATACCATGTTCATCAAATATTATAACATCAATTTTGTATTTACTGAATAAAATAAAATTAAAAAAAAATTGAAGTACAATTTACAAAACATGAAATGTGATATCAAAAATGAGTTCACTAAAGTAAACTGCTGTGTGCTGTTTAATTTTTTGATTCCATGTAAAATAATATTTCTGTTTTTATCAAAAGACTAAAAATAAACAAAAAAAAAAAAAAAAAAAAAGAAAAAAAAAAGGTTATAACTGAATTAGTGGGGAATGAGTTAATGTGTTGCCGGCTTCTTCCTATAAGGCAAGTCAGCCTTTGTGTAGAGATACCAAAATTTTAATGTTTAGAAATATTGTAATTCATTATTCGTTTACATAATGTTGTACATACTAAAATTAAGGACTGTTAAATTGTTGGTGTCAAATCAAAAGGGATGTATATACTATATTTTAAAACTTCAGCAGATTATACAAGTTTATATGTAGCTCTCCATAGGTATAGTTCTTAGATTATCATTGGGAACTTTAATGCCAGTATAGGAAAAAGAATCAGCCTTTAGGCCATTGGTGAGTAGCCTTTAATATCCATCTTTTTGGATGGAATCGTTTCATAGTAGCGTTTATTTTTATTCAGATGTTACCTTCTTCGAAGTAACTTCTACTTTGGAATGTTAGAAATAATTTTAAAACTGTGTCACTCTGTTATATTTCTTTATCTTAGTAAATAGTTAGTTGCCCTTTGGTAAACAGTATTATTTTTAATAAATTAATTCCGTGTTAAGCTTTTTATAAATATATTTTTTAATGATTGTCAAAGCCTATTTAATACAATTTAACAGCAATTTCGTTATTTAGATTAACTTTTATTTTCCATAAAAATACAACAGACTTGGTTGTTTTTTACTAGGATTATTAAAAGTTTGTGTTTTTAGCTACTTTATTTGTGTTATTTATTAGCCTTTTAGGTAGAATTTTTCCCACCTCTGTATTAAGTTTTAGATTCTATATTGTGTACTGTGTACAACTAATGTATATTATCATTAGATATTTCTCTAATACCTACTGTTCATTGAAAGTAGTGATAATGTTCAGTATTACCCAGGGTCATTGTTATCACGGTATATTTAGGACCAGATACTGAAATTATTTATAGTATTAAATTAATTATCCTGCTGTATATTCTTATATGACAAATTATATAAATATTTAAAATGAAAATATTATTGAAGTTGATTCCACTAGGTAATAGTAATATTAATTCTTATGATAATGAAATGAATTCAAATTCTTGGTAAATACTTCGTTAGTTTGCTCTTGAGGCCTTACCTTCGAATTGTCTGTCTTCACTGTTCTGTTTCCATTAATTTCTATTAGACAGTGATTGCAAACTGTTTTTTTTTTTTAAATGTATGAATCTCTAATGAGTTAAATTGTCATTATTCCAGTTATTTTTAATTTTGAATAATAATTATAGAAACCCTTTAAATTAGTTTTACTCTCGTTTCTCTGGTGTATATAAGTGTTATAATAGGAATTGACAAATTTTTTCTGCTATTGATCATAAAAAGAACTGGTGTAACGAAAGTGGGCCAAATAAAAAGTGATAAGCATGATGAGTATGAGTATTGGGACAAGCTTTTGTTTAATTTTAACGTAATTTGTTTAATATTGGGCTGGTCACTGCTGTTAGTTAAACCATCACTCCCAAAATTGATATTTATAAAGATTTAGTTATTAGGTATTAGGTTTAGTTATTGATCCAACAGCAAAAATGATGGGAAATATTATATAGCAGAAATTAATCTTCAGAAAGAGATAAACTTATGGTACTATTTTTCCTTTTACGAAGCATGGATAAATCTTACATTTTACATCCAATTTACGTAATTATAGTTTATTTATCAAATATTATTGAATTAAGAAAATATTAGAATTCTTATTATTATCATTGTAACACAAATACACTAAATAACTTGAATTATTAACATATGCTTGTATTTACTCATTATTAGAAACAATGTATTATTAAATTTCAGTATTACATAATTGATAGGCTAATACAAAAATTATTTAAAATTTTACAACTTCAATATTATTTGTAATTAAACTTGTACCTCTTTTTAAAATATATATTATAAACATTTCTTCTTTATGTATGCTGAAAAAGGGAAACTTAAGTGTTATTTACGATAATAGAATTTTAAGTAATATTCATAATTGCCAATTATTTTCTGTAGGTAAAAGTTTTTAACTTTTATTTTCTGTTTTAAGTGCATTTATGTATCAAGATATAATCCAAATGTATTTTTGGTTTATTTTCTTATATATATATATATATTTTTTTTTTTGGTAAACTTTGAATTTTCTGCAGAATTAGGTTGTGTGGGATAATCCAGTTCCATATATCAAATCAAAAAATTTTTATTTATTGTAAAAGATATAAAATTAAATCAATTTTTTTTTTAAATAAAAGAATACAGTACTCTTTTTTAAATTATGGAGAAAAAAAATTATTTTCTTAATTTATTATGAACAAAATTAAAATAAAATTAAGTAGCCCCACCAATGAGGCACCACGGTTTAGATAAATTATTAAAAAAAATTATTCTTGATTATTTTTCTAGCCCCACAAATTTAGTCATTTTTAAAACTTCATTAGAAATGTGGTTAACAGGAAGGACATAATTAAAGGTTGTCTATTCCTGATAAAATTTTAGATTTTCTAGTCTTTTTTTAATTTATTTCCTTGACAAATATTCTGATAAAGATGTCCCAAAAACCCAGTCTTGACTTTACGTTAATTCTACAGTAATTTTTTTTTTTTCAAAAATGTCTGTTTTCTTATTATTTAAGTATGGTCAAGTTTTTTTATCTATTCTTATAGCAGGCAATATTGATTTTATGTAATTATTATTTTATATACTGAATATATAATTTTTAAAAAGATTTAGTTAATTTTTAAGCAGAATACTTTAGATTACAGACTCAAAACTATAATTACATAGTATATAATTTTTTTTTTTTTTTTTTTTTTTTTATTTTTTGTATTTGATAGTCTTTTTTTCTCACACATCTTCTCAAAGATGATTTCAAAATATATATACTGTAGAACTCCTGTTATCGGGAACATTGATTGGTATAGGGGTTCACGAATAATCGAATTACATTTTATTGACTTAATGTGATAGATAAGATTATAAAAAAAAATAATTAAAAAAAACTGTGCAGAAAATCGCTTTTAATAACAAACAAATGTTTGTTTATTTCGTTTAACGTCACTTTATGCTGCTATGGCTAATTGGACGATGCTGCGGTGGGAGTCCTAAATTTTGCCTATCCAGAACAAACAAATGTTTCTGTACATTTATTAAATTATAATATTCAAAAATTCATAATATAAGCCAATGTTTTAACATTTTTATCTTTTTTTTACTTGATTTGGTTTATTTTTGTTCAACTGTTAAAATGGCAAGTTTTTTGTTTGTGAACTTTCGTTAGATTGTATTTAAATGGAGACTTAAGTACAACTGAGTAAATAATTTTGTTTTGTAGGATAACAGGCTAGTAGGAGTTTCATAGACTAGAAAACATGTCCTTTGCTGGAATATGATTTCGATTAGTACATAGTTACCGGAAACATTCATACAATACCAGCAGCTTGTCCTATTTTTTTATTCATTATTTTTAAAAACAATACTTATCAACAATTATGCAAAGGTTTGATTTTATCTTATGTAATGATTTTTAATTTTTAAATAAATATTATGCATATAAAATACATGGTTTCAATATTCAAAAAAAAAATATTGGCCTTTCGGAAACCTCGATTAATTTGAATCCCAGATAATGGGGGTCCTACTGTACTTAAACATTAATTTAATGTAAACTATATAATGGAAATATTCTGAGTACCATTTTTTAAATATTCCTGTTTCAGTTGCAGCAGTTGAATTTCGTACCTCAGAAGTAAACTATAGAATTTACTGTTTACTTTAGGGTGTGGTTTAGAGATTAACATTGCATTGGATTTTCCTTTTCTGTGACTAAGGGGATATATTGCCATTTTCCAATTAAACTTGTAAACTAGTTGCGAGTAAATTTTTTTAATTAAAATTTTTAATTTTAACTTAAAAAAAATTTAATTAATTTTTAATTTAAAAAAATGTCTTAATGATAATCACAGTGGAACCTCTCTTAAAAGGATTTCACTTTAGGGGAATGATAAATTGTCCACTTCTTATAATTGATAAGTTTCCCATTATGAGAATTTTTTTTTAAAGTATAAACCTCACTAATATCTAAAGCAGCTTAAAGAGATAAAAATAAAGAGAACTGAATTTAGAAGAATGATGAAGTAGATGATATGATGCCGGGAATATTATAAGTGTCTCTTGAAGGGTGTTCCATATTGTTAACTTTGTTAGATATACGATAGTTTACTTCTGTGGCATAGAATTAAATTTTTGTTTGTATTATTTTCAATATATTATCAATTTTCTTTTTAGTTGTTTCTAATTTTATTCGTATATAATTAAGTAGTTATGTTCATGAATAATTAGTTAAAAGTTTCTTACTGTATTATACATCTTAAAGATATGAATTAATGTTATTCTATAAAATTAATTGTTATGTTTAATTACATCAAAATTGTTTTGAATAGCATTAGATTGTTTAATGAGAGAATTGATTTTCTCTGAAGTTGGTTTATGTTTTTTTTACTTGTTTATTTAATTGAATAATTAAATTATTTTTAAAATGAAGAATGATGTTATGAGATTAATCATTATTTATATTTTTTATACAAACATATAAATAGGGTTTGAAGGTATGAACTAGACTGGGTAGATAAAAACTATAACTCTGGCTGTATATTAGAGCCAGATGCATAAATCAAATGAATTTTAAAAAACAAAAAAATTTTATTGATTGATTTATTTTTTTAAAAACTTTTTTAATTATAAAGAGCTTATTCCATTTGTTAATTTCCTTTCTTCTAGAAAGGGTTTGTTTTTTTATGTATATTGTTTATGTAATTTTGATATTCTGTGATATATATTTGTGCTTAAATGTTATATTTAATTAAAGTGATACCAAGATTGCAAAAAAAAAAAAAAAAAAAAAAAAAAAGAAAAGAAAAAGAAAAACTAATTAAAATTAATGAATGATTTGATAATGGAATTTTAATGGTTGTGGGTTATTTTAAGATTTTGTTAGTACTTTTGTGTTTTGTTATAGCTGTTTTTTATGTTGTATATTCTTATTTTTAAATGATTTTCAGTATTTTGTGTAGAATAATTATTGGTTTGAATCTATGAAGCTGTTTTTTGTTTTTTTATAATTTAAAAACTTCTATATCCCATGACATTAATTTTTAAATTATGTTTTTTATGTTTTGTAAATTATAGTCTTACAAGTATATGTATTTATTTTTATGTTTTAATGTATAATTTGTTGATTAAATTCTTTTAATGAGAAGTGTTGATATTTTTCTGATACTTATAATCTTATTTTGAATAAATTAATCATTATATCTTGCCCTTTTTTTCTTATATTTTTTAGATCATTACCATCCTTATATTTGAAGTCCTTATACTTACTGAAACTATAAAGAAATCGTATTTACTGGAATGAATGATCCTTTAGGTAAGTCACCCTTCGCCCCCCCCCCCCCCCCCCCCCCCCCCCCCCCCCCCCCCCATTAGGAAAATGTTTTTCAGGAAAGTTCAAAATAGGATCAAGGATGTTACAAACATCTGTGGTATGAGTATAGTGTATGTAAGATACAAACAGAGAAGTAGCTGATTTTTATGGCACTTATAATAATGATTTTAGAACACAAACATAAGGATTATAGTTCAAGCAGGATAAAAATTTAGAAAGAAACTTATTGATAGATGGAACCACCTGGAGAATTCTTAACCAACTTTGACAAATAAATAACCAAATTAATTTTTATTTAATACTTTCCTTTTCTTTTGATTTAAATCATATCACTATTTAACTATATATATATAAAACTGTCTTGCAGAATAAAAAGAAAGAAAATCAACTGATTAATTTAATCAGATGTTTTCTTTCTAACTTTAAATTCTTCTGAATCCTATAATTTCAATTTATGTACTCATGTTTAGCATTAAAAAATGGATTTTGTTTTCTTTATGGAAATATTAAATTCATTACTAGGTCCTTTTAATTTAATAAATGAACAAGTTAACACTTCTTTCTTCCCATTATGAGACAAAATCGCGATTTAAATTGAATCGGGTGGTACTTCTAAGGTACTCCAGGCTCCCATTTAGCTTTCTTCGCAAATCATTCATAGTGGGCCAAATCACTGCTCTTTTCTCAAAGAACTGTCTGCATGTTTGGAATACGTGTTCAGCATTCTGCTCACTTTCTCCGTACTCCGTAGAGTGGACTGGAACCAATACAAAACTTCCAGTACAAATGGACTCTAATTCAATTATGCCGTGATCATAAGTGGAAGATTAAGACCTTTTCTCATCGAGTGAGTTCATAAACGGCCTCGTTTGGGCATGATTTGGGTGCTTATTTGTACATCTCAGGTTACTGGCCAATTTATTAAAAGTTTTAACTTCTTCAAGTCTGATGTTATCACTTATTAATGTAAACTGTATGAAGTTATTCGTCACGGAAGTCTAAATTAAAATAAACTAGGAAGTTATTTAAAATTTAAGAGTTCATCTCAAATTTTCTTAGATTAGCAATAAATACAAGTCAACCCTGATTATAGGTTGACTCCTTGTTTTATAAGGGCAAATTTAAGGGAGGGGAGAAACACCTATTTTTGTGCAAATGTGGTATTTATGTAAAATAATTATTTTTACCTGAAAATTTAACCACACACAAAAAAAAAAAAAATAAAAATAAAAAAATAAAACCTTGTTCGCTATGTTCAGTGTATAAGTTCTCTACTGTTTTTTTCCCCTTTTACTGATCATTATTTTCATAAACAGATCTCCTGTCTCTAATCTCAGGAGATTTGAAGAGGTACATATCATTTAAAATGTTAATAAAACTCATTGATTCGAATTGAATTTTGGAGAGAAGTTAAGGCCATATAAAGATCTTGATGCAGTACATGTAAAGAGCCGCTTTAATTTTGTGCAACATTCACTGAATTATGGGCAAAGAAAAGAAAAGTTGTAAGATGTCTAAGAAGCATCATATTTTCATACAAAATATTTGTTTAATTTTCATTTTCTCCAATGATTGCTCATACTTAGCTTTCCATATTTCAGAATCACTCAAAAATGATTTTTTTTTTTTATATCCATTCAGTCTATTAAGGTTAAAATTATTTTTAGTTTAAGCTTCAGGTTAACTTAATTTGCTCTAATTAGAGTAAAGCAAGTTGTCAAATAATAAGAACTGTTAAATATTTTTTAAAATTTAAAAATATTCTAATATTTAAGTTAAAAAGTTTTTCCCTTTGTCATACAACAACAGAATTTCTGGTGAAAAAAGTATATATTCTCAAAAATGTTTAGGGTAGGCTTAAATGGCTTGGATTGGTTTATTAAAATATTTTTTTATTTACTTATTACAAAAATTTTGTTTTTAAAAATATATATTTGTGTAAACAAGTATCCAGTATAAAATATTAAAACCTAATGCTGAATCCTCTAAAGTCTTGTCTTGCCAAGTATTCGAAATCCCGTAGTTCACACCTTTCTATTTTACAGCCTGGGCTGCCAGTTCTTGATAGCCATGCAACCCTGAAATCATCATGATAATATAACTTAAATGAAATTATTGCATATCAGTAATTCTGAAGTTATACTCTAGAATATTAAAAGATATGTGAGTATGAACTTTGGGCATGAATGCAAAATAAAGATCTCGCTAACTAACTCATAATAATATTTATGTAGTATTTATTGACAGTTTATATTTTATTCATAATATATACATACATAATAACATACATAACAATGAATAACATACATAATAATGAAGAACTAGATAGGTTTGAGAGTGCAGTTATAGAATTGAACACAATAAAATATAAAATTGAATGTATTGTGTAATACATAAAATATAAATAAATATAAACATAAAGTATAAATTTTAATTGTGTTCAATTCTCTGTTTGCACACTCTAACTACCTACTTCAATATAATATTTTCTCTTTCCTATGCATGATAAATAATTTCATGGTAAAAGACTGAAATATCCACTTTGTCTTTCTACACCTCTCTTGAGCAATTGTTTATGTAACCGAGAACATTGACCAAAAGAAAAATAAGTCCTCTTTAACTTAATTTAAGCAATCCTCCATCTATACCAAAATGTATATCGGAGTAAGTAAATCTGAGAAAATTTAAAATGGGAACAACAGTAAATTATTGGGACATGACGAGGAAATACAGTTGGATAGATGAGAATTATGATGTACTGATGCCTGCTCCATTTGCTATTAACCAACACTTGGAATCCCCAACCAAAAGTAGTGAAATTGGGATTCTTTACTTAGAGAATATACTTATAATGACAAACAGAGAAGCTCTGCAAGAATTACTTAACTTATAGAAGGAAGCACTGAATAAAAAAGGAAAGGCAATTAGAGCCATTGGTGAAAGGTGTTAACTCACTTTTATTAAAATGTTCATGAGAAGCATTTTCACGTTACTGTTTGGAACTTTTACATTTTAGTATTTTCTTTATAAAATTGTTTCTATTTATCATCTATTTTTATTTTATTGTCCAGAAAAGTTCCTAGCAATGATGCAAAAATGCTTCTTATTTATATTCTTATAAACATAATAATAAAGGTGAGCTAACGACAGAAATAGGAGTATGTACCTTTTAAAAGAACTGGCAAGAAGGAGAAGACTAAGTATGATTGAGGTTGCCACAAGAAGAATGGATCTACGATATCCAACAAAATTTGTACTTATAAAGAAAATATTATTTTAATTAATAAGAAAGAAGTACATAAAAACTATTGTGAACCTGTTTGGGCCAATTTATATAACAATGATAAATATATTTTTTCTCATTTCATTTTGTATGGTACCAGTAATAGTTAAAGAAGAGAAGATAACTTTAATTGGATATACCTAAATGTCTCTTATTTTGCTAGATTGTACATTTCTTATAGTGTAATAAATAAATAATTATTTCATTATTCATTTCGGCATTATTTCTGATATAGTATTTTCTTCTTCTTCTTCTTCGGCTCTAAAGTCCATGGTGATCCTTGGCCTCCCTGACAATTAATCCCCAGCAATGTCTATCCAAGGCTTTTCCTTTCCAATTTGTCACACCCATCTTTTACAAGTCCCCTTCCACGTCAGCAATCCAGCTCTTACGAAGGTCGCCTGGAAAACTTTTTTTGCCATTCTTGTATCTGGCATCCTTTCTAGGTGTCCTAACCAGCTGATCCGTCTAGATTTTATAAATCGTACTATATTTTAATCCTGTATAAGATCTTCTAGTTCCTGGTTATTCCTAATTCGCCATGCTCCTTGAGTATACACAGGGCCAAACACGCGCCTCAATATCTTCCTTTCGAAGATCCTTAATGCTTGCTGGTCAGCTGCTTTTAGTGTCCATGTCTCTGCGCCATAGCACACAACGGGTCTGATAAGAGATCTGTACAGCCTTAGTTTTGTTCTTTTGGGTAGCAGGTTTGATCGCATCATATTTGTAAGGCTAAAGTAAGCTCTATTGCCACTCATTATTCTTTTTTTAACCTCATCGCTCACTATATTTTCGGAGTTAATTTCTGTGCCAAGATACACGAAGTGGTTAACAGCTTCAAAAGAGTGGTTGAAAAGAGATAAGTTACACGGCTTTCTTCTGATTCCCGAAGCCGAAGATATAATATACTTGCTCTTCGCAACATTAATTTCAAGACCTACTGTTCTGCAATATGTAACCATCTTATGCAAAATGACCTTTAAAGTTTTCTCATTTCTTGCCAGGACCACAATATCTTCAGCATACCCAAGAATTTGGTAGGTTCGACTCGCCAAAGTCCCACCAGACTCCAAATTCTTCATTGCTTTATGCAGGGCTAGATTAAAAAGGACTGCTGAGAGGGCATCACCTTGTCTTACTCCAGAATCAAAATGAATTTTCCTGCTTATCCTGCTACCGACAAGTACACTAGCCTGAGTCTTGGACATTGTCATTTTGATTAAGTTAATCAACTTGTGTGGGATATTGAATTCCTTTAAATCATTAAAGAGCTGAGACCTATCTACTCGATCAAATGCTTGTTTGAAATCCACAAAGAGCATGTGAACATCTACATTGTGGCTATAGCATTTTTCTAAGGTTTGCCGCAAAGTAAATATTTGGTCTATTGTGCCTCTGTTCGGTCTAAAACCGCCTTGATAATCAGTGAGAATCTGCTCAGAATATACTTTCAGTCTTGCTGTTAAAATATTGGCTAAAACTTTATACACTACATTCAACAAGAATATACCTCTGTAGTTTTGGCATATGGTCTTGTCCCCTTTCTTAAAAATTGGTAAAATCAAACCTGAACCCCAATCCTCTGGCATTCGCTCCTCGTTCCACACTTCAAAAATCAAGTTGTAGATCCTTTGGCCTAGGTATTCTCCACCAAATTTAGACATTTCGACAGGGAGATTATCTTCACCAGGAGCCCTGTTATTTTTTAAATGGCTTACCGCATCTATAAAGTCTTCATATGAGGGAGGCTCAGCGTCGGGCAGCATTCTGGTGTCTCGGTCATTACATACATCGATTGCGGATCCACCATTCTGAGGAGCGGTACAAAGCACGTCCTCGAAATGCTTCGACCACCTATCTAAAATCAGTTTTTCCTCACTAATGATTAGTCCCTCCTTGGTACGACACATATTTAGCCTAGGTTGATATCCGCTTCTCATTTTCTTAACAGACTGATAAAACCTTCTTGCTTCATTCCCTTCATTCAATTCCTCCATATCCTCATTCTTCCTTCTATACCATACCCTCTTTTTCTTTCTACATAAATTAGTCGCTCTAATTCTACTGATGCGATATTTCTCTCTATTACCTCTCGTGTCCCTCTGTAGCATTACCTGTCTATTGGCATTCTTCTGCTCAATTGCCCTCCTGCAATCCTCATCAAACCACTCATTGTTCCTCCGCAGAGATTTTTCCCCCAATACCTGGTCAGCAGCCTCTTCAATTAATTCTTTTAAACTAGACCATTCAGCTTCAACATCACTTTTCTCCTCACACTTCGCCTATCCGCATTTCAACACTTCTTCAAACTGGTCCCGATGTTCCTGGGTTTTTAACTTTTCAATATTACATCTTTTTCTCTGTATTCTCTTGCCTTTCTAACAATTGGCCAATCTTTGCCTAAAAAGAGCTTTGAGGAGATAATGATCAGAGTCACAGTTTGGTCCCCTACAGGCTCTAACATCGATGATGCTGTATGCGAATCTAGAAGATATCAGAACATGATCAATTTGATTGACACCACCTCCAGGGATTTTCCAAGTGCCTAAATGTATTCGTTTATGCTGAAAACTCGTGCTTTTGACTTTCAGATTGCATGCAGATGCGAACTGCACCAACCGCAGTCCATTATCATTAGTCTTCTCATGCAAAGAGAACTTTCCGGATACACTACCCACAAAATCTTCCTTGTCAATTTGTGCATTAAAATCTCCGAGAATAACAGTGGCGTCGTACTTTGGGATGTGTTCACATACCTCACTTAACTTATCATGAAATATCTCTTTATTTTCATCCGCTTTATCAGATATAGTATTTTAGGTTGTTATAATCAGTTATTGTTAACAACTTTTCGTTGCTGATAAACAACTCTAACCAGAGTAAAAAGGGCATGATTCACTACAGCCTGCAGAAATTGATTGCAGTGCATTTATATACTATATATATAATATGCTGTGATATTTAATTAAAAATTGTATGGAACAAAATCTAGAAGTGCTAGGGTCAAATCAAGGAGCATGCAACCTGATGTATGGTACCTGAAAGGTCAGGTACGAAGTAACACTTGAGGCAGTTATGAAAACGGTCAAAAGTCAGGCAGTCATATGGAGTCGTAGATTAGTCATGGGTCAGTTTTATAAGAGGCAGTAGGTGGTGCTGGAGAGTCAGTTAGTTATGATGTAAATGCAAAAGAGTTAAGAGATGGGCAAAGAAGAGTGAGGGAGTGAACATAAGACAAGGAAGAATATACGTATATATGTAGGAATCATACATGACATAATATTTTAGGTTGCAAGTCAATTGTAAGTTATTCCACCATTACGAGGTGTGATCAAAAAGTTCCAGGACTTTTTATATACTATGGGAATGCAAAGTCTCACAGCGATGCGGTTGGCAGCATTGTATTGCCTGACTCAACAGGAACACAGCTGTGTTTGCAGATCAATCATAACATCACTGAAAGTAACATTAGCACAGTTTGTTTGAGGTTAGTTTTATAGAGTTTGGCTATTTTATGAAAATGAATGTGAAAGAAGAGCAACGTGTTTGTGTGAAACTGAACAAAACGTTTTCTGAAACCTTTTTGATGTTACAAGAGGCTTTTGGTGAAGAATGTCTAAGCCGATCATGCTGCCATCAGTGGTTCAAGAGGTTTAAAGATGGCCGAACATCCACAGACGACGATGCCCGTTCCGGACGCCCTTCAACGTCACCAATGATGACAATGTTGCTAAAGTGAACGCTCTCGTACGATCAGACCGTCGACTAACAATCCGTGAAATGGCAGAAGAGTGTAACATTTCATTTGGGTCATGTCAGGAAATTTTAACTGAAAAACTTCAAATGGGTCGTGTTGCAGCAAAGTTTTTGGCACAAACTGTTGACTGAAGACCAAAAACAACACCGAACTCATGTTTCTAAGGAACTTCTTCAAAAGGCAAATAACGACGAAAGCTTCTTGAAACATGTCATTACGGGAGACGAGACATGGGTTTTTGGTTACGATGTGGAAACAAAAGCCCAATCATCACAATGAACATCAAAAGGTTCTCCAAGACCCAAGAAAGCACGCCAAGTCAAATCAAATGTGAAGGTCATGCTTACGGTTTTCTTTGACTGTAAAGGTGTTGTCTACTATGAATTCCTCCCACAAGGTCAAACAATTAATCGTTTTGTTTATCTTGAAACCCTCAGAAAATTGCGTAATGCTGTGAGAAGAAAGATACCTGAGCTGTGGCAAAGTGGTGGTTGGGTCCTTCACCATGACAATGCTCCTGTTCTCTCTGCATTAGTTATCCGTAACTTTTGTGTAAAAAACGCAATGACTGTCATTCCTCAGCCCCCCTACTCACCTGACCTGGCTCCAGCCACTTTTTTCTTTTCCCGAAGCTCAAGAGACACCTGAAAAGACGAAGATTTCAAACAGTTGACGAAATTAAAGAAAAAAAACGGAGCTGCTAAACACCTTTACAAAAGAAGAGTTTTCTGGGGCCTTTGATCAGTGGAAACACCGGTGGGAAAAGTGTGTAGCTTCCCAAGGGGAGTACTTCGAAGGAATAAATGTTGTGAAATATTCAGCCACACTACTGAAACTCAGTGTTCCTTAGATTTTGCAGTCGAAGCTTTGAATATTAATTTTGATACTCGTTTCTCAGTTTTAAGATTTTTCAAAATCCTTTTGATACTGACATTGAAACACTAGCTCCATACATAACTTTAATATTGTTAACAAATGAGCATTTTAAATCTCTTTTAATAATTAGTACAAGTAAAATTGGTCCACAACTACGAACTATTGTCGCGGGCCGGATTTGGCCCGCGGGCTGTAGTTTGGAGACCCCTGGAATAGTGGAATAATTAGAAACGTCATCGTTATCATATTTTCATCACTAGCTTTATTTTGAGCAGTCAGCACTTGCTCTTTAATTCCATTGCCATTTAAAATTTCATATCCTACTTCCGTACTATCCGTATTTAACCAGGTGCTTACCTCTTACTTATCTTTTCTCATTTTACAACCTGGAGCAGAAGTTGCTGAGCCAGATGCTAATGTTTTTGTAACAGGAGCTTTCCAGTATTAATTGATTCCCGGAATTCGTCAACTGCACTCATACTTCCTTTCATCCTTTACTACAATCAATGGAGGGATCGATCAGGGCTTATTCTGTTTTGTTTGTTTTTTTTTCTTTGAAATGATTTACAAAATGTATAAATATAGGTGTATTTTTAGTGAAAAAAAAAAACTGACGAGAATTATCGAGTGACGAAATAACGAGTTTCCACTGTATTTTCGCTTTACAATTACTTTAACAAAAAAACTTATTCTAATTTAAAAAATATGACACGTAGTAAGCTAGGATATTATCATTATATACTAAGTATACGAAAAAAAAGAAATTTTTATTACAGTTGTTTTGCTGGTTATGATTACACCTTTTTAAAATTGTTTAGGTATCGTAATAATTAAGGGATTGTCGTGAAAAAGTCTATAAGTAAAATTACTTTTAAAACGAGTTCTATGACTTCAAACCTTCGATTTTAATTAAAATATTAATGTGCTACTATTAAAGGGCTGTCCGAAAACATTTTAGTCCATAAAACATTGTGAAACAACAATCCTACCAAATGATAGTTGGTAGGACAATTTCAATCACAATTGCGTAAACAGTTTTTTTTCATTTATTGATATTTACAACTGTACTAAATAATATACAACAAGTAAATGTGTTGGCATTAAATACAATGGCATGTAAATAACTTGTGAAGAACTACTCATTAGTAGCACTTCAATAAAATCTACACTAAAAGGTCTCTAGGCCATCTTCTTTTCAGATGCCTCGGAGGATTATCAGGGATGGAGGAGGAAGCAAGTTGGGAGACTTTAAATTATTAATTATTTTATTTTATTTTTTTAAATCCGTAATTCGGTAGTAAATGGGAAATAAAAATTATGTTCTTTAATCAAACTAACATGGTAATATAGATATTTTCATAAAAAATATATTGTTGTTGGTTAAGTCCCTTTTTTGGCAGTTTTACACCGTTTCCTGATGTTCCGTCCTTCTAGAAATGGAAGGTAGTTTTTAATTTTTAAAGGATTTGATGGATGAAGGGATTATGTAAAAAAACACAATTTTGAGAAATTTATGTTAAAAGATTTTTAATTCTTTTTTTTTTTTACATTTTCCTTTCGTAGAAAAATGTTACATAGCTCCTTCCCTTTCTTCATATATCTTTTTTTAGTTGCTTAGAAATATTTAGATTTTGCTACCTAACTCTTTTGCACATAAATCCTTCATACAATGAACAAGATCGTATAAACAAAGAAAAATGTGACATATATAATAAATTTTACTTATATACTCCATCCACCAAACCCTTCAATTGTATTCTATTTTCATAATTTATATTAGGTAATTTAATTATACGATTTTATAGCACTGAAAGCCATAAACAAGTGTATACAAACTTTTAATCAATATATATATACATTTTTATATAAAGCAACAATTAAACTTATATACAATATTTCACACACAAATGTTGTATGAATAAATGTATAAAAATTCAGTCTTGGAACTTTTTGATCACACCTCGTATATTTAGCACTACACCTCCAGTCGGGCCTTGGCCTCACAAAGAATCGACACCCATCTCTTTCCATCTTCCTTCTAACCTCACACTCCCAATCTTCATAGGTCATCCTCAACATCATATTTCTTGGAAGTTTGTCAACAGGCATCCTTTGTACATGAACAAGCCTCTTCAGTTTTCCCACTTTGATCCTAGAATATATGTCAATACTGATGATAATTGTTGATCAACAACTCTAACCAGAGTAAGAAGAGCAAAATTCACTACACAGGTCAGTGAAAATTGAGTGCACAGCATTAGATTAGCTGCTCCAACTTAAATAGCCAATACACCTTCTTAAATATTTTTCTGAGCTGCATAGATTATAAATTATTTGTATTTTCAGTCTATATATTCTTTTATTAAGCTAGATTATTTTTCTTTCAGTATAATTTTTGTATTTTCAAAATCTTTCATTCATATTCCATTTTATTGTATTTTGTACGTGGGTAGAACTATTTATTTGTTCTATAAGGTATCATTTTTTTTTGTGCAAATTAATTTTTTTCTGTTGTCAATAAAGGAAAGTAAAAGATAAAAATTTAGAGTGACAATTTTCAGATTCTTCTTTCAATTTTTTTTTTATTGTTTATAAATAATTGTTCTATAATTATTTATAGTTGTGTACTTACTGTCGTTTTTAATTCTTTTTTTTTTCTTGAGCAACCTTGTGCCGAGACTATTGATTTGTTAACTTTTTCAAGGATGTGGCAACTCTCCATCAATGCAATCTATCATTAGCTTTGGGAATTGGATGGTTGCATTGTTTACTGTTTGTATAAATAACATTAAAACCATATTAAAGTTTTAAAAATTCGTTTTTTGAAATAATTAGGTGACATATTTTATTTGTTTATCCTCCTGAGAACATGTAGAATAAGAAAATTTTTCAGATACTGAACAGTTAAGAATAAACAACAGTGTTATTCTCAAAATGAGTTTGTATAACAATACTTGCATCCCACATCGCGGCTTCACCCTATCTCATAATAAAAAACTTATATAATTTATCTAATAATTGAAGTATTATAGTTTTACAATTATAAAAATCTTTTATTGTTTAATGCATGTAAAAAGAAAAAATTAAATCTAAAACTTCCAAATAAATTATATTTGGAGTTTTGTCTTGAACGATCCAACGATCCTTCGTCTTCCGCTCAACTATCCCCTGGAACTCTATTCCTCCTCATATCAGACAAGCTAAATTCCTGAAAACATTCAAATACTTCTATTTTCAATACCTCCTTCTTATCCAACCTGACGCTTGCTAACTATCTACCTACTCAGTCAAATAATTTTTCTAGCATTGCTGGAATCAGATTCAGATTAAGTTCTTGCATAATTAAGATTCCATTTAATATAAATTTCACTTTCTATGAATATAAAATTTGGGAACTTTTATCGTACATATAAATCTAATCATTGTACCAAAAGTTTTTTTTTTTTTTTTAACTTATTTTATTTTCTCTCATTTGTAGAATGTTATCTTATTTTCTTTTCTGTATATTTAACTATTATCTATGTATATAGTGTCATTATTGTATTATTGCTTTTCTTTATTTTTTTTTATCCTATTATGTCTCTGACCAGATTTAATTTTATTTATACCTGTACTTATCTCTTATTCTTAAGGGACTTTGTCCCAGAATAAAATTATTTTTCTATTCCAATCTATTATTTTATTATTATTCTATTCTATTCTATTCTATATACATATATATATATATATATATATATATATATATATATATATATATATATATATATACATATATATATATATAAAATAGAATAGAATATATATTATATACATACACCCTTATTCGCCATGATCGGACGGACCGAACTGGTGGAGGTGTTTGTTTATATGTTTGCAATAACCTAAGAGCAAAAATTCTTCTAAAATCCAGTTCTCTTGATATTCCACACCTTGAATACATGTTCACTGAAATCTCTTATGAATCATATTTCCTCCTTTACCTCATAGTTTACCGCCCTTCTCAGGTCAAATTTGACCCATCATTCGAATCATCTCTTTTTACTTACGTTCCTCTGTATAATAATGTCATCATAGCTGGTGACTTTAATACTAACCTCCTCTCAGATTCTTCTGATAAAATGTATCTTATTGACTTGGTGTATTCTCTACATCTTTTTGCAGTACCTTTCCAACCCACCCATCACACCCAGTTCACAGATACGTTAATTGACCTTATGATTGTTGATTCTCAGAAAAATCTATTATCTTTCTATCAGTCCTATTATTATCTATTATTATCTATTATCTATTATCAGTCCTATCAAATTTATCGAAACCATTAGAAAGATTAGCACATACCCAACTCACCTCCTTTCTTGACTGTAAAACCCTCCTTAATCCTTTCCAATTAGGATTTCGTTCCGGATACTCCACACAGTCTGCTTTGGTAAAAATTACGCAAGACCTTTACTTCTAATAGAATATTACAATCCTGATCCTTTTTGATTTTTCAAAAGCTTTTGATTCTGTTGACCATAGAATCCTCCTCTCCAAACTCCATAACTTCTCAATATCTAATAGTGCGTTAAGCTGGATTCATTCCTTTTTATCCAACCGTTCCCAAACAGTGATTATACCTGGAAAATCTCACTCATCTTCACTACCACTCTCGCGAGGAGTCCCCCAGGGATCTTCTCTTTCACCTACTCTATTTTCTATTTATGTTAATGACTTCCGGAATCGCATCCACTACTCCCAATATCATCTTTATGCTGACGACTTGCAAATATATTTATCCTTTGATCCATCAAATATGCTAGAGGCGACTTGTAAGCTACATAAAGACATACGTAGCATTAACCTTTGGGCAGTAGAGAATAAATTAAGTCTGAATCCAGAAAAAACAAAGGCTATCCTCATTGGGTCAAAACCTCACCTAAAAGCTCTTCCCTACTATCCACTGTTTTTCCTCAAAAACCGTCCAATTCACTTCTAAAATTCCATTAAAAATCTGGGAATAACTTTCGATCAACATCTTGCTTGGAATAAATATATCTCTCAAATCACGAGGAAATCTATTTATTCTTAAGCAACTCTCACATTGCCGTGATTTATTACCATTAAGTACTCGAAAACTTTTAGTATCATCACTCATTTTCCCTAACTTTTACTACGGATGCATAGTATATGGAGGACTGTCTGATGAACTCGAGATGAGATGTAAAAGAGTAATGAACTGTTTCATTAGATTTATTTTTGGGATCTCCAGACGTTCTCACATATCTCACAGGTATTCTGAAATTGGGTGGCTTTACTCCAGTTTTCGACGTCAATACTTCCTGGGTGCTCTCATATTTCAAACATTGAAAACCAAAAAAACCCACCTATAGCCATGACCTCCTTACTCTGCGCTCCTCCATTCACCTCTTAAATACTAGAACTCAACCTATAAACTCCAGCGTATCGAACTGCATCCTTCGAGAAATCCTTTATTATCCGTGCTTCCTCTTTATGGAATTCATTGTCCATCGCAATTCGAAAATGCTCCACTCTTACTTCCTTTAAACATCATTTATTTCTTATCCTCCTTAATTTTCAATCTTCCGAGCTAATGTAAAACACGAATATCTATGTAATATACATTATAATAGTATACATGAGATGTATCCTTTTACAAGATGTCTCAGTTATTTTGTAACACATAATTTAATTATTAATCAATTTTTCATAATGATCTATTATTATTATTTATTATAATTAATCATCAAAGCCAGATGATTGTCCTATGTACTGTTATCATATGTTATTCTTAGGGGACAAGTAGTCCCAGAATAAAGTTCATTTTCTTCTTCTTCTTCTTATGTATATACGAGGGTAAGTCAATAATTATCCGCAATATAGTTATAAAATTTTATTGAAATGAAATAGGAAACTTACAAGTACATCATTTTTCGACATAGTCCCCTTGCTTTTCAACGCACTTGGTCCAACGTTGTTCAAGTTTCCTGATGCCCTCATGGAAGAAGGTTTTGGGTTGAGATGCGAGCCAGGAATGCACCGCTTCTTTCAATGCTTCGTCCGAGGCAAATCGACGGCCCCTAATTGCCTGTTTGAGTGGACCAAACAAGTGAAAATCAGATGGAGCGAGATCGGGACTATATGGAGGATGATTCAATACTTCAAAATTGAGTTCGTTAACATAGCGATCCAAATGTTTTGTGCACACGTCCAAGCGCGTTTGTTTATGCAACTGTGTCAGTTGTTTTGGAACCCATCTTGCACAAACTTTATGAAACCCAAGTCTGCTGTAAATGATTTCGTAGGCAGAACCGTGGCTAATTTGCAGACGATTTGCCACGTCGTCAACAGTTATCCGTCTGTCTGAGAGAATCATTTCACGTGAACGCTCAATGTTTTCCTCGATTATGGCGGTAACTGGTCGTCCAGCTCCTTCATTTTGCGTAACACTTGTGCGACCATTTTTGAATTTTTCAATCCATTCATAGACACTCCGTTGTGGCAAACAATTGTTCCCGTACTGTACCAAAAGTCTTCGATGAATTTCGGCCCCTGATACACCTTCCGACCACAAAAAAAAAACGGATCACTGAACGTTGCTCTTCTTTGGTGCAAATAGAAAGTGGAGCGGCCATTATTAACAGCACGACAGCGATAACAAAACTAACCTACCAGCTTGATACGCACATAAACATAACAACGAATAAACAAAGCATGCGCCATCAACACAAAAGAACAGTACTGCCAACATAAACAAAAATATAGCTATATTGCGGATAATTATTGACTTACCCTCGTATAATATATATATATATATATATATATATATATATATATATATATATATATATATATATATATATATATATATATATATAATTACCGGTCATCAGTACCATTTACCCATTGAATAAATAAATATAACCATCATAATGTGGGAGAGTTTTACACTTGAATCTGAAGAACCTCAGTTGAAAAAAGTAATTAATGGAAGTGTCATAATATGGGAAAGTTTTGTACTTCAACTTGAAGTATCTCAGGTACGTTTGAAGATTCCTCAGTTGGCCAAATATAAAATAGTTATTTTTAAATTTTGTTAACTGGTGAAATTAATATTATAATTTTGTGCATTTCTATTAATTGAAATGGACAAATTAATTCTTGAGACAAACCATAGCTGTCGAATTCCGATAGGTCAGAAGATAAACAAATACCCAAGGAGTCCTTTAATGCTAATAATAACTTAGCATCAGTGTCGGTTTGTAAACAAAACTTGACAGTCCTGTTATGTGATATGTCAGGCGTATGATCTATCCTGATCCATCTCAGCGCTATCCGGAGACCAAAAAATCCTAATTAAAATTATAATAATTAAAATCCAGAAACTAATTATTTAATGAAAAAAAATAGCCGAGTTTGTAGTGGCCGAGCATGTCAGTGTCAGGCACTTAAGCATCTTTGTAACTTTTGCAGCGTAGTTCAAATCCAGCCGATTGTCTGTTATCTCGTGTAGGATCTTCGGAACGAGTTTGATAAGTAAATTACTAGAATAGGTAGGTGGGTAACTTGTAGGAAACAAAGTTCTTTTTGTCTTAGTTGAAATAATTAAAAAAAAAAAGAAAAAGAAAAAAAAAGCTTGAATGCGAAAAAGTCTCCAAACACGGTCCCAAATTCGGAACCTCAATTATCAATGTTTTCTTTAAAAAGTGAATTACTCATAAATTATTGTTGATGACTATATGAACTTATAAACCCTAAATTTATTGTTGTCGCTTTTTTCACAACATGCGAATCACTAAACAATGGAATTTAATCTATGATATGTATACAAGTTGTGAAAGACGATCACCAATTCCTCTAGTGAAGTAAAAAGTATTTCAAAATAAATCAGATTTTTATTGCATTTAAAAAAAAAAAATTCCAAATACTTAAATCCCAATACCATTCAACTACATAGTTATTCAGACATTCAGACTAGATAATTAACCATAAAAAAACCAGCCAACTAAGGAACTTCACCCTGATAGGTACTTGTAGCGACAGGACGAAGATGTATTGGCTTAGCACAATCTTCTGGATCGAATCAAACAGTACGTCTTCACGTCATCAATTTCAGGGAGATTGTAAATGTCGTCTTTGTAATTATGCAAAAAGAGAGCTTTCTATCAGACGCAAACTAATGATTTTACTAATATAAATTTTTACGGTCTTTCACTTTGTGCTGTTGTAAGGTTAAGAGTAAAATAATCATTCACTTTAGGTTCATCTAGGAATGCTGAAGAGTAAAATAATCATTCACTTTAATTAAGGGGAAACTAAATCATCTAGGAATGCTGATTACAGATGTGTTACTGATCAAAGGCATATTGTCTTTAATAGCTTAAGTGCTTTCTTGGAGCTGGCATAGAAATCATAATCATTGATGAAGAATCTTGTGGCAAGAACTCTTCCTCAGAATGTAACAAGAGAGAACCATCAGCAGTATCGTTAATGACTGGAACTCCAAAACTTATTCATGTGACAAGTTCATATAGTCATCAACAACAATTTATGAGTAATTCACGTTTTTAAATAAAACATTGATAATTGAGGTTCCGAATTTGGGACCGTGTTTGGAGACTGTTGTTTGTTATCGTTTATAGGCGTCAAACTACAAAGGTCATAAACGCCTGCGGAATTTTATAAACTTTTAGCTATTTATCTTTATTATTGCTCTTTTTTTCTTTTCTTTTTTTTTCACTTAAATTCTTATTTCTTTTGGTGGATCTATATTTTATTATGTAAATTTTGTGCTTTTAAAAAGGTGAACAGAGTTTTTAAATTTTTTTCATTATATCCAAGAATTTGAAATATGCCGGGTGCAAGTCCTAGATTTTTTAGCTGCATTATATAGTATGGACATTCTTGGAATATATGACTAACAGTAATTATCTCCGCAGTATTGGCATTTTGGCGGTGGCAGCTTGTTTATTAGGTGGGAGTGTGTAAGGTTAGTGTGACCTATCCTTAGCCTGTACAGAATTACTTCCTCTCTACGATTGGATCGAACGGATGTGGTCCATGGTTTAACTGATTTTTTGATGTTTTTAAGTTTACTAGGTGGACTCTCGTTCCGCATGGACTGCCATCTATCATGAATTTTATTTTTTAAGGGAGAACTAATATCTCGAGGAGTCAAGATGGCAGTTCCTCTGCCTGGGAGTGTAAGGGCTTGTTTAGCAGCTGTATCAGCGAGCTCGTTGCCCACAATTCCCACGTGGCTCGGTACCCAAATAAAGTAAACTGTTTTGTCTAAGTTTTGTAACATATTTAGGTATCTATGGATTTTCTGTATAGTAGGATGAATTGAGTACATGTTGTTTAGGCCTTTTAGTGAGCTCAATGAATCGGTTATTATTATTATTGTTTTTTGATTAATTGACATAGAGAAGTGAAGAGCTGAGGATATTGCATGAATATCCTCTGTATATATATTATATTACACAGTATATATATATATATATATATATATATATATATATATATATATATATATATATATATATATTACACAGTTTGTGCCATTTAAATTTGTACGTTGAATTATGAATGACGAAAGAAGAAGCTGTTGCATTATCCGATCTGGATCCGTCAGTGTAGATCACAAAAGTATCTTGAAAGTTTTGGAGCATACAGGAGAGTCTTGTTTGGAAATCTATCTGAGGGGTATTGTTTTTGGATAACTTAGTAAGGTTGAGCATTGTTTTTGGAGGTTTGTGCGTCCAGGGAGGGTTTTCGTTACCTTCTGTATGTAAAGTTATTTTTTTTAGAGCTATTGTTGCTGAATAAATTCTTTCAACTTATGGAAGGGTTGACTTGGTATTGTTCTGAAAGGCTTTATGAAATTTTGATTTAAATATGTATTTGTACGTTGGGTGTTGGGTCTGTGAGTATACTTTTGAGATATAATTTATTGCTAGTATTTGTCTTCTGAATGAAAGAGGGGGAAGAGCAGTCTCAGAACATATGCTGAGGATCGGGCTAGTTCTAAAAGCGCCGGTTGCAATCCGTATTCCAGTATTGTGGATTGAGTCTAGCTTAGTGAGTATTGGATAACGAGCGGATCCATAAATGAAAGATCCATAATCGAGCTTGGAGCATAATAAGGAGTTCTATATTTTAACATCGCATGTCTGTCTGCACCCCGAGAAGTTCCGCTAAGAAATTTTAGTATATTTAGTTTTTTTGTAACATTTATTTTTAATGTGGAGATATGTGATTCCAAATTAAATTTTTTATCGAACATTAAACCTAGAAATTTATGATTATTTGTGTATGGAATCAGAAAATTATCGAGATAAAGTTCAGGAGAGGGGGGTGTATTTCTTTTTCGGTTAAAGTGGATGGATTTGGTTTCTTCAGTTGAAAAATTGAGACCAGTCAAGAGTCCCCATTTAGTTATTCGTCCTATAGCTTCCTGTAATTTATTTTTTATTATGTCAGTACAAACTATGGCTATCATCCGCGAATAGTAGCGGCTTGACACCTCTTGGTAAAGTGATCCCTAGATCATTTATCGCCAGGCAAAACAAGGTAGGGCTTAGGACACAACCCTGTGGGACTCCATTGAGTTGTTTGTGATTTTCTGACAGTTCACAACCTATTTGAACCCTAAAGCTGCGATTTATTAGAAATTGTCTAATGTAGTTAAGCATTTTACCTTTGATCCCGACGGATGACAGTTTTTTTGAGGATCACATGATGGCTTATATTGTCAAATGCTTTGTGCATATCAAAGAAAACGGCAATAGTATGTTGTGAATTTATAAAGGCGTACTGGATTTCGGCTTCTAGAGCCACCAAATGGTCTATTGTCCCTCTGCCCTTGCGAAAACCGGATTAAATTGTTCTTTTCTGTAATCCACATCAATCTTTTATTCACTATATGTTCCATGATCTTACTTACGTGTTTGGAGACTTTTTCGCATTCAAGCTTGGCGATAACCAGCAGAAAAGGTAATTTCGAAAAAAAAAAAATAGAAACGAAATAGCCTTGAAACAAGTTGAAATGTAAGTAAATCTAAACCATAAAAATTTTAAGTAAATCTAAAACAAAGTGTTCGAAAACGTTGCCAAAGTTAACATGACCCAAGTTAGAGCTGTTGATTGTATTAGTAATTATTCTAATTAATATTTAATCTATGATACCTACATCTCTTCCACTTTAGGTTTGGTCCCTTGTATTTTCCCAACGATGGTCCCTCGCCTGCTGTTCTTCACCCATCCGCCGAGATCCAGGTAGAGAGCCATATCTCTACAGTATTTTGTAAAGTAGACGCCTGTAATGAAAACAAATGAGTACATCCTAAGAGATTATTATTTTGTATACCTTATAAATTTCAGTTTGTCTTTAGTTTATTTTTGTAACCCACTATTCATAAAAATTTACTATGTTGATTATTTTTTCCAATGTTGATTTTCGCGGGTATAACAGATTTTGTTTATCACTAAATACTCTTTAGTGTACTCTAGTAAAAGAGTACTATAAACAGTTAAAACAGACATATTTTGGTTATAAATAAATTATGAACATAGTTTCATTTTCATATTGGTGTCCCCATTTCATATCCAGGAATGCATGCCAAATTACTTTATATTAAAATTTTCTAATAGGACGTTAATTCTTGTGAATTAGAATTGTTGTGATATCGAAACCCCTGGTAAATTTTATCACAAAGGGATAATGCTTTGTTCTGACCATCTATTACAGACTTCAGATTAATAAGGAAGAAGATGTGATGGACCATAAAAATGTTCAAAGAGCCGAACTTACATTTATTCGTTAAATAGGGAATGATCTAGCTAAGAGTTCTGTTCAAATAAATTCTTGTCTATTTAAGTCTTCGAATGAAATTTATTAGATACTTGGTTAAACGGCTTTAGGTGTTTACTCTCTTGAGCGAACTCAAGTTTCACCGAGGCTGTAATGCAGTTATAGGGTAAGATACCTCACCTCAGCCTTACAATAAGAGCTAAGATGTGAAATATTCAAGATTTTTCAGTTGATGTAGAATAGAATAGAAAGAAAACTTTATTGTGGGAAAAGTCCTTTAACAATAATATTACACAGCAAAAAGAAAAATTATATCTGGCCAAGAGAATTAAAAAAAAATAAATAAATACGAATACAAATTTACATTATAACAAATAAAAAAACAAAAACAAAATAATAAAAAAAAACAGAAACAGGAAATATAAAGTGAAAATAGTCAATATTGAAATAAATTTTATATACGAGATTGTAGAGAGAGAACAGAAAAAATAAGGGAATTAAAATAAAAATAAAAATGTAATCCAAAATTGTCTATACAAAAATGAAAACATTATTGTAGGAACTAAAGATTTTACATAATTCTTTAAATTTGTCATACTAGAATGACATAAATTATTATACCTCCATATAATTAAAGAATGTAAATTTGGAGAGAAAGAAGGTGGTGGAAAAAGAGTATTTCGAATGTTCCAAGAGAAGAAGCATTGCGAATACAAGGGGTGAGAGAATTCCAGAGAATAGAGGATTGGACGAAAATGGAACGTTGGAATGCAGTAGTTATATAGGTTGGAGTTTAATGGCCGGAAAGACGAGATCTTGTGAGTGATTGGATTGCGGACTTGAATTGTAGAATATTTCAAACAATGGGAGTGTGACGGGTGTTGATAACTTGGAAAACGTATTTGCCAAGGAAGTATTCTCTGCGGAAGGAAGGAGAGTGCCAACTTAATTCGGTGTAAAGATGAGAAACATAGGAACTTCTTGATGTTCCGAAGACAAACCTTATTGTAACGATTCATGATCCGTTTTATTCTGTCCTCGAGAACCATCGAGAGCCCACCATATATATTACAACAATGATCTAATTGGGGGAAGATTATGGAGGATACTAGGAGTTTACGTGTGGTTAAGGGGTGGAGGTGACGAGGGCGGTGGAACAGTTTTAGGAAGCCAACCAATTAGGGAAATTTTCGCAATATGGGATTTCCATAAAAGGATTTGGTCAATGGTCATGCCTAAACAAAGGAGTAAAAGCTATTGCCTGACCTTTGAAAAAATAAAGTAGGAATATTGATATTCAATCGTATGAGGGAATGAGATCCTATGGCCAATGGCTTGAACTTTTGCTTCAACCAACGTCAATTTAATTAGGCTTGCTCCGACACAGATTTCATCTAGATCTTCCTAAATATAGAAAGAATTAATACGATTCTGATTCGTATTCTATCTATCTTCCTATAGATGAATTATACGTCACTTCCATGGTATTTATTGTTGTCTATTGTTATCTAGTTTTCCCGCCAATGTGATCAGCTGTGGGAAAAAGTAAGGTTATGTTGACATGTGTTGTACTTGTGTAATGTTTTTAATCAAATAAAATGTGCTCGTGTTCAATCATTCTAAATGTGTGTGTGTTATTACAACAACCCATAAATGACAATATAATATTTATTATATCAGAATGCTAGTTTCAAATGTTAGAAACAGAACATCAAAGTGATATACAGATATTACTTGCTATATTAATGTGAAAGCATTTGACAAGGAATCAAATGCATCAAATGTTAGTACTCACTAAAGTAATGAAGATTCATATATAACTTGTTGCAGCTCTTTATAAGGAGTGAAAGATGGTGTAAATAACAGAATGGGGAGTGGGGGATTAGGCATTCAGGTGAATGGAGAAATCTTGCAGTTTTCACATAGTGGTCAGTTTTTCCATTTCTGTTTCACTTTTTATTTAGAGCTGTAACAAATTATACATGTAGGGACATTACGTCAGAGTCCTTAGGTTGGTGAGTGCCTACATGCATTTATTTGCCTGGTGTACGCTTTTACTTTAATATAACAAATATAATCTGTGTATCAAATGTTTATTGTATGTTTTTAGAATATTTGAAACTAGTCTCCTAATAAAATAAATGTTGTAGATAGTGGCAAATAATGTATCGATTGCTAATTCGATTTTTGTTTAGCTTGTATTTTGGCGTTATGGTTGGGTAGAAATAAACTATTCCTTTGCTATATATTGGATCATATGTTTGACGATCTAGTGATAAATGTAGCTAAACGATTTTTATCTCTAATTTATCGAAATTCATGTAAATCATTTAATTGAAAAATAAACCTAAAAATATCTAAATGCAAGAACATTGATTAGGTTTTTAAACCTGGAGATATATTGAAGTTTATGTAATGAAGAACATGTTAGGTTTTTGGGTCACCTAGAACTCTAGATAGGCATAGTTGGACAACTGATACTCTTGAATCAGGGTTTAGTACGACAAACCTAGTACTTAAAACCTTTAGGTTTAATCAAAAGTGGTATCTTAATTTAGAAGATTGGAAAGCGATTTGGTTTAGAGGTTATAGCAACAACAGAACCAGTTTTTCCGAAATCATTGTTTCGGACTCATATGGAGTTCTAATCTGGTTAGGATGATAAACTACACATCCTATTTAAAAAACAAACAAACTTTATACACCAAAAATTTATATAACTTTTTTTTTAAAACTTGGATGTATAATTTATCAACCATACTGAATTCCTGACCATTTCTTAACCATTATATCATAAAGTCAACCATACCGTATTCATTATGAGTAGGCTATTATGGATTTGTAGTATTAATAATTGTTTATTATTTTATTTTTTTTGTCTTTTCGTAAATGACTGTTGGCTAATTCCGCTTACTCAACAGATAAATCCTTCCCATCGGGACCATAACCAGGCCTGGATTCACGCATGGGCAGACTGGGCATTTGCCCAGGGCTGCACTCTGAAGGGGGCGGAAAAAAGTTAACTTTTCGGTTCTGTCCAGAATTAAAAACGCTAAACGAGCAGCCCTGCAGGATGACAGGTTGAATTCATACATCATGATGTGCAAATATAAGTGACTCAATGCCAAAACTGAAATCCAGAAAAGTGGAACAAAAAAAATATCTGCCCATGGCGGCGGAGATTGTAAATACTATAACATGTCTATGCCTGACTATAACATGTTAGTTAGCTATGTTTAAGAGTCATTTGTGTAGGTACATAAAAATTTCTGTATTTTATCCAAACGTGCACAATTCAGCATACATTTTTAGACATTTTAAAAAGAGAAACTATAATACGAATCAATTCTGTTTTTCTTCGAATTGATCTTGGGTGGCTCCATCATCAAATCCAAAATAATTCTCAAATGCTGTCCCCTCAGAAGAATCAGCTTCAGATCGTATCACTGAAGAATGTTCTGAAATCGTTTCGGATCCTACAGGTGTTCCCTCACTAACGGTTTCATTGTCTGTTTGCTCCTTAACCGGTTGAAGGCGTTTTTTGCAACACGACCAATCCTTGCGGAATTCATAGTTATTTGATGAACTTTTCTTCTTTCCTTTTTTGGGGTTTGGAGCTTTCTTTTTATTTTGTAACTTTGGGATCTTAGGTCTCCACTTGACACCATGAATGACTGGCTTTGGGCGTACCATGTCGCAACGAACCACTCCTTTGATTATCAACCGTTTATTGTGTTGGTTTAGACCTATACTGTTAGAAGTTTTTAACACTTTTTTGATTCTTTCTCTCATCACCGTCGGGTGTATTCCCAATTTCGCATTAAGGTATGCTATCATTTCTTTTTGTGTTATACCACTTCTAGGATTAATCCTTCGAATAGCTTCTTTCATAGTTCTTACCAGATTTGGTACAGCTGGTTTTTTTGGTGGTGAATTATCAGAATTGGATAATTCCATCACATCTTGTCGTTCCTTACATCTTGAATTCGACTTAGTTTTTTGCCGTCCCATTACTGAACCCAGTTTTGAAGTATATTTTTTCTTTTAGAAAGCCAAATAATTTTCAATTTGTTGCGTCATTAACTAAAGCAATTGATTAAGAAAAATGAAACATATGACATAGAAAAAATACATTGTATCGATTTCAAAAAATTGATAATTAAATCTTTACGTAACTTTCTGCGAAGCATATTTATTGTATTTAAGAACAAAAATAAATCCACAAACTTTAATTAATGCTCGATAGATGTAATAAGTAAATCTCAACTTTATTAATGTCATTTGTTTATTTAATCATTTCTCTATTTGAATGATGCATTTACACATATTACATTTACACACATTATACTGAATTTTTAATAGATTTAAAAAAAAAGTAATAATTATACATTTTATAGGTAAATGATCAGAGATAATTTCGATTTGAAATTTAATAGAAATATTAAAAAATATTGAAATTGAAGACTTATAAATCGATTTATAAATGGCAACAATATAAATCAAATCAAGGTTAAAAGTTATTTTTGTTGTATTCGAAAAATTCGCCAGAAATATTTTAAGTCACTGTTTATATCGAATTGGTAAACGTTTCGCAACATTAAAGTTTAATTATATTTTCTATTATTTAACTAATAAATAATTTTTTAATTATCAAAATATCTTATTAGAATGATATGCTATTCATAAGATTTTGCCTGATGACCGTAGTTTCCTAACCTATATCCAATACTTATTTTACTTACCAAATGCATGGTTTGTATGAACTGAGAAATTTTTTCCTACACTATGACCTGGGGATGCCACCCCCATAACCTTCTACATAATAATAAACCTCATCGGAAAAACAGTAATTTTTACAAACCTGCATTAACTTGTCAATATTGCAATAAGAGAGGACACACCATTAGGAAATGTCGATTTCTTCTGGCATGCTGATGTTAAACCACCTGAGCCTGCAAAAGCAAAACTTTTCGAGAATAATTCAATTTAAGATGCAACTATTTTAACGCCTCAAAAAGTTTCTTTTAGAAATGATTTGAAAGAAAGTAAACTTTACAGTAAAGAAAATGCTTACATTGGCTTGAAATATCTATAGGCCTCATCTTTTTGGAAGAAGGGGTTGAACTTTGATTCGGGGTGCCGATTCCAAAAAACTCAAAAATAAGGATATTTTGCGTGCTAATGTCCCAACGTTTACTGGATAATATGTCTGTATTGATTGAAAATCTAATGATCTACAACTATTAGTATATAACATTTTTTGATTGAATTAGCCATTTTTGTGTTATAGACTGTTAAACACGACCAAAACTAACTTCTTGAGAAAGTTGGCGAAATATGTCGATTTTGACAATTGATAGTGGCTAAACGCCTAAATCAAATTCAGCTTAAGCTTCAGCACAATTTAATAAACTTTACTATTGTAAATAACACATTTTTCGATTTAAATCTGAAAAAAAAATGTTAGGTTTTTTGCCTCCCAAAAATTTCTCCCTTATCAAATTTTTGATATTTTATTCTCAGGACCCATCTGGACCATGGTGAATCAGAAAACCTACTACTCCAGCTTTTGCAAGGCAGACTGTTTTGGACTGGACTAATTATGAATATGAAAACAAAGTTGTGCAATTATTGTATTGCCATTGGTCCTTGACACGTGTGCAAATTTTCAAGATAATCAGATAGCTGGAAATTGGTGAAGATTAAGATGCAAAATTCCGTTACATACAGGTGAAGTTAATAAAAGCTTATTAAAAAACATCAATATATAAAAACCGAAATCCATATTAAAAGTCATGTAAACTGCTGTTTTACTTTTTTTTCATTTAAGAAGAAGAAATATCAAAATAACGCACTAAGCAAGACAATCAATGTTGAAACGGTAGAAATAGATGTATATATTATTTTATTTATTTATATTCAGGTGGCGTGTGTGGCATCAATGCCAGAGGCACCATATTCTAGTTTCTAATTTACTTAAATGGTATTAAAGATCCGGCGATCCTTCAGGAAATAGAACATATAACATGGCATCCACTGAGTACTTAGGCTGTGATTTACCTTGGAGTAGTTGCTGACGGGATGAGCCTAGTGAATAGAAGTTTAGATGTGAGGTTATAGTAAAGAGCTAACGATAAATGTGAAACTCGAAGAGAAGCGTCGGAATCGAACTCATAGTCCGTTGAGATTCGGACTGATTAGATCAAGCGCCTTGTCGACATAGACACAAAGAAAACTGTAGGAATTTGTAATTCAGATTTAGCAGGAGATGAGAATCTTATATCCCCATGATAAACCAAAAATTAGATTTAGCGTATAATTGATGATCCCACAAATTTGCTCTTAGCTTAGTGGGAAGACTTGAAAGATCAAAACTGATTTGGGGACAAGCATTCCTGGCTGGAACTTGACACAGTTACTAGCCATTCTTTCTCTATATTTAGACAGTACGGTCTGCTTTTGTGATCCCTCCTTGATCGAGTCCAGGCGCTAACCTGGATAGCGTTACGTCTTGGCAATGCCATTGTGATATTTAAAGGTAAGCTGCACATTAGAAAAAGATTTCCAACACATCGATTATTATTTGTTTCAACAAATAACTAAATAAGCATACTCAGCATCAACACTGTAGCCCAATTGGATATAAGGTTATACAGTTAATTTTTTTATCAGCTTGTACCGTTACAGGCTTCTTGTAATATAACATTGGTATCTCCCAATTAAAATTAGTGACAGCATTTAATATTGTATAAAATCATAACTCAACATTTACAACACATCGGTGAAACTAAATTATTTTGTACAATAAATAGGGTCAAATATAAACTGAAAGCAGTCAGATATTTTTTCTCTTGATCTATCCTTTTGGGAGCATATTATTCATTAATAATGTAGTTAGTATTTTACAAGACTAAAACGACAGGAAACTGCCAGTCGTTTTAGACTACTCCAACATTTACTAGACAAACGTTCAAATCTTCATAAACTTCGAAAAATCCTCAATGCTCCTTACTTTGTCATAAACAAACTTATCCATAAAGATCTTAATATCATCCTGGTTGAGTTAAATAGTCTTCACGTCAAAAACGTATCGAATTAACTTCAAAAACCACCTGATACATCTCACTTGCGGTTTGAATTGAAAGATAATTCAGGTACACTTTCGGTTTTTCGTACAAGACTGTACCATTCTACATTTTTTAATGCAGATTTTTGAAGGCTACTTTTGAAATACATGTGCGAAATGTTACTGATTTAGACCAAGCCAGATACCTATCCTATCATAGTATTCTCCATAACCATTCTAATCCACTAGTATCTCAACTTGCTTCCTAGTCGATTCCAGATAATCCTCTGAAAGGAAGATGGCCTCGGGACCTTCTATTACAGAACGTTTACTATATAGAATTTTAAACGTGCTACCATTATCATCACTTTTACTTGATGTGTTATATATTAAGTTGTATGAAGTTGTGAATTTTAAAAAGTAAATAAAAAAATAATAATGTAGTATTAAAAAAAATAAAATTCTTCACTGTAACTGCGAAAAAAAATATAGATCATAGGTATGTCTATAATCTGCTGTTTTTTTATCTACTACTTCTGAACAGGAAACTATCGTCCAATTTTTGATCCGAGCAATACCAACAGAACTAGAGCGTGTCAAAAAAGTCCCAATATTTAAAAAAAGTAGGCAAACGTGACTTTTTTCATTCACACCAATATAGTTCCTAAGCAGTACGTCCTAGCGACAAATGTTATATAACAAATAATATTCTCCAATGAATTTCTGACTTGGCATTTGTCACACTAACACTAACAGAGCTAGCGCGTGTTAAAATGTTAATTTTTTTAATGTGAAAAAAACTACACTAAAAAAGTGTAGACCCCCAGCCAAAAATCATAGCCTTGTCAAAAATCTGGAAATTGGACTTGGCTGTTTTGAGAATTCTACGCCTCAAATAGAATTTGTACTTTTGTATATTTATTAATGTTGGCTTGCATCTCGTGATAAATATTCATAATACTATTTCAAAATAATATAAAGTTCCATAGTGATTATCTCAAGCTGATGACTAAAATAGTATTTTTTTTTTTTTTGGAATTAAGAATTCAATGAAAATTTGAAATCATAATGTAATCATTTTCTATTGAATTATAATGTTTGGAGGAGATCAGCTATCTGATGATCTTCCGAATTCAACGAACCCGACATGGGATTATAAGAGAAAGAATGGAAGTAAATGGAGGAAATGGAGGAAAGGAGATTGAGATGGTTCGGCCATATTAAAAAAATGGATAATTATGATAAAGAATCCCCAAAATAGCTTATGAATGGGAAGCAGAGGTTAGGAGAAGAGGTAGACCTCGCACCAGGTGGAGATATGTTGTGGCTGAAAGTATGGACAGAGAGGAGTGGAGGTACCGTCTGAGGGAGGAGTTTGGTTGAAGGAAACTTCGAATAGCGAAGAAAATCCTTTCAAAGAAGATAATTGCTCTGATATTAAGAAATTAGGTAAACTAAGTTTATGACATAGGTAGGGTAGGGTGGAAATTAGTTTTGATGTAGTATTGTGCTTCATTTATAGCAAACTAATTCACTTTTTAAATTGATCTTTATGAAGTTTGCTCTAAACCGAAACCCCCCACCCACAATTTTGGACACTTTTTGATAAATCCAAAAATTTGAAGGCATGTCCCCCCCACCCCCGTCAAGCTACTGATATTTTCTCCCCGAATTATAGCAAATTCAGTCTAGTTCAATTTTAAACTAATAAAGTATTCATGTAAAACGAAACATTCAACAAATATTTTGGTGAAACGTTGAAAATATCTAAATCTTTGACACTTTGACGCTAACCAAAGCGACAACGCGACGGCGTCCAAAACTTGGATTTTAGTACTAATGATTGTTTAATTTCCAAATACCATAAATGGCCATAGAATCGGCTATATAAAGTAACACTTGTGAGTTAGCATGGGGATTTTGCCTCCCCTGCCCCCCACTCAGCGGCCCTGACAACACTAACAACATATAACATATAACAATCTTCAACTATAAACTTTGAAAATGTACGTAATCGATTTCAATTGAAGTCGACGTGTGGACTACTTGCACTTCTACTAACTATTTGCAACATCATGGATGCGTTGTCGAATCAACTGCAATATTAGATTAAAAAAAAAAACTCTTCAAATTCACCTTATGCAATTACTAAAGCATACTGTTTCTAAAGAAACAATGTACGTGATAGATCAATAATATTAAGCATAAAACATTATAATTGATTAATTTGCAGTTTTTGGTTATCATTTTCAAAGTTTATGGAATATAAGGTTTTTCACATCGGATGTTCAGAGTTGACACAAAGATATATTTAAACATACCGATATGGCAGAAGGAGTATAGACAAACAACGGTTGCATCAAATGTATTTATTTACCGTAACAGACTGGGGATCCTAACGAATGAAGGTCCTATCAGAGATCTGGCTGTCGTCCAAGATCATTATTGGCAGACTTGTTAACTTGTGAGACGGTCTAAAACAGGTCGGAAATAACTTTGGTCCATGTTTCAAGTGTTTACCAAACGTGCAAAATAATCCCTCAGAATTGGTTACTGACGCAATTCGTTATTTATCCCTCATCAAATTTATGTTTTCTTGATTGTTCGAGGTGGTTAGATATTTTTAGAATCATTGAAATAAAATCACTGCTTAAATATTTTAATTCATAATATTTCAATGTAGCCACTCCTGCATAAATTCAAGGACGTTTTTTCTTTTTCATAAAGATTTAATTTAATTACTTAATGTATTTTTTTTCAGTAATAAATTTAAGGATTATATATTTTAAAAAAATATCAATGAATTTTGGTACAAAAAAGATACTAAAAAAGCGTCATTCCAGGTTTTAGTGCATTTTTTGTAAAATATTTAATCTATTAATTTTATACATTTTGTGATTTAGACAATATTATTTTCTTTAGAATCCCTAAGAGACAGTTCAGACGAATTCATGGGAAAAAGATCTCAAAAACACAGTCATTTAAAATAATTAAATAAAGCGCTAGCACTTGGTATTGTACTGTATGTCGACTCAAAAAAGGCTTTCCCACGCTCGTTGTGAAATAATTAAAAATTAAAGAATTAAAGTTATTTGGACTAAAAAAAATTACAATTAATAATTACCAACCAGGGTTGGTGAATTACATTGGTCAACACAATTTTTGTTTCCTTCATTTTTTTTATTGTTATTGGATATTTCAATGGCCCTGACTATGAAAAAAATACTGGGAGATTGCTAACAGCTTTATTTTGTGAAACATACAGTTTTACTGTTTTGATTAAAAAATGTAAGGAAATCAATACATAATGCTAACAAAATTTTATTGAACATTATTATCAAATGATCTTTTATAGGATTTCCTTTAATAAACGACTGTAGATCTCTTTGCATAAAATATTTGTGTATTCTTCTTTCAAAGTCGTCGAATGTGCAATAGGTATGGATCCGTACTTGTTGCTGCTGTGGAGCAAAACATACTTCAAACCTCTTTCGCTACTATCCATAAAAATACTCCAATCCTTATGCTTTTAGTTTATTAAACCTATCTGTTGCAAAATACCACCAACATCGTTACAAAAGACAAAATCCTTCTCTTGAGAAAAATACGGTAACAGATTCTTTTCTCGGGTACGATAAAAAGTAATGCTGGTTTTGGGATTAAGCAATTTTTTTTCTTTTAATCGAGATGCAAAAAATTCTGAAGATTCTTTCGGTAAGTTCAGATACATCACTAAGTCATTTTGTTATTTCTGATTAAATGGTTAAGGTTTTGAAAGGCTACACTTGTAATCTGGATCAGAGTCATCACTTGATATATTTTGTTCGCGTTCAAAGAGATTTGGATCATCAAAGGATTTAGATGTGCTGAGCTGTACCTCTCGCGATTTTAATTGAGATGGTTGAGCAGAAGATAAGTTAGGGTATGACCACTTACTTCGATTACCAGGGTTAATTCCGTTTATTTTCACAACGCTGAAGTAGCAGATGTCACGATGGTTTTGAGGTTCTCGCCAAATCATGGGAGTTACGAACTTCACTGCTTCTCTTTTCCAGCTGGCCATAACTGTAGACACACAACACATTTTTGGCAAACAATATGAGGTACCCATGGCTTGTCCTGATAGTACAAATCGATTTCGACATATTGGTGACATGCAGTTTTTACAAAGTCTGATATATGTTTTCGATATTTTTCAAATATATATTCGCCGCAAATATAGCGAAAACAAACTGGATTAAGAATACAACACTGCCTGGACGAATGCATATCAAAAACAACAACAGAATATATTTTACTGTCCAACAAAAATTTAAAATCTAATTAAAAATACTAAATAAGATTGGTAAGCTATAACACAAAAACAGAAGCTGTTAGAGAAACATTGTTGTCATATTAACAAAATATGTATCAAATTGAGTTAGAAACAACAAAATAGTCAAAGGAAACAAACAATTTCTTCGTTTTTGTTGATCAGTGTTATTTGTCCCTTCTATTGAAAATATTTTTATTACTTATTAAAAATTATTTTGAATGTTATAGATTTGAATCATTAAATAAATGTAATGACTGCGAAGCTAAACACAAGGGAAAACATAGATGATAAAAATCAAAGATTAAAATTACATACAATAATATGACGAAGAATTCCTTGAAAAAAAACAAAAAAAATATACATAAAATCTTTTAAAACCTTTTTATTTTTTGTTTAAATGGCCAGATAATTATTTGCAATAGTCCCATTTTGGATTTGTTTCCAGCAGGAATGAAAAAAACCAAGCTATCATAGGGAAAAGCCCACCCATTTACATGACTCTTCCCTCTCTTTACACTCACAATCAGTGTGCTCTAGGTCTAGTTATCTTTCAGAAATCCTATTTATTTTGCCTTCCTAGGCAAATTTAATATATATAATCTATGTAGCAATGTGCTCATGTTTTAAAATTTTTGTATGTCCTTAGAACTGACGGTGAATGTTTATCATTCAAAACTAGTTTTCAAATAAAAAGAATTTGAATAGGAGTGACAAATCATTCATCATTACGTGTTTTGTTATCAATTGTATCGATCCTTCTATGCCATCATGCGTACGCCAAGTACGTAATTGTGAATTAGATAAGATCCCTTGTCCAGCTTTTACTTCCTTTACTAAAGATAAAACTATATCATAAAGAATTCAGTAGCGGGAATATATTATCAAATCCAATTATAAAAATTTCGAATTGTTGGAAAACAAAATGGCGGATAGTCCCAATCAAGATTACACGTGAGGTTATATACTTTTATTATGAGACAAAGCTTTAGCTTGTTGTTTCAAGTTTAAAGATGATTTAATATTCATACTTATAAGTTTTTTAAATTAAAAATATTTAAAACGATTGAAAAGAACATTTTCTATTTTTTTTAAAGTGTATAGAAAGCAAAACCGCAGGATTGGAACAGAAGTGTTAAAATTAACTCAGATGAATGATTTGTTTCCTTCCAATCGTCAGAAACTGCCAAACGCTCTGGTTGGTAAATATTTCAACATTTGTGCATTGTAATCTATTTCAACTGAATTAATTATACAGCAGTTTTCTTTACGGATTCGGATTTTGTTTACGGATGTAGGTGATTTTGCTTAGAATAGAAGATAATAACAATTTTTTTTTTTTTTGAGGAAATTAATGAAATGCTCTACAAAATTTACATTCAAACCCACTTGTACATTAAAAACATAAAATAATAAACAAAAAATTAATTAATTGAGATACACTAGGATCAATAAACTTAGGATTGATAAATTATTAGCCAATTCTATAGGAATTTTTTTTTTATTTGAAAACTAGTTTCGAATTTTATACATTCCTCATCAGTTTAAAAACATGAAAATTTCATAATAAAAAATAATTATTATTATTAAATAAGTTAAATATAATTAATTATAAATAAACATAAAATATGGGATGAATGTTTATTACACCCATAAAATTCTGTTTGTATGATAAATATTTTATATTATATTTACTTGTCTTGTCAATTATATTTCCATAAATTTAAACTAAGGCATCCAAACGTTATTGCGAACTTAATAATTAAAAAGAAATATATTGAATAAAATTTAGTAAAACTAATAAAATATAAATTAAAAAAAAAAAAAAAAAAAAAAAAAAAAAATATATATATATATATATATATATATATATATATATATATACTACATAGAAATGAATAAAAATACAATAGGAAGAACAATAAAAAAAATGGATAAAAATAAGAAATATATACTACTAAAGTGCATCAGATTATTATATTACGAAATGTATAAAAGAGATAGTTAAATATTTATTGTGGCAGATAGTTCTTGTGGTTCGATAATACAGGAAACGGCACAGTCAATAGTTTTGTTTTTATATTTCCTTTTATTCAGAATATTAAATATTTCTTATAATATTACATAACAATAAAATTGGTGATGTGGTCAGCAGTCGAGGTTCACCCCCCTCCCCCTCCCTTCCTAAACAACTGAAGTCAGATTGAGGATTCTCGACCTCAGAACCAATCCACGGCTGACGCAATTAAAACTACTATATCAAGTGAAAATCGGAGGTTATAAATTCAGAAGAAAAAAATTAATGAGCGTAATATAATAGAGATTAGAATGAATACGATATTGTGCAGTATAATGAATAATTTATTTAACAAAAAAAAATTAGAGTGAAAAAACTTTGAAACTTTTTCTATTACGACAGCATGACTTCAACTTCGTATTTTTTTTTCAATGGAACCAACCAATTTTTCTATATTTTGTTTTATAAAAGTACGTCTTGAGAATTTTTCAAGATACTTTTAAAGAAGTAAATTTAAAATCGGTCATTAGAGTTTTTCGGACTTGAAATACTGTCTTAGTGTCATTTAAAAAAAAAATAAATAAATGAAATAATAAAAAGTAGGAAAATAGATGATTCTTTGGGGAAAAAGGGGTGTAGCTGGCATGGACAGGGCCGTGTATTGTACGTGAATAAGTTTATGTAACGGGTTATATTTTAAAATAAAATATTTTTATTTATGCATTTAGAATAAAAGCAAGGAAACGACACAAATGGCGTACAAGATACATCGAGATTTATGGTAAACGTTAAATCAATATAGGTATTACCTGACGTTGTTGGAAAAGTTTCAATATAAGACAAATTGAACACGCTGAGCATGAAGTCGGGCAATGAGCGGTTATGTGAGACATCAAGATTAAAGTCTTCAACTATCATAACTGGTGTAGAAAGATCAGGCTCGTAATCAGGTGTAATTTTAGCGATGTTTTTGGAATATTTTAACAACGATTGGCGGATAACACATACTCGTGTGCGAATTTGAAGATACCATTGACCTTAACGTTTACTAGACAGATCTAACCAGGTTTTGCATCTTTCATTTCCAAATTGTCACTGTTAACTCTGTCACAATCAGTAAACCTAATGATGTCGCGATATATGGCGACTCCACCGGCTTTGCGACTTGATGACGATACCGCTACCGATGATATAGTTGCAATTTGTCTGTTCTTAGCGGTATTATAATATGATCTCAGATCATAGCTAGGCACATTCACTGGCATGGAATTTTCGATCCAAGTTTCACTGATTTGCCAAATAATCGGTTGATGATTGTTTCGATATAGATGTCTTCTGAGTGCGCGACCAAGCTTTGTACATTAATGGTGGTAATAAGTATAAAACAATGCTGATCAGGAACTACGTTCCAGGCACTGCTTCACTCGGTTATACAGTGTTTTATTATTACCGTTCGATTGTTCTTGAGAAGCCCTTTCCAACCGTATACGATATCTGTATTTGGTTTCGGCTTTTCGGCGCGTTTAGGTCGACTTTATATATTTTTGATAATATTTATTTATTCTTACATCTTATTATATTCACTGTCAATACTTTGAACTAATATTTTATATACAATCGACAGATTTTGACGACAGCTGACAATTAAAATTCAAACGAAGATCGTATCTTCTCCAAGTCAAAAGTTGTACTAATTGCAAATCTCGATACGCAGTAAAATAATCTCAAATTTCCGGCACTTCCCCCTCCACCGCGCGCTATGCTTCACTGTTCTCGCTTATCGTAATGGATTCTTTGATCCTTTAGCTATCCAGTGGTATAATTTAATTTTGGTTGTAGAGGATAGATTCGAAACTACAACGCCAAACTGTATCCCCCAATTTTGTTATCATTAGGTTTTTTGGATTGTCCCCGTATAGTAGCAAATTTAAAAACGCATTCACATCAAAACTTGAAGTAACCATGACTTTGCACATGCATCCAAATGGGGAAATGTTTTTTTGGGGAATATTCAAGCAATTATTGAATCTGTGGAGGTTACACGTTATCAGCAAGGTGTAGTAACCAAACAGGAAGCGTGAAATGGACTTTTAACTGCCGCGTTTACTTTACAATCGCTTTTATTTTTCATTATTTTTATTCAGAGGACATTTTTATTTAAAATTTTTATTTATAGCAATATTTCGTAATTTTCATTTTTGTAACAAGCGGTTACAAATCCATCGGATACCTCACGCCATCTGATGAAAAGTTTTTTAATTACTGATATATTCTATGCGTGCTCTTGTGACAATACATTAAAAAATAATGTAAACTATCAATTCGCAAATAAAAGTTTATAACCAAATATTTTTGCAATTTTTTATTAAACAAATGTCAGCAGCGTTTTTGGCCATAATAAATATTTATTTTTATTTTTAAGAAATACCTAATTACATAATTATATTAAATATACGAATTATATCTTCATTTGTAATTAAGACAAAGACATTTATAAACTATCTGTCTCATTATTAAATTTGAAAAGTTGCATTACTCATTTTTTGTTTTGGGGTAAATCAAAGGAAAGTTTTGAAATGGCTGGGGGGGAAACGGGGGAAATTTTGCTGCTACTCGGGGGAAAACTGTTGGAATCGGCAACACTGACAATCTTAAACCTATCGGTACCATTGATGTTAACAATAATTTAGAGATAAATTGTTGTGATTATTCTAGTGTATTCGCCATAGGAAAATGAAGAAAACCCTAACAAAATAAAAATAGCTTGACAATAGCACCATTTCATTATACATTATTTCGAGCTTAAATACATTATTAAAACAACGCACTGATAAATTTCCTTACTTCCTATCATTTACAGTGTTTAATGAAATGTTTTACTTTTGGGATTCCTTAATGAATAAATGGAAGCCATAACTTTTGAAGCATTTATGTTATTAAAAAAAAAATTGCAAAATGAATCTTCTTTGTATAATGCCTGAATTTTAATTAAGTTATGTTGTGAATATTACATGTTATATGTTGTTTTATTATTATTTCCGCTGGGGCGTTCTAAGGACCACTTGTCATCTTCAATTCTTCGTTCTTTACGGTCTTCTCCTCATCTAGTATTCCTTCATCCCTTCACTGTGCTGCTTCTTTCTTTCCTCAGACCTCTTTGGACCAGGTTTTCTCTTCAGTCTTCCTTGAAATCCTTCCATACCCAATACCTTGCTTCTAAAAATATCTCTGTTAGTAGTCTCTTTTTCTTTTATATTATTTCTTTCTAAATCTCTTTTGACTTCTTGAATCCAACTAGTTGTTAATTTTTTCTTCCAAAGGTATTTAAATATCCTTTTTGTTAAACTGGTATCATCTATTCTGTAAATATGACCAAAAAATAATAATCTCTTTTTCTTAGCGTTTCTGTTATATTTTCTATGTTTTTGTATATTGCATAATTTCCATATCTGTGATGTTTTCACTGAACCTAAGATTTTTCTTACGATTCTTCTTTCTAGCACTTCAAGTATATGCTGTTTTATAATTTATTACTAGCTTAGCATTTTTTAAAAATAGATTTGGTTTGCTTCTAAGCTCTCATTAGGATTATGTCTTGTATTTTTAAACTCAGGTATTGAGTTGTAGAGATTTAAAAATCGAGAATCGAAAAATTCTGGTACCAACACGTGAATAATAGTAATGAAAATATTGTTTGATTGTATAAGCGAAGACAGTGTTAGAACGACAACAGAATTCGGGTTAATGAATTATAAATTAACTTTCTGCTTTGTGCCTTGCCAAGTTATGTTATGTGGAACAGTTCCAACTGTAGTACGTTTATGTGGCACCGGTTTAAAAACTCCATCCTTCACTCTCGATCTATGAAACCATTATTGTTGTGAGGCTTCATTGATAACTAAAAGATCGTTTTGACACTTTTCTTGAAGGCTAATAGGATAGGCTTATAAGTTTTTAAATGAAGGAAATAGTATACTAAAAGAAAATTTGATTCATGGCGGCCTTTCCGAAATACTGAAATATTAAATTAAAAGAAAATACAATTTCTTTCTTAGAGTAGAGTTGCCTTAAAAAAGACCTGCATAGTTGAACATTACAGAGTCCCAAATGTGTTAGAAAGAGGTACATTTAGGAGTGGAGTGGAAGGGTTTCAAGTTGAAGGAAGACCTAAGAGAAACAGACGAACGTGGACAGAAGATCAAAAGAAGCAGGCCAGTGAACGCATGAAAGAGTACTGGAGACAGAGGAAACTAATCGCAATAGAAAAGAATCCTAAGTGGTCAATTCGCAAGTAATAATAAAAAGTCCTGCGTTAATCTATTGTTTATTAGTTTCTCGAATAGGTAGAAAGATAAAAATATCCGATTTCTTCGTTTTTATCTCAACAGAAAATGCCCCATTATTAACTAGAAAATCCTTTATTTATTTTTTGTAATTCCCTAATTTTTTTTTTCTAAGGACCATACTTGTTTTTTAACAAACCACTATTTGTATTATCCTTTTAAAATGCTCTTTGTTATCTTTATGCTGACAGTCTTGACAAAGTCATAGATTCTTCATACAAGGACGAATTGACGAGAAAAACATAATTTAAATACCTCGAAATCGATGAATGTTATTAACTCGAAATTAAATACTGTTTACATACGCTTGCATTGGAAACCTCTCCGCTGATTTTCATGCCAGATTTTTTGAATATAGTTTGAACGACAGCAAATCTTGAGCCAATAAGCACAGGTGCGGTATAAAATAATAAAGAAAAAAAAATACTCTACAAATTTATTATCAGATCCATTTTCCCCCATATAATCATATCCAACTATTCGATCGAAAATCTTAAGATTAATTTTTTTCTTCAATATGAGAAAAAACAAATAATTTACAGAAATAATAATCTCCTTTTTTCGCAGACTTAGCAAAAATTTTATTTGCTAAATATTCACCAATTCATATAGTAAAAATGATTCAAGTATGTGTTGTGTCTTATGAGAAGAATGGAAATAAAATTGAAGGATAACTGTTTATCTTGTTTTGATACAGTATAATCATACTAGTATGGCGTCCATAATTATATATTTAAAATAAAATAAATTGTTAATTTTAATCATCGGTTAAATTTCGGAAGACCCAATATTTGAGAATGAAAATGACCAGAAACAGCCCATGGTTTTGGACTTGATAAATATTTGCTTGATAAACTGCAAATGGGAACGTTCCCCAAAGATCAGAAAGGGTAGAGGTAATTGGGTTCCCCCATTTCTTAATACATACATAATAATAATACTAGAAAAACAGATTATGATACTTATAAATTACAAAAGACTCATATACATGACTACAATCAGAAGTGTTTGGATGTTCGGAGTCGAACTTTGGAGGTTTACTAATGCACTGAGTTCTCATCTCTTATCCAATTTTTACAATCTGAAATCCTCAATGGTCCTTTCTAAGACAAATATAAACTTATTCATAATGATCTTAGTAAGTTTTACTGATTTGTTCCAATCCTTTCATAATTAATTCTATAAACACCCAAAACCACGTGTCTCCTGTTTTGCTTCCCAATCAATCCCTGATAACACTTCGTCGAGTCTGAAAAGAAGATGGCCTAGGGACCTTCTAGTAGAGATCTGTTATTGACGTTCTACAATGTATAGTTTGACATGTTATGTCCATAATACTTTACGTCTAATTAATCTATCCGTTCTATCTTTAAATCATTCATAATTTTAGGACGGCTTAAGGCACGCATAATGGTATAGAAGGATCTCTAAAATTAGGATTGATGAATTATTACATTAAAAAAATAATAATATGTGTAATATTTAAAAAAAAAAATTCATGTTTTTACGACTGAAACTAGTCTTCTATTAAAAAAAATATCATTAGCGGAAAATATCTCATCAATCCTAAATGTAAGGACGCATGCGCATGTATGGGTAAATACGGAGTTGGAAAAAATTTAACCATAGCTATTTGAAATAAAATCTTTCAGTCAAAAAATGACTGAAAGGTTTAATAGTTATTAAATTAGGCGATTGATTCCAGGAAATTAGTTGTCAAATAACTATGATTAAATTTTGTCCAACTTTAGGTATAGGTTATTGCGGGAACCCATATATAAGTACATTTATCTGTTATCCATAATTGTTTACGACACATATAGACCTATGATTTTAATGTACCAAATTTTGATTATTTACTCCAAAAACCTATCCTTTAATAATAAACTCCATAATCACCCGAATCCGCTTGTATCTCAATTTGCTTCCAATTCAATTATAATCCCTGATTCACAACCTGAGTCTGAAAAGATGAAGGTATCTGTGACCTTATAAAATAGAGCTGTTATTGGAGTGTTACAATAGGTAGTGCATTGTATTCCTCATATTTGATTAACGTATTCGTCTTATAGAGTAGTAAATATTAATAAACAATTTTTTAAAATAAAATTTTAATTGAGCGATTATTATATTCTGCCACAAATGTGGGCAATAAGTAATACAGATGGCTTTATGATTACATTCACTCATCATGTACAGTTAAAAAAAAAAAAAAAAAAAAAATTAAAAAAAGAGAGAGAGAGAGAGAGAACATGAAAGAACTAATAAACAATTACATTTTTTGCAAAAAATGTAAGGACGACTTCAAGTGTAGGTATAGAAGGATCAATGCATTTAAGATTGATGAATTATAACATTTTTATAATTAATATATTTAATATGAGTACCAATTTTCTGATGTTTGGAATTTTGTTGTATGCTTTTAGAACTTATATTGAATGTTTAAGATTCTAAATTAGTCTTCGAATAAAACATTCCAATAGTGGCAAGTAATGGACCAATCTTGAATGAAGGGTATGATGGATGAAGGTGGTATGTAACAAAACACAATTTTGAGTAATTTATGTTTAAAGTTTTTTTTTTTTAATGTCAAATAGCCCCTTAATCTACTTCCTATGTCTTTTTCTAGTTGTTTTTTTCTAAATATACAGATTTTTCTACCTAACACTTCTGCATATAAATTCTTCACCCAATGAACTAGATTGTATTAAAAAAAAAAAAAGTGAAATAACCCCTTCATATGTTAGGATGCTCTTGAATTTGGGTCAATACATTACAGATTGACCTTCGGTTCCACCCTTCCACACGTGCAAACATGAAGGTACCAACCTTGGACGTGGCCGAAGACCTCGAACTCGACGGACACAATCGGTGCAGTATCTTCTTCAGGCCCCATCTCGGATCTGTCTGATACCAGAGACGTCTATTCTCAGACGGCTATAGGGCGCAGCCGCCGGATTCCTAGACATTTAAATAGCCTTTGTGCCCTACGTTATTTTATCATAAAGACCATTTTATAATTGTGTTTATAATATGTGTCAAACGTTTGATGATGGCAGACATCAATAAACGTAAATTCTTCTCAGCGAATCGTGACCTTCATAATTCCTCGTCTCATAAATAGACAAGCAGCAATGGAATCAAGCCTTTGTATTTATTCTATTTAATTATTTAAACTATCAAATATCATCATAATCTTCTTTAATAGGCTTTACCCTAATGAAAGAAAATAAAATTTTCATAAAAACTCATTATTATATAAAAAAATTAAAAAGCCCTTCATGTTTCGGTTGCTTTAGACCCTACATCAAGAGTAAATTACTGGTAAAATCTATAGACATGAGAGACCCAACATCACTAAGCAAGTGTGAGATGAAGATCGTCTGGAAGACACGTTTTAGCTTCTAGTGAATAGCGAGGAACATATCTTGATGTTCACTATAGATAAGCAACAATGAGGTTTTTCAAGATTTTTCGGAGAAAAAAAAGCTACAAAAGAATTGTTTATTTATTTATTTTTTTATGATCCTTAGCCTCAAAAGTAAAAGATTTTTCATCGAAAAAATAAATCGATGAATGTTGACTGAGAGAAGCATTATGGAACAGTCATTGATTGTCTCCCCTCTTAACTTGTTTAGTAGCCCTAAAGAAGACCTGGAAGGTAGCTCGAAATGCCGGTACTCCATATAAAGTTTTTTTTACTTGAACGTTATTTCTTTCTTTCTCCTGACTTCCTCTTTGATCACCTCCTAATGTTTTTAGTGTTTTCCTTCCAGTAGTTCTCTGTTGGAATGGAATTTTATTTATTCCTTTGCAAACTATACTTAAACGTATATAATGTACATGTGATTTTTATGATTTTCGTTTTGTCAATATTTTACATATACATGTACTGTAAGTTAAATATAAAATAATAAGGCAAGAAATAAAATAAAGTAAAGAATAAGAAGAAATAAAAAATTAAAACTACAATATGGAAAACTTAGCGAAAAAGCTATTGTAACATCATAAATACTTCAATAATATTTGATAAAGAATAACTTATGAAACACATGAATTTTTAATGTGTTAAAGGTATTTCAAATTAAAACTTTCAATGTTTGGTAAGGCATTTAAAAAAAATATTTTGAGATCTTCAAACATTGGCACCGGCCAATATCCTGGTTTCTGTACTGTTGTCTGCAGTATAATTGTATGGTCAGTAAGTGTTCTGCATTCATATATAAGGTGGTGTATATTTGTTATTGTGTGAAGTCAAAATGAAATAAAAATGAATCTGTTATTTGAAATCTATGGAAGTCCTCCGAGGCGTCTGAAAAGAAGATAGCCTCGTGATCTTCTTTTGTAAATATTCATTACAGTACTACTAATGGGTAGTACCTCTACAAGTTTTATTCATGCCATTATATTCATATATACCGCATATTTACTAGATGTGTTTTCTAATACAGTTGTAAATATCTATTAATAAAAGATTAAAAAAAAATCTTTGAAAATATTCACTGCCGCATGTCCTGTGATTCCTTGTGTGGTGCAGAAGTCTGTCCATGAGTCTGATTTGATGTAAGCCCGTATGTCTTGAATAAAACTATGCAGGTGTCTTTTCTAGTATGTTGCGTTCCAAAGAGTCTGCGATTGGTCTTCAGCTTGAGTGCTTAAGGTGCTCCTTAGAGATGAGTGTATATGACAAAGAAAGGAATCCTTGAAAGCCTCTTTTGCAGCCTTGTCAGCTAATTCGTTTTCTGGAATGTCAGAATGTCCTTTTAACCTATTGAATAAAATCCTATTGCTACTTTCAGTTTCTAGGTGTCTTAGAATGATATGTATGTCATCATCTTCTAATAAATAGAATAAATAATGCATCAAATGTTCAATATAAAATTCTTCTCAGAGATTTGATAATAAAACATATTTCTAAACCATTTCACGACAAGACTATAGAAAATTAAGAAGTTTCTTGTAATTATATAATAATCATCACAAATAATTATTTAAAGATTTTTCCTCCTTGAATTAGGCCATGAGAAAATCATTGAGCCTTATCTCATATCCATTACATTAATAATTAATTTATTGTTATAATTGTGGTAAATTAATTTTTTAAAACGTTTATGAGGCAATTAGTCAAATCATTATCACGTTTTAATTAACTGAATTATCATTATATGATCAACTAATATTTACTCATTGACAACACATGAATTCACTTCTGAAGGACTCAGCTGATTTTAATGAGACTTGGCATACGTCTCTTGTTGGCTGCCTATCAAAATTCTTTAATTGTAAATCGTTCCGTACAATCCTTTTTTTAATTTTTTTAAATTTATTTGTTTTAAATTTGTGTTAAAAACTGCTTGAATAAAAAACCAACAACTTATGATTTTTTCCTAAGTACCATCATGTTATGGATATCGATACTCGATATATTGAATTATCCATATTTTTCTTCCAATAATCCAATTTTTACGATTCCGGAACCTTAACGATATATTGTTTTGTCTTCCTGCTCAGGTTGGAGTACATAGGTACGTTAACATCTTGCAGTAAAATGTGCATCCCCTATCTGCAATGCTTTGAAATTTTTTTATACCTTGCCAGATTGGAATTAAATTTATAAATATGTATTTCTTGAATTGTTACATTTTTTTTACAAATTTGTTTTTAACTCTCACACACACTACTTTTTTTAATTGCGTATTTTTTTAAAAGTTAAAAATCAGGTATCTAGAATCAAGAATCAGTTTCCTGGTATCGGTATTTGTGTCGAAAATTTTTGGAATCGACACTTCACTATAATATCCTATTTTCACTGATGAAATAGATCCTAAATTGAAATCTATAATACTAATCTACTATAATAATAGGATACATTATATACGGGTGTGTTATGCAAACTGCAAACTTATCTATTCTCTCATGGAGAATCTCATCAGACCTGTGATCCAGAAACCCGATGTTCATCTGCGGCGGATTCCCAAAGAGTACACGTTTTCGAAAGAAAGGTGGAGGGTGAAAAGTAATATGGAAATCGCAGATATAATGAAAGATTAGGACATTGTTAAATGTATAAAAGCAAGTTGGCTGCGAAGCGCCGGCCGTAAACCGGAGATATAAGGATGAAAGGACTAGAGCCGTAGAAAGGATGAAGTGACAAGAGATTCATCAAAGCAAGGCTTTACAGATTGGAGTATCGGTTATTTCTCATATATTCAAGAATCTAATGCTAACAAGATTAAATGTTAACGACATTGGTAAAGTTTTCCTAAACTCGTTTTTCTTGATTATCCCGACTTTGTTTACTATTAATGAACCGTGAAAGCGAAGATGAACAGTTGCCTGCCGCTAACAGGTTGTGTCCGGTTCTTGATGAGTCTTTTGTTCAACAATTGTTCCACCGCCAACTCTAATTTGCCATTTGGTCGTGACATTGCGGAACTGCACCTCCTTTTTGTATGCCTCCAATTTCCTCAGGATCAACGAATTACTTCTTTCCTCTTTGTCTGCTTAGATTATTTTTATTTAAATGATAAAATACACTCAAAACAACAAACTTTAGCTCGATGCTAATAGTATTATTACTAAATCCAACCTAATTTGAGGAAATCGAAGGTTTCATTGAACACGTCGTTAGTTGGATACAATGCTTTAACAGTTGATTTTTAAGAAAGCTAGGTGTAACAAACATACATCAATAACACTTTGTTTATTTATTGCCCCGTCTTACTTCTTAAGCCAATATAATACAAATTTGAGCACATTCTCCTTTTAATGCTGGTTAGTATTTGAAGGAGACATATTTTATTTTAAATGAAATTGTTTATCAAATAATGCAGTTTAAATAGCAATTATGTGATAGAGTTCGCCATTTGTTATTTACTTTTTTTTTTATGTGCACATATGCCTTACACATTAAAGTATACCTAAACCTGTAATTTATATTTTTAAAATTATTTCTAACACCGTACTGGAAGTGCTGCAGGTGAAATTTGATGATGCTTCATATTTGTTTTATGGAATCGGAACATTTTATATTTCTTTTGTCTTTAACCATCTTAGTTTTTGTAACTTCTAACTCTCCATTTAGTTTAGTTTATTTTTATATTTTTATTTTATTTTATTTAAATTTTATTATAGTTCCGTTCCATTGTGGTTCATTTTAATATATTTCAGGATATTCCATTTTGGAATGGTTTCTGTACTTTCTGTAAGTTTGAAAAAAAAAATGGCGCCCGATAAAGCAGAGCTGGAAGGATCACTCATTCATATAAAATTAATTTTAAAGTAGAGACAAGCTTTAAGCAGTTAATAAGTAGTTTAGCTTATATGACACCAAACACACTTTTCTTATTTTTTGAAGTAAGTGGGCTGAAAACACAACATGCCTGTATATTTTAACACCCAGATAAACAATGTTTCTTTTGAAAGTTTGTTGTACAGTTATTAATTTAGAATTTGGTAGAATTTTTTTTAGGTTCAAGCATCTTAGTTTTAAAGGATGAAGTCAAATGTTTTGAACTCATTGAAAAAGGCCCTAATTTCCACTGAACAAGTTCGCTTGTTTAATCTCATGAGGGTGCAGAAGTCTATAACTATGATCCGCCTTTGCAATAATTAATCCATTGTATTGTTAACAATGGAAACACTTTAGTAATAATAAACGTTTTCTTTATTTACAGATTCCATAAATGAGTTTTTCATGTTTCTGGTATCAGATCCATTTGCATGTTCAGATATTTACTTATTCGTGCTATTTCTGATCAGCATGAAAAATGATATAAAAACCAACACAAAAAGGAATAAATAAAAGATTATTACAATTACACAACAACTTAGATTAATAATATATGTTTAGTTCTTTTATGAGTATAACGTTCAAGTATATTTTTTCATAGTTACTTATTTCTTAAATTAAAACCTCTGAAAATATGTTTTAGTTTGATTTAGAACAAAGATAAACTTTGCTGAATTGTGGGAAGCCCTAATTCATTCATGATGTTCTTTTGGAAATGTAGCTAGGTGACCATTCTTTCAAATGAACAAAAAAACTTTCCTATCAGTGACATTAATCTAAATCTGTAATTTTTTTTTTTTTTTTTTTTTTTTTTTTTTTTCCAAAAGGAAGCCTAGTATGATTTTGCATTCTTAATAATGACAAAGAAATATGATTTATTTTCACCACATTTATAATATGATGGACTATTTTTATTTTTTCTAGGTAGTTTTTTATTACTGTATGCTTCTTGTTCCCGGAAATAATTAAAATTGTATAACTTTTATCTTAAAAAGTCCTGTTTTATTTGGCATATTTTGAGGATTGCGATACACATTAAATTGGCTTGGATTACATTGATCAATGAAAAGACAGTAATCAAATCAATAAAATAAAAAATGTTTACTTATAGAATAGCTCTGCTACTTGAGCATCGTAAATAAAAAAAAAATGTAGAAAAATATTTTTTTTTTATAATCATCAGTCATTTTCAAGTCTCTGATAACAGATATTTTTAGGTAGCAACGGAATGATGAATCAACTTCCACATCTTTTTTTCAATTTAATTATGAAAAATCAATATTAACATATCGAAACATAAATTTTGTCAGACTTTTGGCACACAATGATAATATAAGGGATTAGAACATTTAAAATATTAACAACTAACAAGAGCTTTGCAAATTATTAACAATCTAATTTTAATGTGTAGGACAAATTTAATGGATAACTGGTTTGTTATAAAATCCTGACTCATTAATGGATGAACAATATTCAAGTTTTCATTTATAATAAAAAATTAATTATGATAACAATACTACTCAAAATAAATTTCAGACAGTCGCAACATTGAACAAATAAATTTGAGTGAGTTATATCTATAAATACAAGTGATATTTTTATTTATTTATTTTTTGCAGCTATACAATTTTTATTTGTTTTGTCTAAGTGCTGTTTCTTCAACTACGCATAATCTTTTGATTGATCTAACCTACTTATTTAAAAAATCGTTGAATGTGTTTTTGTTACTGTTCCAATGATGACACTTGGTTAAGGTGTCAGTGGCCTGAATCTGAGAACTTTAAATCTTTAATCATCCTACATTCATGGAATTTGTTTACATGTGCCAAATCATTTTATCATATTAAATTTTACATTTGGAATCCACATTTTTCAGGTAACCAATCTTCCGTTACATACCTTATACAACAGATGCGGACGACTTCTACATTTTCTTACTGTAGATAATATGCCATCCAAACTAATTCCACCAAAACCTTGTGAGCTGTTTTCCTTCTCTAAGAAAAAAGTTTACAAGAGATCAAAGACATATTATTTCTGGAGACAAAATTTTATATTTTAGTAACCAAAATATTGCATTACATGCAAAATTAAAAATGTTATTTACTTTCAATTACAAAATAGTTAAAGTTTAATGGAGTAAATTAAGCAATGTGAAATCTTTATACTAATGCTCTTGTGTGGATAACAAAACATATGATAAAATCTAAATATTCAGTCTTACAATTTTTGTTTTAATATAGGTGGTGGCTTTAAAATTCACTTTCCTAAATTATTTATTGTAAAATAAATTGTAAAATGTGTTATTTTGAAAATTATACTGAAAGGAATAATACTTATATACTCCAAAATAATCTATTTTTCTATTAGATAAGGCTGGTTAAACAATTCAATCTATATTTTATTCAAGAATACATGTGGTAAATTGATGAGTGCTTTCACAATAATCCTATGAAATAGTGATTTTTTCCTCTATATGTATAATGAGAGCAAAATTGTAGAAAAAAAAAAAAAAAAAAAAAAGGATGTAAATATTGTATTTTTTCATATTGAGTATTAAGTTTCGAAATTACAGTTAATAATTGAACAGTTCTATATTAAACTGCTTCATGATACTAACTTCATCATGACTATACACTTCAAAATAATATTAATGCAGACTAATCAAATGGATATGGCATATGTCATATCAACAGTCTACCTAATATTATTTAATAAGGAGATGAATTTGTCAGGGGTGCAGTCAAGGTTGAATAAACATAGCCAGTTTTTAAATGAAAAACTTATATTTTGGCGTGCCAACGTTTCGACCTGCCTTGCAGGTCTTCATCAGGGCTAAAATAACAAAAAATTGGATGTGACCAAGATGATACTAACATTAAAAAAAATAAAAAAAAAATAAATAATAAACATAATTTAAAAATGAAAAAGAAACAAGAAAAATTTTTTGCAGTTAACTAGATAATTGAATACAAAATAGTAGTGAAGTTTAGTCGAAGATACAGTTGTAATAGAGTAATTAAATAATTTAAATTGAATAATATAAATACAATACAATTAAATTGAATAATATTCAATTTAAATTATTTAATTACTCTATTACAATTGTATCTTCGACTAAACTTCACTACTATTTTGTATTCAATTATCTAGTTAACTGCAAAAAATTTTCTTGTTTCTTTTTCATTTTTAAATTATGTTTATTTATTTATTTTTTTATTTTTTTTAATGTTAGTATCATCTTGGTCACATCCAATTTTTTGTTATTTTAGCCCTGATGAAGACCTGCAAGGCAGGTCGAAACGTTGGCACGCCAAAATATAAGTTTTTCATTTAAAAACTGGCTGTGTTTATTCAACCTTGACTGCACCCCTGGCAAATTCATTTCCTTAGTAAAAACTCACAGTCAACAATACAACTATCATCATAATATTATTTAAATTTTATATTATATAATTTGAATTTAAACTATTTTTAAAATTTATTTTGTGACAATTGACAACAGAAAGTTTAGAACCTTAGTATCAAGGATATTAATGGATACAATCTGAGGTCAGGCATCAGATATCTGTATAATCAAATTAATCAAAAAAGTAAGATATTTACCTATCAACAAAAAATATTTATTTAAGTAATTCATTAAAATGTGTTATAAGTGTTTGAGAGTTCTCTTTCTTTCTATAATTAAATCTTTTAATCAGACTAGAATAAAAAAATAACTTTTTTCTATTTAAAAAAGAAAGAAATCGTAATTGTAAATGTCGATATGGTGTTCAATTTTGTGATCATCAAGTGGCAGACATGATTTTATAGGATTAACATTAGAAAACACTTGGTTTAAAAAAAAAAAGTGGTAACAGAAAACTGGAGCAGATCTACCTACACTCCACAATTTATCCTTTTCTTCCATGTTTTGAGTTGGCTGTATTTTAATTCCAACACTTAAAAATAAGTTGACATAAGCGTGGCAATATCGATGAAATAATCTAAAGTAGTCTTCATAAATGAATTGCCACTTCTAAGATCTTTAGTTTATTATAAAACATGTTCCAAATCTTTGAAATCAGTTCTGAAAACCAATTACTCATGGAATGGGGAACTATTGAAATATTTTCATTTACATGAAATACTGATACCCTTTCTTTTATCGTAATATTTTTCGACAATCCTTTTCATCTTAAGCCTTAGAGTGGTTGTGTCTGAATATGATTTCTTGTTTCACATTTGTAGTTAATTAACATGATTTTTGTTTCAAATTGCTAATATCTTATTATAAATTACTTTCTTGATGATATTTCCACAGGAATTTCTACTCTAAAGTAAGCATATTTGCTAATACATATAACTAGTCAATTAATCATATTTTTAAAATAAATAATCGGTTAAATTATAAATAGATTAATGATCATTTCATGAACGATTATAATGTTTATTATTGTTTGATTTATATCACAAAAAAAATCGTATGTACTGTTTTCTGGTATCAATTCCTTAAATATCTTTTAAAAAATAAATAAACTATTGTGGAAGGATAATAAATTGAATATTATGATTAAGTTTTATGATTTTTGCATGATTTATTGTTATAAATATTAAATATAACATTATGCTATTAAATTAATAATTAAACAAAAAAAGAATTTAGAATGGGAAATTAAGTTGAAATTTATAACTTGAATCATAACCAACAGGTATCAAAGTCTATATTTATTTATTTGTCACATTTTAAATTATAATAATTAATTTTATTATTTACATAGTTAACATACAATTATTCTAATCCACATAACATTTACATAAATACATAAAATATACAATACTATCAAACTTCCTTTCATTCATAAAATATATATGTACAACAATCAGGCATATAAATAAATAAAATCTAGAAAATTTGTCAAATAATATTAAAACTTGTAACAAACAGAATATTATGAAGTTATAACAGGCTTGATTAAAACAAATTAAAAAGAATTTTACATTGAAAATGCTGGTTAAATCTCAGTCTTCTTGATATTATAACCGATTCATAAAATAAACAATATTTATTACAGTTATGTGCGTTTAAAGTTTAGAATTTTATATAATATTAAAGTAAATACAATATTGTTCTTGTTTTTTTATAAGGAGAATATTTTCCATAAGATTTTCTATATATTAATGCTATGATATGATGAACCATTTTGACAAGAAATAACATTAAATTATAGGTGCATTAATATCATAATTAGGGTGTAAAAATAAGCTTCTAAGAAAGATTTAGTGAGGAAGAGATTTCACTATGAAACTTCCACTAATGGACACTTCTAGTCGACAGTTAATTTTTCACTGATGTAAAGTTATAGAATTGTGTGAGTATAACTGAAGATTAACCATAATTGGCATGATACAATGTTAATATTTGGTCTATTGTAGTCCTGAATAGAATATATTATATTTTAAAGGCAGTGAGAGTTGTTATCATTTGAATTCTCTTTTAGTTTGATGGTTTATAACTAGGTCAGAACATTAAAATAATGTTTAAAATAAATTGTTTATTTAATTATCATTGATTTTGATGATGCAATCAATTGTACAAAAATTGCTTAAAATAACCACATATCCTAGTTTATTTAAAGCAGTTCTCATTTCAGTTTTCATTTGTCTTGATAATAGTATTACTTAAATGAGGAACAATATTACTGTAAGTATCATTAGTTATCATTAGTGGCAGATTCCACTTTTAGTAAAATACTCTCAAAGAAAATTTTCGTAAAGTTAGAAAAATTTGACTAGATTGAAATGCTTTCGTCATGTAGTCCTTCGTATGTAAGGAGTCATCTTATTGTAAAATGACTAACAGAAATGGGCCTGTGAATTAATAATAAAATAAGTTCAATGTGTGCATTTAAAAAGCGTGCTGTTTGATGTCTTTCGTTGATTTTGACTCGAACTTTTCTTTATTAAACAAGTATCTTCACACTTTAAACTCCTTAAGTTCAACACAAGTGCCCCAGTTGATTGACCATTGTTCTATTTAGTGAATATCAGTGTTGGTTCACTTCTGGGGAGCAGAAGTTATTGATGCTCTTATTTTTCCAACTGGGCTCAACTGTGTTGACTCCAACTTGGATCAGCACTTCTCCCTCGCCCTGTCCCTTTTCTTCCTTTTCGTTTGCCCTCTTTTCAGCTTCTCTTATGATTTTCTCCTTCCTCTTGGACTGAAAATGGAAAATCATAGAGTCAACAAAAACACTTCATAGACATTTGTATAATTTAAGTAAATAAATTATAAAGACAATTTATTTTATTGATATACAATAAATATCAGGTAAAATATACACTTAAAAATAAATAAATAAATAAAAAAAATGTTTTATGACTAAATAATTCTTTCTAATTTCAATTATTTTTTAATTAAAACTAAAAGTTTTCATCGATAATGGGCTATAAATAGGAAGGAAAAAACCCAGGCACTATCTACAAAATAACTTTTTTTTAATTATAAAGGTATTTCCTTTCAGGATAAATACTTAAATGCAGAATAGTTCTACCTCTGCCATCTATCTACTTCTAGGATGCGAGACATGCTTCTTATCATGTCTGCTGCAACCTCTTGATTCATATTCTCCCGCGTCTCTACTAGAGTTCTTAACTTCAGTAAGTTACAGATGGTTGAGGGAGAATCGACCTGCGCTCTCACATATCTGCCAAGCCCGCTCCATGTGTGCTCTACTGGATTTACTGCTACGCTAGTTGTTAATTCCATTCTCTACGAACAATTTAACTAAACGTTCTATACGAAAAAAAGTATTGGTAACTTAGGGAAGACACACATCAACAGGGTATGACTTATGCGGATCAAGTTTTTGGATGGAGCGGTGATAGTTATATCACTAATACACCGTACCACTAATACGGCGATACAGTTACCCACTATATTAATATACAATCAGCTTTTATACCAATCAGTAAATGGATTTTAATTATATTTCAACGTACAAATGAATCAGAACTTTTCAATTTAATAATTAAATTGTAATTCAAATTAATCACCTGGAGTATGAGCCTGAGATAGTAGCAGGGGAAGTCAACACATTGGGATCCAGCTTCCTCACCGTCTATGTAAACTCCACGAACAAGGATAGAGTTCGAGGAGTTTATGAGGACCAAGAGAAGGAAGGGAACGAAATGGCTAAAAGCATAGCTCAACTCTTTGTTATCTGAAACAAAATAAAATAAAAGAGTCCATTATAAAATATAAATTAAAAGTTAGGCAGTTTATCCTAAATTATTACTTAGTTTAGTATGTTTTAACTAATGATTCTAGTTTTGAAGCATTGGTTCCGGTTTTTGAACTGAGTACTTAACTGTTTCGAACTGAGTATGTAACAAAAATGTGGATTGAAACCATTTTCACAAACATTACTTTTACTCTTTTAACCAAACAAATATTCCAGTTAGATTCAGAAAAAGGGTCCAGCTAATAAAAGGTCAAAACAAATTTCAGTATGTCATATATACATAGTCAAGAAAATCAAAATTTTCAATCTCGAGGAGCTTGTAAAAAATTCGGGAGGGGGGAGGGATAAAATTGCCGATCTTTTTTACTTTTCTTCTGTTCTTGTCCTATAAATTATTTTCCTTTACGTTTTACCAACAAATGCTCTTATTTCCTTTGTTCATTGTTAATTTTTTCTTAATTTCGATTAGCTGATCTTTTTTTTTTATCTTTAACCCATGTTGATTTTTCATGGTTTGAGGGGTGTGCTGGTTAAATGTATACAATCCGAGGCTGATGAAGAACTGTTGATTTCCAGCTCTTTGGTTGCACTTCAACAATCACTAATTGTTGGTTTAACGAGAAGAATATATTTGAAACAACTTGTTGGCAATTCAATGCATTTTATTTTCCTATCATATTGTTTTTTTTGTTTTTTTTCTGTTTTATAAATTAAAAGAAGTATTTTTTCATTAGGAAGCAAAAAAAAGTATTTTTCCCGGTATTTTTGATTTGTTTTTATATGTTTAAGGTGTTTCACTTTTCAAGAGATAAAGTTAGTATTTATTTACCTACCACCCCCAAAACTTTAGAAGATCAATTGAGAAATACAATTTTAAAAAAATTATTTTTTTAAATTCAATTTTTGTTGTTCGACCATCGTGTTGCAGGACTATTACTTTGATGTACTATACCTAGATAACTATCCAACGATTAAACAAGATTAGCCAATCAATATCGTAGACATTTAAGATTTTACAAAAAAGATGAGAACAAACTCCTTTCATAAAACTTAAAGGAAAAAAGTTATAGAGCAATAAATGAAGAAATGCCGAAACGTTAGCTGATTACCCCCTTCTTCCATTAAATGTTCCATAAGATCCTCAAGGCCGAAAAATTAATGTATTATAACTACCTAGTTTATTATTTTATTTCATTTATTATAATTTTAATTTCAATTTTTTTTTAATTATATTTTTTAATAACTATTTTGTTTCATTATTACTTCCCTCTTTCTAGGTTTTCACCGAAAGTAAATCGAGAGTTGAACCCGGTATTAATTTTTACGATATTATAGCCATAAAATGTTCTAAAAATCATCAGTGCTTAAAAATCATTGAGAAAGAGAAACGTTAGAGACACACAGGCAACCCGAATGAGTGGTACTAACAACCACAAGTTCTTATTGGTTACGTTCTACTTCGTTATATAATGCGTTCAATGATGAATCATTCAAAATGAAGGGCGATCTAAAGAAAAAAAATAATTGAATATACACGAAACTGTGACATTGAGGTTACCCTGTTTGACCACATTTTAAGACAAAAAATGCATTGTCTTTCTAAACGAATATTGCCCAACAAAAAGAACGTACCAAACTAAATTGTTTTTATGTAATACAGGAGTGTGCGTCTTTTTTCCATAGGAAGCGATACAAACATCTCTCATCTACCAAAAGCAGAAAATTACTTTAAGACTTTGTGTTGGTCTCTTGAATGGCGAAACAAGTTATGTTTAAAGAAAATTACAAAAGAAGCAGTCACGACGAGTAAAAGGTGTTATAGGGCCGTTAGGTTGAGATTTTCCATTTAAAAATTAATGAGAGAAACGCAGAAGGAGACCAATATGGAAGTCTGTTTTTATTTTTTCTAGGCAAAGGGAAATGAAAAGAAGTCTGAAATGTAAATATCAGTTTAAGCTTATTTTCTCCACTAAACTCTAGTGAAATTAGGAAAATGAAATGAGCGTTCGAAATGTTGCTTGATACATATAGTGGTGTTAAAAAGTTTTTGTCTGCCTCGAAATTTTATCTCAACTTCCATAAGTTTCTTTAATTTAAATTTTGTTTTAATTTAGGATTTTATTAAGAATGAAACAGTTTTCTGCAAACGAAATGCATTAATTTAAAGGAAATTAACAGAAATGAATTATTATTAATATTTAGTTATCATACATTTGGCGAAAATAACAGCCGAATACCGTCATGAAATCGAATTTTTTATGGCCAGAATTCTGTCTTCTGCAATGGACTGGCAGTGTTCGGTGACTTTTTGATGAAGTTCATTATGATTTTATGGTCTTAAACGCATTATCATCTCCTGCCATAAATGCTCTATCGGATTCAGGTCCAAACTTTAAACTTTCCACTTAAAACGTTCCCTTTTTTTTTTACTGGAGGGTTACTATAGCTGATATGTGTATTTGTTTGTTTATTTGGGCTTAACGTCCTTATGTACTTTAACTAGAGCAGGAAGGACGGGTTATCCTACAGGTTACCAACCTATTCTACCTAGAGTGGGAAGGTCAAGATTTATTCGCGGGTTCACAAAGAAATAAATTTTAACCCGCCTAGGTGGGATTCGAACCCAAAACCTTCAGTACCCTCGCCCCAACTCACTTTTTGATTGTTATAGTGCTTAATAATGCATCTGGGAACATTTTTTTTTTCGTTTATGAGAACAGAGGTTCTAACACCATGAGCTGAGAACACATCCTACACCGTTACAATCCTACCACGAAACACGACAGCTGTTATTTGTTATTGAACATTATTCCTTGTACCTCTAGGTCATCTTACATACTGTCTCCCATCACAAAAGTTTCAAAACAAAATTCAAGGCCCCAAAATCAGAGAGCCCATTTTTCTTCCTGATGGATGATTTCTTCACAGCGGCTCGGCTGTATAATCCACACACATGTAGGCACCAAATTACAGTTTCTCGGCTGATATTAGCCATGTTTAGGCCCCTTAATATAACGGAGATGTATTGGCACTCCTTAGGGTTCATTTTTGATAGTCTACTAAGGGCTGTCTATCCGTATTTTTTGAGGTTTTCTTTGGCCATCCTTTCCCTGATCGATCCTCTAGGCAAGTGGTGGACAAACTACGGCCCGCGGGCCAAGTGCGGCCCTTCGGGCTAGTCAATCCGGCCCGCGACATGGTCACACACAATTATACACAAGACAAAATTTATTTTCTGCAAAGCTAGAATAGAATGACTGTTCTCTTCTTGTTGCGTTCTGGGTCTTCTACCGTTGTACCATATAAGTTGAATGTAATGAGATAAAGTAAATATAAAGTTTATTAGTTGTAAAACTTTGTTTCGTCCAATTTTTTGGCCCGCCTAGATGTTTTTTCTATTTCATCCGGCCCACCTACATGTTTTTCTATTTCATCCGGCCTGCCTAGATGTTTTTCTATTTCATCCGGCCCGCCTAGATGTTTTTCTATTTCATCCGGCCCTGCCCTTAAAAGTTTGCTTATCTCTGCTCTAGGCCATGACCTCCACGAATTTCACCTAGGAAGTCATTTATTGCTAACTTACTACGTGAAATGTATCTAAAGGATTACCCTTCCTCGAATACAGAAAGGATTCTTTCTCGAAGCTAAGGGCTAGCGTGAGAAGAAATATCGATAGCGACAGTGCCAAGCATAAACTGAATTAGATTATCTCGTATTTGATCCTCTTCAAACAGTCGCAATAAAAGGTGACCGGAAACTGATGATTATGAAGACTTATGAAAAGCCTAAACTGTAGACAAGAGATTGCTTACTGGTCAGCGAAAGGTATGTTGTTAGAGGCGTATTTGTTACAAGGATTAACTCTTTTAGTCTCGATTTGAACGGTGTTAATAGAGATCAAATATTCAATATTTAATTTGGCCGGAAACTTTTGAGCACCAAATTATAGTACAAGCCATTTTACTTATTTTTTAAATTAGCTTTGAATGTACTATACATGTTTTATAACACTATACAATGTAGAGATAAGAAAAAAAGAAATTCACAACGCTTGGTCATGTCATAATCCGTTTAATTGATGGAGGTTAGAAAAAAAAAAAAAAAAAAACACTATCAGTTTGAGTGCAAAACTCATGGAAGTAATTATTTGGCGTTTTTACCTTAGTTTTAATTAGGCCAAGTCAAGAAAATTAATTTATCTCAAAAAAGATTAATTAACAACAGAATTTAAAAATATTGCGTCAAGTGGAACTATCATGAAATGCCTTGGGATACTACTACCGTCTACTGATTAGTGAGATAATTGAAAACAAACTAAATAAACTATTGTAATCAACAATTATTAATATTGGTTAATGATCATGAGGCGAAAATTCCGATCTCTTACAGGTTTCTTAGATGTGCTTTCGATATCTTACAGTTATGAACCCCCAGCGTGGATCGTTCATCCGCTACTACATTGTCAGCCCATTGCACTTTTGGCCTTCTCCCCTCTGTACGAATGAATATCTTCCTCACAATTTTTTTTAGATACCTGGTCCGCATTTATTCTAGCCATATATGCCCAGTCCACCGAAGCATTACAATCTGGATATATAGAACAAAGTTGAACTTTCAATGCAGTGCCAATGTTTAGATCTGCCCTGTAGATATTCTTCCGGGCGACCAAATAATGAAAAAGATGCTGACTGATTCATTGGCCTTGAAGAAGTCCTGCTAGGCAGTAGATACTCCATTCAATGTTGTTTTTTTTTAAACTTAGACGAGTTTTACTTTCTACAGACCCCAGACCATCTTCCCATATTTCTTACAGCCAACTTTACTATTCCTTTAGTTCAGTGTGCTTTAGATTAAGGATTAATTCAAATAAGAATGTTCCAAAACATCTTTCTCTGTCATATATAATTATAAATCAAGAATCAATCATTGCACATCTACCTTAAAATCTAAACCAGTTATAGCAGAAGTTAATATTATTTAAATTGAGAATAAGCAACTAATTTTGCTTAATTTTTATAGACAGAGGTTTTGAAAAAAAAATTACTCTTGCTAAAGTACTAACACAAGCTTACCTGGGAACAAATAAAGATCTTGAACCAACCAAACTCCTCTCCAAACGTTTACCGTTCCACAGAATGAGAAGAGCAGGTAGATGTCGACTGTTAACATCCTCGGGATGCCGGACAACTCGTTAGCTAAATACTTCATCAGAGGTTGCAGAGCGAATGTGACCCCTACGATGGCGTAACCAACGCCCTGAAACCATAACGAATATAAACATATATATATATATATATATATATATATATATATATATATATATATATATATATATATACACAGCGAAATTATTTGTAATTATGATTTATTTAATATCAAAGAGCTTATTAAAGTGTTAGTTTAACTTTGTCTTTTGATATTAATAGAAATACTTTTTACATGGCATCAACAATTTTAAACAGCACACAGCAGTTCTTCTTTGAAACGGTGTTTCCCTTCGTCGGGTTTCCGTCAGGTCAAACATTCTTTCCACTGTTCCCTGTACCACCAATCACCGTCATTCAGACCTCTTCCTACCATTTCCTCCACTATTTCATCCTGTCATCTCCACGTCATCTTGTCTTCTTTTATGTACATTATACAAATATACGCAGGATTTACCAGCTGTGAAACCACACTGTTCCTCCGGTGTCAAATAACATGCCTCCAATTTGTCCTTAAACACTTTCCCCAAGTTTCTTGTTATACTGCTTTGAACATATATTCCTCGGTAGTTGCCACATATACTTTTACCTCCTTTTTTGTAGATGAATGTTAGGTATCCTAGTCTCAGATCTTCTGTAATTTCTAGCCTTTGCAATAGCCTTAACCATAATCCCCTCTTCTTTTCCTCTCCGTTCTTCGAAGGATATCGATTCAAGTAAACACAGAAGTTCATTTTAAAATACTGAACTCACTTTGGATGCTATTCTAGATGCAGGGAAGTTATACTTCATGCTTTAGTAAATTGTATTTCAATTTGTTTAAAATTTTATTATATTCGGTAAATTGTAATAATATTTGATGCACAGTTATTTTAATAAAAGTTTTAAAATTTGTTATTTTAATGAACATTCTCTAAATGAAACGAACAGCAATATACAATAAAATATTAAAAACCCGAGAAGTCATAAATAAGTGGCAAGGTGTGAGCATGAGATAATTAAAAACAAATAATATTATGTTATTAATAGTAGAATAATATTATGTTGTTAATATCAGTAAAAACTACAAGGGGTAGTTAATAGCGGTGGATGGATAAATTCAATACGAGTAGATGGTATTCATTTTATGTTTAAAAGTGATAAATAATAATAAATGAACGTTCTGTGGTTGTTTTTATTAAAATCCCGGACGGTAGTGAAGAACAGTGGGGGATCAAAGTACAGATAAATCGGAAAAACACCGCTGAAAGGTGTAGTCCAGCCAATAAACATATTGTAGGATGCATGAAATATACGATAATTTTTGATTTCATAGCTTCGTTAGGAGTAGTTAGAAGGTAAACATACTAAAAGTTCTCGCCCCTTGGGGGTGAGCGCACGGTGAGGGGGGAGGAAGGACTCATTTTTGGGTTTTCCGATTATATCTCGAAAACGGTGGACTTTAGGAGAAAGCTAATTAAATTTCCTATAAAATTGTTTATATTCATATTTGTCGAACATTCGACTGTTTTCGAGATATATGTCATTAAAACTCAATAATTAAAAAAAAAAAGTTTACCTAATTTTTTGTCAAACATTTGCTTAAAGTGCCAGAAAGGTATATATGAAATTAAAGTAAATTTAATGCTCTAAAACTCTGATTCCTCTGAATTCTGATAAAACGGTTGGAAGTTCGACAAATATGTATATAAACAATGTTATAGATAATTTAATTAGCTTAAGTTTTTATTTGAAACATATTTTTCTAGAGGCCACTGTTTTCGAGATATAATCAAAAAACCCAGAAATAGGACCTTCCCCCTTCCCTCCCACCGTTAGCTCACCCCCCAGTGGCGGGGACTTTTAATATGTTTATCTTCTAACTACTCCTAACGAAGCCCTGAGGTAAAAATAATCGTATATTTCATGCACTCTGCACCCCTCACTTCAGTACTCATTGACTGGACTAGTTTGTTTATTTGGTTTAACGTCACTTTATGCTGCTATGGCTAATTGGACGATGCTACGGTGGGAGTCCTAAATTTTGCCTATCCAGGTATAATTAGGATAGGGATCTTTAACGAGTACCTGACATCGCACAGGCTCGGGACCCCCGTTTTACGTCACTTCTGAAGGATTTTTTACTCCCTTTAAAAAATCCTAAGGTCATCTGCCGGGCTGCGAACCCGCGATCTTGGGTTTAGTAGGTTGCTATGCTAACCACACTGGGCTAGTTAGTATCTAGTGAAAAGTGAATTCGCGCGGGAACAGGGGCAAGCCAATTTGAGAACAACCCATTTTTTTAATTTTTGATTTCAAAGAGCATTTGACCGCAACATCATATCAAAAATTATAAAAACATTTGCCAAAAAGTGCGATATCTGATGTCATAATGAGAAATTTAATGTCTTAAAAGTAAATCGTAATAATTTCTCTTCATGTTTTAAGCCAAGTTAATTCAACTCAACTGTTTTCAGCACTTGTTTTCTCTGTCTGTTCAGTAGCTGTTATTTTTATTTTTATTTTTATTTTTTTTTTTTTTTGCGGTAACATGAACATTTAGCCTGTTAACATTTAACTTGTAAACATGAAGCTGTAAGTCGAAATCAACATGCAGCTTCTTGTCTTTTAAATCTTGTATGATGCTTCCAAGTCAGTCTCTTGTCAAGATAAAATCCGAGGTATCGGATTATTTAATGGTACTCCATTAAAGGATGCGGGACCAGAGGAAAAGGTATTGAAGATTTTAAAGAAGATATTGAGGATGGTCAAAGCTGACAACAGAGTACGAAACATTGTAGCCAAAGTTAAGATATAGTGCCCTAAGAAAATGAATCGAGATACCATAAGATGATTTATATGCAATAATGTGTATGACAAGAGAAGGGCGTGGGAAAAACGATATGTTAGTTTGTTTGAATTGAAAGAAGAGACTAAATTTTGCTTGAGAATTCATTGAAAAACATTTAGCATATTGGAATGACATAATATTTTGCGATAAATCTAAATTTATTATGTCAGGTGGCACAGAATACACTCCCGCCCTTCCAGTCTCAGTGTCTTTTTCTATAAAAATGCTGTTTGGAAAATCTGTTACTAATAATGCAACATTCTTATAGAATTCTATGAAAATTCTTGCCCGCAACAATCTCATTCGTCGTGCATTTAATTTGTCTCTCTATATTTCCTCATCTCATAAAGAAACGTTTTTTAATTTTTTTTTCTCCCAGAGATACTTGAATTTCTATCACAGCCTGTTGTCCATTCGGTATAAATGTCTAAAAATCATCAGTCTTCTTTTCCTTATTTGTTTTGCTATTTTGTTTGCTATATGTTTTGATATGTTTCATCATTGCTCCTTGATGTCCAGGCTTTTGCGCTTCTTACACCACATAGTATTGTCATAATTCCTCTCTCTTCGTCATCCGCAGAGTGGTTCAAATTACACTAAGTTCTTATGTGTAAATCGTGTTAAGTGGTAATTTACAATACACATAGGGGACTAGATGGCAGAGCGAGTTGGAGAGGATCTCAGCGCGCTTGGAAGACACAAACAAAACCTTATAAATAATCCTGCATTAATTTCCGGACAACGGGTTTTGGTAGCGGTAAAGTGATTTCATACAAAACTGCAATTTCACGTTAAAAAATTATTTATCTATATTGACTGAGAGCTGAGAAAAAAAAATAAAACGTGATTTTCATTTTGGTTTTTATTTTATTTTTTCTCGGCTCCAGATGCTCATTGGCGGCTATAACTCTAGTTTTGTACTATTATAGGTCCCTGTTACCCACACAAAAATCGGCATTTAAATCTTTGAGTTACAAGTCAAAATGTCTCCTTGTAAGATGAAACCAATATATTACACTGTGTCAGGTCTGGGTAATGGGATGTTATTTGATAGGACTCTTTGGACCGAAACTACGACGTAGATTAAAAGTAATGTATCAGGTTTTGGTTTAAACATGAAAACCTGCATTAATTTCCCGACAACCCAATGGTTTGTCTTAGATGTTGCCTGAAGAAAAATATTAATATATCAATCATAAGGAAAAATATGAAGTTAAATTATTAAATAAAAAGTATTGGAGGAAATGCACTGTTGTACTGTATATTATTCCCTTGAAGTACATCTGTTCCAAAATAAATTTTATTTCTTTTTTTTTCTAGTAATAAACGTATTTTACGTGAGTTCTGTTTGCTATTGAGCTGACATATTGAATTATAAGTCAGCGATATCGGTCCTTCGAGAACAGTAGATCCTCTGTTACGGTTCCCATCCTCACGAAGAGGACAGGCGGTAACCGATCGAGGGAAGGCGAATATAAAAATAGCCATCATAGTGAATACGACCCTTTTGTCCATTAATAAAGGTTAATTTAAGGCTTTAACTGTATCCTGCCCCCCAACACTCTGACCTGCATCAATGTATTCTTCGTCACCTTCAGTCCATAATTACCTTGGGACCTACAGACGTCATGAAACTCCCTTAAAAACAGAATACATAATGTATTATACATTTATAGTTCACGAGAATTGGTTTATAAAAATATATATTTAGAAAATTTTAAATTTAGAAAACAAATTTGCAGGCTTCCCTTTTTTGATGTGGTTATTTTACGTACTAAATTCTTTCTTGATCGTAAAGGTCACTTCTAATGTCCTAGGCGATTGAAATTATTCTAGAAGGAAAAAAAACAATATCACATTCAAAGTGCTATAGATTAGATTAGATTAAATTTCTTTTGGACACTCAACATAGAGGGTCTTTAGTGTCCTTTTCCTGTCTATATTTCTTTCTAGATTTAGTCATTTAAAAAAAAAAAAATTATATTTTTAAGGAATTGTATAATTGTGTCTATATTGTTACTATTATCATCAAGTACAGCACGGAGGTTCCTCTGTAAACGTGCTTCCTGAAAATAACTATTCCAAGAAGGGAAGTCCTCTACTATGAGCTTAATTGTTAATTGTATATTCTGCAGGTCTCCCACTTTGGCGGACTGTTCCCTGTTATACGGTAACCGTGGTTAAGTCGTGTATGGCCTATTCGGATTCTAGCTATAACTTCCACTCTTCTGTTGCTACGGATGGAACTTTTCCATATTTTTGTATCCTTTTTGATAGCTTTCAGTTTATTTCGTTCCTAAATATTTTCCCAAAGCTGGGTCCAGGTCAGTTTTACTCGATATTCTAAGATGTAACAAATGTCAGATCGGGTGTAAAGATTTGTAACATCAATCGATGGTAAGGCTGCTTCCCAATCTGCCGTTCCGTTGCCATTGAATCAAGTTTTTCACTATTGATGCGTATACTTGCTTTCTGTATTAGACGATCTTTGGTATAAATGTATTTTAGTGCCATTAGTGCAGAGAGGGAATCTGTGTTTATAACGAAGTTTTCTTCCTCATACTGCATAGAGTTATTCGAAGGATAAAACGTTAAATAATACATTTTTTTTATTTTTTAAATAAATTATTGAAATTTAAAACTGTACAATATTTATACAAGTAAAAGTGCTGTCAACTATTACAATAACGTGACAAAACTTGAAAAGAACTAATCATCAGTAACACTTTAATAAAAATTCTACACTAGAAGGTCTCTAGGCCATCTTCTTTTCAGACGCCTCGGAGGATTATCAGGAATGGTGTGGGAAGCAAGTTGAGAATTTAGGGGATTGGAGTGGCTATGGAGCTTACTATGAAAGAATTGATATCTGGTTTGGGCTAAATCTGCAACATATGGAACATTAAGATCTTTATGGATAAGTTTATTCGTGACAAAGTAAGGGGCATTGAGGATTTTTTGGAAGGATTTTGGATTTTAAGGATTGGATACGAGATGAATTGGATGGTTTAGTGGAGCCCCAAAGCTCAACTCCGTACGTCCAAACAGGTCTAATCACAGTCATGTATATTAGTCATTGTAATCAATTGGAAGCATTGAACGTTTGTCTAGTAAATGTTGAAGTAGTATGTAACGACGGGCAGCTTCTTGTCGTTTTAAGCTTGTATGTGGATTCCAAGTTAGACGTTTGTCCAAGTGGAGTCCTAGGTAGCGGATCTGTTCAACAGGGATTAGTGGAATATCATTAAAGGATACTGTAGGAGAGGAGGTCGTGGGTTTACGACGAAGGGTAAAGGTTATTTGGTGAGATTTTTTTGGATTTATTTTGATTCTCCATTTTTGACACCATTCTTGATGGGTTAGGATATGGGATTGGAGTGTTTGGGAGGCAATGAAGGGATCATTGTTTACTGATAATACACATGTGTTATCAACGTAAGTGGTGAGGACAGTGGTAAGATGAGTTGGATAATACATTTTTTATTAATTTATAACAGAAGTAGAACTCAGAAATAACCTTTAAAAAGTATGAAAAAAAACAAAAAAAAAACAAAACATTTATTCTAAAGAGGAACGCGTGTAAATTTGAAACAAAGAATTTAAATAATTTTTTTTTTTAATAAATTTTTTTTTTTAAGATTACAGAAACAATAAAAAAAAATGAGTATAGTTAAATGTTATGATGAATGGAGCATAAGATGATCAGGGATGCAGTCAAAGAGGAACACCACTTCTAAGAAGAAATTCTTTCATACGTGCAAACGTTTCCACCTGCCTAGCAGGTCTTCTTCAGGGCTACAATGAACAAAATACTAGATGTGACAAAAATAACAGACCGATCAATTTGTCATCTGTTTATAGGCCTGTTATTTTTTGTCACATCTAGTATTTTGTTCATTATAAGACCTGCAAGGCAGGTAGAAACGTTGGTACGTATTAAAGAATTTCTTCTTAGATGTTGTGTTCCTCTTTGACCGCATCCCTGATCATCTTCTCCAAAACAAATAAATTAGAAAAATTAATTTTCATAAAACTTCTTATTCGTATCAGTACACTCACTTTCGTCACTCCTTTTCTTAAGGTTATCATGTTCCACACAAAAATTAATGTTCAATGCCTCTTCTCGTAAGGAGTGACTCTTTTAAGTAATTTTTTTGCCTGTAGACACTTATTATAGGATCGGATGATATGAGAAATTGTACAAAGTTAGTTCTATTTTTAAAATATGGATAAATTAAGAAAACATCAGACAACACTTTAAAATGAAGCGTTGACGTTAAATTATGGTAAAGTCTTTATAAAGTACACAACAAACTTTAAAAAAAACGGAAAATATTAAACCGATCAATACCGTTTATCTAATCACTGAAAGGATTATGAAGACAAATTAGAATATTACAAAAATGGATGCATCGATTCATGTCACCAACGTCACCACACACAATATTTACTAACAATATCTAATAACAGTCTATCACGGATCTTGTTGGCAATTTTTTTGGAGGTTCCTGGTCAACAAATATTAGAAACTTGTATTGCCATTCCGACCAATGGGCTCTAGAAGCCGAGAAAAAAAATAGCATTAAATTAAAATATTTTATATCTCGAGTTTAAAAAATGATATCAACATGATTCTTGCACCAAGATTTTTATTTTTGATTGCGAATTGAAGTAAAAATACAGCTGCTCCACAGATTTTGGTTTAGGTTTATTAAATTCTAAAAAAATGATTAGATTTTCAAGCAAACTACCTCTATAAATTTTTTAACACAAAAATTGACGTTAGATTCTAATTCAGCACCCTCAAAAACATTGAAATACGTTTATTCAATAAAAAAAATATATATAATTATATACTTTTTTTTTTCACAAGGACCGAAATCGGATTCGAATTCAGCATTACAAAAAACCCTTTAAGCCTAAATTTCATCCAAAAAATAATAAAACTTCGTAAGCTTCAAAATGTGCCTGACCAAAATAAATGGTAGGCAATTTTTGTTTAAATTGACAAAAACATGAATTACGCTTAGACGGTTTAATGTATCAACTTCATATTTTCATAAAAAAATATAGGGTGGTAATACTCTTGAAATGTCTTTGGTTTCATTTTCTTATCTGGTTTCGAACTCAAGTTAAAAATAAATGTTTTTCGGATTTGCTATTTTTTTTAATAGGTTTTTGTTGATCGAAATTTGCATTAATATACCATCAAAAGAAAGCTGCGGCTCTCCTCTTCTAGCGATACTAATGAATGAATTGCGTGACTATTTATAGGAAAGTAACCAATATTCGAAGAGGGTAAAAAATGATATTTTTTGTTTTTATTGAATAAACGTTTTTCAATGTTTTTGAGTTTGCTGAATGAACGTCAATTTTTGTGTTAAAAAATCCAGAGAGGTAGTTTTCTAGAAAATCTAATAATTTTTTAGAATTGAATTAATCTAACCCAAAATCTATGGAGCGGCTGTATTTTTTCTTAAATCCGCAATCAAATATAAAAATCTTGGTGCAAGAATCATGTCGATATCATTTTTTAAACTCGAGATATAAAATAAATTAAATTTAATGCTATTTTATTTATTTTCTCAGCTTCTAAGGCCCATTGGTCGGAACGGCAAAATACGTGTCTAATATTTTTTGACCAGGAACCTAAAAAAAAAAAAAAAAAAAAAAAAAAAAAACAATTGCCAACAAGATCCGTGAGAGACTGACAATGAGTGTGTCCTTCCCTTGTAAGTGTTTTATATCTATACTGTTCGTGTCAGTCATATTCATACGAGTGATAACGGGCAATTTTCAAAGCCGAAATTTTAAAATTTTAAACTTTTACGAAACATAAAGAAACATTTTTCCAATAATACTAAGGATGTATATTGAACATTCTGATTGGTACAAATCAAATACTACTTTTCTATTAGAAATTTAAAATTTAAAATTGTTCGTCCTCCTTCAAAATTAAATTACTACCTCAGTAGTTAACAAACATTTTTTTTTATTTCCTAAAGGAATTTTCGAGTAAGTTATAACCATGGAAATAGAATCCCAGTACTCACACATTTTTGACCTTCGAAGGGTTTCTCTACTATGGACAGATGCTGAGATGATCAAATACTGAGATCATAAAAGGAACTTTCAAGCTAAAAAAAAAAACTTCAATTTCTCCCTGACTGGGAAAACTAATAGATCATGGCTATGCCTGTCTATAACCTACTTCCATGCATGGCCAATTGGTTCGCCTGCTAGAATTTTGAACCCAGCCTTTGTATCATGTCCAAATCAACCGTTGATTTCAATAAAATTTGATCAGTTTACATTTTATAGTTGAAATGATCACATTACTTAAATTAAATTAATGATTATTCGAAATAGGGGTTTCAAACGTGACTTTTTTTCACTCAAACCAATATAACTCCTAAACGGTTAGTCATAGCGACAAATGTTATACAACAAAAAATATTTTCCATTAAATTTCGGACCAGAAAACTATGAGAAATTATCGATCCGAGCAACACTAATTGATCTAGAGCTTGTCAAAAAGGCTCCTACACTTAAAAAATAAAGATTTCATATGTTTATTTCGTATTAGGAGTAGCAGATTCAAAAAGAACTAACTCATTAGAACCTGCCTCCTAGTCAAAATATTATAATAAGAATTTATTATAAGAAGAGTAGAGCTCCTAACTGCGTCTACTCTTCTAACATCAAACAACCGAACTATGCTAACGCCTTCCTGTTCCCCAAAAACGTATTGCTTTTGACCAAATAGGTCACTATTTAAACTTGCTCCATGTAAGTGATTCAATTATTTCGGTTCAATTGTTTTGTTCGCCAAGCGTCTGCTTGGGCCTCTGCGGCTTAAATTCCCTGGTCTTAACCAACAGGTATAAAATGGCTGTCACAACAACCGCTATATTTTATATAGGAAACTGTCGGCAAACTTTCGATCCGTTCATCATCGCCAGAGCTAGAGCGGGTCAAAATAAAAAGCATAGACCCCCAGCCAAAAGAAATATTAATTTAACAAAAATATACATATGTATTTAATAAGTTTTAAAATGTAATAATATTGATTCGTTAAAGGAATAATGATGTTAGAAGCATAGAACGCTGTAAGGTCCATAGGTCATGATTTTTAATAGGTCTCGTATTTTAATCCAGAATTGTGATACAAGTTTAAATCTACTGGCTTTTTGTGGTTATTCAGTTAATTGTGAAAGAATGGAGTAAGGTTGCAAGAGATATGAAACATCTATTAAGATTCAGTATTATGATCTAATACCTCAGGAATTCTACGGTTTATTCGATCTTTTTGCGATAAAATTGAAAATTCATTTGAGATTGTTCAAAAAAAGGTAAAGCAGTTTCTTATCATATTAAGTTAGTCAATTAAATTATCATAACTGACATCCCAAATCATCCTACCACTGTCCTCACCACTTACGCTGACACATGTCTGTTATTAGTAAACAATGGTCTTTTTATTGCCTCTCAAATACTCCAATCCCATATCCTAAACCTTCAAGGATGGTGTTAAAAATGGAGAATCAAAATAAATCCAAACAAATCCCACCGAATAATGTTTACCCTACGTCGTAAACCTACGACTTCCTGTCCTACAGTATCCTTTAATGGTATTCCATCAATCCCTGTTGAACAGATCCGCTACATAGGACTCCACTTGGACAAACGTCTAACTTGGAATCCACATACAAGAATAAAACGACAAGATACTGTCCGTCGTTACAGACTATTCAACATTTACTAGACAAACGTTCAAAGCTCCCAATTAATTACAAAAGACTCATATACATGACTGTGTTTAGATTAATTTGGACGTATAGAGCTGAGCTTTAAGGCTCTACTAAACCATCCAATTCATCTCGAATTCAATCCTTACAATCCAAAATCCTTCGAAAAATCCTCAATGCTCCTTACTTTGTCACCACTAAACTTATCCACAAAGATCTTAATGTTCCATATGTTGCTGATTTAGCCCAGACCAGATACCTATCCTTTCATAGTAAGTTCCATAACCATTCAAATCCGTTAGTTTCTCAACATGCTTACGACTCCATTCCTGATAATCCTCCGAGGCGTCTGAAACGAATATGGCGTAGAGACCTTATAGCATTAAATTAATTTATTTTATATCTCGAGTTTAAACAATTATATCGACATGGTTCTTGCACCAATTTTTTTATTTTTTAACTGCAAATTTATGGAAAATACATTTTTATAATATATTTTGGTGTAGATTAGGTTAATTAAAAAAAATAGAGATAAATAAAAAATCGTAACCTTAAAAAATTTACCTAATTGACAAAAACTTGAGTTACGGTTAGACGGTTAAACGTATCAATTTCATATTTTATCCAAAATATAGAGTAGTAATACGGGTTTATCTCTCTATCTGGGTACAAACTCAAATTAAAAATCTTTAAATCCAACTCATTAAATAGCCTTTTCTTCCCATGTTGTTTATCGAAATAACGATTATTAAGATGAGGATCTCCTCTTTCCAGCAATAGCAATCAAGTTGAATTCGCGTGGAGTGCAACAAAGTACAGTTTAAGATAATAAAAATTTCATCCCCCTTGAAGAGGGTGAAAAAATGATATTTAACGTATTCCAATATTTTTAAATGTGCTGAATTCGAATCCTATATCAGTTTTTGTGTAAAAAAAAAAATCTATAAAGGTAGTTTGCTTGAAGGTCTAATTGTTTTTTTGTTTTTTAGAATTTAATTAACCTAAACCTAAATATTTAATGATAATGCATTTTCCTTAAATTTGCAGTAAAAATAAAAATTTTGGTGCAAGAATCATATCGAAATCATTTAGTAAACTCGAGATATAAAATAAATTAGTGGAAACAGCTAAATGCGTGCCTAGTATTTTTTTACCAGGATCGTTCGAAAAAAGTGCTAAGAACCGTGAGAGGCTGAAAGCCTCCCCTTTTAAGTCGAAGGGTTAGAATCTCAGTGCTTCCATTTTGCAAGAGTATTCAAAATTAGTTCAATATTGGGGGTCACCTGTGGTGTAATGGTTAGTATAGCAACCTACTAAACCCAAGATCGCGGGTTCACAGCCCGGCAGATGACCTTAGGATTTTTTAAAGGGGTTTAAAAATCCTTAGCTATGCCGTCCTTCAGAAGGGACGAAAAATGGGGGTCCCGAGCCTGTGCGATGTCAGGTACTCGTTAAAGATCCCTATCCTAATTATACCTGGATAGGCAAAATTTAGGACTCCCACCGTTGCATCGTCCGATTAGCCCTAGCAGCATAAAGTGACAAACGAAATAAATAAACGTTAGTTTAATATTCAAATGAAGTTAGTTATATTAGTGGGAATCCGCTATCTATTCAACAGAGAAAAGTGGAATATCATTAAAAGATTAAAATTTTACAACATACTTAAAATACATTTATCTTGATTTTACAACTTATCAACAAACACGTACAACGTTTCAAAATTAGCCACAATGATGGCGAAGCAATTTATGTAACGGCAGTTTATGCGTTATTATGACGTATCTGGGAATACATAGCCCAAATATAGGTATTACTTCTTTTAGTGAAATATTCCATTCAATTTAAAATTTAATGTTATGTTAAGTGTTCAAATAAAAAAATACAAACAGAAGATATTTGATGAGGTCTGGATTAAGTTACGTAATTGATAGAGCATCCCCGGAATGTGATATCGTTCCACTCCTTGATAGAATTCTACCAGTGATGATTTTGTACTTTTTGTATATAGAATTAATAATCATTTTAAAAAAAACTCTTTTATTTAAAAAACAAACAACAAAAGACTGATACTTATGCCTGTCTCTTTCCGGTTTGAAAACTGTTTTATTTGATCTTAAAACCAAGTACTTAAGATAGCAATACGTGAAAGATGGCCAAGCGTTTTTAGCTGTTCAGAGTAAAGATGGATTGTTAATTAATTTTGATTAATGAATTATTTTCTTTGATAGATTAGCCAGAAGAAATATATTTATTCATGATAACGTTTCGTCTGAAACCTGAATAGACTACCATCATCTACAAAATATATACACTGGGCAAAAAATGTGTGGAAACACTTACCAGAGTTTGGTAACATAGGCCTCAGATATTTTGTTTCTAATATTTTTTTTTCGCTTTTCGCCACACTTTTTGACGTCTAAGCCAGAAATGTTAAATCGACTTTCGCCCGAGAAAATAACAGATTCCCAGAACGATGGGGGCTTTTGTACCTACTCTTTAACAAATACCAAATGGCGCTAATGGATGGTTTCTTCCTGGGGATTCGACCAAATTAACCACTTTTCCTTAACTTATACACAATAGCCAGGAGACAAGTTTGTAGCAATTTTCGGAGCGCTACTGCAAAGTTTTTCATGGAAAGTTTTTAAAATTTTCCGCTTGAGCAATTTATTTATTTTTGGTGGACGCCCGTTCCGTGGTCTGCAAGATGCACAGCCAAATTCTTCATATCTTTTTATAATTTTAGATACTGTATCCACGGTTTTATCAGACAGTCCTCACGATTTCCCTCACAGCCTTGATTTCGTAAAGAAACCATTAACTCGTGAATGGCTTTTGGCACTTCCATCATGAATCCAAATCACTGTCTAAAAAGATTTCTAATCATAAGACTTTATTTCTGACCTTTGTCCTTAAAGCCCATAGCGAGTGTAGCTAGTTGTTATTGTTGAAATTTTCGTTTTCTTTCACTAAACAAGTGTTTCCAGACTTTTTTTGCTATAAGGGTATATATTTTTTTACTTTAACGTTTTCTGTTGACTCCTGTCATCAATGCATGCTATCATATATTATGTTAAAATTAAAGATTAATGTTTGTTATGTAAGAGTAATTTCACTTTGGGAACTTGCCTATTTTAGACAGGAGAAGCATAAGCGTAAGATTTTGGCAAGTTTTTCCAGACATTTTTTGCTCAGTGTATGCAAGGAGATATTATCCAAAATTCAGAAAATTATGAAAAAGAAGTTTTAAAAAAGGCATGTTTTATGAAATTGTAAAAATGTGATAAGTATGGTAAAGATAGAAAAATATATATAAACAAATTTTTAGAGATATTGGCCATCTAGTCAGCCAAGCCGATCGTTTCTTCGGTTAGAATTCGGATGCTTAGGCAATATTCAATACACTTCGTTTATAGCTTTAAAACCTTCAGTACAAGTAGTACAAGTATAAACTATCTTATATTTCATTTTGGCAAACAGGCTGGTTACTAACGGAGCGGTTTTTTTTTAAATTAACGAAAATTCAGTAATTTACTTTGCTTAGTGTAGATAGTTAATTGTGAAATTTTGAATTCAATCATAAAAAGACATGGGCTTTATGGACTTACTATACATGTAGCATAAACATATATTACATGGAATTTAAAATAAACAGATATGTAAATTACTAAAATAGCAGTTCCCTTTTCGTGTTCCTACCTATACAGGGTGATCCCCTCTTAGTGTAAAAAAAAAATCAATTGAGTAAAACTAGATCGAAAATTAAGACAAATGCCGCTGACCACACCTTTCAATTCCAAACCGTTGAAGATAATGAAAATTCTAAGATTTTTTTTTTTAGGTTACCCACGTTTACTGCCATAAAAGCTGTAATATCTCCACTTGGCTCGAAGATTTATCGAATTTTGATCACATTTACGGATTAAACATTAAATTTCCTATAAGGCCAGAGCACATATAACCTTGAATTTTACGAATTTGGGACCAGAAGAAAACCTTGATTTTAAACTTATATAGGAAACTTACATTATAATACTTCAACGCTTAACGTTTTTAGAAAAAAAAAAAAATCCACAAAACTGCAAATACCACAAAACCTTGCATATTTAACCAGCTTTTGAATGGTATGATCAAATTAATGATTGCTTGTTGATTTCATGGAGAAATTTACTTGTGAAAGCGGAAAAACATGGTGTTTTAATTTTGCATACAAATAAGGAAATTTGGTTAATAAAAAATTTTCTATCACATTTTACAGTGTAAAAGCTAAAATTTTTCAAGTGAAGTATATTCAATATAATTTTTTCACAAGAACCGATATCGGATTCGAATTCAGCATTCAGGAGAACCCTTAAATACGAAATTTCATCCAAATAGAAAAATAAAAGTTTGTAGGCTTCAAAGTTTGCCTGACCAAATGGTAGGCAACTTTTGTTTAAATTGATAAAAACATGAATTACGCTTAGACGGTTTAACGTATCAACTTTATTTTTTTACACAAAATATAGGGTGGTAATACGCTTGAAATGTATTTGGTTTCATCATCCTATCTGGTTTCAAACTCAAGTTCCAATTTTTTTAATAGGTTTTTGTTCATCGAATTTTACATTTATATACATCAAAAGAAAGCTGAGAGCCTCCTCTTTCCAGCGATACCAACCAGTGAATTGCATGACAAAGTAATGACGATTTAAAGGTATGTAACCAATAATCGGTTTTAAAATTTCATTTTCCTGGAAGAGGGTGAAAAAAATGATATTTTTTGATTTTGTTGAATAACCGTTTTTTAATGTTTTTGAGGGTGCTAAATTAGAATCTGACCTCAATTTTCGTGTGAAAAAATCTATAGAGGAAGTTTGCTTGAAAAACTAATCATTTTTTTAGAATTTAATTAACCTAAACCAAAATCTATGGATCGACTGTATTTTTCCTTTAATCCGCAATCAAAACTGAAAATCTTGGTGCAAGAATCATGTCGATATCATTTTTTAAACTCGAGATAAAAAAAATAAATTAGTTTAATGCTATTTTTTTTTTTTTCTCGGCTTCTAGGACCCATTGGTCGGAACGGCAAAATACGTTTCTAATATTTATTGACCAGGAACCTCCAAAAAAATTGCCAACAAGATCCGTGAGAGACTGAGTGTGTCCTCCCTCCCCTTGTGAGTTTAGGACATTTGCGAATAAGAATATTTGATTTATAAGTAAAACGGATGCAGGTGGCCTGGATATTGGAAGACTTTTACTGAAAATTGCGGGAAATCAGTACCATCCTATCTCTCGTCCGGTTTATTCGTGACATTTTACTGAGCGAGTTTCCCAATTTCTTTCGATTGATTAATGATTACTTGGGTTCAAAATGAGCTGTGATTCTAAAATGCTTGAATTGCTGGATACAATTGTATGTTGATTGAATTGATAAATCGTCGTGAATTACATTTATATTATTTTTCAATCGTTTACTAGGTATCTGAAATTTTTACTATTCCATATTCTTGTACGTGGCTGCTCGATGCAATACAAAATAGATCTGTTATAGGGTGTGCCCAAGAAATAAAAAAAAATGAAAAACGAAAAAAAATTGTAAAAAGTGTAATGTTCCAATTTGCTATGAACATACTACATATAGGTACTTTTAATAATTGTATAAAAATAGAAGAAAATGATTTAGGTGATGAATAACGCATTATTATGTAAAAAGTAAAATATTCAATTTTCTGTTTGGTTAGGTTTGTTGTTGTTTTTTTGTAGAATAAATATCTTAGTAAATTTTGTAAAAATATATTTGTTATCCTTATGCTACATACTACAATTATTGATACATAATGATGACATTTATAACTACATATTTGGCAGCATAAAACTCCATTTTTTATGAAAATTAAAGAAGTGAGGGAAATGCTCACCTAGCGACTAACGGTGTAACATATCGGCTTGCGACCAACGCCGGGTTAAATTAAAAACATCTCTCCTATGTTGACCAATTCAAAAATTTACCCAACTTCCATATTAATTATGTAATGCAGTAAACTTTCGTTATTTAATAAAAAGTAAATTAATTTACCACACATGAAATGTAAATACGAATATATAACGATAATTAAATGGGCAATTATATTTAAAGAGGATCTATACATAGGCTGGCAATGATGTTGTAAACAAGTTGTAAACTTTATTACACCAACTTTATCAATGTCATAACCGAAACCTTTTCAAATAATACAATGCCTATTGTGTATATAGGATTACAAAGTTTAACCGAAATTTTGTTTTTGAAAAACATTCTTGTTTTTTGACGCATTATCGGTTATATCAAAATTGTTTATTCAAATTTAAATATTTCAAGTTCTTCAAATAGGGAAAAGGTGGCTATTAAATATTTTACCAAACTGTTCTACCCTGCGGAAATTTATTCCGTCCCGATGTTATGGAGTCATAGTCAAAATAACACTGTTAGTACCCGAACCCAATACGGAATCTGAGCTGATTCTTTTATAAAACAACTGAGATTCGACCCTCATACCAGATTCAAAAGGTAAGAACTCGTTAAAAGGTTTAGTTAACTACAGAATATTAGGCAGAAACCCTCATACTCCAGTTAAAAATAAACTCTTTGACAGAAACATGTATAAAGCAATCTGGATTTGTAGATATGGCCTATGGAAGCCTGTGAATTTCAAAATAATTCAGTCTTTCCTAACCAATTACCTCCAAACTAGTGTAAAATCTTCATATTACGTCACCAACAAAACACTACATAAATGGCAAAATATATATTTTGTCCTCGACTTTCTCTTTCTTTCTTTGGTGGCAATAGGGTTCTGAAAGGACGGGATGTTTGCCTACCGAATCCTGCAAATGGGACACTTGTCTTAACTCTTCATTTTCCCTCATTCTTTAGCTATCACCCTCCTTTACTGTGTCGAAGATTGTACGTTAGATGCTTCTTTCCTAAGCGTTCAGAATATGTTCCAATGTTCTGGTAAGCACCCATGTCTCACTCGCTTACATGACAATAGGCCTTAATATGGTTAATATAGTATACTCTTTTCAGCACCCAGAAACACCTATTGGCTATTTGTCCCCGATCTTTTTTTATAAAAATAATTTAATCAACTTAATCATTTCGCTCAATCACTTTGTAGCTATAATTATCCATGTTCATATCATGTACAATCCTTCTACAATCTTCATAAGCCAATGGATCTTTAGTAAATATATATTGAGGTTCTGGTGTTGGCTTCTATCATTTCTGTACGTCTAAAGGCCGGTTTACACGCTGTGTCTTATTGTATGTTTTGTAGAACAGGACAAATCCTATCCAATAAGACGTGACGTGTAAGCAGCAAAACTTACGTTATGTCGAATCGAAATGAAATCTAAGATCAGATTGAAGAACTGATGGGAGAAGCATCAGTTTGCGAGAACTGATAAGGCAAAACGTAACGTGTAGACGCATGTTCAGAGGAGACGTCCGATCTTGGCTAAGTTCTTGACTAGCTCAACTGGAGTTCACTACCTTTTCCCCAAAACAACATAATGCCAGACTTATGGCAATGCACTCATGATTTTCTCGTGGAATACATTGAAATGTATAAAAGTTTTCCGTGTTTGTGGCGAGTAAAAAATTACAAACATAAATTTTTGTTTTGATTACATCTTTTTAAATTTTATTTCTGTATTCTAATTTCGTAATTTAATTATAAATTACTTAACATTAATTGATAGAATGAAACATTTTAGCTGAATTGTTGAGAACAGAGTTGGGCAAGTTTCATCATAGCTAAAGGTGAATCAAAATTTAACCATAGCTATTTGACAACTAATTTCCTGGAATCAATCGCCTAATTTAATGATGATTTTTAGGAAATCTGTTATATTGGCGCACAGATGGGTGTTTGGAATCTTTATACGTTTGCAATTACAGCTGTTTCAAAAATAAACAAAGAAGTTATAAATAAAAATAAAATATGGTTGGGCTGGGATAATTCCAGTTTAACCGGCTCTACCCGTCGTTCCCATGGAGATTCGCAATCCGAGTCTATGAGTGGAATTGAATAATCAGCAACAAAGGGAGAGCCTCTATCCGCCCGTTCCTTTGCCCACGCCGACGGGTAATATGACTCAAATTGTGAGAAATGAGGGCGAGCTGTTATTAACAAGATTATCTGGTCGTCTTAGTTCCAAGTTATCGGTTATTTTGATAGAATAACCTGTTACCTTGTAGCTGTAAGTGGATAAAAACACTGGTGCCTTTAACTCTTATAATTACAGTCATTTGTTTTATTATATTACTTGCGAAGAGGTGGCTTGCTTCTTTTAGCAGTTACTTTTCGGTTAACAGTTACTGTTTTACCGGCGCGCATCCTAGCGGTAGACATTCGAAATTAGAACTCAATTTTCCCTATATCACCACGAACTAACTTAGCCCCAATCTTTTCCAGCCTTTAAAATTCCCTCACCGCTCTTCACTGCGGTCCGCCTTTTTAGCAAAGGCGATTATTATTATGGTTATTATTTATCCATAATCAAATTTATACTAAAATATACTATATTTATCCATATGAATAATGTACTTCATATGGGTGTCACCTGTGGTGTAGTGGTTAGCATTGCATCCTACTAAAACCAAGATCGCGGGTTCGCAGCCCGGCAGATGACCTTAGGATTTTTTTAAAGGGAGTAAAAAATCCTTAGCTATGCCGTCCTTCGGAAGGGACGTAAAATGGGGGTCCCGAGCCTGTGCGATGTCAGGTACTCGTTAAAGATCTCTATCCTAATTATACCTGGATAGGCAAAATTTAGGACTCCCACCGTAGCCTCGTCCGATTATCCATAACAGCATCAAGTGACGTTAAACGAAATAAACAAATAAAAAAACAATATACTTCATATATCATTCATATGATGTTATTCTACTATTAACAACATGATATTAGTTTTCAATTAAATCGTTCTCACACCTTGCCATTTATTTATGGCTTCTCAGGCTTTTTACTATTGTCATTTTATTATAAATTGTTGTTTGTTTCATTTTAATTCTAATTATAATATTTATGGCTTATTTAAGCATACTAAAATTTAAACACTTTTATTTATTTCTTTTATGGTTATTTTGTTTCTCTACTTTTAGAATACCATGTCCATTTAATATTACAACAACGATTTCATATTTATTGAATAAAATAAAATTATAAACATTGAAGTACAATTTACAAAACCATGTGTTGTGATTTCTATTTGTATTTAAAATTGAATCTGAGGATCTCATGCAGGAAGGATGGAAATTCAGGAGTTTTAATTTCGAATGGGTATCTACGCTACAATGCGAATCGGTAAAACAGTAACTGGTTACCAAAAAGTAACTGTTAAAATGAGTAAGCCACCACTTCGCAAGTAATACCAGGTTCTGTGTTAGAAGGTCCCGAGGCCCTTTTCTTTTCAGAAGCCTGAGGGGTTATCGGGAATAAAACTCAAAACAAGTTTTCTATGAAAGGATCGGTATCCGGTTTGGACCAAATCAGCAATCTCTGAGACATTTTGGATGAGTTTATAGAGGGTAAGTTTTTTTATTTTTATTTATTTTTTGATAATTAAAGAAAATTCAGAAATTTTCTTTACTTAGCTTAGATAGTTAATTGTGAAATTTCGAATTCAATAATAAAAAGACATGGGCTTTATGGACTTACTATATATGTAGCATAAACATATATTACATGTAACTGGTATCTAAAGAACAGCTTGATCTTCACCTTATTTGGAGAAGTCACAGTGTCAATCAAACGCTCACCGTTTTTCGAAAAAACTATCCACAAACCGTCAAATCTCACAAAAACTTGCAAATTTAATAAGCTTGCAAAAATTTAATAAGATTTTGTTTCGATTTCGAATGAAATGTTAATATGATACCCATAAATTCACCGCAAAAAGTGGTATTCTTTAATATCATCTGCATTCAGAAGCTAATAGCAAAATTGAGGGCTATGTTCATTATCATTGAGTTCTAAACCTTACATTGCAAATCTAATAAAATAAGTCCTAAATTTTAGTAATAAGTAAATAAATGTAATAACATAAGATCCTTTGATCTGGTGTCGATTTATTGACAGTTTTCCTTTATTTTCTATTAAACAATTTTTTTTTTTTTTTTTAATCCAATGAAGAGTTTTTTATGTTTAAAATGCACATTTCCATTAAGGGATTGTCATAATGTTTTATTTACACAAGTAACTGATTTGGATGCCAAATGAGAACACCATGTTTTTTTCGGTTTCAAAAGTGAATTTCTCCATGAAATCGAAACAAAGTCATTACGTTTAACATATCATGCTTATTAAATTTTCAATTTTTTGTGAGATTTGACGGTTTGTGGATAGTTTTTCAAAAAACGGTGAGCGTTGAAGTAATATAAGACATTGTGACTTCCCCAAATAAGGTGAAGATCAAGCTGTTCTTTAGATACCAAGTTTGTAAAATTAAAGGTTACAGGTACTCAGCTATTGTAGAAAATTTAATGCTAAATCTGAAAATGTGGTCAAAATTCGAAAAATATTTAAACAAAATGGAGATATTACAGCTTTTATGGAAAAACCGATTTATCGTATATCTGCAACGGATTGGAATAGAAAGGTGAGGTCTGCGGCATTTTGCTACATTTTGGATCTAGTTTCACCCATTTTTATTTTTTTACACTAAAAGATACTCACCCTGGATAAGTAAGAAGCATTCAGAATGTTTTTGGAGAATTTGGATTGTAAGGATTGGATATAAGATAAATTGTATGGTTTAGTGGAACACCAAAGCTCACCTTCGTACGTCCAAAAAGGTCTAATCACTGTCATGTAAAAGTTGAAGAAGTCTAAAGCGTCGAGCAATTTCTAGTAAACCCCAACAAACAAACAAGATATAATGTATATGTGCTCAACTTCGCTTATCCAGATTCATGATCATCATATAGATGAGTCTTTTGCAATCTAAAGGCATCTTAAAATGTTTTCTAGTAAATCTTAATGTTGAGTAAATTACAATATCGAGTCTATTGTAATTATTGGGAAGGATTGAACGTCTGTATAGTAAATGTTGAAGAAGTTGAAAACGAAAGGTAGTTTCTTGTCGTTTTAGTTTTGTATGGTCGGAAGAATTGTTCGTTCCATCACAATAATAATATTTTGAATGTTTGAACCAGTGCATCGTTGGCTGTCAGTTTAAGTGAGACAAGAGTGAAAAAAATAAAAACAATATCTTTCATATTATGTATAAAATTTAATTTTATAGTGACACTTATATTTAAAAATATTATAAACCTCATGAAATTAAAACTAATTTAACCAAGAAAAAAAACGACTGAATCCATCTGTAAGGCAGTGGTTTCCAACCTTTCAGTATGTATATTTAATTCAATGCAATTAATGACTCATCTGATAATGTAACTTAATTAATGAGTTGCAAATAATATGTCATGTTGTGTATAAATAGACAAAATAAATTATTTATTTATTTATTAAGTTTTTGTAATTTAATATTTATATCGTCCCTACAACTGCAAATTATCGAATGTTAAAAAACACATTTTTTGTATTACTTTATCAATTGCTTTGTGATTGACATACGTTTTAGAGAATTCTCAAATCTGAATTCACAGTGTGAAGGGGAGGAATAGCCTTGTCAAAGGATCGATTATACAAACTATTTGATTATGCCATATCAATGTTTGTTAGCTTGGCTAAATTAGGTTTAATTTCATAAGGTGCATAATATGTTTTCCTAATATTTCTAAATATACGTGGCACTATAACATTAAATTTTATACATAATATGTAAGATATTGATATTATTTTTTCACTCTCGGCCCAACTTTAACTTTCATTGACAGCCAACGATGCACTGCTTCAAACATTCCAAGTAATCCTGAAATTATTTAATATCTTGAAGGAACGAACAATTCTTCCGACCATACCAAACTAAAACAACAAGAAACTACCTGTAGTTTTCGAATTCTTTAAAATTTACTAGACAAATGAGAGTAATTGGACTTACAAGGGGAGGACACACTCAGTCTCTCACGGATCTTGTTGGAAATTCTTTTGGAGGTTTCTGGTCAAAAAATATTAAACACGTATTTTGCCGTTCCGACCAATGGGCCTTAGAAGCCGAGAAAAAAAATAGCATTACATTAATTTATTTTATATCTCGAGTTTAAAAAATGATGTCGACATTATTCTTGCACCAAGATTTTTATTTTTGATTGCGGATTTAAGAAAAAATACAGCCGCTCCATAGATTTTGGGTTAGGTTAATTAAATTCTAAAAAAATGATTAGATTTTCAAGCAAACTACCTCTATAGATTTTTTAACACACAAATTGACGTCATATTCTGATTCAGCACCGTCAAAAACATTGAAAAACGTCTATTCAATAAAAACAAAACATATCATTTTTCACCCTCTTCGAGGGGAAGAAATTGTTCAAAACGATTATTGGTTACTTTCCTTGGTATAGCTGGAAAGAGGAGAGCCTCAGGTTTCTTTTGATGTACATCAATGTAAATTTAGGTCAACAAAAACCTATTAAAAAAATTAGCCAAAGACATTTCAAGAGTATTACCACCTTATATTTTGTATAAAAAAATGAAGTTGATACGTTAAACCGTCTAAGCATAATTCATGTTTTTGTCAATTTAAACAAAAGTTGCCTACCATATGGTCAGGCAAATTTTGAAGCTTACGAATTTTTATTTTTATTTTTGGATGAAATTTTGTATTTAAGGGTTCTTTTTAAAGCTGAATTCGAATCCGATGTCGGTTCTTGTGAAAAAAAGTATATTGAACGTAGTTAAATGAAAAAATGACTTTTTTCGATGTTTTTGAGGATGCTGAATTAGAATTTGACGTCCATTTTTGTGTTAAAAAATCTATAGAGGTAGTTTGTTTGAAAAACTAATATCTAAAATATATGGGGCGGCTGTATTTTTTCTTAAATCCGCAATCAAAAATAAAAATCTTGGTGAAAGAATCATGCCGATATCATTTTTTAAACTCGAGATATAAAATAAATTAATTTAATGTTAATTTTTTTTTCTCGGCTTCTAGGGCCCATTGGTCGGAACGGCAAACACGTGTTTAATATGTTTTGACCAGGAACCTCCAAAAGAATTTCCAACCAGATCCGTGAGAGACTGAGTGTGTCCTCCCCTTGTTAGTTGAACATACGAAGATGAGCTTTCGCTCATTATTAAATCATCCAGTTCGTCTCATATCCTATCCTTACTATTCAAAATCCTTTGAATATGCTTCTTACATTGTCACAGACAAATTTCTCCATAAAGATCTAAATGTTTCATATGTTTCTGATTTAGCCTGAACCAGATACCTGTCCTTTCATGGAAAACCCCACAAACATTTAAATCCACTAGTATTCCAACTTCTGTTCCAAATAGCCCTCCGAGGTGTATGAAAAGAAATGCTGTCGAAGAGTTCTTTGACAGCCATCCCAAGGAATGGTATCAGCGTGGCATCGAGCGATTGGCTTGCAGATGGGCAATGACGGGAGATAACAATGGACTATACTTTGAGTATTAATTGTATTCTATGTCAAAGAAATAATAATACAAATATTTGTTTCAAAAATGGTCATTTTTTTTATACACCCCATTATTATACAAATGATATCAAAGAGCAAAGGATCGACATTTTTATCCTTTGCTCTTTGATATTGTGTGTAAAAATATGATATTTGGGACTTTAGTTGTAAGCACTGATAATGAAGTCCATCATCGGTAAGAGTTTTAAATATTAAAAAAAGGATGTCTAATTTATGCAATCTTCAAACACCTAATCAGTGCAATTTGAACCAAGTTAAAAATTAATGCTTTGCGTTAAAATATGGTTATGCTCCATCGCATAGTTCATTACAAGATTTTTTTTCGATAAATAAATAAAACTTCATTTATTACTTAAAATTATCTAATTTATTTACTTATGAGAACGGGCGAAGCCGCGACAGGGGACGCTAGTTTAAAATAATTGTCTTAAAAAACCAAGCAATGCTACTGCAAACTTAACTTCAAATTGTTGAGGGTCCATAACTCCATAACCTTTCAAATCCACTAGTCTCTCAACTTACTTCCTATTCTATGCCTAACAACCCTCCGAGAAGTCTGAAAAGAAGATGGCCTCGGGACCTTCCCAAATATAATATTTATTGAAGTGCTACCAGTGGGTAGTTTCTTCACAAGTAGTTGTCAAATTAATATTTTATATTATTATCACATTTACTGAATTTTTTTTTCAAATTTTCAAACTACCGAAGCTGAAGCACTAAAGAAATAAAAGCACCCAGACAGTTGCTCCATTCCATTATAATTATTCGTAATACATAAAGGATTCTCGTTATTCTAGAATAAAGATTATTTTTGATTTCACCAGATGCTCATAAAGTACAGGAGACGACTACACTAAACCTCTCATTATAGGCCTTCCAAAAACATAAGAGCTTTAATCAGCTTTGAGACTGAAAATTAAAATTTGGGATCAGACAAGTATATGCGGAGTAACAACGAAAAATGTTTTTTAAAAACTTGGATTTCACAACAGTACGGGGTTTTAGCGTGATAGAATGTGCATTTTAAGGGACGTGATTCAAACTTCATATACAGAGGCTAATAGTAACTTTGACCAACTTTAAGATGAAAAAAAAATTTTGGGGTCGGACGAATAGTTTCGGAGTTATAGCCAAAAGAGTAGCGATAAACGTGTTTTCGCGGAGCAGTGGGACTGATCTTACGTTAGCCAATCTCTACAATGTTCCCAAGGCCATAACTTCGAGAAAAATGGTATGATTTCGGTTTTTATTTTTTTTATTTTGTGCGCAATAAATCCTACTACAATTTACTTACTTCGTTGTTTTGTTATAGGTAGACAAGTAGACAATAGTGGGCTTTTTTTTTTTGTTGCGAATATGGGTATAAAGCCGACGCCTGCCGCAGCAAACTTCAGATTCAGATTCAGCATCCCAAAAAACATTAACATCCATTGAGAAAAAATGTATAGCAGTAATTTGCTGAAGACGGCCTTCTGTATTTCTTTGAATTTGTTAGATTGTATTTCTTATTGTATTTGTTTTTTTTATTAGATTTGGTATGTTGTTTAACCCTCATATGAATTTTTTTTTTTTAAATGACAATTTATTTTTATACACAGGTATCGATATAGAATCGAAAAAATTTGTTACTGACGCAACGCTAATATATAAATATTACTGATATCGCTCTGCATTCCTTTATCCACCACTTAAATACCAAATCTCAACTTAGCGATTTGTATGCCCCAATAATAAAACTACTTCCATTCATTTTTTTATTTTTTTATTAGTGAAGTTCTACTTTCTTGTGGAAATTGTCTTCATACTCATTTACGACTGTTCCGAATGTATGTAAAGAATAAACGTAAAATTATGCATGTATAAAGATACCTCTTTCAAATTTTAATTTTACCAGAATTTAAAAGACAAGAGACTACTCGTTGTTTTCGACTACTCTAACAATTACTAGACAAGCGTTTAAAGCTCCCATTAAATTACAAAACACTTATTTACATGAGAGTAATTAAACCCATTTAGATATGCGGAGTTGAGCTTTGGGGCTCCACTAAACATTCCGATTTTTCTCGCATCCTATCCTTACAATCCAAATCCCTTTTGGTCAAATCCTCGCTGTTCCTTATTAAGCCACAAACAAATTTATCCATATGTTGGTGATTCGGCCTAAAACAGATACCTATCCTTTGATAGTTAACTCCATACCCACTCCAATCAAATACCAACTTGCCTCACGTTCAATACTCGATAATCTTCAGAGGCGTTTGAAAAGAAGATGGCCGAGAGACCTTCTAATATAGAACGTTTATTGCTATTAATGAGTAGTTCTACACATGTTAGTGGTATGCCATTGCAATATTTTTCCTAAAAATTACTTGGACACAACTTCAATAAATAGTTTTAAACAAATTAAAACAAAAATTTTTAACTTATACATTCTACATATATTTATAGGTGTATCGTTTTATAATCAAATAATCTTATTAGGATTGATGAATTATTTGCCACTTCTATTGGGAATATTATATTAGAAAACTAGTTTCTAATGTTAAACATTCATCTTTAGTTCTAAAACATACAACCTTTTCCCAACACATCAGTACTCAGGAGGTCTAAGTGATAACTCTAGTGGCAATTAATTCATCAATCCTAATTGTATTGATCCTTCTATACCATCATGAGTACCTCAAGTGATCAAATAATCGGTTTTATCTTCAATGAACGCAGTTAGCCCTGTCAATCATTAACGAATTATTTCATTCTTAGGAGACAAAGTAACAGAACAAAAGGTATTTTTTATTTTATTTATAACACTTACACGCGTTTAAGCCTTTTGATATTTTTAAAACAACAATTCCTTCTTCTTCCTTCAACAGGAATTCCTTCTTTAACGTGGTGTTACTTTGACTGCATCCCTGACTTTCTTCTTCTCCAAAAAAAAAACCGACTTCAAGATTAAACCTACATGTGCCCACTTGAACTAAAAAGTAAAAAAATAATATTTTAATTACTTTCTTACAAAGAGAATTAAAGGACAACCAACGAAATTATCGATACTTATTTACCTATGTATTCACATCTTAGTTATTTTTGAAGTCGGTGCCAAAAAAAACAAACAGAATTTTTTTAAAATATGGTAATTTAAAAGATCCTCAACTATTTCATCAACGCCACATCGTTTTATCGTACTATTCGAAAGTTAATTGCAAAGGCAAGATTAAACTGCCCTTCTTGGCTGGCACCGACTTCAAAAATAACTGATCATAAATTGTGAATAGGTATATAAGTATCAATAATTTCGTTGGTTATCCTTTAATTCTCTTTATTAGAAAGTAATTAAAATATTTTTTTTTTAAATTTTTTAGTTCAAGTTTGTACATATAGGTTTAACCTTGAACTCGGTTTTTGTTTTTTTCTAAAAATTATTATTTTTTTTTTTTATTGCAGGATTTTATGATTCAAATATTCGCAATAAAATTCTTCATGAAACAGTATTATTGTGGCATTTATAAATATGTCACCTTACATAGCTCTGAAAAAAATATATAAATATATGTATATATTCTAAAGGCCAATGTTGCGTGAGCGCAATATTTTCTGTCATCATTATGGCTGAACAAAAACAATGATTTTTAAATTTTCTTTAAATTAAACTACCCTAAAAATATTTTTTGAGAGAAAAAATCAAACGGGAAAAATAAGAAAAAGAAATTTCATCGTTTGAAGCAGGGGGTGTATTTGCGTTTGTCCTTTTTGTAACCTGTTCTTGAGTAATGTCAGTCGAATTGTCCTCATGAATCAAGTTGTCTAGTAGGTTTGTAATCGTTTCCTGGTAATCTTTCGTGTGTTCGTTATTGTCTGTTTGTACAGTTCGTAGAATGTCTTGGTTTTTTCAATTTATTTGCTGCATATTTATGAGACCAATTCCAGGGGTTTGTTTCTTCAGAGCAGTAATTTTTCCAAGAATCAATTTTGATGTTTTTCATAAGTGCCTGGTATCTGTGTTTGCAGTCCAAATATACTTGTTTCTTTAGTGTTCTCATGTCTTTGTTAGTTTTTGTTTTTTTGGTAAGATTTCCTAAGTCTGTTAGTTTGTTTCCTCAGTTCAGTTAGTTTGTCGTTCCACCAGGGTACTGTTCTGTGAGGTCTATTTTTTGTAAATTTAGTGTTAGTTAATTTAAACGTCATATTGCAAGTTTTAGTAATCGCTTTGTTAAAAATATCGATAATTTTGTCCACTTCATAATTGTTGATAATGTCGACGATTTCTGATTCTGTATCTAGTGTATTAGAGTCCGTTTCGAGTATATTGAATTGTTTTTTAAGTTGAAAGGTAAGATTTTTTTCAAAGTTTTCCCAGTTTACATTTTTGGTTTTGTAGTGTTGCATGTGTAAACAGTTATAATTTTGGTGTTGTCCGTTATTTTGCCAGGTAATTTCGTAATAAATAGAATTGTGATCCGAGAAATTACAGTCATTTAGTATCGTCCAATTCTTAAGTAATCTTGTCGTTTTGTTATTTAGTCAAGTCAATGTTACTCTTTCCTCTAGAACCGTCGAATGTTGTCAGCTCAGAAGGTTTATTGATTATGCTCAAATTTTGGGTAATGATAAATGATTCCAAAGTTCGACCTCTGGGATTAATTTTGATGTCGTTCCAGAGGAATGATCTGCTTGTTGGAGTCTATACCTAGAATAATGTAATGGTTGCTATAATAATTTATAATGGGCACAATTTTGGCGAGATCGTTGTCAATGTCTAAGGTTTCATCGAAATAAGTACTGATAAATAAGAATTTGTATTGGTTAATAGTAATTTCAACTGTACAAAAGTCCTGGTCGCTGTGTTGTGTAAGTAAGATTGCGTCGATGTATTTATTGTTTATTAATATAGCAGCTCTTGGTTTGGAAACATGTGTTTGGTAGATCTGAATTTGATGATTATATAACCTGTAATAATGTTGTTTCTAGTATAAGGTTCTTGTATGAGGGTTATATCAATATTTTTTACTTGAATAAAGTGGTTTATGTAGTCTGTACAAATTTTAGAATGATGTGTGTTTATCTGTAATATTTTAAGTTCATATACGAGTATGAATGAATGATGAAATGTAGTAAGTCTGTAGTTTTTAATTTAATAGTCTGTGTTTTGAGTAAGTTTGTTTAATTCTCTGATGTATGAGGGACAATTTTTGTCAAAAGCCGAATGGTTGCTGTCAATTTTAAATCGCTCAAGTTTGATATGTCGGTTATAGGCAGAACAGTTAGGACATTGTTTACCCTGCTGGTTACAATCCTTAATGGAGTGATTACCTGAGCATTGGGGGCATGTTGTTTGACCCTGGCACCGCTCCTTGGAGTGATGAAACTTCCAGCACTTGGTGCATCTTCTGATCCATGTGTCCTTTTGGATCTTGCATTTTTCAATAAGATTACCGGCCGTAAAGAATTACTCTCAATTTGCAGTCCGTGATTTTGTTCCACAATATGTTCTACTATGTTTTCTATTGTTAGGTCTTCATCGACGTCTTTAAAAATAAGCCTTGGATGATTTTATAGAGAAATCGTTTTTTCTGCTAGTTTTCTAGAGATTATTCCTCTTTCTTCTTCAGAATTAGTTTCAACTATTACTAAATCTTTTTTTGAGGTTATTTTGTTAATACCAATTTTTAGGTCCTTGGGTTTTATTATTTCTTTGAACTGTTTCTTGACGCCATCTGCGTTTTGATTACTGTTGCTTTTAAGTATTAGTTTATAGGAAGCTGTAGATTTTTCTTTTGGAACGAGGTACCACGGTTTCAGAATAAGAACGATTTAGGTTACCTTGGCTTTGAGCGTTCTGACTTCCTTGAAAATCCGAAGTGTTGTGCACAGTCTGTCTGATTTCATCTATTAGAAGAATTAACTTGTCTTTTAGATCTTTCCTGAGCACTTTGAACGCTGCTATTTCATTTAAGACTTCTAGAGCGTTTTCTAACTGACATAGACTTGCCGCCATGTTGATAGCATATGATAGCATAATATTGATTTATATCAAGAAAAAATTACATATATATATATATATATATATATATATATATATATATATATATATATACCGGTGACGGATTGTCAATAGATCGTTAAATGTAATGTTCAATATGAACATTCATCCCCGGAATCCACTGAAGAGAGAAGATTTGCCTGGTTCGGATACGACCCCGGTGGCCTAGTTGGATAAGGCGCCACGCTAGAGAGGTGGAAACTTGGGTTCGAGTCCCGACCGGGTCAAGTCTTTTCTCTTCAAAAATAAAATAATATATTGAAAAATCAAAACTTTCAAATAATTCTAGCCTTGGACCTAATATTGTTTTAATTTATTTATTATTATTATTTTTTATAATTATATGTTTAGACATCTTATCCAGGATATTCACACACAATCATAACGTTGAAAGGAATATTTTCTAAAATACGCAACACATGACAAGAACGTGGCGATGTTGTTGACTCAAGACTACTGATAGAGACCATTCTCTTTAATCTTTAAATTTTATTGTTTATGCTTTAGGGTTGATAAGCCGACTAAACAAGACGATAATTAGTTAAAATCCTCTTATTTAATATTTCCTAAGATTCTGAAGAAATCCTTCAGTTTGTAACAAATTATAATAATGCGGAATCCTCTAAACTCTCAGGATGAATATTCATTCAAAACATTTACAGTTTCCTTCCTTCATCACATTAGATTCAATTAATATTAATCAATAATTCATGTTTCATTTATGTAAGATGATTAAAAGTATGGCTTCCTTATATAATCATTATTTTCTGTTATATGGATAAAACAAAATAACTTTAATTTATGGACTACCTACTGATGCACTTTCATCTAGCTCCTCTTTAGCCTTTGAGGTACATTAGGGATTTTTGGTGTTGCCATATTTTGTACGTTATGTTGTATAAGTCAATTAACAGGTCCATTAATAAAACTGTTTGTAGTTTTTCTGAATGTAGTTCGTGACAATCAGGATACATAAAGTCTATGCAAGGTTATTAGTCCATTATTATTCTCAACAAGAGAATATTGATAATTGAAATGTTTGTATTTTCCGAATATGCGTCTTTTTGGGCGGCCCGTAAATTTCCAGCGTTACTTCATATTAGATTAAGTAAATAAGTTTATAAGTTACATTTATATCAGAGAGGTAATTTAGAACATCTGTGCAGTTTCGAATATAATTAACTCAGTCGGAAGCTGATCGATTTACTTATGTCCTGAGATTTGGGCCTCATATTAGCCTTCCGTCGAAAATAATTAATTTTTTTTTTTAATTATGGATCGGAATTCCATGACAACCAGACCATACGAAGGATGTTAGGCTAATGATATGAAAGGGGAATGTCTAGTAACTATAGTTCCGAGTAAATCGCAAATGAAAAATAAAAGTCTATATTCTTCCTCAATGGGAGCGGGTTCTTAAACTTCAAACATGAGAAAATCTTCTAGTGATTGTACATGGGACAAGCCAACAGATGGCGACGAAATCTCAGTTTCGATTTTTTTTTTTTTTGACAATCCCCCTTCAAGATTAACACCCTATTTAATTAAACTGGTAGGAATGAACAAATTTTAAAATATAAACAATCCATAAGCTATGATAGATAGTTCTTTTTATTTTTAATAAGTATTTTGAATACATTAAAAGAGAAAAACATGGAGACTTTATTAGTGAGTTTCATTTGTATTTCCAAAATCCATCCAGTAATTTTATTGCTCAAAACGTTTGAGTGGCATATCCAACTTCCTCCCACCAGTATTTGACAAACCTTGAAATAGATCATGTTGTTATATTCCTGAGAAATGTTTTGTTCATAATCGCAATCAAGTTCAACAACTGTGACAACAGCACTATTGCTATCTGAATGACAGAATTAAAATTTGCAAAACAAATTAAATTTTCTAGTTTATAGTGGCAAAACTTCAGTTACTTCAGACAGTCTAGACTCTGATTATGACTAATTTGGCTTTCCTAAATATGGTGATGACGGTGTTTTTAGCAGTGGTTAGAACTTTCAGTAAAAGCCTTCTTAAATCAGTAAGAATTTTAAAAAAATAAGTGAAATGAATTTTATTTAAAGATTCATTATTTCAAGTAAACACACAATTTATGATACAATGTATAATGCATATTTTTTTATAAATAAATATTACATACAACATAAAATTTTTAATTTATTTGTTTGTTTATGAATTTTTCACTATTTTATGTTAGACATGAACCTAGTTAAATAAAAACTTCCTGATTACAGAACAGGGCCAGTAAGTTTGTTTTTCTAGAGCAAAACATTTTTAGGAACTCCTACAATTCGTGATGCCTTTGATGTTATGAAACGATAGTTAATTCAAAACCAACTGTAAGCTACAATCATATTTGCATAACTATTAACATATATGCCTTATTAAGACACCTAGTTTTTTAAATAAATAAAAAATGAAACATTTTAAAGAAAATTGTATATATGGTACTTACCAATGAAATCCATGTTGAAAGTACTGGGTTCTCAGGATACAGATATGTGTCTAAAAGTGTCCAGAATCCACGCCACACAAACACAACCAACATTCCAATAACACAGACAGAAAAAATACAGTCCAGAAGGTATATCCAGGTATTTCCGGTGCTCTGAAATCACAAAATATACTTTGCACTCTTGTTTTCAATATTAAAAGTTATTATTTCATTATTTATCTTCTTTTTTCCTTCTTTATTTAGTAAACATATGTATTTGTAAATATACTACATCGCAGGATTGGACTCTGGTATTTTTTCTATTGCAACTTTATTGCTATTTTTAAAAAATAAGAATAAAGGACTTGGAAATATTTTTTAACTATAAGCTTGTTATATAATTATGTATATTTTTGGATCAGAATAATTATCAAACCGAACAATTTCTTTCTTTTATCAGAAATTGATTTTAATAAAATTAATGAAAATAATTATAGACTCACAAAAACGTTTTTATTAAATTTGTTTAGGGAAAATAAATATTGAATTACACTATCATTATAGTTTTGTTATTTTATAAATGGACTAATGCTATTATTTTTTAATACCAATTATTTTTAATTATATTATTTTTTGAATAATTATTTTTGTTTAAATAAGATAAAGAAATGTTTTCCAACTATTAGCTTTTTATTTAATTATATACAATTTTTGGATCAGAATACTTATTGAACAAAATAATTTCTTATTCTTATCAGAAATTGATTTTAATAAAATTAATGAAAATAATTATAGACTCACTAAAAAATATTGTTAATTCATTTATGAAAAAAAAAAAATTGAATGACACCATCATTATTTCTTTATTATTTTAGAACAGCTCCAATACATGAGAGGATATACTGACGAATTTTAAGGACATCAATAATACCGATTAACTTGACTTACATTTAATTTTTGGTTCAATTTGTACATATTTTGTTTATTTTTACAGGTACAAACATCTAATACAAATGTAGAAATCTATGTTCTTGTGTATTAACTCACCGTTTTGAAATGTGTAGGTACATCAAAATAACCTTCATATCTATCTGTGACGATAGCAAAAGGAGGAGCTGAAATGTTCCTTACAGTCTTTGTCATGATCAAAATAACTACTGCGGCACAAGTGACAATAATTACCGACTGAGCCTCAGTCGACGTGTAAGCATCCAAAGCTACCCAGGCACCCCTCCAAGAATTGACACAAACAAACCCGAAACACGCTGTATAAACTCTAGATATCACATAGTATAATATTCTATGTTCATTTGGGTTCAACACCTTCGAATAACATTTCTGAGTCAATGTAAATAACATGATTCCCACGAGTCCGATGAGCAAGGACACAACACTACTTTTTTTCGGTTCATCAGGAAATACATAGTAACCCATGAGCTGCCATGTGCCTCTCCAATAGCTCACGACTAAGGGAGATATAACAAGCGCAGATAGCAAACTGTCGAGGAACGTTATGAAGAAGTAGTAGTTGCTAGAGGTCCCCCGCAGGCCATCAGTAATTCCTGCTGTGCTGCCTCTCATCCTGATACTACTGGACAATCTGTCCAGTACTCCCCACCACAGTCAACTAACACATCCAACTGGTCACATTAGGCAAAGGTGGTCTTTCATATCCCGCCTTTCACTATTGTATTATTAAATACATAATCTTCTATTATATGCTCATATAATAACATCTAAACCACATTTAGCGGTAATTTATTATAGATTAACTTTTACATGAACAATTAAAATACTGTGTATGCTAATATAAAAATTTTAAATAATTTGAAAATAATGATGAAGCGTAGAAGTTATTTTTAAATTAAATAATTGGCTACTTAAGTTTTGACCACTGGAGATTGACCATTTCCTGTTGGAGAGCCGCAACACGCTAATCTAATATTACTATCATTTAGTGCGTTTATGACAGCTATAGTATTCTTAGTTAACATATTATATTCTGATATAATTCTATGAACAATGCAGAAAGGTCAATTTTAAATAAACACTAAATTATAATAACACTAAACTTTCCTTTATTTTTGATTGCTTAATATAAATAGAATTAAAATAAAAGCTTGAAGCGTGAACGGCTCATTCATTTATTTAATCTCCATGACATTTGATATTATTTACATGTTTAAAAAAAAAAAAAATAGTAATAATGATTGAATATTATATTATAAAAAAATAAATATTAAAGAATAATGGTATATAAAAGAATTCATACAGAAATTTTGTTTATTTAATGGATTTTCTACTGAATTGGTGGGTATATGTAACCTTCATTTTCAGTAAAACCTTCAAAAATCAGTAAATTGCTTTAAGTTTATTGTAATAATGTTAATAAATATTATGCATAACAAAAAAATACAAAACATATCACAAAATCTTTACAATTAAATTGAAAACTAAAAATTAAATTAAATTTTATTTAAACAATGGAGATCGTTACAGAAATAATTAATTCATTTATATGAGTCAATTCCTCTGTAACTAGAATTACATTTGTTTTAAATATATAATGATTTTTATATAGTTTGAAGATTAAGTAAAATATTAATTTTTAAATTTATTATTTATGATTATTTAAAATATTAATTCATTCATTGAGCTAAAAATAATTTTTGGCAAAGTATTTAATTTTAATTTACAACCAGCAGATCTTAATTAAAAAAACTTAATCTGAATATAATTACATAGTAGAATCATGACAGCAGATTACAATAATTTATTTTTTTTAATAATTAAAAATCAAAAGGATTTCACGATTACACAGTCAAAACCAGAATAAATTATTTAAGTCTTCGGGGTTTTATAAGTATGAAAATAATATTAATGATAATTATCATATATTATTTTACATACCCAAAAGCAATTATTAAAGTTTTTCTTTTTCCTTTTTCTTTAAGAACCTAGATAATGAACTTCCAAATTCAAATTTTATTATTCCAAACTCAAAATTATTTATCAAAGAAGTAACAAACATTTTAAGGGTGGACAAATTCTGGTTTCCAAAACAAACATACAAGCACGCACGCACACACACACACTTTTTTTTTCTATTCTTAGTAACCCAGCAGAAGAGGCATTTATTTTAAAATTGTGCATACACCATGCAAAAATCATAATATATGCGTACAATGTTTCAAATAGTTTTTCTATTAATATAAATAAAAATTTTTAAATATCAATATCTTTCAACAAATAAAAAAAATAACAAAAACTGAAATAAATAAATAAACTAAAAAAAATAAAATAAGAAAAAATAAAAAACATTTCGAGTGTCAATAGGTAGAAACACAATGAAATCTTCACAATTATGAATATATAAATAAGTTAACTTTTAATATGAATAGAATTTAATTTATAATAATCTCATGAATGGCATGTATGTCTATTTATAACCATTGAAAAATAAAGGAATATATATATATATATATTATCATATATTGAATATAATATATATATATATATTTTCATTTTGAAGAATGAATTATTTGATAATGAATTATTTGAATTGACTTTTGAATATTTACTTAATAAACATTAGCTTAAATTATGGTAATACTATTTGCCTGATTTTCACTGGCTAGAAGAATTTATAAGAAAATGATATTTGAATATGCATTTGATACATGAATGATATAATAATAAAAAGAAACAGAATCAAATAATAATAATAAACAAAAGATTATACTTACACCTTTCTGAAACATAGTTGGATAAATGAAAACTGTTTTTCTTTTATGATCCAAGAATAAGAAATAAGGTGGACCTATTAAACTAGCTAAAACTCTCAAATAAGACATTAAAACAATGCCTGTTACTGTAAATACTATTGTCATCGGTATGTTCATTAAACTTTCCAAAATTGTGAACATTGCTCGCCACTGAGTTATCGAAAGTATAGCAAATACATAAATGTACACCCTTGCAATAAGCAGCCCAATAAAACCTGACATTCTTTTCTCATAAAGGGGCTCGCGCAGTAATGTGAAAACAATCACTAGAACAGTGCTCACATATAAACTCCATGAAATAGGAAACCAATTTGAATACGTCTCAAAACTCCAGGTACCCCACCAAAAACATATCAACAAAGGAGTAACAATAAAACTGGATATTAAAATATCTGATATAGTGATAATCAACATTTTCCAAAATATACGCTCGGTGATGTTTTCAACAGATAAATAGCAGTGTTTATTTTTATTTCTGTTATTGGAATGATTGATTATTTAGAATACACTACAATGATAAACCAAATAGAAATGTTATAAAGAGATATTTACCTACTTCTGTCCATGATAAACTCCATCTTCTTACTAATATAGTCCCTCACACTGTGTGGCTTATCTAATCTATTTCCACCTGTTTCACAGCTTTGTTAATTACTTATGTAATGTTTACAACTGTCAAACAGAAATATAGATGAAAGAAGAAACCGTAAACACTTTTATTGCTTTCATCAGAATCAAATCATGTACATTAGTTACGGCTATTGATGTTATGTTAATGAGGGACAAAAGCAAAGCATTGTATCTAGAGAATGTTGAAAATATTAAATCAATAAAAATAGATACAATCCGAATCAATGTAGTACTATAGGTTTAAATAAATTATTATTTTTATAATATAAAAACACTACTGGTCACTAAATACTTCCCAGCCAAAGCCAAAATTGGTAAAGTTAAATATATTTTTAAAAAACAAGTGGATTAAAAAAAATCTAACATAGTTGTAAATTTTACCTAAGTACCTTTAGGTGAAGTAAAAAAAGAAAGAAAAAAAAAGAATAAGTTTCATTACCCATTGAAAATTGATAAAACTATTGTAATTAAAGTGGATTTAAAAAAAAAAAAAAAATTAGTTTGTATATTTTTTAAAATTTGAGCAAACAGAACATTTTTAAAGAGCCAATTTACAGATATTTAGATATTTACCTAAAATTTCCTTTCTTCAAAATAAATATCTCCCAATCCAAGCCTTGTAGAAAAACTCCAGGGATTTTTTTTTTCAAATTTAAATTACTTTGGTCATATTCTTAATCTAGATGTAATAACATTCATCTTTTCTATTTATAGATTTTTTTTTTTTTTTACAATGCATAGTTTACAATTTATTCAATTTTGCAATAAATCTTATATTATATTTACTTTATTTTCTTAATTTTATTATATAGTGTATCTGTTTTTATATTCTAATGGCCGAAAATATAATATTGGACTCCCTGGGAATTATTCAACACCACATACATGGTGCATTGGATGGCCCATTTCAATTTACAGTTATTAAATATGTAGCAATTTATCCGATTCCTGATTCTATGTGCATATATGTATATGAATGTGTGGTAGATATGTGAATATTAGGGGGGGGGGGGAATAACATAAAATAAAAGAATAAAGTGAAATAGGAAAAGAAGGGAGAAAAAAAAAAAGAGAAAAAAGGAAAAAAAAAAAAAAAAAAAAAAAAATGTTATTAGTTTGTCTAGTATTAGGTAGTATTAAATATTATATTATATAACTATAACTAAATTATAAATTATGCTTGGTGTTGTCTTTAATTGAATAGATGAGTATGCTGTGTTTGTAGCAACCCAATAAAGTTGGGCAGCACTATGTTTATAAATAAACAGATATATGAATAAAGCACATATCTCTCTCTATATTTTATAAATAGATAAGATATTTATTATTGTATATTTTATGATAATTTTGGATGAATATGATTATAATAATTTTATAATAGTATTTATAGATAACAATATAGATATATTATGTTTATATCCAAAGCTGAAAAAGGGGGGCTTTTTGATAACAAATCAAAATCTAAATAACTTTAAAATGGCTGTCAATAAATATCTAGATGCCATGATTTTAAAAGAGGATTTTTTAAAATCATCTTTTTCCTTCAAAATCTATACATCCATGAACAAATAGTATAGGCAGCTCTATTTTTTATTTTTTTCATTCAAAACCAAGTGGGTTTTAATGGCTTTTGCATAAACTATTCCTTCAGTACCAATCCCTTTACCTACTCCATCCTTCAGTTGTCTAGTTTTACTTAAATTCTTTTAGTTTTACATGTTTGACTTTTTGTTTAGTTGTACTTATCCCATTTAATTTTCATTGTCTTTTTTGTATTTCACATTGTTTTATTATTCTTATTTAATTTTACTAGTCTTTCTTATTTTCACTAGTCTTGTTCTTGTTTCTTATTTCACTAGTCTTGTTCTTGTTTCTTATTTCACTAGTCTTGTTCTTGTTTCTTATTTCACTAGTCTTGTTCTTGTTTCTTATTTCACTAGTCTTAGAATTAATTTTTGACTGAAACTTTGTGCCTATACAACCGCAACAACTGAAACTATTATCTATTACTAGAATTACTTAGTGCCTATTTTATACAAAATAGTTTATTCCAAAATGAATGAGTAACTCTCATTCCAAAGAAAATGTTCCATTCTCAAGTTGAGCTCCTCATAAATTATGTTAAATTCTATAGTTCTAAGGAGAGTTAATTTTTAAGAGTTTTATGAATTTATTTATTTTTGTTTTATGTGAAATCTATTATTTTTCTACCTTTCTCAGAATTGTTAATTTGAGCTGTTAACACATTTTTTTTTTTTACCAAAAAAGTCTTAAAATAAAATGATTAATAGTGTAGAATTTATTTTGTATCTCTCAGATACATCGCTTGTGTTAATGTACATTCAGAGGACACGTGCATTGGAGTGTTGAGACTGAAATGGAGTTTTTAAAATCCATCGTTATTTTATAAAGCTATAAATTATTTTATAACTGATTTTTATTAATAAATTATTCTCAAAGAATAAGTGAAAATATAAAAACTTGAAGAGACTAAATTCTTAGTTAAGGAAATTGGAATAATTGCAAGACAAAGAATTTAAACTTCAGTATGCTGGAGGATAGCATAGGTAGATAGGTTTAAATTAAAGAATTATTTGTAATAAAATAGCCAATCTTTCAGCCAACATAGACTATCCCTCCAACAAGAGGATTCTCCTTCAGAGATTTACTATTCTCCAGTTATCTTACATAACATGATCAAACAATTGTCCGATTGAGCGAAAACAATTTGTTTGTTTTATCAATCAGTTTCACTGATTGTCATTAAAATAGTTGCATGGATTAATGTTTGGTACAAATAAATTTAAATATTGGGAAAAATTACTTCTGCTTTAGAAAATATTTACAAAATAATTTACTAACTCTCTGCAATGATCCGGAATATTTTCTTTTATTGGCTATCTTTGTCCAATGGTATTATTATAGGGGCAAATACCATTTACTTAGAGCCTAAATCTAACTTGTCTCTAAATATAGTTTCTAAAGTTGAATTTTCTTCAGATTTCAACAAATATTCATACCTTAAGCTACAAACAACCATATTTAAAGACTAATAATAAAGCTCTTCTGATATAGAGTAAAGATGCTGATATGCCAGGAGATAACGGAGACCCACTATTCCTACATATATGCACCATCGGGTCTTTTTGGGAGTCTGTTCTTCAGAGACTTTGTAAAAGGAACATTTATTATAAATTATCATGCTTCATGCCTAACGTATTATAGTAGTACAATAAATTTTTATTGTCATACCCAAATTACAACATACTTACATCATCCTATTACAATCATCATAATTTATAAAAACACTAACTTCTATGTCCAGCCTAAATTTTTTTAAAAATCTTTTCGAATTAAGTTTATTAAGTTATTTTTTAAAAATGAAGATTTCTAAAAAATTATTAATAACCATATTTTATATGAAACATAGTGAAAAGTGAAGTGTAAATTGTTAAAAAAAAAAAAATCAATTTCTCTCTGAATGGGAAAAATGGGATACATCTAACTACTACTTTTGTATCTTATGCTTCTGAAAAGAAAAATGTCTGCAAATTTCTGATCAGAGCAACACCAACAGAGCTAGAGTGGTAAAAAATGCCCGAACACTTAAGAAATGAAGGCAAAACGTAACTTTTTTCATTCAAACCAATATAGCTTCTAAACGATAGGTTTAGCTAGCAATTAATGTTGTATAACAAAAAATATTCTTCATTAAATTTTTGAACAGGAAACTATGCTCAAATTTTTGATCCGAGCAACATCAACAATGTGATAAAATGCTACATTTTCGAGTGTGAAAAAAAGTTACTCATTTTGAGGGTGGAAAAAAAAGGTTACACAAGAGAACTATTGAGCCCCAGCCAAAAGACACGATTAGGAATAATTAAAAGCCCTTCTATGGTCTGTTAGATTGATCCAATCCATATTCTCTAATCAATTCTCCTTTCAAATGGTGAATCCAAGCATTAGGAAACAATATGAACGAACTAAATGCATATTAATTGAAGAATGAAGATTAATTTACTACAAATGAGCAATATTCCTCATATAAGAAAATTATAATATTTTATAAACTATAAATATATAATTGTCGCAATACATTTTTGTATAAATTGTTTTATCTGGTTTCTATTATCCAGTAGAAATTCAATAACAGGATCTTCTATAGAACAACTTTTTGGCTTTAACTCTTTTTTATTTTTTATTTTTACAATTGATAGAATTACTCCCTAATATTATAAAATCAACTATACAACTATATAATTGTACCAGGTAAGATGGATAGTATACAAATATAGAATAGAAATAGAATAGAATAGAAAATAAACTTTATTCTGGGACGATGTCCCCTAAGAATAATATAATGTACATAAATAAATACAATGAGTCTAGCTTTCATAAGATGAAATAAAATAAATTAACAATCTGGTTAAATATTTACAATTTTACAAATAAAGAACAAAAATAGAAATAAAAATTACAAAAATCCAATAATTGCAGGAGAAAAAAAAAAAAAACCTATTTACATCTACTGAAAGCACTTCTTTTTTTTTTTTTTTTAGTGAAGTTTTGCTAGTCATTATCATTCTGGAGGGAAAGAAGGTATTGAAAGAGAAAGGATTTAAATGTGGATAGATATGGAGCATTACGGATATTACAGGGTAGTGAATTCCACAAGGAAGTAGCACGGGAAATGAAGGAGTGGTCAAATGATGTACTCTTATGGGAAGAAGTATACAGGTCAGAGGAGCGAGATCTTGTAGTGCGGGAGGAGACCGAGGATCTGAACTGGAAGATGTTATAGATATAGGAGGGATTCCGAGAATTGATGGTTTGATAGAGGAGGAGGCTAGGAAGTAATTTATGCAGGATGAAGGATAAGGCCATTTTAACTCTGTATATAGATGTGATGTGTAGGAGGCTTTTGGAACCCTAAAGATAAACCTAATGAAACAGTTCATTAGTCTCCTTAGTTTACTCTCGAGTTCCGCCGTCAAGCCACCATATGCAACACAGCTGTAGTCAAAATGGGGTAGGATAAGGGAAGAAACCAAGAGTTGACGAGTAGGTTTCGGAAGGGAGTCCTGGGAAGAATGGAATAGTTTAAGGATGGATATAACCCGTCGAGAAATTTGGGAGATATGAGGTTTCCATGAAAGGGTTTGGTCAAAGGTAATACCAAGGTTTTTGACTGTGGGGTGGAATTGAATAGGTTGGGAGTTCATAGACAGGATCGGGAGGTGGGGAAGGGATCTCAGATGGGTATTAGAACCTATGATAATAGCCTGCGTTTTTTCTACATTTAATTTTAATTTGTTATCAGAGGCCCACTTGCAAATGCTATTAAGGTCTTCTTGGATAAGGGAGAATGATTTAATTAAATCAGAGGGATGGAAGGATAGATATATCTGGAAATCATCCGCGTATAGATGGTAGGAACAATGGTGAGTGAAATTTGGTAGATCATTTATGTAGGCACAAAAAAGAGTAGGTGAGACACTGGAACCTTGCGCTACCCCTGATGACAATGAAAGGGAAGAGGAAAGTGGCTGGTTTGGTATGGATACTATTTGAGTTCTACTATAGAGGAAGGAATGAAACCAGAGGAGAGAGCTTGAGGAAAAAGATAGGGCTTTTAGTTTCGTGAGGAGAATAGAATGGTCTAGGGTGTCAAAGGCTTTAGTAAAATCTAGAAGGATAAGGACAGTTACTTTTTGTTCGTCAAGAGCAGTATGTATGTCATTAGTAATTTTTGTTAAGGCTGTCTGAGTTGAATAACCAGGTCGGAACCCAGATTGGAACGGATTAAGGAGATGAGAGTTTTCTAGGAAATTGGAGATTTGTGATTGAACTAGTCTTTCAAGGGGTTTGGACAGATTGGAAAGTATTGATATGGGACGGAAATCATTAAGTGAAGATGGGTTAGATTTTTTTAGTAAGGGTTGTATTTTAGCTTTCTTCCAGGATGAAGAGAAGATGGAATTTTGCAAAGAATAATTATATATATGTAGGAGGACTGGAAGGATAGTAGGAAGGCAGAGTTTGATTAATTTTAGTGGAATACCATCAGGTCCAATAGCTTGCGTTTTACATTGGAAAATGGCATCAATGAGGTCTGAGGGTGTGATATAGGAAAAATAAAAATTGGAGGAGTTAAAAGGAGGACCGCTTGGAGCGTAGCTGGTGGAAAGAGATGAGGAGTTTGATGATGAGGTAGCAAAAAAGGAATTCATTTCATTAGGAGTAAAAGAGTATGAAAGCGGAGCATTTGAGGATTTAGTAAAGGAAAGTTTTGATAAAATTTTCCATTTTGATTTCGGATCACAGGCACTGGAGAGGGCTTCATGAAAATATTGTGATTTAGCTTTTCGAATGGCAGTTTGTGTCTGATTCCGAAGGGATTTAAACAGAGTGTAGTCGTCCTGAAGTCTAGTCCGTCAAAAACGTCTTCGGGCGGCCTCTCGTCTCTTTTGTAGGTTTTTTATTTTTTATTTCTATTGTGATCCAGGGTGCTGGTGGACGTCGGATTAGGATGGTTTTTAGGGGAGCATGTGAGTCGAGGATGGATAAGATATTGGATGTGAGAATGTCAACCATGTTGTCGATAGTGTGGGAGGAATATATAGAGTCCCAGTCCAGAGCGTCAATATCATTTTGGGTTGAGGAAAATGTTAAGGAATCAAGATTGCGATAGGAAATGGTTTTTGGAATGAATGTTGGAGTTTGGATATTGTATGACAGGGATATTAAATCGTGATTAGAAAGAAACGTGATTGGTAACTGGGAAGAGGAAATGAGATTTTTAGGAGAATCAACTATTAGGAGATCAAGCCATGTATTAGATGTAAATGTGTGGTGGGTAGGAGAGAATGGTACCACATGTAGGTTGAGGGAAAAAAAAAGGTTTTCAAGATAAGACTTGTCAGAGGAATCGGTGAGGAGATTGGTATTGAAATCTCCAGCAATAATAACATGTGAGTAGAGAGGAACAATGTTGAATAGAGTGGTTTCGAAGTGGGAGTCAAAAGGAACATTGGGAGGGCGGTAAACTACTACAACTAGGATAGTTTGTGAATGCATGGTTATTTCGGCAAACAGGAATTCAATGTGGGGATGTTCAGAAGAAGGGGATAGGCTTAGGACTTTGGTTCGGAAATTATTATGTACAAATATACAAACACCTCCGCCAGTGCGGTTAGTACGATCATGACGCAGCAGATAGTGGTTAGGAAGGGAGACACTGAGGGAAGGAATTGAAGGCTTAAGCCAGGTTTCAGATATTGCAATGATAAAAATTATCAGAGAAGTACTGATGGAATTCGGTAAAGTGAGCAGGGAGGGAATGGGCGTCCTAACAGAGAGTTAGGACGCTAGTCATGACAAGGATGCTGGAAAAGAGAAAGGAAGAAAGAAATAGCGGATTCAGAAGACACTAAGCAATAATATGGTATGAAAAAGTAGAAAGTTAGAAGTAAGGCCAGTAAAGAGAAATTAACTAAGAATAATTTAAGTAATAAATGTGAAAAAAGAAACAAACAAGTAATACAGAAGAGTAACGAAGATATAAACGAGAAAAGCAAACATGATGTAATAAGTTGTGCACACATTAAAATGAGTAATAAAGAAAATAAAATAATCAATGAACGAAATGTTTTTCTATAGAGGAATTTGAGTGATGTGATGGACCGAGAGGAGAGCCAGATGTCAGAGCAAGGTATGTGGTAATAGGAGTGGATGCTTCAGGTGAAGACCTCAAGATCCTTTGCTGCATTAATAAAAATGACAGGATGGCCATCCTCCCGCCTGCAGCGTACTCTGCCGCCGGAAAACCAAACATATTTCAATTTTCCTGCAGCTTTCTTTTGTCTTGCCATCCAATAGAGATGCCTATTGGTGGGAGTCATCTCCTCGCTGAGATAGATATGGTGGCAGTCATTTTCCTGCCAACCAATATCGCGCGTCGAGAAGTCTCTTCTCACTTTTCTAAGTCGAATCAGCTCGTCCCTCACTGATTGCCTCACAAATTTAGCAATGATGACCGGTGGACGTGGGTCATCTTTTCTAGCTCTTCTCCGTTCCACGGTGTCAATATCTTCGGGAGTGAGCTTTAGACCCAGGCCAGCACCTATGTTCGTAATTAGAGCTGCCGTGATAACAATAAATAAATCAAATTGCATTTCATCAACAGATTATTTTCCATGAGCTTTATTTTAATGTAATAACTTTGATTGTATCCACACAAGGTCTTTTAAATTGAAGGCAGATTTAGAATATTTCTAATAAAGTTTCTCTGTCTGAAGCCCAAATACTGCCGAGTCATATATGTTAAGTATGTTTACTGAATATCAAATATATAATATTAATATAATGTATAAAATATAATTTTTAAAAGTTGACTTAAATACAATATTTAGGAAATATACTCAATTAGATAAAAATGTGAAGGTAATAATAAAGTTATAAACACATACATATGCATGGATGTGACACATTTATACAAATTATTATTTATATGCAGTGATATTTGTTTATTTATCTACTTGTGTTAGAACTCAAATAGTAAATTTATTCAAAATTCATTGCATAATGATTAAAAATTAAATTTTTACTAATCAAATCAAGCAACTAAAATTAAAAAATACGGAAAAGCAATTGAATTAAATTTAGTGACAGATCTTCTATAAATATTTTAAATTTCTTAAAAAGTATATGCATGAAACAGACAAATCTGAAATCTTGAAATCTTTACAGCATAGCAAATAATAAAGAAAACTGAAAACCAAAATGTTATTTTTTTAAGATAAAAGATATTAAACATTCTCTTGTGTTAAAATGTTCATCAGTTCTAATAGTCTACTATCTATAAAAAATAGTAATCTATTTTATCATCATTTGGCATCCTAGCTATTATATACTATTAGTAGTTAATACAAAAAAATAAATAAAATAATGATAATACCTTCTGTTTATAATTTCATCAAAGAATAAGTTACCAATCTAATCAAATAAAACTATATTTGAACAATTATGGATCCAGCACAACTTAAATGTTGAACAGAACATACCAACCAGAAAAAAAAAAATTAAATGCAGTTTAAAATTCTCATAAAAGTTGTACCCTGCTTTGAGTAATTTTAAATCATATCATAAACAACAAATATAGCAGATTCCACACTTCCATTCACAATCATCCTATCTACTGTTGCAATTTCTTTCATCCTCATAATAATCTGAGAAATCAGATGAAAAGGAATCAGCCTATGGATATGCTGATTAGCTAATAGCAGCAAATAAAATAAATCAGGATTGGACAATCATTAAAGTAATCGTCAAAACAAAACATTAAATTCACTTTAAGCTCTGAGGAACTACTGTGAATGTAAATTATTCTATATAATTAAAGAAAAATCAGATAAAAATCAATTGTATCAAAGTTTAATTAATAATTGAGGAATTTCAAAATTGACAGCTCTTTATATAACAAGTTTAAACTTCTTTTATAAATTTACTAATCAGTCAGATACTGATTATTAATTTAATCTACAAAAGTAGTTTTAATCTGAAAGTATTATCAGATGAATAGTAAGTTGGCTTATTAAAATTATATCAAATTTTATGTGTCTATTTTTAGATATTTACTATAAATAAAAAAATATATATATTAGATTTTTTTTAAGGCCATAACAAAGCCTAATAATACTTTGTATAAAATGGAAATTGTGTGAATCAAAAGAAGGATTTTTCTGAATAATCAAAAGTTCTCATCATCATAAGTGAAAAGTTTCACTTCTTTTTGACACTTTCCTACACACCCAGTTGGTAAGTAAGAATACCTTACCAATTTATACTAAACTGATTAATATTTTTTGTGATATTGATTGCTTTTTGTTTTATACTTTAAGTAAACATGCCAAAATTTCATACTATAATGTTAAAAATAAAAATAAATAAATAAAGCTTTTTTACTACAATAATTGTTTGCCAAACCAGGTTTTTTTTTCCATTAAAAACTACTGAACTAAACATTTTTAGGGTCACAACTAATCAAAAAGAGTTATTAAAATCGTAAAATGGTTACAGAACAGTTTTATCGAATTAGATTGAAAATATATATTTCAGAAAATATATTATAAAAAATAATGTTAAAGTGAATCCCTTACTTGAGTTAACATTTTGGAAAAGTTATTAATAGTTATAATTATCATAAAATGGACCAATTAGTCTGTAATTATTTTTTGTAGTGACTTGCAAATGTCAATTTAGGCCCACAGTGAATGCATAATATTCCTCATTTCTTAAATAAAAATATGTATTTTGAGCAATCACCAAGATAAAATACAGTAATAGTTTTATCTAAACAATCAAAATTTTCACTGTTAATTCAATAAAATTTGAATATTTTATGGAAAACTATTAATATGTTCAGTCATTATACTCTTTAGACAATAGTCAATAATAAAGATTATTTTTTAGATAATTACAAAATAAATTCTGTAAATATAAAATTATTCATAACTTTATACTGAGACTGTGATATTATTAATTTAAACATTATTTTTGTAGGTATACTAAGAATCAAAAAGTTAATTAGAAGTGAAGACTGTAAAATGAATCGAGAGTTTTCCATCATTGAGAGGTTCCTCCAGAACATAGCAGTGGCCTACTATACTACTTTCATATTCGGTTACGTAATATTCTCATTTTTAATTTATTTCATATCATTTCATTCAAATTATTGGCCAATTGTGTTGACATCCATAGTCTGGACGTGGTATGATAGAGAGACACCACACAAAGGCGGCCGAAGGTAAATATTAAAATATTGGTATAATAAATTAATAATTAACAGCAAAGTATAATGAATCAATGACCTGTTAAAAAAAATTATCTGAGAGATAAATAAATGTATATATTATAAAATAATATTTATTTCCTTTACACAGTTGTAGTTATAAACTGTTCTGAGTTAATTATTAGAATTGTGTTATTGCAATCAAAACAATGGGTGACATCCAGTGCAACTGCAGTATCGAACCTTAACTTGTACATGTTAACTTGGCTTAAGATCTTGATGGGAAGTGGTAAAATTATATATATAATACACAAATATACTTTATTTAATTATAAAAGGCAACCTAAATCTATGAAATAACACAGTATTGTTTAAAAAGGTTAAAATTATGATCAATATTGATCAATAATACTATGAGAAATTTATGGAGATCTTAGAGTTCATCGTAAGTAACAAAAAAAAAAAAAAAAAAAAAAAAATCGCATCTCATCATCGCATAATCAAATATATTTATAAATAATATTCATCGACAGATCAAAATATTTTTTTGCAAATTCATGAAATTTAATACAAATGTTATAATATATGACTGAGGAAGTAGCTGAACAAAACAGCGATCATATTCCCATAATGGCCACAAATCTCCTTGATTATACATTTACGTCAATTGTTATATAACCTACATGAAATTAACAAGTCATTAAGTATGTTTATAAATGCTTAAAAATTTTAATATTGCACATCCATAATTCCAATTATATTATAATAAAGAGGAAAAGGGTAGCTCTTCTTCAAAAGGTCTTTATATTATAGTGAGTCTTTGGGTAAAATGCTTTAAATATTGAACTGTATTCTTGAATTTCCCAAATATTTGGGTTTACAAATTTTTAGGGAAGAGGGAAGATATGATACCTATTCTATAGCAATGTTTATACTTTATCACAAGGGCCATTTTCATCTTTCTTTCAGTTTTCACTAGATTATATTTTACACAAAAATCATTTAAAAATGAATTAAATAAAGATGTAAACTTTAAATTACAGTTGTTATGTAATGTTATTAACTTCTCATTAGAAAGTATTACCATATGTCAACCTTCAAGAATGATTAGTATGCTGTGTCTTATGTAGCAACCCATTGGAAATGGGTGACATCCTTCAATAAAGTGTTTTTCCCTCATAACACTATTTTTTTTTTTTTTTTTAGAAGTAACTATATTTGACCGTTTTTGGACTTCTTTTAGGAGGGAACAGTCCAGTATTAAAGAAAAGGAATGCGGTACTTATTAACATTAATGTTTATTAATTACAACGTTTTTTCCCTAATGGAACAGGCCATCAAGGAATGCATGAAAAAAATAACAGGTTTTCAGAAAAGAACGGAAAACATATAAAAAAACATGGCAAACTGTATAAAAAATAATAGAGACTATAAACGAAAAAAAAAAAGAAAATATTAACTAAATTAAAAAAAAAAAAAAAAAAAAAAAACATAGAGAGGACAATTTTTATTACTTAATGAATGAAAAATTATATCATGAAAATAAAATATTCAAAATTAATCCTTTTCTATTTTTCTACTTTTGTAAATTCAGTTTATTAATATTCAAAGTGTATCAATAAAGTATTTAAGACTTCTGAAATAATCCTTATTTTGAAAAAAAGGTTTTTCAGCACTGATTACAATTTTCAAAAATTTATTTCATTAGAATGAACAACTAATTTGAGACCCAAATAAATTACATATATGATTCTTGTATTATCTTCTGAACTTCTTCTAGTAATATTAAAACAATTATTTCCATCTTCAATGAATGATTCTAAATATAAAGGTTGATAGTAAAAATATAATAAAATATTCTGTAATATTTTTGCTATAACCTGTTTAATTTTTATATTTCAGCTCATGGATCATGAGATCTTTGCCGTTTCTCAAGTATGCGAGAGATTATTTTCCAGCAGGATTGGTAAAGACTGCTGATTTGGATCCTAACAGAAACTATTTGTTCTGTGTCTATCCACATGGCATTGTCAGTGCATCGAATTTTGTCAACTTTGTTGTTGAGGATTCTCCAAAGCATGAGATGTTTCCAGGCTTAAAATTCTACTCAGCTGCTTCAGATATTAATTTTTTTCTTCCATTCTTTAGAGATTACATCTTAGCACAAGTTAAGTTTAATTTATATGTCTTGAAACTTATAATTAATGTAATACTACTTTTAAACGACGTATTACATGAAAGATCTGGATTCTTGAGTTATTTTACAGATACGTATTATTCTATATACAAACTTACGTACACATACTGGATGTTGAAGACTAGTGCTCTGTTTAAAAAGGCAGAGCTATCCAAGCTAACGAGAATTCTAGTTCAAACCATAATCTGACATCAATCTGCACCCCAAGATATTTAATGAATTCATTAACAAGAAGAAAATAATATTATTTTAGTAATTACAGTATTTATCTAATTTTGAATTGTATATACTCTATTTTTTTTGTCTGTTATTACTAAATAAATAATGGGATTAACAAGTCTTAAGCTATAAAACCTGTACCACTTACATCCCATGAAGAGCCTTGGGTTCAGTACTTAGGTAAGGTTGTACTGTTTCTGGGCCAACGGTTGTGAACGGAGGAATTTAGGCTGGAATACTTACAAAACCCAATTCAGAGTAAAAAACCTGAAAACATTTCCCACTTAAAGGGGGCTGGGTGCGCCACAACCAAAATAATAGAAAAAACTTTCAGTCTTCAGTAAGACTCGAACTTGGGCCCAGGAGCATGGTAGTAAAGTGCCTTACCCACTGAGCTACCAAGCCTCCCAGTCTTAAGCTAAGTTTGATATAATTATAAATATGAAGACAGACATCAAATATAATTGAATATCTCACTCTTTCTGTATACATAAACCAATAAATAGCAAATTCATATTTAAAAAAATATTCCAGGTGTCGTAGCAGCTTCTAGTAAAAGTCTAAAATATCTTATGAATGATAAGAACAAGGGAAACGTTCTAGGTTTGATGCTTGGAGGTGCAAATGAAGTTCGTTATGTAAAACGAGGGCAGTACAAGATTATCTTAAAAAAGCGCAAGGGTTTCGTCAAAATAGCTCTCAATGAAGGGTAATGTAGACAATTTTATTTTTATTTGTTTCTTTAAGGTACCAAACATTATTTCAAAATTAAAAGTCATTATTGGTTGATTCAAAATTATAACACACAGCTTAAAGATGAAATAATGTGATAGGGAGGAACGATCTGAAATTATTATTAAAAAAATTACATCCACTGTCCTTCTTATCTTCCTCCTTATTCCATAATTATGTTTATATTCAATGTAACCTTTAGTGACATTTTATATATGTTTAATATACTGTTTTGTTGTGTGCATGCCCTGTAATGAGGAATCTGGGGTAGCGTTAATCCCCACTAGCTGTGCACTTTAGCTAGCTCATGACGATACATCCACTGCAATGCAGGTCGAAATGTCGGCACTCCATATAAAGTTTTTAATCGTGACATGAAGTTTATTAACCTTAACTACATCCCAGACCATTTTCTCCATATCATTTAAATAAATAACAAGAAATTATACTTTGATATTAAACTATAACCAAACCATTTGAGCAAATTTATTTCTTTTTTTAAAATTTTCTTCAGCAGACATTTGTGCCAGGATAAATAAATATTTTTTCATTTTAGTTTTTCAACATCTACTTTACTCTATGCTTGATGAAAAACTATTTCTATGGCACGGCAGACTGATTTCTGAGTACGTCTGGCTATATTATTAGAGTTCCTGACAAAAGCAGTGATTTTCAGATGTTGCTTGGTACCTGTGATCAATTTTGGAGAGAATGACATTTATGAGGTGCTATATGCGAAGCCAGGAAGTCTCTTAGATCGATTCCAGAAGTGGTTATTGAAGAAGACAAGCGTATTCTTTATGATACCATTTGGCAGATCAGGGCTTTTGGGGTTTATGCCAAAGAGAGAACCCATCAACACAGTCGGTAATAAAGATTTCTAAACAGAATATTTTGGGAAATATAAATATATATATATATTGACCACTGTTAATAATGTCTTACTAACATTTTAACATTAAAGTAAAAATTTAGAGCCCCCCACTAAATTAAAACATAACTTTTAGCACCCTTTAAAAATGTTAGTAGGTATGAAAGAAACATAATTACCAATTTCATTAAAATTGCTTGAGTCGATCTTAAAGTATAAATTTAGATGATGACAAACTGACCAGAGCTTTATGATGTAAGGCAGCTCTTCCGCAAAGTTCCCTAAAAAAAAAAAAAATGAAAAAAAATTGCATGAAAATTAGATTTTTTTAATTACTTATTAAATTTTTGATTTGTGATTATAAAATACTTCTTTATTTTTATTTTTGTTTAAATTATTTAAAATTAATATTTTCCAATTTCTGTCTGGTTTGATAGCAATAAATTTTGTTAAGAAAAAAAATCAAAGTAATTTATAACTAGATATTTTATATAGGATATAAAAATATAAAAAAAAAACTAATAGAAAAAAATGAAGCACATAATCAATCAATCCTTTGAAATATTTCAAATATAGTTTTTTAAAATTTAAATATACAAAAAATATTGTTTAGGCATAATTAGAAGAATTTCACTTTTTGTAAAATTAAATTATTTTCTTGATAAAACTAAAGCATTTAAGTAGCTCCTCTTTTATGATAAATCATCACATAGATAATATGACAATATCTTAGTTCTTTATTAATTTCAAAATGGTTCAAAAACACTCCTTATTTTAATAATAAAAAAAATTATTATTTTTCAGTTGGTAAGCCAATTCAGTTGCCAAAAGTAGATGAACCTACCTCAGAACAAATCGAACACTATCATGCTTTGTTCACCGAGGAAATTATAAAGCTATTTAACGAGCACAAACACAAATATACTGAAGATCCTGAGAATACTAATTTAATAATTGCTGAATAATGAATCATTATTTAATAAATATCTGTATAAATATATCTTCAATGTATATTTTATAATAAAAAAAAAAAAAAAAAAAAAGTGTTTCCTAGCATATATTTGATCTCCACCTGTCTTAGAATAAAGATTCAGCGAGTGTGCTTGGATAAATAAGGGTACATTCAGTTTTAATTTTTATATTATTATATAATTTTTTGTAATAGAAACAACATTGTAAAAATTTTAAAAACACTAATTTTAAAAATTTCTTATTTATTTGATGGCCTGTAAAAATTAAGTTTATTATATTTTCTGCATTTTCTATTTTTGAATTATTTATTTGTATTCTATAACATTCATAAAGGTTTCTGAGAAATAAAATATGGTCTATCTATCATTGGTTTTGTTTCTTAACCCAACTATCTCAATGTATTCACCTTTTTTATTATCTTCTCAATGATATTTACCACTGTATAATACATATACATCGTGTAAATGTAAGGGTAAATGAATATATGACAATAACTTTATGTATTAGAGGCACTTTCATAAAAGTTTTATATTAGAAGGTCTCGAGGCCATCTTCTTTTCAGACACCTCTGAGGATTGTTGGGAATAGTATGGGAAACAAGTTGAGATACTAGTGGATTTCTCAATGTATTCATCTTAAAGCATAAAAAGATGATCAAACAAAGCTCACTGCTGATTTGACAAGTATAATGTCCACTGTTATATCTGCGTGAGCATGGTCAAGATTCTCTGCCATATTACTTTGTGAGAGTATTTTCCATTATTGTACCAACATAAAAGTATTCCACAATTTAAAAAAATTTATACATTTAATAATAATAAGCTTTATTGGCATCTGTTTAGACAAAAGCCTCTCCCATAGGAGGAACTTAGAAGTCGGCTACAGCCAACAGAACAGAAAATTATTAATACAAATTAATGTAACTTAATATATACATTTAATGTAGTGAGGTGCCTGGTCCTTGACCTTACCCATGGTCATTACTGTGCACAATCTGAATTATCTCTTACCTAATGTTCAAGTACTGATATTTTTTTATATATCTGATGTTTTATTTTTATAAAACTGTTACGGTTTATAACAGTCATAATTACTTTTATAATAATGTATAATAGTGTTCGGGTGATTGTCAGATACCAGCAATTTTCAGTACAAACCTTTAAATAATTTTGACAGTAGTTTAAAATTTTTTTATAAATATCAACACTTTCTATTGTCGTTTAGCTGTTCAAAAAAACAAATGGTCAAGATCAAAAGTCATATTTTCATGAGAAATTTAAAATTTTAAAATTTTAATAGTGCGGTAATGACAATATCAGCTAGGTAACAATAATCACTTGAATATAATTCTTTAAACAGTATATTGGAGGAGATTAAAAAGGTATATTGTAGAAGGAGCCATTGGTGGTTTTGTTATTGAGAGCCTAGGGGAAAACATAGAAAAAAAAAACTTTTCAGGCAATATTTGATTCAGTGCTTATCAAAAATAAAATACTAACTGGACAATTAAACTTAAACACATTAAATTCAGAAGAAAACCTATGAATCTAAGGTAGCATAGCTCAAAAATGTTAATTATCACACAATTCATGTCATTACCGCACTAATAATTCGAGCATTTTATTTAAACCTAACCTCTAGATGACTAAAATAAAAATTATTTTTTTCTGCCAACTGTTATACAACAAATGATATTCTTAATTAAATTAAAGCCAATAAATAAATTTGAACATTTACTAAGATAATATAAATTGTGATAATGACTACAAAAAAGGTATGTGACTTATTTCACAAAGAAACGTGGGCAGAATCTCCCTAACTAACTTCATGACCATTGGCCACTGGTCTTCAGCAACCAGAGTGCTACCACTACTCCTGGAAAATATTTCCTCACCGTGGCCCTATTTTCGGGGCTGTTTCTCTACAAATTTGTTTTTTTGCTTGGTAATGATGGGATGAAGTTTGGAGCTATGTAAACTTATATTATATTATTACCCAAAATACAAAACTAAAACATTTATGATTGTTGAGATTTCCCTTATGTGTGGAAATAAATTCCAAAACCATTTACCTTACCTAACAAAAGAAATGAATAAATAGATACAAGAAAACTAAGAGTGGGACACACCATGGTAATGAAATCTGAGTAGCTTAAGCAATCATAAAATTAATTTAGTAATTTATACTTTCATTTTTAATATGTATTTTATTATGGAGAATTATTTCTTCTCTGTTATAGCAGTGGACAAAAATTAAAGAAGGATTAGAACAATTGAGTAAAAATTGTCACAGTTGGACAAAAAATTGTCCATTATCTGAGAACCACCCATATACATTTCCTTTTTTTTATACCCTTCTATATTATTTAATTTATCTATTCCTTTAAATTTAATCTATCTACATGTATTTACTTTCTATTCTTTAATATTTCCTACGTTATGTTTAAATTTTTATGATATCTTTGTTATACATTATACAATATCATTATTCTGATTATTCACACTAGATAACTGATAATTAAGATTCTAGTATTTCTAAATATTTTGCCCATATTCCTTTTTTTGTTACATAACTATCTTCACCATGCTCATCACATTTCCAATTTATAATCTTCATCAATTTGAATTATCATACATTTTCTTTATTTGTCATCTTTTTCTGATTTTTCTCAATGTTTTATTTATTTTCATCTTTTGTATCTATTTTGAACCTCTCATAACGTTCATTAAGATTTTGGTGAAAATTCTGGTTAAAATAATTTTGTTTTGTTGATACTGATCACTTAAAAAAACAATCCATAGCATGATTTGATATATCAGTCACCAACGTCATCAGTCATTTTATGAAATAAGGTTACAACTTACAACTATTGACAATTGATTGGGTAATTCAAAATTAATAAATAGATTATTATTTTCATTTCTAATGATCATTTGTAAACAATTAATGATTTGAAATATTGATGCTTAAATGTCAATGATAGTAGGATTTTTTAGCGATGTGTTAATTGTCTCTATAAATTTATTTCATAATCAAACAACATTTATATTATTTATATCAACAATTTATAAAATATAAAATTGAAATTTCAAGCTATTTTGGTTTACAGTAATTTTAAAGTATTCTAATTCAGATAGATTTAGAGAATAATAATTTTTATTTATAATTATTATTAAAAAAAAAAAAAGCTTGTATGATATAATCTCACTACTTTTAAATGTCTTAATCCAGTCTTAAAATAAGTAAACTCTCTTAAAATTTCCTAGAAAAGGCAAGAAAAGATCATCCTTTCCCCTAATATTTCCTTGTATAAATAAAATAATAAATAAAAACGGAGGATTAAAAAAAAAAATTAAAATTTCCTTATATAAATATTAAGAAATAAATTAAAAGAAATTAGTTGGATATGAAGGTATTAACCTTTTCATGTTGAGGACTTTTATCGGCCACAAAACATCTAATCAGTAGGAATTATTAGTAAAGTTAAATTTGGAATTCCAATCTATTGGAGATAGCATATCACAAAAGGCTATTTATAAATACCTTATAATATGTTGTCCAGTTAGAGTTACATGAAATGTGACCATGGTCAGGTAAATATTGAAAGGAAAAAAAAAAAGAAAAAGAAGTATATTATATTCATTCAATTAAAACAATAATCTATTTTTTATGATATCCTGTATTTCTAATATAAACCTATACAGATTACAATAGTTCTCTTTCACACTATCAGAGGGCTGAAATGAAATGAAATTAAGCTATTCTTTTTGTGAGTGACCTCATTCATAACAGTATAGTTTTTTTTTAAATTTTGTTTTAGTTTAAAAAATTAGCAGACATGAGTATACTGACATACAATCATGCATAAAATGTGACTAAGAAAACATGAAAGATTCCTCTTGTCTTGGAATATTGAGTAATCATGTTTATGATTAGTTTTGTAAATCTTTACTATAATCAAGTATATACTCAGGGTTGCGATTTTTACTGTATTTTTCAGAACAATTAATTTTTTTATGTATTGTCACTTTCCGATTTTTGCATTATAAATTGCTTTTACAATACAAAATATATTTTTGTAATATTTCATTTACTTTTTTACTCAGCTATCTACAAATGATTAAATTATTATTCACCTATAAAACTTAATAGATAAGGTGATAACATTAAGGATACTAAATGTTCATTTTAAAATTATTTAATTTATATAGTTCTTTCTATTAAATTTATACGTTTAATTTGTGTTGATATAAAATAAAATTTAAACTGTTTTTAGTTATATCATTTGTAATACGAAATAAACTGAAATGGCTGTTCCAAATTCTCAAGATTACATCATGGTGCATTATTGATAGAAACTGATATTTCTCATTTCAATTATAGTCTCTTCTTGTTTACCTTGTGATACTGGAGTGCTAGACAATTAGTCATTGTGATGATAATTGAGATAAAATCTATTTTTCTAGGACTAGGTACTAAATAAATTTTAGTACTCATCAAAAATTCAATTTTAATAGAAAAGCTAAGTAACTCCATACTGGCTAATGAAATTTTATAAAGTAAAATGAAACAGAAACTCCTCCCCCCAAGAATTCATAAGAAGTTTGATAAGATCTAAATTTTCAATGACCAATGAGATAAAACAAAAAGGAACAAATATTCTACCGCTTTATTTTTTATGTGTTTCTGCCATAAAATAAACATTTTTTTGACCCTACTTTACTGGTGTAAGAACAATGACATTGCTATTGAAAAATAAACACTTCATACAATGATATAAGGTTCCAAGGTCAAGTGTTACCTTTATCAATCCATATCTTGTAATCCTATACCATCCTGCAAACTCGCATTACTTAATTTTTTAAGTTGTAAACATTTTTTTAATACTTAATAACATATATTTGAGCTTCAATATAATAATTGGTTGCCACCAGTAAGCACATTCAATCAATTCCATGATTTTGGTTGGGGGTCAATAAAAATTGACTTATACATCTAATTATATATTAGTTGATAAGCCAGTAATGAGAGTTGGTGAGAAAAAAAAAATGTGCAGTTACAAGATTCTTAAATGACTAATGTAAACCTTTTAAATGACACTCCTCATAAGAAAGAATTTTTGTCTTAAATATTAATTTAATGTGGAAAACATAATCACTTTTATATCAATGGTAACCTCGATTAAAGTAGTATATTGCTTTTTAATTGGGCGGGATCAATTTTTACAGAATTAGGACAAAGCATTCCCTTCACGTATCTATCTGATTGTGAATATTTTGCTTTCTTGAATTACGACTGATTTTAATGAAACATTTAGTAGAGATTCCGGTGTTATAAAGCGCAAGTTTTATAGAAAAGATATTAATACTCAGTGGCGAAAAATATAGCCCCATAACTCTTGCAGTGATGAAGGAGGGGGGGGGGGGGTGCGCCGTAGGTCAAGGAGGGCGACCGGTGCACACGAAAAACATTACAAAAGAGTAAAAAGTAGAATTCAGTATAAATGCAGTCTGGTATTACAAAATTATTATTTAAAAAAACCTCATAATGAACAGTATTTTATAATAATAATAATAACCTCATAACCTCAAGTGTCCAAAGCTGAAGTTCTTAGTAGATTACAATAAAGTCTCATAAAAAGTTCATAAGCTAATTATTTGTTTACCCGCAACTAAATTTAACTTTAGCAAATCATTCAATGCAGAAATACCACTGTTATTTCGCGTATATATCATAAAACTAGATCGAATACATACAAAAGATCTTTTCATTACGTTTAACTTTGGCATTTATATGAAAAGTGCATTGCTGGTTAGTTCCATGTCGAGATATTTTTTTTAGTTTTATTTTCCATTACTTAATGAACTGTCTTCGATTTCAAATTGTTAACAAATACAAGGCATTCTTCTCCATGAAGATTATTAATACCTTACGGAAAGGGACCGTTAAAAGAAATTACAACGAGTTGAAGAAATTTTTAAATTTCATTTCTCAAGAAAATTCAATATTTTTTGGTTGACAGAATGATTAATTTCTTATTTGTTTGTTATTGTTCAACGTTGATAACAATAAGTAGTCACAATTTTACGTTGCACCATAAACAGGAATAATATAAGGAACAGCTATAAAATATTTAAAATTTATAGAATGATAAAGATAAAATTACGTAAATTCAATAGGTTCTTCAACGGGAGTAAGCTTGTTACGAAATATAAACGTTCAGTTACTGTTACATCAAGGTGAAACGTGATTTCGATAACTATCACCAAGTTATGACGTTGAACGTTTCAATGACAAGGTGTTTTGAATAGCAATGTCCTCGGCGTAAACTGTTATTTCTTCTAAAAATATATATAAATTTAAATAAATAAAATATAATCGAGGTAAATTTTTAAGGTAAAGTTTTGTAAATTGTGAATGCACTTAGTTTAAAAGTAGTATAAATACCCTAAGGCGCGTGTTTTCCCATTTCATGCTATGGAATACATGAGCCATTTAAACCAAACAATGTTTCCAGAAAAGTATGAGAGAGAGAAACAAAGCATAAAAGAGAAGAATCAGTAATTTTCATTATTTTTTCTTAACGTTCGAATGAGTCCGTGGAATGGAAAGAGAAGACACAAACTCAATCAAAAATGCATCATGAGTTGTCCACTATAAACAACACTAATATATTATACAATTTTATTTCTCAGCATGTTGTGGGTTTGATTGCTCTGAGAGGGATAGGTCTATACAGCAATGAAAACGGCTAATTCCTAAACCTCAAGTCAAGATGGGTTTGTTATTCGCCGGCGTTTTCCATACAACGCATCGAAAAAAGATACAGTGGTTAAGATAAAGCGCTGGAGGATAGGTAGAGTTTCGCAGTTTGTCCATTACGGTGCAATATTAGTCTGCAGAAGGACACAATTAAACTTAAAAAATGTTTAGAAAAAAGTTTATTTACGGTAATAGTTCTATAATTATTAAATTTTCTTATTTATTTTCAATTATGGTAATGTAATTTTCATTTTGATGTTGAATTATATATAAATAATTGGATATCTGTTGGAAATAAAAAGTAATATATATATATATATATATATATATATATATATATATATATATATATATATATATTACAATCCGTACTTAATCCTAATATTCATGACCAACTAACTGAAATCATTAGACAAAATATATACACACTTATTTTATCAAATATCAATATTGCCATAAAATGGGTTAAGGGGCATTCTGGTATTGACGGAAACGAAATGGCTGACACCATGGCAAAAGAGGCAGCCAAAAGTCAACTATTTCCGTCATATAAGAAAACACCACTATCATTTCTCAAATATAATATTAAACAAAATATAATATCAATTTGGAATGATCGCTGGATTAAATCTGATAAATCCCCAAGCCTGCATAAATTCATTCCAAAAATAACAAAAAATAATTTCAACATACTCAAATCCACACATTACAAACTGACACAGGTCTTAACAGAACATGGACAAACTAAAGCATATCTAAAAAGGTTTAATTTAATAAATAGTAACATATGTAGTTATGACGGACGAGAACATACATTTAAACATATAATTTACGACTGCTTATTATATGACAGGCAAATATCCAAACTAATTATGACTCTGTTTTTCAAAGGTGAAAATTGGCCTGTGACAGAATATGACTTGTACAACAAATACAGAGCTGAATTTACAAAATTTATCTTTAGCTTGGACTTTGACCAACTGACCAAGGACTGAGAAGGTGGAAGGACATTTTATTAAAAGTCCTTTAAATATTTAAAATTATGTGCTAAAATCAGCCATGGACCATATTTTTTTATTTCTAATTTTCGTAATCAATTTGTAATGTTTTATTTGTTTCTTTTATATTCTAAAAAAATTGTTATATGTTCAATGATCTAAATTATTTTAATATTATTGTAAAAGTTTCAATGTAAATGTAATTATGATAATTAAGGTACGTAGTATACATTTGTATGGAACGTACAACCTAAATAAACGGTCCTTTCAAAGGGTTACTTTGAAAGAAAAAAAAAAAAAAAAAAAAAAAAAAAATAAAAAAAATATATATATATATATATATATATATATATATATATATATATATATATATATATATATATATATTGGTGATTCTCAGATTACGGACAATTTTTCGTCCATTATAATTTTTACTCAATTGATCAAATTCTTCTTTAATTTTTACCCACTGCTATAACAGAGAAGAAATATTTCTCCATAATAAAATATTAAAAATGAAAGTATAAATTACTGAATTGATTTTATGATTGCTTAAGCTACTCAAATGTCATTACCATGGTGTGTCCTACTCTTAGTTTTCTTGTATACATTTATTCATTTCTTTCGTTACGTAACGTAAATGGTTGTGGAATTTATTTCCATACATAAAGGAACATAGCATAAAACAACATATAAACTGGGCGACATAAGTGGCTCCCAGTTCCATGACTTTGTCTTCCAGTGAACGTAGCCGGTGCCGGCAAATTTTTACGGGAGTAAAAATTTCAATTTAAATACAGTTTTTCAAAATAATTTAAAAAAATGGTAAAAAGTTCAACTCCACAGCTACAATTAAAAAAAACCCTTGAAACCGACCAATGAGAGCTCAAATGTCAAGGTTTTTTCGGAATTGTAGCTGTAGAGTTGTACTTCTATCTTTATGAAATAGGCCCCTGGTGTCAATTTAAAAATGGGTTCATACATCATAGAGTGGACCAAATTAATTGTCAAAGGGCCTGGGATCATTAATTGAAGTAGGGAGTTTCCGGTATTCAAAACCTCACGGATCATGTTAATTAGGAGTTAAAACGGCCTAAAAAAGCGTCATTTGACACTTAATTTTGAAAAATTTCCCCCCGGACCCCCGCCCTACTCCCGGTACTTTTGCCGTCCCGTATGTCGCCCAGTCAAAATTTCTTAAAATATACATGGTAAAGGAAAACTCAACAGTCATAAATGTTTTCAGTTTTGTATTTTGGGTAATAATATAATATGTTTACATAGCTCCAAACTTTGTCCCATCATTATGATGTCATTACCAAGCAAAAAACAAATTCGTAGAGAAACAGCCACGAAAATAGGGCCACGGCGGGGAAATATTTCCGGGAGTAGTTGTAGTACTCCGGTAGCTGAAGCCCAGCCGCCAACGGCCAGGCAGTGAGATAGGGAGATTTCGCCCACGATTTTCTATGTGAAATAAGTCACATACATTTTTTGATATCATTACCACGCTTTATATTATCATAGTAAATTTTCAAATTAGTGTATTGGCTTCAATTTAATTAAGAATATTATTTGTTGTATAACAGTTTGCAGAAAAAATAATTTTTAATTTAGTCATCTAGAGGTTAGGTTTGAATTAAATTCCCGAATTATTAATGCGGTAATGACATGAACTGTGCGATAATGAACATTTTTAAACTATTGCTACCTTAGATTCATAGGTTTTCTCCTGAATTAAATGTATTTAAGTTTAATTGACGTTCAAAGCTCCCAATTAATTACAAAAGACTCATTTACTTGACTGTGATTAGACCTATATGGACGTACGGAGTTGAGCTTTGGGGCTCTACTAAACCATTCAATTCTTCCCGTATCCAATCCTTACAATCCAAAATCCTTCGAAAAATCCTCAATGCTCCGTACTTTGTCACCAATAAAGTTATCCATAAAGATCTTAATGTTACATATGTTGCTGATTTAGCCCAAACCAGATACCAATCGTTTCATAGTAAGCTCCATAACAACTCAAATCCCCTAGTTTCTCAACTTGCTTCCCACTCAATTCCCGATAATCCTCCGAGGCGTCTGAAAACAAGATGGCCCAGAGATCTTCTTGTGTAGATTTTGTTTTATTTTTTACTGAAGTGCTATTGATGAGTAGTTCTTCTCAAGTTTAGGCATGTTATTGTTAACTTTTTTTTTAAACACATTTACTTGATGTCTACTTGTACAGTTGTAAATTTCAATAAATTGATTAAAAAAAAAAGTTTAATTGTGCATTTAGTATTTTATTTTTGATTAGCATTGAATCATTAGAAATATTGCCTGAAAAGGTATTTTTTTTTCTATTTTTTCCCTTCCCCTAGGCTCTCAATAACAAAACCACCAATGGCTCCTTCTCCAATATACTTTTTTAATCACCTCCAATATACTTTTTTAATCACCTCCAGTATACTTTTTAAAAAATTATATTCAAGTGATTATCATTACCTAGCTCATGATATTGTCATTACCGCACTATTAAAATTTTAAATTTCTCATGAAAATATGACTTTTGATCTTGACCATTTGTTTTTTTTAACTGTTAAACGACAATAGAAAGTGTTAATATTAAAAAAAAAACAATATTAAACTACCGTAAAAATTATTAAAAAATTTGTACTGAAAATTGCCCGTAATCTGAGAATCACCCATACACTGTTATACATTATTATAAAAGTAATTATGACTGTTATAAACCGTAACAGTTTTATAAAAATAAAACATCAGATATATAAAAAAATATCAGTACTTGAACATTAGTTAAGAGATAATTCAGATAATTCAATATATATATATATATATATATATATATATATATATATATATATATATATATATATATATGTGTGTGTGTGTGTATATAACTTTAGAAAAACTTAGCTCGAGAAAGTGCACTCAATTTTTAACAAATCATAGGTTACTTAATTTTTATTTATACAATACTAGTCACCTGGTCTTTTAAACTCATTGTTTTTTATCTTGACATGTGAACTGTTGGCTCTGAGAAACAGAACTTGGCTGATAATGAGTATTATCTAAATATTTTGTGAAGTAGCATGTTGAGAGGCATCAGTCAAAAAGTTTAGGTTATGTTGAAATTAACAAACTAAATTTTTATTTCGCCAACGTCTTGTCCATAACTTTGATGGTCATCATCAGGGCAGATAGAAAATTATAAAAAAATATAGCTAATAATAAAAACATAACCATTCTTTCATGAAGAAAACAGAGGCAAGGCGTAATTAACAATTGCTTTAAAGAGAGGAGTGGGGATTAACACCTTTTAACTTCAAGTAATTTAAATACTTTTTTTTTAATTTAGTTAAAAACCGTAATCACCCAATCCCCTCTATTACAAATTATTTTTATAGCTTGTCTCATTTCTGTTCATGACAGAATGGTTATGTTATTATATATATATATATATATATATATATATATATATGTATATATACCAAACCAGCCACTTTCCTCTTCCCTTTCATTGACATCAGGGGTAGCCCAAGGTTCCAGTGTCTCTCCTACTCTTTTTTGTGCCTACATAAATGATCTACCAAATTCCATTCACCATTGTTCCTACCATCTATACGCGGATGATTTCCAGATATATCTATCCTTCCATCCCTCTGATTTAATTAAATCATTCTCCCTTATCCAAGAAGACCTTAATAGCATTTGCAAGTGGGCCTCTGATAACAAATTAAAATTAAATGTAGAAAAAACGCAGGCTATTATCATAGGTTCTAATACCCATCTGAGATCCCTTCCCCACCTCCCGATCCTGTCTATGAACTCCCAACCTATTCAATTCCACCCCACAGTCAAAAACCTTGGTATTACCTTTGACCAAACCCTTTCATGGATACCTCATATCTCCCAAATTTCTCGACGGGTTATATCCATCCTTAAACTATTCCATTCTTCCCAGGACTCCCTTCCGAAACCTACTCGTCAACTCTTGGTTTCTTCCCTTATCCTACCCCATTTTGACTACAGCTGTGTTGCATATGGTGGCTTGACGGCGGAACTCGAGAGTAAACTAAGGAGACTAATGAACTGTTTCATTAGGTTTATCTTTAGGGTTCCAAAAGCCTCCCACACATCACATCTATATACAGAGTTAAAATGGCTTTATCCTTCATCCCGCATAAATTACTTCCTAGCCTCCTTCCTCTACCAAACCATCAATTCTCGGAATCCCTCCTACATCTATAACATCTTCCAGTTCAGATCCTCGGTCTCCTCCCGCACTACAAGATCTCGCTCCTCTGACCTGTATACTTCTTCCCATAAGAGTACATCATTTGACCACTCCTTCATTTCCCGTGCTACTTCCTTGTGGAATTCACTACCCTGTAATATCCGTAATGCTCCATCTCTGTCCACATTTAAATCCCTTCTCTTTCAATACCTCCTTTCCCTCCAGAATGATACTGACTAGCAAAACTTCACTAAAAAAAAAAAAAAAAAAAAAAAAAAAAAAAAAAGAAGTGCATTCAGTAGATGTAAATAGGTTTTTATTCTTTCTCCTGCAATTATTGGATTTTGTAATTTTTATTTCTATTTTTGTTCTTTATTTGTAAAATTGTAAATAGTTAACCAGATTGTTAATTTATTTTATTTCATCTTATGAAAGCTAGACTCATTGTATTTATTTATGTACATTATATTATTCTTAGGGGACATCGTCCCAGAATAAAGTTTATTTTCTATTCTATTCTATTCTATATATATAATTTTCCATCAGCCCTGATAATCAAATTATAAGGGAAACCTTGGCCAAATAAATATATGTGTGTTAATATCTAGGTGGGAAAAGGAAATAAAAATCATTTTAAAACAGTCTGATTGGCATATTTGTAATTAATAATAACACAATTGTAAAACAGTTTAACATATAACTCAATACCATAAATAAATATAGGAATAAGGAATTAACGGTAATATAGTTTATTACATTAGGTAAACAATAAATTATTACATAATGTAAATAATATTATACATATATTAATACTCGTGTTAAGGCACTGCATTCGTTTTGAACATTAAATAAAATAAAGCTTAGAGGTTAAGGAACTCTTCAAGGTGATACAAGGAATTTTTGGCATAAAACCAATTAATTTTCGGGCACGGAGTATTTAAGTAGTGAGTCAAGCGTAGAACAAAGCACAGTGTTTTACAAGTATCTAGCTACTCAAAAATCGAATCAAATGATGGGTTTGTTGAAAAGATGATGGGGGGGGGGGGAGGGAAGTCATTATCAACACAATAAAAAAAGGTGACCCACAGGTGACCCCCGAAAAAAAAAAAAAAAAAAAAAAAAAAAAAATTAGTTGCGTAATAGGCACAATGATTGGTTAATTTTAATGACAGTATCAACAACCATTTTCTCAAATACAATCAGAACTTGATTAACTGAGTCTAGATCTATGGATAGATATTTTTTTATTTAATTTCATTATGTATTAATTTTTTTTTCTTAAAAAAATTCGTTTGCCGAACTAGACAATAAGCAATCTTTGTAAGAGCATTACTACTGGGAGGCTGGAAGATGGGGAAGATAGTCTACTAGGAAACGAATTGTCATTTAATATCTGGAAGGCAGAACTGATATAAGTATAACGGTGCTATTAAATAGATATAAGTATACCGCCAATTGCCCCTCGATATATTTTTCTTAAGTGTTGCCTTTACTTTTATGGGGTTTTGATTAGCCGAGGATTTGGTTATCCGGCCCATTTCGGTCCTGACCACATCGGTCAATCGAGTCCCAAGTGTATTTAATTACGATCAACCAATCTACATTTAGACGGGTTTATTATCTATACTATTATATAAAAGGACAAGCCATTTTTCGTTTGTGATTACTAACCACGAAAAATGCTGAACCAATCTTTACCGAATTTTGACCACTTTTGAATTGTCTAAAAGCTATCCGCTGGCATTGCTCGCGTGGCTTGTATTTTTTGAAATGCAACCACTTTAAAACTTAAAAGTAGTAATGCTTAATCGAATGGCATGCCAATCTTCAAAGTCGGATTACGAATTACGGATATATTTTAAGAAATATTTTATTGTATAATTAAATAATTAATATATTAATTAAATTATGTAATGGGATAGCGAGTTTGACAACGGACACAGAATTTATCTCGCAATTTAAGCCAGTCAACTCATATTCGTTTTTATTATATCTTTCCTTTTATCAAAGAAGTTATAAAAACATTCAATAAGTAAGAAAAATAAAAAATAAAAATATCAGCTATCTAGATTTGTTGTTGCTGAATTCACTCAATTTTTAAAATTAAAAAAATATATTAGTGAGAAGTCACAATCGTCTGAAGATTATGTGTTTCAGTCCTGCGATCTTTTGTCCCAGCAGTCTATTATTATTAATATAAATAATAAATTGACTTATTTGAGAATGTAGCTCGGTCGAACAAGTTTACACTTCCAGCGTGTGGTCCTCAAAGCACAAGTTTTTTTAAAAAATTTTATTTATTTAATTTTTTATTTTTATTGATTTTTTAATAAAATCTTTCCCATGACAACTGATCATTAGATGTATCAGCTTAACTATCCATAAAAAAGAATTATTTTAAAACAAAAATTGGCTATAGTCACAAGTTGATTGAGTGCTGTTGGTTGGGTTTAAGTGATTGGTAACCTTGGCCTTAAATGAGAACTGGTTTAACAACTAATTCTGGATTGTACTCTAAGATGTGGCAGATATTATCTCCCAGATTCCTTCCGAAGGGTTAATGAATTTCATTGAAAATATTCATTGTTGAATATTGAAACGACATTATTCATACTTAATGATGTAACCAACTCCAATCAGGGACATGTATCAGTATGTTCGAGGAACCCTAAAACTATTTAATCTTCCCGCCGCTTCCTTCCCCAATCCTAGTTTCCTCGTACATCTTTCCTCAAATTCATCATGGCTGTGTGATGCATGGGGGCCTCTCTATGGATCTCGGAGACGGAGTAAAACGAATTATGAATAGCTTTGTCCGATTTCTATTCGGAACCCTGAGGCGTTCCCATGTATATGTTTGTCCCACCCGTAGAAAATATTTCTTGGGCTCTTTCCTGTACCGTGTCAATTATAACCATCGCCAATCCTACATTTTTAATATACTGAAATTCAAGTCTTCCCTCCATTCCCACATCACAACAAAATTACAACACAACAAAATTCGCCTTTTCATCTAACAGCTTCTTCTTCTTCTGGCACTACAGACCAAAGAGGTCCTTGGCCTGCTTCAACATCTGCTGCCATAGGGTTCTGTCCTCCATCGAACGGATGCCCGCCAGTTTTATGTCCTTTTCCACCTTCTTCCTTTGAGCGATTATTTCTAGTGGCGAAGATCTTTCATTCATTGAACATTATAACAATATTCCTTCATAGCCCGATCCGCTATCCTCTGGAACATTCTCCATCCTGAAATTAGACATGCTCCTTCCTTAAGCTCATTCAAAACACTCCTTTACCAATATCTCCTTTTATACCAGCCAGATGCCTGCCAATAGGAGTAATAATTAACAATTACTTTGGCCAAGTACAATAAATCCGATGCCGATAATTTAGTAAATATTTTTTCTATTATATAAATTTTAATTTGTTTTTAAGTTGATCAATTATTTGCCTGTATAACGAAATAATTACTGTCTTCTTAAATGCCATTTCATATGTATATGTTTGTTTGTACAAAAGGGTGTGCGTGTTGTGTGAGTGCATGAGTGCGCCTGTGGGTGAGCGTGTGCGTGCGTTCGTGCGTGCTTGTATGTGTATATATATATGTATGTATGTATGTATATGTATATATGTATATATCATATTATTTGTGAATATTTTTTTCCAATCAACGAACTTATAGTTACAGTTTATTTATTTTTTATATACATATTTTTTATTTCATTTTATTTCTTCTTCTTATGTTAGTATATATGTATACTGAAAGTTCTACATGCAATTGTATCGAATATTTACTGTACTTACATGTCTCATATTTTACATATATAATAGCTTTGCCTGAAATTATATTAGCCAGACTATTGTACTGTCTTATTGCATATTTTTGGTATTATTAGGGGACCATTTGTCCTAGAATAAAGATTATTTTTTCATTTCATTATATCCAATCAGTTGCATCTATTCATTAACACAGTTCCATTTAATGTATGAACTGAAACAAAAAAATAAGTAGCCTAATTATATTTATCGATATTTCGTTTGAAACAGCATTTTTATAGATAAATATTGCCTCACTAAGGGCAATATTTATCTAAAAAATAAATAGATATGATTATGAACATATCTATTTATTCATCCCCAGTAATAGGTATGTTTATGAATTCAATACGCAACAATAAAATTAAATAAAAACTCTATCTGTACAATATATAGAATTAAATTAAGTAAATTAAAAACAATGATAAAGTAAAAGGAGAAATATATATATATATATATATATATATATATATATATATATATATATATATATATGTGTTTATAGTTTATATTATTTAACAGTCAAGAAATTTATCCATATTATCCATATATACTTTTACTTTTTACTTTTGCAGGTTCTATCCCTCAATGGGTTGCCTGGTTAAGTCAGAGCGTCCCTCCACTCCTCTCTATCCCACCAGTCATCCTCCTCAAGTCCATATATATATATATATATATATATATATATATATATATATATATATATATATATTAATTTTAATTGGGGCTTAACGTCCTTGTGTACTCCAACTAGGAGAGGAAGGACGGGTAATTCTTCTGGTTACCAATCTATTCTAGCCAGGGTGCAAAAATTAAAATCCATTTCGTGGGTCAGCTACGAAATAAATTTTAACCTGCTAAGGTGGTATTCGAACCCAGTCAATATTAAAATTAAAAAATACAACCATAGTATATATACACTTAGCCGAGGAATTAACTTATAGAGGAACAATATAGCTCCTGTGAGATCCCAGAGCTGTTCTCTCAGCTGCATCACTGGTATCAAAACCCAGTGGAGGCTGAATGAGAGCGCTATAGAACTGTCGCTTAGGACATGATATTGTCAGAACTGCAATATAAATAAATATTTACAAAATCTTTATAAATGAATAATTTTTTTATTACATGGATAATATTATAAAACAAGTCAAAATAGTTTTATTTAATTTGTTGAGATACATATATTAAATACTCCAATTAGATAATGTCTGTTACATTTCACTATTGAACATTTTACACAAGAAACATATACTTCTTTTGAACATCTATCAAGGAGTTCATAGATTTAAGTCCAGATCCCAGGGCCGGAACAAGAAAATTTTTCAAGGGGGCAAAGATCAGTTTGCCGCCCCCACAGCTCACCCTAATGAGATTTGAACGTAGAATACTGCTTAGAATATTTAGAGCAATACTTTCCAAAAACTTGTGGAGGCTACGATCCAACGAAGAGGTAATGCGACTGTGCAAAGATATATGTAGATATAGTAAGGTTGATAAAGACAAAAAGACTCCGTTGGGCTGGACACATCGCACGAATGGGGATCAATGAAATAGAAAGAAAGCTCCATGACAAACAATGGTTTGAGGGGTGAACCGAAGCTTCGATGGACTGTCGGTGTGACAGCAGACGCTATGACCATCTTAGGCTAGGTTTATACTATGGCGTTCGGACGCGACGTTTTTTTCCGTCGGAGCTGGCAACACGTGGTTAGAATGAGAACATTGTTATTAGGGCGGTAGCGTCCAGCATTAGACGTCGGGACGATCGTCCACATTTTTCTACCGTTCTAGCCTTAGGCTAGGTTTATACTATTACACATCCAGAATTGGAGAGCAGCTGCAAATAGATAAAATGTCTGGCTGTTGAAGCTGCAGAAGACATCGTCCCCACTGGGGATGTTTTTTTATGTAGAGCCTCATGTATGAATGTATGTTTCTGGAGAAGAAGATGATCAGGGATGCAGTCAAAGTAACACCATGTCTAAGAAAAAATTCTTTAATACGTGCTAACGTTTCGACCTGCGTTCTAACAGGTCTTCTTCAGAGCTATAATGAACAAAATACCAGATGTGACAAAAATAACAGACCAATAAACAGATGACAAATGGAATACAGAATGGCATAGATAAAAACCAATATACAAAAAACGCATAGAAAAGATCAGATACATAAATAACTAAGAATACAAAGCAGCAAGGTAAGAATAAGGACAAGACAGGAATGAAAGAGGAAAAAAAATATATATATAATAAATAAATAAATAAAATAAAAATTAATGGTAATGGATAAAAGGATAATAAAAAGGACAGAAGGAAATGAAATGTAAATAAAAAAAAAGTAATAAATAAAAAATAAAAAAATGGAAATATGGGAAAGAACGAGGGGAATAATGTAGAAGGTGATAAAAGAAAAGAAACGGATAGACAAATGAAGGTGAAGGAAAATAAAAGTGGAAAATTAAAAGTGAAAGGAAAAGAATATCAAAGAACACTTACCCACCGAACCACACTTCATCTTCATCTTCTCCATTTATCATACCAGTCAACTATACTTTTATCATTATGTATGTTTCTCTTTGACTAAAATACTGTAATTTATTTATTTTATTTAATATTGATACTGCATTTAATTTTAAATTCTATTTACTGCTTCCTCATGAAAATAAATCGCTTCATTTATATAGATTACTTTAATTTGGATGATTTCCAAGTTCTTGATCGAAAGGACTTTCTTCGATTTTGTAACGGGCTACTCCACGATTTCTTCCTCCTCGATGCTAAAAACATGAAATAAATATGTAATTTTTATATTCACACATATATTTAATTTTGCTAAAATAGGGTATGGCGGTATTAAAGATTTAGGTTAAAACCAATCTAACATAAATCATGTTTTGGCAATCACCTCATCATGTATTTCATAGTACGATAAAAAAATTGGGCCATTGCTTTAATTTAGGACAGAAAAATAAAAATTCTAAACTACACAAAGGATGCTCTGTTCTGATAACTATGACTGGCTTACTGAGACACCAGCAGTCTAAATGGCATAAAGACGAAGGTGAAGTAGTAATCACTTTCTACTAGTAAACAGTTTTTATTTTTGCATTATAAATTTAATTAATTGTTCAATCGACTAATTTAGATTTATTGAATGGTGGTAACGCAGATAATTTTTTGTCTTCGTTTTAAAATTTCCATTGATTTCCCGATTATAGCTGGTTAATCCAGGGCATTAACTATTCTTTCCTTGATTCATGAGAAGCATAACAATAATTGAGTTTAAATAGTCAAGTATTATTAAATTACTTGTTTAAAGAACCTTTAAAAAAAAAAAAAAAACTGATTAGATATTTCGAAAGGGTTATTTGGCAACACTGATAATCTTTGCCCCCCCCCCTCTAATTCCATCAGACCAGTTCATTCTCATGGTCTAGGCTTGGGTTATCATACGTTATCAACTGTATGCTCGCTCGCTAGATATCCACAATCTTCAATTGTATTTCATCTGTTAGATACCTCTCCTTGAAAAGAATCCTATCCAACAAAATGGTAAGTTTTAAATTATTGAAAATAGTATATATTAAGGTCTATAATATGCTTGATTAGAAACCGGTAGTGACTAATTAATGTTTGACGTTTAGGTCAGTGAATTATTTAATTTTTTTCATGCCTTTATAATGATGAAGTACCCTGAATTTGTCCATGACATTAAAATATTTAAATTTTCATGGTGATCCTTTACCATGCAAATTATTTTAAGGTGCTATCTATTGTTTGGTGATTATACCCTTTTTAATTGGTTATTTTACCTCAAAGCACTGTTCTTAATATTTGATTTTATATTATGTACATTTAACTAAAAAATGGAAATAATAAAATGTAATTTTACCCTTTGAGATTATTAAAATAAGAAAGGAGTTGCAATTTGATACTAGGTCTTTTGAATTTGGAAAATATAATTAAAATAAGAAAAGAGTTGTGATTTGTTATCAATTCTTTCGAATGTGGAAATAAGAGCATCTATTGAGTTTTACCTGTGATTAATATTCTTTTATTCATGAAGTTGACCTTAACCTTGACTTTAAAGGATCATAAAATATATGAGGTGACTCCAAGAACCATATTTTTTTTTGACATTTTAATGAAATTAAAAAAAAGAGTGATATGACTGCTCAAATGAATACCTTACTATCTGTTTTCAATTAATTAACATTAAACTAGTTAACAAACAGGCTGTCAACATAATATATTTTTTAATTATAATTTATGCTGTGAGATTCATACAAATTATAAAAATCGTAAAATCATCAAATTTGTTAGTATTTGCTTGCTTGCTTCTAAAAATACAAACACCATCTTATATGTTGGCAGCAGTCTTGACCGGTATTGAAACAAGGAATATATTTCTGTTGTGATCTCAATATTCTCTTCTAGTAGAACTTAGTATTTTCCTGATAATGTAGTAAATAAATTTTACATAAAAACTAAGCCCAAATTTACATTTATTTTATTAGATTATAATGAATATAAATTAATATGTTAATATTAAATAATTTCTGAATTTTAATCGATCAATCAATTGCTGTCCCAATCATTAATCCTCAGCTTGTGTTAAGTATATATATATATATATATATATATATATATATATATATATATATATATATATATATATATATATATCTTTTAATATTCACAAAATGATTAAACAATAATACTTCTCCATCCTACCTGTTGAAGCCCCTGGTCCAGGGATTGTAGGTTACCCTATCTCGTGCCAGTGGCCATAATGGAATTCAGCTGCTTTTTTTCTATATTGGCCTATTATGGAAATACGATCAATCCGTTGTATTCTAGGTCATTATCTTGCAATGAATTACTCCTTGACTCTTGTGCTCTCTAGGACTTCGGAAACACTGTTTAAGGATAACCCATATTATCAAAAGTACAATCTGTATTAAACTGTTTAACAGGTCTTTCTAAATATACTTGTACTTCCAATCACAATTTAATGACTTATGTTGCTCTTAAAGGGACTTTTCTTAGAACATAAATTATTTTTCACTTTAAGTAATTAATTAATGTAAAAATGTATTTTCTAATTTAGTTTATGTCACCTCTAAGTCTGTAATGTTTTTTGTTTATATCAAAACACTTTTTAAATGATTATTTTTTTTAATATCAATATTTAACTTAAATTTCAGCCAGAACCAATTAGAGTTATTGTTACTGGAGCTGCTGGACAAATTGCATACTCTCTGATTTATCAGTTGGCTAAAGGAGATGTTTTTGGTGCCAACCAGCCACTGTATTTGCATCTTCTGGATATTCCACCCATGATGGGTGTTCTGGAAGGTGTTGTTATGGAGATTACAGACTGTGCTCTTCCACTGGTCAAAGGTAATTAGTTATGTTTTTGTTTATCCTAGTGGCTTAAATAATACCCCTCTGTACAGTCCAATGCATAAAAAGAAATAATTAAATAATCTATTTATTTTATAATTACTAACCATGTATAGTAATTTGAAAGTAAATAAATTGATTAATGATGATGATGAGTGTTCTTAATTTAAACAACAAACATCAAAGTGTAATTCAAGTCATGATGTACATTAATCTCTAATGCATAATCTATATTTTTATGGTAATAAGGCTGAAGCAGAAATTTCTAATGTTTATTTTCTTTCTTAAAGTCATCATCTTTTTGAACTCAAATTTAGATTAAAAAAAAAAATAAAAAAAAAAAAGATAAAAATAATCATTTTTTATGATTAAACTGAAATTTAAATAAAAAACTCAATTTCTCCCTGACTGGGAAAAACAATAGATCATTGATATGTCTATCTATAATCTACTGCTTTCCATAATTGAAATTTTAGAAGTAAAAGGATCAAATTACTTAAATTAATAATTAAATTAACAATCAATGATTATTTGAAATAAACAATGCCAAGACAAAACAAGTTTCAAATGCGACTTTTTTCATTCAAACCAATATAGTTTATAAATGGTAGGTCCTGGTGACAAGTGTTATACAAAAAAAAAAAATATTCTCCTTTTAATTTCTGACTAGGATACTGTTATCAAATTTTCCTTCCCAGCAACGTCAAAAGAACTAGAGCATGTTCGAAAAAGCCAAAAAACTAAAAAATGTAGGCAAAACTAGACTTATTTTATTTAAACCAATATAGCTCCTAAATGGTATGTCCTAGCGGTAAATGTTATATAACCGAAAGCATTCTCCATTAAATTTCCACCAGGTAACTGTGGTCAAATTTTCCATCAGAGTAACACCTTATCAGAGCATGTCAACATTTTACATTTTTGATGGTGGAATAAACGTTACAGCAAAAAAGTATAGACCCCCAGCCAAAAGGCATATATATGTCATAAAAAAGAAATTAGTAAAATTTGAGTCTGATATCACCTTTTTAACTTTGAAATAAACCTCTTTTTAGATATACAGTGGAAACTCGTTATTTCGTCACTTAAAAATTCGTCTTATTCTGTAATTCGTCAGATGGTTTATTTATTTATTTTTATTTTTTTTTAAATTGGCAACTATAAATAACAAAATTAAATACGTATGTAATTCATTTTTTCCCTTTGCTACTTATTTAATCTTTAAACCACCTCATTTGGTTTGTCACTAAAAAATACGCCTATATTTATACATTTTGAAAATAATTTGGTAGAAAAAAACAAACAGAACAAGCCCGGCGTCGATCTCTCCATAGATTGTAGTAAGAGATGAAAGGAAGTATGAGTGCGGTTGATGAATTCCCGAAATCAGTTAAGACTACAAAGTTAAACCTCATCTGAGGAAAAGCTTTCTCTGAATATTACTTCTTCTGATTCAGGAACACAATTAAACATGCCATTTTCAATGTAGCTGATGCCTGGAACAATGTATGTATTGAAAAAATATGATATGTATGTCTGTTTTTTCTTCTATTTTATATATGTATGCACGTTTTTGTATATGACTTCATTTTTAAAACATGTTTTTGTTCCAAGATTTTTGTGTTTTTTGTCATTGTCACTCAAGTCCAATGTTTATAATGTTCATCTGGTCGTTTTTACATTCAATAAATTGCAAAAGAAATTACAATTATATAGTTTAAAATTCTTTTTTTGTTGCTTAACCAGCAAAATTCTGTAATTTGTCATTTCCGTTATTTCATCACCCCCTCACCCCCACTCTCGACAAATTACCGAGTTTCTACTGTAAGTTATAAAACTGTTTCATTTAATGATCATATGAAAGTCTGAAACTCTACTCTTCTTACTGCCAAATAACTATAATACCTGAAGTGACATTACAGTCATTCTTTAGTGGCATTACGGTCATCAAAGAACCTTGGACTCCTCAACCACTCGCTCCTTCCTCTCTCACCAAAGCAACCTGCCTTCATCTTCTCCTGAATGGGACAATGTACTTTCTTAAGAAATATACATTTACATTGCATTTTAAAATTAAAATACAAAAAAGAATAAAATAAATATCATTTATAAACAGTATAATAATTGTGTATTATGCACACCTATTTCATTTTTAACCCCTTATTCTCCTTCCTGCTCATTACTCTCAATTTCTTCATTGATTATTCATCTATTAAATTATCAATCTTTTTTATTTTTAAATTTAATTATTATTTATAGTTTATGCTAACTTATATTTTTCACACCTGCCCCTTATTCTTTTATTTTTCATTTAATTAGTACATTTATATTTGTTATGCTATTTATGCCTCAATTTTTATCATTGCTTTATTGCTATGTACTATCTAATTGTTATATTTTATGTATTGATTTATCAACTATATTACCAACTTCTTACTGTAATTCTTTATTTGTGTATTTACTCATTAACTTATCCACTTGTCTTTTATCATATCTATTTTATCTTTGTAATAGCAAAATATTCAATTTATTTTTTTCAATTTTATTTTTATTTCAATTCTCTTTATATATTGTCTTAATGTTGACTTTATGTATTGTCTTTATTTTCATACTGTTATTCTTTTCTTATCTGTTTTAATACTCACTACATTTTTGTCATATTTTTTTTGTTTGTTTTCCATCTAGCCCTGATGAAGGCTTGCAATGTAAGTAAAAAAATCGGCACTAAAACTTAAAATTTATTTTTAATTGCTATGCATCTGTGACTGCATACCCCAACAACCTAAATCTTTATTAAGCAATTATATTTTTATCTTAGTTTGTATAGAGAGTTTAGCTACATCATGATGTTATGCCATTTCAATTTGTACCCGTAATTTTTTAGGAGTTGTTGCCACTGCAGATTTAGCAGTTGCATTTAAAGATGTCGATGCTGCATTTATGGTTGGATCAATGCCTAGAAAACAGGGAATGGAAAGAAAGGATCTTTTATCTGCTAATGTCAAGATTTTTAAGGAACAGGTAATTTCATTAATTCAAATTATAATATTTCCAATTAAAAATAAAGAATAAGGAATTAAGTTTTTCAATATATTATATTTATCTTATATTTAGGTATTTTCATTTTTCAAACAAAACATTTAAGTGATTAAATATTTGCATTTACTGTTTTATGCTTCAGGGAGAAGCTTTAGACAAATATGCTAAAAAAACAGTGAAAGTGTTAGTGGTTGGTAACCCTGCAAATACAAACGCCCTTATGTGTGCTAAGTATGCTCCTTCAATTCCAAAGAAGAATTTCAGTGCCATGACAAGACTTGATCATAATAGAGCTCAGGCTGCTCTTGCTCTGAAGCTAGGAGTTGGCATTTCAGAAGTAAGTTTTAGTTTTTCATTTTCTATGGTTTTTGTTTTATCATAAATATATTATTATATTTATTTAAGAAATGAATTTAATTACGTTATTAAATTCCTTTAAACTTTCAATTTGAAATAGATTAAAACTCAAATTATCAAGATTAATAGCGCATAATTTTAAAAAATTACAATATATTTAAATTTGAACTTTTGATATATTAAATGAATTCAAATGAAAGTACTGTTATGGGACTTAAAGAATTTCGGTAATTTTTAAATAGTTTCTTCTGATCCACAGTATACCAAAACTTGATATTAGCAATTGATATGGTCCCTTTTTGAAATCAATGGTATTTTAAGTTTTTTAATATGTTCACTTGTTTCTAAGGCCTGAAATGGTTTGATATACTAATAATATAATTTTTATAATTGAAATCTGTCACTTTATGTTGGATAAATTGACTGGCTACCTTAGCCACCAAATAGCCACTCTATTTGGCACTTGGCACTATCTAGCACTTGAAAGTGCTCCATGAGCCGGCTTCAAATTTTGAAATAAAAAAAAAACATTGAAAATGGCCAAACAAAAAAGAAGAGCTCTTCCTAATTCAGCCAGACCTTTACGTTTATTGACTAGCTGTGAAAATTTTTTGAAATTCTATGCCTCAAATACTGTTTTTTTTTTTTTATTATTATAAACAGAAAATTTAGACAAGCTTTTATCAAAAGCATTAAATAATAGTGATCCCTTTTTTCAATTAAATTTACTTATTTCCCTAAACTAAAGTAAGTATCAACATAACAATGTTTTAATTCCTATGATAGCAGAAGATTCTAAAACAATAAAAAAAATGTTTATCAGACTAAGATACAATAATCAGTACTGTTGTGTATACTTTATTTTTAAGGCACCATGTCTCTAATCATAATTAGGTTTGACAATTAAACATTTTTATTGCAGGTCCAAAATGTTATTATTTGGGGAAATCACTCTTCAACCCAGTTTCCAGATGTATCTCATGCTACTGTCGAAATCAATGGTTCAAAGAAGCCAGTATCTGAGGCTATCAATGACAAGAAGTACCTAGAAGAAGAGTTTGTTAAAGTAAGTGTTATAAAACTTAAGTAAATCTCAGAATTTTAAAAATTTAATTAATTATTCATCATTTTGTTTCTACTAACTACAACCCTAAACATTTCTGACTTTTGTTTACTGTTCTTGTTTATTTCTTTGTTTGTTTTACAATATTCAGATTTATAAAATAGATCGGATCAACCAGAGGTTTCAATGAAACTTGTTTTTCATTGTTAAAAGTTATAACTATATTATGTTAAGTTATATTTAGAAATAGAAATGTTCTTTGTATACACTAATTTAATAATAAGTTTGCATAGTTTTACCAAGCTAGTTATATATAGAAGCTTCGGCCGTTGTAATACTATATCTAGTTAGATTTGTAGAAAATTAACTGACGTTTATAATTTTTAATAATAAATTATGTTCTAAATAAATGCTGTTTTTAAAAACTTACAGAGCAAAACTAGAAAAAAATTACAATTTTCACCACTTTTTGAGAGAATTCTGAAAATTTAAAAGCTTCTATCCTCGTCTCTGTGTAAGCTACAGAACTTATTCTCTGAAGAAAATTTAGTTTAGTTTAATTTTTAACATAAAAAGGTTTTCTGTATGTCCACTGTGTAGCCAATATTTTGGTGATACGTAAAAAAAGTCGAAAGTTTTGATGCTATAGGTTATGATGCTGAAGCGCTTTAAGGTCCAAAATAAATCAAAACTACCTGACCTTTTGCACACCGAAATGTACAATTTTATTGGACTATTAGAAATTCTGCAAAAAATTTTGTGTATCCCACGAGACTCTGCAGGGTACCTGGTGTTGGACTATCGAGGTTCTACTGTATTAATATTGTGTTGTATTTTTTGGTACTTTTATCAAAAATTAGATGTTTGTTGTTCTCTGTTTATATTTTATTAATTTTTATGTTTTATTTGTCTAATATCTTATACACTTTTAATAATTTTAAATTATTTATGACACTAACCATGAATTGTTATTTCACAGCTGGTACAGACACGAGGAGCCGCCGTTATAGCAGCCCGTAAAATGTCATCTGCCATGTCAGCAGCTAAAGCCGCTGGGGATCATATGAAAGATTGGTGGTTCGGTACAGCCCCAGGGCAGCATGTGTCCATGGCTGTGATTTCAGATGGATCTTATGGCGTGGCATCAGATCTCATGTTCTCTTTCCCTGTTACTATCAAACCTGGTGGTGAATACCAAATAGTGCAGGTAATGTATCATTTGTTTATCATACTTATCGTCAAATTACTGATTATCTATTCTAAAAATAATACTAACTTATTAAATATTTGAAATAGGATCAAAACTTTGCATAAGGATTGTAATGTTTTTTAATTGCAATCTTTAATTAGGTTAAAATTTATAACAAACTCAGTAACTCCATGATTAAAATATTAGACCTTATATTCATTAATAATAAAAATAATTTTTAGAGAAAAAACAAAACCGACTTCAAGATTAAACCTACTTACACGAACTTAACTAAAAAATAAAAAATAATATTTTAATTGCGTCAAAACAAAACCCGTTAAATGTAAATCAATGAAATTATCGATACTTATATACCTATTCACAATTTATGATCAGTTATACAGGAGTCGGTGCCAACCAAAACTAACAGAATTTCAAAAGAAATGGTAATTGTAAAGATCCTCCCACTGTTTCATCACCGCCACACCGTCTCGGGCCATTCGAAAGTGTATTGCAGAGGCAGGATCAAACTGCCATTCTTGGCTGGCACCGACTCCTGTATAACTGATCATAAATTGTGAATAGGTATATAAGTATCGATAATTTCATTGATTTACATTTAACGGGTTTTGTTCTGACGCAATTAAAATATTATTTTTTATTTTTTAGTTAAGTTCGTGTAAGTAGGTTTAATCTTGAAGTCAGTTTTGTTTTTTCTCTAAAAATTATTTTTATTTTTCACTTTTTAGTGGTAAGTGTATTTTTGTTTATATAGTCAATTCTCGATCTTCAAGCTACCCTGAAAAATAGTTCGAGTTACTGAACAAAGACTTATCGAGGTTATCATTCCACTTACCTTCATGTAATTGGCAAAATTAAACACAAAATGGGAGTTGAAATCATTACGTATATTTTTCATTAATGGGTATGTGTATGTTGTTTGTACATACATATAAAATCATTGATAAAGAAAATTAAATACCCGGTACCAATTTATCATATTACTTTCAACTGAATTGAGCTTTTTTCTGAGGGTGCCTAAAAGTAGACACCGCCTTCCACCAGTGGCGATATTTCTTTATTCTTTAGGACGGAGATTTAGTTACTTAGAGATTTTAAATAATCATAATCATAAATATGTTTAAAATGTAAGGTTATAAAACAGTGATTTTTATTAACTGGTTTTTTGATTTTTCTTAAAAAGTGCTGCGTTGATTTCAAAATATTTTTTATTGGACTACCTCTGAAGTATGTCCTACCGGTCTAAAAAAGAATCATCAAAATTGATTAAGAATTGACGGAGGTTCTCAACTCATCTGTATTTGTTTTTTTGTATGTTACGCGATTACTCTGTCAATTCTGAATCAATTTTGATGATTCTTTTTTAGATCGGTAGGGCATACTTCAGAGGTGGTCCCATTAAAATTATTTTGAAATCAACGCAGCACTTTTTAAGAAAAATCAAAAAAACCGTTAATAAGTGATTTTTTAAACTGTTTTTTTTTTTTTTCTTAAAAAGTGCTGCGTTGATTTCAAAATAATTTTAATGGGACCACCTCTGAAGTATGCCCTACCGATCTAAAAAAGAATCATCAAAATTGATTCAGAATTGACGGAGTAATCGCGTAACATACACAAAAAAAAAAAAAAAAAAAAAAATACAGACGAGTTGAGAACCTCCTCTTTTTTGAAGTTGGTTGAAAACATAGTTTAATTTTCCTACATTTTGTATAATTGATATCTTTGGCAACTGCAAATAGTGTGTTGAGTGTGAAAATTGTAATTTAGGAAAACTGAAATTTTTTCGCAAAATGATTCACAAATGAATATTCATCTCTGTATACCCATAACCCAAAATTCATAAACACAATTAACAAATTATTCACAAGTGCCACTGATATAACTGTTATCTGAAATTATCTTAATCCAGGTTACTCTAATTTTAAAAATGTATTAGAAGGATATACTCTCAGATTTTGAGTAACCATGTCTCGAACAACCGAGGTGAGTCATGTATTTTTTTATTATCTATTGTTATTTTTTTTTCAAAACATTAAATTGCCAAACAAGACATTAGGCAGTCTTTGTACGACCATTCTTTAGAAGGTAATTAAATATCTACTTGGTGAAACTTTTATAACATTGTTTACTAAATCAGTGATTTTTTTCAAGCCTCTTTTGATTTACATACTTAATAATGTCACTTATGTGTATTATTATTGCATACATAATAAGTACTATTTTGTTATTATATATATATATATATATATATATATATATATATATATATATATATATATATATATATATATATATATATATTCTTAGGTATTTCCCTTACTTCTTTTGGTATCTTGATTAACCAAGGATTTAGTTATCTTAGCCTATCTTGGTCCCAAACTTGTCTGTCCCAAGTGTAAATATGATATCTTTATGAGCCTTTAGTCCACATTAGAAATCTTTAATATTTGGAGACTGTCAAAGGTTTATAAGCTTGGTAAAATGACTCCAATCATTAGGTCTCTTTATGCTGGATCATTTCCTATATCGAAGAAGCACAAAAGCTTTTAGTGTAGAAGATTTCTGTAGTTAATCAAATGTTCGAAGTAATAACTATATTAGTCATCTCGAGCCAGTGTCTCTCCCCGTGGTCTTGAGCCATGATGTCTGTACTATGAGTTACCGTCCCTGTAGCTTGTTAGTCCTCTGCTGAACCTAGTTTCTGGTTTACCGATATAATAAGTTGCATATAGGACACCGCAGCCATCTAAAAGTGCTATCGCCTTGGCAACCTTTCACTGTAATATGCATTTTTTTAATAAAAAAGTTCAGTAATGGAATAAGTTTTGGTTAGAATTGAAGAAAAAAACAAACAATTACAAATTACTATCAGTCAAACTAATGCATTTCAGAGGATAACAAAAAAACTTGATAACACTATAGGTTTAAAACGGCTTTTGTACATTGAATAGACAAAAAGCCTTATCCCATCATTATTATGCAATATTTGTTGGTAGAGTTAATACCTACAAACCCTTATTTTCTGATGCGCTACTTTTTTTGTAACTCAGTATATATTGATCGATAGTTGTCACACTCTTCTTATACTATTTACATATATTTGTTTTGGTTATGTAGTAGGAATTAGCTAACACCACCCTTATTAGTATGACTTCTATGATAATACCCGCATTTTTTAATCCCCTTGAGATTCTTTTTACTAATTGATAGTTTTGTTTCAATAATAACTTTACTTTCATACTAAAAATATTACGAGAGGTCAATCTAAAATGTATTTGCTATTAAATAAAGGAGTTTCAAAGACCAGTAGTACGTGATGACTCAACTTCTAGTCTATGGAACCTTAATCTCACCAACCTCAACTAAAAGTGCTCCTCAGTTATAATACAGTTTTTACTATATAATTAATATTTTATTCTATTTTGGAAGGACTAGTATCTATTAATAATTGATAAAATAAATTGGGTTAAAATAAAATATTTTAATTTTAACATTCCAAAACACTACCTTGGACTATTTAATTTTTAATCATTGTAACAATGTGATCATTCCTATTTTTGTTTCAGGGTCTCCCCATTAGCGACTTTGCTAGAAAAATGTTGGAAACAACAGAACAAGAACTCCTTGAAGAAAAGAAAGATGCTCTTTCCTTATGCCAGGATTGACTAGCAGTGGATGCTCAAATCAGTTCTAAACTTTAAAATGACTGCAGAGATTATGAAAAAAAAAACTTGAGGGTTTATTAATTTTTAAATACATATATAATTATGTGTATTTTGTCTATGTATGCATAAATATTATTAGATACTATAAGACATCATAGTAACCTGATAAATGCATGACCAGAATGTTTTTACAAGTGATCCTAACTAATAATAATTTAGTTTTAATATAAATGTATTGAAATATTTTTATAATTCTCATTTATTTTAATTTTAAAAAGATGAAAACCCTAGGTGTTGGTTGATTATTAAAACTGAGAGAATGAAGTTTCAGCTTCTTGATATTTTTATTTAATATTTTTATAAGAATGAGTTAATCAAAAAACTGTAAAATAATAAACTTATTTTTATTAAAAGATTTTACTCTTTGTTCACAAGTGAACGTTTCTTTTCTTTTTTTTTTTTTTTTTTTTTTTTTTTTTTTGATTTTATTCCTGTTTGTGTTGGATCCAAAACATTATAATTTAGTTATAATATTTTTAATAGTTTTGTTTTGCCTCTTGATTTGAATTGTTATAAGGTTTTACCAATCTACCAAAAATTATTAAATAGTGTATCTTCTGGACATTCCATCACTTAATTTTGAATTTAGGTCCTCATTGAAAAAAATAAAAAATAAAAAAAATAGTTATTTATTTGACAAGAGTGTAAAGAAGTACTTTTACTCACTCGAGGCAAGGTTTACACGCACGAGCGAGCGAAGCGAGTGCTGTAAATTGCCGAGAGTTAGTAAAATTCTTTATACTCGAGTTAAATATTACATTTTTTTCTGCAACCATTAAAAAAAAAAAATATGAACATTTTTTTAATCAACAAAAAACAGTGGACAAATTTCGGTGTTGACAGAAAGGATGGGCCCTGGGAATCCTAATAAAAGTTCATTTATTATTCTATTTTTAGAACTAATTAGTTTTGAATTTTAATTAAACAGTTGATTTAATTAAATTTAATATATCTTTAAATTAAATAATAATGAACTTTGTAAGGTATGTATTAAAGGTGGCACTGAAATTTTACTTTACACTCTAGAGAATTAAAGTTAAACTTTTACTCACTAGAAAATAAAATGGAACGTTAATCAGCTGTTTTTAATTGAATAATGTTCCCATTATTTAAAAAAAAAATTAAAGGCCCTCTTGAACCTATCCCCCAAAGATAGGTTATTAGTAACATCTATTATACGAGCAATACTAACTGAATCTAGAGTGTGTCAAAGTCTCCTACACCTAAAAATTAAGGTTTCATACATTTATTTTGTATTAGGAGAAACAGACTCAAAAGGAGCTTACTCATTAGAACCTGCCTCCTGGTCAAAATATAATAAGACTTGAGTGTGAGTTTGAGCTCTAACTGCCCTTACTCTCCTAATATTAAACTCAAACTACGCTTGACATCCTTGCATTCCCCAAAAATGTATCGCTTTGACCAAGTAGGTCACTGTTATAACATGTTCCATGTCAAGAAAAAAGGTTTTAATTTTTCTTTTTTAATAATAATTTAAATATAACAGGATTTTTGGTATCAAATCATTTTTTTTTTTTTTTTTTTTTTTTTTTTTTTTTTTTAACCAAAAGCTAATAAATAGAAAAAAGGTTAAAAAAAATACAAACATGACAGTTCTTAGGAATGTTGAATAAAATCATCATTTATGACTTTTTAATTACAATAATAAAATAATTGATAAGAGAATGAATTACAGTAGTTTTGTGATGCTTAAATAAATAAAGATTTCAGATAAAGATTTCAAATTACTAGATTACACCATACCAAAAATAAACATTAATAAAATTTAAACAAAATAACGATCATAATTGGATTATACTTTAACTGAAAATTTAGGTCTTAAAACTTTTGTTCCCAAATTAAAATCCTTTTCTCATTAAAGATTAAAATTGTATAAATAAAAATTATTAAATTTGATTTAATTGTGTTTTTAAATGACTGAACACCCCAATTATCTTCTTAATTAAATTACAATATTATACAATAAAGGATATTAAGAGCAATATTATAAATCAACAGAAAAACATTAATAAAAACATAATAAAATACAAATTATTTATAAACTGTGTTGTATGTTCTAAAAAAAAATATGAATAAAAAACTACAATTTAAAGATATTAACTTGTTTCAAAGGTGATTTTGGAGCATGTTAAGGAAAAGAGTAAGAGGTAATCACTGGAGGCTTATTAAAGAAACAACCCTGATTGGTGGTATTTTAAAGTGAGAAATGATTATGTTGATACGGATTTCATTCGTTCAGCAATTTACGTAAAAGCCTATGTTATTTTATTTTTTTGTGCTGTGAATTACGTATGAGAAGCCATGGACAGAAGTTGGGATGAAAATAACAATCTACTTGACAACTTGTTTGATCATCTGTAGCAGATCCCCATCTCTAGTTGATAAAATATAAATTTACATATATATGAGGAGGCACTACTGGATGATGTGTTCTTCATGTCATGTAGGAATACAATTTTTTTAAAAATTCCGCCAGTGATTAGTGTTTATCATGGTACATGCATTGTCCTATGAACAGCATAAATCATGTGTATGCCAAAGATCGCACGAAATGGCATGCATTGATCCACAAAGTGGATCTCAAATTGCTACTGTGGGAAAATGCTAAAAAGAAGAAGAAAATGATGCATTGTCTTATGACAGATTATCTCAGTTTAGATCGAATGATCCAAGCAAGGATACATGGTACATGTTTTTTGAAATACTATATATTTATATTTGTATGTACAATCATTTAATGATAATAATAATATATAATTATTAATAATGACTCTAGTGTGACAACGTGGGAATGTAATATTAGAAATATTAATATTATTACTTTCTTTTATTAATGAGTAACAATAAAATAATTGTTACAAGAGTTAACAGATGGATGGTTTCACTCTTGAAACCGAGTTAGTCTCCGTAAAAACATGTACTATGTTAAAAATTGTTTCTTCCAACAACCAGTAAAATTATTAAGTAAAATACTTAAATAAGTACAAATATGATACTAAAGGAAATGCCAAATAAAAAAAACAGAAAATAGTTTAATTAAAAAAATATTAATTTATTAATTCATGTTATTTACAATCAGTAAAAAAAAAAAACAACTATTCCTAATGATGAAAAATATCAACTATGTACATATTTTTCACCTTAGTAAATGCTTCCAAAATAAATATTTACGTTAATCAGCCACTATAATACAGATTGAAATACTCAGTCACAGGCTTAATTTACCTAAATTGGATTGGTTTAATTTTCCTACAGAGAAATTAGAACATATTACTATAAAAATTACCAACTGAAACTAAGATATATTTCTTTTAAGCGTTACATTAAAAAATATCAAATTATAAATGCTTTATTACAAACTGTTTATTAAAACTTTACCTTGAATATTCTAATCAACCTGGAATATTCTTGATGAAATATCATTCACCAACCAATTAATGCCATCGACTAGATGTTCACCAGTTACTGCAGAACAACTAATAATTTGCCAGTGATGTGTTTTGATAGAATCCAAGTCCAATATATCTTTAATTTGCTCAAGGGATAAAGCACCTGGTAGATCCTGTTTGTTGGCAAGAATAAGAAGTGAAGCACCAACTAACCTCTCTTCCACCAAGAGTTCATGAAGTTCACCCTTACAGGTATCAAGTCTTCTGGAATCAACACTGTCCACAACCCATATTAATCCATCAGTACTTTCAAAATAGTTCTTCCAATATGATCTCAATGACTTTTGGCCTCCAACATCCCACATATTTAAGGTAAATCCACCTTGATAAAGAGTCTTTATGTTAAATCCTAATGTTGGTGAGATTGTGCTAATGTCTTCATTATTCAATCTCTTAAGTATAGTTGTTTTACCAGCATTATCCAATCCTAATATAAGTATTCTCATTTCTTTCTCCTTTTGTTTCATTTTCTTTAAAATGTGAAGAAATCCCATATTCGGTCAAATTTAATGGACTAATTCTCTGTTATAATTTGTTAAACTAGCCAGAACAATAATTAGCAAAACATCAACTTTGACAAGGTTGAAGGTTTCAAATCAACAATTCGTGTTATCTCTAGTTAATAATAATCGATTTTAAAGCAGCTTATCTAAAGTATTGAGTTTAAAAAATTAAAGAGCGAGGAGTGGAATATTTATGTAAAATAATTGTTTTATTAGAACTGTTTTTATTTGTTATAATCTATACAGTATCAATAGTATTCAATAACATTCACATTAGGTATATTTGTTATTTTATTCATAATCGATATTTCTTAGAATTGACTATATTTGCTTATTTATTGTTGAAATATAATTATTTTGACATATTTACTGATTTTAAATTGACGTTTTATTCAATTTTAATAGTAATTGACAATAATTAAAAGAATAACCAAACCCTAGATTCGTTTTTAAAGATTAAGTTAGTGGATAAAAACAACCAATGTGCCAAAAGCACGTAAGGTTCGTGTTTTTGTCTCCAGTTCAGTATGGTTATGATTGACACATTGGTGAGTTGGCCTTTACGAGAGGCCTAACAATATGTGTTGGTTGTTTTATGTCAGTGTGTTGTTTTTTACCTTTGCGACTTCAGATACCAAATTATTAGAGAAATTATCAAAAATAAAGTGGCAATGCGCCAACGAAAATTGTTCAGGTAACAGAATCATAACCTTTACGTGTTTAATCTGTAAATGAACTATTTATCATTTTGAATGTCATATCACTGTATTTATGACAATTGTGTATTAAACTAGCCAGTACTTTTGACATATGTATATTTTTATTTTTCCTTGAGTGACTGATCTAATTATAACATTTATCAACCAATCATTATTACCAATTATAACAAGATAATTAAAATATTGTTAATTACGTCTTGACAAATTAAGTGATTAATTTATCTATATAAAATTCACCTTCTGTTCTATTAAATTATTGTATATCAAACAATAGATCATAATCCTGTTTTATTTATTCTCTCTAATATTTAATTAGTCCAAATATTGTTAGAGAATATTACTGAATATATTTGAGAGGTTTAGCCCATGAGATATTCTTAGCCAGAAGTATAATACTTATCCTTTTTTTATTTGTAGTGTGGGATTTATTAAGTATCAAATTGAATGATATTCTAGCAATATCTCAATTAATGCCATGCCAAAGAAAGTAAGAAATTTACTCCCGTTTCTAAATTATACTGTGTATTAAATTATACTTACAGAACTGTTGATATTATTGTCTCAACCAGAAAATTTAAGCTTCAGTTAGAGTAGAACAGCTGAGTGAGTAAAGCGATGGTTTTCCAAGATACCCGAATCCCTGGTTGTCTGGGTTATGTCCTTAAAGTTTTCTTCTGTACTAGCCAATAATAAATTAAGGTCTGGAGTTCCTCCAGGGGCACACCCAGCATATTTATATAGAGTTGATTTCAACTCTTGAATGGTTTTGGAGAAAACCTTGTTGAGTGTTATTACTGATCATACTGGTGATAGTTATGGACAAGTTCTTCCATAAAAAGTACGGAACCCAAACTCTTCGTGGGTTGTAGTGATACATGATTTTTAAAAGTTTGTAGCAATATATTTTTAATTAATGTTTGTTATAGAAAATAAAATTATTTATTTGTTAATCTTTAATCGTAGTATTAATTTTACTACACCTTACACATACAAAAAGAGAAATAGCACCCTATTCTGCGTTTATGTTAAACTCAATTAAGTATCCCCTTTGGTCTGGGAAAATTAATTTAGTTTTCTTTTGTTATTTCCTTGACAACTTATTTTCAGAGTTTTTTGTACAAATGTAAACAAATTATGAAATTAATTTTTATTCTGAAGAACAAATGTGAAGTTGAGTGGAGGACTTGAAGGGATAGATTTGAATGAATAGTGATCAAAATATTATTTTTATTATACTTGGAAGGAAAAGTGATGTTAACAAAAAATTAAAATAGAGGAATAGTTTTTATTTCATTTTGTCTGTGCCTCTTCTCTCTTCGAATTCTTATTATTTTAAAATTGTGTGGTGCTCCTGACCTAAAAATTGCATTAGGTGATTAGTGAATAATTGTATGATGCTTAAAAAAAGGTAAGATATCAAAAGGTTTGAATTATAGATTGAATTAAATGAGAAATACTGTCATTCATCAGACCATGAGTTCATGCCACTTCCACACTTCTTTATCACATTTATTAAAATTGAGATAAGGGATGGGGCTTAATATAAATGATAATTTTGTTAGTTTAATTTAGTGGATCTTTTCAACCGAATTCAAAAAAGAGGAAATTCTCAAAGGATCTTTTTTTTTTTTTTTTTTTTGTGAACATATGAAGTGTTTTCTGATAGGTGACTTCTCATTTTAGGAAGTTAGAAAAATAAATTTGCTTTAAAGAAAACATTTGAAATCTGCTATGCCCTAAAACATTGTCATTGTTTTTGTATTAAAAATAAAAAATGGAAACTGCTAAATCTGGAATAAGAACAGAACTGACTAGATAAAATAGAAAAATGGTTTGAATAATATGAATTGACAGCAATGTAGGGTCAAGAATATCTGCTTACCTTGATAATAATTAACTAACTACTTATTAAAGATGGTTCTGAATACAAAGACAATTATTTTAAATATCTACTGGCATTGATTGAATAAAAAAAAAAAAATTACAGTTTTTTTTGTTTATTGAAATAATATTTAAGATGATAATCCAAATTTGTTTTCTTATAAAAGTACTAATACCTTGATTCGTTTTCTTGTATTGTTATCAGGTGCCTTTTTTTTTATTATAAATAAATTTATTGTAGGATTCCAAAAAATAATCCAATAGTTTTTTTGTTTTTTTTCATAAAACAATTGCAAGTAATATTTTTCTCATTATTTGTGTCTAATGTACTTATGAGGCTATTACTGAGATGAATTATAATTTGTGAAAAATAATAATGAAAAAATTGCTTTTTTTCCTAAAAAACAATTTTTGCACTTAATCGACTATTCACAAGTGTCACAGATTTATAACTTTCTTGTTTCATATCTTTTAATAGCTTTGTCTAAAATCTATGCATAGCTATCTTCTGTATCATTGTTATGGGAAAATTTGTCCTAGTATAAAGAATATTTTTTATTTCTTTATGTTTCTATGAAGAAGTAGCAAAATTAATATTGTGTGAAATCAATAGGCTTATCTCTTTTTTTGAGAATGTTGATCTTTGTATTTATTTATTTTCATTAAATCTTTACTTTTAATTTTTTGTTTTTCTTCCTTGGTGACCCTATGTATATTTAAAAACTTATTACATTAACTTTTTAAAAGTATTTACTAAAATAGTTTCATTACTCAACGTTCATATTTATTTTTGTAGCAAATTTATTAATATTTCATTGACATTTAGCAATATATTTTATATGTATTCTATATGTTTATATCATCTATATATATTTTAATCGTAACAAACCTCCCTGTTTTCTTTAGTTTTAAATTTATTTAGCTTATTCTCTATTACATAACTTGCGACACTTTTATAATTTATCTAGTTGGGAATGCCATTTTTTATTATAAGTTTCCCTGTCGGGTGCAGCCAACCTTCAATACAAAAAAGTTGTTTCTTGCCTAAACTGAGACACTGTCCAAGTTTGGATATTCAATTATCTTTATTTTACTTTCTTGTAAAGCATTATTTTATTTTTTTGAGATGGATATGTCTTCTGGTTGGGAGTCTATACTTTTATGTTTTTTTTTTACATTTACTTTGACACACTCTAGCTCTGTTGGTGTTGCCTTGATTGGAAATTTGAAGACAAGTTTCCTGGCCAGAAATTTAATGGAGAATATTTTTTGTTTTTTAACATTTGATGCTAGGACCTACAGGTTAGGAGTTATATTGGCTTTAATGAAAAAAGTCCTGCTTGAAACCCCTAATTTCTCTCAACTTTGTTTATTTCAAATAATCATTGACTGTTGATTGAATTATTAATTTAAGTATTTGATTCTTTTAATTCTGAAATGTAAATTCGGAAAAGCTGTAGATTATAGAAAGACATATCCATGATCTGTTATTTTCCCCAGTCAGGGAGAAATTGAGTTGTTGATAACCGTGGAAACTCATCTGATTTTGAAGTTTTGTGGTTGATACTGCTAATGAAACAGGGACGTGAATCCCATGTAGTTCCTCCAACAGGCCCGTTGTCTTGAACTTCGACCAGAGGCACTTCTTAGATTAACATATGAGGGTGAATCAAATATAAACGGTAATTTTCAAAATTATATTTATTGAATAATATTATACAGAAACTATACCTTCAACATTTTTCAATGTAGTCTCCTGCATTATCTACACACTTCTGCCACCGATTTGGAAGCTTGAATATTCCCTGTTCATAAAAAGACTGAGGGCGAGTTTTTAACCATTCGCGCACGTGCTTTTCGACGTCTTCATTGTTTTCAAATCGTTTTCCTCCAAGTGATTCTTTCAGGGGCGCAAACAAAAAATAGTCACAAGGGGACAGGTCTGGACTGTAAGGAGGGTGTTCGAGAGTTTCCCAGCCCATTTCTTCCAATTTATCCCTTGTCAACAATGCGGTGTGAGGCCTTGCGTTGTCATGGAGAAGGATGACATCTCTAATGGGCACACCTCGTCTTTTGTTCCGGTAACTGGTTTTTGCTGACTGTAGCACCTGGCAGTAGTAAGCCGCATTCACTGTTCGTTGATCGTGAAGAAAATCAATGAGTAGAACTCCCCTTGAGTCAAAAAAAATTGTTGCAAGAACTTTTCCAGCTGAGAGACAGTTTTGGCTTTCACTGGGCAGCCTTCATCCTTCCTTCGCCACTCCTTACTTGCCATTTTCGATTCGGGGGTGTAATGGTGACTATTTTTTGTTTGCGCCCCTGAAAGAATCACTTGGAGGAAAACGATTTGAAAACAATGAAGACGTCGAAAAGCACGTGCGCGAATGGTTAAAAACTCGCCCTCAGTCTTTTTATGAACAGGGAATATTCAAGCTTCCAAATCGGTGGCAGAAGTGTGTAGATAATGCAGGAGACTACATTGAAAAATGTTGAAGGTATAGTTTCTGTATAATATTATTCAATAAATATAATTTTGAAAATTACCGTTTATATTTGATTCACCCTCGTACTTGAAGTTAATAATGTTGGTGTTATTCATTGTAATAAGTGAATCGTTGTTAGCTTTACACTACATTTCTACTTGTTAGTGAATGGTCCATTGCTTTATTGTGACTCAGAAGTTGTTAAATCGTCAAAAACTAAAAATTAAGATATTTGTGCTATTTCTTTTTATTAAAAAGATTATTTTTATATTTGTTTTGGTTTAGAATTCACTCTTAACGTTTAAAAAAAAATTACTACTGTCTGAAGCAAGATATAGAAGCTCTAAATACAAAAATAACCAATGTTCTAACTTGGGACAAACTCCATTTTGTTTTTTCTTAATGATATTTAAGAACCCTGTAGAAGGTTGAAATTTTGGAATATAGAGGCTTACTACCCTTCAGGATGAGGTTGCTTTATTTCTTCATTTTTTAATTACTAAAGAGATAGTTATTTCAGGTTGAAGTGCAAAAGATCTGTATTATTAGATAAGATGTACTAATAATTTTAATTTTAAATTAATTTTCAGAACCGATAGCAGAGGGCTATAGCTTCAGATTGTACAATGCAAATGATCCATTGGAGCTTAATTTTAATGCAAATGACGCTTTTTTAATTTTGGGAAAATCTAATGATGAATCGTACAACTATTGGCTAGTTCAAGTAAGTTTCTTTATTTGCTTATTACTGTTTTCCTTTTGTTATCATTTTAGATTAAGAGTAAAAAAAAACAAAATTATGTACTTATAAATGCCAAAAATCAAGGTAGAAACCTGCTAAGCTAGTTAACCACGCACACGCACAATTTATTTACCAAAGTTTTCCTTGTTAATAAATCATTATTTATTGCTTTATTATAATTTCAGTAAACATTTTTTTTCTTATTTAGTTTGTTGATATAATTATAACAATTGAATTCGTAAAAAGTTATTTAAATTTTTCATAAGTATAATTTTATTTAATTCTGTTGTAATCTTTTGTATTTATAAGTTTTCAATGATCCTAATGTTTTAAATTTGTGTATTAACTAGGTTATATTTTTTTTTACAGGCGGGTGACAAAAAAGGGATCGTACCAGTGGAATATGTCAGGGAAAGAGGTGTTATTATCAATCAAAGAAATCAAGTTGTAACCGAATTAGATTTAGGTTCTATTATCCAGTCTACCAAGGTAGAAAAAACTAGCAAAGAAGCCATCAAGCCATCTTCACCACAGTTGGTAGTAGATGGAACAACATTACCTTCTTATGATGATGATGATGATGGATTATCTTTGGATTTTGTAGTCGAAGATGACAGTGAAGAAGTATTTATATCCCCAGAATCACAAGAAAAAGAAAATCCTCTCTTTGAAACTTCAAGCGACCAAGATTTTACTAAAAGTAGTACCTTAGGACCGAATGGCAATCAAAAAAGTTTTGTCAGTGGAGGAGCGGAAGGCCTTGCTTCTAAGAATGCTAATTTAGTTGAAGATTTAAACAGTGGTTGGGTTAAAAATAATACTGACCTAGAAACTAATGTTACCGAGGCAAGCAAAGATTTAGCTAATGATAAGAATGAGATCTCGCAAGGCATTGCTTTAGATAATGTTAGTAACTTAAATAAAGCTTCAAATGATCAAAGCTTCATTAAAACCATTAATAATTTAGATCAAACTATTACTAATACAAATGCCAATAATACAGAACTGAACCAAGTAAATAATGGGGAAAGTAGTTTAAATAATATTAATGACACTATTTATAATAAAGCTGATAAAAATTATGTTGAAACAAATGATACATTGAACAGTAGTAGTGTCGAAGATAAAGTTGATGTTTTGAAGAGTGAAAAAAATGATCCTGGGAATGAGCCGACTAATGCACATAACATTCATACATTCAATACGAACAATGAATACCTTACTACTGGTCCTCCAGAGCAACCTAATGAAGAGTATTCCTCGAGTATCGACCAACCTCATGTTTTTGGAAAAGAGAATTTCACACCTGCGTCTGACTTACCAGGCGGTTCCGATGAGGCTATACCTGTCAAGGAAAATGTATCAGTTTCTGCTCCGGAAGTAGGATCAGCTATTGAGAAAACTTCCACAGTTGCTGAGGCAAGCTTACTAACTGGTGTCGAAACCGTTACTCCAGCTAAGAACGATGAGCAAGGTTTCACAAATGCAGAGCCCATTTTATCAACTGGTTCTGAAATGAAAAAAGATGAAACTGTTTCCCAGTTGAAAACAGGTCTGGGGACAGAAACATTTTATACAACACCCTTGCCTGAATCTGTGGCCTCTGTACATGAAACGACCCAGGAAACCCATTTGGGGACAGGTAATTTGCATGCTGGTCCATTTTCCCAAAGCAGTGAAAGTTTATCTTTTGTACAACCATTTGGAAGCAGTAAACCATCTGGTTCTGAGTTACCATCAACTACAAGTCAACATATGCCTCATGATAATGCAGAAAACTTAAATCCAGTTGACTCATCTGATTTACAAACAATGACCCTAGTACCCCCTAGTTCAATTTCTAGTTCATCCATGCCAGCCTCTGATACAATACCAAAGTACCACTCCCAAGGAGTTCCAGAAAGTTATAGTAATGCTGCTAACGATTATAATAAAAATGATACTGGTAATTCAGAATCCTTATCTAATGAAAGTTCTTTAAATTCTGAGCCAGAGGAATCCTCTATTTCTACGGGAGAGTTTACAGCTGGACCTGATCCCCCACCTGTTGATGATCAGTACTCTTTAGGTCAGTCCCACCATGAAGAGGTTGTCCCTGAAACTTTGCCTTCTGAAGTCCCAATCAAAGAAGATAATGATGGCAAAGATAACTCTGCTTCTTATCCACAACTTAATGACGAGATAGGTAGTGTAATTGAAGAAGGTGATTCTTGGTTCTCTGGTATTTCATCTATTATGAGCAGTTTCACAGATATGTTTGCCAAGTCTGATATTGGAGTGGAGAGAGATGTTCCAACAATCGTTGAAGAGAACGTAATCGTAATTCCTCCTGAAAAGATTGAAAGCCAACAATGTGATGGTAACTACTCTTTACTATCTTGATAATATTTCATAATAATTTGCTTTATTTAATTTAAGTTAGTTTTGTGATAAGCTTTGATGGAGAATATCACTGCCTATGAAGCATTGAGACACATCCCTGATTAGTTATTTAATCAACTGACTACTTCTATAGTTATTAAGAATTATTTTAATTCTACTATATTCCATTAGACTTGCTAGTCATAATAATTAGATAGTTATTTTCTCTGTTAAATGGATTGGAAAACAATTAATTAAATGGATAAAAAATGGATATTAATGAATTAATATTTTTTTAAAATCTTAATTTCTTGGTTGACTTTAAGTAATAATTTATTTTTTACTAATTTATTATTAACATATTGTGGTCTTATGTTTTGAGCCAGTGCATTATGACTGGAATGGGTAATACATTGAAATATGTATAAATTTTATTACAAAAAAAAAAAAAAAAAAAATCACAAATGAATAAATAATTATTTACACTTAATTGCATAACAATTTAGTAATTTTATTTGAAATTAATCATCATCATAGGCTTATCCTCTGTTACTGCTGTGCGGTGTGTGGCTTCCTTTTATAGAGTCTGGACCAAATCTCTTGTTCTTGAACCAGCTCTCTTCTTCTGCTCCATTCAATGCCTCGCTTCCGGAATGTGTCCTTAATACCGTCCTCCAAGGTGATGCGGGGTCTTCTTCCTTTCATTCGTGTCTCATTTGTTTTTCTGGCGATTCTCTCTTGATCCATCCTGAGGAGGTATCTGAACCATCTTAGTTTGTGCTCCTCCAGGATGGTCTCTGCCGATTTTACGTCGAGACTGGCCTTATGGTGCCATTCCTGATCCTGTCTCGTTGGGTCTTCCTTTCTACTTTTTGGAGGTACCTCATTTCCATGGCCTGGATCTGGCTCCTGTACTTTGAGGTGAGGGTCCATGATTCCCATGAGTATAACAGGATCGGCAGGAATGTTGACTTGTAGACTGCCACTTTAGTCTACTTGGTCACTTCTCTTCTTCCCAGGAAACCCCTTCAGACCATATTAAACATTCTCCTAGCTGCTCCTATCCTCTGAACTATTTCCTCGTCAATATAGCCGCTTTTGTTGAGATGGGCACCAAGATATTTAAATCTTTTTACCTGCTCCAATCTCTCTCCACCAACTCTCAGTACTCTCAATATTCTTCTGGGTTTCTTTCCTATTCTCATATACTTAGTTTTCCCATTGTTTATCATGGATGGATTGATTATCATTATAATTTTTGTTAGTTCCTCTTGGAGTACATTTATGTTGTGTTAGAGGTCTCGGTCATTAGCAGCTAGCCAGACGAGGTCATCAGCAAAGGCTAACAAGGAAAATCGGATGGGTTGCAGGTTTCTGTGTCCTAACTGGAACTGCCTCATTTGAAATTTGGCCCTTCTTAGTGCCAAATCCAGGGTTATAATAAAAAGCAGCAGACTTAAGCTACAGCCTTGGCGGATACCTATTGACGTCTCAAATTCTTTTGATTTGTGGTTTCTGGTTCTAACCACATTCCTTCTCTTTTTATAGATACTCATCACAGCCAATGTTGTTCCTCGGTTTATAAATCTCTTGGATAGTGCCCGCTCTATATCTTCCTTCCTCACTCTGTCAAAAGCCATTTGGAGGTCTGCGAAGCTCTTTATTCCTCTCAACAGCCTTTTTCATTATTTGTCTCATAGTAAAGATGAGATCCTGCGTGCTTCTTTGATTCCTGAAGCTGTATTGTTCTCCAATCTGGCAATTGACTACTCTTCTTATTCTGGTCTCCTTCTAGAGTAGATTTTTGCAGGCACGCTGAGAAGAGGTATCCCTTAATGATTGCTGCACTCCCGATTGTCTCCTTTCTTCAGAATGGGCACAATCACAGTTACTTCCCAATCCTTGGGGATCTTTTTCTCCTTCCAGATCAGGTTTAGAAGATGGAGGAACATCTCTTGGCCTTTATTGCCCATGTACTTGATCATTTCCGGGGCAATTTCGTCAATTCCTGCAGTCTTTCCTAGTCTTACTTTTGCAATGGCTTCCTGGAGCTCCTCTTCGCTTCAAATTAATTTGAAATTAAATTAATAATAATTAATGATTTTAATTTTTTTCTTTATTGCATATTCTTCATTGTTTTATAAAAAAAAAAAGGTACTTTCTATACAACTCAGTAGAATATATAATTGTTTAGCCAAAAAAAAAAAAAAAAAAAAATCAACTATGAAACTTTGAATCAACAAATAATTATATGAAGCAAACAGTGACGGCTTGTGTTTCAAAGCTGACCATCTTTTGTTTAGGAATTAACCTTTAAGGAATTTATTATCAAATAATAGTCTGTTTATACTTGTAAAAACTGATTTGTATTCATATAAAAGTAAATATTTACACCCTTTGCACATTCTGATTTCAAAATAAACTTAATATCCTTTCATTCAGTTTAGATTTATTTATAAACATTGGGATTCCAGACCTACTTAGACTTTTGTCCAACTAGGTTGATCATAGTCCTAACTATGTGCCCTGTCATGTTTTTTGTATGACACACAATTACATTATGTTATATTATTGAAAATGATAAAGAATGGGCTCTAATGCTGAAAACAAAGATATTTCATTTTAAGAAGGAGTAGTAATTGAGTTTATTGTTATTACTTCAAACAATTAAATTTATTTCTATGAGTCAATTTAAATGATGACTTTTTTAATTTAATTAATATCAGAGTGGCCATCTAACTGGAATTCCTTAAAAACCAGGAAACATGCTTAAAATTTGTTACCTGGAAAAAAAGTGTGGATTATGTTTTTATTTTACAATTCACCTGGAATTTCATGATTTTGTGAGATAATAAAAAAATGGTATTTATTAACTCATCGTTTTAGATGGCAATGTAAATAATAGATTAAAACATTAAATGCCTCAAGGCTTTTAATGAATTAAATTTAATATAAAATCTACAATCTCTTAAAAAAAATGATGGCCGGTCATGGGAGATCAGATATAAGTGACAAGTAGTTTCCAAGTCTGTCATGCTTAACGGGGCAGTACTAGAACTCCGATCAGTTTGATAAAAATTTATTTTATTATTGTGTGTTTTGATGTGTTTTGATGTGTTATATAACAAGCATTATTTGATTTACCAAAAAAAAAATGCAGTCAATTGTGAAAGGCATTATTTATGTTAATGTATAGGGGATAAATAGTCAACAATAAAGGTTTAAAAAATTTGTATTCCAAAAAGTATTTTATTAATACTGTATTAATCACAAATATATATATATATATATATATATGTGTGTACTTAATAAAACCTACTCGAATCATGTAAGAGAAAAACAAATCACTGGTTTTATATTAAAATTTGCCTGAAATTTTATTAATAATAACCTGGAAAACTTGGAATTATGCTTAAATTTTTATTTGCCTTATTTGTTGGCCACCCTGATTGTATACTACAGCCCTAGTTGTAACTTAGCTAAGACAGCCATTCCCATCTATCTTCCGCATTTCTTCCCCAACCTCTCATTCCCTATTGTCTCATGTCCTCGACTTTGTCCAGCCACCTCAGACTTGTTCTACCACTCATTCCTTTTATGCCCGGCCTTTCTTATAGAACCTTTTAGATAGTTTAGTATTGCGGTTTTTTTCAGTTTTATTTTTTAGCATAAGAATATAAGTTAATGCTTCCAGGTGAGGCGACAAGTTGTGCCAAGGAGTCTGACAATTCACACTGGAAAGATAGTTCAGTAGATGACAATGAAACCAAAGGCAGTATATATGTTTCAGAAATGGTAAGGTCTTCTAATCGTAGAGATAATAAATTTTAACTGGCTTTTGTAGAATAATTGAATAATTAAAAAGCACGTTTGAAAAATTCTTTGTATACATTAATATTTTTTGTATTGTTGTTTTTTGTATTAACTTAAGGATAATGATTTATATTATATTATAAATACAACTTTACTAACCAATACTAACTCTGAAAGGGAATGTCTGTTATTTATTATTATAAATCTTTCTGTTGTGACTTTTTAATTTATTAAGATAAGAATTTTGTTCTTAACAATGGAAAAGAATATGGTTTAAATTTGAGATAGGCCGACTAGTCATTGTTGGCCATTTTATTCCTTTGTTTTGTACACTTAAAAATAGTTGGTTGAAATGAAAACATTGCCTTAATTGATTATAGATGCAAATTTGATATTTATTTTAGGAATAAGACATCTTTTTTTTAAATCAATAATAGAACTTAAAAAAAAAATCATGATAATAATATAGAATAAATTCGATAACTTCTGAAGTCCTGAATAAAGAACTAATGTACCAGGTATGCAAGTTTAAAATGTCGTTTATTTCTTAAAATATATACACAGTAATTTAAAAAAAAGTATAATATATTTTATTCAAAGTACTGACCCTCGCTTTCTACACACATTTTGTCCATCTCTCGGGCAATACATGGATACCATTCCAAAAGAATGCTTCATCTTTATTTGAAATCCATTCATCGAGCCATTTTCGTACGTTTTCGAAATTGTTGAAGTGTTGCTCCGCCAATGAGTGTCCCATCGATGAGAAGAGGTGATAATCAGAAGGCGCCAGGTCAGGTGAATACGGCGGGTGGGGTAGGAGTTCCCAACCAAGCGAAGAAATCGTTTCCTTAGTCAATCTGGCTGAATGTGCAGGAGCGTTATCATGCTGAAGAATGACTTTGGCGTGCCTGTGAGCCCATTCTGGGCGTTTTTTTTGATCAATGCGTGACTCAAATTGATCATTTGTTGTCGGTAGCGCTCGGTATTGACTGTTTCGCCGGGTTTGAGAAGCTCGTAGTAGACTACTCCCTTCTGATCCCACCACACACACAGCATTGTCTTCTTCCCAAAACGATCCGGTCTTGCACTCCATGTGGATGGTTGTCCTGGCGTTACCCATGATTTTTTTCGTTTGGGATTCTGAAAATAAATCCATTTTTCATCGCCAGTTACAACTCGATGCAAAAAACCCTTTCTTTCGTGGCGTAAAAGCAGCATTTCGCACACAGTTTTTCGTTTTTCCATCTGTCGTTCGTCCAATTCATGTGGAACCCATTTTCCAACCTTTTGAATCTTTCCCATAGCTCTCAGGCGATCGGAAATGGCTTGCCTAGTGACATTCAACTGTTCTGCCATCATTTGTTGGGTTTGGGTATTGTCTTCGTCTAATAAAGATTGCAATTCGAAGTCCTCAAACTTTTTTGGTAGATTTTCTCGTTTTTGATCAGTAACATCAAAATCACCACGTTTGAAACTTTGAAACCAACGTTCACATGTCCTGACGGTTGGAGCAACATCGCCATAAGTCTCAACAAGAATTCGATGACATTCAGATGCCTTTTTCTTTTGATTAAATAAGAAAATCATGACATGCCGCAAATGCTCTTTATTTGGCTTAAAATTAGACATTTTTAACACCAAAGAAAGGTATGATACGTCCACGTAAACGACTTAAAAACAACTGACTTTTGTAAACAAATGACTACCAAACAAATTAGCGTTTAGAGATAAGCAAATCCTTCAATAGGCTAAGAGCGCATTCTATTGGAATTAAAACGACATTTTAAACTTGCATACCTGGTAGCCTACTATTCTATTTTTATAGTTTTGATTTTGTTTCAAAATTAAAAAATAATTATTCTTAATTGAAATGCAATATAAAGTTGGAATATGAAAAGGAAATTACTATTTTAGCAATTCACATGGGTTTTTATTTAAAATTACATGTAAGATATTTTTGTGTTCTGTATATATGTCTATAAACATGATATCTTTTTCTCCATGATTATATTCTAAATTTCACAATTAAATATCTAAGGTAAGTAAAGTAAATTGCTAACTTTTGCTTTATGTTTCTAAAAAAAAACTTCGTTATTTACTGGCCATTTTTAAAGATCAAATGAAAAAATGAAAGATACACGTAAACCAGTAGCTACATGTACTTAATTACTTAAGTAATTAAGGTTAATTTGTTAAATACTAATTAATTAAAATTAACTTCATCACTGCCTTCAGCCATTATCAATAATTAATATCTTAATTTAAGTATAACTGTACTTAGGCCACTTTTAAAGTAAACTGCTCATGTGACATTTATCAATATGTATTTTTTAGTAAATTAGCTATAATTTTATTAACTATAGCAATTCACAATGAACTATTAATTTATTTATTTTTTTGAATTTTTTCTTTTGCAATTATACCATAAAATTTAGTGCACTCTTAAGTATTAATTATTTTTAAGTATTTGACATTTTCTTTTCAAACTGTTTTAATTTTTCACTCCGATTTCAGCCTCTCCAATTACTCGGTATTCACTAAATTTTTTTGGTATTTGTATTCCCATGTACTTTAACCATGGCAAATAAAATGCATTAGAATTATTAAAAATCCTGATTAAATAAAATAAACCAGGCAGTATTTAAAAAATTAAAAACAAAATCAAAGTAAGGAATTAAATTAATAATAAGGTTTGTTTCCTCCCCTCGTGTTCATAACGTCATTCGATGAGGTATAGATCTAATGTTATTTAGAATAAATTCTTGAGGGTTATCCCATCTAATGCAAAATTGTATAATACATCAATATAAAATTTGAATTTTTTTTTTTTAATACTCCTTAGTTTTTTTAAATATTATTAATATTCCTAATACGTTTTATATGTCTGATCAAAATAAATCTATAGTATGATTCTATAGCCTGATAATGCTGAATTGTTTTTCCTTTTATTAATTTTCTGGAAACTAGAAATTTTCTATAACTCTAAGAGGATTATATTTTAATGGCATTTTAAATTCCATATCATAATCAGTGTTAGGCCATTTTGTTTTCATAATTTATGTTAAAATATTTATCAAATCAGGTATTATCTGTATATGATAATATAATATTTTGGATTGTTTCAGTATTACTTGTTTCTCCAAAATTACCAAAAAATATTTGATTAGATAAAAAGAAAATATGAACAAATGAAATGTACCTTTGCTATCACCTCCGCACAAAAAACAATGAACTAGTTCAAAGTTAATGGCATTGAGAAAATATTCTGTATGTTAATACTTCTTTGTTTTGTTTTTTTAATGATGAAAATATTATCTCCTGGTGTATATCATTATTATTGAATCTATTAATATTAATTGGGTTGGGTTAAGAAACAGAATTTCCTTCTCTTTAACTCTTCGTTCAACTGCTGCGTTATTATTAAAATAAATAATCATGTTATATACAATACTAAATGATGACGTTATGTATCTATTTAATTATTATTGGTATTAATTCTCAAAAATATTCAATTTCTAATTTATTAATTTTTTTTTTTTTTTTTTTTTCAGTTTGGTAGTTTCTCGGAGTCTCAGATGAGTCTGTCTACATTAATTTGTCTTATCATAACCTCAGTCGTCGTGCTGCTCTTCTCACTGGGTTATTATTATTTAGAGGTATTGAATTCATTTTTTAAAATTTTATTTTCTTGTTTTACATTATGTTTATTTTATAATTTAATGATTTTTGTAGAACCTGAAACAAGATACATCTCTCGTTGCTAAAATTAATACAGTTTCGACAGAATTGTTCTTTACTCAAAAAGAATTAGCATCTATTGAAGAGCAGTATCAGCTAGCTAACGAAAATGTGAGTTGGAACTTATTTTTATTTCTAATAATACAAAAAATCCAAGCTTCATTTATAATTAAAGTTGAGTATTTTATACAGTATATTATAAAAAAATATATACAAAGTTACGTGTGATGTCCTTTTACAGAAGGGACAGATCGACTTTAAGGGATCTATTTAAGTAAAGGATTAAAAAAGAATATTAACATAAAGTTGCTCTAGAGAATATAATTTAAAAAAAAAAAAAATTCAATTTTTTCCTAACTGGGAAAAAAACAATAGATCATGGATATGGCTATCTATAAACTACTTCTTTTCCTAATTAATATTTTAGAATTAAAATGATCATATTACATAAATAAATAATCTAAATAAATTAACAATTAATGATTATTTGAAATTGAGAGAAAATAAGGGTTTCAAACATGACTTTTTTCTTTTTAACCAATATAGCTCCTAGCGGCAAATATTATTTTATGAAAAAATTCATACATTCATTATTAACGTGACAGACACACTTAGCGGTCCTTAGCCTGTTCAATTGCTTTTGCCCAGTCATCTCTGGCAGCGCACCTGATGGATACTCCATTCTTCCGTAAATCCTCCTTCACATTATCTATCCATCTAGCTTTCAGTCTTCCCATGATAAATTCTTCTTGCTGTTCTCACCTCATCTATTCTCATTACGTGCCCCTACCATTTCATACATTGGACTCGAGCGAACTGGGAGATAGAAAAGTCGCCGTACATTGTGTAAATTTCTGTGTTCGTTCTTAAGCGAGGCAATCCTTCATATTTAAGCCCAACTAAGTATTTTTCTTTCGAAATGGTCTATTTGTTTTGATGATGCCTTCCTGAACGACCAAATCTCACACGCATACTGGTCTAATAATCAGTTTTATATAGTCGAAATTTTGTTGCACGAATTAATATATACTTATCAGAAGAACAAAAAAAAAATTTTCTCCATTAAATTTCTGATCAAACTGTTGGCAAATTTTCGATCCGAGTGACACCAACCAGAGCATGTCAAAAGAGCCTTACGCTTAAAAATTGTTGGCAAACGTGACCTTTTTCATTTAAACCACAAATGTTATGCTTAAAATATATTCTCTATTAAATTTCTGATAAGGTAACTCAGAAAATTTGTGATCTGCGCAACACCACAAAGCTTGTCCAAATTTTACACCAAAAAACTAGATATCCAGCCAAAAGACATATCCACGTCAATAAAAAAAAAACCACATCAAAAACCTGAAATCTCTTTGAAACTTCAAGGTAGCTTGATGGTTAGTTCCAATAAATTGTAACAAAGTAACAAAAGATGTTCTATTTCTTGTATAATAAATATTAATTATATTAGTATAATTTAGGGTTCACTGAGTCTTTTATTTAATTATCTAAAACCAACGGAGTATCTTAGTATGGAGATATTCGATCAAATACTCTTCAGTATTTATATGATTACTTGTTGAAGTACTTCCTACTCAACTTTATTTGTACTTTTAGATTGAAATAAAATTTTGGAAGTTCATATTGATGCAGTTGAAAATATAAGAAATTCTCTAAATAGCTATTAGTTGATGTGTACTCATGTTTGTTTTTGTTTTTTCTCAGTACCGGAAACTTGTCTCAGAAACTTCCCACAATGAAACAGCTATAGATGAATTAAGGAAAGAATTAGAAGAAAGCAAAGTAAGTTATTATTAATTACTAATAATGTAGAAAATGATTAGTGAAAGATTTTTAGTGATCTATTATCTACTATTTATTAATACGCTTTTATTAACTTCACCTGTATGTAATGGAATCTTCCATCATAATTTTCACCAATTTCTAGCTATCTGATCTGAAAATTTTCCCACGTGTCGAGGACCAATGACAATACAATAATTGCACAACTTTGTTTTAATATTTTTACTTAATCCAGTCGAAATACCCCAAGGGGGCCTGCCTTGCAAAAGGTGGAGAAGTAAGTTTTATGATTTGGTATGATCCAGATAGGTCCTGAGAATAAAATATCAAAGATGTGACTACATTTGATAAGCTGAACATTTTTGGGGGCAAAAAAACCCAACATTCATGCTCTTTTTTCATATTTTTGCAAAACACATATACAAAAACTAGTTTTCAAATTAAAAGAACTCCATTAGAAGTGGCAGTTAATTCATCAATCTTAAATTGTTACAAATATTAATCTGATAGCTAATTATCCTATAGTTTTGAATCCTTATTATTTTTTTGTATATGAGTTAATGATCAAAACATTTTGTTAAACTTATTGGAAACAAGCAATTATTTTTTTGAAAATATTCAAGAACTGTGTACTGGGGATCCTCAACACATGAGAACTTAAAATCATTAATCGATTTACGTTTCTTCAATTTTGTTGTTTAAAATATTTTAGTGTGTTGTTAAGAAACATAATTATTATCTTCCAGATAAGCTTCGGTTATTTCAATTTTATTACTTAGATTCCTCTTTCTTCTCCTGTCATCTCACCTCATATTGCATGTTGAGGCAGAACAAATATTATATTTGGTTGTTGTAAATTTTTATAAATAAAAGTTTCTAATCATAGTTACAAGTGATTCTGTCACTATAAGATTACATTTTTATTGTAAGGACAATAGTTGAGTTTCCCTTTATATAAATAAAATTTAATTTTATTATTACGTCAAGTAGATGAGTATCATCCATATTGAAATTTTCTATAATGATACTGTTTATTGATAAGGCTGCCAGGGGGGCCTTAGAAGATGAGATTAAAAGACTGGAAAAAGAGATTGAATCTCTTGTCGAAGAAGGAGACGAAATGCATCGGATGTTGGCTGAGTCGTTTTCAGAAGAAGAGAGGACCAAGTCTCTTCTTGCAAATATTTCTGATCTAAAGAGCGTGCTGTCAGAGAGGCTGCAAGAAATAGTATCGCTAACTGAACAGCTAGACAAGGAAAAACAAGAGGTAGTTATCATATTCTTTATTAAATGTATTATGATTTATCCTGTATTAATTTTGTTTAGTTAATACAATTTTGTGTGTTATTTAAGTATTAAATTTAATAAGTTTTTATTTATTTATGTGTGTATACTGTATTTGCAGTACTATATTTTCTTAGGCAATAATCAAAGTTTAGCATGGGTAGTTCTTGTTCTTGATCTTTGTGTTTATTTGGTTCCGCTGAAATAATTTACTGTTTGAATTTCTCTTTGCCAGCTTCTATAATTTTGGTGGAATATTTATCTCCTTTATTGGTCAATGCAGCTTCTATGGCTGCTATGGCTTCCTGTGAACTTTTAAAGTATATAAACTATAATAAACGAGTTGCCATTTTATATTGTTATTCCTTTTTAAATAACCTGCCATTTATTTAAAAAATAATAGTAATATAGGTAGAAAATTTGATCTCTGTATCTATGATAGACATTCCGTGAAGTGGGTGTCTTCCCTTAGGGTTAATAGATATTTTGCTTGGGCATGAAAACAAACAAACATTTATGTTATTATTATCTTGATCGGTTTCTATATACTTTATTTAATATATATATATATATATATATATATATATATATATATATATATATATATATATATATATATATATATATATATATATATATATATAAATAACAATTTAATGTTATATTTAATATTCTATGATATGGTCTTAGGTAGAGCTTCTGACAATAAGTTTGAAAAAATCAGAAGAAAAGCGAGAGGCTACCGAGGATAAATATACCAAAGTGCTGATTGATGCAGATTCAAAAACTTTGGCTGTCACAAAGGAATTTGAAGAGAAAATAACAACATTAGAAAGGGTACAAACATTTTTTTTTTTTTAATTATTTTTTATAATTAATGAATGATATTAAACTTATGGAGGGCTGTTTAGCTGACACTCCCAGGCTAAAGAATATAATTCTCCACTTCAACCCAAGACACCTTAAATCTTCCCCGTCTAAAGTAGGCATGGAAAAGTGAAGGAGAGTAAGAGTGGAGTTCCTTTCCGAACTCTGTTATTCCCAACACTTTCTTTCAGTGCACCACCTACCCCCTATCCCATGTTTTCTACCACTTTCAGTGCTCATAGGCAACAAATTTACAAAATCCTAACTATCCAATAGATCTAACATTTAAATGTTGCTCGATGCCATGCTGATACCATTCCTTTGGATGGTTGTCAAAGAACTCTTGGACAGCATTTTCAACTTTCTCAAAATTATCAAATTTTTTCCCTTGAAGAAAATGGGCCATGGATCGAAACAAGTAGTAATCCGAAGGTGCGAGGTCTGGTCTAAATGGTGGATGAGGCAGGAGTTCAAACCCATGAAGTTCTGTTAACTTTTCTCAACTTTTGTAAAATTGTTGAGGAGTAACTTTGTGAGGGACCATTCTACAAGTCTTTTTCAACTTCCCCATGGAGAGAAGATGGCGACTAACAGTATCTTTCGACACACCACACTCCCTGGCAAGTTCGCGAGTACTTGTGGACGGATTTGACTCAACAGCTCCCTTTCGAACTTCATCAATATCCATTAATGGTCACCTGGAGCCCTTCTTCCTTTCCAACGTCGTATCTCCACTTCTAAATTTTTCAAACCAACGCCGCGCAGTGCGCTCTTCAAGTACACCTTCCCCATCATATTTAATAATTTCACGAGTTGCTTCAGCGGCTGTGAAATTTTTTTTCCAGTAATATCTTAAAATTACGAGAATTTTGTAAGACACCCATGTTTCTTCTTTGAAATAAATAACTGAACTGGAGCTTTTTTTGAAGAAGTCCAGTGTTAGTAAACAAGCTTAGAGAATGCTCTAAAGGGATTATTAAGTATTGGTAAATAATAAATAGCATTAAGATATTTACAGACTTTTGAAGTCTGGAATTTGATAAAACGGTCATTTTTTTTTATACGCCCTATTATAATGAAAATAACAGATCAGGTACATCAACTTTGATGTTCGATAGTATCAAGAGCATTTTTTTTTTTTTTCCTCTCCGGAAAGAATTGCTCCTCAGCCTTTGAGGCTTATTGTTGCTGTAAAATCGAGAGCATTAATATAGATGGTAAAATATCGACTATTGATATATAGAGGGCCATCCTTATGCATTAAACTCGCTAGGTGTTTTATGAATTTAATTTCATTTAAAAATTCATAATGAAGGACAGGTGCGTGAGATTAGAGATAAGAGTATTGTACTAATTTTGGGTTAATCATAAAAAATACCCTAAATAAAATCAACAAGAATCATGCAAGAGAAAAACACAACACAAGTTTTATATTAAAATTTACTCTGGGTTTTTTGAAAATTGGCCTATAGAACTTGGCATTATGCTTGAATTTTTTTGGCTGACTTGTTGGCCACCCTGCAACTTCCATTTTAATAGTTCAGCTGCCTAGATAAAAAAACCTGATAACAAAAATTGATAATGAAGGTTGGAAGTATGGACTTTGTGGGCTAACTAGTGCTAGTAAAGAGGGCTTAGGTAGTGTTGCCTAAAAGTCCATTAAATCTAATTTTAATTATTTTTGTGATTTATATAATTAATCTTTATTGTATTTAATTTTTTATTTTCATTATTTTTTTATATAGTATATTTCTTTATATATTACATTTTTTATTTATATTGTTTTGTTTTTTTATACGAAATCCCCCATATTTTCTTGTTTTGTTAGATTCAATTTAATATTTTACTTTCTTCTGTCATTTACTTGCATTTTAAGGAATTTATGTGTAAAAATTTAGATTTGAAATTTTTTTTTTTTTTAATATAGATGATGGATTTCATCTTTTATTTTAGTGGTCCGAACCTAAGACCTAAAAACTTAAATTTATTCAAATATTTCTGCTAATGTTTGGGGCTGGACATATTTTAATTTTGTTGAATAAGTTATTCCCAGATAGTGGTAATTTTGAGTGGAAATTTAAATGTTTTGAGTTGATGATCTCTGCTGTTGTCTGTAATTGCAACTCCTTTTTATTAATTTTGTCTTTTTCTGTTTAAATAACGTTGCCTGTTAATATTTTTCTAATTATTCTATTTTGGAATGATTCTAACCATTCAGTCATAGTCTTTGCTAGATGGAGGAACATTAATAGAACAGTAGATTGGTTAGAATTTTATTTTATTTTTAAATTGCTGATTTATATTACCAATAGCGATAATAGAAATTTAATTTTAGGAGTCATACCTTGTTCCTTGCTTCTCCTTTGATTTTGATGTATTAATAGTTCAGATTCTTTGTTTTTTATTACTTGTAAATTTTTATTGTATTTAATCTCATATTTTATCTGTGATCAGGTAATACAACTCATCATCTAAACTGACATTTCATTTAGTACAACCAGTTATCATTTGCATTTATTGATTAATTATTAATCTGTTATGATATTCTTTGGCAGTTTTTCAAAAATGTATTGTTTGTAAGTATGAATTGCTGAACTGAAAAATTAAATATATGTAAAAATAAATGTATTTTTCAGATCATCGAAGAAAGATCCTTGGAACGAACGAACTTTGAGAAACAAATATGCGAACTAAAGGGCACTTGTGAATTGCTGATGGTTGAGAAGGAATTGGCAGAAAAAGAATTGAAGAAGGCTCACGGAGTAAGCTCTGGAAAGGCTTTGAGTGAATGGTTAGAGACTAAACAACTGAGAACCGATCTCTTGGCTGTTCAGAAAGAGGTAGCTTATTTTTGTTTTTATTATTATTAATTTAATTATTGGTTTTACTATCACAGCAAATATTTAAATCTAACATGAAGTTATATTTCTTTGAATTCCATTTCCTTCTCATGTTCTTCATTGCCTTTTCTTTTGTTGAATCACTTCTTATCTTAGTAAATTATTTATATAATAAAATAAATAAATGATTAAACATTCTACTCCTATAAACAAAATTAATTAATAAAGTAATAAAATATTAAGTTTAAGAATTAGAATGTTAAATTTTTTATAGCTATAATTTTCTCTCCAAATTGAACCTATCTATTCAAACAAATAAATATGTAACTGTTTTGTTCAGTTATATATCCTCTCCAATATAATTTATTTATATATATTTTATAAAATTATGGAATCTTTGATTAGCCTATATCATTATTTTTTCTATAGTACTTACTACTATTGATGACCATTTTTAAAATTATGATAACACTCATGTTTATATCATATATTATTTATGTTTAGGCTGAAAAGCTTAGTCAAGCTTTGGAAGAAGTAAAGAACCGAGGTGCTCTGCTTGAAGGTGAGGTATTTTTTTATTTTTACTACAATTTTGTGGTTAGAAATTAATAGTTGTTCTATTCTCTTTGACATAGTTTAAACGCATTGTAATTTTAAATTATTTGTTGCATTCAGTTATAATTTAGGCTGCAAATCTTTTTTTTTCTTTTTTTTTATTTAAATATTTTATTCTGTTTCAATAAGCTTTTGTAATATTAGTTTTTATTTTAAAAATTGTATTTAAAACTTTTTGTTACAGAAAAAGAGAGACAGCTTCTTAACGAAATAGAAGATCTTAATAATAAATATGAATCAGCAGAAAAAGAGAAAATCAATGCACTTACCAAACTTCAAGTCTTGTCTAATCACTTCAAAGAAAAGGAGATAGAGCTCCAAGAGTAAGTAATATGTTTTTATTTTCTTCTTCTAATTGTCTTTTATTTTGAAGAGGGGTTTATACATCTGTCATTAATTTTGTGACTTGTAAAGTTCACATTATATAAAACAATTTTAAAAGTTAACATCGTTTTAATTTTTTGTGATTTTTTGGGTTCACTCAGCCTTTTAATGAGCACATTGTATTGACTGGGGAATAAAAGAGGCAGTTGAAGTTTTTTTTCTTTCATTCATTGCCTTTATGGCAAAATTGGTTTTCTTTGGTAGATAGGGGAGGTAATTGTTTATTTTTTTACTTTTTGAATTTTTATCCCTGTTATTTTGCCCGTAGATAGAATCTGTAATAGGAAACAGTGGGGTTAATAAATAAGGTATTAATGTTGAGTGGGATGTTATGTGGGATCAGTCATAAAAAATTAGACAATTTTTAATAATTGTCAAACATATATTTTTTTTTTTTTTTCTGATGTTTTGGCAATATCATTGATGGCGATCATCAAGGCTAAAACAAAGATGTGCCGAATGCAAAAATAAAAAAGGGGAAAGGAAAAAAAAAAAAAGTATAAATAAATAATAAATAAAATGAAAAAGATTAGTGTTAATAAAAAATAAAAATACAGGAAAAATAAATAAGATAAAAGATGATCAAAAGAGTTATAAAAGATGATTAAAAAAAAAAAAAAAAAAAAAAAAAAATGGAATAAAGTGTCAACAAAAACATGAATATAAATAGCAAATAAAAACAAACTAAACCACTGCTGCCATTAACAATTTTGTGTTTTTTTTTTATAGTCTCCCATATTTTATGTTGTAAGGTGCAAGCACTGGCGCAAACAAGGGGGGAGCTTGGGGGCTGAAGCCCCCTCCCAGACGACCGAAACGACTAATTTTTTTTAGGCGATAACTATGATTTTCATTTATATAGTCTCGAACACCACCCATTCCTTGTTTTAGTGTAACTAAAACATAAAAAAATATCTTTCTCTCTCTCACTCTCTCTCTCTCTCTCTCTCTCTCTCTCTATCTCTCTATATATATATATATATATATATATATATATATATATATATATATATATTTATAAACCCAGCCCCTCCCCAGGTAGTAATCCTGGTTGCGCCATTGGGTGCAAGTTTAATTTGTTTCCAGCTTGCTCTAATCCTCTACCTTCAAGTAGACCAAAACCTGCCCAACCATGTCTTTTTTGTTCTTTCTCCATATCTATGGCCTGCACTTTGCATATAAAAACCTTGAAGGTAACTTTGCAATATAAAAATGTTCAAGATCGTATACTGAGCTGTTATTGAATTCCTTTGTAAATAGGGCCTTACTTGTTAAGAAAGCTTAAAGGAGAATAAATTGAAAAACAATAACACCAGTTTTTTTTTTCTCACTTTCCATTATTTCTCAGGTTGGAAACCTATGTACTTTACTTCGTACAAATCTTAGGGATACATTTATGATTATTATTTATAGGAATAATGTCTACCAGAACAAAGATTATTTTTCATTTCAATATAAGTAGTGACCAAACTTCTGTTCCTTGTAGAAAATTTGATTCATAATTAAAATGTTGCTTCAAATAATCTGCTATCATAATGCTAGGAATACTTAAGATGTTATCTTATCTAATATTAAAAACTGTTCCTGATATTGTGATACAATTTTACATTATTGTGTAATGTGCTAAATAAAATTAAATCCAGAGTGACCAGCTCAGGTCCAATCCAACTTAGTTTATATATTTATACACACACATACAATTTTTCATTTAACTTTCCATAGTTGAAGGAACTAGAAGTGCCTACAACTTATGTCTTATCTACCTGTTATTCTAGCTAGAATATTTATTTTATCTTTACATGTGCAATTGTAGCAGACACAGTAATATTTTGAGTTGTAATCATTAATTACTATAAATGAAATCGAAGCTTTATGGTCTATTGTATTTATTTATTATTTTAATGAAACATTGACTTTTTGTTTGCAAATGTTAACACAGTTTATAATTGTACTGATGGTAACCTTTCAGGTTCTGTTTCCTATCAACCTCTTCATATATTTGTAACTTTTCTAATGATTCAGTCTTTATCCTTTATAATCAACTTTGTTAAAATTGATTTATAAGTTCTGAATTTTGAATTAACATATTTTATCCAATTAAATTTACATCTTTTAATACTACTTTTCATGTATCAATTTTAACCCAATTTTCTTGTTGGATTTTTTTTAAATGTAGTGTTTCTTCCTTTTGGATTTAGTCGCATTAGAAATTGTTGCATTTCATATATTTGTTTCTGCTTTCTCATTATTATTGCATATATGGTTCTTTTAATTATTTTTTATGTAATGTAAGTCAAGGAGGCATAACAATTTAGATAATAATAAAAAGAAGGGAAACGGATATACAGAAAGGTTGGAGACTGCTAACTAAATGGGTTATTTTAATAGATGTTAAGAATTTGTATAACCTTTAATTCTTTATATTTGTCCCAATAAAATACAAAGAATTAAAGATTATACAATTTCTATTCCTATATTAATTTTTAAAAAAATATCTTTTAAAATAAGTAGGATATATATGATCCTTCTATACCTTCATGCGTACCTCAAGTCTTTTAAAACAGTTTATTTATTATTTATTTTATGTATAATATCTATAATTTTTCTCTTTTACAAGCATGACTTTGTTTCATGGTGAATGATTTCGCCACTTCAATCAAATATTTTTTTCAATTGTCAGAAATTGAAGAAATTTAGGTTAAAAAATAAATTATATGAAAAAAAAAATGTTCAGTTTGTTATTATTTATTTGATTTGACAAATCATTATAATTTAAAAAAAAAAATTAAATCAAAATTATTTACAGTTTGAATTTACTCATTGGCCAATAATATTTTATATTTCTAAATTAAATATTTTTTGAAGAATATTTTAATTTAGTGACCATATACATTTATTACAAATTCCATTCCGTGATTTCTTTGAGATTTAATGTGAAAGGTGACAGAGTTGCTCCCAACTCCTCCATTCCTGATGTACGCGCATCCTCCTGTTCCGTCAGATCTTTGGTCCAGGACTTCAATGTAGTTGATTCTTCCCAGTGGAGTTTTCCCGCTTTCTGGGTAGGTTTTATCTACACTCACTACTCGCATCCATTTTGATTTGTAAATTAGATGGTCCTGGTAAAAAAGCCTGAAATGATAAATGATTATTTCCTCAATTCTGATTTTAAAAATAACTTTAAGTTGTGAAAGACTTTAAGTTAACTTTAATATTACAGTTAGGTTTAATTTATTTCCCGCTTTAGTTATTGTTCAAATTCAAAATTATTTTTATAGCAAAAGTGAAGTTTTTATTCTTGAATCAAGGTAGTAACTGTTTATTTTAAGTTGATATTCCATTTTTGTCAATTATTGTGATTTAATTATTACAATGTTATATATCTAACCTTTCTAGAAAAGAAATATAATTTATTTATCCATGGTTTTTATTGTAAGGTTCCAATCACAATGCCACCGAAATATCAATGAAATGATTTTAACGGACAGATTTTATTTTTCCATATATTTCTCTAAGAAAATTTATATAAGTAAGGACTTTTTTTTAATTTGCAATTTCTTCCTAAATAGTTTTCGATTACTCTGTTTTTAACTAAATGATGTATTATCATTCCACAAAAATATTTGAGTTCTTAAGATTATATGTCAGTTATGCGACATAATCTTATTACCTGTCATTGTATGATTTTGTTCCAAAAAAGTAGTGGTGAGTTTTGTTGCCATGTCCGCAGTCAGCATTGTTTACAGCAGCCTCACCTGATACCAACTGCAGAAGAACTGCTGCAGAGATAGCGAGGAGTATGGCGTTGTATATTCCTTTCATGGTTGGCTAATGATTTGTCTTTCCCTATGGTCTGTTAATATATAGTCTGTTATCTAAACATTTTCTTTTTTTTTTTTTAAACGCAGTTTTTTATCATACTAAATGTTATAAATAATTTTTCCATTAAAATGAGTCATTTTAATTACCACTAGTGTGCTTTGATATGTTTACTTGAAAAACCACTCCAGACTAAGAGGCTATTTTGATTTGTTTTTCTGTTCTTATCTTGATTTAAAGTGTTCTTTTAAAAATGATTAAAAATTATTTATATATTTTTTTCGTTGATAAATTTTTCATGTGACTTTTTATAGTCTACATTATTTTTTTTTAACATGGTCAGTTTAGATCTCGACATAAGGTTTTATTTACTATGATCTCCCTTGTTTAGTCTATTTAAAAGTTTTATAAAAATTAAAATTACATAATAGAAAATTACTCAGCTGACAAAATGGCTGATTGGTCGGCTGTTTAGTCTGCCAAGCCGATCGTAGCTTCTGTCGGGATTTGGGTGTCATTGGCAATGTTCAAGTTACAACCGGGCTGATATGTAAAGGAGTGTTTTTTTTAGAAAAATAAAGCTTAAGTTGGCAATTTGCATTACTCAGTATACATATTTAATTGTGAAATTCGGAATTCAAGATGAAAGTATCGTGTTTATAGACTTTCTTTGATGATAGTATAATATATATTAAACGAAATCAACTAAAATGTAATTGTAAATAAAAAGTGTGTTGATTGCTAAAATAGCAGTTTTATTTTTGCCCTACAATCATACTCAATAAAGATGATGTTTTTATTTGTACCTATTTTTAAGTGTAGAGATATAAATGGATAAAAATGGCTGACAAGTTAGCGCTTTTTGCCGACTAATCGCTGACTTGTCGCCAACTACAATAAAAGCTGTTAGTCGGCTTTCCCGGCTAGTCCCTGACTAGTCAGCTCATCTCTAAAAATTTCTTTAATTTAATTATGAGTTTACTTTAGTTGACCGTATGACAAATATAGTATGCTCTCTTGTGTTTTTATTCTACATTTGGCATCTATGTAACATTTGATAGCAATGTTGCGATTGCCAAATTATTAGCATAAGACCTTTATTTTATAATATTAATTCAATTTTCAATAATAATGATTCCCGAATTTAAGAAAAGGGCAGATTAGTGATTAATATTGAATCCATTTACTTGATGTTTCTGTTTTAAAATCTTCTAAAACTAAACATCATATTTGAGACGTTGACTTTCAGAATGAGATAAATAAATAAAGGCTTAGCGAACCTGAAGGTTCAATGCCGACACCACCAACCGTTGACTGCATACTTCCCTCCAACCCACTCCTCTAAAACCCAAATCCCCCAGGTCGGCCCTGATGCAATCCTTCCATCTTCGTTTTGGACTACCCCTCGGTCGTTTACCTGACGGCTCAAAACATTACTTTTTTCAGAATTCAATCATTATTAAACCCAACGATTTTACATGCCCATTTTAAGCGTCGTGCTGCTATTACTTGAACTATATTTACCGGATATAACTCGCGCAGTTCTGCATTGTTAAGCCTTCTAAATTCTCCTGTTTCTTCATCCTTTTGTTCAGAATGAGATAAGTGCTAATAATTAAACTTTTCAGTAAATACACAAAACAGTATAATTAGAATACTTTCAATAGTTATAACATACTTTGCAGACCATAATACAAATAATTTCCTTGTCATTCACGAGTTTTCATGAATATCCAAAAAAAAAAAAAAAAAAAAAAAAAAAAAAAAAAAAAAAAAAAAAAAAAAAAAAAAAAAAAAAAAAAAAAAATCTACTTTGTGAAAACCTTATTTACAAAGGGGCAACTGGGACTCTTAGAATTGTTGAAGTAATTTTTTATGTTGTCCTAAATTTTCGAATTTTTCTTTGTAACAGGTATGAAGCTACCTGTGTATATTCCATAGGATCTTTATGTAATTAAAATGACACTGGCTTGAAGGTTTCAGTACTTTGAATTATAATAGTATATTGTTCGTTTGAATGAAAACAATTTTACTAAGTGCTGGAGGAAAATTTTTTTAAATTTATTTTTTACAAATTGTGGATTTAGACCATTTTGAAAGTCTGTGCCTCATTTGTATACAATTTTGAGTTTTACTTTCATTTTATTTATTAATTATATGTATCATTTTTATTCTATTCCATCAGAGAGCTCGGAATTAAGGAATCACAATGGCTTCAAAAGCAGAGTGAGGATCATACAATATATGAGCAGATGCGTTCCCTGCGGGAGGAAAATTTGAGTTATAAGTAAGTGTTCCTTTGTTCACTAATGGAAGATTAAATGAGTTTATATGTTAAGGCATATTTTTCTTGTTGGGTGTTGTATTCTATTGCGTACAAGTCTTTATTTTTTTAGTTTATTCCATGAACTATAGAATCTACTGATGGTAACCATGGTGATCGTTAACCTAGCAATGAAACGTAATATGTTTGTTCATTAACCTTACATTATAAACTAATCCCCTCTGATCTCAAGAGACTGCCATAATCCATTGTAAGCAAGCAGCTTAACACAAGAATGCAACAGTATACAACGTGCCGCTAGGAAAATGCCTTTAACCCTTTTCTTTAATTTTTTTAAAAATTATAAATGGTATCTCCTGATATATTAAACCAAGATTGAGGTTCCCAATCACTTAAGAGTATCTCAGTGGTAGTGAAATATTGGTATGGAACCTACAAATACGTCAGAATATGTCTGAAATTTGTGAAACACCACTCATAAAGGGATAGTATCTCAAGGGGTACCATGCCAAGAAAAGGGGTAACAGATGGTGAACGGTATGAGTCTAGATATAATATTTTTAATTTATTTTTTAAAAACTATTTGTATTTCAGGTTATAAAAGTATACTCCAATTTTTTATTTTTTTATTTTTTTTTTCTTACTAAATTTAATTTCTATTACATTTCTTATTAATCCAATTAAATTCGATAAAATTAACTTACTGATTGTCAACATTCATAAAAATGAAAGAAAGGACTTATTTAAAGCAAAATTATTATGTTCAATTATGTATGTATATGTTGAATTATGTGTTGATATGTTGAAGATTATATCTATTTGGTTAAAAAAACTTTTAACAAAATTAAAATAAATTCTAGTTTTATTTTACAATAATTTTAATCACATTTTCAGAGCTCAAAATGATGCTCTCAAAAAGGAAATTATTGATCAAGAGGCATCCTTCAAAATACAGATTGCTAATGAAGAACAAAAAGCTCAAGAAAATTGGGTATTTATTAATTAATACATACAAGTAGTTTATGTAAATCAGTTCTGTTTATATATTTAACAATGAATTTAATGTTATTAGATCAATCTAAGGCATACAGAGCGTAGATTAAAAGAAGTGCAAATGGAAGCTGCTCACCTCAGATCCAGACTTACCGCTCTTGAAACCAATCCCGATTCTCTGGAAGATAAGCATAAGAGTATGGTTTTTATTTAAATTGTTGTGTTTTTACTGCTATATTTAATATATTATTACTTTGATTATTTGATGCAGGTCTAGAAATGGTGAATGGGGATGTGAGCATGGGAGCCGCATCGCCACCGTTCATGTTGTATCCACCCCCCGATTATATTCCTCCCCCTCCTCTTGTCTCTCCAACAAGGCCGCCTCCACTCGGCAGGCTATCTTCGCCTCCGCTTACTCCGCCCGCTCCGCTCTCTCCTTATGAATTCTATCCGCCACCGCCGCCTTCTCCACCTCCTCCGTTGAGGGTGCATAAGCCTCAGCCTAGGGAGCCTCATCGCAAGCAAAAAGGTAATTTTAGTCTTATATATGATTTATATTTAACCGAATCCTTTATTTTTTATGTCGTAAATATACCCATTTATCTTGGAATATAGAACCTGAACCTATAATTTGCCCTCATTGAGGCAAATTCTAATCTGTACATTGTAAAAGTTTTTATCCTGGTATTTGCCTATTATTGAATTTTTTTTAACGTGTTTCATTCATCGATAATGAATAAGGCACATCTAAAAAATGTGTTTTAGTTAGTCCTAATATTTGACCCTCAATATAACGGTATACAGTAAAATTTTGTTATAACAAGCTTCAAGGTAGTGGAAAAAAAGAGCGCTATACCCGGTAAAGTGTTTTAAGTGGGAAAAAAAATACGGAAAAGTGGTAAATGTTTATTAAAAAATGTAGTACATATAGGTATTGTTAATTGATAGACAAATATTGAATTAAAAAATAAATTAGAAATACAAGAATTTAAAAAATAATCATTATGGTTGTCTAATTATATACCAAGTATTATTATTACTTAGATGAGTAGATTGGCTTAAAATATGCATATTATTTTTTTTTTTAATCACAAACTAAACTTTTTTTAAAATTAGAGATTTCTAATTCATTAATATTTTTTAAAGTTTTGTCTTTTATCAAAGACAAGGTCACAAAAAAATGTACAAATTGTCTTTTATAGAAAAAATTTCTAACTTATATTTTAGCAAATAAGGTTATATCAATCAAGGATGCTTTGTAAAATTAACAATTTAATCTAATTATAGAATTTTATATTTACTTTCATTCTTTGAATAATAAATAACACTATAGAGCGTTGTGGATTATTACATTTCTGATAATTCTTTTATCTTTTTATCATTACAGATTCACAATCTTCCAATCATTCCTCAGAATCTGCTGAAAAACCAATCAGAAGAGGAAAAAGATAGTGAAAATATAATGTGATTTATGAAGTACCGTTTACCTTTAGAATAACATGCTTTCATGCTTTTATCAGTTTGATAACTGTGTAATATTGTACAAATTGTATTATAAATTACTAGTCCTTAGTTGTTTTACTAAACATTAAAAGAAATGGATGGAGTTTAGGGAAATCGATTGTATTATTCAAATTGTGATTCTCGTCTCAAATATTTGAGATAAAGAATATATTGTTGTTGATGAGGTAAAAGGATATCTTATGGCAACTGTAATCTTCGAACGTGTATAGAAATCTATTTTATATATTGTTTCTTTGTACTGGTATACTTACCGAAGGTCCTAACAGAGTGAAAAACGTAAGAAAATTATTGTTATTATATCTTATAATATGGGCACTGAATATATGTTATTTAATACTCTTATTGTTTTTAAAATGCTCCTAGTATTCACATAAATGTTTAATTTAGTATAGAACTCATTGTTTATAATTCTTGCCTGTGTATTCCCGAGTTTATTTTAATTTACTAAAATCATTGATCAGTGTTATTTACTTCATCAATCTGTTGATCCAGTTATCTTTAATTTGATTGTTTTTATTCTAATTTATTTTTTAAACAATGTATTTCAATTTTCTTCAAAAACACCAATGAATGCTACTTAAATTATATTTGTGAAAGTTTTCAGAAATAATAATTTTAAAGTTTTCAGTAAAATTTTTATTAATTTCAAATGTTGTTGTTGTTTATAATATTAAAAACTTATTATGATGTTGGTATTCCTATTTCATTAAAAATAGCCCCATGAATTTATCAATAATTATCAATAATATTTGAGATACAAAGAAAATAATAAAGTTGATCTTCAATATCATTTAAATTTACCATTTATTATACCGATCCCAAATTGGCTAATAAAGATATTAGGAATAAGGATATTTGTTTTTATTTTGGCTGTAGTACTCGAGCTACCACAGGAAGGACTGGTAATAGACTTAATTTAGCAAGAGTGAGGAGTCAAAGTTATTCTATGAAATAAAAATAACCTGCCCAGGCCAGATTTGAACCAGCACCAATTTTAGTTCAGCATCTTCCACAGCCTAAAGGAACAGTTATGATACCTATTGAGTCAACCCAAAATTATTATCTCAATTTCATTGTCAACCCAAATTATAATCTCAATTTCCTCTTAATTTTCAACGTTTTCTTGAAGTGACTTATTAAGATTTTGAGGGCTCTAAAGTATGTTATTTATATGAGATTCCATCATAAAATTCTAGCTGATTTCTTAGTTCCTCTATTCTCGGTTTGTCTTTAGAACTATTAATGTGATACAGGCAAAATGTTTTTGTTAATATTGAAACTTGAATCATAATTTCACCCAGTCTTAATTTTATGACATTACATTTGTATTCAAATGCAACTTGGTAAATCCAATTTTCAAAATTTGATAATATGCTCATAAATATTGGTTACAGTGTGGTACTAAATTTAAATTAAAATTAGCTGAGATGGACAAAATTTAATCATAGCTATTTGACAACTAACTTCCTGGAATCATTGGAACCCCAAAGCCTAGCCACTCCTTTAGAACTCATTATATTAAGCTAGTTTAATTATTTATAATATAATTTCTAATTAGGAGGGATGGTATTCATATTGAATACTACTCTTCTAATTAAAGTTCATTGTTTTCAAAAATTTTTATTTATCTTTATGCCAGTAAATGGATTTTATGCCGATACAGAAAGCTTTTTCTTTGCTCTGATGATTTTTCCTTGTTAAAACAAGAATGATATTCAGAGGGTATTGTCTGGTTGCAAAATGGCTTGGTTACTGTAGACCAAAGCATTGTACTTTGCGGTCGAAACTGCATAAACTCTGTCTTGTCTGTCTTATGGCTGTTTCTAGTAAAGGTTTGAGTCTATTGCAATGACTTAGTAAATGACCATATAAAGCCAACTCAAGTCACAAGGAATTAAAGGAGTACAAAGCAAACATTGAGATAAAAAGTATTCTAATGAGAATTCGAACTGAGGTAGTTTCAGAACTGCCAGAATTTGGCGGTTTTTATCTACTCATATCAAAATAAATCTAAACCTAAACATCAATTTAGTACAGCTTGAAGAATATGCCTACTTTGGGTTATATCGTTGTGGGGAATAAGATCAAGCATCTTTGTTACACTAAACGCTTTTTTAATAGTTTGAAAAAAAATCAGAAGTTTGCTGATTGAAGTGTAGTCCAGTCAATGAGGGGGGTAGAGTGCATGAAATTTGCGATAATTTTTGACTTACCAGCTTAGTTAGGGGTAGTTAAAAGGTAAACATACTAAGAGTCCCCGCCCCTGGGGTATGAGCTTATGGTGGGTGGAACACAGAAAAAACCAAAGCCATTTTTGGATTATATCTCGAAGACGGTGGACTCTTGAGAAATATGCTACATATTAATATATAATATATACTATAGTATGCTATAATATGCTACAAATTAAAGCTAATTAAATTTCCTATAAAGTTGTCTTTATCCATATTTGTCGAACTTCCAACGGTTTCCGAGATATACGTTATTGAAAATCGACAATTTTCGAAACAAAACTAAGTTTTACCTCCCTTTTTGTCAAACATTCGCTTGAAGTGCCAGAAACTTGTATATTAAATTAATGTAAATTTAATTGTCTATAGCAGAGATGGACAAACTTTTAAGGGGAGGGCCGGGGATGAAATAGAAAAACACCTAGGCGGGCCGGATGAAATAGAAAAACATCAAGGCGGGCCGAAAAAAGTTTTACAACTAATAAACTTTATTTTTGACTTTATCTCATTACGCTCTACTTACATGGTACAACGGTAGAAGATCCGGATCGCAACGAGAAGAAAACAATAATTCTATTCTAGCTTTGCAGAAAATAAATTTTGTCTTATGTATAATTGTGTGTGACTATGTCGTGGGCCGTATTGACTAGCCCGAAGGGCCGCACTTGGCCCGCGGGCCGTAGTTTGCCCATCACTGGTCTATAGCATTGATTCTGACTTTTTTTTTTTCTGAAAAACGATTGTGGAAGGCACTAGAAGTAAAAGTTTGACAAAAAGTGAGGTAATTTTGATATGAAACATATTTTTCTAGAGTCCACCGTTTTTGAGATATAATCGAAAAACCCAAAAATGGGACTTTCTTCCCTCCCCCTACCGCAAGCTCAACCCTCATAGGCGGGGTCTACGTTTACACGAGCCAGTTGGCTGACAGGCAAGTGAGCAAGTTACTTGGTCTTGCAAAGGCAAATGAGCAAGTAGTGTTTACACGTGTTTCAGTCAGTTGCAAGTTAAGTGCCAAGTTGGGTCTGCAAAAAGTACGGAGGGAAATGTGCTATAAAAAAGTAATTAAAGATGTAGGATAGAGATTTTTTAATTTTAAAATATTTTTGGTTGTAGGTGGCTCTGAGACTTTTTATTTTGTTTTTTGCCGCAATCACATACAATTCATCTACAGCCACTTTTTCAACGATGTCTTCCAATACTGTTTGTCGTGCGTATTTATTTTGTATATTCACTATGCATGTTCCACAGAACTTCATGCTCTACGTAAAGTTCCACAAATTTACAAGTCATTTCATCAGTTCACTTACGCGACATCTCAAACTATTTCTATTGAACAAAAAAATTTAAATTAAGAACGAAATTAAAGATGAACGAATTTAAAAAAAAGTAAACAACATTCAAATAATGACTTTTAGATTCAAACATGCCGAACACTTACCAAACAATATCGACAAGACTAACCAAGTAGGTGTTTAGAATGAGCTGGCATACTTGCCCCTCTCTAAGGCAGACTACTTGCTCGCAGTGGAGGGGGAAGGAAAGCTGTCCCAAACTAGAACCCCGGCCAATTTAACTTGCCTCTTCTGGCAAGTGGCGTGCCAAGTTGACTTACCTCCAAAATTGTACAAGTGAATGTTCAGACGAAACAATTAACTTGCCCCAAGTTACTTTCTTCTCTACTGGCTTCTTGAAAACGAGCCTGACTAATGGGTCAGTTGAGGAGTTACCTCTCAAAACTAAACATGTCCACTTTCATTATAATTTTTTTTTTTCTGATGAAGCTGAACTGCACAAATTACTCGACTTCGTTTTCTGTTGGCTTCTTTCTCTTTTTAAACAATTTTCTGAAGTGGACTTGTTCAGTTTTGTAACTACTCAGTTTTACTCAGGGTCAAGCGAAAAATATTTACATTTTTTAAACCTTGTCATAACATCATTTAAATTCATATTTATTGATGTGGCCTACACTTGTTGCTGTTGTTTGATTTATTAATAAGAGACAATTTAGATTTTTGTTACCGTGAATTGTTTTAACATTTTGATTACGCAATATTCAATAAGCACTCCATTAGTAAAATAGTTTTTTTTTTTTTTTGCTGTGACAGTATTCAGGGTTTTTAATAAGGAGCTGTAATACTGCGCTGTTATCACAGTCAAGACTTTTTTAAAATAAAAAAAGTGTCTGTTGTTTTATTTTTTATTATAGTTCGTAGCGATAGCATTTTTTAACTTCTTTCTCATTACTAAATTGAGCTAAAATTTTCTCATGTAACTTAGTGTAAGGTGAGATCCACTAATTACGTGAGGGGGGAGGGGATCTGCACAATCTCATATTACAGGAGTGGGGGAATCGTTGAAAATCCTGCGTTAACTTTCTACTAAAACAATATTTGTATTTATAAAATCTATTACTTTATGGTAATTTTAATATAAGTATATGATATGAAAGCATATTAGTATTAATGTTTGTGTATTTAGAAAGACGTATTTATTATATAGTTATAGTAGCGTTTATTCAATATGGCCGCCAGGCCCACTTGAATTATTCTTCTTTTTATTTCTTGCATTCCAACCTCTATTTTTAGATTTCCTGAAATTATTTTCACTTTATAATTTATCTTAGGATTTGCATTTATCTTCGTCATCACCGCCTTTCCTCGGGAGTGGAAAGAAATCTAGATTAACGTTTACCCTTCAATTAAGACTTTGCCCAAGCAAAAAAAAATAAGCTTTTTCAGAGACTTGATATCTAAGTCTTATACCTAAACCCCTTTGGTGACAAATATTCATCTCAGTATTAACTGATGTTATTACCAATGGTAAATAGAGTATATATATATATATATATATAATATATATATATATAATATATATATATGCGGAATCTTTCATCGTAATTTTTATTAATTTCCAGAAATCTGATTAACTTGAAAATTTGTACACGTTTTAAGGACCAATGACAATAAAATAACTGCACAACTTTGTTTAATGCCCTCACTTAGTCTAGTTAAATTACCCCCAAAATTGGGGTCTGCCTTGCAAAAGATGGAGTAGTTGGTTTTAGATTTTTATATGGACCAGATGGGTGTTGAGAAATGAAATTTAAAAAATGAAACTAAATTTGATAAGAGGAAAATGTTTGAGGGATGGGGGGGCAAAAAAAACCCAAACGTTTCGAACTTTTTTTTTCAGATTTTTGAAGAAAGCATATAGAAAAGTGCTTTCTATCGGAAAATGTTCTATTTACAAATTTTTTTAACCTTTTATTGAGTAATTATTACAATCTGCCACAACTGTGGGCAATAAGTAATATAGATGACGTATGATCACATTCACACATTATATACAATGAAAAATAAAACAATAATAGTGAAATAAAGTAAATAATGAATGTAAGAAAAAGAAAAAAAGAAAAGAAAAGAACTAGCCTATACATAAACAATATAAAATATACTATATACCAAATGAAATACTAAAAATTTAAAAAAAAAAGGTAAAAATACAATTATACTCTATTTACAATTTATACTCATCCTAGAGATCCCTCCACCAGACCCGTCCCTCCACTTGTGAAGGGACAGGCCAGGGGTACAGAGAGATCCCAGCTCTTCTCTCTCAGCTGCGTCACTGGTGTAAAAAAAAACCCAGTGGAGGCTAAGTGAGAGCGCTATAACAATCACTCCGGACATGAGTAGAGAAGCTGGCCATTACCAGAACTCCAATATAAGTAATTTTACAAAATATTTCGGGGCCACTGCCGTTTTAGTCTGCGAGGGGGGTTATCAGGATGGGTGGAGGCGGATAATGATTGAGCTAGTGGGTTAGGGTGAGAGGAAAGGTTGCGATGGAATTTTGAAAATGTAAGGGGTATAAGGTCGAGGACGTATGGTATATTCAGATCATTATGTAGGGTTTTGTTGGAAACATAGTAAGGAGCATTTACTATAGTTCGGAGGATTTTGGATTGGAAGGATTGAATGCGTTTGATATTCGACTTTTTTGCTGTCCCCCATAGTTCAAGTCCGTAAGTCCAAATAGGTTTGATGATGGTTTTGTATATGAGAAGTTTGTTTTCAATGGAAAGATGGGATGTCCTATTTAGTAGTCTATATAATTGGCTGAAGCGTCTGTTAAGTTCTTGTCTTTTGAGCCGAGTATGAGGGTTCCATTTAAGTCTTTTGTCTAAGTAGAAACCAAGATACCGAACTGTGTCATCTTTAGGTAGTGGAATACCATTGAAGTAGATAGGAGGACTGGATTTACGGCGGAGGGTAAAGGTTATGTTGGTGCATTTAGATTCATTTACTTTGATTCGCCAGTTGTTGCACCAGTCTTCAATCAGGGATAAGTGAGTTTGGAGATTATTGGATGCTATTAAAGGATCTGTATGGGATGAAAGGATAGCAGTGTCATCAGCAAATGTTGCAAGGAAAGTATCAGGAGTAGTAGAGATATCTGCTGCATAGAGGATATATAAAACTGGACCTAGAACGCTACCTTGTGGAACACCAGCCTCTATATTTACAAAATTAAAGCTTATTAAATTTCGCATCTAAAGAAATCCTTAAGCTGAATTTGATTAAGGCGTTTAGCCACAATCGATTGTCAAACATCGACAAATTTTGCACACTTTCAAAAATATTTTAGTTTTGGTCATTTTTTAAGAGTCCATAACACAGAAATCCATAATAAGAGTCCATAACAGTTACAACTTTTAGTATATAACATCTACACATTTTGTGCAAGATAGGATTTTTAAAGTAGAAATTCGACCATTCCTACTCTGAGGTATGTCAAAAAAACAAAAATTGTTGGTTGATTTTGGATAAACTGTGTTAAAATTGCAAATAAATTATGAATAGCGGTGGGAAATTAGCTTCGAACCTTGAATTCTAAAAATTAAAAGGTCTGACTGCTGCAAATTGTTCACCACACTTAGCTTTTTAGTTAGGTTTGCTATAAAAGCGTGTTTTTCTAGTTTTTTTAAACTATAATTTTTCTTATATACAGTTGTGAATATAAACAAATGAATAAAAATAATTATTGTTTTAATTATAAAGTCCCTTAATTTTGACTTGTTCTTAGTTATATTTTCAGGTACACAATGTATAATTAGTACTTTGTGAATTGTAAATTATTTTGTTGAAGGTGATTTAGAGCGTATGCCATGCGTCCAACCTTAATATATTTTTTTTTAGTCCTTTCAGTCAAAAGAATTATGTATGTAAAACAGTAAAGAAATTTAATTTTACAAATTATTTATTACATAAGAAATTGGACATCCATTAAGTTTGGCTGTGAAAAATACATATTTTTCTTTTTAAATTTTTTTTTAGAACATAAATTAAAATTGTAGAGTTCTGAAAAGAAAATGATATTTTTTTCAGTTTTTTTACCATTGTAACAATTTTAATTGTAATTGTAATTACCAATTGTAAAAAATAGAATTTTTATACAAAAAAAAAAAAAAAAAAAAATGGAATAAAAATATTTTTTATTTGACAGTCAACATGTTATACTTCATATAAAAGTGTTTACTTCACGATTTAAGATGAAAGAAACACTAAGGAATTTTAATCGGAACTCGTTGAAATCAAGAGGTTATTGGAAACAGTCATGTTTGTCGTATCACATCTGTCGTTCTCGGAACATTTACTATTAATTATATCTGAGCATGACATCACATTTATTTATTTAAAAATAACGATATTTTTCTTTAAATTTTATTATTTTATGCTAGTCCAGTCAATGAGGGCTCAAATGAGGGGTGTGGAGTGCATGGAATACGAGATAATTTTTGACTTCATATCTGCGTTCGGAATAGTTAGAAGGTAAACATACTACAAGCCTATGTATTAAATTATTAAATTTACTTTAATTTCTTATATACATTTCTGGTATTTGAAGCAAATGTTTAACAAAAAGTGAGGTGAACATTTTGTTTTTTTCTAAAATTATCGATTTTTAATAACGTATATCTCGAAAACTGTTGGAATTTTGACGAATATGTATATAATTAATTTTATAGTAAATTTAATGATCTTTAATTTTGATTCGTAGCACATTTTTCTAGAGTCTACCGTCTTTGAGATATTATCGAAAAACAAAATTGGGACGTTCTCCCCTCCCCCCACCTTTAGCTCACCCCCAGGGGCGGGGCTTTTAATATGTTTACCTTCTAACTACTCCTAACAAAGCTGTGAAGTCAAAAATTATAGCATATTTCATGCCCTTTACACCCCTCATTTCAGCAGTCTTTAACTGGGGTCGCACTTCTCTGTGAAAACACGTTTGTTGGTACTCATTCCGAAACTAATTGTTCGATCCAAAATTTCTATTTTTTATTTGAATGCTCCTTTAATTTACTATCAGTCCCTATATATGAAATTTTGGTTATGTCACGTTATACACTCAAATCAGCCCTCTGAATTTGTCGATATCGTCATACTTTGCCAAAACATACATATTTAGCGTTCGATTTTGAGTGTATTACGTGACATAATCAAAATTTCATATATAGGGCCTAATAGTAAACTTCATCAGATTTTAGTTTAAAAAAATAAATTTCAGTTCTGACAAATAGTTTTGCAGTTATGGTGAAAACTATGCCTAAAAAACTTGGATTTCAAAATAGTAAGCGGTTTTTAACGTGCTGGTATGGGTATTTAATGGGACTTGATCAAAATTATGTTAAATACTTGCTTCAAATACCAAAAATGTATATAAGAAATTAAAGTAAATTTAATACTGTACAACTTTGATTTTGACGTTTTTTCTGAGAAACGATTGTGGAAGGTACTAAAAACAAAAGTTTGACAAAAAAGTGAGGTGACATTTTTTTTTTCCTCTAATCATCGATTTTCAATAACGAATATCTCGTAAACGGATAGCACTACGACACATTATATAGTATCAATTTTATAGGAAATTTAATCAGCTTTTATGTTTATTTGGAACATATTTTTCTAGAGTCAACCATTTTCGAGTTATCGAAAAATTGAAATTGAAATTGAACTTCTCCCCTCCCCCACACCGTTTGCTCACCCCCCAGGGGGGGACTTTTAGTATGTTTACCTTCTGATTATTCCTAACGATGCTATGAAATAAAAAATTATCGCATGTTCCATTCCCTCTACAGTGTGTTTATTGACTGGAATATGCTTCCATATTGTAAACAAGGAAATTGTTATGTTTTAATATGAATACATCTAAGTTTAGTAATGTTAATTATTGGTAACATACATTCAATAATGTATACAGGGTCATTCTCAAAAATATTGTCACCCGTACTTAACTTTGTGACAGATGGTCACTTTATCTTGCCTTTAATTTGTTTTACAACTCTACAATATTTTTTGTAATTTTTGTAGGAAATTTCTTCTCCAGAGTATATTTCTGAAGTAGAATAATGAAAAAATTTTTGAAAGCTGTTAAACATGTCAGGAGTGTTACTGTCACCAGCTCAATATGACAACAAAAATATGCATTTTTGTTCATAAAAAACAATATTTTATAGACAAAAATTAAAAGTGCACATCCTAAAGAAAAATATCCGAGTATTTATTTCTATAAAAATAGACAATACAGATGGCCAAAAAAAATTATAATGCTGTCCCCATGGTCTTACTAAAACGTTGGTCAGAAGTGTTACTGTTCTTTCTGACCTTGAGATCCAAGAAACTGACTACAAAATGGTAGGGAACTTCTTACAAAAATATTGCATCGTCCCCTGATTGTTAAAACAGTTACTTCCGGTTCCTTGAGGAGAGAGGTTAGTTAGCTTCGAAAACAATGGTAAGTATCTTTATTCAATGCCAGGAGTGTTACCGCTATAAAATGTCTGTGACTCAATTTTTTTTACATCTACAAATAACTATTATATTCACAAAGAGTCTACTTTGGCTACTTTGGTTCGTTTAGTTTTTTATTGGTAAGATAGTATCTAAAAGTTCGTAAGAATGGAAAAATGAGGTGAATGTCAGGAGTGTTACCTCATGGACGTCATTCTACATTTTGATGTTAAACACAGAATCATTTTCTTTATGAGTGAAATAAGACCACATTTTTGAAAGTGGAAACTAAATTATAGAAAATTTGTTAACGTTCCTGACTAAAAGTTACACTTTACCGACCTCAGAAATAATTAAATTATTAACCCAATAACCAATTCTAAGACAAATTAGGTGTCCCATGATATAATTTTACTGCATTCCAGAGAAAATTTAAACAAAATTAAACTTTTTAAGAAATTATTTAATTTAAGGAAAACTCATGATATAAAAATCACTCCTGTAGACATAACAACATTAATAAAGGTTTAAAAACAAAGAAAACTCATGATTGCAAAGAATTTTTCAATAGTTTGACGTATTTAAGAAATAATATAAATATACTCGTTCAAGAAAAATCGAGTTCATTTTTCGACTTTTTTACTCATTCTCTAAACCCAAAACAGTAATTTTTTTGAGAATGACCCTACACCACATGTTAATGCCCCCTCAATATAGGCTAGAAATGTTGTTGTTGTTTTTTTGTTTTTTTTCAGAAATAGACGTTACAGGAAAATCGTAATAACCGTCATAGTCGGCCTGATATGAGGTTACAATCAAGAGTGGTGGAGCATAGAACGAAACCCGATTGTAGCCGATCTTTCCCGAAGTCACCTTTCGTTACTTCCACTGCTTCCATAATTTAAAAATCGAAATATGCTGATTATGATTCATCAATATTAATATTCATTAATATTAATATTATTGATCATAATATTTATGATTATAATTATTAAGTTTCCTTATTTAGTGATTAAAATGAAAAATAAAAATTCTAATTTAAGAAGGTGAAAGCCATAGAAGTATAAGGGTCATTGAGATAACTCCATTGCGAGAACACTTCATGAGAGAAAATAGACGCCTCAGACTGAATCAAGAGTGGAAAAAAAATTTTTAACTTTGAACATAGATAATATTATATTATTTTATTCCTCCTTGCTAATAAGATTAAATTTATTTCGTGGAGTATTCTTCGAATAAATCTAGACCTTTCCACCCTAGTTAGAACACTATAAATAGTTTACTTAAATAAAACTGTACATTAAGGAAACATTAAGGAAATGTGTACATTATGCCCTAGTTGGAGTATATGAGGAGGTTAAGCCAAAACAAACAAAAACATTTAGGTTTGTTGTTATTATTAAACCTTGTGTAATTATTAAAGGTAGGTAGATTATTTTTGGATACTCGAAGTATGTGGTCTTCAGTGTCTTATTCCCACTGATTTTTGAAGTATATCATATTTTTACAAAGATATATTTATTTTAGGTATCAAATTTTGATTAAATTCCGTGAAACACCCACACCAGCCTACTGAACAGATCAGAACTGTCTTTTTTTTTCCTTTTTTTTTTTACGTTGTCACGTATTAAAGATTTCCTTTTTAAACGTGGTGTTTCTTTGACTGCATCTCTGATTATCTTCTTCTTCATTCATCATACCAGTCAACCATACTTTTATCACATTTTTTTTAAAAGTTATCTATTAGTTTAAAAAAAACATCCCTCAGTTATTTCTTTTAGCAACATAATAATAATGATTTTTTTTTTTTAGTTACTTCAACTAATTATCATTTACTTTTTTATTTTTAATTTGAACTATTACAATATACATTTGTAATTGATTAATTGGTTGATTATAATTTATGTTATAAACTAAGGAAGGGTTGGTCAAAACAAACAAGTCAAGAAAAAATGTCATTGGAATGACGAATGGAAGCTTCGTGGGAGAACGGCTCTGTTACGGTTTGATGCTATACCCTACCCGAATCTAAGTAAGAATACCAAACATTTACGGAGCATAATTGAATCAATTTTTTTCCTCTTTGAGCAAGATTCATATTAAAATATAAAAAAGTCTGATAAAGCTCTCCTGTTCAATTTAATATACGAACACTCTATATTATCGAATCCCTTTTCGGAGCCAGGGACTATATTTCTCATCAAGGCCTCTTGAAACTTGGCTATCGGCCAACTTCAATATTTTTATCTAACCTCTCCAAGTCCTTAATCTTTTAGTATCAGTGGATTTGGGAATCGTGCTTTAGAATTTTCACCTAACTCATACATTTCAAAATTTCTATGCTGATAAAAAAGATTCTGGACTAAAACGATAAGAAACTGCCCGTCGATTTCGACTTCCAATATTTACTAGGAAAAAAAAGACGGCTTGTACCCAATTTTTGCCCGGCAAAGTATAGCTTATTTGAACTGATTTCATCTGGCTTACTTATCAACATGTCATTGCGACAAAAACACCAGACTTTTTACCACTGCCCTATTGTTGAAAACAAAAGAGTACAATTTATAAAATGCATAATAATATTGGCCGCATTAAGAGAAGGATTTTTTTTTTTTGTGAAGTGGACGACCAACGATGTGCAGCCGAACGCATTGATGTTGTTTACCATTTACCATTTTGTGTTACTACATTCTGTAATGTTGAGAAACTTTGATTTTGGTTTTTTCTAATGCCATTTATTATATCGATTCAAAATTTATCTTGAAAAATCAAATGTAAATTGTGTCTAAATATTCAATATTTTATATAACACTAAACGTGTTAGATACAGGTAGGATGCCTCTAAATGCATGGTACATGTACAAATATTTAAATACACACTCCTCTAGATAAACTAAAAAATGTTCTCAATAGTGTTTGGAGGCGAATAGTTAAAAATTAAAATATGATTAAGGAGAATCAATAAAAAAAAAAAAAAAAAGTACGGCCGTGTCTATGACTTAGCCACACTTTTTTTTTTGTGTTGTACGTGAATACGTTTATGTAACGGGTTATATTTTGAAAATAAAATATTTTTATTTATGTATTTAGGATAAAATAATTATTGCGTTACAGCATAACTTTATTAATTATAGGTCTGTGATACGAAAAGTACGACACAAATGGCATACAAGATACATCGAGATTTCTGGTAAACATTAAATCAATACAGGTATTACCTAACGTTGTTAGAGAAGTTTTAATATAAGACAAATTGAACTCGCTGAGCATTAAGTAGGGCAATGAGCGGTTTTGTGAGACATCAACATTAAAGTCTTCAACTATCATAATTGTTGTAGAAATATCAGGCTCGTAATCGAGTATAATTTTAGCGATGTTTTTGGGATATTTTAACCACGATCGTAACATAAAGAGTTTAGTTTTTACTAACGCTTTGCTCGGGTGGATATACACACACCCAAGTACGAATTTGGAGATGCTATTGTTCTTTAAATTTACAAGACAGACATCACCAGGTTTTGCATCTATCATTTCAAAATAAAATTCCGAAATGTCAATGTTAACTCTATTACAATGAGTGAAGCTATTGATGTTGCGCTAAATGGTGACTCCAACGGCTTTGCGACTTGATGATGATGATACCGCTACCGATGATGTAGTTGCAATTTGTCTGTTCTTAGCGGTACTACAATATGATCTCAGATCAAAGCTAGGCACATTCACTGGCATGGAATTTTCCATCCAAGATTCGCTGATTGCCAAATAATCAGATCGGTTGATGAATGTATCGGTATAGATGTCTTGAGTGCGCGGCCAAGCTTTGTGCATTATTGGTGGTAATTAGTATAAAACAATGCTGACCAGGAACTTTTACGTTCCCGGCACTGTTTGACTCGGTCATATGGTGTTTTATTATTACTTTTCGATTGTTCTTGAGAAGCCCTTTCCAACCGTTTACGATCTCTGTATTTGATTTTGGCTTTTCGACGCGTATAGGCCGACTTTATATATTTTTTAAATTCTAACACCTTATTATATTTACTGTCACTACTTCAAACCAATGTTTTATATACAAACGATAGATTTTGACGACAGCTGACGATTAAAACTTAAACGCACATCGTAGCTTCTCCGAGTCAAAAGTTATACTAATTGCAAAATCTCGAAACACAGCAAAATAACCTCAAAAGTGTGGCGCTTCCCCTTCCACCGCGCGCGATGAGTCACTGTTCTCGCTTATCGTAATGAATTATTTGATTCTTTAGCTATCTAGTGGTATAATTTAATTTTGGATTAGATTCGAAACTACAAGCCAAACTGTATCCCCCGATTTTGTTATCATCAGGTTTTTTGGATTTCCCCAATATGGTAGCAACTTTAAAGACGTATTCACGTCAAACAAAGTTATGTTCATCACATTGTTAACGCACCAAAAGATTGAACAAGAAGGAAGAGAATGCCCTCAAAAAACAAAAACAATTTAATAAATTTTTAAAAGTACAAGAATTAGTTTGTCGGGAATGAGAGGCCGAAAATATAATTCGGCCGTTAATAGCCGTTCCATGAGGCTGTGATTGTATGTTCTAAATAAACTGGTGTTAATTAGTTGGAGTACTGTTTATGTGTTACTTATTTTTATTTTAGAATATAAGATGATAGTCTAACATTTGAAACTAGCCTTATTTTAATTATTATTTGGCACTTATGATATATTTAGTTTAATCAAATAAGTTGCCAGTAGTTCTTCGGTTCCTTATATTTTTTTTATCTGTTAGTAGGAATGGGTAGCGTAAGATATGAAGCGTTATTCAAGATTTGGCGATATTTTGAGCTCTGAATATCGATACACAATATATGTAATGCATATTATATAATAAATGCAGAAAAACTCAAGCTATTATAATCGGCTCAAATCCCCTTCTCAGATCCATCACCGATTTTCCTACCCTAAACCTGAATAATCAACCTATCACCTTCTGTTCCTCCGCTAAAAACTTAGGGATCATTATTGACCAAAACCTTTCCTGGAAGCCTCAAATCGCCCAAATAGCCCGTAAATCAATAGGAATCCTCAAATTATTTCATCGTTCCCGCCATTTCCTTCCTCAATCCACACGAAAACTCCTAGTTTCCTCATTCATTTTTCCTCAGTTTGAATATAGATGTGTGGTGTATGGGGGCCTCTCGATGGGTCTCCGGTACAGATTAAAACGAATCAGATTTGTTTTCGGAACCCCGAGACGTTCCCATGTATCGCACCTCTACACTGCCTTGGAGTGGCTCTATCCATCCTCCCGTAGACAATATTTTCTAGGCACTTTCCTGTACCATATTATTAATAACCATTGCCCACCCTACATCGATATATAACCTATTGAAATTCAAGTCTTCCGTCCACTTCCAACTCACAACAAGATCACGTTCCTCTGATCTATATACTCCATTTCACCGAACAGCATTGTACCAAGACTCCTTCCAAGCTCGATCCACTACCCTCTGGAACTCGATCCCTTCTGAAATTAGACATGCTTCTTCCTTAAACTCATTCAAAACTCTCCTATTCCAATATCTCCTCAAATCCCAGTTAGATGCCGCCAATATGAGTGATAATTAAAAGTCAAGTTAATCAAACTCAGCATATCCGGTGCCAATGAATTTGCTTCAATAAGTATATCATTGTTTAAATTTAAATTCATTTTTGTTTTTGACAATTCTTTCCCTAACAATTTTTTTTTTTTCTCTTCAGTAAAAGTATATATACATGCCATTGCATAGATTAATAGGTGTGCACAGATATATGTGAACACCTATATCTACATAAGTTGGAATCAGATGTGTGAATATATGTGTAAATATCTAGTCTCATCAAAATTGAAGTAGTTCTTAAATTTTTTCTATATATTTTTCGTTGTTATTCATTATTTGTACTTTATTTTATTCATTTATTTTATATATCTCTTTATTTTTCTCGAACACAATGTAATTATATAAGCATATTATTATTATATCATCATATTGTTATTACTTGAGGTACGCATGATGATATAGAAGGATCAATACAATTAGGATTGATAATTAAATGCCACTTCTATTGAGATTATTTTATTTGAAAACTAGTTTCGAATGCTAAACATTCATCTTCAGTTCTTCGAGGTAACTAAAACTTTTAGTTACCTCGAAGAACTGAAGATGAATGTTTAGCATTCGAAACTAGTTTTCAAATAAAATAATCTCAATAGAAGTGGCATTTAATTCATCAATCCTAATTATATTGTTATTATTATTATTATTATTTCTTTTCTCTTTCTTTTTTATTTATTTATATATTTATACCAAAAGTGATATTATCAATTGTATATACATATTATTACCTTTTACATATTACATTATATACCTTTTATACATATTATTATTTTTGTTTGAAATTAAGATAGCCAGACTATTATACAACCTTATTATACATGTTTGTTATTCTTAGGGGACAATATGTTCCAGAATAAAGATTATTTTATCGTTTTAGGTACTTTGCTGCTACTTCACGGCCAACAGAGCGATTATTTTTCTAGGGCAGGGCAAACTATCTCACCCACAAAAATTGACGATTTTTTTTAACCTAATAAATTATAGGAATAGATTAAGTGGAAACAATTTGGGATAGCTAATTTTCCACAACCCACTATGACGATGTGCGGGAGTTAAATTGTTGGCCTAACAATATTGATATCTAAGCATATGTACTACTGTTTCATTCACAATAAACTACTTTTAAATTTTAAACATTTGAAATAATTGTGATTCTATTTATGTTGTAAAATAAATTAAGAAAGTATAGAATTTCTGATAAACTTTCTCTCATTTTTTTTCAGACAGAAGTGTTTTAGTGAATTAATATTACAATCTGCCTTACATTATGGAAATGAGTATATAGATGACAAATAATCCATTCACATAATATGTATAATAGATTCTAAATACCTTTTATTATTTTTAAATGTTTGGCTTTTCAATAGATAAAAAATGCACTCTGACGATCTTTAAAAATGAAGATGTTACTTTCAAAACTAATTGGCGAAGCAACAGTAATAAGCAACAGCTCAAAGGTATACAGAATCTCCCGACCTACCAAATAGACTAGATAGAATAGATAGATTGAATCGATATTTTCGATAATTTTCCTCAAATTTACTCGTTGTATATATCTATAATGTATACAGTTGTAAATATCAATAAATACAATTAGGCTTATAAAATATGAAGATTTTAACTCAATTATAAAGTAAAAATTAAATATTTATGACGTTTGCATGCATTTTCTTTGACGGTACAAACCCCACCTACGATTAAAGCAAAAAAAAAAAAAAAAAAAAAAACAAAGGTATATTGCTTTTCTGTGCCAAAGAATGTTTAGGAAAACAAATGACAGTCAAAAAACCCGTTAAAACAAAAACAATTTTATAGCCAATGTCTTAAACTAACGAATATATAATTTGAAAACATGGGTTTTTAACAAGAGTGGTACAAACCACTACTATTAAAGCAAAAAAAATATTGTGTGCCAACAGTAATGACAGTCAAAATTAAAACAAAGCCAATGAAGAAAAGCAAGAGTGATAATACTAGTCGACAACAATGAAGGTACTTTACTTCTCAGGTTGTAAAGACGTGAGAGGGAACTACCAAACTGACTATCGCTTCGCCGCTATGGCTGGTCTTTAGCAAAAGGTGTACCACTACATTTTGAAAAAAGTTCCCCACTGTTTCATTTCTTAAAGTTGATTTCCCTACAAATTTATTGCTTAATTGGTAATGACATCATAGTGATGGGACCAAGTTTGGAGCAAAATAAACATACTATATTATTACTAAAAACACAAAAATGAAAACATTTAGGACCTTTAGGTTATCCGTAATGCGAAAAAATAAATTTCACTATCATTCACCATAGTTAACGAAACAAAAGTGGCGAATGTTTAGTAAAAAACTATGAGTGGGACACTCAGTGGTAATGACTTTTTCGTGGTTTATAAGCAATTTTCAAATTAAATTACTCGTTTTTATTTCATGTTTAGTATTTTATTATGAAAAAATGTTTCACCACCCTAATATCATTGGGCAAAAATTAAGGTAGGACTTAGTTAATTGATTAATCATCTTAAGGGACTAAAAATTGCCCGTAATTTGAGAATCACACATTTATCATGTTTTAAATAACAATTTAATTGAAAATATGTAAATTTTATTATTGATAAACCTTTCTTGAACTATGAAGATGATGCATTTAAAATTCGGTACAGATTGGGTTAGTAGTTTTCGCGGTTACTGATCATAAACGAAAAATGGCTTGTCCTTTTATATAATAGTAGATAATAGAAATAGTATGGTATATACTCAAGTAGTACAAAGTATATGAAAAAAGGGGCGCAGTCAAGAGTTCGGACGGAAAATGCCGAAGTTAACCGAGGGACGACACCGGCGATTCAACTCCCAGTCGTCGGCTGCCGCGGTCGAGGATGGACGCTTCGTCCCAGGACCCGCAGGAGCTCGACTGCAAGGTCGTCCTCGTCGGCGACACCAGATGCGGAAAGACATCGCTTATCCAGCGGTTCGTCTCCGACACCTTCAACGAGGTATTGCCTTGTTAGCTCTTTCTTGAGCAACTTGAACACAATTTTCTAAGAGAGGAATATTAGCTGTCCAAAAAATGGAATATATAGATAATAAAAAACAATGATATATGATTAATGGTACGTTCAAACAATGTTCTGATGAACTATGAAAATGAACACAAACACAAGATAAATAATTCGTTTAAAAGATAAGTTTTACAAATATTTATTTATTGAAAAATTTACAAACATTTTTTTATAAACGAACTACAAAATCGCTCTAAAATAGTTAAAACTAGGCCCGCTGTGCATGAAGCATGAAATAATTGTTATCGGCAGTGTTGATTCAGTTACCGCTTTGATAAAATAGGGTAAACCAGACAGTTATTGACAACCCAGTTATTACCCTATCTTAAAATGTATATATATTTAGTCTAAAAAAAACCCCATAAAATTCCTTTTAGGTAAATCCTACAACTCAACTGTGTAAAAGTACTTTCAAATCTATATTTTAAAAGATATCCATAGGGTGTCAATAACTGATTTTGCATTATTTATTGTCACTGTATTTCTGTACATACTGGAAATAATGTTTGGTTTGAACTTTCTTCTTTAGGTTTAATTATAATTATTAAGGAAAAATCACTGCAAATTTCAACTTTGTAGAAGTATTGTTTCTGTAATTTTAGTTTGAATATTTCCGAATATTTCCATAAAGGTGTCAAAAACTGTCTAGATTACCCTACTAGTTAAATAAATGTATTGAATTATATTCAAATTGTTGAATCCTACTTAAATTTTTTTGTTCCTTGTTTTTATTCCTTAAATTTTACTAATTAAAGATACATTTTTCATCTTTACATTAACAAATGTTTATTCCTTGATATTTCTGTTTTCTTGGTATTAAATTGACTCACTATTTTTTTTTTTTTTTTTTTTTTTTTTCCGATTTCTTCTGATTAATCATAAGAAAAAAAAAACAACAACAAACGTTACTATATTTAATATCTATTAGAAAGTTTATCATGGATATTTATTTTTTTTTTAAATGTATGGAATATAACATATAACAATCTGCAACTTTTCTGCGCATTAAATTAATGAACTATTTGGATTTGAATCATATATTATATACAGTTTACTATAACAAAGTTTAGAGACGGCTCGACTAGTCGATATAGCCGACTAATCTGCTGCTTTTGTAGTCGGCGATTAGTCGGGTATTTTATTCATTTACAATTCTACTGTTAGAAATAGGTTGATAGAAATGAAAAAATGGCCTTAATTGATAATTATATTTATTTTAGATTCACCTTTAGTGTTTGTTATTTATTGTAGGAATAGAAACATACATTTTGTTTTATAGTTAATTATCGAAATTAAGAAAGATCATGGTATTAACATAAAATAAATATGCCCCGTTTACAAAAAACAAGAAAGATAATAAGATGAACAAAAAACCATGTAAACTATGTCCACACGCCTATAAAACTGTAAACTAAGCACCTCGAACATTGCCGATGTCACCCGAATTCAACCGAAGCAATAATTGGCTGGTGACTAGTCTGCTAAAGTCATTGTTGGCTCATATCTAACAAAAATATAAAAGCCTATTTTATATATATATATATATATATATATATATATATATATATATATATATATATATATATATATATATATATATAAATTTATACAGAAATTAACACACCTCGTCCCGGCTTCGTCGGATCTCATAAATAAAGAACTTAGATTATTTTAACTAATAATTGAATTTCATTTGTTTATCGATAAAAAAATTTGTATTGAAGTATGGAATTTAGCATTATTTATTCAATGGTATTTCCACGCATGGCAGTCATTTTTAATCTGATTGAAATTGCATACATTAGGTGTTTGAAAAGTACGTAAAAGCATTATTAGACATCCGTTTTGGGAGAAATAATTTTATCGATCCAACATCTGGTTGGATTTTAATTCTATGAAGATGTTGTAGTTATATTTGGTACAGTTTGGGTTTAATAGTTTTACCATTGCAAACTCTGTTGCAGAATGTATGGGTCGATTTTTAAACTGTATTGGAATCCACGTGTCGCTCCACACACATATATATATATATATGCGTAACTTTATATATATATATATATATATAGCTTTTTTAATAGCAATGGAATTGAAAATAAGTAAATTTTATCATAAATTTCTAGCTTTATATAACACCGTACCTTTGTAACCTCTCTCGAATGGTGCTCACCACCTATCGGTCGATTATCAAACTTCCCTGCGCACCACATTTTTATCACTTTTGGCAATATAAAAAAAAAATCTATGGGTTTCAGGAGATCCCAACTACCCTTTCATCAAGCAGGGCTATATTAATGCCAGTGGAGGTTGAATCAGAGCGCATACTCAGCACACTATAATGATTTAAAAGGGTATCATCCAGCTGGATCCTAGTAGTACTTTATACTTAATTATGCAATTACAACTTTTGATATTTAATTGGTATTTAATTTAGTTATTTTTGTTCATATTCGGTCGCATTCAGTTTTTGTTATTTTTAGCTCTGGAGAAGATATGAGGTCAAAACGTGGGCACTTTTAGTTTTTTTAACAACGTGTATTATATTACTCCTCACTGCATACCATGTCATAAAATATATCCTAATGCCAACCATACTTATTTTATTGTGCCTTAAAAATATAATTCTCTATATGTATATATTTATTTAATTTGTCTGTAAAAAATTTATTAATTTATACACTGCAGATTTATTACGTATTGTTTCTAATTGTTGAAGATTGTGACATTTGTCAAAAGCTTTAAAAAAATCAAAAGCTCAAAACATTCAAAGCTCCTGATTGGCGCTGAGTGAAGACTTATAGTAACCTAATTTTTTTTGGACTTACGCACCATAGATAAGAAACAGAAAGCGCCTTGGTATGTAAGCAACTCTACATGCTGACCGCATGTCAACTGTTAACAGACAAATAAGGATGATCTCTCAAAAAACTACATTGGCATCCCAACACACTCATAAACGACATGGAACAACTCATATTCCGGAAACCTAGAGAAGGCTGAAGGCTTAATTTCCTGAGCTAAATTAAAAAAATAAATAAATACCTAAGTAAACCAACTTCGAAGTAGCGCCCAAAAAGCATACTTTCCCTCATGCCTTTCACGCTATGTAATACAGTATTTCATCGAGTTCACTGATTTTTAGTCGCTTTGATTGACACGTGTGAGTAGTGCTTTGAAGTTAAAAGATTAAAGGCCCCCTTGAGCCTGTCGGGTGAAGAAAGAATAATATGGAACATATTTCAGGGGTTGCCCCTTGACCGTCACTTAAAAATACAGTACTACAATTTATAAATTATTTTTAAAAAAATACTACATTTAAAAATATAAGTCCTACCGACAAATGTTACAAAACAAAAACTTATTCTCCATTAAATTTCTGATTGGAAAACTGTCGTCAAATTTTCAATCCGAGCAACACCAACAGAGCTAGAGGTGTTTCAAAAATCCCAAAAGTTAACAAATTTAGGCAAAGCGTAACTTTTTTTCATTCACACCAATATAGCCCCGAAACGGTCGGTACTAGCGACAAATGTTATACTAACAAAATATAATCTCAGTAAAATTTCTAATTTTTAACAAAAATAATCTAATTAAATTTCTGACAAGGAAACTAAATTTCTAACTAAGCCAAGGGTAAAACATTTTCCATGTTAAAATGCTTTCCTAATGAAATCAAATCTAGAATATAAGCCCGTTGCTATCGACTGAAATCATTATATTAGCTTAATATTAACAGGTTTATCATATTTAAATTACCTTAGGAGGTAAGAATAGAAGTCATGGGTTCACTTAAGCTAGAAGTGAACAGTCAAGATTTATGTGATTTTGTAACATATTTGGGGAAATAAAACAAATAAATGAAATTTAAAAATGGCAAACTAAAAATTTACTCACCTGCAATTAGAATTTTCGTTTACAAAAATCATAATTCAAGCCGAGCTCGGCAATAAGTTATGATTAATGAAGATGGTTTAAGGCAGCATCCATCACTAAGGTACTCAACGCCTACGTAATAAACTGTCTACAACTGCATTATGGAGATCCCAAATGGATATATGGCATCATATTCATATTTGATTATAAAGAAAGTTTTAGCTGAAGTATATGTAGTTTTAAGGCCCTTTAAAATCGCATATATATATGTTTAGTTAGGTTCTTGAGGTTCAGCGAATAAATAAAAACTATTTTGGCGACGTTTCGAGACTATATTGTTCTTATAATCATGCCAATGTTACTGGCGGATATGGTTTCGACTTCTGAATTATAACAATTCTAGTACACAACTGTTGTAATTCAGTATTTACTTTATTGATATTTACAGCTGTATACAATATATACAATAAGTAAGTGTATAGTCAAATTATTACAATGGCATGTCAATATATTGTAAAGAACAACTAATGAGTAATAATTAATTGAAACTTTGATGTCTAATTATCCTTTAACTTAATCTTCAAACACCCAATCAGTGTAATTTTAAGCAGGTTATCAATTACTGCTATGAGTGAAAACATCATTAAAGAAATAATGCTAAAAAAAAAATTATTTTTATATATGCTGAATTCGAATCTGAAAGCAAAAAATTCTATTTAGCATCATATTTAAGAAATCAGACATTATTTTTTATATATTTTTTCACTCCCATGAACATTTTTTGTGACTTTTATATTTACAATGGTGCTAGATTCGGATCAATATTAAATAAAAAAAAATCTACCAAGAACCATTTTTTAGAGATTGGAGGTTACTTAAAAAAAAAAAAAAAAAAAAAAAAAAAAAAACCGAAATAGCGCTTTTTTAAAATGTTTATTTATAATACTTCTTTTTTTGGTGAAAAACAATAATATAAATATATACTTCCTGTGTCTCCCGTTGTAGTGTCCAACAGTAGTCGGCAAACATCTCATTGCATTTACCGCTATACCTTTTTCCACTTTGGCTATCTCTTGATGAAATCGTTCTCCGTGTTCATCTAAAACTGCCCCCTTTTTGGGAGGGAAGAAATACAAATGGGAATGCAAAAAATTTTTGAGGACATGTTGCAACCGATGGCCTTATATGATAAAACCAATTCTTCCAACGGTTGATTTGGCCATTGCGCTCTTCCCCTTGGTTCCTTAGTGGTCGGATTAGTGAGGTTGTACTATAATTGAAGTAATCTTACTCAAGTTCGACCAAAGAAGAACTAAAAGAATCGTTCTAAACAAGAATTGACCCCTAGAAGAGAGGATTATTTCTTGTAACAATGTCTGGATTGTCTCGACTTCAATTTTCCTTATAAGCTTCTTCAGGCATCCGGTTTAATTAATTAATAGCAAGCTTGAAATCTCAGAACAATCTCAAGCGTTTCAAACTTTCAATTAACTAAAACGGTTAGTGTTTTTCATAAAAGTGGAACGGTGATGATTCTAGGAATAACTATGAATTATTACCTAAGCTTAGTTCTCCAACCGCTCAACTTAATTACAATTATAAATTAAGTAAATGATTGGATACAGTAAAGAGAACAGGGGAATCTTAAACTTTAATTAATCAATGAGTTCTTAAATTGAAATTCACTACTCAGACCACTAAGCTGGGAAAACAACTTTAAGTCTAAGGTGGCCCTAAAATATGTCAATTAAATGAGTAATAAAAAATAATTTATGGTTGATATAAAATACGAGTTACCACGTAATGCTTAACACTAAACCTACCATGAAGGGTCAAATGACCATTTTTGGACTTTTTAACAGAAGTTCTTGGAAACAACATTCATTACTTTTTGACTTTTTATGAAAAAAAACATCAAAATTGTTTTTTAAATATCCACTCCTCTCTTATTATTGTTTACGTCACGGTTTAACCCGCTCTCATAGGAAAAAAAATTATATTATTATATCATTATAATATAAAAAAAAAGAAATTAAAAAAAGAAAAAGAAAAAAATTATATTGTATATTATTATATTCATCCCGATTTCCCAAAATAGTCAATCCTTCCCCATCAACTAGTCAACAGACACCACAACAAGTGAACCAACAGATCAAACCTCCAGTACAAACACATGGGCAAACCATATCTCCTCAACAATATCCAAGCCAAATCCCATTCCAGGTACCGTCTTCAAGACAGTGTAATCATCCGTTTCAAATATCAGAACCCTATCCTACTTCCTCTCAAAGTCTTGGTGATATCTCATCGATTCTTTCATCCTTCCTCCGTGAACTGCAAGAAACTATCAGATCCTTAGTTACCCTTCTCACAAGAGCCCTGACAGAAATCACGTCCATTGTTCCTCGATGATCCAAAACTCCTTGGCAGTTCTTTTATGGAACGAAAATGGTTTGCTCAATCACAGAAATGAACTAGACGTATTCTTACACGACAATAACATTCACATTGCCCTAATTACCGAGACCCACCTGACGCCTACCTCTTATTTCCACATCAAAGACTATATCACTTACAGAACTGACCACCCCGACAAATCAGCCCAGGGTGGTACTTGCATTCTTATCCATAGATCACTAACCCACACCTTGATTTCTTCCTCTCCAATTGACACCATTCAGTCTACTTCACTAATCCTATCCACCCTTCCATTTAACCTTACTATTTCAGCTGTATATTGTCCTCCAGGAAATAGCCTTTCCCAAAATATTCTGCAATCCTTATTCCAATCCTTTGGGCGGCGCTTAATTGCAGGTGGGGATTACAACGCTAAACACCAGCGATGGGGCTGTAGAACATCCAATTCCCGAGGTAGTATACATTCCCGTGTATCATCCTTAAACAATTACCCCATCCTTTCACCCAACAGTCCTACCTACTGGCCTACATCCCTAAGAAAACGCCCAGATATTCTCGACATATTTGTCACCTCTCAAATTCCTACTTCCCAAACTACAATAGATTCCTTAGATGACCTTTCCTCAGATCATAGCCCAGTTTTGCTTACATTACATTCTACTCCTATTATCAAACCTTCTCCTCCATCCTTAATAACTGGACGAGTAGACTGGGACAAATTCCGTTCGGGTTTAGAAAACCAAATTGACTTTAAAACTCCACTAAAAACATGTAAACAAATAGATAATGCAATAGAACATCTTACAAATTCAATACAAACCTGCATAACAGAAAACACTTCACAAAATAGATTTAAAACTTCAAAAAGTACCTTACCACAGAATATTCGCATTTTATTAGTAGAGAAACGTCGCGCTAGGGCCAAATGGCATAGAACTCGATATCCAACTGACAAAACATATTATAATAAATTGACTAACAGACTTAAATCAGAACTTAAAAAACTAAAATATGAAAATTTACAAAAACAAATTGAACAACTAACTGTTTCCGATAAATCATTATGGAACACTACCAAAAGACTGCTAAAATTCAAAACCTTCAATCATCCTCTCCTTACTCCAGCTCAAACCTGAACCAAATCTGATTTAGAGAAATAGCAAGTATTTGGTGACCACTTACACAATATTTTTAAACCTCATCCAGATATCCTAAATCCTAACCATGTAGAATTTATTGAAGCAGAACTGGCCATTCCTCTCCAAATGACCATTCCTCCTAAAGCCTTCCACTCTTCAGAAATAATAGCCATCATTCGTAAATTGCCCTCCAACAAAGCTCCTGGACACGACCTTATCACTTCAAGAATCCTCAAATACCTTCCAAGGAAAGCAGTATTATTCCTAACTTACGTTTATAATGCTGTCCTCCGTACAACATATTTTCCCGATTCCTGGAAATCATCAATAATAAAAATGATCCCAAAACCTAAAAAACCGCCCGAAAATCCTTCCTCGTACCGACCTTTTTCTCTCCTACCTATCATGGGCAAAATCCTTGAAAAGCTCCATTTGAAACGCCTTTATCCCATCCTTGATTCCAATCACATTATTCCTGATCACCAGTTTGGATTTCGCAAGTCTCATTCCACTATCCAACAATGCCATCGTGTGGTGGACGTTATCTCATCTGCACTGGAGCGCAAGATGTACTGCACGGGTGTCTTTCTTGACGTTGAACAGGCTTTTGACCGAGTATGGCACCAAGGTCTGCTTTATAAACTTGGCCAATTTCTTCCTTCTACATATTTCCACATCCTCCGTCTCTATCTTTCTGGTAGAGTATTAAAAATTAACTATAATGCTACATACTTACCCACCTTTCCCCAGACCGCTGGTTTTCCTCAAGGTAGTATCCTGGATCCCATCCTTTATACAGTGTATACAGCTGATATCCCAACCCATCCTAATACTATTCTCAAAACCTATGCTGATGACACAAGCGTGTTATCAGTCAATGATGATCCATTTGCTGCATCCCAGACACTCCAGTCACATATTACTTCCCTTGAAGAATGGTGTCATAACTGGAGAGTTAAGATAAATCCCAGCAAATAACCTTTACCCTACGTCGAAAACCTACCTCATCCTGTCCTCCTGTATCCTTTTATGGAGTACCATTAAATAATGTAGAACAGATAAGATACCTTGGATTTTATCTGGACAAGAGACTTACCTGGAACCCTCATACAAGATTGAAAAGCCAAGAAGCTGCACGTCGATTTCGACTACTACAACACCTACTTGACAAACGTTCAAATCTCCCGATACACTACAAAAAACTCATCTATATGACGATTATCAGACCTATTTGGACTTACGGTATAGAGTTATGGGGATCCACCAAACCATCGAATTATTCCCGCATCCAATCACTCCAATCCAAAATCCTTCGAAAAATCCTAGATGCTCCTTACTTTGTCACAAATGAATTGATCCACAACGACCTTAATATCCCATATGTTGCTGAATTGGCACGAACCAGATACCTTTCCTTTCATAATATACTCACTGCTCATCCAAATCCACTTGTCGTACAACTTGCTTCCCATTCTATTCCTGGCAATCCTCCGAGGCGTCTGAAAAGAAGATGGCCCCGTGATCTTCTTTTGTAAATATTCATTAGAGTACTACCTATGGGTAGTTCCTCTACAAGTTTAATTCATGTCATTATGTCTCATATATACCGCATATTTACTTGATGTGTTTTTTTTCCGAAATACAGTTGTAAATTTCTATTAATAAAAGAATAAAAAAAAAATATATATTATTATATTACTAATTATTGAAGTTTTATTTGTTTATCGATAAAAGTTTTGTATTGAAGTATGCAATGCATCATTATTTCTTCAATGATATTTTCAAGCATAGCAGTAATTTTTAACCTAGTTAAATTTGCACTGATTAGGTGGTTGAAGATTACATTAAACCATAATTAGACATCCAATTTTTACTTTTAATGTATGAGTTGGTAATCCAGATGGTCTTATACTATTAAAAAACTCTTGCGGATAATGGACTAAATTACCAATGCTTACAACTAAACGCCCATGAATCATGTTTTAATACAAAATATCAAAAAGCGAAGGATCAACATTTTGATTTGGTAATAACTTTTAAACGGCAGAAATAATTTTATTGGTTTCGTCTGGTTGGATTTTAATTTTTAACCATACAAATGTATGACTCGACATTATTTCTAATCCTATGAAAATGATAGAATTAAAATTTGACACTCTGTGCCTGAATTTTTTCGCTGTAAGTGGAGGGACTGGTCTGGCTGGGGATCCCTAGGACGAGTGTGTATTGTAAATAAAGTACGATTATGTTTTTAATTTTTAATTTAATTTTGTTTTATTTTTTTATTATTAGAGGAGAGTGCCCAAAAAATAAAGAGTGACACCTGTTTGGTTCTTGATTTAAAAAAAATAGAAAATAGTAAAAAATTATGTTTTAAAAGTATGTAATATTTACTTTGTAATGTTGCGCATCATTTAACTTTGACTTTTGGAAAATCTAATTAAAAATAAGTAGAAAAAAAATTATAATTAAACCTTGCACTTTCTCAATTTGTGATATCGCTGCCAAAATCGGACCCCTTATAAAAATAATCAACATTTAAAAATGGTATTAAATCAAAGAATATTCAATCTAGTTTCAAATTAAAGTATAATATAACAATCAGAATACAATGTAATACAATACAATGAAGATTTTATTCTCAGAATGTATTTTAAACAGAAACATAATTTAATTCCTTATTGACAATAATCGCAGATGTAAACATCTTTTTCAGCTCCAGCACAATCCACATGGGCCCACAGTGAGCACATAACGCACATAACCCAAAACTGTAGGTCTGCCTCATTTTTTTTTCCTGCCTCTCCAGGTATACCATACTTCATGTTGGACAACCTCATGAGCGTTGTTTTCGGAACATTAAAATATTTACTGGCATTCTTCCACCCCATCTTCTATTTCCGAATTGCTTTCGTCATTTTAGAAGGATTCCACTTTCTTTGGTCAGTTTTTACCATTTTCTTTTTGAATTCTGAAACGAAATTTTAAAAGAATAAGAGTGTATACAGATTTAGGAATCTTTTAATATGAACAAACAAAGGGTTCGGATTGCGCTACTAAAACCAACAGTTTGTTAACCCGATAAATTTTTAAACAATGATCTAACTGAAATGGTTTGATTATAAAAATTAACCTTGAACCATGCCATTTAAGAATATATATAGATATAAAGGCTTACCTATGAATATCTAGGAAAAATAAAGAAAATTGTAGCACTAGTATAAACTTTTTCCACTATCAAAACATGTAATGTTAAACAGATAAGCGACAGGTGAAGTGGACGATGAGTACTCTCCACTACATATCGGTAGTTGCCTAAACTACTATTTACAATTGGTCACGATATAGTTGAAGGGAATGCAGTGTCAGAAGACCAGTGGTCCACTTTAGGGGGAGGTGTCCGATTTAGATCACTTTCCTCTACTTCTATTTATTTATTATATAAATGTATCTAATTTTTTTTTTAAATTTTACTATTTCATTTTATTTCTACGCTTATTGTATATTTTATATTGCTTATGTGCAGCAAGTTATTTTCTGTTCTCTTTTTTTATTTATTTTATTGTATATATATTTTTTTTCATTGTAATACATAATGTGTGAATGTAATTAAACGCCATCTATATTATCCATTGCCCATATTTGTGAATAGGTAATATAATGTAAGAATTACTCATTAAAAAAATTTTTTTTTTTTGTACAGATGGGTGTTGTAGTTTTACCATTGTAAACTACATTGCGGCATGACCACATATAAGTCGACTTTCTAACTTCACAGGGATCCACATAAATACATATTTTTTTAATAATTTAATTTAATACATAGCAATATAAGTTTTATGATAAATTTCAAGCTCTATATAACACCGTACCAATGTAACTTCTCATTTAGAATGGCGCTCGCCACCTATCCGTCGGTTTCCAAACTTGACTGTTATCCACATATAATCGCTTTTTAAAGAATGAATTAATTGAAAAAAAAAAAGTAGATTTTATTATTGCCAAACCTTCCTGAAACTATAAAAGTGATGTGGTTAAAATTTTGAACAGATTGGTTCAGTATTATCGTGGTTAGTGATCACAAACCAATAATGGCTTGTCTTTTTGTATAATTGTATAGATTACCGAGATATTGTAGTGGAAATATATACACATGAAATATTGGTAGGTTTAGTGTTAATAATACTTTTTGTGAATAATACCAGGTCAATGTTTATAGTTTTCAAAATTATAAACATTTTAAGATATTTTTTTCTATGAAATGAATGGAGCAGCAGTCGCTGCCTGATTGCATTTGATATATGAGTAGATTTCCAACAATAGATTATGCCTAGATGGATCTGACCCCTGTAACCTCCACAGCCACCCCCTCCCTACCCACTCAGGCATTCAAGTGGCATCATTACCCGGCCGACGTTCTCGGATCATGGCGCTCTATACTTCCTGTCACAGCCTAACATCAATAAGCCACCTTTGGCCATATTCTGTATTAATGGTTTGGAAAGGATTCGATTTGTTGCGGTGACCTCGTTCCATGGATTCAGAAAATGACGTCGCTGAATGGCCCAAAAATTGTTTAGACGATCCATTCGCCCTTTAACTTTTCAGCTAGATTATTATTTTTTTAAATTTGTTTAATAGAAGTCCGAATCCGTTCGTCAACACTAATTTGCAAATCAATAAATTTGGTGCTATTTATGCTTGAGTGTATGAAATATGCGATAATTTTTTACTTCTGGGTTTCCTTAGGAGTAATTAGTGGGTTAATATACTGAAAGTCCTTGCCCCTGGAAGATGACTATAAAGTGGGGAAAGGGGGAAAAGGTAAAATTTTTGGGTTTTTCGATTATACATATCTCTGAAACGGTTGACTCTGGAATATGTTTTATATATTCAATCATTCCACAACTTTGTAACACCGTCCTCACTAGAATGATTAGAATAAAAGAAAATTTTGCATGAATGTTAGCATGTCAACTGTATACAATTCACGGGACGTCGGTAAATTTTTTTCTTCTTTACCGAAAAAAAAAAATTCTTACCAATGGAAGATAATTGAAGAATAAAATTTTATGCTGAAGAAGATTTAATCAACTATTTAAGCCTTTTTGGCATCTATTGTATTTTAATATATGTTGCTACCTGTTTAAGTTTATATTGCTACAAGGTACCAATATATATTAATATATGATAGGAGTTATGCCAAAAAAGACAAATAAAAAATGGTAATGAAACTTGATTAGAAATACTAAACATATCGATTGAAGACTAAAAATAAAAAAATAAAAGATAGATAGAGAAAATAATTTTGATTTCATGAATAGTTTGTGCTATGGAAACAGAAATCAAGACAATAATTATGATTAATTAATTAGTAATAAAATTAAATTAAACATAGGTCATTAACAAAACGGTTCAATTTAAAGTATAAAAACGTGGGGTGTTTGATATTAAATGTTACAAAAATTTTATTAGTCATTATTTATAAAAGTAGAGTTTTAAAGAAAATATTAATAATTATAATAATAAAATCGTAATGTTGTCGATCCGTCCGTCCTTTCGTAACAAAAGTTTCTTGCACCCCACACTTTTTTACTATAAATTGAATTATTTGGTTAATAACTTAAGTTTTACTTTAATTTTATTCCAAATTGATTAATGATAATTGATTGTCTGGCTTTCTATTGCCATAACACAAACTATTCATGAAATTAAAATGATTTTATTCTTTTTAGTTCGGTTTGCTATTAGAGCAAGTTTTTTAAAACTATAATTAATTTTTTTAATTTTTAGTCTCTAAACAATATGATTAGTATTTATAATCAAGTTTCATTACCATTTTTATTCTTCAATTATCTTCCATTGGTAAGAATTTTTTCATCGGTAATGATTTTATTCTTTTTAGTTCGGTTTGCTATTAAAGCAAGTTTTTAAACTATAATTTTTAACTTGAAAATAAATATAATAAACAATTAAACATGCTTTTGAAAAATAATTAAATTATATTTATCGGATATTTGGTAATAAAATTGATTTTTATTTAAGTATCATATAAAAATATTAACATAAAAAAAAAAAATAAGATTATTGTCTTTAAATTAACTCTATTTAAAAAAACAAAACAAAACAATTATACTATATTTATGGAGTATTTAGAAAAACAATTATTTTAATACAAGTTTCTTTATTGTTTTTGTTAGTTATTGTGTATAAATTTATTTTCTAAAATAAATCATATAACATTGATCAGTTACTGTAATTTTTTTTATAATTCGATTTTTATTTATAAAGGTTTTTATAACAAATCTCTCTCTCTCTCTCTATATATATATATATATATATATATATATATATATATATATATATATATATATATATATATATATAATAATAATAATAATTAACTGAACAAGTTGCTTCATAACTTGGATGGTGATTCAGTTGAATCCGGATTGAACTAAACATCACCTCCCACTTAATCAGACTTGATAAGACAAAGTCTCAGGGAGTGATTATAGCGCGATGAATAGATGAAACTTTGAATGCACATCTGGGGCATATGAGGACTTCATTTGTCGGGGGAGCTTTTGAAACTAAGTCCCGGGGGGGCGTAGATCGTGCTTTTCACACTCTCTGTGCTCGCCTATACTTACCGGGGCTATAATTATCATGTCATCTGGTTACACGATGTTAAAATTACTATTAGCGATTATAAGCAAACATAAATTTATTTTACTTTTTTATTATTTATTATGTAAAATTTTGAAGTTCTCCCTTGAAGCATCAGTAGATATGGTATGATTTGTCGTGTAATAGCACAACAAATATAAAAACTCTCATATAAAAGATATTACATAATTAGGGGATTTGTATTGGTATATAAAAAAGAAAAGAACAAATAATATTTCCTGTTATAAGAAAAAAATGTAACCTCGGATGCATGGACGGAGATCACCTGAGGGTTTGCAATGCTCTCACCTACCCAGAAGAAGATATTATAAATCGATATTGGGAGGCTCGTCGTCAGATGGCTAAACTGCCACAGACGGGCGTTGGATAAATAAATAAATAAATAAATAAGAAAAAAAAAATTATTAGAAAATTTCTATATTTGTTATATGGGATACCTTTAAATATTTCGTAATATTCAATATTTAAAAAAAAATAAATTTAGCAATCTAACTTGTTTTCGGTTTCAGAAATCATAAATTTAACTAATGGACGAAACTTTCTGCGAACGATTATTTATTTTCATACATACAAATATCATATTACCGTTCATTGAAATTGAATGTATATTAATATAGGATATTGTTTATACATTTTGATGTAATGGTACATAGTTCTGTTATGAATTATTATTATTTATTTTTCCCGAAGATCCAACTTTATTTCTCCCGGCACTCCAACCTATTGGCCCACGGATCCAAACCGAAACCCAGACCTTCTTGACTTCTTCATCCATTCAGGATTAGGACCTCTCCATCACTCCATAGAACGCCTGGATGACCTTTCCTCAGATCATAGTCCTTTAATTCTAACCCTTTCTGTCACTCCAAATACAAAACCTCCTTCCCCATCATTTATAAGAGGGCCAGTAGACTGGAACCTCTTCCGTCAAATAATATCCGACACTATAGACCTCAGAGTATCCCTAAAAACCTCCCAAGACCTTGACAATGCAACTTATTCCTTCACAAACATAATCCAGCAAGCAGCCTGGGCTGCATCCTCACCTCGTTCCCTTCCTAAAGTTCGAAAAGAAAATCCTTTACCTCAAGATCTACTGGACCTTATCCAATCTAAACGCCATGCCAGAGTCATTTGGCAAAGAACCAGGCATCCAGATGATCGGAAATCCTATAATTACCTTACCAAACTCCTTAAAAAAAATATGGCTACCTTCAGATCTAAAACCTACAATTCCCATCTTTCTTCACTATCATCTTCAGATAACTCCCTCTGGACAACCACTAAAAAAAATCCTAAAATATCAACCTACCTCCCATCCCCTCCGACGCGAAGATGGTTCATGGGCGGCTTCTGACGAGAACAGATCCGAAGAATTCGCCCAGCACCTATCCAGCATATTTCTTCCCCATCCTGTTTCTAATCCCACCCACACAAGAATGGTTCATGAATTTCTTGATTCACCGATACCCCTCTCTTTACCTCCTAAAGCAATAAACCCCTCTGAGGTCAGATTCCTTCTAAAAAAATTGAAATCCCGAAAATCCCCTGGATATGATCTCCTCAGTTCACAGATCCTCAGGCAACTTCCTCATAAAGCAATCATATTCCTCACCTACCTATACAATTGCATCCTCCGGACAACCCATTTCCCTTTGCTATGGAAGCACTCCATTATTATCCTTTTCCTGAAACCGGGCAAACCTCCTAACAACCCTTCATCATATAGACCAATTAGCCTTCTCCCAATCCTTTCAAAAATGTTTGAAAAGCTCCTTCTTAAAAGAATCCTACCCATCCTTGAATCGCAAAATATTCCTTCACACCAGTTTGGATTCCGCTCCACCCATTCCACTATCCAACAAGGCCTGAGAGTTGTTGACCATATATCTTCAGCACTTGAAAGCAAGCAGTATTGCTCCGGCGCATTTCTGGACATAGCGCAAGCTTTTGACCGGGTATGGCATGACGGTTTGCTCTTCAAGCTCAAAGCCCAGCTACCGCAATCACTATTCCTAGTTCTTCGATCCTACCTCTCTAACCGTTCCTTTCGAGTTCGCTGCGGAATGGAATACTCTAACTGCTACCCAATAGGGGCAGGTGTTCCACAAGGTAGCGTTCTTGGTCCAGTCCTATATATCCTATATGCTGGAGATATCCCTACCACTCCTGATACTTTCCTTGCAACATTTGCTGATGACACTGCCATCCTTTCATCCCATTCAGATCCTTTAATAGCTTCCTACAATCTACAAAACCACTTATTCTTGATTGAAGACTGGTGCGATAATTGGCGGATCAAAGTTAATGAAACTAAATGCACCAACATAACCTTTACCCTCCGCCGTAAATCCAGTCCTCCTATCTACTTCAATGGTATTCCACTACCTAAAGATGACACAGTTCGGTATCTTGGTTTCTACTTGGACAAAAGACTTACGTGGAACCCTCATACTCGACTCAAAAGACAAGAACTCAACAGACGCTTCAGCCAACTGTATAGACTATTAAATAGGACATCTCATCTTTCCGTTGAAAACAAACTTCTCATATACAAAACCATTATTAAACCTATTTGGACTTATGGACTTGAACTGTGGGGCACAGCTAAAAAGTCGAATATCAAACGCATTCAATCCTTTCAATCCAAAGTCCTCCGAACTATAGTGAATGCTCCTTACTATGTATCCAATAAAACCCTCCACAATGATCTCAACATACCATACGTCCTCGACCTCATACCTCTTAAATTTTTAAAATTCCACCGCAACCTTTCTTTCCATCCTAACCCTCTGGCTCAATCACTATCCAGTTCAACACATCCTGATAACCCCCCTCGCAGATTAAAACGGCAGTGGCCCCGAGATCTATTGTAAAATGTATATATGTTGGAGTGCTGGCACTGGCCAGCTTCTCCACTCATGCCCTGAGTGACTGTACATTGCGCTCTCACTCAGCCTCCACTGGGTTTTCTTTAACACCAGTGACGCAGCTGAGAGAGTAGAGCTGGGACCACTCTGTGCCGGGCCTGTCCTTCCATGAGTGGAGAGGCAGGGTTGGTTGGGAGATCCCTAGGATGAGTGTGTCTTGTAAATAGGTATGAATGTAGTTTTAACTTTTAATTTAATTCAGCTTTATTTTTATTTTTACTTTTATTCAATTTATTTTCATTTTATTTTATTATTATTATTTTATCTTATGTGTATATATCTATATTTTTTTTTTTTTTTTTTTAAATTTAAATATTTCACTTGTACGTATATTCTGTATTGTATATTGTTTATGTATACTAGCATAGCTCTTTTTTGTTCTATTTAATTTTTTTTTTCATTTTATATTGTTATTTATTTATTTATTTTATTTTATCTTATTTTTTTTTTTTTTTTTTTTTTTTTTTTTTTTTTATTATTTTTTATTTTTATTTTTTTTTGTATTATTGTACATATTGTGTGAACGTAATCATGAAGACATCTATATTACTTATTGCCCACACTTGTGGCAGATTGTAATAATTCCTCAATAAATGATTGATTTAAAAAAATAAAATTATTTATTTCAGGACTTGAGTATATGGGATAGCTAAGAAACGTTGCCTATATAAAAAATATAGAAATTTTCTAATAATGCTTTTATATTAGGAGATTAGCTTCTTCATTGACTACATTGTCCCTACGAATGTGAAAATACGTGGTGCATTCAATCTTTAGCGATTCGTTACATTGATTTGGCTTAATCAAATAGTTTGTACGACTGACTTTTTGACAGAGTTATTTCTCCCCTTTACAGAAATAATTCAGATTTGAGAATTCACTAAAACTTATATCAATCCTAAAGTGATTAATAAAGTAATACAAAAAATGTGTTTTTTCACATTTGATACTTTGCAGTTATAGGGACGATGTATAAATACGAACTTTCTTACCATATAATAATAATAATAATTAAAAAAAAAAAAAAGTGTACTCACCGCTATCTTGGATTCAGTACTTAGGAAGAAAGTAATGTATCGTGACCAATGGTTTTACAAGGAGATGTAGTCAGCATCACACACAACCACCTGGTTTTTCCCTAATTGAAGGTACCGCTCTATAGAGGCTGGGTGTGCTACCGGAGAGTCTCCAGACCATGCGGTTAATCCACGATTAAAGAAACAGATATAAAATTTTCTTTTCTCAGCTGGACTCGAACCTTGGAGAAAGGAGTTTAATACCTAACCCGTTGGGCTACCCCTAACAATATAATACATAATATGTATAAATTTATTTTGTAATAACTATTTTTTTGTTTAGAGACAATTTAACATTTAATACACTTTTTTTTTGGAAAAGAGTCTAATTTGTATTTAAGTGAAGGGAAAAGGGATGAAATTTTTGTTTTAATTTGAATGTGGACTTTAACTTTAATTTTATTGTTCTGTTTCTGATTTCGATGGATATATTGAATACGGAATCAAATTGAATTTCTTTGGAGTGAGGTTGTCCAATGGGGGTGTTCGTTTGATATTACTAATAGGTTTTTGACAATTTGTGTTTTAATCGTTAACGGAGCTAAAGAGAATTAATTTATTAATCGCAGAGGTAGTAGAGAAAATAAAATATGAAACTGTTCAGTTAGGATGTTGGCAAGACTTAAAATTTCGTATAAAATGTTCGAACATAATTCCACCTCTTGTTAAGGGACTTATTAACATTTAGAAAAAAAAAAAAAACCTATATTCGGGCAAGTAGAGAGTTGCTCCTGAAAATTAAACAAAAATAGCCTCTTGAACGTAAATTAAAAGTGAATCATAAAAGATGGATTCATAATAAAGTTACATTGTTTTTCTGTATGTTTTCTTATTTTTTTTTTAAGTTTGAAAAGAATATTTTTGTTATAAGAATATTTAAATAATGTAACGTTTAAATATCCTGATTATATTCCGGAATGACACTCCCTTCCTAAATAATTAATAGCCCAGTGGGCCAAGCCTAATTATTTATATCCTTGCCATTACTGGGGAATTAATGAGCTATAAATTACAAACCCCCTAAACTCCGGCTCCGAGAGCAATGGCTGATTAAAACTGGATTCTTCTTCAGATAATTGAATTCGTCTCAGGAATTAATTATTGGGTTTTTGTCACTATGGTTATCGAACACGATTTGAAATGTATTAATTATAAGACAGGTATGGCTAATGAAGTAATATTCGGAATCATGGTGCCACTTCTTTGAAGAAACTCCGTATTAAAATGGACTTTATATATATATATATATATATATATATATATATATATATATATATATATATATATATATATATATAGGTATAAATCTCCATTGTTGTTTGGTTTGGTGCTTGAGAGGATTATGAGGGCAACCAAAGGAAATTTGAAAGGATGTATTTATAATAACATGATCTTATCTCGCCTTTGCAGATGACGTCTTTATCACAGGAAGAAATAAAAATTTCCTAAAAAAGTCATTTTTCGAATGTGAAGAGGTAGCTAGGAAGGTAGGGCTCATTGTAAGCAATAGCAAAACAAAATGTATGCCACCTTCTAGGAAAGGCTCGACTAGTGAAGATTTAACAGGGAGAATATAAAACTTTGAGAGCGTCAACAAATTTAATTACCTCGGTACATTAGTAACCGAAGATAACAAAATAGATAAAGAGGAAACAAATGCTATATTTGTTGTGAGTATCTCTTAGTGTAAAAAAAAAAAAAAAAAAAAAAAAAATGGGTGAAACTAAATCAAAAATGTAGAAAAATGCCGCAGATCTCACCTTTCTATTCCAATCCGTTGCAGATATACGATAAATCAAAGACTTTTTTGAGGAAACCACGTTTTTTTTTTCCATAAAAACTGTAATATCTTCAATGAAGAGTTTATTAGGTTTTAAATGCACATTCCCATTAAGCGATTGTCATAATGTCTTATTTACACAAGTAACTGATTTGTATGCCAAATGGGAACACCGTGGTTTTTCGGTTTTAAATGTGAATTTCTCCATGAAATCAAAAAAAATCATTACTTTCAACATATCATTCGAAAGCTGATTAAATTTTCATGTTTTAGTAAGATATGAAGTTTTGTGCATAGTTTTTTTCGAAAAACGGTAAGCGTTGAAGTAATATAAGACATTGTAACTTCCCTGAATAAGGTGAAGATCAGGCTGTTCTTTAGGTCATAAGTTTGTAAAATCCAAGGTTACTTGCACTTTGCTCTTATAAGAAATTTAATGCTAAATCCGAAAATGTGGTCAATGTTTGAAAACTTTTTAAACAAAGTGGAGAGATTACAGTTTTTATAGCAAAAAAAGTGGTTTCCTCAAAAAATTCTTTGATTTATCGTATATCTGCAACGGATTGGAATAGAAAGGTGTGATATGCGGCATTTTTCAAAATTTTTGATCTAGTTTCACCTTTTTTTTTTTTTTACACTAACAGGTACTCACGCTGTATAAGACTGTCCTTCGCCCTGTTTTTTATGGTTGTGATTCTTAGGCATAAACAAAAAACCATGAGAGACGAATAAGTTCGTGGGAGAGAAAGATTCTAAGGGAATATATGGCTCATACAAAGAAGGAAATAGTTTCCGCATAAAAACAAATAATGAACTGAGGATTTTATTCAATGAACCTGATGTAGTTTCTTGTATAAAAATGGAAGAATATAATGGTTAGAGCATATACCTAGGTTGAATACCAAACCAGATACTACAAGGCCGTCCAGATGGGGAAGGGGAAGAGGCAGTGCACCACGCGGAGGAGAGCTGCGGATGACCGTCCTGTGTGGAGGAAGATTGTTGAGGGAGCCAAGGTCCTTCATGGACCATAGCGCTATGGAGTTAGTTATAGGCGGTGTTGGGCGTATTTATATTCGTAAATATGAATACGAATATATTCATACAGAATATACCTAAGAATATGAATATAAATATATTCGTATTCACATGTATGAATATAAATATATTCGTATTTACATCTGTGAATATAAATATTTGTATTCATACGTATAAACTGTGAATACAGCTGTATTTACAGATGTATTTACACGTCTCGAGTGTGAATACAGTTGTATTTACACGGCTCGAGTGTGAATACAGTAGTATTTATATGTGTTATTTCTGATAACAGTTCTATTCTTATGTATAAAATGCGATTGCAATTGTATTCACTTGTATAAAGTGTGAATACAGTAGTATTTACAGGTACAAATTCTTATAACAGTTATACTATCGTGTATAAATTGCGAATAAAGTTGTATTTACTTGTATAAAGTGTGAATACAGTTGTATTTACACGGCTCGAGGGTGAATACAGTAGGAAATATATGTAATAATGCTGATAACAGTTGTATTCTCATGTATAAATTGCGAATTTAGTTGAATTCACTTGTATAAAGTGTGGATGCAGTAGTATTTATAGGTACAAAATCTGATAACAGTTATATTATCATGTATAAATTGTTAATAACGTTGTATCCAATCGGCTCAAGTGTGAATACAGTAGTATTTTTATGCATTATTTCTAATAACAGTTGTATTCTTATATATAAATTGCGAAAACAGTTGTATTCACTTGTTTAAATTGTGAATACAGTTTACACTGTATATATTCATATGTAGAAAAATTGGAATACTCTAATACAATCAAAATATATTAATACTTACAACTATGAAATGAAGATATGGGGCGTAAATTAACTTAAATAACTTATTGCTTATCGAGGTTGAATTAAGTACGCACAGTTGGATAACTATCAGTGGGGGTTTTGCGCCTCGGTTGACACCCGACCGAACGTTCCTTTGCCCTGTATGTAACTTGATTTTTAAAAAAAACAAAACACGTGTAATTTTTTATTCATTCTTTATATTGTGTCCAGTTTATTTGTTTATTGAATTGTTTATTATTATTGTAATGTTTTAAATGGAATTTGATCTGGTACGCTCAGGTTTCGATGGGAGGTTAGTTCCACCACTGAGTGAATTTATTTGTTGTCGTTATATTTTCGGTTAAAACTAATATAATATAATATTTGGTTTACTGAAGCTATTAGTGGGATAACAAGATAGAAATAGCTATAGTGGAGGAGTGGCCCGAACATGTTATACCACTGATAGTTTCAGGAAATCAAGTATTATATTATATTAGTTTTAACCGAAAATATAACGACAACAAATAAAATTCACTCAGTGGCGGAATTAACCTCCAATCAAAACCTTAGCGTACCAGATCAAATAGTTGTACGTATTAATATATTTTGATCGTATATACTAAAGTATTCCAATTTTTCTACATATAAATATATACGGTGTAAACTGTATTCACAATTTAAACAAGTGAATACAACTGTATTCGCAATTTATACATGAGAATACAACTGTTATTAGAAATAATGCATATAAATACTACTGTATTCACACTCGAGCCGGGTGGATACAACGTTATTACAATTTATACATTATAATATAACTGTTATCAGAATTCGTTTCTATAAATACTACTGCATTTACACTTTATACAAGTGAATAAAACTGAATTCGCAATTTATACATGAAAGTACAACAGTTTCCAGGATTATTACATATAAATACTACTTCATTCACACTTTATATAAGTGAATACAACTGAATTCGCAATTTATACATTAAAATACAACTGTTATCAGCATTAATACATAGGAATACAATTGTATTCACAATTGTGAATATATTCGTATTCGTATCTACGAATATAAATACGCCCAACACTGGTTATAGGTATATGTATATACAGGCAGTTTCTGGGTTAAATAGCCAAACTGAAAATTTAAACTAAAGACCTCAAAACAAGAAAACAATTGCGTATGGAGATATATCCGCAAATGCTTTTTGTAAGATATATCAACACCTAAATATTTTCATTGTTATGATTTATTTAGGCATAGTAAATTAATGAAACTTATTTCATTTGTTCCAACTACTTTATTCATTTAATATAAACATTAACATTCATATTAAATGTTGCTCAAAATGATGTCCTTGAGCATTAAGGCAGGCTCGGCATATTTCTTCAACAGCAGCAGTGACCAAACTGAAATGACAGTTCAACTGTCTTGAACATTTTTTATTTTTAAATTGAATTGAACAATTCTTATTTCATTACATTTGATATTTTTGTGATCAGTTATTTATGGCAACTTGTTTTTACCCAAGAGAAAGTTATTAAGATAGAAATAAAATAGGACTGTTGTATAGACGTATCTGCAATACATACTTTTCAAATAGATACTTATTTCATAAAAAATTAAAATGCAAATGAATCGAATATTCACTTTCAAAAAAAAAATTTTTTTTTTTCAAAATGTTCTCCCCTCCTTTTATCTTTAGATTTATTAGGGAATCTAGTTCGGTCAAATAAGTTTACTCTTCCAGCGCATGGTCCTACGAACACCTAAATTATTATTTATTCATGTTACAAAAAACATTTTGTGGCCCACTTGTATAACGGCGCGCCGTGAAGCATAACTCGATTAAACCTACCTGACTGTTGTGTCTTGCGAAACTGTACTCTTTTTTGTACGGCGCTAACCTCCAACCTACTTCCATTGGGCTGTTACAGATTACATGGAATTAATCCCTGTCCCTAGAAAAATAATGTATTGAAATAACCAATCTTATCTATCCAAACTGAATATAATTTACTATCTTATTTTGTATGTAGATTACGTTTTCATTTGTTTAAGGCATTCGCTTTTCTTTTCTTGTCAATTTTTATAGCCAACAAACTCTAAATAAGTTTTTTATTATTTAACGGTAATATGTTGTTGGGAATCAGCCAGAAAAAGGCAAAGTTTGATATTAACTAACATATTTATTTTCCAACGTTTCGACCAACTTTGATAGCCATCATCATGGCTAAAACAAAAGTAATTCAAATACAGAAATGAAAAAAAAGAGAAATGGAAAAATGAAAAACGATAAGGCTAATAAACAATTTTAAAATAATCTAAAAAAAAAAAATAAATAAAAAGAAGGAAAATAAATGAACTATGAACTAATACTAATAAATTATACAATCAATTATTTTAATCACAACTTATAATGTAAAATCAAGTATGATAGGGTTAATAAAAAATAAAAATTGTGGTATGTATAGAATCATCATCATTGTATCAGAGAGGTAACTAAAAAAATTATTAATTATTTAATATTTAATTAAATATTAAATTTTAGTTTTTAATTTTTCTGGTATATTTTTATATATAATGATAAAAATATAGTTGATTGTTAAGATGAATGGAGAAGAAGATAATCAGGGATGTGTTTATTTATAACTTTACTCTGTTTCCTTCTTTAAAAATTAATTTTTACTAATTCATAACTTCTGTTTCGATCATCTTATATCTTATTTATTTTGCTATATTCTATTTGCCACCTTTCTTAACATACAACTATAATAATCAATGGTATATATACAATTTTGAATAATGCCGTAGAGATTAACTTTCTATTCCAATCAGTTGCAGATATATGATAAATCGACGACTTTTTTGAGGAAACCTCATTTTTTTTACCATAAAAGCTGTAATATCTCCATGTTTTGGTCTCTAATGTGGTCAAAGTTGGAAAAATATTTTTAAAAAATAGAGATATTACTGTTTTTATGGTTAAAAAAACGTGGTTTCCTCAAAAATGTCTTTGATTTATCGTATATCTGCAACGGATTGGAATAGAAAGGTGAGGTCTGCGGCATTTTTCTACATTTTCGATCTAGTTTCACCCAATTTATTTTACACTAAGAGGTACTCAACCTTTACATATATTTGAGTGAGAGAGAGAGAGAGAGAGAGAGAGAGAGAGAGAGAGAGAGAGAGAGAGAGAGAGAGAGAGAGAGAGAGAGAGAGAGAGAGAGAGAGAGAGAGAGAGAGAGAGAGAGAGAGAGAGAGAGAGAGAGAGAGAGAGAGAACATTAAAATAAGTAAATTTTGTGTATTAATTACAAACATGGATAGTTTGCTTATACTATCTTAGCTTGTAGATCCAAATATTGTTCTTTTCTCATAATTTATTGATATGGACAACTTAAACTTCCACCGGTCGCGCCGTTGTATTTCTCTCTCTCTCTCTCTCTCTCTCTCTCTCTCTCTCTCTCTCTCTCTCTCTCTCTCTCTCTCTCTCTCTCTCTCTCTCTCTCTCTTTCTCTCTCTCTCTCAAATATATGTACAGGGTGAGTACCTCTTAGTGTAAAAAAAAATTGGGTGAAACTAGATCAAAAATGTAGAAAAATGCCGCAGACCTCACCTTTCTATTCCAATCCGTTGCAGATATACGATAAATCAAAAACCTTTTTGAGGAAACCACGTTTTTTTAACCATAAAAACAGTAATATCTCTATTTTTTAAAAATATTTTTCCAACTTTGACCACATTAGAGACCAAAACATGGAGATATTACAGCTTTTATGGTAAAAAAAATGAGGTTTCCTCAAAAAAGTCGTCGATTTATCATATATCTGCAACTGATTGGAATAGAAAGTTAATCTCTACGGCATTATTCAAAATTTTTGATCTAGTCTAGAAAATACAACGGCGCGACCGGTGGAAGTTTATGTTGTCCATATCAATAAATTATGAGAAAAGAACAATGTTTGGATCTACAAGCTGAGATAGTATAAGCAAACTATCCATGTTTGTAATTAATACACAAAATGTACTCTTTTTACTGTATCCACTGATGAAAAAAAAACTATAAAATATTAGATAATACTATAAAGTGACAAAAATACTATTCAATTAAAAAAAAGTTTAATAAACACGAATATTTTCTATAAACGAGATAGGTCGTACGATCTAATAGGTGCTTCTGTATATAAACACCGATTTCATTAAATTCGGTTTAATTAAATCGGGTTCTTGATCGAAGAGAAATTATTCTATATATATATATATATCAAGTATTCGATTCGGTTTGTTAAAATTCGATAAGCTGATTATGGTCGGTTTTTCTTATAAAAATAAAAAGCCGGTTAAAAACTGATTCCTTGAGCAAATATGTCGGCACGTCTCTTTGGGTTATTTTTATTACAGATTATATTTTCCATCTGGGCTGCGAGGAGATATAGAAGGCATAAATCAAGAAGGCTAAAAAAAAAAAAAAAAAAAAAAAAAAAAAAAAAAAAAAAAAAAGGAACAGACCATGCACGAGGTTCCTGCCCTGAGTTCTTTAGATAAGCATAAAAAAAAGAAGAAAATTTATGGCATTCATTTATTCAGAGTAAGGTTGGAGTCTTTCCCTCTTCGCTGAATAGAAACACCTTATTTTTCCCTTTTCTTAAATCAACTTGTTGAAAGAAATTTAATTTCTCTAAAGAAAGTAATTTTCGTCGTGATTTTAACTTGGGCATATGCCCTTTACAAGTAAAGCTACTCGGAATTGACTTTATGGAAACTTTACTGTTAGGAATTGAAAAATTACTGTTCTGTTTATTTTATTCGAAAACTTGATTCGAATAATAAACCTTCATCCTGACTTCTTAATTTCACATTTAAAACACCAACTATTCAATATAAATATATTTATCATATTAATAGAAAAATGTAAGGCAATAAAGTAAATTCATGTTGGTACTCGCCAAAGGAATAGAGTTACAAGCACAACTTGATGAAGCACTGAACAAAGAAAAAAAGGATGATGTAATTGAAACGCGTGTAATCAGATAAAAATACTCCTACAAAAGAAGTGACAAAATATCGAAATAAATCGAGTGCTCACAATTGAGTAAAAGTTATTTTGTGTTGGAACTGAAGTGCAGCCACTGAAGTATATTAGTACCGAAAATACTAAATATAATAAAACAGATATTATTAATTATAAACTAATATAACTTATAAATATTTTTTATCATGTAATTATTGATATTGTGTGGGAAAATGGATAGAATAATATGGCAATAACTATAATTATAATAATAAGCCACCTCTAATTAGTGGCACTTAATTAAAAGTTAGGATTCTATGATCGACGGTATCAGAGGGTTATGGGGAATAAAATGGGAAGCAATTCGAGGATTAGAGTGGTAATGGATTTTTCTATGGAAGGATAGGTATCTTCTTAGTTTTGAACAGAATCAGCAAAATATGAAACATTAAGATCTTTATCGATAAGTTAATTTGTGACGTACTAAGACTGGATTGCAAGGATTGGATATGAGATGATTTGGCAGCTTTAGTTGTACTATATAGCTTATCATGGAAGCATTGGAATATTTTTTTCGGCCAATTCTTCAACACATACCCATGTGTTTAGATCGTAATGAATTGATCGTTAAGAGCATTGACTTTTTTTGATGATTTCAGATTGTTAGGATTTCGCTTGCCATGGAAGAATAGGTATCTTGTTTGGGCAAAAACTGCAACATGTGGGACATCTAGATAGTTATGCATAAGTTTATTGATGACTTCATAAGGATCATTGAGGATTTTGATTTAGGATTTTAAGGATTGGATAAGAGATGAATCGGAAGATTTAGTTGTACTATATAGCTTATGATGTAAGGATTGTTATCTTTTTTGGGCTAATTCTTCAACATATGTGTCGTTTGGATTATAATGGATAGGTGAATTTGTGACATAATAAGGAGCTTTGGGAATGTTAGGAAGGTTTCCGAATTGTTAAGATTAGATACGAGATTAATTGGATGATTTAAGGTAACTCTTTACTCCATGTGTTCATTCAGACTATTTACAGCCATGTAAATGAGTCCCTTGTAATAATTGGTAGGTTTGAACGTTTGTCTAGTAAATGTTGAAGAAGTCGAAAACGACGAGCAGTTTCCTGTCGTTTTAGTCATATATGTGGATTCCAAGTTAAACGTTTATCCAATTGGAGTCCTTGATAACGGATCCGTTCAACAGGGATCAGTGGGATGTTATTAAAGAGTACTGTAGGACAGGAAGTCGTATGTTTTCGAGGAAGAGTAAAGGTTAATTGATTCTTTTGGATTTATTTTAACCCTGCATTTTTTTTTTTTTTTTTTAATCATTATTTATTTACACATATACAAGCAGTTGTGTCTTATTTCTCCCTGTTAAAGCTTATCCCCATTCTCTCACGGTGAACATTTCTCTTAAGGTGCATATTATATGTAACATCTTTGATATAATTTTCGCAATAACCTAATTGTAACTTTGTCCTATAAATCGATTTATACTAAGCATTTCTAAACTTGTGCTCCAACAGATTATAACTTTTCCTCTTTGACTTAATCGGAATTAATAATAAGTTGTGAACCGCATTTCTAAGCAGTTTACGATGGTCTGCGGCTTTGGTTATTGGCTCCACGAATTAATGTTTCAACAGCTATAAGTGACACATTGAAATTGTCAATAAATTTAGTTTAAAGATATTTGTTTCAAATAGGTAAAATATAATGTCAAATATAAATAAGATCATTCTTTCCCGTATAATTATGATTGATGCATTAATTGCCACTTCTATTGGAATTCTTTTAATTTGAAGTTTTGAATGTTAAAAATTAATTATCAGATCTAAAAACATACAAACAAATTAAAAAGATCAGTACTTTTCTACATACATATTAGTATTAAATATTTAAAATTTTAGACAAGAAATCAAATATATTAATTGATACCATAAGGCTTCTTATTAAGAAGCACAACCTAACCAATTTTTCAAAACTCAATTATTAAAAATCCTGCCTTGAAGTTTAATAGTTAACTCATTTTTCAAGGTAATTTGACTTATCCACTACATCACGATAATAACCGGTGTGTGTGTGTGTGTATATATATATATATATATATATATATATAAAAATAAATATTTAGTAAGGTTCTTGAGGTTCAGTCAATAAATAAAAACAACTATTTTGGCGACGTTTCGAGACTATATTGTTCTCATAATCATGCCCTACAGTGAAAAAACAGGTTCCAATAAAATCATATAAGTTATAAAAGTTATTTCGAAACATAAAGTTAACAACAATCCAAGTATATAACAACATGTGTTAGAATAATACAAATATATATAATTACAGAATATAGAGGAAACAAATCAAACATCAACAATTACACCATAAATATTTAAACATAAACATAATTATAAGTTTATGTTTAAATATTTATGATATTTTAAATTGCTGCGATCTTCAATAGATTGAATATCAGAAGAACAAAAATTATTTAACAAATATGTTTTTTAAAATTTGATGGAGCTCGTTTTTTTTTTTTAATAATGATAAAGCTAATTAATATTTTTAGTTATAATTCCGAAAATATTAAAATATATCATATATCATAATGGTTGTTATGAAGAAGTGGATGTCGTATTACCTTGAAAATGAGTTAAATATTATCTTTCAAAGCAGGATTTTTTAATATGTGTGCTATGAAAAATTGGTTCTACTTCTTTATAAGTAAAGAAGTAGAACCAAGGCCTTAGCCTTAACTCATGATCTGCGGGTGACGTTAACACTCACATCAAGGGGTCTTGTCTGTTTCAAGTTGGTGGGGATGACGATAGCAAGAGAGTAAGGATTTCATTTTCTCCTCCGCCCTCAGTAACGGTTTCAAAACTACGTGCAACAGATCGTTTTTACTTTTGCCATTTTTCACCGTTTTTCGACCGATATAAAAAAAAAAAATTTTTTTTCTTGTAAGTACAATTTCCTAGAGAAAATTATTGTATTGTTTGAATTTATCTCATTTCATTTTATATTATTTTCAGACGGAGCTATAAAAACTTGGGAAAACATTTTTCGTACCTTATAATTCAACTAATATTTTTAAAAATATATTAAATATGGAGGTGAAATGAAGTCGATTTATTAAAAATATTCAGTCACTGGGAAGGGGTTCCCGATTTTGTGAACGCACTCAACGTGGTTAAGTACCTATTTTTGCGAAAATGGTATTTTTAGAGTTATTACAATGTTTAGGAAAACAATCAGAAATACGCAACTGAAAAGTGCACAATTTTGACATTTACTTCTTCATGACAGTTAAGGATATATATTTATATATTTTTTCTATTCGATAGTAAATCAATGAAACGTCAAAATGAATCCAGTTCTTATTAACTTCTTCTCCAAATTTAATTTTTATTGAGAATCTATACGAACTGAAGTTTTGAAGTTCAGGATAAATAAAATGGAATATTATTTTAATAATGTCATGGACCGATAAGGGTCTATAGCCTGAGTAAATTATTTCTAATGCTGATATCGTAAGGTTGCGGCCTACTTTTTTTCATTTTTGTTTTATTCGTCGGCCATTAAATCTGTGCGCTGTATTAGCGGACATTAAGCTAATATTTATCCGATCCTCATTATGTTCGTCGACTGTGTCAGCAAACTGTTTCGTCTCATGCATTATGCACGCGACACATTTCCATACTTATAAGTTCCAGGAAGGAAAATGATGGAATCAATCGGCCCATTGTTCGTTTATAGAGCTATAAGCTTGAAATGTAACCCGATAAAGAGGAAATAGATTTTAAGAAATTTTTATTAGTTATGAAATTATCCTGGGTATTTTCTACGTTTATAAGAGAAGGTATTAATTATTTTAATAAGAAACATTTGTTTTACGTGTGACCTCCTCATCATTCTTCTACTGATTATTAATATACATTTGGGACTCGATTAACCGATGTGGTTGTTAACAAGAAAAACCTTAGAAAACCTAATCCCCGGTTTATCGAGACCCCAACAACGTAATGTAGATACATAAGAAAAAATAAAGTATGAATATTGTCATAATACATATATCCAGTTAATAAAAACCAAATCAGCAACCTATGGAATATTAAGGTCTTTATGGATAAGTTTGTTTGTGACATAATAAGGAGCGTGGTGGATTTTGAATTGTAAGGATTAGATACCAGAAGAATGAGAAGGTTAAGTGTAGCCCCAAAGATCTAGTCCGTATGTCCAAATGGGTCTAATTTCCGTTATGTAAATAAGTCTTTTGCAATTTATTGGGATCTTCGAACACATTTGCCAAGTTAATGAGGGAATAAACGGAAACGAGCACTTAAATAAGAGTTCTACATTAGAAGGTCTCTCGGCCATCTTCTTTTCAGACGCCTCGGAGGATTATGGGACATTGAGTTTGAACAAGTTATTAAAAAAAATTTTAGATCATCTGTTGTATTTGTTCATTTTTTTAAAATGTATATTGATATACACAACTATATACATTATACACAATAAGTAAATTTCAAGAAAATTATTACAGTGGCGTGTCAGTAACATGTATATAACTACTCACTAGTAGCACTTAAGTAGTTATACATTAGAGGCCTAATTTGACATGTTCCGACAGACTCCTCGGAAGATTATCGGGAATGGAGTGTAAGGCAAGTTGGGCAACTAGTGGATTCGAGTGGGTATGGAGTTACCTATAAAAGGATAGGTACCAGGTTTGGAGCAAATCAGTAACATATTGAACATTAAGATCTTTATTTCACGAAGGATTGTAAGGATTGGATAAAAGCAAGTTGGAAGGTTTAGAGGAGCCTTACAACTCAACTCCGTATTTCCAAATCAGGTCTAATTACCGTCAAATAAATACGTTTTTCGTTATTAATTGGGAGCTTTGAACGCTTAGTAAATGTTGAAGAATTTGAAAACGACGTGCAGCTTTTTGTCTTTTATGTCTCGTGTGAGAATTCCAAGTAGGTCGTTTGTCCAGATGGAGTCCTAGGTAACGGATCTGTTTAACAAGGGTTAGTGGAAAAAGCAACTGTAGGGCAGAAAGTCGTAGGTTTACGACGATGGGTAAAGGTTTTTTTTAGAGATTTGTTTGAATTATTTTTAATTCTTCATTTTTGAGACCATTCTTTAAGATTTGTGATATGACATTGGAGCGATTGAGATGCAATGAAGAGGTTATTATTTACTGATAACGCAAATGTTTCATCAGCGTAGGTAGGGAGGACGGTACTAGGATGGGATGAGTCGACATCTCTCTTCATCTTTTGAAAGAGCCTATGGTAGACTGATCAGCTATAAACATATATATATATATATATATATATATATATATATATATATATATATATATATATATATATATATATATATGTATGTTAAGATGGACAGAATCAATGAGTAGACATATTGAGAGAGCAAATTGTTTGATGGCTGGTATGCGGCCGGAAACTTGCCATTTAGGTCGACAAAGGTTAGCCTTAACAAGCTTAACTTCATCAAGACAGCGGGGGGGGGGAGGGGTAAGGGGTCATTCCTGACCGAGTTTGCAACCACTATTGCAACTTTATTCGCTAGTAATTCAATAATGAAAAGATAATATTCCTTTAGAAGGCTAAAATATTATTAGGAAAAAATTAATTTTTGTTGAACTTATTGGTTGAATACACTGTTCTGCATCAAAACGCCCCCTTCAAAAAAAATCTTGTCTTAATATTTTTTGAAGTGTGATGAATATGAATTCGAAGTCAGAAAACCTCAATAAGGCACCATTTATGTCAAATTTGTGTTTTAGGTTTTAAAAAGGGTTTTTCGACATTTCAAGTATTTTTTTTTTTTTTATCATTGAACGCTTTAACACAAAATAGAAAAACCTATTTGATTTTGAAGCTGTTATTTATTACAAAATGATAGAAATTGGAGAGCATAAGTATAATTGAAGAATTGCTTTTATCATATTTTTTCCGTTTGGTAGAGGAAGAAATATATAGGTTTGAATTAAAAAAGTCGCATTTGAAACCGCTGTTTTCTATCGAAATTGTTGGTTTCGAATAACCATTGATTGTTAATGAAATTCAAGTAATTTGAATTATTTTGAATTCAAGTATTTTGAATGAAGCGATTTGATTGTTATTAAATCAAAATATTTTTAAAAAAAACTAAGAATGTTTTGGGTCGAAATTGAAATATGTCGATTTGAAGTTTTTTTTTTTTTAAATGTTATAAATATATTAACGAAAAAATGTTATTTAAAGATATTAAGGAAAAAAAATATTCAAAGGTATTAATGAAAAAAATGGTTATTACTCACCTTCTTCGATGCCTGTCATACTAAAAATTCAAGTGACGTTGATGTGTACTTAACATTAAATAAGGGCCCAATAAATTGAAATTGTATCGAAGAGAAAAATAAGCGATCTGACAATTGTTCAAACATGATTTCTATCCTTTGCTTTTGTAATATGGGTTTAAAAGCTACAATTCCGTATCATTGAGGTCACTATGAAAGGATTACTTAAGGAAACTAAGTTGGAAAAAATAATCGCATTTTAGACTTTTGTCCATTGGCGGCCGCACTGTGCAACAGGGGAATGCTAATCTTTCGTGAATAACATTATTTGAGTTTTCAGTCTTGTATTATAAATATTTTACTGAATAAATTTTTCAACTCAAAATAAATGTTTTCTGGTGAAATCTGAGTTGAAAATTTGTTATTAAAAATGTTATCGGAATATTTGTAATTAAATGAGTAGATATATACCAGGAAAAAAACGTTTAAAGGAACAAATTCAACTTAATCACAAGCAAGGTTGTATATTTTTCGAAGTAATTTTTATTTTCCCTTTCATCTGAGTTCCGAGAACGGTCTGAACTAGATTTTCATAACGAATTAGATTCAAATCATAAAGAAGTCATATTGTATGCAAAGCTTAAATTATTTTTAATAAGTTAGAATTTTTAATAATTCGCAATTCCTTTGAAGTGAAAATAATTTTTAAAAAATGGAACTTCTCTAAAGGGGACCTTGGAGGAAATAAAATCTCATTTTGTATAAAGTCAACTTTTTTTATTTGGAGATTTGTTATTTATTTTAATAAATATTACAAAATACCAGGATGAAGAGCAATAAGTAATAATGCTGTGTAAATTATTACCACTTAACTTAAAATTGTTTTTTAATCCTTACCAACATTAAATAAACAATAACATCTATAACTGTATCTATGGTGTGAAATAAAATTATGATTCATAAAATAATAAATCAAAAGTTAAGACTTTTATACTCAATTTAAAAAAAAAAAAAAAAAAAAAAAAAATCAAAGCTACAACACAGACATAAAATAAAAACTTATAATAACTTACTGAAGCCTATTTGGATCTATCCATCACAGATATACGGAACAGTTAAAATGACACATATTAACCAAGTCCAATTTTTTAAGCAAAAACATTCAGGGCTATTACGAAAGCACATTGGTATGTTTGCAACTGTAATCATTCTATTAAATGTAAAATTTAAAATTGGTTACCATTTAATGGTAAATAATAATTAGATAGCGTATTTAAAAGAAATAAATAAATAGTTTGTAATGTTGATTTAGAAAATGTCTGAGTAATATTTTTCGAACTATTACCTATATAGATGATAAATTAAAAAACAAAAACAAAAAAACAACAACTGTATAAATTATTTCAAAATAATTTTACTATACAAATGGAATCAAAACATCCAAAAGATAATATTTATGATCACAAATTCGATAGCAGATATTAAAATCTATACTATTATATAAAAGGACCAACCATTTTTCGTTTGTGATCACTAACAAGGAAAACTACTCAACCATTCTGCACCAAATTTTAACCACATCATCTTCTGATTTATTTTATTTGCAATAATATGTGGATATAAGTGAAGTTTGAAAATTGACCGATAGGTGGCTAGCGCCATTCAACATGAGAGGTTACAAAGGTACGGTGTTATATGGAGCTTGAAATTAATAATAAAATTTACTTATATAAAATCCAACCAGAGAGGACCAACCAAATTATTTTATAAAAATGACTAATCAAAACGTCAATCCTTTGCTTTTTGTTCTTGTGTGTAAAAATATGATCCATGGGCTTAAATTAAAGTAACTGAAAGAATTAATTTTTAATCTGTATTGTTAGTTGCTATAATCTATATTGAATGAATAAAGTTAATACTTCTTGGTATTATAGAGCTTTTCTCTCGAGTGACTTAGACTTCTTGGAGTCCATATATACTTTGCGGGAGCTCTGTGGGATGGTCATAGTGAAGAGTGGAAGGCTATTCCGGGCGGTGCAGTCTAAGTGCTTACTTAAGGACTTCTTAGCCTAGAATACTTACTGCACGAGTTTTAACACTCGTTGTGTATAACAAATATACAGTATTTGTGCTTTTTGTATTTTAAATAATAAGCTTAAAGTATAAGTTTATATGTTCATTTCTTGAATATAATACTAATTATGTACACTTAATTTTTGATGTATAAATATATTTTGGCTTGGGGTCTATACTTGTTTGTGTTACGTTTTTCCACATTCAACAATGTAACACTTTAAACTGTTGGTTTTAATTGGATAGGAAATTTGATTTATCAGAAATTTAATAGAGGAAAATGTTTTGGCCTCTTTGGCCAATCATTTAGGAACGGTATTAGTTTAAATGAAAAAAATCAAGTTTTACATTTAGCTTAAAACTCCGACAGCGACTAAACACTTTTTTACTTAAATCCATATTGGCATATGAGACAATAATGCAATAAAAAATACTTGGAATAATCATGATATCTCCTTGGTAATTCACAAACTAAACACTTTACTCGGATTTACATTTACCCACAGTAAATGAACATATACTAAACCTTCATAAACGATTTAATAACATGGGCATTATATATAGTCATAAATATATTCTAATACCCACTATAATCAATAAACTATAAACCTTCGACCAAACCCTTTCCTCAAAGACCAAACCTCATGTCTCCCAAATCTCTATATCTATCCTTAAACTATTCCATTCTTGCCAGGTTCACTCCCGAAGCCCAGTAACCCCTTGTTTCTTCCCTTATCCTCCTTTATTTTGACTGTGTGGCGTATGGTGTATTAACGGCAGAACTCGAGAGTAGACGAAGAAGACTAATGAACTATTTCATTAGGTTTATTTTTAGGGTTCCAAAAGCCTCCCACACAATCACGTCTGTATACAGAGTTAAAATGACTTTATTCTTCATTTCGCAAAAATTACTTCCTAGCTTCCTTCCTCTATCAAACCATCAATTCTCACAATCTTTCCTGCATGTATAATATCAATTAGTTCAAATCCTAGGCTTCCTCTAGCACTATTAGATCCCATTTGTACATTCCTTTTTTTTTTTTTTTTCCGTTCAACTTCCTTGTGGAACCCCCCACTCCATTCATAATGCCCCATCTCTGTCCACATTTAAATCCCTTATGTTCCAATATCTCCTTTATCCCCAGATTGACACTAATTATCGAAATTTAATTTAAAATTGAATTAGTTCTATTGGAGCAGTAGATGTACACCTTATTTTATTTATTCGTGTAATTATTGGATTTTTATTTCATCTGTTTTTTTATTTTTGTTCCTTATTTGTAAACTTGTAAATAGTAAATCAGGTTGTTAATTTCTTTTCTTTTTTCTTTTGATAACCAGACTAATCGTATTTTAAGTTTTCATTGTATTATATTTAGGGGAAATAGACCCAGAATAAAGTTTATTTTCTATTTTATACAAGACATGGCAGGCTTGCATACCCGAAATACTCTCAGAAGGCTGAAAAGAAGCTGTATGAGAGATCTACTTTAATAATTATATTTATTTTGATCCGTTCTAGGAGGAGGTACTATTGAGTCGCCCTTATGCATATATAACTAGGGACTATGTATTCAGCATATATAGCAAATTGAATTATTGTATTTATATCAGATGTGAATAAAAAAATTAATAAATAAATAATATTCTGTTCGGACAAGCCATTGAAAAATAGTATTGCAATTGTAGGATCTGGATGAATCCCGACAAATCCCTCCAAATCACATTCCCCTCCTTCGCAGGCTTAGAACAGCCAATCCTCCCGCATCTCTTAATAATGTGCCGATTATTCTGTGAATCCGGGATTTCATGTCGACAAAGCACTCGAGTGGAATAATGATGAAATAATTTAACCGTGGAAATTGCCTATATACAATGCAAATTCACTTGAAAGTCATTTACATGCTTGTGATTGAACGTTAACCATAACGATCGCAAAGTTATTTTAATTTCATTATCGCGTACCAAATTTTTCAAATGTTCTTGCTATCCTCCATTGATCCCCACAGAACAAATATAAACTTATTTTATTCACATGCAGTAGAACCTCACTGCCCGACCTTATTATAAACACCAAACTGTACTAATTTACTGGACTGTTCGAGATTCCACAAAAATATTGTGCACCCCACGGGACTCCACGGGAGGGTCGATTACCAGGAGTGTAGGACTAGTGGATGGCCGGATAAGCGAGGTTCGACTATAGTAAAATCGTTAAATAAAGAAAGGATCTAATATATTTTTGTTTTTAACTTGGTTAATAAAAAGTAAAAGGTTATTTTAACTTGCGTTTCACAGACTCTACAACATTACTAGTGAAAATTATATATCTGAAAAATCCGATAAGTGTCAAATAATAAAATTGCATTCAGTATTCAACACGATGTTACATGTCCTCTAGTTTAGCCTATCAGTACACTTTCACTGACAAACAGTGAACAATACCTTGTACTGATATTTTCCCATGACATACGGTCCACAAATCAATAAACAAAATCCCACAATAAAACTAATTCAACACACAATTAAATCTAAACATTTAACATTACAAAATATTCAATTTTATACATCCCCATGACGGGTTCACCTGCTCCGATATTAAAGTATGCAAATGAGCGGTATTTCTTCAATGGTATTTTCACACATAGCAGTGATTTCTAATCTGGTTGAACATTGAACAGATTATAGGGTTGAAGATTACATAGAAGCATAATTTGACTTCCAATTTTTATTTTTAATCTATAAACCGGCAATCCAGATGGGACTATTGACAAAGTCTTGCGGATAATGGAATGCATTATCAGCGCTCATAACTAAATGCCCTAGAATTATTTTTTTACAAACAGTACTAAAAAGTGAAGGATCGACATTTTGTTTTGGTAATAATTTTTATTCCGCAAAAAAAAAAAAGAAGTAAAATAAAAATTAATGATTTAATCTGGTAGGATTTTAATTTATCAACATAAAAGAATATGCCAGTGTGGGAGACCTAGTTTCCATCAATCAGCAGTGTGAATTTAAATATTTATTACTATGAATTTTACTATTACTAAATCGTCCTAGAAATATGAAAATAATGTTAAAATATGGTCCCATCTTTATCATTACAATGGTAGATTTACTATCGTAAACTCTATTGCGAAATGGCTCTAATCACATATCCACATCCGCACCACGTATTTAGATACTTTTTAATACTTTATTTCAATATAAGTAAATTTTATTATCAAATTCAAGCATTTGATAACTTCACACCTTTGTAAACTCTCATGTAGCATAGTTAACCTATCTGTTAATTTTCAAAATCACTATTATCCACGTATTTATCGCGTTTTTAATAACAAACTAATTGAAACAATTAAGATGATGTGCTTAAAATTTGGCATAGATTTGTTCAGTAGTTTTCGCGGTTAGTGATCGCAAACGGAAAATGGCTTGAAGTTTTATATAATAGTATAGTTATAGATATAAATAATAACAATAATAATAAAATTTATTGGCATCCGTTTAGACAAAAGTCCCATCGGAGGAACTTAGAAGTCGCCTACAGCCAACAGAACAAAAAATTACACAATCAAATAAACAAAAACCTTACAAAAAAGAACAAGAAACAAAATATTGTTAATAACTTTCTTCCAGCTGGTTCTGTCCCTCGACAAACGCCACCACTTGTCACCTACATATTGTGTGTGTCATTTCGTCCTTCTATCTAAGGTGCGGGCGACTCCTTTTCCTGCTGTCTTCTCTCGTGATCCACTCGGTGCATGCCTTGGACCATCTTTCTTCCTTCTTCCTTGCCAAATGTCCTGCCCAATTCCATTTCAGCCGATGAGCTTCGACCCTTAAGCTTTGAACATTAACTTTACGAAGAATGTTTTCATTTCTAATTTCCTCTTTCTTCGTAATTGCCATTAGGCTCCTTAAAAGTTTCATCTGCATGACATTTAATCTACGTTATATTTTTTGGTTAATGTCCAAATTTGGGCCCCGTAGAGAGCCGTTTGGCTCTTTATTACTTTTTGATTATCATTCAATTTTTTTGTTTTATCAGAATTCTGTTGTTTTTTTTTACACGAATTAGGCAGCAAGAACCACGCGAATATCAATTATTCATCTTCACACTTTCCTTCTACTTCAATACTATGGAATTCCGTATAGAATTATTCTGTATAAAATAAGAATACTCTTTATTATTAAGATAAAAATTTGAATAAATATGTTTATATATATATTTGTATGTTGGCTTGACAAAATCCTTCATCTTTGAAACCGGTTACATCTAGTTACTACTACATTTTCCAATCATCAATAAGTCTATATCTTTAGAACGCTTACAGATAATTCTGATGAAAGTTTCGTCCGGAATGCGACCAAGTTGAAACTAATAGAAGTTCTAGAACTTATCGAACTTGTATACACTCCCTATCTCTGATCTTCAACCGTCAATTTATCGTTACAGTCAGTTTAGCAGAGGCAGGCCAAGCAGCAGAGATAAACTGCTTAAATTGGCTTGTGTTACTGGAGCTGATAGCTGAGAACTGCCAACTCGGAGAAACTCAGCTCCCAGCTCTTGGGGGCGGATTATACGCTGTAGGGCCCTGGTGTACTCTAAATATTATTTGACCGCATGCATATGTTACATTATCATATTTTACTGACTGTACTAAATAAACTGGAAAGTTCATTTCATAACTTATTGTACAAACTTCATTCAAAATTAATAACAAGTGATAATACAAATTGAGTCGTTCAAGATCAAAACCCGTCAAATCTACTTTTTCTACATATATATATATATATATATATATATATATATATATATATATATATATATATATATATATATATATATATATTTAAATGCAAGTTTAAAAGCACTTAAAAGCAACAGATCCACAAGATTCCAACAAAAATTGAATCTTAATCAGCCTTTATCGCATAAACTGTTCAGCTTATGCACACAGTCGCAGTTTTCAGTGAATTCAATTATTTGTGTTCTTTATAATTTTCACCTCTTTCACTGCAGAAAATATGGGAGGGTTCTGAAAAGAGCAGTGGTTTAAAGAAAAAAATAATCATTATGAGTCACTTATGGGGCTCACTAGAGTTTTAGGGTAAAGGGAAAATAAAAGCTTTAATTTATGTCAAACTTAGTTGGTTGACATATTCTTAACACCTCTGTGCTTTTCCTGTCGGGGTAAGTATGTAAGAGGTTTGTCGAGTGTCGTAGGCAGTCAACGAATTTAACATCGCTCACACTGGAAAAAAGCCAGCTTAGGAATTCAAACTGTTGTTAAGGCCTCGTGGTGTTTAATGACTACTATAGACAGCTATATGATCGGCGTAGCTGAAACAGTCGCCTATACGCTGAAAATAGTACAGTAGAAAGCACAGGCCCTTGAGGTACAATATATAAGCGAAACAGTATATAAGTGTAAAGTCTTCGACTGATGCCTATATGCAATAGAAATCATTACAAGGACTTCTAATTTTAATAAAACCAACGGGAAGACCAATATTAGTGGCCCACTATTCAGGTCTCGTGGTAATTTTATGCAGGTGGGAGGTTGAAAATAAGCGAAATGAGGGGGTTGAGGGGCGGAGCACCTACTCCTGGGAGCCCCGTTATCTCGTGAAAAAAAAAATCATGCTTAAGCATAGCCTTCATTAGCGAGGGATCGTTCCAAAGTGGTAATGGAAAAAAACACATTCCTTGCCTTTTCAGGGGCTGATATTTAGATAGAAATTCCCTCCCTTTGTCTGTCCCTTATTGCGGCTTATATTGCCCTTCTCCGAGGTGCCTTTTTACCTTAACCATTCCAGGGCTTCCTACAGGTATTTAAGATTATTTGAATAAAATTACCATATTTAAATTATTATTTTTTATCATTGTTAGGCATAACTCCTATTTAATCAATAATATTTCACTCAACATGTTTCGGAGTCCTCGGCTCCATATTCAGGATCTAAAAAAAAAATTGCCTTTACTTAGTCTGTTGTAGGCTGTAGTATTAATAGTCTAACAAGTGAAAGCAATCACAGTTTTTTTAGATCCTTAAGATGGAGCCGAGGACTCCGAAACATGTTGAGTGAAATATTATTGATTAAATAGAAGTTATGCCTTATAATGATAATAAATTACATCCCCTTCAACAAAATAGTTAATTATTATAATTTTTATTTAATTTATTTTTTGATTCACACATGTCTTCTAATAATGACAACTAGCGAATGTAAAACTTGAGGAGACCAGAACACATCGGTACCTCTTCCGGAAATTTTAGGTTTTTCTTACTTAAGAAGGTCTCCCTTCCGGCTTCTTTTTAACCTTCGTTACGTACTCTCAGAAATATTTATTGAAGCCATGTTTTGTATAAGCCTATTTGGATGGTCATATAGTTTGTCGTGAAATATTCTGTATTTTGTTTTGATGTGATCCAGTACAGTGGCTATGCCTAGGTCTGTATACAGTGTTCTATTACTGACGTACCATGGAGATTGTGTGATTAGTCGTTATGTTTGTAGTTTGTATATGTTAGTTTTTTTTTGGCTAAACCAGTAATCTGTGATGCGTGAGTCCAAATGGGTTTTAGTAAGTAAGAGTATGTATTTAGGCGCTGTCTTAGTTTCAGGGAGAATCTTCTTAGTAATAGTGAAAACAAGAGAACGCTTATATAAAGGATGTCTCGCCTATTTAACATGATAGGCATTTTACAGTGTTAGTCTGAGGAATTGGTTTGTTGTCCAAGTATAATGATGGACATGTTCTTGTAGTGTGAATGTAATGTGTTGCGACTTTTAATAGTTTAGGTTAATTTTACCAAGTTTAAACCAGTCTAGAAGAGTCAGAAAGTAATTTTGAAGAGTCAATAAAACCTGTGTTGAATCAGTGAGTCTTGTGAGAATGGCAGTATGGTCGGCATTGCTGTTAAAGAGTTAATATCAAGTGGGATGTCATTTGTATTTATTATGTTTTATTTAATGATAAATAGTTAGGGTATGTTAGAAAAAAATAAGATATTGTGAAATCGAAGACAAAGGTCTCATTTTGGAAGATTGGTGTTCCGATAGAAATAAGGATGGAATAGGCACAAAGAACTGAAAACGTACTACATGTTGTCCTGTTCGAATATAGGGTAATTGTTTCAATAGTTGATAGGCCAAAAAAAAAACAAAAAAAAATGTATATATTATTAACACAGTTAACCAAAATATTAGTGCTAGAATTTATATTATTATGAATTCCGTTAGGTTATCATGATTGAGAAGTTTAAAGTGCTACAAATAGCACTAGATGTGCTTCACAAGTAGTAGGAATGTCATTATGACCATTACTTTCGAATATTCTAGATTTATTTTTAGTTTATTGTATACAGTTGTAAAATTAAAGAAATAGTTAAGAAAAAAAACAAACAAATATTCCAGATAATTATAGGTATAAAACAAAGCCACGTTTTAACTTGCAATATATTTAGCTGATTGCGAAATAATAAATAATATTAACACCTATTATATTATCGAACAAGTTTAAGGGTTAACGATACATTTGGCGCAGATACAAGTAGACAAGAACCTAATTAGAGTATAGCCTCTGTTTTAGTTCCGAACCGAACTGTTTGTTTCTTTGTTGACAAGTTAAATAAAATACCTCGGGAACAACATGGCTGTTCTAGACCACTTTGAAGGACCATGCAAGAAGCGAAGATCTCTGCAGGAGGAAGAGAAAGATAAAAATCATGGAGAGACAAAACTTCACACAGAAAGGCAATAAAGTTTAGTTAGAATTGTTGCGCGCGTTTGCATGCTTAAGCCTATTACTTTAGTATCCAACATAACTATGTACAAAAAAATTAGGAGGAACGTGAATGTTTCTGACCAAAACTCTGCCACCACTCGCTCACTGGTGCAATGAATCGATACAATAACCACCTGTCCATAATCGCAAAAAAACGTCAATCCGCACGTCACAAACTGAATATCGAACGCAATATTCCATTCACCCGTTTTAACCTCACATTCCAAAATCAACTCTCAAACCGTTTGCTAAGTAACTGATATCATCTCTTAAAAAACCCCTCGCAAGTCCCAATCCACCAGTCACAAAAAGCATATTGCCCTCTACCTATCATCAAGTCCCCCTTTTGACAAACCGCAAATCCGCCCTCACAAACCGCACTGTTTCACCAACAAACCTCAAATCCATCTATTTTAAAAACGCAAACACGCACGTCACAAATTGCACATTGACTGCCATCACGATCATATCCGCTCTTTATAATATCACCAATTATATCATTAAAGAATCGCTAATACTTTCATCACAAACAGTAAGTTATCCTCAACCACCTCTTCCGTGTACCTTCCTTCTTAAATATTTTAATGATTTTAGTTTAGTAGAAATTTATTATTTCTTATGATTCATAACTATTTAATATATGGCTATTAAAATTACTAAAAAAATCGTTCAAAAACAATCCACATTTTTTTCTGTTGGCACCGGAGCACCTTATTAGTGATTGCACCCGACTTTTACCTTTTACGACTTCGTTGCATCTCCAAGGATACTGCGAGGCTTTAAAACCCGAAAACTGGAAAAAAACTGTTTACATTCCTCAATGAAAACAACTTGTATCGACTAATGTAGAATTCTAATAACAAATCTTATGTAATGGTGCCTCTAGCCTGAGTGGTACACAGCACCTTAAATAGTAATAAAATAATAAAATAAATGCATAATAAAGAAATCAAATTTTTAATGGTCGTGAATCAGCTGGTAACCCAGATATACTGACTATTACGAAATTCTTGGGCATAATTGACTGCGTTATCGCCGCTTTCAAAGACACATGGATCATATTTTTACACACAATATCCAAAAAACAAAGGATAGACATTTTGATTTGCTAATAATTTTTATTTGGCAGAAATAGTTTTATTGTTTTCATCTGGTTTGATTTTAGTTTCTAACCATAAAAGTGTATAACGTGTGGTAAACCTCGTTTCTGCCACTCAACATTGAACATTTTGAAGATGGTGTGTTTACAATTTTAAACAGGTTGGTTCAGTAGTTTTAATATTACAAACTCAGAATGGTGCTAGCAACATATATTTCGATTTTTAAACCACTGGGATCCACATATCACATCTCATATATTTTTTTTATAACAATTTAATTGAATTAAGTAAATTTTATTATCAATTTCTATCTCTATATAAAGCCGTATCTTTGTAACCTCTCTTGAATAGCGCTCGCCACCTATCGGTCAATTTTCAAAATTCACTGCGCACTATATATTATTACTTTTTTAACAAAAATTTAGTTTAAACTATGTAAATTTTATTATTGCTAAACCTTCATGAACTATGAATGTGATTTAGTTAAGATTTTGTGCAGATTAGTTTAGTAGTTTTCGCGGTTAGTAATCAAAAACGAAACATGGCGTTTTCTTTTTTATAATAGTGTAGATGTATATAATAATAATGATAATAAAGTCAAATAAATCGATTTAATACAGGAATTAAATACGTTGATCTACGTGTGAAACACTAGCAGCCTTAATTCTGATAGGATAAAGTAATAAAAATTGAATGAATAATAAAAAAAATTAAGAGCCTTGCACGTAGGAGGAACTCAGTTTGTTTGACTAAGGGAAGGAAGGCAGGTTCCGACACATTAACGCCACTCCTCATCCCCCTCACGCCGAAGGGAAGTTACAAGTTACTTGCTATATTTGACTTTTTCTTGTAGAGTGAAGAGAGAAGTTTCTAATTCTACTCCCTTCGCCTCTCCTCAAACTTCCGCAATCGAAGGATCTTGTAAACTCATCTCTTAAATCCAGGAGTCTTCCTCATCCTGAAATATCATATTTGTGAGCTTTTGGAGTTTTCTTGTTGAAAATTGGCATTTGAATTAGTGAGTGGGATGTAAGTACCTAATAAAATAAAGATGAGAAGATATTAATACTAATTTTTTTTTTTTAAATTGTTTTATTGAATAGTACAAGCTGCCTCACTAAATGGCAATGAATAATATGAATGATGAAGAGTCCATTCATACCATTTTTGTGCAATATGGTTAAATTAAAAAAAAAATCCTCTAACTATACAATATATTAATATAAAATAAATCAAAAAAAGAAAGTATAAACCATAGTAATAATAAACAGAAAAAAAAGCATTAAAAATAAACAAATAATAAAAAAAAATTAAATAAATTAAAAAGTTCAATTACAGTACATATACAATGTACACAAGCATCCCAGGCCCACAGTCATCCCAACGCTGTTCTCTTAGCCGCGTCTCAAGTTTCAGAATCCAGTGGAGGCAATGGGAGTCGCTCAGGAATAGAGTGGAGGCAATGGGAGTCGCTCAGGAATAGAGTCGATATTCTGGCCATTGCCAGAACTCAAGTAATATATATTTATTACAATTGGTTTCGGGACCATCTGCGAGGAGGGGTACAATGATGTGTGGAACTGGATAATGAATGAGCCAGAGGGTTAGGATGGTTGGAAAGGTTTTGATGGAATTTAGAAAATTAAAGTGGATTCAGGTAAAGGACAAAAGGTATATTGAGATCATTATGTAGGGTTATGTGGGCGATATTATATGGAGCATTTACAATAGTATGAAGGGCTTTAAATTGAAAGGATTGAATGCGTTTAGCTATTCCCCACAGTTCAAGTACATAGGTCAAAATTGGTTTAATAACGGTTTTTTATATGATAATTTAGTTTTCAATGGAAAGATCTAAGTCCTATTTAGAAGTCTTTACAATTGGCTGAAACGTCTGTTAAGTTCTTGCCTTTTAAGTCTTTTAAGTCTTGTGTGAGGGTTCCATGCAAGTCTTTTGTCTAGATAGAAGCCATGATACCGTATTGTCAGCTATGGGTAGTGGAATATGATTGATATGAATATGGAACGCAGGTGGTGCGGAGAGTAAAAGTTATGTGAATGCATTTAATATTAAACTAATACTTAATCCATGAATGTAAGCTACATATAATTTCCAAATTAATGTTTAGCATGATATCATAGAGAACATTATCAGAAATTGAAATAAGGATCATATATCTTATACTTATATATTTTGCAATCTTCGTCATCTGGTACTACATCCTTAATTCGTATTCCCAAGTTTTTAGTTTTAATCAAAAAATTAAGGTACAAGTTACTTTTAGATTCTCCTTTATGATAATTAAGGTTTTTAAAAGAGTTTCAATTGTGAATTTATTGGTTTATAAATAACAATTGAAGGGTTTGCTGCAAAAGGAGGTCGCTCTGTTCTATGGATGTAAGAAAATATAAGCACTGTCTTGTGCTATAAAAAATCCGCTTCTGTTTGGTAACAGAAGGATCCAGCTCCAATCGTTATTCTAGAAATGGGGCAGCCTGACGTGTTAGTCTGTTGCAAGAAAGCAGTAGCTCCTGGGTTTTGTTTCTTGGAAGATTGCAATTCAAGGTTTTCGCTTATGAAACATCCCAAATCAATGCTGGAAACATCTTAGGTAGCGAAAGTGTTGAAAATAACACTAACAAAACAGTAAGAATGTTTAACATCCAAACCAGTAACCCTATAATGTTGAACAAACTCCAACTACCGATAGAGGCTTCAAAATATAAAGATGAGATGGACCTTGCCCACAAATACGTCGCCCAAACGATATAGTGTTTTCTACGATCTACTGGTCTTACAGAAGGAGAATATGACGATTGAAACGATGCGTTATTTTCTGAAAATTATTCTGTTGTACTTTATTTTCATTTTTCTATGAATAAAAAAAACAAAAGAAATAATACATTGTATTTATTTTTACAACTTTTTCCGAGACATATTCATCCATTCATCATATTCCAATTTTTTGGGCAAGAAAGAGGTAGCAACAATCATCAATGTACCATCGTGATCTGGATGATATTTTTTAAATGAAAATACTGTTCAAATATTGTAATTTCTGAAACATTACAATTGGAAGTAAGGGACAACAGTATTTTTGACAAAACTTAGGATTTGCGGTTTTTAACTGTTTTTTAAAAACAAGTTATTGATATTTACAACTGTATACATTATATACAACAAGTAAATTTGAGGAAAATGGTCACAATGACATGTCAATAAAATTTAAGTACTAACTAGTAGCACTTCAATAAAAGTTTTTCATTTGATGTTATCTTGGCCGTCTCCTTTTCAGACGCCGCGGAGGATTATCGGGAATACAGTGTGAGGCAAGTTGGGATTCTAAAGAGTATGGAGTTTACTATGAAAAGAAAAGTAACTGTTTTGGGACAAATTAGCAACATATAGAACATTAAGATCTTGACGGATAGGTTTAGGAGCCGCGGTAGCTCAGTGGGTAAGGCATTTGTCTACCATGTTCCCGGGCCCGAGTTCGAGTCCGACTGAAGGCAGGAAATTTATATTCTGTCATTTCAGCCGTGAATCGAATTCGAGGTCGGGAGACCCTTCTGGGGCACACCCAGCCTCTTAAAAAGTGGGTACCCTTAAATGGGGTAAACACCTGGCGGTTGAGCGTGAATTCTGGCCAAATCACCTCCTTTCACAACCGTTGGCTCAGAAACAGTGCAACCTTACTTAAGTACTGAACCCGGGACCCTTCATGGGTTGTAAGTGGTACAGGACAGGACAATAATGGATAAGGTTGGTTGTTACAAAATAAGAAGTATGAAGGATATTTCGAAGGATTTTGGATCCTATGAATGGGATACGAGAAGAATTAGAATTTTAGTGGAGCTCCAAAATTCAACTCCGTATGCCCAAATGGGCCTAATTACTGTCATGTAAATAAGTCTTTAGTAATTTATTGGGAGATTTGAACGCTTGTCTGCTAGACTTGGAGTAGTCAGAAACGAGAAGCAGTTTCCGACTTTTAGGTCTGGTATGTACATTATTAAACTTTTTCATCATTCCAATTCTCTATAAAATCGATACGAAATCATTAATTTGATCATACCATGTGAAAGCTGATTAAATTTGCAAGTTTTTGTTGGATTTGCAATTTTGTGGATAGTTTTTTTTTTTTAAAGCAGTGAGCGTCGAAATATTATAAGACATTGTAACTTCGATAAATAAGGTGAAGATCAAGCTGTTCTTTAGGTCCCAAGTTTGTAAAATTCAAGGTTACGTGTACTCTGCTCTTATAGGAAATTTAATGTTAAATCCAAAAATGTTGCCAAAATTTGAAAGTTTTTTAAATAAAGTGGAGATATTACAACTTTTATGGTAATAAAAGTGGTTACCTCAGATAAACCTTTGAATTATTGTATATCTGCAACGGATTGGAATAGAAAGGTAAGGTCTACGGCTTTTTTTGTTTTATTTTTGATTTAGTTTCACCTATTTTTTTCTTTATACTAAGAGAAACTCTTCCTGAATATTGCAAATTAAAAAGTGATTTGTTTCACACTTTAATTATCTGTTTTAATTGCTTAGAATTGAAAACTTCTTCCCACTTCTTTACATTCTTTTTAAAAATATCATACATGCCACCTCTTCGACCCCTGACGAGGCCCATCAAACAGGCGTCTAATGCCTACTAAATGTACAGACTACATATTCATGTTCAAGATTAGATACGGAAATTCCGGGTAGGGTATACCAGACTTTTTAGACTTTTTTTTTTGCTCCTCCATCCCACCTCTTGCCGAATTTACATAATTGCCGAGTACAGGATGCAAAGGAAAGGGAGGCGAACAGCTGTGCGGAATTAAAGGGCCTCGGAATAAACGACGAGTAATGACCCGAGCAATTAGCCCGCTAAACCGAGATATTTCACCCAACAATTTCACAGCTAAGGAGCAAGCAAATATTATTTTTCGCCGTATATCGGCCCGAAACACATGAGTAATACCCGCGACCCCAAAGCGGCTCTAATCTCCGATATATTTGTGGCAATATACTGCCCCCACAGTTTAACTTTTTTTCTCCTCCCCCTTTCCCCTATTTTATGTCTCATAGGATTAGTTTTATCTCCCTCTTTGTTATATCATCCCTCCCTAGTTTTTGCCTCTTGCCTCAGTTCCTTAGGCTTATTTATGACGTAATAATTCCTGTGTTGGAGATTTAGTAGTCACTATCGGAAACGCTTGTAATTTTAGTGGTTTATATATTATGAGTTATTATCACATAAATTTGAGTTATTTTTGGGAAAACAAATAAATTAAAGAAGCAATATATATATATATATATATATATATATATATATATATATATATATATATATGGATAATTTCTTGACTGTTACTATTAGATGTTTAATAAGGTTCTTGAGGTTCAGTCAGTAACTAAAAACAACTATTTTGGTGACGTTTTGAGACTATATCGTTCTCATAAAAACAGTAAAAAGAGGTTATTATCATAAGTTATACAGGTTATTTCAAAACATAAAGTTAGCTACAATATAGTCCAGTCAGTCTAGACAAAAAATGGGTAATCAGAGGAACTAAAAATACTAGTTCCAGTTTTTTTCATGAAAGTGTAGGAGATGGTCCCCTGAAGAAGAACAAATGAAGTCCCTCCAAATCCCGGTGCTGAAGGGGAAGAGAGGGATGTCATTAAATGTTCCATTTTTAAGTTTTTCGCTTATATTCTTTATAGTAATATTCAAGAATCTATTATTTAATAAGAAACAGTATTTCCTTTGGTTCGAAATACAAGAAAGAAGCGAAACTTAGTCTCATAGAAACACTTTATGGCCGAAGTTTTAAAGGAACGTTCCAAGCGGATATAAAAGCCAGGATACGCGTAGGAAATCAGTGACTTGTACAATGAACTTTTCATTGCGGCTGCCATTCCGTACAAGAGTTTTCTTCATTTCCTAAAAATAAATATTGTATAATGAAATATTTTAAATAATGTACAGAATCCATAATATCTTGATAGAGCATTTATATATATATATATATATATATATATATATATATATATATATATATATATATATATATATATGTATAAATGGATTTCCAATGAGACGTTTGGCAGAAAGGAACCTTAAATTGTAGATCTGTTTAACAGGAAGTAAAGGAATATCAAATAATGCAGGCTAGGAAGTCCTAATTATTCTAAAAGCTGTGTTTACACTTTTTGTTTTTAAACAGTTAAAACGAAAAATGTTTACTGCAACAATAGCAGATTTGGTAGAGGTTGAATAATAAAATTATTACTTTTAAATAATTAATACTTTTTTTTCTTTTACATTTATTGATATTTACAACTGTAGAAAATAATAAATATCAAGCAAATGTGTTGATATTGAATATTATGGCATGTAAATAACGTAAATAGAACTACTCATCAGTAGCACTTTAATAAAAATTCTACAATAGAAGGTCTCTAGGCCATCTCCTTTTAAAAGATTATCGGGAATGAAGTGGGAACCAAGTTGAAAAACTAATGTATTTGAGTGGTTATAGAGCTTAGTATGAAAGGATAGGTATCTGGTTTGGGCTAACTTAGCAAAATACGGAACATTAAGGTCTTTATGGATAAGTTTATTGGTGAAAAAGTAAGGAGTATTTAGAATTTTTCCAAGGATTTTGGATTGTAAGGATTCGATACGAGATGATTGGATGGTTTCCGTACGTCCAAATAAAACTAATAAGTCTTTGGCAATTAATTGGTAGCTTTGGTCGTATGTCTAGTAAATGTTGAAGTAGAGGAGCAGATTCTTGTCGTTTTAGTGTTTAAATATAAATAAAATTAAAACAAATAAAAATGGATATGTCTATCTATAATCTAAAGATATGATTAATAATTAACAATCAATTATTACTCGTAATAAACAAAGTTAAGAGAAAGTAGGATTATCAAACATGGCTTTTTTTCATCCAAACCAATATAACTCCTAAACGTTAGTTCCTAGTGACAAATGTTATAAAACAAAAAATATTTTCCATTAAATTTATGATAAAGAAACTATCAACAAATTTTCGATCCGAGCAACAATGACAGAGTTTAAGCGTAGCAAAATGTTACATTTCTGGGTGTGAAAAAAACGTTACACATTTTAAAACTATAGATCCCCAGACAAAAGACATAGCCATGATGAAATAAATGCTTTCAGTTTATAAGTAAATACATAAGTATTTTATTTATGTATTGTCAAAATGTTACTCCTTGGAGGGTGAAAAAAAGATTACAACGTGACTTTTTGTAACTATCAATACACTCCTATCGACAAATGCGGAAAATCCACGTCAATCAACAAGAAGTATAGCAGACATTTTGAATACATCACAATCAACTGTTAACCGCCACCTGGAGAAATTAGCGAAAGTCAGCAAGTTGGTAGTATGGGTACCTCACAATTTCAGTGCACTCGTCAATCGAAAAAACGTCATTCTTTTACGCGATCACATACAGGAAGAATCTTGAGCTTGGATGGTATGTTTTACCACATTCACCTCACTCTCCGGACCTTGCCTCTACAGATTACCACCTTTTCTGTTTCTAACAAAACTTTCTGATTGGAAAGTACCTTCAACGAAAAATCTGTCTTCCTGAAGAGCAAGACAGGCTGTCGAAAACCTCTTCCTGTCCAAATCAACCACATTTTACAAGGAAAGAATTGATAAACTGCCAGGGTAATGGTTGAAAATTACGCAAAAAGACAATTGGACATCCAATTTTTAATTTTAATGTAAGAATTGGTAATCTAGATAGACTGAGAATATTTACTATATATCAATGTAATTGAAAATAAGTCAATTTTAATATGAGTTTCAAAGTTATATAATCCCATACTATTAACATATCTTGTAGAATGGCGTTCGCCACCTAGAGGTCGATTTTCAAATCTCGCAGATTTTCAAAATATTTAACCGAAAATTATTAAATTTTATCATTGCTAAACCTTCCAAGAAGTATAGGTGGTGTCATTAAAATTTGGTACCAATAGGCTCAGTAGTCTCCGTTGTTAGTGATCATAAACAAAAATTGGCTTGTTCTTTAATAAAATAGTAAGGATTATTGAAACCTTTTTTAGCCATCAGAATAGAACTTTGGGGTTCTGAAAAACTGACACACATTTATAAAATAAAAATAGTACAGTACATTTAAAATTACACAAGTTATTTATATTATTAAATTTTAAATAAATCTCTGGAAAAATAAAGATAATTAATTTGAGACAAGAAATAATTGAAGGAAGCGTTTAGAGAACATTTTAAAATATATTCAATGCCATCGTAAAGTTGGTAATCCTTACATAATTGAGTTTGGATGATGTTCAGGATTTTCCTCTTTCGCTCTTTATCACTCTGTTAAAAAAGAATTATTAATTTGCAACTTAACTATTGAATATAGATTAGGTACTTTCCTTCTTTAAAATTTATTTATTATCTTCATTTAATTTTAACCAAATAATAGCTGTATAAAACAATATATTATATATATATATATATATATATATATATATATATATATATATACATATATATATATTGTAATAATATAGGCTAACCAAAGGTTCCATAATACAAAAAAAAAAAAAAAAAAATATTAATTTAAATGGAGGAGATATGTAACTGATCAAAACAACTATATATTTATTTTATTGGCTTAAATAAGATTTGATTTGAGGAGAAAATTATATAAAAAAAAAAAATTAAAAAATATTCCCAATTCTCACATTTAATATTTTATTTTCTTATAAATTTATTTGTCTAAAGAGTTGAAGCTTTAATTATTTATTATTTTTAACTATTTATTAAGTTTATATACTGTATACACTATATACAACATGTAAATTTGAGGAAAATTATTACAATGATATGTAAAAAATTACTCACTAGTAGTACTTCAATATTTCTACATTAGAAGGTGAGGTTTGAAGAGGTTTGAGTGGTTATGGAGTTTACTATGAAAGGAAAGGTATCCTGTGTGGGTCAAATCAGCAATATATGGAACATTAAGGTCTTTATGCATAAGTTTGTTTGTGACATAATAAGGAGCATTGAGGATTTTGGATTGTAAGGATTGGAAGGTTTATTGGAGCCCCAAAGCTCTAGTCCGAATTTCCAAATGGTTCTAAGTCATGTAAATAAGTCTATTCCGATTTATTGTAAGCTTGGAACACTTGCCTAGTTACAACGAGCAGTTTCTTGTCTTTTAAGTCTGGTATGTGAGTTTAATTACATTATAGTTTGTTGAATAAATGAAAATTTTTCTTTTGATTATGAATTTAATAATTTTATTATTCGAATATTAATCGGAAATTCATTGGTACAGTTTAAATATTTCAAAGGTTTTGATTGACTGGTCTAATAACAAAGACTTTTCACATCTTTCATATAATTATGTAAATGTTTTTGTTTAAAGTTTGTGGTATAATAAAAATATATATAACGCTTTAATATGTTATTTGCAGAATCAAAGTATATTTTAAAAGAATCTGTAGTATTATAAAAATACGTAGTGATTTGACATAAGAAATAGTAGTGATTAAGAAGGCAGCAAAGGGAGAGCGTTTTGAGGACAAGGTACTTGGAGTTTAGGATCCAGTCAAAGAACATCCCTTGGCCCCTAGGCAACACTAGGAAGGAATCATTTGAAAATTGATTATAAAGAGAATCACAGCTGTAAAGGTATGGCAAAGTGGCTAATGACTGATCAATTATTGCCTTTTAAAGTTTGCCATCAAAGTCACAAGAATGTCCCGCCCTCGGTTTGTCTTTTCGTAGTATCTCCAGAACAGAATTTTATAAAACAATTGCAAATTGCTCGATCGGTAATTAGTCCTGCATCATATACACTGCATATTTTTTCAGCTAAACAATATTGCCTGGTTTAAATTCCCATTGCATTGCATGACGATTATGTCCTTTTTTACTCTCCATTTCAGAAGTTAAAAAAACAGTTTAACGTAATGTGTATTGTACAAAACAGTTCACAAAATATTACCTGAAGCCTTGTCTATATAGCGGAAACAAAAAATGGCTGTAATGGTAACTCATAGTTACGAACAATAGATTCTACTTAGCTGAAGTTACTAATGACTCGACTTGATAGTTGAGATGACCTAGTATCGTTTTGATAGGGTATTAGTTGACTGAGAAGTATTTTAGGATTTAGGTAGTTGGGGTAGGCAGTCATAGATAAACAGCAATTAAAAATAAATAAAGTTTCGACTTAACATGCAAGCCTTCTTCAGGGCTAGAAGAAAAAGAAAAAAAAAAGATATGACAAAGTTCCAGAAAGTATAAAAAATATAAAATGAATAACTATATGGTATATGATCAAGACTATAACATAAAGGCAATATATACAGACCAAGAAGACTATTGAATTAACAATTAAAATGAATTTTAATTATTTAAAACTATAATTAACAAACCTAATTATATAGTTAAAAGTTAGTGACTAAATACAAGAAATATATAATTATATTTATTATTTATAGTTTTAAATAATTAAAACTCATTTTAATACCTTTTCATTTTAATTGTTTATTCAATAGTCTTCTAAGTCTGTATATATCACTTTTATGTTATAGTCCTTATTCTCATATAGTTATTCATTTTATATTTTTTATATATTCTGCAACTTTGTCATATCTTCTTGTTTGTTTCTTTTTCTTCCGGCACTGAAGAAGGCTTGCAATGTTAAGTCGAAACTTTATTTATTTTTAATTGCTGTTTATCTATGACTGCATACCGCAACTACCTATCTCCTGAAATATTATTGTTTTACCGTGTTTGATGTTCGATCCAAATCACAGTCTTTAAAATATGTACACTTAATGTTTCTATTGCTTCATCTTAATTATAGTTTGGGTATTGTATGTAACTGATTAATTGTTGATGTTACATTACGATATCAGACATACTTTTTATTGTTTTGTATCATCGCATACCCTTTTGAGCTACGCGATAGTTAAATCGGACGGTAGAAACATGACGGCTGATGTATTTAAATTTATAGTCTGCCTGCTAAAGAGAACATATACAGCTATGGCTGACAGCCCGGAGGATGAGATATTGCAGGAAACTGTCAACTTTTGACAGGACTCCACGCCCTTGTTTGACGCATATAACTGCCGTAAACCATGGAACAATTTTATAGATACCTACTGGGGACAAGGCGAAATAAAAAATGTGTACATGTTATATAGTGGTGAACTTTTGGGATATAAAGTTTTATACATAATGCAAGATGCCTTAATTTAAGACCGCTCTTTATTTTTTTAAAAAGCAAATAATAAATTTGCTTTTGAAAATGCTCCCCTTGAAAATTGCCACCTTGACCGTCAATGCTAACATGTTTTCTACTTTTTTTTTTTCACTTACCTGTGTTTCATTTTTATGTCTGTTGGAGATAAATTTTCAAATTGAATAGCTTAACCCTGCTGACTGTGCTATCAGAGCTCATGAGTTTTTCTCTGCTTGCCTATATGATTTTAAATTATTAACAATTAATAGTTGTTTGAAATAGGGGGCTTAAAACGTGAGATTTTTTCATTTAACGAGTATAGGGCTCCTAAACGTTACGCCGCACAGTGGGGAGGGAAAACAGCCAGTTTAGGAGTGCAAAAGTAGTATTCTCCTCAAACCCATAAGTTTTGAGATCTCCTGTCTCCTAAACAAGTTAAATTAAGTATAAGCTCCATGGGTTATCAGATTATTTCATTTTTTTTAAGGGAAATAAAAGTAAATCAAAAATCTATTTTTCACTTTTGAATATGAACGTAAAATTTTGAAGATATTGATTCCACTAGATTTAATAAAATTTCGCAGTTTTATTGAAAATATTTAATAAATAGCAGATTAAATGCTAAGAAAGTTATCAAGAAAAATTTGTGTCATTTGGGTTTAGTTTTGGGGTAAAAAAAACAACAAAATAACAGCAACTTCTAAGCGAAAGAAAGTGTTCATCATTAACTATTTTATGAATAAAATCAACATAATATATTAATAAATTATTAAATAAATAATTTATGAATAGAGTATGAATTCTCTTACTCCGTCATTTGTATTCGAGTATGATTTTTTCCGCCAAAATCCAAAAAGTTTCCTTTTTTAAAAGCCTTCTTTTTCTTAAATAAAAATACATAACTTTAAAAGTTGCAAATAGTAGCAGCTAATTCTTGTAAATCTATTTCTTTGGTTCTATTATAATAAACCCAGCTATATTCATGACCTCCTTACCCTGCGCTCCTTCATCCACCTCTTAAATACTAGAACCCAACCCATCAACCTATACACTCCTGCGCATCGAACGGCATCCTTCGAAAAATCCTTTATTATCCGCGCTTTGTCTTTATGGAATTCATTGCCCATCTCAATAGGAAAAAGCACCACTCTTACTTCCTTTAAACATCATCCATTTCTTTACCTCCTGGATCTTCAATCTTCCGAGCAAATGTAAAACATGAATATTTATGTTATATACATTATAATAGTACACATAAGATGTATCCTTTTACAAGATTTCTTAATTTATTTTGTAACTCATAATTTAATTATTAATCAATTTTTATTATTATGATTTATTATAATTAATTATCACAGCCAGACGATTGTTTTAGGGGACAAGTTGTCCCAGAACAAAGTTCATTTTTCTTCTTCTTCTTCTTAAGTCTGCATAAACGGCAAAGCGAATCCAGGTAAATCTTAGAGGAAGAGCATTAATTAAGTACAAACGGAATAATTAACAAATCACTATGTATATTTATATTTTTTTAAGCTAACTATTTCTGTTACTTTCGCTTTGAAGATGTCATTCATAATTTAAAAAAGGATATTTAAAACGATTATCAAACAATTGCAGCAGAACTTCATTAATGTAGTCGAGTTTTTATTAATTTTGGCCGTTAGGTCATGGGTGCTATCAACGCAACTGAGATGTCAACATTAAAAATAGTTCATTTAATGTTACCTATAAACAAAGAATTTTCAAGTTCGAATTCTTGTTTTCATTCCAATAGACACTTATTTTTACATTTCTAACAATTTCGGACCTAATATCGTACCTTAGATTTTTTATTTTTTCTCTCCTAGAATCGCTGTTTTCCCCACTGTCCGTCGTAGTGACAAATCTTTTATAACAATAAATGTATTCCATTTAATTTATGATAAGTAAACTTTTAGCAATTTTTCGATCTGAGCAACACCAAAAGTGTTAGAGCCCTACACTTAAAGGTGGAGATTTCAAACATGCATTCTTTTATTCAAACTAATATAGATTCAAAACAGTAGGTCCTAGCGACAAATATTATATTGCAAACAATATTTTCCATTAAATTTTTAACAATTATGGTATATAAGTTTTCAATCCGAGCAACGCTACCATAGCCAAAGCGTGTCAAACTACGCGTAACGTCCTCGCATTCTCCCAAAATGTCTCGTTTTGACCAACAAGGTCACAAGTAAAACATATTCTATGTTAAAAAGCTCCTCAACCGTGTTTTTTTTTTTTTCATTCAAACCAAAATTTTAAACACCCGAGATGGATCGAGCAAGATTGTTCTAGTCCAGGTTAAATTTTTTTATTTCGTACTAGAAGAAACCAAGTCAAAAGGTGCTCACTCAAAAAGAGTGTTATTTACTATAAGCTCTTAACTGCTTATAGGGGAAGGTGCTATAGCTAAAGCACAGTTGTACCAGTGGACATTTTTAATAAAGAGAGAGTGGGAGGATGGAAATTGAAATTGTTAGGTTGGTAGTGCTGCGAGCATCTCCCTGCAGTTGCACGTGTGTTTTGAAGATTCTCAGATCAACAGTTTTGTAGAAATTATTATTTTTAAGTTTTTTTTCTTCCAAATCCTGACCAATCTAATCAGAGATTTTAATTTTTTTAAGAACAACAATTAAAAATTTTTTGGCAGTAAAATTTCATAGGGCTGTCCGATAAATATATCATTCATATGTTTTCATATCATTAATCACTTACGGGTTTTGTGAAACGGAGCTTTCCGCACAACGTGGCGTTCAGTTGTACCTGTGGACACCATTGCCAGCTGAACCTGTGGACAGATGGTTAAAGTGTCCACAGGTACATCAGATTTTAATTCATTATTTCAATTAAAAATATTGCGGAAAAGTTTGTAGGCATTTCGCGTGATATAAAATGCCTAAATTTCGATACCTACTATTCGTTTAGCCTATTTTTAAAGAGGAGAAAACTCGCCGATCACTATTTATAACAAACTATTCAACTAGTGAAGGTGGTGATTTCACAAATGTGATCTTGGCTAATCCATCAAACAAAGATTGTAATTTTTTCGATGAATATGATGAATGATTATGAAAAAGGCAAAGGAATTGAAGATGAAGAAATAATTTATAGTTTTGATCAAAGAAAAAGTAGACTCGTTCACGTTCAACATTTTCTACTTAAAGAAAATTTCATCAAATGATAGAATCCCAAAATGTATTCTTCCAGACATCGCTAATGATTATGAAATTGAAATAAGAGATATCAAAAGAAAATTACCACCGCCGTCTTTTATAACTTGCACTGGGAGATTACATAAACAATTACATTTTCCTACATCTTTTCATGGATACGATCTCTGATGATACAATTTTTTCCATTAAAAAAAGTCTGTGACACTCCTTAATAATAATCATAGGTACATAAAAGATTTATTTTTGTTAAAAGGTTAAAAAAAAAGCTAAATTTATTGTTATCACCTTTCTAGTCGGCCTTCTAGTTCAATAATCAAGTCGACTTTTCTTGTTTAAATATTCTATTTTGTTTAGTACATTTTATAAAAAATTATTGCTGATGTGATTTTCTAAATATCAGTTCAATTCATACCTATGGACACTACTCAGTAAGTTAAAAAAAACATTATTTTCTGTAAAAATAAAATTACTTTTCAAAATAAAGACACCAGGGTTCGATAGCCCCTTAAATTTCTTATCTAATGGTACAATAACCACTCAGATAAATAAAGCACCGAAAATTAGAAAAATTGTCCACAGGTACAGCACCTTCCCCTACTATCCTAATGTCAAACCATCAAACTACGCGTAACACCCTCGCGTTCCCCAAAAACGTATCGATTTTGACCAACTAGGTCACCGGTAGAACATATTCCATGTTTAACTTTTAATTATTAAATTTGCGTGTAACAATATAATATCATGTTAGTGTTAGGCTAGCGTTCAAAGCTCCTTATTTATTACAAAAGACTTATTTAAATAACAATAATTAGACCTATTTGGACATATGGAGTTGAGCTTTGGGGTTCCAATAAACCTCAAAATTCTTCTCATAAACCTTTTGTACTGTATAAACCCCCCCTTTTTTTTTTTTTAAGTGGACTAAATAAATAATTAACATGGATATAATTATTATTATTGATAATATTTTGAAAGCAATATTTACCAGTTATTATTAGAATATAGAAGACAATGGCTACAAAGGAAGCCTTAATTGCGATATAGGGGAAGCCTGTTATCCCAGGGAGCACTAATAAGATAGCATCATTAACGAAATGGTTTCTACACATCCCGCTTGATTGCACGCCCAACCTTCTCTCCTATTACAACACACTCTTTACATAATTAAAATCTTTGATGTAAATATACATACATACATATAAATATATATATATATATATATATATATATATATATATATATATATATATATGTAATTTTTCTTGATATAAATCAATATTATTAAATATATTATTTTATTTTTTGAAGAGAAAAGATTTGACCCGGTCGGGATTCGAACCCAAGTTTCCACCTCTCTAGCGTGGCGCCTTATCCAACTAGGCCACCGGGGTCGCATCCGAACCATGCAAATCTTCTCTCTTCAGTGATCCATAACCCCCGGGCACTCGCAAATCGCGATGTGATTCCGGGGATGAATGTTCATATTGAACATTACATTTAACTTGGATCTATTGACGATCCGTCACCGGTATATATATATATGTAATTTTTCTTGATATAAATCAATATTATTAAATATATTATTTTATTTTTTTAAGAGAAAAGATTTGACCCGGTCGGACATTCATCCCCGGAATCACATCGCGATTTGCGAGTGCCCGGGGGTTATGGATCACTGAAGAGAGAAGATTTGCCTGGTTCGGATGCGACCCCGGTGGCCTAGTTGGATAAGGCGCCACGCTAGAGAGGTGGAAACTTGGGTTCGAATCCCGACCGGGTCAAATCTTTTCTCTTCAAAAAATAAAATAATATATTTAATAATATTGATTTATATCAAGAAAAATTACATATATATATACCGGTGACGGATTGTCAATAGATCCAAGTTAAATGTAATGTTCAATATGAACATTCATCCCCGGAATCACATCGCGATTTGCGAGTGCCCGGGGGTATGGATCACTGAAGAGAGAAGATTTGCCTGGTTCGGATGCGACCCCGGTGGCCTAGTTGGATAAGGCGCCACGCTAGAGAGGTGGAAACTTGGGTTCGAATCCCGACCGGGTCAAATCTTTTCTCTTCAAAAAATAAAATAATATATTTAATAATATTGATTTATATCAAGAAAAATTACATATATATATACCGGTGACGGATTGTCAATAGATCCAAGTTAAATGTAATGTTCAATATGAACATTCATCCCCGGAATCACATCGCGATTTGCGAGTGCCCGGGGGTTATGGATCACTGAAGAGAGAAGATTTGCCTGGTTCGGATGCGACCCCGGTGGCCTAGTTGGATAAGGCGCCACGCTAGAGAGGTTGAAACTTGGGTTCGAATCCCGACCAGGTCAAATCTTTTCTCTTCAAAAATAAAATAATATATATATATATATATATATATATATATATATATAAAATTTAGTTTATCAATATACACCTGAAGCCTGAAACTCTTTAGAACAAAACCATTAATGTCACAATTTTAAAATTTTAAATTCAGTTCAAATACAGATATATCAAATTAGTTAATTAAGCTAGTTTATAACTTTCTTTTCATTAAATATATGGACTTAGAGACTCGTTCGTAAGCCCGCTCCTTTTACACGATCCGTTCAGTTCTCAGTTTCAGTTTCATTTCAGTTCTATTTTGCCTAGAAAAGTGCAGTTGCGAAAAGTTGTACGTAAGTTCACTAATTAAAAGTGTTCAACATACATATTGTTCATTATGGTTATTTTTAATATACCTTATATTTATATTCAGTCGAGGTTATATACCTCAACTATATATAATTTGAATGTTTTAGAATTGTATTTAGAGAAAGCATTGAACTTATATTAAATTAGTGAAAAAAAATTACTGCCATAGACAATTGATTGTCTTATTGTAAAATTGCATATTTATTGTATCATAAAATCGTGATCCTTGGACAAAGTGACATATGAACCGTACAATATTTTATATATAACTGATGAGAGAACGGAGTCAGGCAGGATTCCATCCCGTCAGTCTCCGATTCAGTTCTTCTATCATTTTTTCCTTTTTACACATAGGAAAAACGGACAGTCCGACTGAAACTGAAACTGAAATGACCGTGTAAAAGGCCCTTTGTGTGTATATGTCTTTTGCATGGTAGTTTATAATGTTTTGGTTTTACGTTTTCATCTTCAACAAATATGTAATATTTTAACACGCTATTTTAGCTCTTTCGGTGTTGCTTGGTTCGAAAATTTGCCAAAAGTTTCCTCATTTAATAGAGAATGTTTTTTTTTTTTTTTTTTTATATAGCATTTGTACCATTTAGGAGCTGTAATAATTTGAACTAAAAAGTCACGTTTTAACAAAATTTTGTTAATTTCGCGGCTTTTTTGAGACTCTTTAGCACAGTTGGCATCATTTGAAACTAAAACCTGCACATAGTTTCCTAACCAGAAATATAATGGAAAATATATTTTTTTAATATACATGTAATACTTTGAATTATATGTATATTAAAATATAATATTAAAATAATAATTCGATCCTTTTACTTCAAAAATGTAAATTGTTCAAGAAATGAAATATGTTGAAAACGATTTTGATATTTAATTAAAACTTGGTTTAGATGTGATACAAAGACTTGATGTGATAAATGTACCTGTTGGCAATGCATTAAAGTAGGTTATAGATTGACAAATGATCTATTGTCTTTCCTCGTCAGGGAGGAATTGAGTTTTTATTTTTTTTAATCAATAGATTTTATGATACAGGCAATATAGCAATGGAGTTAGCTTAGTATGTTGGATTCATACAATATAAATATTTATCTAATAGTTATTCCAGGTGTCTAGCTAACTAAAATAAATTTTACAATTAAATATTAATTTTATTTAATTTTTAATATTTAATAAATTTTACACCTTTAGTATACTAAGTGTCCAGGTCACTAAAATAAATTATAAATGTTGCTGTAACTATCAATAAGTTTTAACTTTTTTTTTAAATTTAAATATTAATCGTTCCTAACTCAGAGATAGAATATTCAAAGTAGAACATTGGGATTGTCTATATCCTGTTCATTCCTGTTTACTCAGTCGACGGTGTTCCTCAAGGTCGTATCCTTGGTATAATCTTCTACATGGTGTTATACAGCAGACATTCCTATTCATCCTAGCACTCTCCTCACTATCTATGTTGCATACTAATCACCTCAGTCTCATATTACAAATATTCAAGAATAGTGTACAATTTGGTAGATTTAAACACATTTAAACAAATTTCGTCAGACATCCTTTACCCTTGGTGGTAATACTACGAATTCTAGTTCTACTGTCTCTATTCCACTCCATTTCCATATCCCACTATTCCCTTTTGAACAGATCTGCTACCAAGAACTTCGTTCAAACATTTTACTTGGAAACCACCGATTAAACCGTTTTGAAATACATCAATTGAATAAAATAAAATAAAACAATAAATAAAGTAAAATAAAACTCAATTTCCCTCTGACTGGGTAAAACAATAGATCATGGATATGCATATCTATAATCTACTGCTTCTGATAAGAAAACGGTCGTCATATTTTCGATCCGAGGAACACTAACAGAAAAAAAAAAAAAAAGCCCTAACACTTGAAAAATGTTGGAAAAGTGTGTTGTTTTTTTCATTTAAACCAATATAGCTTCTAAACAGTACTTCCAAGCTGAAAATATTACAAAAAAATGTTTTCCATTCAATTTCTGATCAGGAAATTGTCGTCAAATTTTCGATCCGAGCCACAACAATAGAGCTAGACTGTGTCAAAATGATACATTTTTGAGTGTGGAACAATAGTTATACTAGAGAACCATATACGTCGGACCAAAAAAAAAAAAAATAATAAAAAAATAAACAAATACTACATTACTATAATCATACTTATTTGGACTCGTGGAATTGAGCTTTTGGTTTTCCCCAAGCCATCCAACTCATCTTGTATAAGTCTCGACAATCTGAAATTCTACGAAAAATGGGTTAAAATCTCTTCAGTTAAATTTTATAAAATGTTTTTGAATGAAATGAAACGAGCTGAATGAAATGAAAAGATAATCTTTATTCTGGGACGTATTGTCCCCTAGGAATAACAAAATGTGCACTGAGATAGGACAATAGTCTGGCTTATATAATTTTAGACAAAGCTATTTATAGATGTAAGTACTAATAGTATATAAAGTTCCATTTAGAAATTTCAGTATATGTACTAACATAAGAGAAAAAAATAAAATAAAATAAAAATAATAAGAAAAGATTTATAATATAAAAAAAAACTGTAAATGTATGGACGTTGATAGGAAACTATATTTACAAATCTGTGATATAACACACACACACACACACACACCTATATATATATATATATATATATATATATATATGTATATATATATATATGTATATATACATACACATACACATACATGATTATAAATATCATACAAATATATTTTTAAATATTCAATATCTGCTATTAAATTTATCCCATTATAATATATTTTTTTAATCTTGTATTTTAATAAAAGTTTCAATAATAATAAAATTCTTCCGAAGACCTTCCCCATAATTTTCTTAAGACAAAATGAACTTTTAATATTTTATCGCTGAGCCTTTTTAGCTGTAATAAAGTCCATAAAGATGAACTTAACTTTCAAAGCGATTTTAACTTAAAGACACTCAATAACCAACAGGCTATCGATATTTTTTTATGAGAAACCTATCAAGATTTCTTCAAAGAAGTTTCAAGGAAAAAAAAAATAATAATCGATCAAAAATGCCGATGTTTCTTGCTAAGATTCTATTAAACTAGATCAAAGAGAAAACTTGGCCTCTTATATTCAAAGTAATGAGCGTCTGAAGTCAGCGAAAAATTATTTTTAATTATTTATGGTATTTTTTGAAATATTCTCGCTAGTTATATCTAATAATAACAGTGAATTAAATTATACAAAATTAAAGTACATATGAATTTAAAATAATATCTTTTTTTTTTTAACTTTTTTTTCTTTTCCTTCCAGCAGTAACCCTATTGGAAGGGATTTTATTTATTCCCGTACACACCATACCCTATCGTATATAATATATATGTACTTTTTATTTACTTAGATATTTACTATTAATTACTTTTTATACTTTAGATATAAAGAATAAAAAAAAGAAATAACATAAATAAAGATGAGAAGATATACAAAATTACTCAACACAAAGCAACAAAGTTATTACAACATAAACACTAGAATAATATATGTATTAGTAATAGAGATATCAAAGGTATTTCATATTAATATCTGCAATTTTTTCAATAGAATTTTTAGGTCTTCAAGCATCATCATCAAATATTGTCCATCTACCGGCCAATGTCCTAGTGCGGTATAGTTCTGTAGTCAGTAAGTAGTCTGCATTCATATATGAGGTGGTGTATATTTTGTTTTTGTGTGAAATTACTTGGACATAAAAATGAATATCTTATGTGAATTCTATGAAACTAACTGTTCACTGCTATATACCCTGTGATTCCTTGTGTAGTGTAGAGGTCAGTCCATGAGTCTGATTTTGTGTAGATACGTAAGTCTTGAATAATGTGATGGAGATATCTTCCCTTGTATGTCGTGTTCCAACGTTTCTGCAACTGGTCTTATTAACCTATTGCTATGCCTTAAATTAACAATATATCATAATATAGTCAAAAATATTCCTTCCCTTATGTCGTTGTTACCTATAAATCCGAACAGATATGACCTCAACATGGTTCTAGTACCTCAATCAAATTTTGTGTTTCCACTATTTACCTCAGTGACTAATCGTTAAGTGCACCTGTAATGGATCAATTTGAATGATTCACTGTCTAATGTTGTTACACGTTTTATTCTAAGTTCTCTATAAGGATAAAGATATTCATGCCGAAATTATATAAAGGTTGGTCAGAACGGAACTTTTAACATAGCTTTTTAATGTTACTACGAATATTAATGTCTTTTAGTGCAGGTCTAATGATGGTCTAGATTTTAAAAAAGGTTAGAAAAGAAGACACAGTGTGAGAATAAAAAAATATAAAAAAATTAAATAAATTAACTAAATATTTTGTTTCTATAAAGTTAAAAAAAAAAAAGATTAAGATAAAAGATGAGTGGATATAGTTGATAAACAAATACATAAATAAAAGTATAAATGTTGGCCAATAAACAAATACATAAATACACATCGCGTTGTTCATTAATAATAAACCTATCATGACGGGTCAAATGATCCTTGGAATTCAAAGCTCTTGGTAGCATTCAATAATTTGTTTTTTGACTTTACTACATTTATTAAAAAATATATCAAAAGTGTTTTTTTTCACTATCCACTTCTCTGTTATTATTGTTTATTTATTTAGAAGAATAGGAATCGATTAGAATCGTGGAAGAAATAGGTATACATATACAGGTTGGTAGCTCTTGTGTTAACCAACTGATAATACCGTAATGTTAGCATTACTGTTATTGTTACAATGCAGACGGTATAATTAAGTTCAAGTATAACAAAAATATCAAGTATAACAACAAACAAGAACCACCTGTTATACTTTATGTATGGGTTAATTAAAAATATTCACTTATCGTGATGTCTTCTTTTATATTTATAAAAACAAAGTATATAACTAATTCATTTTTTCTTTTATTTGTACTGATTTCTTTTCTTATATTTTTTTAAAATTCACTTTTTTTTTCGGTCATATGTATTTATTTTTTCCTTCTTGTCCTGACGAAGGCTTACATTGTAGGCCGAAACATCAGCACAATAAATTGATATTTTAAATGAGTCCATGACTGCTCACCCTTCTTCATAGTTGATTTCAAGTTTTTTCTCAAGTTTTTTCTAATAAAAATGTTATGACATTATATGATAATCCTCAGCTGTAAACTCCGTTTTTATCGTAAAAGCAGAATTCTACTAAGGTAAAAATTTGAATAAAGCTAAAAATGTACTGAGCGATTTATAAATATTCTTTTCTTATTATTTGTATTCAAGTAGGCGAAATATTCCACTGATCTCCATTGAACAGATCCACAACCAAAGGAAGGACTCCATCTGAATAAACGTCTGACTTGGAATCCACATACTTAAACGATAAGATACAACCCTAATTCTGAACTACTCCAACATTTACTAGACAAGCGTTTAAAGCTCCCATTTATTACAAAAATCTTATTTACCTGACAGTAAATAGATTGATTTGGATATATGGAGTTTAGCTTTGGGGCTCCACTAAATCTTCAAATTCTTCTCGCAACCAATTCTTTCAGTCTAAAATCCTCAATGCTCCTTATTAACACACAAATGTCCTATATGTTGCAATGATATATAAATACTATTTCAATTATTAATTTAAATTATGGTAGTATTATATAGAAGAGCGATGATATATAATATATTCATCCAGTCATTTAATTTTTTAATGTTTAAAATAGCTTTATAAGTGTCATTTATTGATTTTCGATTTATAAAAAAAAAATAAAAATAAAAATAAAAAAAAAATAAAATAAAAAAAAACACATATGTATAACTAACGTTATTCAGCATAACAACTGTGTTAGCTGGAATGACGATCACGATGAAGATGAATAGAGAACATGGAGACAGAAGGTAATTCTCATCTAATGCCCATCCCTAACTCATGTTCCTCTTTGGAACGGAACCATTTGTTGTGGTAGTTCCATAATGATGGATCGCTCCAATGATCGAACCCCTCTCTATTACAAATAATCCATTTTATAGCAGTCCACTGAGTTTCATATCATTCTAGAAACTAATTTCAGTAACTTCTTGCAGGTGATGTTAGTAATAATCCCTTTGTGACTTACTTTGTGTCTATGATTGCTATAATGTAGTAAAAATCGATCGTTTTAAACTTTAAGAATAGAAAGAAAATAAATAGAGATAGTCATAAAGTATCCGACTAGTCGGATATTTTCGTTAGATAATGCTTAGAATTAGAGTACATATTTGAATTGTTATCAATAAGAATATTATTATTTTAGATTTTAGAGTTATAGTTAGCTATTTAGTGCAAGGATATATATTTGTTTTTGGTAATAAGTAGAAAACTGTTTTTTTTTTGTTTTGTTTATTCATGGATATGTCTTTTGGCTGGAGATTTATAGTTTTTTGATGTAACCTTCTTTTTACTCTCAAAAATGTAACATTTTTACACTTTCTAATCCTGTTGGTATTGCTTAGATCGAAAATCTGCCAACAGTTTCCTCATTAAAATGCAATGGAGAATATTTCTTGTTACATAACATTTGTTGCTATGACCTACCGCTTAGGAGGTATATTGATTTGAATGAAAAAAGAGTAACATTTTGCCACAATTGTTGGGATTTTTTTGAGATGCTCTAGCTCTGTCAGTGTTGCTCGGATCGAAAACTTGTTGTTATTTTACTAGCCAGAAATGTAATGGAAAACATTTTAGATCTATAAAATTTGTTGCTAGGACATACCGTTAAGGAGTTATATTGGTTTAAATGAAAAAATCACGTTTGAAACCACTATTTTTCTCTAAACTTTATTTAGAATAATCATTTATTTAATTTGATCCTTTAATTCTAAAATATTAATCGAGGAAAGCACTAGATTATAGGTAGACATATCAATGATTTATTATTTTTCCCAGTCAAGGAGAAATTGAGTTGTACGTTTAAGTTTTAAGTTTAGTTTAGGAGACTGGCTTAATGTAATAATAATAAGACAAAGGTAAGAATGAAAGTTTTTTTTTTTTCCAATTATGGTCCATTAGACTATCTAGTATTCGGAACATGGATTTTGTGAGATTCTACTTATTATAAAAGATTTTAATTTGTATAGATCAAAAACAATGGAGATCCTTACTTTTTGTAAAAAAGGAGTCAAAAAAAAAATATTGACAAATCTGGTAAATCTGAAAAGGGGGGTTCCTTATATGTTTTAATTTATCACTAAGTTCCATTTATTACTTTTTTGTTTGTTTTTATGTATTATCATATCTTGTATAAAAAAAAATATTTTGTTCGTATTAATTATTATATATAGAAATGCTGTTTAGTTTGTGTTAATTATATAACATGTAAACATGTTCTTTTTCTTTTTATTTATTGTTTATTTATCATTATGTATCTATTTACTTTTTTTTTTATTTTTTTTAAATAGTAAAATATAAATATTATTGTTATTGCCTACCTCCATTGCCATAAAGTTTATACTTTAAAGCAATGAAAAAAAAATCACTTATTTCTCTAATGACTCCAAAGCTTAACAAAAGCATGAAAAAAAAAACAAAAACATGCAGTTTACTAGTATCTTCAAGAATAAAAAAAAAAAAACGATAGCATCACTAAAATTAGTAGATAACATTTGATAGTCAACTAAAAATATGGCTGAAATACGGTTTTTTCATAAACAATCTTTAGAATAAATTTCAAAATCCCCGATATTCCCTAATTATTTCCAGCTAGATAAGTCATATCGTTTTTCGGGGCCGCTGTTAGACCGAGAATGCTTTAAGTAAAATCCGTTTTTTGCTGACGCCGGCTCATGGATTACCACTAAATCCTAAAAACGGGGGTCCTGATTAAATTCAAGGTACTGGATTTGTTTTTTTTATTAACATATTTATTAAAATATATAACAGTATGTATATGCCTTATAAATGTGAGGGTTTATTTCATTATCACCTTATATAACTACTTGTAAAATAACTGCACTTCAATTATAGTTATATGTTATTATTATGAAGCCATTTTCTTTTCCTTAGGATAATACTGCCCGATAATAGACTCGGAGGATTATCGGGAATAGACTGGGAAGCAAGTTGAAAGACTGGATTTGAATGGTTGCGGAGTTTATTATGAAATGTTAGGTGTTTAGTTTGGGATAAGTTTATTTGTGGCATATCAAGTATCATATTGAGAATTTTGGATTGTAAGAATTGGATACGAGATGAATTGTGTAGTTCTGTGGAGCCCAAAGCTGAAGTCAGTATAGCTATTAATTAGGGTCCCATCTGCTCACAATTTCAGGTAATCTTCCAGGAGACATGCGCATATCCATATAAATATTACAGAAGTTAATATGATGAGGACATGCGCATGTTCATAACATCTTCCATCACGCTTTTCGTAATTTTTATTTTCTTCCTTATTCCTCATGTCTTACCCGTCTGCTCTGGTTTTCTGTATACACCTCCTCCAGTAGTCCATCTCAACCACATTCATTTCAATTTAAGTAATAAGTTAGGGGTAAATGAATTTATATGAAGGTTTTAATATTTTTTTAAACGTTATTTTATTCACAAATGTAAAACGTATGTATGAAATCTGTGGATTTATTATTGTATTAAAACAACAGGTCTCTAGGCCATGTTCTTTTCAGACACCTCGGAGGATTATCAGGGATGGAGGAGGAAGAAGTTGGGAGACTAGTGGATTGGGGTGGTTATGGAGCTTACTATGGAAGAATAGGTATCTGGTTTGGGCTAAATCTGAAACGTAGGGAACATTAAGATGGCCAGTTTCTTGTCGTTTTAGTCTTGTATGTGGATTCCAAGGTAGACGTTTGTCCAAGTGGAGCCCTAGATAGCGGATCTGTTCAACAGGGATTAGTGGAATATCATATTTATTGTATTTATTTCTTTAAAACAAAAATAAAAAGCCGTATTAAAATAATTTATTTATTTATCTGAGTATTTATTGATATTTACAACTTTATACCATGTCAATAACATGTAAAGAAATATACTAGTAGCATTTCAGTCAAAGGCCTATATTAGATGGGCCAAGAGACAGTGAAGGTTAATTGGGTGGGTCAGTTAAGTATTTGTTGAGCTGTTGTTTACTTCAGCCCCTGATCCATCTAATGAACATAGAAGGCAACCCCATACATAGAAGGTCAGGCTGCTCAGTTTCTATGTTCATCGTTAATCTAGATATTTGTTTTTATTTTTTAAATATTTATTGATATTTACAACTGTATACATTATATGCAACAAGTAAATTTAAGGAAAATTATTACCGTGACATGCCAATAAAATGTAAAGTAGTACTCACCAAAGATCTTTCGGCCTTCTTCTTTTCAGACATCTCAGAGGATTATCTCAGAATTGAGTGCTAGGCAAGTTGGTGGAATAGTGGATTCGAGTGGATATGGTGTTTATTTTGAAAGGATAGGTATCTGGATTGGGCCAAATCAGCAAAATATGGAACATCAAGATCTTAATGGATAAGTTTATTTCTGAGGTGCATGGAGATAATAAGAAGCATGGAGGATATTACGAAGGATTTTGGATTGAAAGAATTGGGAGGTTTAGTGTAGCCCCAAAGTTCAACTACGAATTTCCAAATGGGTGTAATTATTGTCATGTAAGTCTTTTGTAATTTATTAAGAGCTTTGAAGGCTTATCTCGTAAGTGTTGGAGTAGTCGGAAACGATGAGCAGTTTCTTGTCTTTTATGTCTGGTAAGAAAAATTAAATCAAATTAATGTTTGTATATCTATGATTACTTATATCCAAATCGATAGTAAATAATATATAAATTCAGCGCTAAAACTTTCTCCCAAAGAAGCGTATTGTAATAGCTTTATTTTAAAAAAAGATCCTCTTTCTAAAGGATTAATATGAAAAAAGGGCAGTTTGAAGATAAGACGAATAATATCTTATAAAACAAGCTCCAGATATTCGCAATGGGACAAAGGAACAGAAATAGCAGGAAGAGAAATGTTGGCATTATATACTAGACTGGAAGGTGTAGTGATAATGACTTTAATATTTATGGCTTTATTTTGCTCCTTATTAGATCCTTCGCCCGAGGGGACCGAAGGTACAATGGGATATTGTTCTCGGTCAAGATTTAGTGTCCTTTTTATTTCCATCTTCTCTCCGCCTCCCTCCGTTTCCCTCCTTCGCTCTATTCCGCAGTAATATTAACATTTGTTTTACATCTTGTTATAAAGCTCGCAATACTCTGTTTATTTTATTAAATATTTTGAAATTCAAATAATTGATATATATTCTAAACGCTGTATTTAAACCTGTTTTTCATCAAAAGTTATCAAGATCTACAAACTATCAGGCGGTGGATCACCTGATCTAAAAAGATGATAGTTGAAAAGTTCTTTCTTGATATCAATTTTTAATTTTTTTACCTGAAGAAATCATTACCTTTTTAATAGATAGATATACATATATAATTGTATATTATATATTCAATCTATAGGATTGGTAAACAGTCCGTGCGGTCATTCACACCTTTGTTTTGACGGCCCATAGAGGTATTTTACAAATCTAGGCGGCCAGAATTATTTAATTCCAGTTTTCTATCGAAAATATATTTACTAATCATATTAAGCTATGAAAAAGTGACATTCAGGCTTTTTGTAAAAATAAAAATAATGCTTTTTCAATATAATTAAACATTCCTCCCTGAAAAATTTTCGTGTTAAATTCTGACTGTATAGCTTGAATTTTTTGCTGTGTGTCTAGACGACTTATTCGGATAGCAACACTTTTGGCAACAGTGCTTTTTCTATTGCAAAGTTGCATCGTGAGTAAGAATTTTATGCATCATAGGTGGATAAAGACTTGTATATAATTTTGCTATTTAATGCCAGCCTTCAAACTTTTGTAAATGAACCTTGTGGCAACTTGATTTCACTTCAATGATGACTTTAAATTGGTATAACTAATTTAATTCAACACCAGTGATAAATGCATCTAAGAAATCTTCTGCAGGCATTACCAACGTTAGTGTTGTCAAATCCAGCATGTGGGACATCAACAATCAATTCCTTTTTTTGTATGAATTATTCTTGGATTTCACTTTTCCTTTGCATAACTATTGCTTTGTCAATATCTGTTACCAGTTTTTTTTAATATGAGAGATATAAAATGCTTTTGAACAAACAAATCCTGGTGTGCAATAAAGATAAACCAAAAGAAAGGGCATCGGCATGAACATAATTTTTATTTTTAATCAAATCATTGAATTCTCTAAAGATTACGGCACACATGTAGGACCTCGTGGTTGATGTTAATGTGACGGCATTACACACATTTGCGTCGATCAATGTAAGTGACAGGGTGTGTTTCACAGTATAAAAATTGTCGTCCATTGTGAACAACGTGCTATTTAATGAATTTAATTAATTGTGTCGTCTAGTTGCGAAACCGGCCAACTCCTCAATTTTGAGAAATACGTTTTTTCTATTTTCTGCGTCCTAAGATACATTTTCCATCTATTGGAAACAAGAAACCTCGCAAAAAACCCGTGAAATCCTTTTTAAACCTGCGTTTGAAAAACTCAGTGTGCTGCAAAACCGGCCAAATCCTTCCGTGAGTGAGTTTCAAAACCGGCCATCTCCACATCCGCTAGATCGCGCTGTTGTTCCAGATCAGGAAGCCCTCTTATCAGGCAAATATCAGCCTGCTCCTGCTTTTCCTGTAGTTAATGTTCATGCCTTTATCGTTTCGTGCACTTTTCATTCGATTTTTATGGAGAAGTTTGTAGAAGAAGTTGTAGCTAATTTAGCAAGAAAAAGACAAAGAGACTATGCAACATGGGGAAGAAACAAACCCCTCCAGATCGGGTTTTTACCTAAATTGAGATGAAGTTAAAGAAAATCGAGACTCTCGTTCAGTCTTTAGAGTTTTATGGCATTCTCTCGGAAAGTGGAACTGTGTTCAAGCCAGGAGGAGACTACATATATTTTGATTGGAAGAGTCCCAGTAATGCCCTCCTCAAACCCCCTCCACTATGGCACTTCAAAGTCATTGAGATTTTTCATAACAAAACAAAATAATAAGGTGCTAGTTCAAGGGGAGGTTTTCTACAGATCGTTTGATTTTTAACTGCAACGTCGCACAGTGGGGCAAGTAGCCCTAATTGTTGGCATAAACTAAATATTCTTACTTACATCTTAAATAATCATCAACATTGGTTCTTAAAGCTATATCATACATTGGAACATTGAAAAACCTAAATTACTAACTTTATTTGTGTACAATACGGAAAAACTTAAATTATACTTAACAGTAAATAAAAAAATTCACACTTTTCATTAAAATATGTAACACACTTTCTATCAACAACATTTCCTCATCATCTTCACTGTCTTCTTCTTCTATTTCAAAAGAAAAAGAAAGAAAGTTTAAAGCCTCTGTCGGTTGTGACTTAATTTTTTTTTTAGGTAGTTTTCGTTTACTTGCTAGAATTGGGTCTGAACACAACAAAAAGTTAATGAATATATCATGGTTGGATTTTTCTTGACTACTCTTCCGTGATGTTCACGATATTTTTTGAAATCCTTGTTACGAGCTTCCTGTGCTTCCTGTACAATGAAAAGAAACTTGTCAAGAGTCGGTGACATCGGGTACCAGGGTTACTTTTCTACATAATACTTTGCAGTATCGTGAGCAAACGCTTGATAGGCATTAGTATTAATTTCGTACCCACTTGATATTGCTATCAGTATTGTATGAAGCCTTTTAATTAGTTCAGCGTCGACTCCGGTTATTTTTTGTCGAAATATCAGCATGCGAGAAAAATCGCCTAGCCGTATTTACATCGTTACTATTTCCAAAGCCAGGTTTAGGCATGTCAACAATCAAACCACACTTTTTTTTTAAAAAAAAACTTTCTTGGATTTGACTATTGGTTTCTTTAACAACTTGTTTGTCTTCATTGCTGCGGTCTTGCCATTTTTTTAGTGGAAGCTTGTAGGATAGGTGTATAGGATAGGAAATACAATGATTTTTTCGTCTATGCAATAACAAAGAAGAAATATTTTTTCTGACAGTGGGGCAGATTGGGGAAACATTTTTCAACGAAATCATAATATTTAGATAATGTACTAGAAGATGGTGGAAAACAATATGCTTGGACGGGTTTGGAAGGTTACTAAACCCTTCGTTACATGTAAACTAAAATCAATAATCTTATTTTATTATATTATTAAGGCAAATATAATACTATATTTCAAAATTATATACCTGAAGATGATGATCCCATGTCATAAAAATATACAAGTATTAATACTGTATGCAAAAAAAAAAAAACGATCTGTTAATAATAAATTGATGCGGACACTGACATTGATGCCACTGAACTTTGTCCACTTTCACCGATCATCAGTGCAAGGCATGACCGTTATCAGCTTGATGAATTACATTATTTTGTTCTGCAGAGCCTTAACTAACAGATAATTAAGTCATCACGTTGAAAGGAAAATTTTAGTTTTAGGACTTTCTGCCACGTTTTTTGCTTTAGTTTGCCCCACTGTGCGTCGTAGCATCAGCTGCTCAAGAAGGAGGAAGCAGAGAAGTAGATAAGAGGGATGAAGAAGAATATCAAAAAGAAATGTGTAAGTCTGTTCAAGACGGTAACACCGCAAGAGTATATGTTTCTGAATGTTTATGTTTTTCAAAATTACGTTTTTCGGGAATTTTTCTTCTTCTTCTTCTTTTAGCACAACAGACAACATATAGCGGCCCTGGCTTTTTCAACTTTTGCCTTCCATTCCTCTCCGTCCATTTTCGGAACTTATTACTTTAAAAATAATTCTCGCCAGTTTTTCCGTCTAGATGTTTGAGTTACACCACAACATTTCAGAGTTTAATTTTTTCAAATAATATTCACTTATTAAAGAAAGTTTTGTTCATTTGCATACCAAAAAAAACCAATATTTTCATTAAATTTAGTGATTTTTAAGTTCTAATTCATTGCAAAACCGGCCAACTCCAAAATGAGTTGCAAAAGCGGCCAAATCCAAAATAAAAAATTGAGTAACTCACCCCCCTCCCACTTGCCCCTTCCATTTCAAAAAGTGCTTTCAAACACACTACCCTTGTGCCACCAAAAACCGAAGAGATTTTCTTCCTACTTCGTTTTGGCGTGATTTAACAGAAAATCAGCTCTCCTGAAAAATTTTGGTTTTTGGAGATGGCCGGTTTTGCAACTAGACGACACAATTGTTACAGACTACTTCAGCATTTACTATAAAAAAGTTCAAAGCTCCCAATTAATTACAAAAGACTCATATACATGACTGTGATTAGACCTATTGGGCGTACGGAGTTGAGCTTTAGGGCTTAGGGGGGAACCATCCAATTCATCTCGTATCCAATCCTTACAATCCAAAATCCTTCGAAAAATCCTCAATGCTCCTTACTTCGTCACCAATAAACTGATCCATAACGATGTTAATGTTCCATATGTTGTTGATTTAGCCCTCACCAGATACCTATCCTTTCATAGTAAGCTCCATAATCACTGAAATCCGTTAGTTTCTCAACTTGCTCCCCACTCCATTTCTGATAATCCTCCGAGGCGTCTGAAACGAAGATGGCCTTGGGACCTTCTAGTTTAGAATTTTAATAAAGTACTACTTTTTTTAAGGAAATTATTTCTTCATTTTTCCAGCTTCCTCCCACCTCTGTTTCGAATTTAGATTTTAAAATTTTTCATGTCCTTTAACTGTTTCCTACAGTAGTTCTTAGTAGTCAAAAGATGTCATCATTTATTCTAATTTCAATTAAAATTTGGGAAGTTTTGCTCCTGCATTTTATCGTTCAGTAATTTCCGGATCACTCCTGTTACTCCTGAACCAATGGGCACATATAAAAGAAATTTAAGATTCCGTTAAAAGAATTTTAGTAATTTAATATTTTGTAATTTTCTCATTGTCATGTTTGGTGCCACTTAAATCGAAAATGTGCGGCCGCACGATTTGGTCATTATTATACGAAAAGTCCAATCTTTTTTGTTTTGTTTTTATTTAAGTTACTTAAATTAATAATTAAAATAAATTAACAATCAATGAATAATCGAAATATACAATGTCGAGAGAAAACAGCGTTTATGCGACATTTTCATTCAAACCAATATAGTTCCTTAACAGTCTTACATTTCAGAATATGAAAAAAACGTTACACCAAATAAATATAGGCCCCCAGCTAAAAGACATATTCTTGACCAAAGAAAAGGAAACATCATAAAAAAAAATCCTTCAAGATAGTCTTTTATCTGTGTGATATAATTTACTGAGCCAAAGAGGGGGGGGGGAGAGAGGGGGGTAAATAGGGTCAGATTGGAGGAGCGCGATAGGATGACGGATCCTATCTCCCCTAACGGCTCTCAGGTACAAGGGGGGTACAGGGCTACAGGGCTTACGGTCCAAGAAGGCAAGGCCCACTGAACTAATCAGCAGAAGTGGACCTTCCGAACCATAGGACTCTTATAGGGAGGGCTCTGTCCGAGATCGGATTAATTTTTCTCAAGGTTCGCCCTTTCGGTTCTCTTCTCTTAGGAGGATAAACCTCAACCTCCATCCCAAGCAAAGGGATCTTTAGTTAAAGATTAAGGAGGATGAAGGTATTACGAAACTTTATCTACAATAAATCAATAAAAATAAATTCACGCTTACTTCCCTCATTATTTCTTTGTCGTTTGTATACAATAAATAAGGTCTTTCATACTCGAACCACACAGAAAATTTCAAAAAATAAGAACATTTTATTTATTTATCTATTTATAAAGGCTCCACCTGGATAAACGATCAACTTGGAGTCCACATACAAGACTAAAACGACAAGAACTGCCCGTCAGTTTAGTCTACTTCAACATTTACTAGACAAACGTTCAAAGCCCCCAATTAATTACAAAAGACTCATATACAGGGTGTCCAAAAAGAGTATCGGGTATTTGTTACTTCGATAAAACAAAAATTACTTAAAATAAAAAAAAAGAAGTTTATTGTTAATTATTACAATATAAAGTGGACAATTATTTGGTAAAGATTACGTTATCTAAATGGTGAATGTTATGCTGCTGGCACTCTTCGAATCGGGAACGAAGATTGGCGACCACATGGTGTCACATAGCTCTCGATATTACTGTCATTTCTGACCTGATCTTTTACTTCAATTGCGTCAGGTTCGTCGGATTATTCTCATAGACCTTACTTTTAAGATATCCCCATGCAAAATAGTCAAGTGGACTAATGTCGGGGCTTCTGGGTGGCCAGCTAATGTTACCCCTACGGAAAATGACCTTATTAGGGAATAATTCGTTAACAGCTTCCATTGCTTGATTTGATGTATGGCAAGTGACCCCATCTTGTTTAAATCACTTTCCTGAGTTGAAACCTTGAAATTCCTGTAACTGTGGACCCAAAAGTTTCGCAGCATACCGCAATAACGGCCACTATTCACATTGAGTAGTAAAGAGCCTCGTCGATCTTCTTCATCACTGAAGAGTATATAATCAAATTTGTTGAAATAGTTTTTTTTTTTTTTTTTTTTTTTTTTTTTTTTTTTTTTTTTTTTTTTTTTTTTTTTTTTTTTTTTTTTTTTTATCGAAGTAATAAATATCCGATACTTTTTTTTTAGACACCCAAAAACCCAAGAACGTGGTTTCAACTAGATGGGGCCACTTGCCATACATCAAATCAAGCAATGGAACCTGTTAACGAATTATTCCCTAATAAGGTCATTTCGCCTAGGGGTAACATCAACTTACCTCCCAGAAGCCCCAACCTTAGTCCACTTGACTATTTTGCACGTTTAATTTAAAAGTAACGTCAATAAGAATAATCCGAGGAACCTGTCGCAATCGAAGCAAAACGTGAGGTCAGAAATAGCAGAATATCGAGAGCTATGTATCAGCATATGATCGCCAATCTTCATTCCCGATTAGAAGAGTACCAGCAGCATAACGGCCACCATTTAGATAACATCATCTTTTCCAAATATATTCCCACTTTATATTGTAATAATTAACAATAAACTTTCTTTATGTTTTAAGTAGTTTTTGTTTTATCGAAGTATCAAATACCCGATACTCTTTTTGGACACCCTGTACATGACTATGATTAGACCTATTTGGGCGTACGGAGATGATCTTTGAGGCTCCACTAAATCATCCAATTCATCTCGTATCTAGCCCTTAAATTCCAAAATCCTTCGTAAAATCCTCAATGCTCCTTACTTCGTCACCAATAAACTGATCCATAAAGATCTTAATGTTCCATATGTTGCTGATATGGATCTGAGGCCACACCAGATACCTTTCTTTTCATAGTAAGCTCAATAATCACTGAAATCCGTTAGTTTCTCAACTTGCTTCCCACTCCATTCCTGATAATCCTCCGAGGCGTCTGAAAAGAAGATGGCCTAGAGACCTTCTAGTGTAGAATTTTTAATAAAGTGCTACTGATGAGTAGTCCTTTTCAAGTTTTAACATGTTATTATAGTCGTTGTCAATACATTTACTTGATGTATATATTTTTTACAGTTGTAAATTTCAATAAATGCATATATAAAAAAAAATCTATTTATTAAAACTTGTTATTAGTCAGAAAAACCGACTACAGTCTGAGCGCTGGCTGATGGCATCTGGCTGGCGAGAGGAGGGGAGCAACGTTTTCAAGGCTCCTTAACCCTCACACGGGCCCGCCCTGTCTTTCCTAAGATCTTTCTCTTGATTATTTCATGTTTGTTTTTTATTTTTTTTAAACAGGTTTTTTTCTTAATTTTAACTACAACTTGGCCATTTTAAGGTTCGTGGTTAAAATTGTTTTTTCTCTCTCCCAATTTTCATTTAATGTATTTTTTACTATGTATAAAAGCTATACAATATGTACATGAATGACCTCATAACCACAGACGATTTTAGTTTTTTCTATTCATATTTGTTATTCTTACCTAATCATGGCCTAGTTCCATAATAATGTTTATGTTTTCTATTCTATCCCAAGTAAAAAATAAAATAAAAATGTTTAAAAAAAAATTAAATTTTGGAAATACTGTCGTAATTTCTTTTCGGACGCATAAAACCATTTCGCGAGCTTGCGATGTGAGCACCTTACGATTTTATGTGCTGTTTTCACCTGACATTTAATCATAACATTTTATATATTTATTTATAACATTTTATCTATTAATTAAAATTTACTACTAGTCGGAATTTGGACTGATATGCTGGATTTTGTGGTGATTGGTCGGAAAAAAGCACAGGCTAGTCGGCACAAGTATAATTTTATTCAATTATATTTCTAGAGTTAAAAAAAGGTTTATTGAAATGAATACATGACCTTTATTGATTATCATTTCTATTTTCGATTCACCTGAACTCAAAAAACTGTTACATGTAAGATAGGATTTTCTCTTTCTTTTATCTACATCGACTGTCGACTAATAAAGACCATATTTTACACGATTTTCATCTGTTTCGGCATAATTGAAAATCCTAGAAATTTAATATGACAAAAATTAACTATCTAAGCTAAGTAAATTCCAGATTACTTTTAAGCTTTATTACTTTTTTTATTTTTTTTTCCTAACGAAATACTCCGTTTCATACTGAGCCGTTGCAAAAAAAAAAAAAAAAAAAAAAAAAAAAAAAAAAACAGAAGAAAAAAATATAAGATAAACAAAAAAAAACCTATAGTTGCATGTACAGACTTCTATAAAGCCATAAACGCAGTGCCTCGAACACTGCCGATGTCGCCGGAATCCCAACGGAAGGAATGATCAGCTCGGCCGACTAATTGGTATTCAAAGTCATAGTCCCTCCATCTCTTATAATAACACGTACATTTCTTGTAAAGCAACTACCCATGAAGAACTTCAATAAAAATTCTTTGCGAGAAAGTCCCTAGTACATTTTCCCTTCAGACGACTTAGAGGTTCATCGGGATTAGAATGGGAAGCGAGTTGAGACTTGATCTGAATAAGTATGGAGTTTTTTTTTTTAAATTAAAGGATAGGTACTTCGTTTGGGATAAATCAATAACATATGGAACGTTAAGCTCATTATAGATAAGTTTCTTAATCAGCATTGAGAATTTTCGATGTGTTTTCGATTGTAGGAATTGGATACGAGATGAATTGGATAGATCAGTAGAACCCCAGATTTCAAATCAGTATGTCTAAATAGGTCTACTCACAGTTAGGTATATAGTCTATTGTAATTAATCAGCTTCTTAATTAAATCTATTGGCTATTAATTGCTGAAGAAGTCGAAAACGACGAGCTGTTTATTGTCGTTTTTGTCTTGTATGTGGATTCCATGTTAAACGTTTGTGCTGTTGGGATCCTAGTTAGTGGTAGTGGTTCTGTTCAACAGGGATAAGTGGAATATTGGGAACGGATACTGTAGGACAGTAAGTCGTAGGTTTTTTTTTGGATGGATAAAGATTATTTAAAAACTATAAATTAGATGGGATAGTGGTGCACCAGTCTGGACTCCGTACGTCCAAAAAGGTCTTATTATAGTCACGTAGATAATTCTTTTAAAATGTATTAAATCCTATATATATTTAAATGGTGTTTTTTTACCATCCACCATCATTTAGTAAAATATGAGGTAGGACAAATCCTGGTGGCATGCATTGGATATTCCTATTATGCAGAAGTTTGTCGAAGCTGACGCATTAACAAGCCGATATTGTAACAATTCCCGAAAGCTCTGAAATTTCCTGTACCATGTCTTACCTGGAAGAAACGGTAACAACAAACAAAGCTAATGGTTTCTGATAAATGTTTTTCCGTTTGGAGAAGTACATAACTAAATAGGGAAACTAAACTAAAATGAATTCGTGGAGCTATTAACATTAAGAAAAAAAAGTTCAATTCAGTAAAAAAAAGGTTGAAATTTAACTAGAGATATTAGCTTGGAGAAAACTCTTGATTCTGAAAGTCCTGGAAATGAAGGTGCCGTAGTACGAAAATGGCTGGTAAGAACCAGAGACTTGACAAGCGAAAAAGTACTTAAACGTTTATTAAGTTTAAAATGTATCACGTTGTATTTTTTATTTAGTTAAAAATAATAAGATGTTAGCCCCAAATATAAGAAAAGGGCATTTAAAAGCTGAGTTCGAGAGTCAACTAAACAAGCACTCCTCGCCTCTAAAGCGACCTACGCCCCTAACGACAAGCCATATTTTTAAAAATAAAGACCTTAGGGAAAAGAAAGGGTTGGTATTTCAACGAAAAATTCGAAAAAATCAGGAAATTTAATGGAGGCAATCCAGTCCTAAAATCCTTAACGATGATTTAGATAAAATCAGGGTTTGATATCAATTTTCATTCATTCAATTTTTCCTAAAAAAATCATATAAAATTCTCAGGACGTGTCTCAACTATTTTATTGGACTCGAGCGAACAGAGGGAGTTAGTTCGTCTTACATTAAATATATTTCTGTGTTGGTTCTCAAGCGAGGCAGTCCATCTTCAAATTTAGCCCATACCAAACGTCGTAATATTTTTCTTTCAAAACGGTCTAAACGTTCTGAAGATGCCTTCCTGAGTGTCCAAGTGTCGCACGCATACGGAGCAACTGACCTAATAAGAGTATTATACAGCCTTTGTTGCACGACTTATCAATCTACTTTTCAGAAGGCTCGCTAGAGAATAATAAGCTCTGTTGGCAGCCATTATTCTAGTCGATATCTCCTCATCTTTGCTGTGTGTATCATTTATTATTGAACCAAGGTGATTTAAACACATAATAAGTATAAATACCCAGCCAAAAGAAATGTCCATGTCAAAAAATATTTAGTCTTAACTAATACCTAATTATTGGTTATTTAATGCTTTTCTTTCAATCAGCATAAAATGGTTGTATGACTCCTAGAGTGGAGAAGATTGGGGGTGAAACATGATTCAAGAATCCTCATCCTGAATGTAAATATTGTAAATATATATTGATGTGTTTTCTTTAATTTTCTTTATTCATTATCTTTGTGGTGGTCGTGAAGAAGTTGCTAGGTTCAATTACCTTCATATTTGCTTTAGAAAAAAATAATTTTTATGCTTCTTTATAATTAGAGTAACATAAGGTATTTTTATAATTAGAGTAACAGAGCTTTTGAAAACGATCAAAAACACGTTACTGTCAAGAGCACAATTTTGACTTATTCACGACAGTCAGGGATTTATCTGTTACATATATTTTTATTTTGGTTCAATAAATTTCCATTTATTTTATAATTTATTTGTAGATAATGGATAAATGTGTGCTTGAAAGCAGAACTAATTGTTATCTCTGGTTGTGGCAGATTGTGATTTTGGTAAAGTGGAAGATTTAAAAAAAAAAAATAAATAAAACTCTATTTCTCCCTGACTAAGAAAAACAATACATTACAGATATACATATATATAATCTGCTGCGTTTTATAATTTACATTGTAGAATGAAAAGAATTAAGATACTTTAATTAATTATTAAATTAAATTAACAATCGATTATTAGTCGAAGTAACGTTGTGATAATATAGGGGTATCAAATGTGACTTTTTTCATTTATACCGATACAGCTCCTGAACATTAGGTCCAGGCAATAAATCTTATATAACAAAAAATATTTTTCAATAAATTTCTAATCAGAAAACTGCCGTCAAATTTGCAATTCGTGTTAAACTTTTGACAAACTATCATTAGACGAAGAAGCAACAGATGCACTGGAATGGAACTAGGTAATAGAGAAACCACTGGTTCTAAGCGGACCGCAACAGGCTAGAGCAATTACTACGATAGTAATTATTCTGGTAGTTCCAAATTTTTAGTACGTTCTATGATCTGAACTCTGTCGTTAATATTTTGAACTTCCTGTACTTTTTCTCACCTCAAAAGCTTTGATTTTATTTTTTTTGAAATATCTCAAGAACTATGAATTGCATAGAAACAAGGGATCATACATTTTTTTAGCAGATAAAATTTGCTATAATTTTGCCTTAATCGTAGCTGTTCAAGTTAATACACCATAAATAGGCAATTGTATTTAAAATTTAAATTTTGCTTTTAGTTTTGTTTACACCTCAGTACGCAGATGTCTTATGGTGTTATCAGTAAAAAATGATTTTGTATTACAGGAAATTGTTATCAAATTTTCGATTCTAGCAACACCAACAGGGCAAGAGGGGTTCAATTAAGCCCCAACACTTAAAAAATGTACGCAAACACATTACTTTTTCTATTCAAACCAATATAGTTTCTAAACGGTAGATCCTAGCGATAAATATTATGTCATAAAAAATATTCTCCATTAATTTTCTGATTAGGAAACTATCATAAAATTTTCGATCCAGGTAACACCAACAGAGTTAGAGAGTGTAAAAAAAACCCCCTAATCTTAAAGAATGTAGGTAACCTTTTTTTTTTTTTTTTTTTTTTTTTTTTTTTTTTTTTTTTTTTCATTCAAACCAATATAGATCCTAAACTGCAGATCCTAGTGACAAATGTTACTCAACAAAAATAATTTTCCATTGAATTTCTAATTGGAATCTGTTGTCAAATTTTCGATTTAACACCAGCAGAGCTAGAACGCGTAAAAAAAGCCCCAACACTTACAAAATATTGGCAAACGTTACTTTTTTCATTTAAACCAATAAAGCTCCTAGACGGTAGGTCCTAGCGAAAAAGGTTATATTCTCTATTAAATATGTAATAAGGAAGTTATCACAAAAAAAAAAAAAAAAAAAAAAATCATTTTAGCTATAGCGTATCTCTATATATATTAATGGTGCCCTATATAATAATAATAAAATTAAAAACATTAAAAAACATACTGAAACCACAGACAAATGGATTAAAAAAGATGTGATTTATAAAATAGATTGCAAAGTCTGTAAAATGCACTATACAAGAGAAACTAAACAGAATTTAGTAAAAAGAGTGAATCAGCATAAATATGACTGCAAAAGAACAAATAAAAAAGTAAATAATAACAATACTGCACTAAGTGAACACGCTATTAAATTCAAACATGGATTTGACTTTGAAAATATAAAGATTTTAAATCACGAAAATAAAACAAATAACAGAAAAATAATGGAAGCAATCTACATAAATAAAACAATAGACCAAGCGGTAAATTATAAAACTGATATACAAACAATAGGGACTAGTTATGCTAACTTAATAAATACATTAGAAATATAATTAAATCAAATAACCATAAATATAAATAGTAATTGTAAATGAGTTAGACAAATAATAACAAAGATGGAACATTGCTCAGTTGAGGGTCAGTAAGGACATGCACAGATGACTGTGTGAAGGAAATTACAGTTGTAAGTAGAAATTTAAGCATAATTGAATGAGATATGATTGTATAATGGATAGTATTGTATAAGGATTTAATTTGAGTTGTAGATTCTGAAGATGGAGCAATGTACTCCGAAACATGTCAAGATAATTTAAGATTAATAGGAATTATGCCTTTAAAAGAAATAAATATAGCGTATAAAAAAAAAAAAAAATCTTAAAAAACGTAGGCAAAACGTGACTTTTTTTATTCAAACCTACATAGATCTTAGACAGTAGGTTCTAGCGAAAAATGTTATAGATAAAAAAATGAAATAAAAAAAAAGTTAACGTGTTATGGATATAAATGATTGCATAAAACTGCTTCAGTACGCGTCTGTCCGTATGTATGGATTTGCAATTAAAACCATGGGAGTGGACTGAATTACGACCCAGTAAGAAGCTAATGGAGGCAGAGAGCGAAGGTTCGGTTAGCCATTTATCCGAGCTGAGTTCATTTATTGAGCGGGGCTGAATAATATATCAGCTCCTAGCTGGTGGGGAGGGGGGTGTTCTCCAGGAGTTCCCAACTGTAAACACCGCTACGTCGTCGGCGGTGTTAGTGAAGCTTCTTAACATCCGAAATTATAATTTATTACGTAAGCATTCTCAAGGTAGAGATTATCTATTCAAATTGTTAAGTATATTCCATATTTTAACAGCATAATATTGCATAACTTATAAATAAAGATATAGGTATACATTTGAATGAATTGAAGTTCACTAATTACTAGAGATGGGCCGACTATGATATTGGCCGGCTAGTCGGCCAAACCGATCATCGCTGTTGTTGGAATTTGGGTGACATCCGCAATGTTCGAAGAGCTTCATTTATAGCTTTATAGCCGCCAATAGATGTAGTATGTACAGGTTTTTGTTTATCTTATCTTCAAGGCCATATTAAGAATCACAACAATTAATTTTTCAAAACGCAGATATTAAAAATCTTGCTTTGACGGTTAATAGTCAAGATAATCTGACCTACTAACATCTTCGCGACCACAAAATAAAGGATAAAAACAATTAAAGAAAACACATCTATACTTATTTACATTTACATTCAGGGTGAGGATTCTAGAATCATGTTTCTCCCTCATTTTTCTCCATACCAGGAGTCATGTAACCATTTAAAGCTATAGCTTAAAATTTAAAATTCTTAGCTGACAGGTAAAAAATGTTAGCATTAACTAACTAAGAATTGTTTGTTGTATTTTTTTTCTTTTTTTTTCCATTTATTGATATTTACAACTGTACAAAAACATATACATCAAGTAAATATGTTGATAATTAAAACAAATTATTTACATACAATGACATGTAAATAACTTGTGAAGAACTACTCAACTTCAATAAAAATCTACCCTAAAGGTCTCTAGGCCTTCTTCTTTTCAGACGCCTCGGAGGATTATCAGGAATGGAGTGGGAAGCAAGTTGAGAGACTAGTGGATTGGAGTGGTTATGGAGTTTACAATGGAAGGATAGGTATCTGGTCTGGGGTAAATCGGCAACATGAGGAACATTAAGATCTTAATGGATAAGTTTACAAAGTTCTCATGGATAAGGTCACAAAGTAAGGAGCATTGAGGATTTTGGATTGCAAGGATTGGATACGAGAAGAATTTTTGTTAGGTCTAAATATTTTTTTCAACACTGCATTAATCTTGCAATAGGTGTATATATTTCAACGCTTTCTACCTCTCGACATAACAATATCGAATACACTCTTATTAGAGATAAGCCGACTATGATTTTGGCTAGCAAAAAGGCCGATTAATCGGCCAACAAGTCGGCCTAGCCGATCATTGCATCCCTTGAAATTCGGGTGACATCGACAATGTTCGAGGCGCTTCGTTTATATCTTTATAGTCTTCTTTGTATGTAGATACAGTTTTTTTTTTGTTATCTTAATTTTTTTTTTTTTTTTTTTTTTTTTTTTTTTGCTCAGGCTAGTATGTAACGGAGTGTAGTCTTAGTAGCATTCACCTTAGACAGTTAATTGTGAAATTCGGAATTGATTTATTCCGATGTATATGTCTTATTTATGGACATGTACTTGTAACTCAAAAATATCTTATATGTAATTGTAAATAAAAACGTATGTAAATTGCTGTAATGGCAGTTTTCTTTTTGTGTTCTAACCTACATATTAGATTTCAATTAACATTTAATATTTTTTAATAATGACTCAAAACCAAAACTGTGATTAAAAAAATAAATGTAGTTAATTGAGTTTGGTGCGGCAGTTTGGCAAGGACTTGTCTTTATGTGGAATCCACATAAAATAGAACCTCCACATTGTGGATGTTTAAAATTTAGTGTTCATTTCAACGCTGAAGGGTTGATTTTGGCCAAACTACATCTTTCCAAATGTTGGGCTATTCATGATTTAATGATCATTAAATAAGTAATTGGAATATCTATTCCGTAGTCTGGTCCTAATACACGTATAGTAAATTTGTCATAAAACAGACAGATTAAAGAAATGATAAAAGTAAATTGTATAAAAAAAAATTGGTTTGATAAAGTTTAATGTGACTTCAGAATCGAGAATGATGATTAGATTCTACAATTATAATAGAGTTCTTCTACCAAATTGAAAAAAATATCGTCTGAAACGAGCCTATAAAAAGAAAATCAGCCCAACCATTCGGTAAGTTACTTTAAAGATTAATACTTTTTTCTATTTCCAGCACTGGAGGCGACTCCAGCCGGTTATAGACCGAAGGCTCCAGGAAGCTCTGGAGGACACCAATTGGGAGCCAGGGGTAAATAAAGCCCCTATTGATTCACACCCTCCGGATTTACCACCCCCACCCCTAACTCAATTCTACTTTCATCAGCTCGTCTTTTGTCTGTCATCCCACAGTCAGTTTTTTTTTTCTTTTGTGCCCGTCCGTTAGCTATCTTCTTTCACTCGAATGTTCTTGCATTGGGTTCTTTATAACAGTAACTCTTGCGGTTAAGGGGCAAGCTTTCGACCTAGATATGGAATACAATAGTTTTTTATCTGATTGAAAAAGAAAAAAACGGTTATCTGGGTGATACCTTCACTATGAAACAACAATTCAAAGAGTTGAATTAAGTTAAATAACCGAGTTAACTACATGTTATTATACTATGTTAATAATAGGTATATTTCCTAGTGACACAAGAGCCCCATCTATTGATGTTTGATCTATTTGAGCTATTGTTCATACCACTTCTATTTAACGTCCTCTCCTTCCCCACTTAGAATTAGTTTTCGTCATTAAAAATACTATTTTTTTTTTTTTTTTTTTTTTTTTTTTTTTTAATATTCCAGTATTCGACGATTTTATTAGTTTTCATCTTTAAAGATATTTATTTTAAGATGGCGGAATAACACATTGGAACCACATTTTTAATGCCTTCAACAGGAAGTTTTTAATTTCTGACTGGTAGGTCCTAGCAACAAATGTTATATACCAAAAAATATTCTCTATTACATTTTTGACCAGGGAACTGTCATCAAATTTTCGATCAGAGCAACACCTACAGAGCTAAGTGTGTCAAAATGTTACATTTTTGAGGGTGAAAAAACCGTTAGACCAAAAAAGTACAGACCTCCAACCAAAAGACATACCCATGCCAAAAAATAACATATCAATGGCATTATCGAAAATCCGTAAGCATTTTCGACTGGCCAAGTCACTTGAAAATTGATAATGTTTAATACAAAATAAGATTATATTATTATACTTATTTTTTATGCATGCCCACTTTTGCAATGTTATGTGAGAAGTATAGCTGTCAAACAGGTAAATAGAGTAATAAAATTCTGATAAAATTCTTTTAAAATATTAAGATTACTGGAAATTCTGTTTCCTTTTTTCTCACTGAGTGACTCGCTAGCGATTAGAGAAAAATATTCGTAATTCTCAACCTATGGTAATCTTCTTTCGGCTGGACAGAAGAATCTATTTTTAATTTGTCAATATCACTACTAACCCCTCCAGAGTTGGTAAAATTTAATCATTATTATATTAGGTGATTGATTCCAGGAAATAAGTTGTCGAACAGGTATGAATAAATTTTGCCTAACTCCAGGTAATTACGTTGTTTTTTATTCAAATCTGAAAAAGGAAAACACCTAATCATTAAAACCACTTACGCTTTTAACGTTAGTTCAAATGGATCGTAACAGATCAGCTTCACTCTTGCCTCTGTGAAAGGCTTACTTAGAACCTCTACTAAAGCCATTGCTAATTCAGTAGAACTCCAAGTTAATCCCCAGCCACGTGAAGAGGAAGCAAATTCACCACTGATCCAGAAATAGCAAGGATTACAAACCTTGATCCTAAAACTGAGTCAGAGAGAATTCGTGATCCTTGTCAACAACCTCACATGTTGACCTCATTGAATTTCAAAGCCTGGTACTGAATGAACTTAACTAAAAGAAACGACTCAATTCGATACTTAAAAGAAAATTCATAGGAACTGTAAGGTCTTGTTTTGAACATTAGCCTGATTGTATTTGAGAAGACTCTAGCTTTTGCTGTGAAGGTTGGACTAAGGTTAATTGGGTATTTGTTGAGCAGTTGTTTACCTCAGTCGCTGGCCCATCTAATCAACACAGAAGGTGGGGTTCATCAGTTTCTAAGTTCATAGTTAACCCAGATGTTTTTTTATTTTTTAAACTATTTATTGATATTTACAACTGTATATATATGCAACAATATATACAAGTAAATTTGAGGAAATTGATTGCAATGAAATTTCCAATGATGTAAAGACCTACTCACTAGTAACACTTCAATAAACGTTCTACATTAAAAGGTCTCTTAGTCATCTTCTTTTCAGACACTTCAGGAGATTATCAGTAGACTAGTGGATTCCATTGGGTATGGAGTTTACTATGAAAAAATAGGTATCTGGTTTGGGCCAAATCAGCAACATATGGAACATTAATATCTTTATGGACAAGTTGGTTTTTGACATTATAAGGAGCATTGATGATTTTACTAAGGGTTTTGAATTATAAGGATTGGATAACAGAAGAATTAGCTTAGTGGAGCCCCAAAGCTCAATTCCGTATATCCAAATGGGTCTGATTACTGCCATGTAAATATTTTTTTTGTAATTTATTGTAAGCTTTGATCGCTTGTCTAGTAAATGTTGGAGTAATCGGAAACGACAAGGAGTTTCTTGTCTTTTAATTTTCTGTTATGTTGATCTGGAGTTTAAAGTTTTGAGTTTAAAGGTTATTTCCAATTATAATTAGTATCAACTAGTTTGAATCATCGTTAGTATTATCATTAATACTTAGTATGTTAGTTAACATTATGGCAAATACTCAATACTCAAATCTTAGAGTTATGTTTCTATTCCTCTTTTAAATTTCAAGACTACAAATAAAGAAAACGGATAACCGAAAACTTCAACAAATATGAAAACGGATGGCGAAGTATTCAGCGAGCTAACAATATACATACAAAGAATCGTACGATAATAAAGAAATTCATACGATGATGAAACTCGGGGGAGCACATCTATAATTTTGATGTTGGTGATAAATGAAGTTAAGAAAATTAAATAAAAAAGCTATATAAATCTCATTAAAAGTTAAAAACAAAACAAATATTAATGAGACTTAAAAGAAAAATATATAAATATGTTCGAATTGTAAGTGAGTTCATATAAACATTTTTGCATACCTGTTAATGTAATAATGAGTTAAGTTTATAAATTTAAATGTATATTCTCTCTTTACCCAATCTGCAGGTGTTCCTCAAGGAAGTACCTTAGGTCCAATCCTCTACACGGTGTATACAGCTGACATCCCGACAAATCCTAGCACCATCCTCTCCACGTATGCTGATGATACTTGTGTGTTATCAGTGACTATGATCCCTTCATTGCTTCCCAGACACTCCAATCCCATATCATAAACCTTCACAAATGGTATAAAAAATGGAGAATCAAAATTAATCCAAATAAATCCCATGAAATAACCTTTTCCCTTCGTCGTAAACCTACGACTTTCTGTCCTACAGTATCCTTTAATGATTTCCACTAATCCCCGTTGAACAGATCCGCTACCTAGGACTCCATCAGGACAAACGTCTTACATGAAATCCACATACAAGACTAAAACGACAAGAAGCTGTCCTTCGTTTTCGACTTCTTCAACATTTACTTGACAAATTCACTTAATTACAAAAGACTCATTTACATAACAGTAAGTAGACCGATTTAGACGTACGTTAACAGGACATACGGAGTTGAGATTCAGGGCTATACTAAGCCATCCAATTTTTCTCGTATCCATTCCTTACAATCCAAAATCCTTAGAAAAATCCTAAATGCCCCTAACTTCGTCACAAACAAACTTATCCACAAAGATCTTAATATAACTTAAGTTTCTGACATAGCTCATACCAGATATCTATCCTTTCATAGTAAACTCCACAACCATTCATATCCATTAGTATCACAACTTGCTCCTCACTGCATTCCAGATCACCCTCCGAGGCTAAATAGTGAATTATTAATGGCTATCTTATCATATTTAGGTTATATATGAGCTTTATCTTCTGAACAATTTAAACTTTTTTTTTTTAATTTTGTTTTTTTATTATGTATTTTATTTATTGCGGTCCGGCCAACAAAGGACCACGCAGATATCCATTTAACTTCTTATATTATAATAATTTTCTTCTTCTCCTCCAATAGTCCCTCACTCCCACTGACTGATTCAGTCTTTTTCCGTTCATCCCCCATTGCCTTGTTCTCTCTTCCAAAATAATCCTGTTGTTTTAATGTCGGTTTCTGAATCTCTCTCTATCCAGGCTGTTGTCATCTGTGATTGCAAGTATTTTATGTTCTTCCTTCAACTGCTTAGCATAACTGCTGTGGATTTTCAGGATGTATATCTATCTGTCGCATACAAAATATTCTCCAAAATACTTTTCAATACATTGAAACCACAATCTGGTTTCAATGAAATTGGGTATCTTGAGGTCAGCTCCTCAGATTCCACTCATATTTAATCTTTATATATATCTTAAGGTGCCTCTGCCTCTTAAGTATTCAGTCTATTACAATTTCTAACGTTCTTTATTAGTGCGGTATTCATAAATACACTGAAGAAAGATAACTTCGTTTCCTTCGAATACCTTGAGTGTAAATATCATTTAATAAATTAAGAATCCTGGACTTCAATTCAGTTTGTGCAGCAGCCGTATAAGACCTAAGCGTTGACCCAGTACCGTGGCGGTCACGAACTCGGAGGAACCCTTGGGACAAGAAGGCAAGATGGCCCACGGGGGGAAGGGACCTGCCCAAATATAGAGGCTGCCTAGGACATCTGGGGCCCTATCCCCGATTTATCGCCTACTCCTTCCTTTCTCTCCACTACAGTTCTCATTAAGGCTCCTTTAATTTATATATCTCTTATATCTCCTCCTATTTCTGGAGAGTGCTCTTTATTTCTACACTTATTAACTTCAATAAGCTTGCTTCTGTACTTTAATTTTAGCTTCATGATTATTTATTAAAAACTACAGCTTTATAAATATATGCATATACAGTACAATCTCCTTAATCCGACACAAATGGGACCAGAGATAATAGCGAAAATGTCGGATTATTGAATGAATAGGAAAAAAACCCCTCAAACTATTATAAATTATTGTATTTTATTCTTTTTTTCATAGCAAGAAACTGTCTTTTACCGTGCGGTGAGATATTTTATAATAATTTTGAGGCTTAACATCATTTCCAAGCCTCCCTGTACTTGCCAGTTTTGGATGAATTTGTGGCTTCAATCTATTAAGAAGTATTTTAGATAATATTTTGTATTCAATAGATAGATATACAACCTGAAAACCGCCAGAGCGGTTATGCTGAAGATGTAGGAAGGACACGGATACTTTGAATCATTGATGGGAACTGCCAGAATATAGATCCAGGAACCAACTTTAAAATATCAACGTTTTTTTGGAAGATAGAACAAGGCATGCATGGGCTTGGGGGATGATCGGAAGAAGACTGGAGCAGTTAGAGAGGAATACGATTCAACATAAAATTTTATATAAAAATTCCAATTTATAAACTTGACTCATTATCACATAAAAACGTATGCGAAAATATTTGTAAGTACTCATATACCATTCGGATTTAATTATAAAATTTTCTTTTAAAACTTGTCTGTATTTGTTTTGTTTACAACTTTTGATGAGGGTTATTTTATTTTATAGAACGGAAATTTGTTTGTCGGGAAGAAGTAGTCTAGGATGTACCCTGAAACTTGTATCCTTCAGTTGAATTTGAAAGTTATGCAGGATACTAGTTTCAGATCTGCCAGGATCTAACGATTTTTGGCGGCTGAAGGATATTGTCGAGGCCGACACTTTAGTATTTAGTACAGATTTAATTTAGACTTAGTACTTAAATTATTTTATTAATATATTAATCACATGGTCTCCTTAAAATTTACCCTGAGACTGTACCCACCTCCTTATTTTGCAACTTCGTTAATCTTCGGGCAATTTCGTGAGTCACGTGACGTGCTATGAGGCCCAGAGACAGAGTGTGTGCCACAAGGCAAGAGTATGTCCCCCTGGAATAAGGCTATGGCGGACGAGAAAGCTCTCTCACTACATGGTTTGCATTCGGAGCGCAACGCCCGACATTTCCAGATTTGATAGTAAGAGACTATACAGCATCATTACAATTGTTTTACTTACCACGAGCCTGTGAACGGTATTTACTACTATATATTCGCACGCAAGGTTAAGCCATGGTTAAACCAAACTCTGTCGAACTTTATTTTGATTATGTATTAGTGGTTATTTGGTTATAAAAAGAAAAATTGAATTTCATGTAACCTTAAATTATTATTATATTATAATTGTTAAATATTATCATTATAGCTTATAAGATTTATATATTTATAAAATAAAAAAAGGAGGCTGCATGTTATTTGAATTTATTTTGTAATTAATGAAATATAGTTATAGGGAAATTGTTTATTGAGTTATATTATATTAAACTACCTAAAAGTTTAAACAAAAAAGTGGACGGTTTCGGCTGAGTTCATCAAGAACCCCTAGCCGCCGCTACAGATAACCTATTCCGATCTTTTCCAATAAATAAATTTTCGGTCTTTTGAAAATTTATTAAATCTTTTTGTTTAAATAGCTTGGTGGTACCACGTTTGTTGTTACATGGGTAACTTTTGTTCATTGAGATCTCTATAAATTTTCTTATAACTTTAAATCTTATATATAAACAATTAAAATTCAAGCTGAACTTAGTTGTGCCAAACAAATAACTCAACTTTTATTGAAAAAGTTATAGAAGACACATCAGATGTGTCTAGTCAAGCTAAGTCAAGAAGGTGGTATGTTGTATTTAATGTTATATTGTTATGTTACTTATGTTATATATAAGTAGTTGTTATGTTAGTTATGCTATATTGTTGTCACAACTTGGGGGTCTAGGTAAATACTTTTATATCTAGTATTAATAGATTTTGTTCCCAGTAAGACAACCCCCCCCCCTTCTATTCATGTCTCATTTATTTGACTACTATTTGTCGTGTAAACTAATTATATTTTAATTAGTGGCAAGCAGGTGATAATTAATTAATAATGTTGATCAGTATATTTTATTTAATGACGTCTTATATTTGTTTTTATATCAATTTATTGGAATTTGGAACTATACAAAACATGTACAACATGTAAATGTGTTGATAACTATTACAATAACATGCCAAAACTTGTAAAAAACTGCTCATTACTAGGACTTCAAATGAAATTATACACTAGAAGGTCTCTGGGCCATCTTTTCAGACGTCTCGGAGGATCATCGGAAATGGTGCGGGAAGCAACTTGAGAAATTAGAGGATTTGAGTGGCTATGGAACTTACTATGAAAGGATAGGTATCTTGTGTAGGCTAAATCAGCAACATATGGAACATTAAGATCTTTATGGATATGTTTATTTGTAACAAAGTAAGGAGCATTGAGGATTTTTCGAAGGATTTTGGATTGTAAAGATTGGATACGAGATGAATTCGATGGTTTAGTGGATCCCCAAAGCTCAACTCCGTCTAATCACAGTCATGTAAATAAATATTTTGTAATTAATTGGGAGCTTTGAACGTTTGTCTAGTCAACTTTAAATTAGTCTGTAATGACGGAAAGTTTCTTGTATAGTCTTGCATTTAGATTACATGTAAGACGTTTGTCCAAGTGGAACGTCATAAATTTAAAAGTATAAACTTATGGGGGATTTAACTGTTACACAACTCATGTGGAAGATATTAAAATTTAATAATAATAATAATAAAGTTCTTTATTTATTCTGGGACCTCAAGTCCCTTAAGAATAAAAAATAATGTACGATCAAGAGCCTTCAGAGCGTTAAAATAAAATAATATTTTCATAACAAAGTAATAGATAATAATAATAACAAAAGAGCAGAAAAACATATTAATAAAAAGCAACAGAAAATTTAAAATAATTGTTTACAAAAAGAAAAAGATTTCTTGAATACAAACTGTTTATAATTATAGTTTATAGTTCATAACAACTAAAAAGTGGCTATTGACAGTTTTTGGAGGACAGGATCTGGGTGGATAGTAGGTGGTTAAAGAAGTGGTATTTGAAAGTAGAAAAGTTAATTGAATGACGAATGTTGATAGGGATGGAGTTCCAGAGAGAAGAGGATCGGATTACGAAAGATCTGTCGAAAGTGGCTGAGCAATGAGCAGAAGTATGCAAATCTGATTGACGGGATCGGGTTTGGCGGGTAAGAATTGAGGATTTGACTTGAAGGAGTTGGGAAATGTAAGGTAGATGATGGGATTGAACAGTTTGAAAAAGAAAGGATGTCAGGAAATAGTGGCGACGCACACTGGGGCCATCTCCTCACTAACACCGCTCAAAACTGTATTTTTGATTTTTGGGTATTTTTACATTTTTTTCTGGCTAAAATAATCTACGTAATATGGCAAAACAACTAGTAAACATCACTCGCTTCTGTTGGTTCCATTCAATGTTTTAATCCGTTTTATGTCGCGGATTATTAGAGAGCATTATTCAGTCGATTGTAAAGTGCAAACCATTTCAATACGCTAATTTTTTTTTCTTTTAAAGTTTTATATTTCAAGTCATACTATGTGGTGTTCAAGTGAAGGTATATACTATAAAATATTAAGAATAAAATTCAGAATTTAAATTCTTAAAACTTAAATTTGATTAATTCAATTTTGCGCAAGGGAATTGCAAAACTGTCATTGTGATATGATAATAGAAGCCTTTGTAAATATAGACGTGAAGGCAAAAGTGCAATTCCCTTGCGCAAAATTAAAATATTGAAAATTTTGAATTTAATGAAAGGCCCACAACAAAGATTTTAAGGCTTACAGGAAAACTTTTAGTAGAAACACTTCTAGAATTAAATAGGTCTGTACTATAAAACACTAATAAATAAAAGATTATGGACGAAATTGAAATTAAATCTTTAAATTTTAAAATTTGAAGCCTAAATCTTTGAATTTGATTAATTCAATTTAGCGCTAGGGAATTGCAAAACATTCATTATAATATGATAATAGAAGCTCTTGTATAAATAAATGTGAAAGGGAAAGGGTAATTCCTTCGCGCAACATCAAGATATTGAAAATTTTGAATTTAGTGAAAGGCCCACAACAAAGATTTCAAGTCCCTGGAGGTATGCATGATGTTATAGAAGGATCAATCCTAAAAGATTTTAAGGCTTATGGTGAACAATTAAGTTGGAAGACTTCTAGATTTCATAAAATTAAAGACGTTTTTAATCGGCTGCTAATATCTAATAACTAGTCTGATCATTAGATCAGATATTAATCTGATAATTGATAACTAACCTCAGAAAAATGCCAACATAAAAATTAATTAATATTAATTCGACCCGAATGTTTGTGGCATGTTAACAATTGGACCATCTAGCTTAAACAACATTACATGTCACATTACATCTAGCTATTATTACGGATTCGGATAATTCTGATTAGCCCCATAATAAACTTTTTTTAGGGGATCAGGTAAAACTAACATTGATTCAATATTAAAATTTGAAATGATTCTTCAAAATTTACGTAAATATTAAATAACAAATTTAAAGACATCATGTAAAAAACATTACATAGTTATTCATTAATTATAATCCTAAAAATATGATTGATACTTAAAATGTGTTAAATGCTATTTGTTTATATTTTATTGTTTTATCTGTAGATATTGTGCGAAATATTTGTACCTACAACATTTTATTATTTTTATACTATAGGTACATATTATGTAAATTTTATTGCTTTTCTGTATTTATTAAATTGTTCAATATGTAGTTCTACACATTTTGTTTATCATTAAGATAATTCTGCCAAAGAAAGTTTTATATATAATATATAATATAATAAAAATATAATATATCATTAATAAAAAAGATGCTTTTTTAATTCAATTATAACTTTATCTTTTAGTTTATTATTTTAAAAAAATTTATAAAACCAAAAAACCGTTTTTTGGAGTTTTGAGCGCGAGCGCCCTATATATGGCCCCAGTGAGCGACGGTAGGAAAGAGTAAGCCACTTTAACTCCGCATAAAACTGTGAAATTTGTGCGCTTCTCGGGATCCCAAAAATAAAACGGATAAAGCAGTTAAATAGTCTTTTGATTCTGGCCTCACATTTACATTCTAAAATTATTATTGGCTTGATTATTTAATACTCATCAAAGGTGCCATTGCAGGGTCTATCTCTACCTTGTCTTTCTTAATAGACAACTCGTCCATCCAGAATCTACTTCCTCCTTCATAAGACTCCTCCTTATTTCTCGGGATAGTCATTAATAGGATTACACCGCCTCCATCTAGCCTTTGGATTTTTTTCTCTTAAATTTTGAATCCTTTGTCTGCTAAACTCCTTTGAGTGTGTTATAGGTATCTTGCCGACAAGCTTAGCAGAAAGTAAAATCTAAGCCCCTATAAGTACCGGGGCTATACCCTAATTGGATTTCGGCAACCCACTTACCTATGCTTTTACTACTTAATACTTAAGCTTTTAGCTTTTAATATATAATAATTATTAATATTATTTATTAATTAGGTACCTGTTGGAATACACTGCAGTGCGTTGATATCAAAAGATTCATTTTGGGTCTGGTCATTTGAAGAGTCACCTAAGAATTCAAGTACCAAAATGTGTTCATTATATATATATAACATTTACATGAGAGATATAGGCTTTTGTTTTGGAACCGCCATCCATAAATAACTCACTCGTAATATTTATCTCTATATTTGTTTTATTCAAATTACATTCAAGTTATTCAGCTGTATCTCGACAATTATATGCGTGTTTATTTATACTCGATCAAATCAGGAATATCAGTTTATTTGTGTTAACTTAATTCTTACTCAAACAAATTTGATTGCTGTGATAAGTTTTAACTGATGGGAGGTCATTAGATAGACTTAACGTGTTCACAACAGCAAAACAGGGGGAGGTTATTGCAGTCCTGGCCGACAGGATATTCAATTCGCCATTAACATGGGCAGGATGCAACCTAATTTGAATTTAGCTCAACTTAGATCCGTTTATGCTGAGAAAGATAATTTTAGTACAGCATTTTCGGCAAGAAAAACATAGTTAATAGTTTCTACTGAAGATAAATATATAAATAATTATATATATATATATATATATATATATATATATATATATATATATATATATATATATTTGTTTTTCTCTTAAGATAAAAATAATAAGTATAAAAAAAACTATAGTTCAATGCGCTTGATTTTAAAACCGATGTAAGCTACTGGATTGGTGCGACAGATTGCAGGTTTTTAAATGTGTTAACATTTATTGTAATTTTAGGTGGTTTATAATGTTGTGATGCCAACAATAACTTCTCTTTCAATGTCACGACTAGTTTTGCGAGGGTTTTCTTCTACCAAAGTTCTCAGATGGTCGGGATCAACAACAGAAGGCCTACCGCGACCTGCCTTGGTTTCGAGATCACAATCAAGACCAAATTTTGGAACTATCCCTGCACTGTACATCTACTGATGCTTTGCTCAACCCAAACAATATTGATGTTACGCGCGGTTTGGGCCGCTCTCCGACAAAGTTTGAATTCGTAAAGATAAACTTGACAAAAATCTTGTTCTGACATCGTGAATTTCAGAGTGCCCTACTTACAACACACCTAAACTAATCTTTAAGGAAGAACAACTTTAATAAACACTGTTTATAGACTATTAACTATACTGGAGAATTATCTTTGTTTTCTTGCCAAGAATTTATCTTCACCTACCCAATATATTTCCTTAAGAGAATTTGAAAAACTGTATTTTAAAAAACCTATCAACGTTAAAAACCTATCAAAGCTATGAATCTAGTTTTTTTTTTTTTTTTTTTTTTTTTTTTTTTTTCTCTAATTTTTCACTTAAGCTATTTTCTTAATATCTTCTATGGGGGATTAAAAATCTTTTAAAATTTCAAATTGTCTTACTATATTTTTAAATATTAAAATGTGAATAGGTACTGATATGTTACACAGAACACACCTTTTATATAAAAAGTTTCCTTATACAAATAAAAAAAAAAAATTCATAATATAAATCGAATATATAGATGTTTATAGATTCGATGAACAGAGATTCTGTGTATAACAAAGATAGCTAACAAATATTTAATACTTATTAACAGCACAATCGAAATCTGTTTCCATAAAAACGTTAGTTTATTCAAGTGGTTTTAAAGCATTATTAAAATTAAACATTTACCTCTTTAATCTGCTGGCCAAGGCTGTGTTAGATCTTTTACTAGGTTATTGGAAGAAAAAAACAATGCCTATTAAATCGGTTTTGGTTTATATATGGTATGAAAATACATCTTGATGTATTACCTACTATACACATATAAATTATAAAACGTACTGATTATCAAAATAATTAAATCCATTCAAATGAAAAATTAAAAGTAAATTATACATATTTTATATTTTTAAAATTAAAAATAATGATAAATAGTTTTATAATAAAAATCCAATACAACATTTTAATCATTTGATGTGGAATAAAAACTATTTTAAAACATAGTTTTATTGAAATATTAGTATATTAAAAAAACAAAACAAATGTACTAATAACAAATGATATCGAAAACAAAGACTGTTTCCCTGACCCTTGAATCAGATCAATCAGGGAAGAGTGTTCACAATCTAATTACAGCCGCCAACTTCCTGCTGTAGTCCATTGCAACTTCAGTCCGTTTCGTTTATAGAAGTGCATTGAAGTTAATATCAGTTGGAATATAATTAAATTTGGTGATTTCAGTATATTTTAAACCAATAATGTGTAGTTTTGAGTGCAGCAAAGTGTGTTTTTTTATGTTTTATATATATATATATATATATATATATATATATATATATATATATATATATATATATATAATTATGAAGTGGTTCTTGCTAAATATTTCTTAAATATATTTTTTATTTTTGAAGAGTATATTATATATATATATATATATATATATATATATATATATATATATATATATATATATATATATATATATATATATATATATATATATATATATTGTAAATAAATATTTGTGATTGTGAACTACAAGAATCGATACATCAATTAATTTATTCTCTATTTATTTGAAGGTAAGATAAGCTGATAAAAAAAAACTTTTGTTTGATTTGTATGGTCTTAGTGTAACATTTTAATTAAATGCCTGGGCATCATGATAAAAAGTACAAAGTTTTGGATATAACAATTTTTAAAATATATTCAAGGATATTAGACCATGTTCTATATCACATATGAATGAATGAATTCTGTTAATGTTCTATATCACATGTGTCAATGCAATGTATTTATGAACAAAATAAGGCTATTTTTTTTTCACTAAATTGCATTTTGAAATTCACCTCAGTAACTCTGATTTCCAATGGAAATACTTAAACTAGGGCATTAATTATGGTAACAGTAAAAACACTTAAATCTATTACATAATTAATTTTATATCTTGATTCACTTTTATTATACTTTCAAGTACTTAAGTGTTATATGCAGTCTTACATTGAAACATTACATGAATTTCTCGCTTCAAACTTATTGCGATGAAGCTTGATACATATTATTTGATCACTATAACTATAAGAGATTTTTCAACAATTCCTTTGATTTAATGTTTTTACTCTAGATGTAAATGAGAGAAAAATTAAATAATTTGAGTGAGATCATTCCATCTAAACAATTTTATTTAAATGCCGACGTTTTAGCCATAACATTAATGATCTATAAAGATAACAACAAATTTTCCATGTATGATTGTAGGACTAGAAGTGGTAATTTAAAATTTGTCAAGAAACCATATCTTCGATGAGTGAACTTCACTGATTCAGACCATCTTTATCTTACAAAATTATTTTAAAGAAAGATGACTTATTATACACAAATATGAAACTTGTTAAAGCAAAGTTATTTGCATTTTGCTTTGTACTTTTGCATACATATTATTATTATTTTAATTATATTATCTAGTTTTTATTGTAATTTCACTATCTTTCATTATTATTCTTACTTACATTGTTTATTATATCATGTAGGTTTATTCAGTTTTTTCCTGCTGTTTTTTAATCTAAATATGTATTTTTTATACAGCTACAGGATACAATATTTTACTTTAAATGTGTAATGTAATATCGGTCCATGAGAAACATGTAGCCATGATATAATTTTCCAGTTTGCCTTTCTGCTATTAGGTCCCAATAAACTCTTAAAAAATCAGGTTAAATATATTCTAGTTTAGTTTTAACGTATTTCTTTTTTAAGTTATTGGTTAATACTTTTAGAAAAGATAAAATGAATAGTTTTTTTTGGAAATCAATCCAATAATTAGTTAGGAATTCATTTTCTATTTCTATTTTATTAATTACAATATTAAGCTGCATTTTTCGGGATGTAAGTTCCATCTTTAGACGTATTAGATCTAAAATATAGTTAGAGTCACTACAATTATTTACATTTATAGTTTAAAAAAAATTATATATATATATTACCTGTTTATTTTGGTTCATTTTAGTTGGAAAAAGGTCAGTTTTTTTTATTAAAATGTATTTTATATGTGTAATGTAATGCTCCTTCTCACACCTACTCGATCTTAGAAACATATAATGAATACTTTGTGGGATTCAAGTTACTAATTTTTTTACTGTTTACACATTATCTAGGTATATTTAAATACGAACAAAAAAATTACTATAAAATATAACATTTTTATATTAAACTATTACATAATTGCTAAACCTAGTTCTATAATAATATCAATAATCATACATTTTTAGTATTTATATTATTAACTATCATTACATTATCAAATTTTTTCATTATAAATCTTATATGGTAATTTACTGAATTTTTAATGTCGTTTTTGTAACAGTTAAATTCCTTTGTTGTTAAAAAGTATAGATTTTTGTTTCAAGTTGATAAATTAGATTTTTTAAATTATATGTTTGAAATGTAGAAATACGTATGCGGTTGATGTTTTAATTTTGGCTTAGCATAAAGTAAATTGGTATTCGGTATCCATTACCTTTGTCGTTTGTACAGCTTTATGTTTTTTGTTTTCCAATTAACTCTTAGTTTATTTTTATTTATCTGTGGTTGTGGTTTACTCTTTGACCAAAAAGCTGTAAATGGAATGTGGTGGTTGATGTTTTACTTACCTCTGTTTTTTTTACCTATTACATTTAATTGAATTTTCTGTGTCTTTCATTTGCATACTTCTATATTATTTCTTTTGAAACATTGAAACATATTATCACAGTACAAATTTTTGTTTACAATCCCTACTGTCTCTTAAAGGTTTTAAATTTTGGCAATTTTGTTAATATGTTATTGTAATTCATATCTACTCAACATCTTAACAAGTTTAAAAATGTCATAAAAAAAAAAAAAAAAAATCTTTTCTATATGATGTTACTTTGTGTAATGCAATTCTGTTCTTAAGGGACTTTGTCCCAGAATGAAGTTTTCCTTCTATTCTATTCTATTCTGATATATAACTGTTGTTTGTTATATATTGTAAAAAATAGCAGGTGAGATCTATATTCAATAAAATATGTGTAATTGGCATAATAATGGTTATCAACTGGGATCACCATCATTGCCTAGCTACTTCATAATTGACATTCTATTGAATTGTATCCAAGTTGATCCCTTTGCCAGCTCCTTTTCATATGAGCTCTTATCAGCCTTTTTTGATCTGGCTGAAACAAATGATTCACCATTTACTATATGTTAAAGTCATCGTAAATCGTTTGTATGATACACTAGTAAGATCTTATACTGCAGCTATTTACAATTTGATGTTTAATGGTTTGTTATTATTGCCTCAGGGTGAATGTGTTTTAAGTCTTTTGTATTTTTTTTTTTTTTTTGGGGGAGGGGCCGATGACTTTCATTGACGTCCTATGCTAGCCAGGGTGGGAAGTCAAGATTTATTCATGGGTTCACCACAATAACCCATAGTCCTATATTGTAACCTATAACCCAAGTCTTTTATATTGTGTTATAGTGAAAATATGGAGGAAATGTATCACTTAATTATTTTTGTTGCTACTTCTTAACAAGCCTCATCTTATTTTATAATATTATAAAAATAAAATAAAAAATATTATGTCATAAAAACTGTTGAAAATGTTATTCATTTCATAAATTTGAATAAATATGATGATCAGGGTAAAATTAATACAACATAAATTAAATTATAAACAACTTAAGTGTAGCTTGTTGCTCCCTAACTTTCTGAGATGATGCCAACTCTTATTGAACCATGAATCATATTGAGATGCAACAAGCTGCTAAGACTAGCAATTCTACGTCTATTATTCTTCATAATATTTAGCTAACCGATATTTTGTAATTCTTAAATAACCTCCAAATTCTTAAAAATATAATGGAAGGTTTTTTTATTATTTTTTTATTAAATCTGAATGTAATTATTCATTAATATAAGCAATACATATAATAATCTATTGGTAATAATCAAATTATTATTTACTGTAAATAAAATAATTATTAGATATATTTACACATATATGGATGTTTTAAAAAACACAAAATCATAAGTCAATATGTAGGTAGTTGAGGTGTGCACTCATGGAAACAAATAGAAATATGAATTTTAATTTAATGTGCTGATGTTTAAGCCTACAGTGCAAGACATCATCAGGGTTAGAAGGAAAAAAAAAAAAAAAAAAAGATGTTAGAAAAAAGGGATAGAATTTTAAAAAGGACTAGAATAAAATTAGAAATAAATTTAAATAAATAGATAATATATTTTGCTTTTACAAACATAAAAGACAATTGGATATAGTTGACGAATCAATACATAAAAAAAGTATAACAGTTGACTGATGAAAATATAGTTGATATACAAATAACATTATCTATTAATTATATATATTTTTTTTTATTTTCACACTTCTTTCTTTTCTTTTTTTCTTTTTTAATTCCCTCACATTTTTTGTCATGCTATTGTTTTTCTTCTATCCCTGATGAAGGCTTGTTGGCCAAAACATCCGCACAATAAAGTAAAATTTATATTTTAATTGTTTCCATGACTAGCACTCCTCAACTAACTATCTCTTCATTAGTTACACAGTCAATAAATACCTGAACAATATAATTAGTCATAATTTCGATATTCTACACTTTAGGAATTACATGACTAGTTTTTATAAATTTTCTTTCAAGTGAATGGTATAAGGTGGATAAATATTTAAAAATTATAGAAGCTATTAAATATGTCTTATTAAAAAATCAAAAACTACAATTACGATTCATTAAGGATCTTGGGCTCATTACTTAGTAATGTTGTACTGTCTTGGCCAAGAGATGTGCGAGGTAGTCATTTGGCTTGAATCCCCCATGACTGGCAGGTCCTTCCCCATTTAATGGTACCCACTTTATAGAGACTGACTGCCCCAGGATGTTCTTATCCCTAGGCTAGGTCAATCCTCGGCAGATATAACAGAATAAATAATTATCTACATCAGCTGGAATCAAACCTGAGTCCAAGAGTTAGGAGTTCAGTGACTTACCCAATAAGATCCTCCAATATTTTAAAGTTAAGTTAAAAACCTCATAGAAAATTATTGGGCAGTGGTGGGGATTAATTTAGACATTGTTCTAAGGATAAATTAGGCAACTGTTGCACATAGATTGATCACACATTCTCCAAAAAAAAAAAGTAAGGTTGCTGATTCTTGAAATTGATTTAATTTGGATATTTACATTAATTTCACCATTATGTTTTGTGGCTAAAATTTGTTTCACCTTCAAAATGTTAATGTTTAAAAATATATTTGTGATTCTTTGTCTTGCACTCACTCATCAGTTATCTGTGTCATATATATTGTTATTAATCAAAGCAATATAAAATTTAATTTTTATGCTGTAACGTTTATCATTTATGTGTGTGTTGTAAAGATTTCCAAAGTTTGTACATTTTTCAGGACGATTTTAATATAATAATAATTAAGTCCAAACTGTAAAATCGTCCATTCTGTGCAAACAAGCAACACAGAAATAACTCAATGTCTCCCTGACTGGGAAAAACAACAGATCATGGATATGTCTATATATAATATATAATCCACTACTTTTCCGAATTTACATTTTAGACTTAAAACTTTCAAATTTCTTCCATTAATAATTAAATTAAATTAACAATTAAAAATGATTCGAAATAAACAAAGTTAAGAGAAAGTTGGATCTTCAAACGTGACTTTTTACATTCAAACCAATATAGCTCCTAAACGGTAGATTTTAGCGACAAAAGTTACATAACAAAAAATATTTTCCATTGAATTTCCAACAAGGTAACTTTAGGCGAATTTTCGATCTGAACAACACTAATAGAATTAGGTCTTAATAAAACGTTACATTTTTGAGGGTAAAAAAAATCTTACAACGTGAATTTTTTTATTTGAATTAATATATCTCCTAAACAATAGGTTTTAGCGACAGATGTTATGTAGCAAAATTTTCTCAATTAAATTAAGGGAAAGATTAATTTGTCGATCAGAGCAACACCCACAGAGCTAGAGCGTTTTGAAGTGTTACATTTTTCAGTGTGAAAAAAGTTACAAATTTTGACGGTGAAATAAACGCTAGGCGAGAAAACTATAGACCCCAGGATTTAAAACTGAAAAAGAACGAATTACGATTTATGAATACCTTTGCTAGAAAATTTTATTAATTTTTTTAACATATCAGATATCGTCCTTTTATTGCTACGAAGTTCTTAAATTTTGATATGATATCTTGATCAACATGCTCTGCCCTTCACTAGATAAATATTTTATAATTGGTTGTTATTTTCTTGACTCTAATAAGCTCTTTGAAACTAAGTAAACCATAGTTACGAATGATTTTGCTTGAAAGAGTGTAACTGAAGGGTGTTAGGCTAGAAGGGGGAATCGAAACTGAGATTTCATCGCTTCCTGTTAGCTTATTCCATAAACTATCACTTATCTTGGTTTCAAGGAAGCTAGAAAGAGGATTTTCATATGTTTTGGAGTTTAACAATCCGTACCCAATGAGGAAGGATAAAGACTTTGTAATTTTCATTGGCGATTTATTCGGAACTATAGTTACTGAACATTCCTCCTTCTAGCCTGACACTTTTCTAAGTATACATTTATATCTTATCTGAAAAAAGAATAATGTTCTTTTATAATTGTATGCATTTATAAATAAATGAATTTGGAAACGGACATAAGAATAAGAAGATTATGGTTCTATGGGCATATGGTGAGGATGCACCCAAAGAGATTAAGTAGAGAAATCTTCTATAAATTGAGATAATACAAGAGTGCTGGGGGGTTTATCAAAAAGATGAAGGAAGAAACAGAAAGAATGAAAAGACTATAAAGTAGGAAAAACTAGGAAAAGACTATAAGAAATGAAAAAGGAAGGTCCTTAAGGGAAAAAGAGATACGAGAAAAGGAATAGCTTGGCCGAGGTAAGAAGAAAGAAGCGATCGCAGAGATTGAGGAATAGGTGGGAAGAGAGATGGTAGGAGAGAAGTGGTATGAAATGAAGTGAAAATAATGACATTCGCGTTGTCTCTAAGGCCATTACTTGGAAAAAAAATTGTGTAAATTACGTCATAATAATAAACAACTTAATTTAACTACTGTAAAAAATAATAAAATTAAATGGTTAATATATTTAAGCAAAAATGAAATCAGAATGCATATAACATGTCAAACATATCTCCTAACCTCAAAAAAACGAAGTATGTAATAGCGCTGCCACATGCAAAGGAACACTATCAGAGCGTATTCAACGAGGGCCCAGGCCATGATGGCAGTGTTGGAATTTTCGTTAATAAAGAAGTGGGATCTTGTCCTAGCGTCCATGTATTCCGTCTCTCTCTTTATAAGTCGTAGTCCAGTCTCTACCTTGCTCACCATGGCTTCTAAGTCGTTCTGTGCGACGAGCAGTTCGTTCTCCAAATTGTGATCATAGTAGTAGAAGCTGAACATGACGAGTTTCGGCGCCTTTGTGCAGAAGGTGTTGTGGAAGCAGATATAGTAGCGGCCGTGCATGGGTGCCTTGTAGGAATGTGCTCCGTAGCTCGCCTCTCTTCTGTGGTATATCGTCCTCCCTTTAGGATCCGCCATGATCACGTCGATGTCGTGGAATCCTCCCGTAATAACTTGGAATATGAACTCGAGTTGGGTTCCGTTGTTGACATGCTCGAAGAAGCAGTCTTCTCCGTAACTGTCTATCAGGATGATGTAAGCCATCAGTTGAGATGGCATCATAAGGATTAAGAATAGAAGTCTGAAACTGGAGGTAGTCATTTGTATGTAAAATGGAAGGTTATAAACTTGCTGTTTGTACACGATATGGAAGGTTATAAATAATGTTGATCTCTATGAATCTAATAAAACAGGAAGGTTTCGTAAAATACACCTCAAATGCTGATTATTGACTAACATATTCATTACAGTTTATTCTAGATAAACTCAAACGCTTTTGTAATCTTATAAGCATTTATTACTTCGCTCTACAATATTGGACCAAATAAAATAAAATGTTATTTTTTTCGGAATGAGTATATGTTGAGAACAAGTGCTCATTCCTAAGAAGTTTAAAATGACGTGATTTTTGAAGTTACACAACTTTTACATATGCTTTTTTTTAAACGTGAGTAACTTCACTGTTAATTATATTCATTATCTGTGATAGGCTTGTTACTACCTAAATCAGATTATAGTAGCCGACTTCCACTTGGTACGCACGCTCAAGAGATAACATGTCGAATTTTGAATCTTTTGACTTTTTTCTTATCAAAGCATCATTAATTCATTATGATAACAATATATTTTTATGATGATAACAGTATATTTTTTGTATATTCCGTACTATCTCGATAGTTCGTCACTCCCAGTAATCCGGCCCTTTCGCGAGATCTCTCCCCCGACTCGCCACTTAAACTTCAGTGCTTGCTTGAATGGTTCATGCAAAAAACCGCCGCAGGGTTGGACGAAAGAGGTGATTATTTGGATGTGGCATTGTATAAAGTTTTATTTTTAAAAAAATTGGAATATAGATCATTTTATTTGTATTTTTTTTTTTTTTTTGTAGAATTTAATGATGAAGTATTTTTCCTGATATGAATGGTGATAATAGAGCAACAATAAATTCAAACAATATAAAACACATTTTATTTTAAAATGACAACTGAATACTTTTTTCCTTTTCCCTTCCATTTTTCTTGCAATTGTTACAAAAAAATTGAAAATAACTAAAATTACAAATATTGTTTGGTTTTTTATAACTGGAAAGGTACAAATAAAAATAAAGGTTGATAATTTAATTAGTTTGGTTAATTATATTAGAAGTATATAAACCATGCCTAAACACGGGCAAAGCCGGACGTATTCGGATAATCGTGGAACGTATGTCTCTCATTAAAAGGTAAAAACCTGTGAAGTCCATTTTTTTGGAGGAATTTGGAGGGTTTCTTCAACACGCAAAAATGTACTCGAAAAACCTGAAAGTTACTACAAATTCATTATTTTATTAATTTTTTCTAAATAAAACTATCGCTACCAATTTTTTCTTATTTTGAATAGACTTGTACAAACTAAAAAGAAATTGGTTATTTGAAATTGTGAGATAATTACCAGTAAAATTTAAAAAAAAAAAGTTACAGTAACAATGAAATTCACTAGGTACGATTTCGTGCCATGTCAATTCTCATTGGTTTTTTTTATCTTAAACACATTTTCACTACGTATTTCTTGAACATTCCCACGTTTTCTTATTCTTAAGAGAAGACAGTGCAAAGTAGTCGGGGATTAAAATTTAAAAAAATTAATTTCGAGTACATGTCTGAGAATTTGAGCCATTCGGAGAAAATTTAAATGAAAAATCTTAAAGTGTTCTACAATTAAATCACTGGAAAATACGATTTTAGGGCAAACAATGTATAGCTAGATAAATTTAAATTTTATATTGGGATAGGCTTTCCGGCTATTATAGGAGAAAAAATTGTCTTCAGATCATTCTGCAGTTAAACCTTTTCATGATAGATTTGCGTCTAAAATTAAAGAGTAGGGTTCAAAACAAGTCTAAAACGCAGACGAGAAAAACTACAAAACCTATTCAACTACCATAAAAAATTTCATAGGAATGAAGATTCGCCTCCCGGTAGAAAATTCTCAAATTATCGTCTGACTTTCATGTTGTTTGTCATTTCCAATGCGATAAAGTATAAGTAATTTTAGACAGATTTTTTCTTCAGAATAATTTTGAAATATCTGTTAAAAATACAACACCTAATCATTTTCAACCGACTTCAAAAAAAGAGGAGGTTTTCAACTCATCTGTATTTATGTTACGCGATTACTCTGTCAATTCTGAATCAATTTTGATGATTCTTTTTTAGATCGATAGGGCAAACTTCAGAGGTGGTCCCATAAAAAAATATTTTGAAATCAACTCAGCACTTTTTCAGAAAAAAAAAAACAACAAAAAAAAAACAGTTAATAAAATACACTGTTATATAACCTTCCATTTTAAACATATTTATAATTATGTTAATCTCCATGGTAACTAAATCTAAATGATTAATAAAAAATAATTTACATATCTACATCCACTCTCGATGTGTCGTACTTCGATAAGCTGAATTCTTAAATAAGTCGAACAAAATTTCAGAAAAAAAAAGTTAAAAATTTTGTAAATAAGTCGAACTGAAAATAGGGTTCAAAAGGGAGAACTTCTAGGACCACCTGTATGAAGCGAACTATTAGAAGTCATCGCAAAGAAAGTGTAACTTGTTTTCCAGTTTTCCATCATTGTTTATCTTTTAAGTTCATAGTTACACCAGTCACTTATTATTAGTTATTCATTCAAGTGGTTTTACAATGGCTAGTGAAAATTCTTTCAATTAACGAAAATTTAAAATTGATTTGCAAAGTGGACAAAGGAGAAAGAAGTTGGGCGTTTGTCGCTAGTGAACTCCGAATTCCAGGTAGTTCTCTTTCAACCGCCCTAAAGAATAAAGAAAAGATCGCCACTGGTGGAAAGCGGTAAGTCTACTTTTAGGCACCTTAAAAAAAAAGCACAGTTCAGTTGAAAGTTATATGAAAAATTGGTACCGGGTATTTAATTTTTTTTTCAATGAAACAACATACACATGAAAAATGTTAATTAAAAATATATGTAATGATTTCAACTCCAATTTTGTGTTCGATTTTCCCATTTACATGAAGATAAGTCGAATAAGTCTTTGTTCAGTAAGTCGAACTATTTTTTTAGGGTAGCTTGAAGATCGACTAAGCGAGCATTGACTGTATATGGTAAACAAAAATACACTCACAATTAATAAGTGAAAAATGGTGAAAAATAATTTTTAGAAAAAAACAAAACCGACATCAAGATTAAACCTACATATTCAAACTTGAACTAAAAAATAAAAAATAATATTTTAATTGCTTGGAAACAAAATCCATTAAATGACAATCAACAAAATTATCGATACTTATATACTTATTCACAATTATGATCAGTTATTTGTGGAGTCGGTGCTAACCAAAACAAACAGAATTTGAATAGAAATGGTAATTGTAAAGATCCTCTCACTGTTTCATCACCGCCACACCGCTGTCTCCGGCCATTCGAAAGTTTATCGCAAAGGCAGGATTAAACTGCCCTTCTTGGCTGGCACCGATTCCAAAAATAACTGATCATAAATTGTGAATAGGTATATAAGTATCGATAATTTCGTTGATTGTCATTTAATGATTTTTGTTTCGAAGCAATTAAAATATTATTTTTTATTTTTTAGTTCAAGTTTGTATATGTAGGTTTAATCTTGAAGTCGGTTTTGTTTTTTTCTAAAAAATATTTAAATTTGTTTTGTTTTTTCTTTAGATCCAGAAATCCACTAATTTCGGTTATCTGGCGAAGGTATTTCATTTCAACTGCGGTAATCCGGTGTATGTGCTCGTCTAGTGTGACCCAGAAAGAGTTCAATCGACGGATGAGTGATTTCATTTCGAACTTAGTTGAGAAGAAATAAAACAAAACGTTTAGCAAGCGCCATTACATTGTTTGCCCCCGAAGCTAGCCCCGGCTGAAGGTACTTAAGCCCAGTGAAACACTTTAACCTCCGCAGCTTTACTGCTATCTGCCGGCGACGGGGCGAACTAATCTGCCATGAAGGGGCAAATTAATTGTGGGTAGAAGAGGTTGAGCCGAGTACTAAATCCTTCCCCCTCCCCCCTACCCTAGGATACAGAGTGGCTTAGCTCCTTTTTGCCTCCCCATAAATATTCCATATCCACCTTCCATCTTCCTTGATTAAAAGTCTGCTTCTTTCGTCTCCATTAAATCACTTTTGAGATAATGACATAATTATTTAATATTTATCCTAAAGGGCAAAAAAGTCCTCTTAGACTTTAATATTTTTTTTTAGATGGATATGTCTTTAGGCTGGGTATACATAGTTTCCTAGTGTATTTTTTTCTTATCAAAAATTCGATGGAAAATATTTTTTTATTTAACATTTGTCGCTAGGAGTTACCGTTTAGTATAATATACTGGTTTCCCCAATTTACATTTTATAATTGAAATGATTAAATAACTTAAATCAGAAATTGAATTAAACTAACAATTAATGATTATTCGAAATGAACAATGCTGAGGGGAAAAATAACTCTAAAGTCGGGTAAAACAAAAATAAAGTAAAAAAACAGTTCCTCTTCATTGCTTGATTCATGAACTTTGATAAGACCATCTCTTTAGTAAGTCAATTTACTTTTAATATTAACTATATTATGCTCTCTTCATAAATTTTTAATTAAGATTTAAAGTTATGTTTTCATGATATGGTATTGCATTAATAGTGCGAAATTATAAACTGGGGGTTTATCGAAAGTTTCCTGATCAGAAATATAATGGAAAATATTTCGTGTTTTATATTTGTCGTTAGGATCTACCGTTTAGAAGCTATATTGGTTTGAATGATAACCTCTATTTACTCTCAACTTTGTTCATTTCGAATAATAATTTATTGTTAATATAATTAGATTTTTAATTTAACTAATTAGATTTTAATAAGATTTTAATAAGACTAATTAGATTTTAACTCTATAGTGTAAATTGCAAAAATCAATTGATTATAGATATACATATCCAAGGTCTATTGTTTTTCCCAGTCAGGGGGAATGGAGTTTTTTTGACATGGATATTTTTTTTATAATACAGACAGTTGGAAGTAAGGTTTTTTTTTTTATAATATAGTGTGACATTTTTGTTGGAATTGCTAATCATTTTAATTATTACACATGAAGTTTTAATAACATTTTTGTTGGATTTTAATATTCACTAATTTCTTATTCACGGTTGAGAAGATTGAGTTGAATATAGAAGCCAATATCTTGGCGGTTAGGAAGTATTTCATTAGCGCCTTCACATATTGAGCTGAGGGAAATATGTGACTTCTCCATTCACAGGCCAAATATCTCTCAAGTCTGGCACACTTTATTACTCCGCCACTCGTCGGGGGTCTGTATCCTTGAGGTATACGTCTATTTTTAGATTTATATCAAATATTCGCGCCTTATTTATTACTATTTTAAATATCCCTTACGTAAATAAATAATATGAAAATTATAGTTGTTAATAATGTATCTGACAGTTATAATTTTAGATAAATAAATACAAAAAAAAATTTGAATTTTTCTTATGGGGTGGGTATATTGTACAATGACCCTCTTTAGAGTATTGATAGTTTGCTAGTAATTGTTCTGAAGATAGTAATTATTTTAATTACTATTCCAATTCGGTTTCCATGATGCCATCCTTAAACTTTACGAGACTCCTTCATTGCCTTATTCCCAACAGGGAATCTATGCAGATCCTCCTATTGATTGCGGCTATTCAATCGCAAGCTGATGGGTAATTCATGAATCGGAATCCGGAAACTAACAGGGGTCGGAGTGATATTACAGCGTGTTATTAAGACGAACTCATTTATGTACTGTCAAGGTGGACATATTACAATACTGCCGCTAATGCCCTTAGCATGTTTAGCTGTGCATTAGTCGTTAGTATTGGATGTTTCATGCAAATCGGGGAGATAGATCATGAATGATGTATGATGACAGGGATTTATGACCATCACTTTGAGATTATCTTACGCAATCTGACTTATAGGTTTGTAGCGTCCTGTTGCGGTTTTTTGATCCGGCATATTGGAATTATAATAATTATAACACGAATTTTAAGGTTTTCAGAACATAAATAAAATATATGGTACAGGTTAGTGGGACTGCCGCACAGTGGGACGAATGTCCCGTATTCCCCGACATGTACGAAAAATTAAAAAACAATTATTTCACTCCCCGACCAATTTTCTCTATCTTCTAACCTCTTAGGAATAAGACACACAAAGCGAAAATGCTGTGTTTGAGATAAAAAGTAATGAAAATTGACAAATTCTAGAGATTTTGATTGTTCCTGTAACGTTTTTGTAAATTTTACTGATAATTATATCTCAAATAACCAATTACTTTCTAGTTTGTGCGTCTATTCAAATTAAGAAATATTAGTAGTGATGGTTTTATTATTAGAATAATTTAGGATTTTAAAAAAACAATGATATTAGGAGTAGCTTTCAGGTTATTTTGAGTACATTATTGCGTGTTGAAGTAAACCTCCAAATTCTTCCAAAAACTGGATCTTCGCAGATTATTTACCTTAGGTATTCAATAAGAGAAATAAGTTCCATTATTATCTTAATACGTCCGATTTTACCCGTGTTTAGGTATGGTTTATATACTTCTAATATTGTTAACTGACCTAATTAAATGTTCAACCTTTATTTTTATTTGTACCTTTCCAGTTATAAAAAACCAAACAATATTTAAAATTTGTAAACGTATTTTTGTAGATTTCGAAATATTTAATCTTAGTCATTTTTTTTTGTTCACAGTTTTTCCACATTGCAGTAATGCTAGTAGGCAACCTTCAATGGATGCGTATATTTCCTATACCTTCTCGCGCATTTATTTCTGGCCCATATCCAATCAATATATCCAATCTTCAGAAACTTTTTTTATTATCTACTTTATTCATATTTCTGTGTTATATTACATATTTCTAAATATTCTACATTAGAAGGTTGCTTGACCATTTTTTCAGACGCCTTTGGAGGGTTATCAGGAATCGAGAGAGAAGCAAGTTGGGAGACTTGTGGATTAAATTGGGACTGGAGGTAACTATGAACGGATTGTTATATCGTTCGGGCCAAATCAGCATATGGGAAATTTAGATCGTTACGGAAAATTTTATTTGTGATATAATAATGAGCATTGAGTACTTTGCTAAGGGTTTCAGAATGTAAGGATTGGACATGAAAAGGATTTTAAGGCTTAGTGGAGCCCCAAAGCTCAGGTCCATATGTCCAAATAGGTCTAATTGGTTTCATGTAATTAAGTCTTTTGTAATTGATTGGGAGTTTTGATCACTTGGCTAGTAAATGTGTGTTGTAGAAAACCCTCAGAATCTTAAGTCCTGAAACAAATCCTCAATGCTCATTATAGTTAATTTATTCATATGCGTCTCAATGTTTCAGATATTTACAATGCATCCCAGGATGTATAGACAAATAATAAAACTCATTTATTATTTATGTTATTACACTGTTATTTGGTTTAAAATCCTTTTGTAATTGCCCTTTTTTCCTGTTCTTTATGATCCTACTAAAGCGATTTCGCTATTCTTGAATAAATTATTAAAACAAATTATTTTTAATTATTAACGACGTTTAGACTTTTTTTTTTTCATTAGTCGCTTTCTCATTAGAGGAAAAGCTTTTCCAATAAATATTGATGGAGATGAATTTAAATTATTAATGCGGATATCATGATAGGGCGAAGAGCATTTAAGTTTTTAATATTTAATTTACTGGCGACATTTTACAACCCTCTTGGGGTAGAAAATTCGATGTGACAGCCCTGTCACACGGTGAAAAATTCTACGTACCTAAAGTTAGTTGGAACTTGAAAACTCCGTTATGTTGAACTATCATATAAATAAATAATAATAAAAAAAGAATTATTATAATAAATCCTGGAATATATTTGGAAAATAATAATTTAAATGAAAACCAAACGTCGCATTATTTACTGAAAATTAGAGTTGAGGAAAATTTAATCATGATTAAATATTTGATAACTAATATCCTGGAATCAATTATCTAATTTAATAAATATCTTTCATTTAATTAAATCATAAATAGACTAAAAAATGAACTGAAGAATTTAATCATTATTAATTTTGGTGATTAATTCCAAGAAATTAATTGTCAAATATTTAATTATGATTAACTGTTTCCTATCTCTGCTGTAAATTAGGTAATGAAATTAGGTTCGACTACGATTATTTTTAATTAATTTTGATTTTAATTAAACATTTTTGGCAAAGCTATCAATAATCAAACACTGCATTACTGTATGTCTGACAAGGGAACGTTTTGACTTGTAACTCAGAAATTAGAAGTCGGCTTTTGTGTAAATAGTAGGGACCTATAATAGTGCTAAACTCGAGTTATAGCCGCCAATGAGCATTGGGAGCCAAAAAAAAAAAAAAAAAAAAAAAAAAAAAAAAAAAAAAAAAAAAAAAAAAAAAAAAAAAAAAAAAAAAAAAAAAAAAAATATATATATATATATATATATATACAGGGTGAGTATCTCTTAGCGTAAAAAAAAAAAATTGGGTGAAACTAGATCAAAAGTGTAGCCAAATGCCGCAGACCTCACCTTTCTATTCCAATCCGTTGCAGATATATGGTAAATAAACGATTTTTTGGAGGAAAGCATGTTTTTTACGATAAAAGCTGTAATATCTCCATTTTGTTTAAATATTTTTCAAATATTGATCACATTTTCGGATTTAGCAATAAATTTCCTATAAGATCGGAGTAATTTAACCTTGAATTTTACAAACTTGGGACCTAAAAAATATCTTTATCTTCACCTAATTTAGGGAAGTTACAATTTCTTATAATACTTCAGCGCTCACTGCTTTTCATAAAAACAATCCACAAAACTGCAAAGCTCTCAAAACTTACAAATTTAATAAGCTTTCAAATGATATGTTAAAAGTAATGATTTTGTTTTAATTTCATGGAGAAATTTACTTTTGAAACCGAAAAAACATGGTGTTCTCATTTAGCATACAAATCAGGTACTTTGGTAAATAAGACATTATGATAATCGCTTGATGAAAATCTGTATTTTAAATAAAAGAAACACTTCATTAGAATAAAAAGCAAAGAAAAAATTTGTTAATTTGAAAATAAAAGAATCACTGTCAATAAAGCGCCGCCAGAGTCCGTTATTTTATTAAATTTTCAAAATGTCCTCCATTATTTCGAATGCAGCTTCTTGCTCTCTTTCTCACAGCCCCTACGGTCACTGCTAAAGTCAGACGCTGTTGCAATTTGGCTCCGGCCTCCAGAATTCTCGTCTTTAGGACCTCAATGCTGGTCACTTCTCTGGCATATACCTCGCTTTTTATGTAGCCCCACACATAAAAGTCCATTGGAGCTAAGTCAGGTGACCTAGCTGGCCAATGTATCACACCATTTCTACCTATCCAGGTCGAATATCGTTGGTTCAGCCATTCCCGTACTGCTGCCGAATGATGTGGAGGAGCACCATCGTGTTGGAATATTATGTTTTGCTGAACATCAAGTGGAATGTCGTGAATAAGTTGTGGTAGAATATTTTGTAAAAAATCCAAATAACTTTCTCCATTCAATCTGCTGGGCAAAAAATGTGGCCCAATGAGTCGGTCCCCTATTATCCCAGCCCACACATTCACTGTAAAACGATGCTGGAAAGATGCTTCTTGAACCATATGTGGGTTTTCAGCTGCCCAGTAGTGCCGGTTGTGGACGTTAAAAATTCCTTCCCTTGTAAAAAGAGACTCATCTGTCCATAAAATTTTCCTCAGAAACTGGTGTTCTTGAATGTCTCTATTTAAAAGCCAGCGGCAAAATTGTATTCTATGTACATGATCATTAGGTTCTAGCCCTTGTACTTGTGTGAAATGATATGGGTGAAAATGTTCTCGGTGCAAAATGTTGATAACTGACCTTTGGGAGATACCAATTTCACGGGCCAAGTCTCTTGATGAAACACTGGGATTTTCATTTACTATATCAATAATTTCCTCTTCGAGTTCAACATCATGAGGAACTTGTCCCAATTCTTGACGTAACTTATGAACGGAACCTGTTTCAGATAAACGTTGATGAGTTCGTGAAAACACTATCGTAGAGGGGAGGCGCCTATCTGGAAACCTAAGTTGGTACTCCCGCCGCGCTGCACTCGCGTTTCCATTACAAAAACCATACAAAAAATGTATGTCAGCGTACTCACCATTTGTGAACGTTGCCATCTTCGCAGGTGTATTGCCAAACAGAAAAAAATAATCCCAATAAATAAAATGGGCCCTCAAGCTAAGGATAAGCAATATTAGCAAGGGTCTTTCTAATGATAGTGACACTTTTATCTCTGTAGCTTCTTAATTTCCAAATCAAACTTTCAATCATTATATCAAAATAAAAATAAAATAATAAACAATAATCCCCTCCCATTTCAAAATAAACAGGAAAATAACTATGAAATAGCGATAATGTGCTTAGTACTGAGAGAGGTCAAAGTCGCTGTTGTTATTATGAATACCTGAACTGGCCTAAAATTTATGTCAATAAATATTATATTTTTCTTTGCTTTTTATTCTAATGAAGTGTTTCTTTTATTTAAAATACAGATTTTCATCAAGCGATTATCATAATGTCTTATTTACCAAAGTACCTGATTTGTATGCTAAATGAGAACACCATGTTTTTTTTTCGGTTTCAAAAGTAAATTTCTCCATGAAATTAAAACAAAATCATTACGTTTAACATATCATTTGAAAGCTTATTAAATTTGTAAGTTTTTGAGAGCTTTGCAGTTTTGTGGATTGTTTTTATGAAAAGCAGTGAGCGCTGAAGTATTATAAGAAATTGTAACTTCCCTAAATTAGGTGAAGATAAAGATATTTTTTAGGTCCCAAGTTTGTAAAATTCAAGGTTAAATTACTCCGATCTTATAGGAAATTTATTGCTAAATCCGAAAATGTGATCAATATTTGAAAAATATTTAAACAAAATGGAGATATTACAGCTTTTATCGTAAAAAAAAAAAAAACATGCTTTCCTCCAAAAAATCGTTTATTTACCATATATCTGCAACGGATTGGAATAGAAAGGTGAGGTCTGCGGCATTTGGCTACACTTTTGATCTAGTTTCACCCAATTTTTTTTTTTACGCTAAGAGATACTCACCCTGTATATGAAAATCATGTTTTATTTTTTTGCTCAGCTCTCAGTTAAGATCGAGCAATGATTCTTTCCCGTTGAATTGTAGTTTTGTATTTAAAATAAAAATACCTTCGTTATGCTTAAGACACGACCCGGCTTAAGGGTGCTCAAAAACTCGAAAAAATGACAAAATTCCAATGAAATTCGCTGTAAATCAGTGGAATTTTTTTTTTCATGAACTGACCTCAAATCTCGATTATGCGCACCACAAAACTCTTATATGTGAAATTTTATCGAAATAAAAAAATATTGTTTTGTTTTGTTCCCCTTTCGAGGAAGTTAAAATTTTAAAGTGGAGGTTTCATCAACAACTTCTAACGTCCATAACAACTGCTGTGCTCAACCGATTACAATAGTAATAGCATCACAAGAATCAACGTACTTTCAGCTTTTTATCCATGCACATAACATTACTCCAGATATTAGTGGAAAAAACTGATGAGAATAAAAAATTCCATGGTCAACTATAACTTGAGATATCTTAATAAGGAGAAATCCTGTGACCTCCGAATGTGAGCTAAACTGTGCAGTTTTAGGGCTTCTAGATTACCTTAAAATTTGGTTTCAATTGGTGGTGAAATAAATGAGATAGCGCAAATTATTTAGGGTTTTTTCAGAAATTGACAGCATTCTAAAATCCGACAAAATTTTAGGGGTAAAATAATTTAATTTTTGATTTTGACGAAATTTGATTTTTACATGTCTTTTGAGATGAGGAATTTAAAAATGATATCAGTTTTTAGTTTAAAAATTTTTCTTACCTATAATATATAAATAAAATATTTAAAAATGGTCTATTTCTATTATTAATTTAATTTTTACACACTAAATTTCAATCTTTTCACACGAAATTTTCGAGCGAAGTTTTTTTTTAAACCAATACCTGATATTATTTTAAGATTGTTCGTCAATCTAATCGTTTGAAAGCTATTTGAAATAAAAATATAGGCGAGGACAATTTTTAAACTAAAAATCAATATTTTTATATTTTGATAAAATTTCACATATTATGGTTTTTTGGTGCGCTTAATCGAGATTTTAGGTCAGTTTTTCATGAAAAAAAATTTCCACAGATTTACAGCGGATTTCATTGGAATTTTGTCATTTATTTCGAGTTTTTGAGCACCCTTAAGCCGGGTCGTGTCTTGAGCATAACGAAAGTATTTTTATTTTAAATAGAATTTTTGTTTCACACAGAACTACAATTTAGTGTGAAAGAATCATTACTATATCTTGACTGAGAGCTGAGAAAAAAAATAAAACGTGATTTTTATGTTTTATATTTTCCTCGGCTTGCAATTGTCATTGGCGGCTATAACTCGAGTTTTGCACTATTATAGGTCTCTGTACAAAATCGACATTCAAATCTTTGAGTTACAAGTCAATACGTCACTTTGTAAGTATTATTTTGACATGGATATGGTTATTTTGGCTGGGGTCTATACTTTTTTGGTTTAACGATTTTTTCGCATCATAAAATGCTAAAATGATGTGTTGGTGCTGCTCGGATCGAAAATGCTGACAGTTTCCTTATAAAAATTTAATAGATAATATTTTTTGTTATTTTACATCTGTCGCTAGGACCTACCGTTTAGCAGCTATATTGGTTTGAATAAAAAAAGTCACATTTGCCTAACTTTTGCAAATTTTGAGGCTTTTTTGACACGCTCTGTTGTTCGTTCGAAACGAAAACTGTACGACAATTCCTTTGTCAAAAAATCAATGGACAATATTTTTTGTAATATATTACAATTATCGCTAGGACCTACATTTTTGGAGCTTTGACGACAGTTTTTTGGTTTGAAATTTAATGGAGAATATTTTTTGTTATATAACATTTGCCTCGTAAAATCGTAATCCGTCCTCTTTCAGTTTTAAATCCTTGGGGTCTATAGTTTTCTTATGTAACTTTCATTTCACCCTTAAATGTTATGGCGTTTGAAAATGTCTTAGAAGCTACATGAATAACAGTTTAGGAGCTATATTGGTCTGATTGAAAAAAGTAATGTAACGTTTTTTACCTCAAAAATGTAACTTTTTGACCCGCTCTAGCTCTGTGGGTGTTGCCCTGATCGAAAATTTAACAATAGTTCCTTTGTCAGAAATTTAATCGAAAAAAATATTTGTTATATAACATTTGATGGCAGGACTTACCGAGCTTTATTGGAACTGGTTTAACTATTAGGAGCTTTATTGGTTTGAGTGTTGAAAGTCACGTTTGCATACATATTTTAAGTGTTGGTGCTATTTTAAAATGCTCTAGCTCTGTTGGAGTTGCCGGAACGAATATTTGACGACAGTTTTATAATAATAAATTAAATGGAAAATATTTTTTGTTATGTACATTTGTCTATAGGATCTACCGTTTAGGAGCTATATTGGTATCCATGAAAAAAAATCACGTTTGAAACATCTACTTTCTCTCAACTTGATTAACTTGTTAATTTCATTTTATTATTAATTGAATTGATTTATTCCTCTTTACTTTAAAACATGAACTGGAAAAGCAGCAGATTATTGATAGACATATCTATGATCAATTGTTTTTTCCAATTAGTATTTTTGAAGTTAATTTATTGAACGTTAATTTTCATTTAGTTCGACAATTCATCATTTTAACATGTAATAATAAAAATATTATTTTTTTCTAAATTTACTTCTCTTTAACTGAAAGGTTACCGATGCTAAATTTTTTATTTTGCCGAAATCCGCGCAACCGATGAATAAGATTAATTTGCATAATTGCAAGGCCCTTCATTTCCCACTCGCCTTAAAGTGAGGAAGTTACCTCATAAGTGGAACAAGTAGCATACTCCTGCATAGATTTTTTATGTTTCATCAGCAATATAGCATCAAAAGTATTATTTATGAAAAATCTGAATTAAAAACTTAAATTATTTTTAAGATGTTATGTATATACATGATTCTGTGAATATTTACCTTCATGTGTTGGCTTTTTATCTCACTATTTAAACCAGATCCTTTGTAATTATATATATACCAAAAAAAACCAAAAAAAAAACCTTGGATTAATGCTTCTGGATACTGTAAACAACAACCTCAGGTTTGCACAACAAAACTCAAAAATATAATTGTTACGCTTATTGCGGCTGCATCGTGACGTTAATATATACCAATCCCTATTCCAAATTACAGAAAAAATAAATAAGAACTACAAATTGATTTTTAATTATTATCTTTCAAGACTTAAACTACTAAAAATGCTCCAACATTTACAAGGCTAAAAAACTTCCAGCCAGTTTAAAAAGTCTCATTTACATAACAATAAGTATACCAATTTGGATAATGCGGATTAGTGCTTTGGGTTTCCACAAAAGCTTCCAATTCTTCACGTATCCGTCCAGATACCTATCTTTCACAGTAAACTCCATACCCATTCGAATCAACTATTTTCCCAAAGTATTTCAGTCAATGAGTGCTGAAATGAGGTGGTGTAGAGTGCATAACATATACGATAATTTTTTACTTCATAGCTTCGTTAGGAGTAGGTAGAAGGTAAACCTACTAAAAGTCCCCGCCCTGGAGGAGGTGTGTTAAGCATTGGGGGAAGGGGAGAAGTTTGGGTTTTTTGATTATATATCGAAAACGGTGGACTCTAAAATAATATGCCACTTACAAAAATTAAAGCTAAATAATTTCCAACAAAATTACTTCTATACATATTCGTCGTACTTTCAACGGTTTTCGAGACATACCTTATTAAAAATCGATAATATTCGAAGACACAATAATTTTTAACTCACTTTTTCTCAAACATTTGCTTCAAGTGCTAGAAACGCATATATGAAATTCAAGTAAATTTTTACGATTGTGGAAGCCACCGGTAGCAAACATTTGACAAAAGTGAGGTAAAAATTATTATTATTTTTTTTTTTCGATAGTTACCGATTTTTAATAACGTATATCTTAAAAACCGTTGGAAGTTCGACAAAAATGAATATAATCAATTTTATAGGAACTTTAATTTTAATTGGAAATACATTTTTCTAAAGTCCACCGTTTTCGAGATATAATCGGTAAACCCAAAAAAATGGACCTTCTCCCCTCCCACCCACAGTTAGCTCACCCCCCCCCAGTGGCGGGGACTTCTTGTATGTTTACCTTCTAACTACTCCTAGAAGCTATGAAGTCATAATTTTCTGATATTTCATGCGCCCTACAATATGTTTATCGACTGGACTAAACTGATTCTTACTCCATTTCCGGTAATGCTACGAGGTATCCGAAAAGAAAATGGCTGATGTACTCTCTAATGTAGAATTATTATACATGTACTACTAGTGGGTAGTTTCTTTGCAAGTTGCATAAATATCAATACATAAATTAAAAAATATCATATTTATTCCTGCTAGAAAAAAAAAACAAACAAAAAAAAAACAGGGTGTGGATATTTATGTATATGAATGTATTGATTGATGCAGTTTTAAAACAGTAATTACGTATTACGTATTTGCGGCAGCTTAATTGCTAAAGCACTTGATTCCTAGCTATCCGGCAGGGGTTCGTATCCGGCTGTCGGCTGAAAGTTTTATTTGTTATTTCAGCAGAGACTTGACTTCAAGGTGGAAATGCTGTTCAGTGGCAAACCTAACTAACCTCTTTAATGTGGGTAACCTTTATTATGCAAAAAAAAAAAAAAAAAAAACCTGGTGGTTAAGAGTAATCTTTTTTTTTTTTTTTTACTGGTTACATTGAGTCATTAGCTATAAGTATTCATCAGTTCTCAAATTGTTATATATCCTAACATAACTCTATAGTTAGTTTAATTTAGACAATCATTTTGTGGTGAAATTGAGAGAAGACCATCTATAAATTATGTTGATTGTCGACCTCAATTATCAATTTATCTTCAAAGGGCAAAGATTAAATTAAGTTGGTGTGGAAACTGAGCCCTCTGAGGGATCTAGTAAATTAATACATCAGTAATTATCTAGGTAAACTACTAGTATCTATTGTACCATTTTCATTTAAAATGCCATTGAATTCCCTATTCGTATTCCCTCTTCGTCCGTTTACTCCTTAAACTGTTTTCTGATTATCAAGTTTACCTTATTTCCACTAATGAACTATGTTTTCCTTTAAAAGTAAATTACTTTTTAATTATAGCTTAAATTAACAACTATTTATTTATCTACCAATATATATATATATATGTTTCATAAGGTTCTTGAGGTTCAGCAATAAAATAAAAACTTATTTTGGCGACGTTTCGAGACTATATTGCTCTCATAATCATGCCCTACAGTGAAAAAACAGGATACACTAAAATTATATAAGTTACAAAGGTTATTTCAAAACATAATGTTAGCTACAATATAAATATATAAAAACATGCGTTATAATAATTAACTACATATAGTAACAAAATATGGTGGAGTATGAAACTACTTACAATGTTACTGGTGATATGCTATTGGTATCTACTACTAAATTATAACAATTCTGGTTAACAACTGACTGGAGAAATTTGGGGAAAAAGTTAAGGGATGCGGGTTAATGTGGGGTATTTCCAAAAGTTACTGGTATTCCCACATACAGGTACAAGGGATTTCCATATTTCTGTGTAATGTATAAATGAATAAATGATTTATATGATGCATATTAATATAAATGAATATTATTATTCTGAATGTTTTAAATTGGAATAACATGTGTTGAGATTTGGTCTGATTATTTGTTTATTGCGCGATTTTTAAATTTTTCTATGGTTATCATCTCTTTAATATTTTGTTTATAATTATTTTTTTCATCGTGAATAATTTTGGAGGATTCAAGAAGGAGGATTAAAAGAATGTTTTATTTGTCTGTATTGTGTGATGAGAGCTGTTTGGTTCTGGTTATCTTTTTTCTTCGCACGGTATTTCGGAAACTATATATCGTAAATTATTTTGGTGAATAATTTATCTATGGTGGACGTTATTTTTAAATGTGACAGTGTAATAAGTTTTATTGTTGTCATTTTTGAGTGTTTTTGCCAATATTTCTGATAGTGTTTGTATGTATGGAATATTGTGTCATCTTTTATTGTTAATTTCATGTTGTTTTTGTTGAGAATTTGTTTGTTTTAGTAGATTGCAAACGAGTCTGTGTGGGCATCCAGTTATTAAAAGGAGTCTGATACTTTATTTTCCGCGGCCTGTTTATTTTTTTATGTGGATAATTTTATTGCACGATTTATTAGATTTGAAGCGGTGTTGATTTTTTACAGTTATATATGTATATAAACACCAACCGAAATTAGATAGAATTTCCATTTCATTTTTTTTTTTTTTTAATATATCCACGCTGTTCAAACGATTCGAACTAAATAAATGCAATGTTTTAATTGAAAATTCATTTCTCGCATTGAACGTACAACATTTTAACTGTCTTACTAAGTATTACCATGCTATCAACCTTTGAGGGGAAACGGACCATTTGATTTAAAAAAATAATTTGTTGGTTTTTAAAACAATTATAATATAAGAAGCCAATCAAAAAGAGAAATATATTGGAGGAAAACCTCCTAGAATTAGATGTTGAAATTGAAATAATGTTTTGTTTTTCATGTGGAGTATTAGTATTTTCCCTTCTTCAATTTGTTTTAACCATCTCTAATTATTGTTAAAAATAAATACGTTTTAAGGTGCTCTATAAATATTTTTGTTTTGATTTTTAAATATTTTTGTCAAACCGTTTGTATATTTTTTAATTTATAATAAATATTGTGATTGACAATTTGAATGGTTAGTATTAATTTAGCAGAATTTACGATTTACTTTTGACAAGGATACGACTTTTTGTTGTGGCTCTTTAGTTTTCTATTGAAACGTTCCTCATCAAAACGTTTAAAAAATTTTTCTCACTAAAAACTGTGACGATTTAACACGCTCTGGCTTTTTTGGTGTTGATCAGATCGAAAGTTTGATGGTAGTTTCCTGATATGAAATTCAATAGAGAATATTTTTGTTATATAACATTTATTGTTTATACTGGACCTAACGTTTAGCAGCTATATTAGTTTGAATGAAAAAAGTCACGTTTTGTCTACATTTTTTAAGTGTTAGGGCCTTTTTTTCCTGAAAATTTGCCGACAGATTCCTTATCTGTGTGATATATATAAAATCAGTAGATTGTAGATAGGTATATCTACGATCTTTGGTTTTTTCTGTCAGAGAAGAATTGATTTTTTTTTTTTTAAGCATTAAAACAAATAGATGTTATTTCACTACAAGCCTTAGGAGGTAATCTATACTATTGGGTTGTCCGGATATTAATGCAGGATTTCATGTTTAAACCATAACCTGGTATTATTATTAAAGAGATTATTTATCAGGTTTAGGTTGTGGTAAAGAGATAGCATACAAAACTACAATTTTACGTGAAAAATTATTTCTCTATCTTGAATGAGAGCTGAGAAAAAAAAAATAAAACGAGATATCCATATTTTTTTTTGTTTTTTTCTCGGTACCCAATGCTCATTGGTCGCTATAACTCTAGTTTCGCGCTGTTATAGGCCCCAACTACCCAAATAAAAATAGGCATTCAAATCTGTGAGTTACAAGTCAAAATCTGGTTAATAGGATCTTATTTGATAGGACTTTTGGGCCGAAACTACGACATAGAGAAAAATGTATCAGGTTTTGGTTGTGTTAAAGAGATAAGTTTTCTCTTTAATAATAATATCAGGTTTTTGTTCAAACTCGAAATTCTGCATCAATTTCCGGACAACCCAATATTATATAAAAGGACAAGCCGAGCAAAAAGTACAGCACCAATCTGTACCAAATTTTAACTAGATCATCTTCATAGTGGAACAAACGTTTATCTGTAAAAAAATGTATAGACTTTTTATTAAATTTTTATTAAAAAGCGATAAATTTGTGGAGTTTTAAAATCGACTGATCTGTGGCAGGCACCATTTTGTGAGATAGGTGACAATGGTACGGTGTTATGTAGGACTTCAAATTAATGATAACATTTAATTATTTTCAAACAAATTGTTATTCAAAAGAGATAAAATCGACCGATATATCGCTAATAATATAGTAATAATTTTTCTGTCTGATTACCAATTTTAATTTAAATTAAATGAACCAAGTTAATTGAAAATTGAATGTCCAATTATGTTTTTACGTGACTTTCGACCACCTAATCTGTGCAATGATACCACGTTAAAAATTACAGCTATTCGTGGAAATATCATCGAGGCTATAATTCTCACTGGATCAGCGACTAGAGAACTTGCATATATTTATAAAATCCCAATGAATCCATATACCATTTCAGTTAAAAAAATTAAAATTTCCAGTTAATGTTCCTTTCGCGATTACAATTTACAAATCGCAAGGCTAAGCTAAAAAAAAAAAAAAAAACGAGAGGATATTCGAACTGACTGTTTATCTCATGTTAATAATATGTAGTGCTTTTCAGAACTGGAAACAGTCAAATCATTCTCATAATATCGGGAGGCAGAACTTGAAATGTGCCTCATCTGGATGTTTCACGAATTTATTTTTTTCCTTTTTGTGAACTTTACACTAAACGATTTTTTATGATTAATAAATAAAACTTGAATTATTAGTTAAAATTATCTGAGTTCTTTTATTATGAGAGCCAGGATGAAGAATGCTAGTAAAATATATTTTATTTTTATAAACTGGCATATAAATAATTCCTTAATTATTACTTAATATAATAAAATAATTACTTAATAGACTTTTTTTCATTTTCTCGAATACAATTTTATGAATAATAATTGAGTAAAAACAAACATTATTTAAAATAAGTACCAAGCATTTTAAATTTACGGAATTTTAAATTAATAAGGTTTATATATGGGCGATTTTCTAACTATGGGCAATTCATGCCACTACCGGCATTATGGTCTCTTTTTTCAGATATTAAAAATTTCTGTGAACTGAACTGTGATTTATGAAATCGAAATAATAACAATGTATTATTTTTTATTTTTGTGATCAAATCTGAATTTTTTCTTGTTTTTCATTGTCATGGTTTGTCACCAATGACGATTTTCCTTCGAACTAGATACTTTGATTGATAGTATTCATTTATTTCTCAAAATATGTTGCATTGAATGCATAATCATGGAAGGAGAACAAAAATGACTCGCAGTTTAATTATTTTTGTTTAAATGATACATTTAATAAAATATTCCAATCCCATAAACTTTCACACTTCCGTTACGAACCTCGGCATTGTCTTTGATCAAACCCTTTATTGGCAAGATCATGTTTCCCTTATTAAACAATTCTCTTCGACTCCTAAACCGCTCCCGTAACTTCCTCTAAGGTCTCTCTGCATCTCAGGTTGCAAGATTGAAGAAGTTCATGAACTGTTGCATGAGATTCGTTCTAGGGATAAGACGCCATATAACATGTATTTCATTGCTACACAAGATGAAAATGGCTATTTCCCTCCTTCCGAAGACAATCCTTCCTTGGTTCGTTCTTTTAAAAATCACTTTGCTCTCAGTCACCTCCCTATATCCTCAAAGCATTAACATTAAAATCATCAGTGAGTTCCAGCAAAACCAGATCCCGTTCCTCAGACCTCTACCTAACTCCCTTCAACACAACATCCTTCAAACGTTCCATTATTTCCAGAGCTTTTAACTTCTGGAGCTCCCTCCCTTTCATCATTTCTCCACTCATAATAGCTTCAAATCCAGATTTTTCGTTTACTTGTTATATATTAAATCTAATAGTCATATCAATGAAGAAAATATTTTTAAAAATGAAATATGAATATTCAGAATATAATATTGATTTTGTACAGTATTATTTTTGTAGTATTGCACTAAATTTGTATAATTGGTTTTGCCATAATTATATTATTTTATCAGACAAGATACATTATTTTTCCGAATAATTTAAATCTCTCAGCTTTGTTTGCTGCATTTTTTTCATTGATTTTTTTTTATTTTTCCCTAGTTTTGTATTCGTAGCCTATTTTAAATTCTAACCTTAAGATATAATTCGTTTTTGGTGTGATATTTTAAAACATGTAATATTACTTTTATTACTTTTATATTGTAATTTAAATTTCTTTTAAATTCCTTAATTTAATTTTAATTTTATTTACCTGGCTTTTATTATGTTTCTTAATTATATATACGGCAGCTAGGTCGCCATTAATTGATCGCCATTATAATTATTTTTAAGGGTCAATGGCCCCAGAATAAAATTTATTTTCATTCATTTCATTAATAAAATCTTTTTGAAATTTTTAAAATAATAATATACTTCGTTCATTACGTCTTTGGAATGGTCATTATATTGGGTACAATAGATCGATAAAGGGTTTTAATTATGAATTATATTTCTCTATAAATTATATTAATTATACTATTCGTTCTAACTATATTAATTATACTACTATCTATTACGGATTTATTCTTGTATCAAAGTTCTCTTGTTACTTAGTGAAATTACATCTGATAAAGATGGCCCTTTGCAATCTGATTAGTCTAAATAAGCTTGCTAATTAATTGAAATTTACAAGATAGAATTCTAGGAATATTAAAGCTCAGCAACTTCATTGTGTTTTGTTTATAAAATAATCAATATGTTTTTAATAATTGAATAAATTTCATTAGTAATACACTATAAACATTCTAATTAGAAAGTCATCAAGTACCAATTTCAAAGCTCAAAGGATTTCTACTTCGTGAAGTTAATGTATAAATACAGTACAATCTCGATAATCCGGTCCTTCAACAGTCTGACACTCTCTTGAGACGAAGAATCAGGAGTCGCTATGTTGGATTAAGTTGCCTTGTGGGCATGAGATTATTGTAATTGTTAGTGATATACTGATTAAATTAAATAAGAAAGCTTTAAAACTTTTATTAAAATATAGAAAAGCAAAAATTGATGAGTTTTTATAATAAATATAACTAAGTCTTTATTGTATGCAAGTACTTACATGTATTTTAGCATAAATGTTTTTGTGAAATTGAAGGTTAAGTAAATAAATTTAAATGTTAATGGGAAAGTTTATGTTAAACCAAACTTAGTGCATAAATACCAGAGTTTGGTAAAATTAAATAACGATTAAATATTTTACGACTGATTTCTTGGAATCAATCACCTAATTGAATCATGATTAAATTATTAAATAAGTTATTCCAAGAAATTAGTTGTCAAATATTTGGCTATGGTTAAATTTTTCCAAACTCAGATACCCACGTATGAATTTTATGAAGTTCCTATTATTTCTTAGAATTTTTATTGTTTAGATTTTTTCTTTTGAATAACATTTAAATATTTGTTATTTTTATAATACATCTATTATTACATATTATGCAGAATGCACGGATATCAAATAAACGCCTCTTACAGTGGGGTACTGTTGAGAAAATATAAAATAGTAATATAAAAAAATAATGTTTATATTGTGTTACAAGAGAATAAAAATGTGTCAATGTTTCATTTTTTGTTGACGTGAATACGTCTTTAGATTTTCTACCATATGGGGACAATCCAAAAAACCTAATGATAAAAAAATCGGTGGATACAGTTTGGCGTTGTAGTTTTGAATCTATCTTCTACATCCAAAATTCAATTATAACTAAAGGATCAAAGAATTCATTAAGATGAGCGAGAACAGTGATGCATCGCGTGCGGTGGAGAGGGAAGTGCCGCAATTTTGGGGTTATTTTTCTGCGTTTGGAGATTTGAAATTAGTATAACTTTTGACTCGTAGAAGCTACGATGTTTGGTTAAGTTTTAATCAGCAGCTGTCGTTAACATTTATCGATTATATATATGTGTTAGAAAAAAAGAATAATATAAAAAATATATAAAGTCGGCCTATACGCGTCAAAAAGCCAAAACCAAATAGAGAGATCGTATACGGCTGAAAAGGGCTTCTCAAGAGCAATCGAATGGTAATAATAAAACACCATATGACCGAGTAAAGCAGTGCCAGGAACATAAATTTTGAGGTATTTTGCTGCGTATCGAGATTTGCAATTAGTATAACTTTTGAGTCGGAGAAGCGACAATATTCGTTTAATTTTTAATCGTCTTCTGTCGTCAAAATCTACCGATTGTATATAAAAACATTAGTTTAAAGTGGTATACGGCAGTGAATATAATAAGGTGTTAGAATAAAAAAATATAAAAATTTTTGTGATAGTATTCCTGATCAGCAATTGTTTTATACTTATTACCGCAATTAATGCACAAAGCTTGGTCGCGCACTCAGAAGACATCTCTACTGATACAATCATCATCCGATATGATTATTTGGCAATCAGCGAAATTTGGATGATAAATTTCATGCCAGTGAATATCCCTAGCTATGAACTTAGATTATATTGTAACAAGAACAGACAAATTGCAACTACATCATCGCTAGCTAGCGGTATCATCATCATCAAGTATATCGCAACATCAATAGCTTTACTGATTGTAATAGAATAAACATTATTATTTTCCTTGCTTTTATCCTAAATACATAAATAAAAATATTTTATTCAGAAAATATAACCCGTTACATATACATAACGTATTCACAACACACGGCCGTATCCATGGCCCAGCCACACACCTCTTTTTTTTTTTCTTTTAGTCGTATGGCATATTAGGTGATCCGACACCTATCTGGTATATGTATACAATATATATATACATATATTGGTTTTTAATTTTTTTTTTCAGTTTCTCGACCATAAACAAACTTGTAAAAACAACAAAACTAGGTTTATGCATCCTCATTGCTGAGAAAAATGAGTTTCTTTATGGCCTCTTTAGCAGAACGTTATTCATCAACATTCATTCCAACATTCGAGTCAAATGTATTGGAGTATCGGCTAAGTTCTATGGATTACGGACTTTATAAGTACCACAAATCATTTAGCATTCATAATGTAAGTTAATTTTGTAAAATGCTTTTGTAAATAAAAATTTGAGACCTTTACTTTTAAAGATCTTATACGTTCCCCTGTTTTAAAGAATTTAGATATTCAATGGAGAAAAAAAATGATCTAAAATTAAAAAAAAAAAAAAGTCCTCCCTGTAATTAGTTGACATGACTCCAATTAACTGTGAGTTAATTTACTCCCGTTATATTTTAGGTTGGATACTTCGTAACTTGAAAGGAATGCCCCTTATAAGAATAAAAGTGAATACTCCACCCCTCGCTAGCTCCCTTTTATATTTCCTTTAAAAATTATTTTTTTTACCGGAGGACTCTGGTTAATTTAATAGTAATTTTACTTTACTACACTAAAGAACTGTTTCATGCAGTACTGTACAAATATATAATTTTGAATTAATCAAAAAGATATTTCATGTTGTTAGTCCTAAATTATTTCGAATATCGAACATCTTAATTTTAAATTATGAAGTTGAACCATGAGCTTTAAAGATTCGATCTCTACTTACGAGGAAGGTATTTTAATTGCTAGGCGTCTGACCTGACAAAAGTAATAATTAGTTCAATGCAGATAATTAACGTTTATAACGGAAAATTCTGTTGCAGTTTTAATGACAATGGTTTATAAAAAAACTATACATTTTTTTTTGAACATACACAACCGTTGTGCACGCTTCTTCGTTAGCTTATCCCATTGAATAATTCATGATGTTGATGCAGGCAGAGTGGATAGTGATGTAGGAGTCGCTTTTGTGATGCACACAAGCTTGAATACCTTCAGAGGAATGTAGTGCGAAATTTCAAATTGGGAAATATTGACGTATTTAAAAACCTATTAAAGTTCTAAATATCAGAAAAAAAAAATATGATATAAGTAGAAAATGTATGAATGAATCAGAATATTTTTTCGAAAACTTATAAATATAAATTTACTGCGGAAAACTGTTTTCTGCCAGTTTTAGCATATTCATATGTATTTTCATTTTTATTTTTTTATTCTTGTTTGATTATTAATTGGTTTATTTAGATTTTAATACTTTCCTTCTGGGTAGCATTGAGCTTAAAATTGTATACAAATAATGCGAGTGATCAATTTCTAATTAAAATTAAGTACATCGGCATTGCAGCTTAGTCTAAATAGGCAAGATTTCGGAGGAACCATAAAAATTTAACTTTAATATGTTTATGTATTTAAAGCAGCGGACTGGTATGAATAATTTAAAAGATTTGTTTTTCTAATAAACGAAGAAGTTGAGGCATAATATTTTAATATATGTAAAAAACATTTTTTTGAATATAAATTTCCCTCCTGAGAAAGTTTTTTTTTTTTCCCTCCCTCTCGGTTCAGGAAGTTGGCGGAGTTTCAAAACAATAATTGTAGAAATTAGGTTAGAGAAATCAGCTTCCGGGTTTGCGACAACTTCACGATTTACACAAAAATTAAAAAATTAAAAAAAAAAAAAAAAAAAAAAAAGATAAATGTTTGTGATACTTGTTATTTGCTCTAAATATTAAATATATTAAATATTAATAAGTAATTGATAGGAAAAAAAATCGTGGTCTTTATATTATATGTTATAAGTTTGTATATCTATAATGTACTACTACCGTGAAAATCATAATTATTGGACATATTTTTAAAAATAATTTTTTAATGACAATTTAAATTTTCTTTGAAGCTAGTATGTAACTTCAGAAATCAAATTTACTAAGCAGTGTTTATTTTATTTATTTTTTTAAACTTTTACGTATTCAAGCATGAATATATTTGTTATTTAAACATTAAATATATTATAACATTGTATTAAATGTATTACAGTCAACTATTTCACAAATATAACACTATTATTTTCAATTTTATTTTGTATATTGTATTGTTATTATATTAGCAATATTACTGTTATGTTTAAAATAATTTAATTTATTTTTCCAGGTAAGAAGCTGTGTTTAACTGTATGTTGAAATACATTTCATGTAAGTAGATCCAACTTACTTTGTCCATGTAAAACTCTTTTAAAGTTATCGCATAAATGAAATTGTACGAAACATAAGCATTATATGTTTCTTCATTGTTCTAAAAATGTTTAAAAATATCCATTTATTAAAAAACCAGGTACATTTAATGGATTTAATTTAATGTGTATTTAATGTTTCCTGACATTTTAGCCCACTTTGCTGGTATTCACAATTACAATTAACAAATTATGTGGTTGGTCAGTTACATGCGATAATGGAAACCTGCGTAATTAATAGTCCAGTCAAATGGTTTTAAAATAAGGCTTGAAGCTCAAAGTTTATGGGTAATTGTTTTTTATGGCTTTCTTTATATTTTTTGGGGTACTAAACACGAATCTGAAGTTTTCCAACCAAATTTCCATCGGCAAATATGAGAAAAATTAAAAACAATTTTATTTTGCTTAAAATGATTACTTTGCAAGTTATAAGCAAAATAACAACAACAAAAATTAAAGCTGTTTTACTATTTTTTTAATTTTTCTCATATTTGCCGATGGAAATTTTGTTGGAAAACTTCAGATTCGTGTTCAGCAACCCAAAAAATATAAATTTAACCATAAAAAACAATTAACCATAAACTTTCTAGTTCAAAACTCCTTTCTAATGGACTAGTGTGGTTTTGATTGTTAATAGAGTTTCCATTGATAAACTATTGGTTGTAGGCGAAATGCAATGTTCCAAGAATTTTTCTCTTTGGGTATCAAATGTAGAACAAGCCTCAAAAGTACTGAGTTTACACTGATTATTACTTTCGAATGTTCTATTAGCCCTATGTCACGATCCTTTCTAACTATAAGAGTTCTAACTATTTCGGAATTTTGAATGTCCCATATCTATTTGAATATTATCGGCCCCTTTGGTGGAGAATAAATTTATCAATTCAGGGACCCAGTTAAAAGGTACATTAGATGCGTCGTTTAGTTGCTTTAATCTATCATATCAAATTCGTTTGGCATACTCAATAATTCGATCAAAAAATGCAGCATTCGTTTATATATTTTATTTAGAATGTAGATACGGCCTGTTTCGTTCTTAAAAAAAAAAAATAAAAAATTTTCCTTTAGGAAAATTGGGTAAATACTTTAAGTATTTAATCTGACCTCTTTCAATTAAATTGGCATGTTTACTTCCCCAAATTTCTGATATATATAGAGCAACAGTTTCAGCCAATGAATCGTATAAACATATAGTAATTATTGTTGACTATTATCAAAATTATTATTTTATATTTCTTTTCTTCATGAATTTGTTTTGTTTCTTTATTTTTTTAGACCATATTTCTTTTTTATTTTCAGTCTTGACTGAATCGAATTCGAATCACAACCCGTAGATTTTATAAAATAAACAATTATTTATAGATTTAATTTTTTTTTAATTATTAGGTCAGTAAGCCAGAGGCAAAGTGTACCCGGCGAGACAGTAGCGGGCAGCAGTGTGTCTGTTGCTATGCTGGGTATCGACCGAGGGCGTCGCCTCTGTACACTTAAGCTTTGTGCTGTCTTCTTCGGATATCTTTTCTTTCTTTACACAGGAACAGGGGACACAATGATTGAGTAGTAGGCTGCTAAGAAGTTATAGCAGTCGGATAATAGAAAAGAAAACTAGACCAAAGTACCCGAGGATAGAGGCAGAAAACAAAGTTGTAGTGTGAAAAAATAGTTTCTATATAGTTTATAATTAATACATTTGAATGTATTTGAATACTAAACATTCATCTTCAGTTCTAGAACATACAGTAGTTTTCAACATATCAGCACTATGTTACATGGATTATATAAAGTTTTCAAAAATGTAAGACAAGAAATCAAATATTGCTACTCACCTGAGGAGATCTAACAAATATCTGAAATATATCCATCGTGGTAAGGGGAAAGGGGCAGATAGGCTAAATTTCTTGGGGGTTTACTATGGGATTTCCCTTAAAATGGGGCTACTGGAAATGCTTATATGATCATTTAAACAAAAATTATTAGAAAGATTAAAATCGTTTTTTACGGTTCCAGATTTTTGTTTTAAGTACCAGATAAACATTTCCAATAGCTCTATTTTAAATTTGTTTCCAATATGAACGGAAAAATCCAATGCCATAGGGGAAGTCCCATAGGAAACCAAAAAAAAAATTAACCTACCTGGCCCCTTCCCCTTTCCACGATGATTATATTTCTTATATCTGATAGATCTCCTCAGGTGAGTACTAATATTTGGTTCCTTGTCTTACATTTTTTAAAGCTTTACTATGTATAATCCATGTAATATAGTGCTGATATTTTGAAAAGTTTGTATGTTTTACAACTGAAGATGAATGTTTATCATTCGAAACTTGTATTTTAATAAAATAATCCCAATAGAAGTAGCAATCAATTCATCAATCCTAATTGTATTATGTGATCATCTATATTTTCTTCTTTTAAATGACTGCCTAATAAGTAAAGGAAGAGTCAAAACTAAAAGCTATTGGTACTGGAATTGTGAATGATGGATGGGAGGGAGTTCCAATTAAACGCTTTGACAATAAAAGAATGTTTGAATGTTGCTGGGTTAAAGGTAGTTATATCCTATCAAATAACCTTTACCCTTCGTCGTGAATCTTCGAGACTTCCTGTCCTACAGTATCCTTTAATATTGTTTCACATATCCCCGTTGAACAGATCCAATACCTAGGACTCCATCTGGACAAACGTCTTACTTGGAATCCACATGCAAGTCAAAAACGACAAGAAACTGCCCCTCGTGACTACTTCAATATTTACTTGACAAACGTTCAAACTTTCCAATTTATTACAAATGACTCATTTACATAACAGTAATTAGACCAATTTGGACGTACGGAGTTGAGCCTTTTGGCTCAACTAAACCATCAAATTCATCTCGTATCATTTTCCTTACAATCCAAAATCCTTTAGAAAAATCCTAAATGCTCCTTACTTCGTCACAAACTAACTTATCCACTATGATCTTAATATACATTACGTTCCTGACTTTGCTCAAACCATCTATCTATCCTTTCATAGCAAACTCCACAACCATCCAAATCCATTAGTATTACAAACTGCTTCTCATTCCATTCCAGATAACCCTCCGAGGCGCCTGAAAAGGAGATGGCCTCGGGACCTTCTAATATGGTACTTTATTATATAGAACCTTTATAAATGCAACCAATGGGTAGTAGCATTTAATTCAATTTAAGTTTATTTAGTAACTAACCAGTAAGTGTTTCACAAATTCAGACGCGATCAGAGCTGAGTACACAAACTCCAATTAACGCTGACTATTGTACATTTCACATATAAATTTTACATCACCAGCAAAAATATCAGAATGTAACTTTGTATGATTTTATCTTGGAGCAAGAAAATAATTATTTAAAATATTAAGATATTTTAATTGTTGTTTTCAATTGAATCTGAAATCTTATAGTTACATTGTAGACCGAATATTCGATCATATAAATACTACACGAAAATATAATCACTAGGATTGATATGATCGTGTAGTTTTGCTTGATAATAAAGAATTACGAAAATATATAGCTAGACTCGACAATAAACCCTGAATAAACAGATTATTAATATCAATTGATATTTTTTTTAGAGTAAATTTATTCTTTGAAATTTTCTATTGTATACTGAAATATTGAGGGATTATTTATATTATGAGATATCAACTACTCATTGGCAGCACTTAAAAAAAAAAAATATTCTCACTGATAGGTAAAAGTAATAGACTATGGATATGTTTATCTATAATCTACTGCTTCTAATAAGGAAAAAAATCTTCAACCCGAGTAACGCCAACAGAGCTAGAGCGTGTCGAAAAAGCCTTAACAAAAAAATTTAGGCAAAACGTGGATGTTTTCAATTAAAAGCAATGTAACTCCGGAACGGTAGACCTTAGCGATAAATCTTATATAACAGAAAATATTCTCCATTAAATTTTTGATCTGAAAACTGTCGTCAAATTTTCAATCCAATCAACACCATCAGATATATAGCATGACAACTTTTTTCGAGGTTAAAAAAAACGGAAGGTTACGGGGTCATCTTCTTTCCAGACGCCTCAGAAAGGCTTATAAATTTATTTTTAAAAAAAAATTATATATATATATATATATATATATATATATATATATATATATATATATATACATTGTCAATATTTAAAACTGTATGGAATATGTACAATTTGCGCCAACTATGCAACATATAGGACATTTAGATTGGCGGAGAATTAGAAGGGTTAGTGGAGCCCCAAAGTTCAACCCCGTATGTCCAATGTGTCTAATTATTGTCATGTTAATATGTCTTTTGCATATAATATATACAATATAGTACATAATATGATATTCTGTTTTGACCTAATACATATATATATTATATATAATAATATCTGGTTCGACCCAAATTAGCAACGCGTGGGACATTAAGGTCATCGTGTGCATAGTTCACTAGGGCATTGCAAGGGGCATCGAAGATTTTACAAAAGATTTTGTATTGAAGGGACTGGATAAGAAAAGAATTCGATGTTTAAAAAAAAATAAAAAATGAGATATATATGAGGGGTAAGAAATCAAAAACAAGTCAATGAAGTAAAAAGGGATTTAGAAAAAAACCATATAAAAATATAAGAAATAAATAATAGAAAATTATTGAAAATGGAGGGATCCCAAGGCAGGAAAGTGAAAAGAACTGTGCAAAATGGTCTGAGGACAGAAACAGGAAACATTGTGAACAGATGAAAGCCTACTGGAAGAAAAGAAAAGAACAAAGGAGAATGAATTAAAATTGGCACGTGGTCCTTTATAAAATAAAATAAAAAAGTTCGGATCTTTCATCCAGCTTATTTTCATCCTTCTGATAGTGCCATGTCATTAATGAGTATGTTAATCATAAAATCATTTACAAAGGTTATGTATATGTACTTTTACTGTGGGTACATGCAAATGTGATCAAAGTGCAAGGTGATTGTGGTTTGCAATGGTGGTTTCGTGATAGTGTGAGTATTTTTGATTGTAATAATTGTATTTTTATCCCTAAGTATGTAAGTACATATGTTATTTTTACCACATATATCGTTACTAGAAAAGGCATTTCATAATTGATACTGCCATATAAGAACTTGAATTATTTTTGTATGTTTTTCTCTGTTAACTACTTGGTTGTTGGACTAATTTTCCATGCATATTTACCAGTACTAAATTCCTCCAAGGTTTTTCTGCAGCCGCTAGTGTGGTCCTTGAACGGGTAGCTAACAATAAAATATTTTTTATATTTGTTATTAATTCGTTTAAGGCTGGTTTCACACCTACCCGACTGTCTGTATACGAGAGAGTTCTCACTTGACCGACATATGTCGGGCTCGGTTAAACGACACTCGAACGTCGTGCCATTCTTGGGGGGAAAGCAGACCCCAGTGCTTTGAAAGGACAACGACCGTCTAGTAATGAACAATACTTTACTATGCAACCAGAATTGGAAAAAATTTAATCATAGCTAAAATGTAATTATATTACTGATTTCGAGTAATAAATTACCTAATTTAATAATTATTAAATGTTTTAGACAAATAATCCTTAGTTCACTATAAAATTTTGTTTATTCTTTAGATCCAATAATTTTGGAAAAAACTTAATTATTCCTTACTAGTTTTAGATAAGGCAAATCTTAATCTAAAGAAGTGGTTTAAGGAAAACTTTTCTATTCTATCGCTAAGCCTTCTTTGACCCTTAAGTTCTGAACCATTTTGAATGGAACTTTAGAGGAACGCAGGGCAAGAACATAAGGTGTTTAGTGGTGGAGTAGGAACTCTAAGCACAATCTGTAACTTGCAGATTACTTGAGTTAACTCAAACCGGTCTAAAGCGACTCTTGGAGTTTTGTTTAGTTTATAAATGGACCGTCGGATTAGATTTTAGTCTATGCCTTCTAACAAATATAATTTGTAAGATATTTTAAAATATTATAGTTATATTTATAAATATTTCTTTATTTTGAAATCTCATATATATATATATATATATATATATAGTCATAGAATATGGAAAAACTTTATTCTATGACAATGCCCCTTAAGAATATCATTATATAAAAAATAGTAAATAGATTAACATTATAAGATAACCGAAAATAAATTAAAAACTGATAAAAAAACTATATATATATATATATATATATATATATATATATATATATATATATATATATTTATATATATATATTTTCAATATATGAATTTATTGTAATTTACAACTATACAAATATGTACAGTAATTACAACTAATTGATATGTAAGTAAATGAGCTGATAACGATTATAATATTAGGAGGCATTGATGGCCCTAGGGTTTTATGCCTATAAACCCCAACAAACAAACAAACGATTATAATGTCATGTAAAAACTCGAAAAGAACTACTCATTAGTATCACTTCAATAAAAATTCTACACTAAAAGATCTCTAGGCCATCTTCTTTTCAGACGCCTCGGATGATTATCGGGAATCAATTGAAAAACTAATGGATTTGAGTGGTTATGGAGCTTACAATGAAAAGATAGGTATCTGGTTTGGGCTAACTCAGCAACATATGGAACATTAGGATCTTTATGGATAAGTTTATTGGTTACAAAGTAAGGAGCATTGAGGAATTTTCTAAGGATTTCGGATTGTAAGGTACGAGATGAAATGGATGGTTTAGTAGAGCCCCAAAGCTCAACTCTGTACGTCCAAATAGGTCTAATCACAGTCATGTAGATAAGTTTTTTTGTAATGAATTAGGAGGTTTGATCGTTTGTCTAGTAAATGTTGAAGTAGTCTATAACGGCGAGCAGTTTCTTGTCGCTTTAGTCTTGTAAAAAGAAAAAAAATCAATACTAAGAATGAAAACATTATCATAAGAAAATTGTAAATTTATTTGTATTTATGTAAATTTATGTAGAGGTAACCAGTGCCAACACTGAGTACCAACTATGAACTTTAGTTGCAACAATTAAACACTTCATTATATAACGTGAAAGAACTAGTTCCAGTTATGGACAGTTTTGATGATTATGAATAATACTCATAACTAGAAAGTGCGAATAATACTCATAACTAGAAAGTGCGAATAATACTCATAACTAGAAAGTGCGAATAATACTCATAACTAGAAAGTGCGAATAATACTTATATGATGGATGTTGCCGGAAGGGAATTATAGATTGTATTCATTGTTGCTAATTATTTGTATTATTTTTGTTAGTTTTTAACTCTTAATTAAATTTTAGTTTACATATATTTTAAAATATAACAATAATAGTAACATTTTTTATTATGTTCATAACTCAACAAAATAAATCTTAGATTCAAATAAATGAAATAACAAATAAATTTAACATATTTACATATAACTACGCAATTCTTAACATATTTACAAATAAAATTCTTATGTAAGCTTGAACATGAGTCTTCCCTCAGGGAGTAAGTCTAGGCTTTCCCAGGTGACTGAAATTACAGAAAAGCCGAAAATTTTAAAATCAGTTTCTTTATCAGAAGCTGTAATATATAAAGATAGTAGCTTATAGGTAGACATATCCATGATCTACTATTGAGAAATTGAGTTTTAATTTTTTCATTCATTGTTTGATTAATTTATATTTTTATTATGTTTTGGTTCTGTTATTTGAAGTAGTTGATAATTGACATAGACGATACATATGTTATTTATATGTTTAATAAGAATTTGTGTAACGGTATCTCTATCATTAACTACACTAATATTGATTATTCTGTATAAATATATGGTCGGAATGTATAGCCTGCCGAATGTGATACCTAATAAATTCCACTCAGGGGAAATTCGAATAAGGAGTCAAATTACGAATGTGATTAATGGAGCTACACAGAGTCCTCCATTCCGCGTCCTCCAGGCACGAATAATTAATTAATTAGTTTTTAATTAATGTTATGATTGATTTTTAATTATCCTCGGAGCTGTTAGAGGAATTCTATACTTGATGTGTTGTTTGTAATTAATTAATTTAATTGGTTTCACCATTAGTGTAATTCTTTTAAGTATACAAGTAAATTGAATTTCGATTACAGATTATATATTTGTATATAGGGGTGATCCTAAAATAACGTGAAATTTTTCAGAGCAAAGATTTTAGAATTTCGAATCTTTATAAAAGATACAGAAAACAAAATCTAGTAATAATAGAGATCCCTTCTAATAATTCTATTAAATATATAATTTAAAATGGTAAATAATAATTAGATATAGTATCGAAAAAAACAAAATTATTATGTCCGTATATTAAATATCCAAGGGACATTTTTCGAACTATTACATATATAGATGGTAAATAAAAAGAAAAACACCTACATGCTTTCTATAAAGAGAAAATATTTTAAAATTATTTTATTTTACAAACGAAATTAACAAATGAAAAAATAGTTATTGTGAGCAAAAAGTCAATATGTTATAAATATTAAATGATTTCATGATCACAGCAAATATTTAAATCTAAAATTAAATTAAATTAAAAAAATTATAGCTTCATTCAACCGTTTTTTAAAACCAAATTTATTAGTTCATGAAAAAAAAAAAAAAAAAAAAAAAAAAAAAAAAAATTATAACTATCACTTCAAAAACACGTAAAATCATTGTTTTAATCAGTTACATATTTCAAAAAAAAAAAAAAAAAAAAAAAAAAAAAAAAAAAAAAATTAAGTGGTGTTAAATGAAGGAGAAAGGATTTTTGGTGAGACATTTCAAATTTAATTATATTTTTATCAAATAAGACCCTTTTTTTCCAATAAGGAATATTTCGGATTCTATGCATTGTGGAGATAGAGAATTACTGATTTTGGATTGTAAGGATTGCTTAGGAGATGAATTGGATGGTTTAGTGAAGCCCCAAAGCTCAACTCCATATGTCCAAATTAGTCTAATTATTGTTATATAAATGAGTATTTTGTAATTAATTGAAAGGTTTGAACGTTTTCCAAGTAAATGTTGAAGTAGTCGAAAACGACGGGCAGTTTCTTGTTGTTTTAGTCTTGTATGTGGATTCCAAGTAAGACGTTTGTCCAAGTGGAGTCCTATATAGCGGATCTGTTCAACGGGAATTAGTTGAACATCATTAAAGGATACTGTAGGACAGGAAGTCGTTGGTTTACGACGAAGGGTGATGTTATTTGATGGTATTTATTTGGATTTATTTCGATTCTCCATTTTTTATACCATTCTTGAAGGTTGATATGGGATTGGAGTGTCTGAAAGGAAATGAAGGGATCATGGTTTACTGATAACACACAAGTGTCATCAGCATACGTGGTGAGGATGGTGCTAGGATGCATCGGGATGTCAGCTGTATAATCCTAAAAATGCATTTCATTATCTGTCAAGTAAACTTCCAATGGTTCACTTTTATGGGAATCATATAGTTAGGGAAAAGGTTTTTACTTTGACAGGAAGAATAGTAAAACTTTTGATTTGAAAAAGTTCTGCTCTTTTCTCCGTGTAACTGTTTTCAACTCGAAATAAGATGGTTATAAAGTTCGGAAAGAAGCATCTTCGTTTTTTTATTGTTGTGAAGTTTTTTCTCTAACAAGTATATTTATGTATATACATAAGTTATGTGTCGGTATCAACAATTTTATTCAAATTATATTCGATTTTCAAACTTTTTCTTAATTTTAAAATTTTCAATTTAATATTAATTTAAATTCCACAAACTATACAATTCAAACGAAATGTTTCCTGGTTTAAACTTCGGAATGAGACAAAATACAGGGAAGTAATTGGAATCCGATTTCCATTATTGTATGTTTTAAACCAGCAAGTTAATATTGGTCTCAGTATGCTACCATACTGTTGAAAACTTTTAACTTGAAACGAATATCTGGATGAAAAAAAAAATTAACTGGAAATAATTTGTTGGTTTTTAAAACATTCGAGTCGCCAATTAAAAGGAAAATGGATTGGGGGCAAAGCTCCGAGTATAAAAGCTTGTTAAAATTGAATTTTTTTTTTTTTCTCATATAGAAAGAGTTATTTTTAGAGCTTTTCCTTCTTTTATTTTTAAAAATTAATATCTGATTAAACAAATGAATTCTTAAATTACTAATTACATTATAATATACATCGTTCCTCTTTCTGGGAAGGTTATTTTATTTAATCCTATTCAATTTTAAAAATTGTCCCTCCCCGATTACGATCCAAATACTTTAGGTTATTCTACCTCAATCATTTGTGCATAATTATTATTCTATATTAAAGATTAATAAATCATACGATGGCAACCTCAATATAGGAACATGTTATATTTTTTAAAAACATAAAAGAATTTTTTTAACAAACTTTTAAGGTATTTAGTCCTTTAAATTAAATAACTAAATTTTCTAACAGTGTGAATTGCCCATTTAATAAACATGTAAATACATATTTTATACATATACATGTAAATATACAATGTAAATATATACAGAAAAAATATATAGAATATCAAAAACTGATTGAATTACTTAAACAAACAGCGGAAAAAGCAGGATTGCAAATCTCCTTTGAGAAAAAACTGAGATAATCACAAACTATAAAAGTGCACCATCAATGTTAAGCACGAAGTACGGAAATAAAAGAAGAACGAACAAATTTAAGTATCTAAGGAGAAGTCATCCAGCCTTATGGAGGGGAGAAAGAAGCTATCCAATAGCTAATAGCAAGGTTGCAGAAGATGGATGAATGAATGAATGAATGAAAATAAATTTTATTCTGGGGAAAGAATAATTATAATGAACAATTAATGGCTACCTAGCATGCCGTATATATAATTAAGAACAAAGATAAAAGCAAGGAAATATAATTAAAATTAAATCAAGCAATTTAAAAGAAATTTAAATTACAATATAAAAGTAATGTTACATATTTTAAAATATCACACAAAAAACAAATTATATCTTGAGATTAGAATTTAAAATAAGCTACGAATACAAAACTAGGGAAAAATAAAAAAAATATCAATGAAAAAATGCTGCAAACAAAGCTGAGAGATTTAAATTATCAGGAAAAATAATGTGTCTTATCTGATAAATAGTATAAATTATGCCAAAACAAATTTAGTGCAATTGTACTAGACTAATACTGTACAAAATCAATATTATATTCTGAATGTTCATACTTCATTGTAAGAGATATTTTCTACATCTGTATGACTATTAGATTGAATATCTAACAGGTAAATGAAAAGTCGTGATTTGAAGCTGTTATGAGTGGAGGAATGGCGAATGATGAAAGGAAGGGAATTCCAGATGTTGGAAGGTCTGGAAATAAAGGAGCGTTTGAAGGATGTTGTGTTGAAAGGAGTTAGCATTCCATTTAACTAAAGGTGTGTACAATAAAAAATCACCGTTCAAAAACTCAAAAATTCCCCATTACAAGACAGTAAGGCCAGGATGTTTATATGCAGCTGAGACACTAATTTTGGGAACAATTAAAAGAAAATGAAGAAATCAGGAAAAACGAAAGAAACATTGTGAGTTTAACACAAAACAGAAGTATACAAACATATAGAAAAGATAACTGATGAAATTAGGAAAAGGAGTCTGACGTTCTATGGGCACATACAAAGAATGAGTCCAAGCAAATTGACAAGAAATATTTTTGCAACATTTTGAAAGATTAAAAGGCAAACCCATTTGGCTTCAGAAGGTACATGAAGATTTAAAGAAATTGGCCTAAATAAAGAAGAAATTGAAGACAGAACAAACTATATACAAAAAATTAAAGAGTGGTAAGGTTTCCAAGATAAAACAGCTCTAAAAAGACAGGGGAGAAAATGGACTGCAGAAGAGAGGAGAGAGAAAAGTAAACAAATAAACCTTAAAACAATAGCATGGAGCACACAAGTAAAGAAATACATAGAAAATGCAAAAACAAACCCAGATAAAGCTCTGAACCGAAGCGCTTACAGAGGAAAAGTGAATGCGTGAAAGCTACAACCAGATAACGGAAACAGGAAGACAGGAAGAATTTGGTCTGAAGATAGGAAGAAATAACATGGAGAATTCAACTCTTGTATCCTTCATAAACGGTGGAAATTAAAACTCTGACAGCGACTAAATTCCTACACCTTGAAAAAATTGAAATATTTCCATCAAAAATACTTAGCATAATCACGAAATCGTCTTCGTACATTTCAAACCACACATTTCACTCTTAATTTAGTACCTACAGTAAACAAATATTACATAACCTTTATAGACGATTTCACGACAGACTTCATAGACTTAATAACATATTCAATTATGACATGGGCACAACTGACTTACGCGGAAATACTCTCTGAACGCTGAAAAGAACCTGGATAACAGATTTGCTCAAATTAATATTTATATTTAATATAAAACAGTCCTCACCACTTACGCTGATGACACATATGTGTTATCAGTAAATCATGATCCTTTTATAGCATCCCAAGCACTCCAATCTCATATCACAAGCCTTCAATAACAGAGCCAAAATTGGAGAATTAAAATAAATCCAAATAAATCTTATCAGATAATCTTTACCCTTCGTCGTAAACCTAAGACTTCCTGTCTGCAGTATCCTTTAATAACATTCCACTGATCCCTGTAGAACAGATCAGATATCTAGGACTCCAAATAGACAATCCACATGCAGTACTAAAACCAGAGGAAACTGCTCGGCGTTTTCGACTTCTTCAAAATTTACTTGACAGACGTTCAAACCTACCGATGAATTACGAAAGGCTCATTTACAAGACTGTTATCAGACCCATTTGAACATATGAAGTGCCTATTTGAATTTTAATTGAAGTATTACTAGTTAGTGGTTCTTCATATCTTATGGACAGGTCATTGTAAAATTTCCTTAAATTTACTAATTCTAGCTATGTTTATAGTTGTAAATATTAATAAATAGTTTACAAAAAAATAATATATTTAATTCATGCCTGGAGGGGGTACTGTTAAGTGTTACTCTCCCTCCGTCTATAAGACCTGTATTATTACACTTTCAGGAAATTCCCTTATTGTTACTTTAAAAACAGGCGTCAATAAAAAAAAAAACTGAAATTTTTTTTTATTTTTATAAAAGTAGAAAATCGGAGTAGATAGGCCCCTGCGTGATATCGAATATAACAATGATACTGTAATGTGCTTATCGTCACAGTCCGCCCAGCAAATGATGGTTGAAAAAAAAATAGATTGAATAATGTAAAAATAATTTTAATTTTTAATGAAATCAAAGTTTTCATTATTTGTTTAAAGTTTGTTTCTAAAATTTCTAAAAGCAATTCCTACCTTATGCTATAGCATTTCATTAGTCACAGTAAAATTAACGAAAAGAGCTTACAGCTCATTAATATTTATAATTAATGCTTAGTGTGCATATCTGACCTTACTCGACTATAAATAAATGAAAAAATAACAAACTTGTCGAGGAAAGAATATCTTTTCCATGGGACCCCGAACGGGATTAAGACTTGAGTAATTATAAAGTCCACTTCTGCTTATTAAAACTTACTCGGGTTGGCAGAATCCTCTAAAGCTGGAAACTTACTATTTTAACTTCCTCAAAATGTTCTTCGAAGAAATATTCTTCGAGGAAGTGTAACTCAGTTGGTTTTTATCTAAAAATCTTTTATGCTAATCGGAAAATTTCATTTTTATGGTGTTATATATGTGTTCATCTGCATATATAAATTTACTAATATATCCAGTCGCGGCTTTCTTTTAATTAAAGAACTTAGATAGGTTTCACTAATAACTGAAATTTTATTTTTTAACAAAATAAAATTTACTGTATCATGAGTTGAGAGTTGTTTTCTCACAATATTTATAGATATTTTTACGTAAAACAGTAATTTTTAATCTGGTACTATTGCAATGATAAGGCGGTTGAAATTTACGTAAAAGCATAATTGGATATTCAATTATTAATAATTAGAAAAAAATCAGGGTTAGGTTGCCCATTTTCTTAACACAATATCAAAAAAATAAGAAATAGATATTTTGATAAGGTAATAATTTTTAGTGTGGCAGAAATAATTTCATCGATCTCATCTGGTTGGATTTTAATTTCTAACTTTAAAAGTTAATGACAGTATGGCAAACCTTTGCCAATTAACACTGTACATTTAAATTATTATTACAGTAAACTATACTGTTTTAAACCTTCCAAGAGTCATGAAGATAATGTAGTTGAAATTTGGTACAGATTGAAATTTGATAGTTTACCATTGCAAACTCACTTACAGAATGGCGCTAACATATCGTTTGATTATTAAACATCCCTGAGATCCACACGTCACACTAAATATTTATAGTTTTTTTTTTTTTTTTAATTTATTTGAATTAAGCAACAATTCAACAGAACATGTATTAATTTTATTATTGCTAAACCTTCCTTCATATATGAAGATGATGTAGTTAAATTTTGGTAAAGATTGGTTCTGTAGTTTTCGCTGTTAGTGATATATAATAGTATAGATATATATTATATGATTCGGTGTTTAATTTCCAACTAAAATAGGGAAATTCACTATTCATGATATATGATATTCGCTTTTCATGATGATCTAATTGTGGAAATATGATTGATTCATGGAGCTTCAGGGCAGCAAGCAGTTCAGTAAGGAATTAGATTACACATGAATAAAGAGACTTTGTAATTAAGAAAATAAATAAAATAAAAAAAAAATTCTATCTCGGTTTTTTTTTTTAAAATTTTGCTTAGTCAATAGGTATTCAAAGTAGAGGGTTTTGGGAATAATATTGCTGAAGTTTTTTGACATGGACATGCCTGTTGCCTATCCATAGTTCTATCGTTTACATGTGTAACGTTGAGCACAGTTATGGCAAACTAGAGTTTAACGTTTTTTTATCTTCAAAAATGAATCACTTTGACATGCTCTAGCTTAGTTAGTATTGTTAGGATCGAGAATTTTCCAATAGTTCTTCAATAAGAAATTAAATGGAGAATATAGGTAGGTTAAATTTTAGATTTACAATGGGGTTTCCCTTATGACTCATTGGATTTTCCGTTCCTATGGGAAGCAAATTTAAAATGGGGCTATTGGATATGTTTATCTGATCATTTAAACAAAAATCTGGATCCGTTTTAAACGATTTTATTATTTCTAGTGATTCAAAAGTATTTAATTTTAGGCTATTTTCTACTTGATGTAATATTTTTACTCCTCTCTATTAAATTTGTGGTTATTTTCATTTAGATTAGTGTATGCTCTTATATGTTCTTTTACTCTTTGATTTACCGATCGTCCAGTTTTTCTCGTGTATTTCGCTTCACAGTCATTACTCTTTAATTCGTAAACGCCGCTTTTTTGGAAAGAGTCTATTTTGTCTTTCGGTGAAGGAAAGTATGATGACAATGGTTTATCTGTTTTAAATGTATGGTTTAAACCAATTTTTTTTAATTCTTTCCCGACTTTAGTCTATATTAGGCCGTAGTATGTATCAAAATATATTTTTTAGGGGTATCTTTATCCTCATCAATTGTAATTGTATTGATCCTTCCATACCATCCTACCATCATGCCTACCTCAAGTAAATAGAGAATATTTTTTGTTGCATAACAACATACCTCCCGTTTGGGAGTTGGATTGGTTTGAATAAAAAATTTATGATTGTCTATATCCTTTTTTTTTCATGAATTTCCAGTTCCATTAATGCTTTAGAAATGTTTGGTGTCAAGAATCGATGGTCTAAAATCGAATCCTCGGAACCGATCGATACCGCTGACATTGTAAATACTGTTGTAATATCTGATTGTTATTATTATGTATACATTTATGTATAATATATATTATGTATAATATTGTGTACGCATCAAATCTTCTCCTAAGTATATATAAAAATAACCTTTCATAAGAGAGAAATTTAATGCGTACTAGAAAAAGGCCCCTTTATTAAGATTTTAAAACAAATCCGTTGCTACTTCAAGTCAGATGTCGGTTGAGGATATGTATAAATTCATTATTGGAAAATAAGGAAATAAGATTACTATGTAAAACGAAATATTACATATACATAAATACAGTCAGATAATAGTATCGTTTTAATGAAAATTTTAGTTATTGGATGTAACGGTATGTCATGGTATAGCAATTTTGTCAGGATGGAGGTGCATCAAGATTCATGTCCCTGATGGTATAGACCCCGATTTATGCAGGCAGACAATAGTTCAATTTGATTACACATAAAGTTATTCTTTGGGAAAGAACTTAGGTATCAGAAACGAAGGTTATTTTTTCATTTTAAGATGAATCCTGGCATCACTGTCCACTGAATTATCCCATGTAAGCTTAAAGCTCCATAAATATCTTCCATAAAACCTAGGGAATATCTTCCTAGAGATTGAGGGAAAATATATCAGTTTATAGCCACAAATATTGCCGATGCACTTGGGTTTTGTTATTAATATTTTTTTCTTCTTTGAATTTAGTTAGCTGCGATTAAATTCGTATTTGAATTGAATAGAGAGAACAAAAATATAATTTATACCCATCTAATACTATCTTCATAATCATACTATTGGAACAATTTTGTTCAAAAGAGGAGGTAAATGACTAGGTATTGTATGGGGATTGAAGCGATTCCAATCACCAATGTTTGCCAGTCATAGAAGAGAGATATCATGCTCCGGAGAGTTTCTGAATCGGTTCATTCAGCCTGAGTTAATGCAATTGTCATCCTATGGTAAAAACAATGGCGGGGATATTGAGTGTTGGAATTGGATGCCTTTTGAAAGCGAAGGCCTATTCCAACTTGGAAATGTCTTATTATTTGCCAAAAGCCTTTGTTCAAACGATATTGGACATCCTATTATGGATTTTATTAAAAATATTTTAATGAGGCCTCCATTAAAACAGATAAAACAGTAAAACTCTTATACAGTGTACATTCACGTGTACGACGGATATGTCCTTGCAGAGAAGTATTTGGTTTACAATTTACAAGTATTTTTAGAATTTCAATTTTAAAACATAACATACTTAAAAGACTAGAAACTACTCGTCGTTTACGACTAATCCAACATTTACTACATCGGCGTTCATTAATTACAAAAGACCTATTTACATGATAGTAATTAGACCGGTTCGGAGACATTCCGAGTTGAGCTTTGAGGCTCCACAAAACTATCCGATTCTTCTGATATCTAATCCTTACAAGTTGAAATCCTCGTTATTCCTTATTACGTCGCATATAAACTTCTATATAATGATCTAAATGTTACATATATTACAGATTTTCAAACGAAATATCTATTCTTCCAAGACAAGCTACATACTCATTCGAAACCACTAGTCTCCCAACGTTTTTGTGTTTTTTCTCTAGTCTTTTCACTTGTGTAACTGCTACTAATAGATAGTTATTTTATATATATATATATTAAACATTTCAAGTTTTTGATATGCCAGTATAATAATTTTATTGCAATATTATTTATTGTATATAATTGTAGAGATCAATAAAATATTAAAAAAAAAAAGAAAAAAAAATTGTACAAAGACTTCTTCTCCTACAATATAATTTGATATTTTAATAACCCCTGTTGAACAGATCTGCTATCTAGGAGTCCATCTGGAGAAACGTCTCACTTGTAATCCTAATATATTTTTTTTTTTCAAAAAATCTTATTAATTACTAAATGCTGATGTACATGACAGTAATTTGATGTATTTGGAGCTTTGAGCTCATTAAACCTTCTAATTCTTCTTGTATCCAATCCTTACTATTCAAAATCCTTCGTAAAATTCTCCATGCTCCTTAATATGCTTACCCATACAAATCTACATATCCATAACATTTTTAATGTCTCATTGGTTGTATATTTGGTCCATACAAGAACCAATATGCATTTATTTTGGGCTAAATCGTCCACCAATCCTTTCATAGATAACTCCATATCCATTCGAATCCAGTCGGCTTCTAACTTGCTTCTCAGTCGATTACACTCCGAAGTATCAGATAAGATGGGGACTTTTTAATTTAGATATCTTATTGAAGTTATACTAATGAGTAGTTTATTACTATTAGTCATTAAAATGTGATTGCAATACAATACTGCAATACTGTATTGTATACAGCTATAAATCTCAATAATTGATTTTAGAAAATGAATAGAATTCTAAATTTATTTTTAAAAACAGTGACAGTGTAAATTTGTAGTTTTGAATTGTAATATAGTTTTGTGTTATAAACGTCGGTTCCTTTTAACTCTAGAAGTGGTGATTTTTTATCTCGTACCAGCTCAAAGTATTCTAATAATGTTTTGTCAATTATCGCAATTATGTTTTGTCAATTTTCCAGCCACACATCACTTGCAGGTTATATTTTCGCTGTTGAATTATCCTGTGACTTTAACATTTCTGTATCGTTTTCAAAATATTGGAAATTTGAGTGTTTTATCTAAATTATTAAATGCATTTTGCTTATTTACTGAAATTTACTATTTCTTTCTGTGTTTGAACTTTGCCATTTAAATTTTAAAGTTGAAAGAACAAAAGCGAATGAGGAAAGTGCCGTTTACTACCCCAATGGGTTTCAAGTAAAAACACGAGATGAGAGGTTTCTGTGAGAACCGCCTAGAAGTGAATGAAAAAAAAAGAAAAAAAAAGAAGGTTTTATCTTCCTAATGCATCGTACAGTTCAAGAGTACAAAAAAATAGGAATTTTAGAATTTGTCCATATATAACATTTTACGTCTTTCAGGGTAAATTTCCAATGTAATTTTCGATTCTGAATTAAATGAGACCAACTATAAGTCGATAGGAATATTGGTTAAAAACATATTGAATTTTATTCCTGTTTTTTGTCATTTGGCCCCACTATGCGTCGTCCCGACTTGCAGTGCATTTCAGAAAAAAATTGATTTTCTTCTATACTAATCAGGAGTCGAACTCATCTCCGTCTCCCAGGTAACTGAATACTTCAAATATTAACTATAAATATCAGTGTAGCTACAGTGATATCGTTGATAATCAAAAATCGTTACTTATCAGACCTCTTTAAAATTTTTAGTTTTGAATTAATACATATGATGAGGGATCTGTTTCAGGGAATAATTTCCTGATACAACATTCACTTTTGGAGAAGCAATTTCGGAAGCAAAATAAAGTTCAATTAAATTTCCAATCACAAAAAAGGGACAGTTTTTTCCTCAGGACACATGCATAGTAAACACGAATCAACTGTGTAAAAAATTGATTCAGCGCACATGTTGTGGCATCCAATCAACTAAAGTAGTGTTGTTTCATCAGGGGTTACGAGGTTATACTTAACAGTTAATGTAATCATTACTTATATAATGACTACTATTATTTTAACGTTTAATACTGAGAATTCTTAAAAAATATAAATATTCGAGAAATGTAAATGATAGTGGATACTGTTAGGTTACAGTTCAGCTGCATGTTTACTAGAGATGGGCCGAGTAGTAGGCCAAGCCGATCGTTGCTTCAGTTGGTATTCAGGTGTATGATGGTATTCAGCTGAGTATTCAGGTCAGACATCGGCAATGTTCGTGACTCTTCGTTTAGAGCTTTATAACCGTCTGTACATGTTGCTAGTAGTGATGGGTCGTTCTGACTGAAACGAAACGTGGAACTGGTTCCAGCTTTGAACCGGTTAGGAACGAAACCAATCGTCGAATTTTTTCGTTCCACCTGGAACGAAAACCAACGCCAAGAGATTTCTCGTTTCGTTCCGTCGGTGTAGTAGGGTTTAGATTGGACTTCTGGTTTCGTTCCACTCAAGGTCGTTCAGACAGCTTCGTTGCGTTGATCCTTCCGCTGTTGATTTCTTCCCCCCTCTCCATCGGTCTTTCACCCCGCACTTGGGCATCTTCAAAATATGGGCATCTTCTTCGAAATTTTCTATTTTACCGACAGAGCTTGGCTTCTTCTTTCGAATTCAGAGAAATGTACCACACAAGGTTTTACTGTTTATATAATTAAATGATTTTTTCACTATTTGTTTAAAAGGTAATGGAGCAATCACAAGAATTGATTACTCCTTTTTTCGGAACCAATGTAGTTGGAAAATTCTCGCACAATTGTGCACTATATTTGAGCTAACTTCCCAGTCCCCCAAAAATTAAGTTCTTGATTGAATAAAACTATTTTAATAGTGTAAATTTTTTAAATAAGAATACGTAGCTATTTAAACCTACTCAATATTATAGTTCCTATAAAATTTTTAATTATAAAATAAAAGAAGGAGGCTAACAGTTCGAAGTCATAAAGGTATGTACCGAAATGCATGGCACATAGGTAATAGGTTAGTAAAACTGACGTGGAACGAAGAGTGGAACAGACTGTAAATTGTGATTCCACTTTTAACTCAGAACGGCCCTTCACTAGTATGTAGTAGGTTAGTTAAACTGACGTGGAACGAAAAATGGAACGGAACGAAAACTGGAACTGGTTCCTATCGAGGAACGTAAAGTAAAATCTCATTCCACTTCTAAGTCGGAACGGCCCTTCACTATTTGCTACACGTGCTCGTTTGTGTTTTTTTCTTCTATTTTTTTACAAACTGGCCGGTGTTACGGAATATATTTTTTTTCAACTAAGAAAAAGTCAGCAATTTACTTTACTCATCTTAGGTAGTTAATTGTAAAATTTAAACTTTAATCTTGCCAAAATGTGATTGTTTAAAAACAACTCAATTTCTCCCTGTGAAAAACAATAGATCATGGGTACGTCTATCTACAATCACCTGCTCTCCCCAATTTATATTTTAAAGTTAAAATGATAAAATTACTTACTGAATTACATTGTCTAATCAATGATTATTCGAAATAAACAATTTCAAGGTAAAACAGCGGTTTCAAGTGCAACTTTTTCCATTCAAACCATTATATTTCCTAAACGGCAGGTCCTAGCAGCAAATGTTAAAAAAAAAAAAAAAAAAAAAAAAAAAAAAAAAAAAAAAAAAAAAAAAAAAAAAAAAAAAAAAAAAAAAAAAAAAAAAAAAAAAAAAAAAAAAAAAAAAAAAAAATTCTCTATTTAATTTCTGACAAGAAAACTGTCGACAAATTTTCGATCCGAGCAACGCCAAAAGAACTAGAGCGTATCAAAGATAGCCCCAAAACTTAAAAAATGTCGGCAAAACTTGATTTTTGTTCATTCAAACCAATATAGCTCCTAAACTGTAGGTTCTAGCATCAAATATTATATAAGAAAAAATATTCTCAATTAAATTTCTGACAAGATTGCACTAGATTTCGATTTGAGCTATACCAACAGAGTCAGAACGTGTTAAAATGTTACATTTTCAGGGGAGAAAACAAAGTTACTTATTTGAGGTTAAAAAAAAAAAAGTGAAAAAAAAAAGAATGTTACTTTTTTCATTCGAATCAATATAACTCCTAAACAGTAGGTTCTAGCGACAAATGTAATATAACAAAAAATATTTTCAATTAATTATGAAATAATTAATTGTTGTTGATTAATATATTTTTTATTTTGAAGAGAAAAGATTTGCCCAGTCGGGATTCGAACCCGAGTCTCCACTTTTCTAGCGTGGTGCCTTATCCACTAGGCTACCGAGCTCGTATCCGAACCAGGGAAATCTTTTCTTCACTGATCTGAGCTCGGTAGCCTAGTGGATAAGGCACCACGCTAGAAAAGTGGAGACTCGGGTTCGAATCCCGACTGGGCAAATCTTTTCTCTTCAAAATAAAAAATATATTAATCAACAACAATTAATTATTTCATAATTATAATATATATATGACGTATGTCAACAAGATCTAGTTAACAGTAATGTTCAATGAACATTCATCCCCGATTTGTACTTCGCAACTGCGAGTGCCCGGGGGTATGGATCAGTGAAGAGAAAAGATTTCCCTGGTTCGGATACGAGCTCGGTAGCCTAGTGGATAAGGCAACACGCTAGAAAAGTGGAGACTCGGGTTCGAATCCCGACTGGGCAAATCTTTTCTCTTCAAAATAAAAAATATATTAATCAACAACAATTAATTATTTCATAATTATAATATATATATATATGACGTATGTCAACAAGATCTAGTTAACAGTAATGTTCAATGAACATTCATCCCCGATTTGTACTTCGCAACTGCGAGTGCCCGGGGGTATGGATCAGTGAAGAGAAAAGATTTCCCTGGTTCGGATACGAGCTCGGTAGCCTAGTGGATAAGGCACCACGCTAGAAAAGTGGAGACTCGGGTTCGAATCCCGACTGGGCAAATCTTTTCTCTTCAAAATAAAAAATATATTAATCAACAACAATTAATTATTTCATAATTATAATATATATATGACGTATGTCAACAAGATCTAGTTAACAGTAATGTTCAATGAACATTCATCCCCGATTTGTACTTCGCAACTGCGAGTGCCCGGGGGTATGGATCAGTGAAGAGAAAAGATTTCCCTGGTTCGGATACGAGCTCGGTAGCCTAGTGGATAAGGCACCACGCTAGAAAAGTGGAGACTCGGGTTCGAATCCCGACTGGGCAAATCTTTTCTCTTCAAAATAAAAAATATATTAATCAACAACAATTAATTATTTCATAATTATAATATATATATATATGACGTATGTCAACAAGATCTAGTTAACAGTAATGTTCAATGAACATTCATCCCCGATTTGTACTTCGCAACTGCGAGTGCCCGGGGGTATGGATCAGTGAAGAGAAAAGATTTCCCTGGTTCGGATACGAGCTCGGTAGCCTAGTGGATAAGGCACCACGCTAGAAAAGTGGAGACTCGGGTTCGAATCCCGACTGGGCAAATCTTTTCTCTTCAAAATAAAAAATATATTAATCAACAACAATTAATTATTTCATAATTATAATATATATATATATGACGTATGTCAACAAGATCTAGTTAACAGTAATGTTCAATGAACATTCATCCCCGATTTGTACTTCGCAACTGCGAGTGCCCGGGGGTATGGATCAGTGAAGAGAAAAGATTTCCCTGGTTCGGATACGAGCTCAGTAGCCTAGTGGATAAGGCACCACGCTAGAAAAGTGGAGACTCGGGTTCGAATCCCGACTGGGCAAATCTTTTCTCTTCAAAATAAAAAATATATTAATCAACAACAATTAATTATTTCATAATTATAATATATATATGACGTATGTCAACAAGATCTAGTTAACAGTAATGTTCAATGAACATTCATCCCCGATTTGTACTTCGCAACTGCGAGTGCCCGGGGGTATGGATCAGTGAAAAGAAAAGATTTCCCTGGTTCGGATACGAGCTCGGTAGCCTAGTGGATAAGGCACCACGCTAGAAAAGTGGAGACTCGGGTTCGAATCCCGACTGGGCAAATCTTTTCTCTTCAAAATAAAAAATATATTAATCAACAACAATTAATTATTTCATAATTATAATATATATATGACGTATGTCAACAAGATCTAGTTAACAGTAATGTTCAATGAACATTCATCCCCGATTTGTACTTCGCAACTGCGAGTGCCCGTGGGTATGGATCAGTGAAGAGAAAAGATTTCCCTGGTTCGGATACGAGCTCGGTAGCCTAGTGGATAAGGCACCACGCTAGAAAAGTGGAGACTCGGGTTCGAATCCCGACTGGGCAAATCTTTTCTCTTCAAAATAAAAAATATATTAATCAACAACAATTAATTATTTCATAATTATAATATATATATATGACGTATGTCAACAAGATCTAGTTAACAGTAATGTTCAATGAACATTCATCCCCGATTTGTACTTCGCAACTGCGAGTGCCCGGGGGTATGGATCAGTGAAGAGAAAAGATTTCCCTGGTTCGGATACGAGCTCGGTAACCTAGTGGATAAGGCACCACGCTAGAAAAGTGGAGACTCGGGTTCGAATCCCGACTGGGCAAATCTTTACTCTTCAAAATAAAAAATATATTAATCAACAACAATTAATTATTTCATAATTATAATATATATATGACGTATGTCAACAAGATCTAGTTAACAGTAATGTTCAATGAACATTCATCCCCGATTTGTACTTCGCAACTGCGAGTGCCCGGGGGTATGGATCAGTGAAGAGAAAAGATTTCCCTGGTTCGGATACGAGCTCGGTAGCCTAGTGGATAAGGCACCACGCTAGAAAAGTGGAGACTCGGAGTCGAATCACGACTGGGCAAATCTTTTCTCTTCAAAATAAAAAATATTTTCAATTAAATTTCTGAGAAGGAAACTGTGAATTCTTCTTGTATTTTTCAAATGAAATCCCTCTTACCTCTGCGCTTACTGTATCTTACTTTACTATATCGCTCATTTGCTGCAACAACGACATAACTCAAAAACAAACTTTTGAGTTATGCCGTGCTATGATATAAAACATATAAAACGTTATATTTGAGCATTATCTATTCACTAAGAGAGAGAGCAGGATATTTCACCATTCTATGTCTACAGATCGTCCTGTACTTTATTCACAAGACTGTAATTCTGCAAAATTTTGAGTTTTCTTAAAGTTTTCTGTAATTCTAAAAGTTTTTGAGTAATGTCGTTGTTGCAGCAAATGAGCGATATTATAAATAAAATAATCCACAATGGATTTGGTACAAACCAGATACCTTCTCATTAATCTTATACTACTTGCCCATCCAAATGCATTTGTTTATAACTTGTTTCTTATTCCAATTGTGTTAATCGTCCGAGGCTACTGAAAATAATATTTCCTTAGAACCTCCTAAAATTTAATTTAATGCTACGAATGCATAGTTTCTCTAACAGATTTTGTCTCGCTATTAGATTTTTAATCAGCTATATATCATTATACAGTTGTAAATTTTAATAAATATTTTTTTTTTTAAATCTCTTATTTACTGATAGAATACTGACTATTTTCTTTCGCCTGAAGAACCATAAAGCAAACGTGGTTTAGCCGGTGATGTGTCGGTACCAAAATATTTCGATTCTCGATACATGGTATTAAAATAGATTTCTATTTCAAAGAATAAAGCAAATTGTGGCAAAAAAAGTAAAACTAATCAATTAAAAAAACGATATTAATTCAAGAAATAAATCAGTAAACAGCAAGTAGAATTCATTATCTACAGCAAATAATTAGTACTAAGTTTAGAAATTCTTATTTAAAAAAAAAAAAAAAAAAAAAACATTCAAAAGGTTCTCAGAGTCGTTTACTGATTTACAAAATGTTTCTAAACCCTATCCTCAAATATTGTATTCTTATATTGCTGTGTATTTGTTTTAATTAAAATTTATGGTTTAAATACCAGTATGAACATGAAAAATATAATTTCTTTTAATGTATTGCAAAATGGTACTTTTGATATTGTAATCTTATTTTTACAATAGGGAATAAATATCTTCAAAAAACTGGAATTTGTCATGCAGTAGCTGTATTAGTTTTAAATTCTGTTCGAATGATTGTCTCTAATACGCATTACATTTCCCTTTTATTAACTCTGGAGAATATATATATATATTTTTTTTTTATCATTATAGAGACTAATATAATAAATAAATTTAATGTAACATCGGTTCCTAGGGATCGACTTTGTATAATCGATTCTTGGTACCGGTTATTTTCTCACCAATCGATGGAATTGAGAATCGAAATTTCTTTGTATTAAGTTCTCATAATTATTCGTTTTTCTTCCTTAGAAAGCCAATAATGGCGATTCTTCTGACCTTTTCAGTATATGAAAATATTAAATTTAAAAGATATAGTTGGAAAAAATGATTAGAATGAAAATTGAGACTTGACTCCTGATGATTCCTGCTAAGAATGTGTGATGAGGAGTGTGTGTTTTAAACAGTTTCGAAACTGTTAATAAATTACTGAAAGAAGTCAAATATTGCCGGTATTTTGTAAAAGATTATAGTGTTTTGTAAATTTATAAGATTCCAATGCTGCTGAAATAGTATTAGATGATGTTAGTTCTCTGAAGACTCATAAGTCTCTCCTACAATAGAAGGCGGCTCTTTGTCACAAGAGACTTTGGCCCTCTTGCGGTTCTGGAACTTACTGGCTTTTATGGGAACTTTATACACTTCTGTACTCTGGAAATTCCTACATGGCTACAATATATCTGGTTCGAATAATGCTCTGGGACTTTCTGCTAAGGCTCTCAATAAAAACCGACTAAGTTTGATTTAAAAGAACGAGGCGTCTTAAAAAATATAAAGAGAAATAAACAGTCGTTAAGAGGATAAAGAAATAAAAACCGTAACATATAGTCCAGTAAAATAAGGCTCCAAAAGGCCGTTTTAAAAAAAAAACAAAAAAAAACTGCTGAACTTTTATTTGCTGAACTGGAGTTTGCTACCACTAGCCGTCGGCTTTTTTTAACGTTCCGGCATGGGAATTTAAAGGGACTTGATTAAAACCTCTTATATAAAGTCTAATAGAAATTTATTTAAAAAAAATTATTTATTGAAATTTACAGCTGTATATACAATATAAAATATATTACATCAAGTAAATGTGATGAAATAGATAAAAAAGACACTTCACTTGTTTCTAAAGCAACTATCCATTGGTAGCACTTATAAAGGTTCTATATTATGAAGCACTATATTATAAGGTCCCGAGGCCATCTTCTTTTCAGGCGCCTCGGAGGGTTACCTGGAATGGAATGAGAAGCAAGTTGTGATAATAATGGATTTGAATGGTTGTGGAGTTTGCTATGAAAGGATAGATATCTAGTTTGGGCTTAATCAGCAACATATGGAACATTAAGATCTTTATGGATAGGTTTATTGGTTATCAAGTAAAGTGCATTGAGGATTTTTCGAAGGATTTTGGACTGTAAGGATTTGATACGAGATGAATTGCATGGTTTATTGGAGCCCCAAAGCTCAACTCCGTATTTCCAGATTGGTCTAATTATTGCTATGTAAATGAGTCTTTTGTAATTAATTTGAAGTTTGGAACGTTTGTCAAGTAAATGTTGAAGTATTCGATAACGACGGGCAGTTTCTTGTCGTTTTAGTCTTGTATGTGGATTCCAAGTAAGACGTTTGTCTAGATGGAGTCCTAGGTAGCGGATCTGATTAAGTAAGGTACTTTTCTGTTATGGTCACGTCCATGGAAAATGTTTTTAATTTAGTTAGTACATTGCTTTAAATAAGTCATATGGTATATAAATTGTATATTTGTTTTGAGCAGGTAATTGATATGGTTAAATATGGTTGACATTCAGCGTAATTTAAAAAAATATTTTTAGGAATATTTTTGATGAGGAAAAAGATCCTGAAATGAGACTATGTAAAAATAACCATGAGATGAAGTTGACATTTAAAGGTAAAATTAAATAGAGGTGCAATGTGAAGATTTGCAAACCATAAATACAACTTTGTCAATCCGAAAACATTACAGCATACCCAAAATATTGAAAGATTGTGGGGATCAGCAAAATGGGGCAACAAAAAATGAAAGGGTACTGGAAGGAATTTTTTGAAATTTTATTTAGCGAAATTTATGTGCCAGAAAAAGATCTTTTCAATGAAATATTAAAAGATATCAAAGATTTTTACCATAACAATTATAGCATATAATTATTATTATACAACTATTGTTTTAATATATTTAAAAAATATATATAATTAAATTTCATGTAAATAGAAAACTAGAATATGTATAGATATATAATATAGAATGTGTTTTATTTAAAACAATGTACTATTAAAAATATTTAAACCAACCAAAAACCAGGACAAACGTTGTTTTCGCATTTTACAATGCTTCGTAAGACGTCGCGAAAACTGGTTTGATTTCGGAGTTGTTTTTTTCATTTCGTCGGTAGTGGTTCCAGCTACAATTAATATATAAAGACTTCAAAAAACGTTTCATTATTGTATTGTAGGTAAAATAACCGGTATTTTGGGCGGTTTTTTTTTTTTTTTTTTTTTGCGATTTTGGGTATGTAACCGATGGCTGCCGTGGTAGCAAACTTCACATTTAGATTAAGCATGCAAAAAAACAAAAATATCCGTTGAGAATAAAAGTTCGGCAGTTTTATCTTCGCCAAACCCTTATTTTACTGGACTAATATGAAATTATATTAATGCATGAATAACATACAGATCGATGAAGAATGGAAATAATATCAGGAGCATAATCGAATGTTACATGTTGTTACATATTATATGTATCCGCTGATAATTCGGTACTGTTGGGTGGATATAAGGAAACTATTAAAAATACAACAACGTTTATGCAATCGAATAAGGAAATTGTTTTGGAAATTAATACAAATAAAACGAAATATACGGTTAGTAGTAGATATGGTGATTATTCCAGTGTTATAGGTATTTCAGGGATTAAATTTAAACAATTTAAATATCTTTTGGAAAATTGAATTTCACAAGTAATAAGATGCGATTTTTTAAATTTTTTTATTATTATTTTTTTTTATGAACAGTCATTTACAGCTGTATTACAAATATACATCTGGTAAATATGCGGTTTACAATTCAAAATAATGACATGTATATAAAATAACCCATTGGTTATACTAATGAAATATTTACAATGGAAGATCCCGAGGTCAATTTCTTTTCGGACTCCTCGAAGGGTTGCCAGGAATGAAATTGGAAACAATTTCAGGTGAGTATTCATGATATTATGAAATAGTATAGTTAATAATTTCATATTATATATAGTATATTATGAAAAGAAAGGTATCTGGCTCGTGCAACACCATTGGCGACATTTGCTCATTTTTTATTAAGTAAGGATTTTGGATTGGAGTAATTGGGAAGGCAAGATTAAAATCCGGAAGTGCTGGTTATTTTTCCGTTGCAAAACTCCCCAGGCTGATCAAACAGCAGTTATTTTTGGACGAGAAAATTGGCCCCGTAACTTAATAGAAGAAGAACACCTCAAAGTTTCCGAAAATAATGAACCGTATAGACAATTTGAACCGAAATAGGATGAACATAAGGGAAAATTTGAAAGTCTACACAATACGATGTAGCGGGAAATTCATCCGGTAAATGTAGTTCAGCTAATGGCATTACGACGGTTAAAGTTGGGATGGCAAGTTGTTGGATTTAACCACGACCGAATCCCAAAAAAGGTAATAAGTTTTTGACCGTCGAGTTAACATCCGATCAGTAGACAGAGACGAAGATGGGAGAATAACGTTTGGGTTTATCGTGGGGTCGGAAGTTGGTTTGCAGACACAGGTTGTTGCACATTATGGTTACTTATACAAATGGTAACTGTAGTGCAATCAGTGATCAGTTTTTTAAATAGTGACAATGTGATGTAGCAAAGCAAAAAATATTATCTGAGGATGGGAAAATTTTCCATAACATGTTAAAAATAATAACATTTATAAGGAATATATCGTCCTCTCCTAGCTGAAACATCGTAAGCACCATTTTCCAGATTTTACAGGACTGGCCTAAAACTGTCTCTCCACTTTTTTTACGGTCTAAAGCACTCAAACTTAGCAAACATTAATATTACCCATACTTTTCTATTTACTTACAAAATATTTATAAACTATTATCTAATGATTATCTATAAAATATATTTTGGTGCCTACGATTAAAATCATATTTTTGTCAGTTTTTCATTCATTCATTCATTTTCATCATTTTATATTATTTCATAATTTTATATCATTTCAGCATTTTATGTATATTTGTATATACGATACCTACAATGGTGGTTGCGATATTTTAATGATGTTTGCTTACAGTATACGGTAGTTAAGATACTTCTGGAAAGGTGTATAAGTTTGTTTTTGATAAATGTTTATAGTAAACGACGAAAATAATCAGCCGTATACGACAGATTCTAAGCATACATTCAGTCTGTGTTATGAAATGTTTCTGAATAAGATACGAACAAGATGATTTACGATATTTTTATAAAACGTTGGTTACGATTTTTAAACTTTGAATACATATTTGAGGGAGGAAACATTTTTAGAAGGCTACGATATCGTCTGCTAAATGGTAAAAGTCAAGTTACAAAATCAGTTTTTTTCCGTTTCAATATTCATACGGGAATATGCTCATTAAAAATTCCTCAGATAGTTATATAGTGAATTTTCTCCTTGTCTAATGTGTATATATTGCAGCTATATTTGCTTGGCGACTTTTTATACTTATGGGAAATTATAATATCAACACAAAATTACTTTACGTCGAATTTGGAAAAAAATTAGTGACTTTTACCTCCAAGCAGGTTAATTAAGCGTTATCATGATGAAGAGATGCGTTTTGTCAAAACGATTCCAGCGGCTATCGTATGCCATTTTGTCAAAAATGGCGTTTACGATCTTATATCTTAAAGGGGTGACGAAGATATGCTGATCTAAAGCCTATTCCACGCCAGTTTTTGCGCGATTTGGGATCATAGACACAGTTTATAGACGGAACAAGTAGACATTCTTGTTTCATTTATAGACCTTATCCCGTCTTAAGGCCCATCGCAAGACCAAAAATCGCAGGTCTAAAGCCTCTTACACACCAGTAAACTGCGTTGTTCAACCTGCCTATAGACGGTCTCCTCTACAAACGCCGTTCCTTTTCTCATCTAGGGTCCACACTATAATGTGAATTCTTGTTCTTGTCTTCGTAGTCCAACATGGAGGACATTATTTTGTGTGGAATTAGATCCTGTAAAGTGATAATTACAAATGAAAGAACAAAAGTTGATGAATGCTCTAAGTGTTCGTAGAAATATTTAGGTTTAGCTCAGTGATGAATGACACTTTTATGTTGTGAATTTTCTTTTTCTATATCCGCCCGTGTTACATTTAGCTTTGCATAACGCGGATTCAGTTGTTATTGCTCATGATCTAACTTAATTTTCATAGGATAGAGGATTTTCAGATTTAAAAAATTCATCTCTCTTGAACTCTGAAATTTGTTGAAGAATGAGTGTTAGTATAATTAATCCTGCAGTTATTATTAGATATATCGCTCATGGGCTGCAATAGTGGCACACTCAAAAAAACATTTTTCGAGATAAGTTGGTTTAAAGTTTTCATTACTAAGGAAAATGCATAGGAAATGCTTTAGTTTGCTTAAACAAAATTACCTACAAGTTATACCTTCTCTCTTTAAAGCACACTAAAGCATTTCATATGCATTTTCCTTAGTAATGAAAACTTTAAACCCACTCATCTCAAAAAATGATTTTTGAGTTGTACCACTATTGCAGCCCATGAGCGATATATGAGATAAAACTGATAGAACTAACATTTTCCCATTCCATCATGAAGTATTTCAAATCCTCTCTCTTAAGAGACCTATTACACCCATCTAGAGGTGTTTAATGACCTAAGAAGTGTTGGAGGTCCTTTAATAGTGAAATGTGTCTGGAATACATACAATGAAGTATTCAGGGGATAATCATAATTTCACCTTAGAGTTGAGGTAAATGGAAGCAGTCCTACAATAGGAAATGTCTGTTAATCCCAGAAGACTCTCGAAGTGGCTTATAATGGCGAAGAGTAGATTAGATAGGAAGGAATTTAATATCCGAAAGGGCACGCCCAATCTCCGTTCTGTCAATTTCATCCACCGAAAGGACTCAACCTTAGAAAACCCCCTGCGGCCCTTGATAAGTGTAAAACGTTTTTCTTACCTCTTTATTAGCCGGCTTGTAATTGGTAAATATTACTCAGGTGTCTGTCGCTTGGGTAATTCTGTTGAGATTCTATAGAGTTTGCTCTATTCTACTATATTATTGTCATTATTTTGATTTTTATATTGAATGGAGAAAAAAGAGAAAACTTTATTCTTCGACTATTTATCTACTAATGATAAAAAAGAGATACAATCGCACGTTGTCTGGCTACATATATTTTGAGCAGATACAATCTATACTCTTATATAAAAGGACAAGCCATTTTTCGGTTGTGATCACTAACCACGAAAACTACTGAACCAATCTCTGCTAAATTTTAACTACATCATCTTTATAGTTCCAAGAAGTTTTACCAATAATAAGATCTACTGATTTTTAATTTATTTATTATTGAAAAAGCGATTATATATCAATAACACTGATATTTCGAAATTGACCGATAGGTGGCGAGCGCCATTCTGCATAAGAGGTTACAAAGCTACAATGTTACACATAGCTAGAAGTTGATAATAAAATTAACTTAAATGTAATTAAATTTAAAAAAAAAAAGATTTAAATGAATTATTAAATCTTCAGTTATTATCTTCAACTACCTAATCAGTGAAATTTCAACGAGGTTAAAAATTACTGTTATGTATGCAAATATCATTAAATAAATAATGATCAATTGTATGCTTAAATAGAAGATTTTTATCGAAAAAACTGATAAAACTTCAACTATTAGTTAAAGTTATTTAAGTTCTTTACTCATAAGAGTGGGCGAAGCCGCGATGGGTGAAGCCACTTATAAATAAAATAAAAGAAACTTAAATGTAAATAAATACATACAAGACTTAAAAGAAAAGGAACTGCTCGTCGTTTCCGACTACTTCAACATTTACTAGACAAGCGTTCAAAGCTCCCAATAAATGACAAAAGACTTATTTACATGACTGTAAATAAACCAATTTGGACATAATGAGATGAGATTCGGGATGGGTCCCACTAAAGCTACCAAATCTTATCGTATTGGAGATCTTTTTCCTCGCCATCTTGCCATTTAGTCATTTTCGAGTTAATCTCTCTGCAGGCATCCTCTCTAAGTGTCCCAGCCATCTCAACCTTGGCTTCTTTATATGGCAGACTATATCTCGCTCTCCAAACTATCTTATTAGTTCTTCATTTTTACCTAGGTAACGGTCGGGTTAAGAGGAGGCAGCAAACTGCCTTGACCAGCGCTACACCAACCAGTTCGATCCTTACGCTTCACTTCGAGTTCACATTTATCGATAGCTCTTTCCTATAACCTCACATGTAAACAATCACTTCTACAGTTTCAACTTGGATTGTGTTGTTTAGTGTGTTATATTGATATTTAGTCTTCCTAAATGTAAATAACTGAAACATAAGTTAACAACATGAGTTTCATAAAGGATTAAGTGTTTTATCAACTCATATTTTCTTATTCCCTCTTATCTAATGTGTAAAAGTGTTACAAAACTTAAGAACATTAATTTGTATATGGATTTGGTGTTTTATATATATTTTTATTTGTTATATCAATTTAAGTGATAACATTTCAGTATGCTTATTTTGTGAATGCATTCTTTGTCATCCATAATACTTATTGCTCTAAAGTGAGACAGATTGTATAATTATTTCAATAAAACACATCGATCTAAAAATAAATCTGAGAAAGTATATCATAGGTTTCATATTTTCTTATTTCCACTTCCCTTGAGAAAATATAGCAGAAATTAACATCATCACTTTCAACTAGGATTCTGTCTTATAATGTATAATGGATTATAACATGGAGAATAGGCAATGTTAAAATAATCACAAATTAAGAGGTAAATGACACGTTACTATATAGTTGTAAAACTGTTTGTATAATGTTATAGATTAAAGTGTTTTAAAAAAAATTTAGAAGCCTGATGATGGAGCATTGTCTCGGAAACATGTAGCTACAGATGTTAAATAAATAGGAGTTATGACAAATAAATCCTTAAGGATTCTGTCTTTTAAATATTTATAATTTGTTATTTACACTTCCCGTAATCACAAAGTTTATCAAGAATTAACATTACTGGTGGTTTAGTATTATATTAATTAATTCAAAATTGATTTAGTTTCTTATATTTTGACATTTTCTTATTTCCACTTCATTATTTTCTTATTTCTCATATTAATATCATAAGGTAAACAGAAGTTAATATTACTTTGAACAGGGATTTAAAGTTTCTCCGTGAATAAATGAGAATAACCTTTCCCGTCGAAAAGTAGCGACTAAAACACCGAAATAAATCGGAAGAAGGTAAGAATCGATAAAAGGTATTCTCGTCGGGCGTAGGAGCTGCCTCCTCTTAACCCGACCGTTACCTTTACCTATCGTCAAGTCGCCATTTAGACACTTTGGGTCAAATATCTTTTAATTATTTTCCTCTCCCAAACCCCGAGTACTTTACGCGATAAATCTTTAAATTTAAGAACTTTTTGAACAGCGAACAGGCATCTGTTGCCTACTGCTATCATTCCCTTGATTTCCGCAGTAAAATCATTATTAATATAATATATAGGTACAGTTGTTAGTATCCTCCCTCATCCTTTCCCACTTCGATTATGGATGCTTAGTATACGGAGGACTGTCTGGCGAGCTTGAAATGAACGTGAAAAGATTAATGAATTCCTATATTAGATTTATTTTTGGGATCCCCAGGCGTTCTCGCATCACTTGCTGGTATTATGAGTTAAGGTGGCTTTATCCAAGTTTTTGACGACAATACTTCCTTGGTTCCATATCGATTCCTGTCCTTAAAGCCCACAAACCTTCGTACATTTACGACATCCTTGCCCTTCGTTCTTCCATTCATCTTTTGAATACTAGATCTCAGCCTTTTGCTTTGTATATCCCTTCTCATCGAACTGCTTCCTTTAAAAAATCCTTTATTAATCGTGCAGTTTTTTTTTGGAATTCCATACCCATTTCGATCCGCAATGCTCCTTCTCTCACTTCTTTTAAACATAATTTATTTATCCACCTCCTTTAATTATCAGTCTTCCGAAATTATGTAATAATATTTTAGTGTAAGAATGTTTCTTTTTATTTCTTTTTTTATTTTATTTTGTTTTATTGTTTTTTTTTCATATAAACCCGAAGATTTGTTTTTAAATCTAAAATTCCACCTTATATATTTATATGTATATAATTTATATTCTATATAAGTTGCTGTCTAATATGTACGCAGCCAGACAATAATACCTTTTGGTTGTACTTTCATGTTATTCTTAGAGGACAAGGTGTCCCAAAATAAAGATTATTTTTCAGTTTCATTTTTTCATTGCCTGTAGGTACCTTCCGAGCAAAACCGGATTATTGAAATATCCTCTAAAATAAATAAATGAATACAATTTAAAAAAATTAAAATAAATGGTAAAATATAAAAATAAGTTTAAATAAACAAAATTATAGTTAAATTTTAGTTATCAAATATACATATTATAAAAAGTGGACCAACGCTTATCTGTAGGGTTATCGAATCGTGAAAATATCTGGTTGAATATTTGAGAATATCTGATTTTTTTTTTTTTTCGCATGATATGTTGGTGAGAAATTTTATTCTAGAAAAAATGCGTTTAATATATATATTTTTATATCCCCAGATGGTTACAGTATACAAAAAAATTACTGTGAGGTAGACCCTCGTTGATAAAAAAAAAAAAATCTAAATTTACTTCAAGCTGTTGTATGAAAACTCATATATATTTTTTCAAACTTTTATCTTCACGCTGTTATTAATTTTTTTTATTATATATTTATCAGGATTCAAATTCGCTTTCACTTATGGAAAATAACCTTCACATGATTGTTATAAGAATTTTTGAAAATTATTTATTTCTTCTATATCTGGACAATAATTAGGAATGGTGAATTAATTGTCACTTCTTTTGGAATTATTTTATTAGAAAACTAGTTTCTGAATGCTAAACATTCATCTTCAGTTCTAAAATATACAAAATTCTAAACATATCAGCACAATGTTACATGAATTATATACTAAAGTTTTAAAAAATTTAATACAATAAATCGGATATTAGAACTCACCTGAGGAGATCTAACCGATATCTGAAATATATTCATCGTGGAAGGGGAAAGGGCCAGGTAGCTTAATGTTTTGGGATTTCCTCTACGGCTTATTGAATTTTTCCGTTCCTATTGGAAACAAATTTAAAATAGGGCTATTTGAAATGTTTGTCTGGAGATCTCCTCAGTTGTGTACCGATATTTGATTACTTGTCTCACATTTTTTAAAACTTGTATACTCTTTAGTTATATAGAATTATATAATTCCAATAGAAGTGGCAATTAATTCATCAATCCTACTTGCATTGATACTATACCATCATGCCTACATCAAGTAATTTTTTTAAATATTTATCAGTACTATATAAACCCTTTTCATGATGGTTATAGGAATTTTTGAAAATTATTTAATTATTTTGTACATTATTTGGAAACTAAGTTAACTTTTATCTGCTGTAGACAGTTACTTCAATTTTATTTATATATATAAAACACAATAATGAACCAAATCAAATAATATTAAGAATTCCCTTATTTCATATTCAAGGTTTTATGGGGCCTTTAGTTTATAACGAAAAGAAACTTCTGTTTTTAAAATACCTTTCAGCATCATTATGCTTCTTATTATTTTTAATACTTGGAGATAAACTTCCCGCCCGTTAACTTTTTCTTTTATTTATAGTTTGTCATAATGACCGTATTTATAACAAGGCCATTAAAAGTTCCCTTATTATTCCGTAGCCACTGTGCATTTTTTTTTTTTTTTTTTTCAGTTCATTAAAAGTTGTTGTAATTCTCTCCTTTTTATTTACAAAGTTACTTGGAGAATTTTCCATAGTTGGTAGCTCGCCAATATTATTAGACTTTGTTCGTTAAGGTTTGATAAATAAGCATGTTCATGTAGATTTGTTTTTTCCTACGCCATAATTCTTATTGAGTTTTCTGCCAAGCTTAAAATAAGGTAGAAAGAAAAATTGGAGCAAATTGTTACCAATTTCCTTTTAATGATCATTCACCGGAACAAAAAAAAAAAAAAAAAAAAAAAAAAAAAAAAAAAAAAAAGGGAGTCATTTGCGACTGGTGCTTTAAATCTATAGAAAACATATTATACGATAAATAAAATAAAATTGATCCATTAAAATTAAAAACTATCTGAAACTATAAAAAAAAAAAAAAAAAAATGAATTTACTTTTATTTACTCTTTAATGCTCTCTTTTTCCAAACCGTTGCTGCATATTGGTTCTCCTCGATATGCATTATTATTTGTTCTTATTATTATTATTTTCAACATCGATCTTTAAATAGGAGTTAAATTATCCAACTTAATAAAGCTATAATTCTCGCAACCTCAAAAACATATAGTAAAAACAGTTCTTACTAATTCCCTGACTGTAGTGAAGAAGTTAAATTGTGCATTTTTATTGTTTTCCTACACCAGTACTTACTTTAAAAATAATTTAGGGCCTTCTTAAAAAGTATTTTTTATTTATCCAACGCCTGTCTGTGGCAGTTTAGCCATCTGACGACGAGCCTCCCAATATCGATTTATAATATCTTCTTGTGGGGAGGTGAGAGCATTGCAAACCCTCAGCACCAAGTTAACCAATTTTACACAACACTAATCTTTAAAACTCTGCTTTGAAGGTTAGTAGCAGGGTCGGGCAACATTTAGCAAACATATAATCATAGGTTTTTGACAACTTCAAGGAACATTTAATAAGTAACGAGTCAAAGTACAACTGCTCAAAGCCGTTTATTCAATCAGTATATAACTTAGGTTACTTTTCAACGCAGTCCTCAGCAACACTTACACACTTGTCCCGTCTTTCTACTAATTTTTAAATGTCCCTAGCTTAAAATTCTTTGGATTGATCTTGAAGCTACATTTGCACCTGATTTTTGACTTCTTCGTTGGATTGAAAATGTTTCCCTCCAAGAATATCATTTAGGGGTCCAAACAGGTTGGAAGTCTGATAGGGTGAGGTTGGGGCTGTACGGGCTGCGGAAGGATCTCCCACCCCAGTTTCTGAAGATTTTCTTTCGTCAGCTGAGCCGTATGTGGACGGACATTGTCACAAAGAACCAAGAAAGCCTTCTTTCAAGAGGTCGCTTCGTATCGCTCGAATTGCAGGTCTTATATTATTTTTCAGCATGCCACTGTATTACTAGCTATTCATTGTTCTTTGACCTGAAAATCCCAGAATAATGTAAGGATAACTACAGCATATCGCTGGGTCCCGAATTTTTTCTAAGTGTGAGTAGACGTATGCTTGCACTCATGGCTCTGTCGTTTTGACTCTGACACATGGTGGTGAATCCATGTTTCATCACACGTTACAATTCCTTTGAGAAAACCTTCGATTCGTGAAGGTTCCACTGTGTCAGAAACTCTTGTATGGTCACTTTGAAACTGTTCTACTCATTTGTACACGTTCAAACGATTGAAACAATTGTATTCGTTCACTTTCAACATTCTTTCGTGGAGTTTACAACCTTGCTCACCTTCCGCGACTAAAAATCTAATCTCGGCACGTTTTTCTTCCACGGTGCAATTCTTGAGTGTATTTACCATCGTTAACTGAGTAAATTTGAGGTTATGTTTTGAAAATATGATTGAACAGCTGATAAGATATCATCGCAAAGTTGCCAACTTTATCTCCTGAAAGTTTCATTCATTCGGATGAATTCTGCCGTTTTTGAGTTGTGGTAAGTTTTCTTGTTACTTTTTTAATAACTCTTGTAATATCCTAGAATCAATCACCTAATGATTAAATATTTCAGTAAATGTTTTAGTGAACTAATGATTATTTGACTAAAAGCTTAACCAATATTAAATTAGACAATTGATCCCAAGAAATTTGTTGTCGTAAAACCTCTTTAATCGATCAGTTTTTATTAAATTTTAGTTATGATTAAATTTAACCCTACTCTAGTTAATAGATTTCTCGATTTCAAAGTAATTTATTATGGGTATTTTCAATATTTATCAAACAAATAATCCATAATGGCAGTTCGTAATATTTATCCGGGAAAACAGTTTTTTCTAAATAAAAAAAAAATAATGTTTGCATAACTAAAACCAATTGTATACGTATTTATTGGTTATAAAAAAAAAAAAAAAAAACACACACAAAACTTAGTGATATACGTGCTTAATTCGATTTTTTTTGCTAATATAAGTATAATTGTAAATATAAAAAATACTAATGAAGTAAGATAGAATTCAAAGTTCTATACTTGCAACTCTGAGTCATTTATTAGAACCGACTATCAAATGCCAAAAAAAAGTTTTAAAAAGGATAACGAAGTTTATCTAGAAGGATTCTGGGTCTTTTTTTTTTTTTTTTTTTTTTTTTTTTTTTTGAAATTTTTTTATGTTTTAGAACATTCAAAACTATTGTTCAAATAAAATAATTCCAATAGAAATGGCAATTAATTCATCAATCCTAATTGTATTTATCCTTCTGTACCATCATGCGTACCTAGTCATTTACTTTTGGCTAAATCCGTTAAATAGATACCTCGTTTTCAAAGTAATTTGACTTATCCACTTGTTTACGACTACCAACTTATTATTTGATTTGGTGGTTATAAGATCAAATTGGTCTTATAACAAGCTATAACTATGTTCTACCTTTTTACTTTTAACTCTTATCAACGTTTGCTTTTAATTAGGAAGAGCTAACAAATTCCACCTAGAGTAAAAAAAGGTCCGTGACGACAGCTGCATTATCTTGAAAGCGCCTCGTATTTTCTTAACTGCTTTCAAGAGACTAATTTCATTGACGTTTGCCCTCCCAACTGACGCCCCACTTACAAACAAGGAACAAACTTAATCAAAGAGGATTCTCTCTTCGGAAGATCGGAGGGTAAACATCGACTTCATCGCCTCGTTTCCGACGTCTAAATGAAATTGCCATCTACTAATGAACCCGATCTAGTTCTACCAGTCCTTGTTCGATCGCTGGAAACATGATAAATCACCGTTTCAGACATTGTCCGCCTGTCCTCAATTGATTAGTAAAGTCAATACCCGAGTAGATCAGGTTCCCTGTATCTGCGCAATAGAGCATATATTCTGTTTCACATATAGAGAAATTATGGGACGTATAGAAGGATCAATGCATATTTGCCTCCTCTTGCAAAGGGTGCAGTAAATGGAGCGGAAAAAAAAAAAAATTCGATATTATATCGTTTTGGGATTGCAAAAATTCCTAAAGTTTTCTGTAGCCTAAATTTAAAACAAAATAATAGACACAATCGCAATCAGTGCTGAAATGAAGGGAGTAGAGTGCTTGAAATACGATTATTTTTGACCTTTGGGGTTAGAAGTAGTTAGAAGATAAACATACTAAAAGTCCCCTTCCCTGAGCGGTGAGGTACGGCCTGGCTAAAATGGCTTGTCCTTTAATATAATAGTATAGAAGAAAGAAATACAAACTTTATTCTGCGACTATTTCTCCCCTAACAATTACTCAGAGGCACAATGGCATGTTAATTTTCCTGGCTACATAAATTTTGAGCAGATAACATAATAAGTATAATATAAGAGGCTTAAATGTATTAAAATAAATACCAGACAATAAACATACTGTAGAGTGCATGAAAGATTATTTTTGACCGCAATGCTTCGTTAGGAGTAGTCAGAAGATAAACATACTAAAAGTCCCCGCTCCTGGGGGTTGAGCTAACGGTGGGGGGGGGGGAGCGGAGAAGGTCCCATTTTTGGGATTTTCGATTATACCTCGAAAAAAGTGGCCTTTAGATAACTATGTGTCGAAAGCTAATTAAATTTCCTATACAATTGTTTATATCCATATTTGTCAAACTTCCAACGGTTTTCGAGAAATAGAATATAATAGAGAAATAATTTTATTCTGGGACAAAGTCCCTTAAGAATAACAGATAAGTGCAGGTATAAATAAATTAAATAATAATGATGTATATATATGATGATAATGATAATAATAATGAAGGGAAAGATTCACTAGAAATAAAAGAACGTCTAAGACAGGGAAGAAGAGCCATAAAAAGATTGAACGGAATTTGGTGGCACAATAAGATTTCGAAAAAAAAAAACTGAATATATATAATGTTGTCGTAAAAAGCATAGCATTGTATGGAGCGGAAACATGGAAGCTAACAGAAAGCGATAAAAGCAAAATAAAAGCATTAGAAATGGATGTCCTTAGAAGATCTTGTGGAATCTCGAGAAGACAAAAGGTAACAAATGAAAGAGTAATGCTAATAGCCGACACTAAAGAAACTATTATCGACAACGTTACCAAGAAACTGCTGATATGGTACGGTCACGTGCAGAGAGTGCCAAAAAGTAGCTCTTAAATGGGTACCGACTGAAAGAAGGAAAAGGGGAAGACCTAGAAGAACGTGGGGCGAAGGAATAAGAAAAGCAATGAATGAAAGGAACCTCACGGATGATCATTGCCAGAATCGTAAACAATGGAGAACGAGTCTAGAGGTCGGACAGCGTAGACAAACGCTATAAACCGGCATATATATATATATATATATATATATATATATATATATATATATATATATATATATATAAATAAATAAATTAAATCTGGCTAGAGACATAATGAGATAAAAAAAAATAAAGAAAAAGAATAATACAATAATGACACTGTGTACATAGATGATAGTTAAATAAAGATAAAAGAAAATAAGATAACATTCTACAAATTAGAGAAGATAAAATGAAATAAGAAAAACAACAATTAAATAAAATAATATTAAAAATCTTTTGCTACAATGACTAGATTTGTATGTACAATAGAAGTACCCAATGTTATATTCATAGAAAGCGAAATTTGTATTAAATGGAATCTTAATTTTGCAAGAACAGAATCCGGCGATGCAATCAAAATTTTTGACTACTTAGGTAGATAGTTAGCAAGCGTCAGCATGGATGAGAAGGAGGTATTGAAAATAGAAGTCTTTGAATGTTTTGAGGGATTTAGCTTGTGATTTGAGGAGGGATGGAGTTCCAGAGGATTGGTGAGCGGAAAGGGAAGGAGCGTTTGAATGTTGATGTTCTATGGGATGGGGTATACAGATCAGAAAGACGGGATCTTGTATGTATTGCATTGACTGCAGATCTGAATTGGAGCTTATTTAAAATATAAAAAGGTTGTAGGGTATTGATAATTTGGTATAGGAATGTTCCATGGAAATATTGTCTACGGAAAGTGGGATAGAGCCAATTTAATCATAATGAGAAGTGTTGAGAGGCCACCGTAAACCAGACAACCGTAGTCAATGTAAGAGAATAAGGAAGAGACTAAAAGCTTACGGCTGACTGGGGAAGAAGGTAACGATTTCGGTGGAATAATTTGAGAAGGCCTATGGAACGGCGGGAAATTTGGGCAATCTGAGGTTTCCAGTAAAGGGTTCACTATACGTCATCGAAAATAATTTTTTCCTCATCTTTTGTCAAACAGTCCCTTCCACGATAGTTTCTCAGAAAAAATGTTAGAATCAAGTTTGTAGAGCATTAAATTTACTTTAATTTCATTTATACTTTTCTGGAACTTGAAGCAAACGTTTAACAAAAATTGAGGTAATTATTTTTTTTTCTCGAGCATTATCGATTCTAATAACGTATATCTCGAAAACCGTTGAAAGTTTGACGAATGTGTACGGAAATCAATTTTATAGGAATTTTTTTTCTAGAATTCACTTTTTTCAAGATATAATCGAAAAATTGGATCCTATCCCCTCCCTCTACAGTTAGCTCAACCCTAACGGACGGGGACTTTTAGTATGTTTATCTTTTAACAGTTACTAACAAAGCTATGAAGTCAAAAATGATCGCATATTCTATGCACAAGTGGTACTTGTTTATGGGACGGGTTCATAAGAAATCGAATAAACTCCAGGAAGCAACTTTCACGATTATACACGAATAAAGAATTTCTCAATATTTATGTCTACCTCAGGACAATTATTACCTTAATACAATTATTCATGAGCAAAGATTGTATTAATTATTTTTCAAGCCCTCTGTCTGAAAAATATTGCTTTGCATGTAATAAAACCCGGAAATTTTGTATTTTAGCATTACTGTTACAAACTTAAAACTTCAAATGATTTGTGTGACCTCAAGACTGTCATATATATGTCAGTCTCAAATTTTAACAAAATTAATTTTAACGATTATCGCCTTTATTCCCGGGCCAGGGATTTACAAATTCTCAAAAAAAAAATGTTTGGCCGTTTTCGCTCAACCCTGTTGTACAGCTGTTGATGCCAACCAAGTACAAAATGCAAGACAACAATTAGGCAAGATTTTAATCTTACCAATTAATTATTGGTACTCGGTTAGGGGCAGAATAAAATTACATATTTAGGATTGGTGAATTATTTGCCACTGCAATTGCAATTTTTAATATCTGCGAACTAGTTTCGAATTTAAATGATGCATAATTTTTTTTCTTTTTAATGAAGTGCTAATAGTGAGAGATTCTTCACATATTATTAACAAGTCATTGTAATAATTTCCTCAAATTTACTTATTGCATGTATGAATATGTTGTAAATATCAATAAGTAGTAATATATATTTATATATATATATATATATATATATATATATATATATATATATATATATATATGATTAAGAAAAACAGAGTTTTTAATCTTTCTTTACTTTTGTACATTATTATAATCATATTGGTTGTTAGAAGAGTATTTTGTTTGTACTTTTAAATGTTTTCAATGTTGTTTTATTTTATTTTATTATTGTTTTTTTTTCTCTTACTCTAACAAAGTATTTTTCAATAAACAGTAATTATTCTTTCATTCATTCATTCATAGTTCATTTTAAAAAAACATATTAAGGTATATATATATATATATATATATATATATATATATATATATATATATATATGGAGAAGAAGAAGCATGAAAGTAAGAAATGGACGGAGGAGAGAAAGAGGGAAATGGGCGAAAAAAAAAAATCAACTATGAAAAGAATTGGGCAGAAAGTAAGAAAACCTGAAAATGATATACGCGTGGTCCACCATTGGCCTGTATCGCGATAAATAAATAAATTATATATATATATATATATATATATATATATATATATATTTTTTTTTTTTTTTTTTTTTTTTTTTGTTTCCTCGAACACAGTATATCAAATATTTTCTTGAACAGCATGATTTATTTTTCTTTTTACACATAAAAAATAAGCCTATAAAAGTAAGCCATGTGATAACCTAATTCGCTTAATTTATTCGGATCATTGGGCCGTGGAAAAAGGGACGATAAGGGCTCGTTACAGTTGAACAAAGGAACCAATATTTTTTATATGAAGAGAGTTTGTAATTTATTATAGGTATTTTCAATATTTATCAAACAAATAATCCATAATGCATCTGTAGTAAAGATTCTAATTTTAGTTATATATATTGCATGAACGTATTCATTGCCATCTATTTCATTGCCCTTGAGTGTGACATTTCGTAATATTTATCCGGAAAAAATGTTTTTTTCCAAATACAAAAATGATGTTTACATACCTAAAACCAAATATAGACGTATTTATTAGTTATAAATTAAAATAAAAACACATACAAAACGTAGTGATAGACGTGCTTGATTCGGTTTCTTTTGCTAATATAAATATAATTAATTGTAAATTAAAAAAAAAAAAAAAACGTTTCTGTAGTATGCCATTTTTAAAAAAGTACTGATGAAGTATGATAGAAATTCAAAATTATATAATCGTAACTTTAAGTTATTTATTAGAAGCCACTATAGAATGCTTAAAAAAAAAAGAAGAAAATAAATAAGAAAAGATAGAAGAAGAGTTTTACAGTCGACACTTGTCTGAGATGGCTCTGTTTTTAACTTCTGATAATTTATTCCTGTGTGTCTTGGTGCGCTGAACCCGAAAATGACCTTAGTGCATTCTTCTGGGATCATCTTGATGCGACATCCAGGAATAGTCCGCCATCATTCTATTATTCCATCTGGCTTGGTAACTTCTCTCCATTTCTTTGATATCCTAATGGAATCTTTTGATGAATTTTCATTTATATGAATAGCGAAGTTGGGATTCTGGGTCTCATGTATGCTCTTGTCTTGCATTATTAAAAACTTTAATATATATAATCTATGTTACAAAGTGCTGATGTTTTGATTTTTTTTGTTTTGTTTTAGAACATTCAAAACTAGCGTTCAAATAAAATAATTCCAATAGAAGTGGCAATTAATTCATCATTCCTAATTGTATTTATCCTTGTATACCATCATGCGTACCTAAAGTCATTTCCCTTTGGCTGACCCCTCTTGTTAAACTACAAAATATAGTCACTTGAAAAACGGGTCATTCCATGTCAAATCAGCTAATGGTTTGGACCTTGACCTCTCCGATTTCTATGATTTTTGGTATAGAAGTTTTACCTAGCAAGACTAGTAAAAAGGTAAAATATTTAATACTTTTGGTTTTTGAGTTACAAGCTTTTTCAAATTCAAAAACTATTGCTCCTAGACAGCTCACATTGCGGCATTCTTTTCCATTTGAAATGCTCTTTAATTTGATTTATCACTTAATACATTTTATGTTCATTTTTTTTCGAAACGTCAAATAACTATGTGATACGTATACTTAATACTTATTGGTACGTAATACGTCCCCTTCGATTATTTCGAGAAAACAAAACATGTGATTTATACTATAACTGACTACATGTCGATAAAATTTTAAGATGGGACGGAAATGGGTTATGGATAAAAAAAAAAATAATTTTGCCTTTAATGTACAAAAAGGGACCTTCCTTTCCTGTCCCCAGACCCAAAAACTCCAGGACGTTTTACTTTCTAACTACCTATCTAAAAAATTAAAAATTAATGGAAAATATATAAGTGATATATCAAATTGAATGGCATTTCAAATGGAAAATAATGCCGCAAATGTGAGCTCTCTAGGAGTTTTTTAATGGCATAATTTTGAACATACTTGAGTGAGAACCGAAAACAGTAGTTTTTTGAATTTTTTTTATAAAAGCTTGTAACTCAAAAACCAAAAGTCAGAAAAATATAGAATTTCACATTTTGACTTGGTAAGTACAACTTATATCATAGAATTCGGACAGGTCGAGGTCCAAATCTAGTGTAATTAGAAGTGGTTCATTTGAAATGGGATGACCCCGCATGTGTAGTTAGCAGCAGTTGAAGCATTTATATTACTATCAGATAGTTCTTTATGTAGGGTATTTTTGAAACGCAAAGGTTTCTATTAAGCCATGGCCTTAAAATAAAAATAAAAAATAAAAAAAGAGCTTTTAACTTTGAGTGGTGGATCTATGAGCAGTTGAGGTCAGTTATTCATTAAAGCTTTCCAGCCCTGGTGTGCCACGAAGGAAATTTTATTCAGTGGAAAATAGCTACAATTTTTTTCACTGAGCAAGATCGTTTAGCGAGCAGCTCCTCGCCTGGAAAGCACTTTCCTTTTCGGCTTTATTGCCTAAAGAAGCATTCGTGTCATTAGTGTACGCTGAAAAATAAACTTCTTTCGCCGTCTGGTCAACTTCCCTTCGGAAAATATTTCTGAGTTCTTAGCCGTAAAAAGGTTTAATATCCTGTTATTCACGAAATAAAGCACAAAGTAAACACGACAGCTCTGACAATTGGTTAAGTACAGGCGGTTTCGGAGCATAATGGTGGAAGTTTTCGTCTCAACGGTTTCTTGTGAGAGGTCACATGACGGAAAGTGCACTTTTTCAGTTTTTCTCGTATATATTGAAAATTACATTTTTTTTTTTTTTTTTTTCAAAGGTGGCGATTCTATACTTAATCGAGGTAGACGGAATTTCTTACATAACACATAGGACAACTTTGATTTTCTGGCTAAATAATAAACAATGTGGTCAAAGATTAGTTTTTTAGTCCACAAAATGAAATTGAAAAAAAAAAAACTGGTATATTTTATTAATTATTAATATAATTTAAACCAGAATTTGTTTCAATGAGATATTGTACTTCTAACTGTAAAATGTTAGTATAATGTATTTACCAATTAATTATTTACCTGAGATATAAAATATATATATTTGACAGTAGGTATAATCTAATATGATCTTTGATAAAGTTTAAAAGTTTATAAATGACATAAATAAGTGTAAATTCGTTTCTTAGGTATTTTTTATTATCTAGATTGAAAAACATTTATTTAGTTCTTATTTTTTGTATTTAATTCTTAGTTATATTTATAGTTCTTTGGTATATTATTTGAATTATTATCTGTTTAGTATTATAATATACATATTATTTATAGTTGTATTTTATTTCATTGCACATAATAAATAACCGAACTCCTTTGTATAAGGCATGGTCCTGCTCTCTCTCTCCTGTTCTCCGTGTCTTATTTATTTTTATTTTTTCAGCACATTCGCTGATTGTCTTCAGTTTGAAGAGAGGTGTGAATCAAAAAATAAAGTGTCCATACTTCTGGCAGAAATAACAGCTGCATACCGTCGGGGCTTGGAATTTACTATCAAGGGGAGGACACACTCAGTCTCTCACGGATCTTCACCTGAGAAAAAAAAAAAATAGCATTAAATTAATTTATTTTATATCTCGAGTTTAAAAAATGATATCGACATGATACTTGCACCAAGATTTTTATTTTTGATTGTGAATTTAAGAAAAAATACAGCCGCTCCATAGATTTTGGGTTAGGTTAATTCTATTCTAAAAAAAAAAAATGATTAGATTTTCAAACAAACTACCTCTATAGATTTTTTAACACAAAAATTGACGTGAGATTCTAATTTAGCATCCTCAAAAACATTGAAAAACGTTTATTCAATAAAAACAAAAAATATCATTTTTCACTCTCTTCGAGAGGAAAAAAATTTTAAAACAATTATTGGTTACTTTCCTTTAAATACTTTGTCACCCAATTCATTCATTGGTATCGCTGGAAAGAGGAGAGCCTCAGCTTTCTTTTGATGTATATTAATGCAAATTTCAAATAATAAAAACCTATTAAAAAAATTAGCAAATCCGATATACATATTTATTTTTAACTTGAGTTTGAAGCCTGATAGGAAAATGAACTGACTCTTCTTTTTAAATGACGATTTTAAAATTGTTGGCATTCTAAATGCGATAGTTACGAATTTATTGCAAGTTGAAAAAAAAAAACAAGATCTGGATTCACTGTTTTAATGTCACTCGTTCGCCGTATTTTCAAAATTTTTACTGATGAAATAATGAGGAGAATCAAACCCATAATCAATATGGATAATGCCATCAATATGAGAGTCTGAACCCTAATGGGCCCCCTTAATTTAATTCCTTGTTTAATCAGCTTATTTGAGATCTGGATTTCCTGTTATTGGCGTATGTTCAACATTTCCAGTGTATTTTTAATTTGGGTGGCTAATGACTTAATGGATTCCGATAATAATTTGAAATTTTGATATTGTTTGTTTTAACATTGTTTGGAATCTGCTGTTTGTGGCTCTTTTACATCTGAACCATATCTCTATTAGATATGCTAATCTGTATAAATTATATATTTTTTGGAAATACGATAAAAAAAATGAAAATATATTTTTCGCTGTTTGGGAAAAACAATAGATCATGGATATGTCTACCTATACTTACAGACATGTACAACATATACATCACTTAAAAAATGTAGGCATAACGTCATTTTTTTTATTCAAATCAATATAATTCCTAGACGGTAGATCTGTGTGACAAATTTTATGTAACAAATATATTCCACATTAAATTTCTGATAAGGAAACTGTCGGCAAATTTTTGATCCTAGCACCACCATCAGAATCAAAGGGTGTCAAAATATTACATTTTTTACTACGAACGAAACGTTACATCAAATAAGTATGGACCCCTAACCCAAAGACATATCCATGTAAAAAGAAAAATGTAAACATAATGAGACTTTTTTCATTCAAATCAATAAAAGTCCTAAACAGTAGGTTCTAGCGACAAATTAGCGCGAAACAAATGTTATACCAAAAAAGTATAGACCCCCAAAAGACTGTAAGACTTTGTTCTTTTTGTCAAAGAATGTAAGACAATTAATGAAACAATGTATTTTACCGTAATCGAAATTATGTGGATTCGGATATATTACTGTTATTCAATTTATTTGTAACAAGCTATGACTTGAAAAATCATATTTGGAAATAAACTTTAAAATCACAAAAATAATTTATTATTTATTTTTATTTTATTTCTGTTAATCCATTGATATTAACCACTTGTACAATACATTCATCTAGGAAATATGAAAAAATATTATTACGGTAACATTGCTTAAGAATAAGGAATGTGATAGAATAAAGAACATTGAGGATTTTATGGAGGGTTTTGGATAAAAAGGATTGGATACGAGAAGAATTGAAAGTTTTAATATACCCCCGAAGTTGTGACTTCTAAGTATGTATTGTCATATTAATGATTCTTTAGCAATTAATTGAATGCTTTAATAGTCTGGTAAGAGTTGTTCGAAAACGACTATCAGGTTCTTGTCTTTCAAGCCTTGTATGTGAATTCCAGGTAAGACGTTTGTCCAGGTTGAGGAATCCTAAGTAGGTATCCTTTTTTACTGGGATCTGTGAAATATTATTAAAAGATATTGTTGGAGTTGTTGATTGATGACAAAAGGTGAAGGTAATTTGATATTTATTTTGTGTACTTGGTGAGGAGGGTGCTTGAAACAGATTATTGTAAAATTAGTTTACTTTTTAGAACAATTAAAATATTTAAAAAAAAGAAGCAATTTAACATATTACTACACATCACCTTCACATTGTGACATGTCTTCTACACTTGTTTTAATTGATGGCCCATTACACAAAAGTACGAATCATTACTTAGGACGGACTTTCACTCGATGGAACAATGACCCGGATTTCACACAAAAGCTTTTCAGTTTACACAAGGGACTGAGCATTCAGTCCTCCTAAAACGTCGAGATTCAAACACCAACGGTGACTACACACATTTATTTACTTAAAAACATGAAACGTTCGTTTCTGTCATATGGAAGCAAAAAAAAAAAAAAAAAAAAAAAAAAAAAATCAAACTATATCAAAAATATAGACTAATCACTAAATTACCCTGTTAAATCACAAACCAAACTTTTCAGATTAGGGCACAACTACATATCTACATCTTGGAACAAAAAGGGTCAATGTCGAAGATTTAAAAATTTGAGTTAAATGTAGGAATGAATTCAGGATAAGTAATTGTTAAAAGAGCCAAAGTATTCTCATTCTTAGATTATTAAATAAATCAAATTTTAAAATTTTGGACATTGGCCTTTTTTTTTTTTACTTTGAGAGTAAATCAAACATATATACTCACCTAAGGGTTTTATTTACAGTTCCTTACAATTCTAGTCCACAATCCAATCACTACATACAAGATCTCGTCATTCCGGTCTCTATACTCTATCCCACAGAAGTACATTATTCCAACATTCCTTTCTTGTCCGATCCTCTATTCTCTGGAATTCTCTCCCTCCTTGTATTCGTGATGCTCCTTCCCTCGGAACATTTAAAACACGCTTCTTCCACCATCTTCTTTCTCTCCTAATTGGCGCTTTCTGATTAAATAAATGTCTAGTAAAGTATGTTATTCTAGTATAACAGACATAAAACATTAGACTAAATTTATAGTTTTCTTGTGATAATGTTTAAAGTTTTTGTAAAGCTAATATTTGATTTTCTAATTTTTTTTTTCTTTTTCACTAACATTTTTCCGTGTTCACTCAACAATTTTGTTTATAATATTTATTCCTATATTGACTATTTAAATTTTTTTTTTAATTTATTTAGTTCCTGATTCTTTCCTGCTTTGTTTTTTCTCTAATGTAAATGTGTATTCATTTTTATTTATCTTTTTTTATTTTTAAATTCTCTAGGGGCTTCGTCGCAGAATAAAGTTTTCTTTCTATTCTATTCTAAGCAGCCAAAAGCGGAAGTTCCTCTTGAAGCAGTTTCTATAATAAACTGGGAGATAATAGAGAGAAAAATATAAAATAGAGAGAAGGAGGGTCGCGGATTTAAAATTAATTAGGTCAATTGCCTATCCATTAAGTTTTCCCTATGACTAGTTTGCTATATGTTTTTCTATTCCTATTGGAAACAAATTTAAATGATAAGATATACATTTCCAGTAGGCCAATTTAATAAATTTATTTGCAAATAGAACAACCCCCATCTCCTTTTCTTTCTATTACTTACCAGGTTACTCAATGAACTGGTAGCCTCAAGAAGCTCTTCTGTTATTTGCTTTCTTAGATCAGTATCAACATATTTGATATCTTATCTATAACTTTAAAAATTTGTGTATTAACTAGCATCTCCCATCGCGGCTTCGCCTGCTCTCATCATTAAAGAACATCGACATTATTAACTAACAATGAAAGTTTTTTGTTTACCGATAAAAATCTTTGTATTGAAATATACAATTGGGCATTATTTTTTTAATGATATTTTCGCGCATAATTATGCTTTTATAATATAATCTGAAACCATAATTAGACATATTTTTTTAAAAATTTGAATTTAGGATTTGGTAATTCAAAAAGACAGCCTATTAAAGAAATCTTTCGGATAACCGACTGCATTATTAGTCCTTACAACTAAAGGACCATGATTCATATTTTTACACACAGCATCAAAGCGTAAAGGAACGTCATTTTGATTAGGTAATTTTATAAATTATATGAAACTGTGGCAAACTTCACTTCTGACATTCAATATTATATATTTAAATGATGATTATAGTAAATTTCCGTACTTCTTAGTCTTCCTAGAACTATAAATATGATACAGCTGAAATGTGTTATCCGAGTTTTGGCGCCGATTAATTACTGTAGATGAAACTTGGATACACCATTATACGCCCGAAACAAAAATACTAACCCAATAGTGGACTGGAAGGGGGGAACCGGCTCCAAAAAAATCAAAAATTGTTTTTGATCACTGGGAAAGTGATGGCGACTACTTTTTGGGATAGTCATGGAATTATTTTATTCGATAATCTTCAAAAAGGAAAAACCATTAGGCCCGCCGCAAGTTGGAGCGCAGCTTCATGACGTGAAGCACGGTGATTCACAGTGAGTTTCTGCGGGAGAAGAAACTGATGGTGAGCCCAACGCAAGTTTAAACGCAGTTTTATGAAGCAGTTTCGAAATGGCGAGCATGCCTGGTAGTACATGGTGTAGCGAAATGGTTATGAATGAACTAGTACTGATGAATTTAAGTTCAGAATCCGAATCTGAAAAAGAGTTTGAGGATGAGGGAATAGCTACGAAGTTAAAACAAAAGAAAAATTTATACTTGGGGAGAAGAAAAATTCATGGGGAATTCGCCTTCACTAAAGAATCAAATTTGGTTATCCAGTGACTAATTTAAAGAAGTACATGAGATATTAAAGAAACAAATCGACCGGGCACCATTTGAAATTAAGGTGAATTGTGTTGGCGTTGTGAAGGCAGCTTGTGTATTGCACAATATATAATAATAAAAGTTTTATTCAAATGATTTAAAAGTTTACAATTGCACAATATATAATAATAAAAGTTTTATTCAAATGATTTAACAGTTTACAATTGCACATATTAAATATTATAAGATGTTTCTGTAATAAAACAATTTACACTACATAGTTAATTATATTTCTCATATAATCTGCATGGTTTGTATCATACAACAGGCGATGATTTCGCATAGCCTCAATTAGTTTTTCTTTTATTTTTACAAAATTCAAGGTGACACTCGGTGAAAAAATGCAGCATGCAAACTGCGGTCCGCGGAGCCACGGACAGAGAATACTGCCTGCGGTGTAACTGCGGTCCAACATGCGGGGTTCGTATCATTTCTGGATTTCACAGAAACGCACTGTGAATCACAGCGCTTCAAGTCATGAAGCTGAAGAAAATCCCGTTTCACTGTCTCACACCTTAGCGATTGCCATGGAAAATCCACGAATTGCGGTTTGAACTGCTTGACCACCCGCCTTACTCAGCAGATCTTGCTCCAAGCGACTTCTTTTTGTTCCCATCTAAAATTTGCGCTTGGAGGACAGAGATTTTCGTCAAATGAAGAGGCAATCACCTTCGTAAACAATTATTTTTCATAGAAAAACGCCGAGTACTATTTGCACGGTTACAGAGGTGAGAGCATCGCTTGGAGAAGTGTGTAGAGTTACAAGGAGACTGTTGAAAAATAAAAATAAAAAATTCAGAAAAAATGTCTTGTATCTTTGTTAGGTCAACAACTTTTCAGGCCACTCTCGTAGATGGATTAAGTAGTTTTACCATTGTGAAATATATTGAGGAATTTGCTAATCAAATATCTATTTTTAAACTTCAATGGGGTCCTCATGTCGAACCATATTAAAACGATAAAAAGATTAGGTTAAATTATTAAAAAGATAATTTAATTAGTATAAGTAAATTTTATTTTCGTAAAATAAAATATCATGTATAAAAAATTATTTTTGAAATCTCTCTTGAAAGGCGTTTGCTACCTATCGGTCAATTACCAAACTTTATTGCACGACACATATTTCTGTTTTTTTTTAAACATTTTAATCGAAAAAATGTAAATTATTATTATTGCTAAACCTTCTTTGAACTACTTATGAAGATGAAACAGTTAAAATATTTAATATAGATCGGTTCAGTAGTTTTCGTGGTTAGTGGTCACAAACGAAAAATGCTTTGTCCTTTTATATAACAGTATAGTTATAAATGTATTATCATAGAGATAATGTTATGTTTTTTTGTATGTTTTTAAAAATGATGATGAAATTCAAGCTTTTCATTAATTTATATGGATTTTTATCAATATGGATTCTAATGCTATTCACTGTATATGATTATTCTATCAAATTATTCAAAGATAAGAAGGCCCTGACGGTGGGGGATGAAGATAGGGCCGATAGATCAGGGACAGTTGATGTATGACCACAGTATTGACCTCCCGCCATAAATCATGTCTTGTTTTGTTAGCGGTCACGGTCTTTGTGTCGGAGATGCGGTGTGTAGCTTTTGTCCACTCCTCTTCCAAATATTGTTTAATGGTCACCCCCATAGCTTCCTATTATCTCCTTCAAACTATAAAATCTTGAAAATTATAATATTGTAATTCACAATATTACAAGAGAAAAAAAAACTACAAATAAAATTATTAATACAAATATAAATAAATATACAGGGTGTTCAGCAGATCGTTGGCCAAAGCGGTATCTCGGGTAGGGAGGTTCATTTTGAACCTATTTATGCTAACCTACCTATATACAAAGTTTTACGGCTTTTTTTTTTTTTTTTTAAATGACTGTTGTGAAAAAAAAAAATTAAGAACTTCAAGTTTAGGTTTAAAAAAAAAGTAAGGGTATCAGCCAATTCCTAATTATATTAAAAACATTTTTTTTTATGCAAAGCGTAACAAATAGTTGTGTATGTGTTGCTTGCCTGCAAATGGTAATTTTTTAAAGAGTATTACCTAGAGAAGTTTTTAAAAAAATTTGGATTTGGCTGTTGCACTTACTTTTTTTTTTTTTTTTTTTTTTTTTTTTTTTTTTTTTTTTTTTGTATTTGTTTTTGCATCAAATCTTTTTTATTTTACATGAAAACTGTATTAGTAATTACAGGAAAAAAATGGCGTTGATATATCAGTAAAAACGAAGTTATTCAGTATATATATATATATCAGGGCATAAATATTTGGTTTTAGCCATTTTTTCCAAAGCATTCATTTAAAAAAAAACCCGTAAGATTGTGTATATATGTAAGTGACCTTAAATAGGTTCCAAATGAACCTCCAACGATCTTCCGAACACCCTATATATATACAATATATATATTGTTTTTTTCAGTTTATTTATTTTTTTAAAACAAAATTAAAAAAAAAAAAATAAATAAATTACTCCAATTCACTTTATTCCTCTTAATATTTTTCAAAAAACTTAATAGAATTGATAATCTTTACTATATTTTCTTCTGAATCAATAAATTATCTTAAAAAAAAAAATAAATAAAGATTTCATTCGAAAAAACTGAGATGATGCCAACTTTCAAGACTGAAGCAACAATGGGATGATAACAAACAAATTAGGATTGTAAATGAGATCAAATATCTTGGATAGATTATAATTTGGGACTCCAATGAGAAAGCAGACAAACAAAATTGAGAAATGCACAACGAATCACCTGGCCAACTTACAAGATGCCTCTCTCTATAAATGCCAGACTCAAACTCTACCATGCCGTTGTTTAACCGGATTTAATTTACGTTAGTGAAACACTATTCGAAGTAAACACCAAATAAAAAACATATAAACTACAGAAGGCAGACCATCATAGATCATTAGGACAATCATCAAAAAGAAACACCAAGTGGAAGGACAATGGAGATTGTTGCCTAATGAAGTGGTCTATCAGGAGAGTGAGTCATTAGTTAGACACAATGAGGAAAATGAGAATTGCCTTTTTCAGTCACATATCAAGATTAACGGATGCCAGTCAATTGAAACCACTATTTGAATAATTTTGGAAGATAAAAACTAACAACAATTGGTTCAAAGAAGTCGAGGTTGATTTAGAAGAGTTAAAAATAACAATAAAACAAATTAAAAACAGAGAACAGAAGAAGGTTCTGAAGGGGTTATAAGACTTAAACTCAAAACATTTGAACGGAGACAATACGCTATAATTGACGAACAAAGGGCTGCCAGGTCAGAAAGAATAATGCGTTTTTTGGGAAGACTTAAATGCTTACGGACTGCTAAAAACAATTAAAAAATGCGGATATTTTTATTTTATACATTGAGGCGGTGGAACGATACCATAGCATCCTTGATGCCAAACGGCCTTGGCTCTGAAATTAAATCTTCTATAATAATTGCATGTTAATCTAATATAACAGCATTTTAAAGAATGCTGTTAAAATATATTAGGTCTAGAGTTCCAGAACCATTCAAGTTTAATTTCCAGAATTTTTTTTACCCGAAAGTAGTTAAATCACATATAATATATCCATACTAAAAATAAGGCCCAATGAAAATCTTTCAATAATGGACTTGGCTGGATTTGGAATTCTACGCCAATGCATGTAAATGTTACACGAATAAATTTGATAATTAATAACATCAAATAAATAATTTGAATAAAATTAATATCAAAGTGAAGACCGTAATTGTTAATCTTACAAAAGAGAGTTTTTTTTAAAAAAGGAAAAGAACATACTTAAAATTATTATTGCATCGGATGCAGAGATCACTGGAAGTAAACGATGGAAATTCTAAGAAAAGAGAATGCCATGAAATTTGAATAGGGAAAAATAACCTAGAAGAATATACAAGACAAAAAGCAAAGCTATTCTAGTGGAGAAACAGGACAGAGTATATAAATTGTTTGGGACGGTAAGAATGTGTTCCAGGAGATATTACTGTTAAAGTTGAGAGCACCATCTCGTAAGGGTGGGTGGCATTAAGAATGAAGACCGAGATAAGACATGGAAAAAAGATGTAACATTGAACGATCTGTAACAATTCTCGGAATGTGGAACCTTATGAAATACAAAAAACATATATAATATATGTTTAGTCTATGATATACTCGTATGTATCTAGTGTTATCTATATATCTATAACGATCTATCTTTCCTGAAGACCTGAATAGAATCAGTGCCTGGGCGAAACGAATAGAAAACTCAGGCCATTATAATAGGATCTAGCTCCCTCCTTAGTATATACACCCATTATCCTCCCTTAATCCTAAATGATCATCCTATACCCTTCTACCCTTCTGTTAAAAATCTTGGAATTATTTTTCAGACCCATTTTTGGAAATCTCACATAGCCCAAATCTCCCACCGTTCTATAGGTCTACTTAAATTATTCCACCGATCCCGTCACCTTCTTCCCCCGTCAACTCGTAAGCTTTTAGTCTCCTCCCTATTATTCCCAAACCTTGATTATGGTTGTCTAGTTTATGGTGGTCTCTCGACGGTTCTCGAAGATAGATTGAAACGAATTATGAACTGCTTTGCCAGATTTGTCTTCGATATACCGAGGCGCTCCCACGCTTCCTTCCTTTATTCCGAATTAAACTGGCTTTATCCCACATTCCGTAGAAAATAATCCCTTGGATCATTCCTTTACCAAATAATCAGCACCCTTCATCCTTCCTATATTTACAATATGCTTCAATTCAGATATGGTCAATTCAATGCATACAAGATCCCGTCTTTCTGATCTATACACCCCATCCCACAAAACTACTGAATGATATCTAACTCTTTCTGGAACACTTTCGTTACTATTTGCTCAAGTTAGATACCAATCAAAATAATTTTTTCTCACTCTGAATATAACATTAAGGTTCTTCTATTGTATATAATAAGCATTTTATCAAAAGAATCAATTTATTATTTCATTTGTAGAATGTTTTCTTATTTTCCTGTTTATATATTTAATTAGTACCTATGTATACATTATCATTGTTATAATTATTATTTCTTCTTTATTTTATTTTTCATTTTATTTAATCATTATGTCTCTGACCACATGTAACGAATTTTATTTCTTTCTGTACTAAGTTTTTATTTTTAAGGAACTTGGTCCCAGAATAAAATTATTTTTCTATTCTATTCTATTCTATTTCTATGTAGTGCAATTAACTAGTTATGGCCATCTGACCAGTTATGGGTTGCCTAATACAATTTTCTCAATTTTCTCAATGACAAGGGTACAATCCATTTATTTGTGATATTCTCCAAGCGGTCCTAGATATAAGTTAATTATATAACAAAAATATTCTCCATTTAATTTCTAAACGGTAAACTGTCGCCAAAGTTTCGATCCAAGCAACACCGACAGTCGCATTAGGAGAAACAGAATCAAAAGGAGCTCACTCATTAGAACCTGCCTCCTTGTCAAGATATAATAAGAATTTATTATAAGAATAGTTGAGCTCCTAACTGCTCTTACTCTCCTAACTACCCTCGCGTTCCCAAAAACCTAGTAGGTCACCGGTAAAACATGTTCCAGGTTAAAAAAATCTGACACTTGCCATAGGGATGTGATAGATGAGAATAATTGTCTTCTAAGCTTCTAAATAAATAAGAAAATATTACAATCTGTGTTAGTTTAGTCTAGAAATTCAACACTTAATATGGAAACTTGTATTGCCTTTAAGAGTTAGATCCATTATTATACACACATTACTAGCAAATATTAAAAAACAACTACGAATTAATTAATAACATTTATTACTATTATTACTATGAAATATCTGCTATCTTCGTTTCTTTTATTTTCTCTATTTGTTCCAGGTAAATTAATGTTTTGATTTCCTGGCATTGGTATCTCAATTCTATTCATTTTATTTTTTGTTTAACTTTTCTTGTTTCAATGTTATATTTTATCAGCTCCTCATAACAAATAAAACATTTAAAAACTATATCAGAGGAGATTAAAAAACTTTTCAAGTTGAAATATAAGTATTTTGATTTATTTGAAAATATGCTGAAAAATTGTTTAAACTGGTCGAGAATCTATCTTGGGAAAGGAGAACTTTTTTTTCCTGCAAATGAGGTTTGGAATTGCTTTGACTAAGTTTGATGAATTCGTCCTGCTACGCTCCCCCCCCCCCCCCCACTTTATTTAATAAAACGAAAAAATAAAATCTGATTTATTTCAGTTTTTCTTGTGCTTAATAATAATCTTGTTTTATTTAAATGTTCATCTGTTTTACATACAATATCTGTGATTTAATTTTATCTTATCTTTTTATATATTTACATTTTTCTGAATCCAACTTTCTTTTTAACATCAATTAATAATAATTAAGAAAATAAATTCTTGCTGATTTGTGTTGTTGAATAATTTTTTTTTTTTTATTTGTGGCTTAAATTAGGGGGTCTATACTTTTTTGGTGTAACGTTTTTACACACTTTACAATTTTTAGTAAAATACCGTACAATGTCGAGTATCCGATACATGGAAGCAGAGGAGTACCGGAATACTGAAACTGGCACATTGCTGTATGTGAAGGAATGATAAACTTTAAAAATGAAAAATTATTGCATTTCTTATGCATATTGTTATATGATGTAATAAACGTTTATAAAAATATATAACAAACAAATAGAAGTTATTCAGAATAAAAAAAATTGTATATTATAACATCTGAAACCAAATGAAATGAAATCTACCACTGGCAGATCTAATTTAGGGAACTGACACATGGACTGAACCTTATTCCAAAAGAAATTCTAAATTTATCAAGCCGTCTATCGCTAGCCTTAAAATATTATTTTCCAAGGATTTTACAGTGGAACACTTTAGCGTACAAGTACTCGCGGGTGGGTTGATAGATCGATAGATGGTAGATCGATATATCTACCATCTATCGATACCCTATATCTACAATTTCGATATTCTTCCTCAACAATCCAATATATTTAGATCGACTTTTTCTCTTTCAAATATTTTTATATTATTTTTCATATTTTTGAAAATACGTATACTACAATACGTGTTTTAAAAAAAGTAACAACGCTTTATAATATTGGTTTGAATAAGGGAAAGTTAGTTAAAGTGATAAAGACACTTGACCGTCTTGAGTTGGTATTGTTACATTTTCAAACAATTTGTACAATGAAAATTTCTCACGCCAGGGTAGTGGAATTAACAGACTATAAAACACTAAATTTTGTATAAAGTAGTGTTGTAAACTTGTTTTACTCTGTTTCGTATTTGAGAATAAGAAATAAGAAAATATCGAATACATGTAAAACACGAAATCCATGTTGAAACTATTTGTTAATTTCTGTAACATAAAGAGGAAATAAGAAAATATTATCACTCGCACATTGGTTCAAGAGTAGAAAGAATAGCAATTTTGAAGTTGCAACATATTTTACATTTTACATCATAGTTTATAACTTAGGTAGCTGTAGCAACGTACAGCGTACCCCATAAAAAAACTTCAATAATGTTGAAAAATCAGGTTTTTACTTTTTTTTCGGACATACTACTTAAAGCTTAGTTTTAATTCTTATGATCAATATTGGAAACGTAAATTTGATTGAGAATGGTTCTTCACACCTATGGGATACATATTATAAAATACATAAATAAAATTGATTTATTAAATCTAAAAATTATCTGAAATAAATAAATTGATTTATTACACGGCGCTAAATATATACAATATATATAAAATACATAAATAAAATTGATTTATTAAATCTAAGAATTATCTGAAATGAAAAATAAATAAATACATGATATAAATTAACGGATATACTTTTATCGGCGCTTCCGGCGGGCTGAAAATTGCATATATATACAATATATATATATATATATATATATATATATATATATATATATATATATATATATATATATATATATATATATATATATATATATATATTTCAATCCTTCTAGTAAATAAAGAAATTTTAGCTGCGCCTATCTGCACATTTTTAGGTGACAGATATTCGAATACGGTTTTTTTCTAATGCAAAACGTTTTTTAATTTAAAAAACGTATCATTTTCCTCTATTAAAAAAGTAATGGAAGATTGATCTATTTTAATATATGAAGTGTATTTTCCTTTATTCTTCGAAGCAATGTTTCCCCCCTCTTTTTATCTAATATAAATTTAAATTTAACACCAACTGGTACCAATTATATATTAATTGTTATGGAAATGTTTATTTTAGACTTCGGCTTCATTAATATAACTCTCAAAGTTATTGCGACTTAGTGAAAATCAGGGGCAACCAAAACAATAACCCATTCCGGATATTTTAGACCGTAAAAATTATAATCCGAAAACGCTCGTCATATTATCTATAAATTTCTGGAACAAGTTTATGTATCCATTTTAAAAATAAATTGAAAAAGTAATACAATATTTTAATAATAATCTGCTGTGACATTTTTCACGAAAGGCAAATTTAAATCGGACATAACTTTGCTCATAACATGAGGTATTAACTTACCACTAAAGTTCGTCAAAGAGTTTCCTTACAAATGTCAATAAATTTAATTAATAAAATTTTGCACAGATACATTAAACATTTTATTTTATTTTTGGTACCCCCATATAAAGACTGTTTATTTGTATATTCACATGTTCCATGCCATATAGGCATACTACATGTTTTACAATGTTATTAGAAAGTTTAGCATAAAGTAGTAAGATAACAAAAATATTTAAACGAAAAAAAAGAAAAGAAAAAAAAAGCCAACAAGAAACTACCACTGCAGCCCATGATTAGTTAGTTTGTCAAAGTTGATCTTTCGTCTAAATGTGATTAAGTCAGTCTTAAATTTAGAAAACAACTTTTGTTTTGTCTCTGGCCATGTTCCATGATCGAGGATAATACTTTTAATAACATTAAAGCTTTGTTTTTCAAATCATTTATATTTGTAAAGTACATGTCTTAAATTTTGAGGCTGTCCGTCTTCATTACATATGTCAGATCGTATTATGTTAAATCGTCTGAGATATTGTTTAGAGTTACCGTGTTCTGTCATTAGTTGTGTTAGTTTGAAGTTGTTACTTTGTATGTGTTTGTAATTGTTGTGTGTAAATTTTTATATAAATCTATGTAAACTTGGTGACTTTGATGAGGCCACCCACAATTGGTCCCACTTTTCAATACATTAAACATATTGGTTAAAGCTTTGCTTATAACTTTGGCACACAAGATTGTTATTTTTTCAATCATATTGTGATTAAATCTGGAAAACTGTTTACTCCCATTCACAAAAAAACAATTTATATTCAAGTATATACCGATTTTTTTTTTAATGTGGATTAGCACTGGTACGTAGATTACTTGAAAAAAAAAATGGCATTTACATCCTTTGAATTTAATCTTTACAAATGATCACATTGTAGACGCAATTGCTCTGGTAGTAGGAGTTCAGATTACATCATATTAATTTCGTTAAGTCTTTATAATTCAAGAATATTGTATTAGAACTCGTGTACAGCACTAAAAATATACGACTGAATCAAAACTACCCGAACTTTTGCGCACTAAAAGATGTATCATTTTGCTCGACTATAAGAGATTCCGCAAAAATATTGTGCACCCCACGGGACAAGATACAAAGGGGTCGGATTTCCCGGAGGGCCGGACTAGCGGGAGGCGGATAAATGAGATTGAACTGTATTATAAATTTATTTATAATTTAACTACTTGTATGTTCATCTAATGCGTTTCATTGAACATTATTGATTCATTTATGATCATATCTACTAAAATAAATTTTTTTATTTTTTTTCATCTCATATATCATTCTATATTCAATATCGAAATTTATTGCTCTCCAGCACACCGCCAGTGATTGAAAAAAAAATTTTTGTGGGATATTTGGGGCTTGATCAGGTGAAATCCAAGCGTTGGCGTGGTGGCAATAAATCGGGCTTGTCGTAAATCTGGGCTGTTTATGGGACAGCTTCAGGTGATGGGGTTCGCACCGCTAAAATTTTATAGTCGTATTACTTAGCCTGTAGAATTAATTAATGAATATATTTAATTAAATTGATGATCTGCTCAATTTTAGTGCAGTTAATTAAATATATATGTATATGTTCTGACTAAATTACAAAAACTCTCCCTTTCCAATAGTGCTCTTGGCTGGTTCCAGTCCTTCTTATCTCTCCGTTCCCAAACAGTTATTGTTCCTAACCAACCTCCTTCAAAATCTGTGCCTCTGACGCGAGGTGTTCCTCAGGGATCCTCTCTTTCACCAACTCTCTTTTCCGTTTACATTAATGATTTGACAGACGCTATTAATAATTCCCGATATCATTTATATGCTGATGACTTTCAAATCTACTTATCGTTTCATCCTTGTGAGATTTTTGAGGCAACTCGTAAAATTCAAGATGACATTTATAGCATTCATCAATGGGCAGTAGAGAATAAGTTACGACTGAATCCAGAAAAAACTAAAGCAATGCTAATTGGATCGAAACCCTCCCTTAATTCCCTTTCCTGTTATCCACTTCTTTATCTCGATAATGTTCCTATTCAGTTCACAAACTCTGTCAAAAACCTCGGAGTAGTATTCGATCAAAATTTGTATTGGAATAACCATATTTCCCACATTACCCGAAAAAAAAACCATCTCCATCCTCAAACAGCTCCTACGATTCCGTGAATCTTTCCCTCGCAATACCCGTCAATTGTTAGTATCTTCCCTCATCCTTCCCCACCTCGATTATGGATGCTTAGTATACGGAGGACTGTCTGGCAAGCTTGAAATGAAGGTGAAAAGATTAATGAACTCCTTTATAAGATTCATTTATGGGATCCCCAGGCGTTCTCACATCACTTGCTGGTATTCCGAGTTGAGGTGGCTTTATCCAAGTTTTCGGCGACAATACTTCCTTGGTTCCTTTCTATTCCAATCCTTAAAGTCCAAAAAACCTTCGTACATTTACAACATCCTTGCCCTTCGTTCTTCCATTCATCTTTTGAACACCAGATCTCAGCCTATAGATCTGTATATCCCTTCTCATCGAACTGCTTCCTTTGAAAAATCCTTTATTAATCGTGCAGCTTTATTCTGGAATTCCATACCCATTTCGATCCGCAATGTTCCTTCTCTCATTTCCTTTAAACATAATTTATTTATCTACCTCCTCAATTATCAATCTTCCGAAATTATGTAATAATATTTTATTGCTAGAATATTTCTTTTTCTTTTATTTTCTTTTAATTTTGTTATTTACTTATTTATTTATTTTTTTTATGTAAACCCAAAGACTTGTAGTATATAATTTACACTCCTATATAGTTACTGCCTGATATGTAGGCAGTCAGACAATAATACCTTTTTATTGTTCTTATATGTTATTCTTAGGGGACAAGGTGTCCCAGAATAAAGATTATTTTTCATTTCATTTCATTTCATTTCATATGTAATAAAAAAAAAAATGATTTATCTATTAATTAATAATTACATTCTATAACGAATCAGTCCTATAAGTAATTATCATTCTAGCTTTATTGTTTATTTTATGCTATGAGTAAAGAGGATTCTTGGGAGGGAGTTGTTTCAAGAAATTCTCTCGGCCAATAGAACAGTTCATTTAATTAACTAGGTTTTTGTCAAGAAATGAGGCTCCTTCTATACTTCATGTAATTAGTTTCAGTTCATTTGCTGATTATACTTAGTAATGCCTTTGTTAATTTTCAATCAATATATTAAAACAAAGAAAAATATTCTATACTGTAAGACTTATCCTGCGCTAACGGGACCGACACACAGTGGGACGAATGGCCCTAATTTCCAGACATGCACTAAAAATTGAAAATATTTTATTGCAATCTCCGTCCACTTTGCACCATCTTCTAACATCTTAGGAATAAGAAATTGTGGAAATTTTTCAGAAATACATAGTGAAAATGCAGTTTTTAAAATAAAAAGGTACTGAAAATTGACATAAAAATACATGAAATCGTATTTAGTGATTATTATTGTTCCTGTAACTTTTTAAATTTTACTGATAATTATACCTCATAATCTCAAATAAAAAATTACTTTCTATTTCGTACTAGTCTACTCAAATTAAAAAAATATTAGTAGTCATTGCTTTAGAACTAGGATATTAAAAAACAATGACATGTGGAGTAACTTTCAGGGTGTTTCGAGTATATTATTGCGTGTTGAAAAAAACGTCCGAATTTGTTCAAAAAATTGACTTTATAGACTTTTACCTTAGGTATTTAATGAGATAAATACGTTCCATTATTTTCCGAATAGGGCCGAATTATCCCGTGGTTAAGCATAGTTTATATATTTTTAATGTTGTAATTCGACCTTATTAAACCATCAACATTTCTTTTTTTTTATTTGTACCTTTCCCAATTATGAAAAACAAAACAATATTTGTAATTTTTAGTGTAGAACTGTATTCTGTTAATTTCAAAATGTTTAGTCTTAGTTATCTTCTTTTCTTACGTTTTTCCACATTGCAGTAATGGTAATAGGCGCCCAGCAATAGGTGCTTATATTTCTACCCGTTCTCATGCTTATATTTCTCGACATAACTTATATACTTATATAGTATACTATACGTATACTTAAATAAATATTTATACAAACTATTTTTATAATAATACATAAAATATTGTTTGAATCATACTAAAATAAGTTAACTTTAATTTAAAATAACTGAGTTAAGATGAAATTATAAAGCAATAATTATCAAATGGATTTATAAGCTAATTGATGAATAGAATAAAGATTGGAGAAAAAAATTGAATAAAAAAATATATAAATGAATAAAAAACAGAAAAAAAATAAAAGAAGAAAAAATTATATACTATTAGGAGTAGGTAAAATTTTATAGACAGTTTAGTTTAGTCAACTTTAGAAGCCGTCAACATTTTTTTTAAAACATCACTTACTTAATTTTCGCGGGAAGTCGGGGTTAATTAATTATAGCAGGTTAGTTGTTTTTGTTTCATTTAAATGTCAACAAACCCCGATTTCTTAAATATTTAAAAAGTCCGATCGACGAAAAAGGCATACAACACGTATACCTCACATAAGGGTAAACTGATTGATTTGCAGATTTTTTTAAAATTCGATAGAGCACATCAAAAATCATAGAAAAAAATAACCCTCGAATCAAAACACGAACAAACAAAAATTGGATTTTTTGGACACACTATTGGTTAACAGAGCAAAATCTTCAAATGATAGGCAAAAACGGACTTCAGATTCAAATTCTATACCCATATGAAATTTGAAGTCGATGCAAAAATTTGTAGAGGCTCAAATTACGATGTCTAGAAAAAAACACTGTTTCGTCCCACTGTGCGGCATCACGTCAAATTTAATTTTTAACCAGAGCTAATTGCACTAATTTTATAGTTTAAGAGTACATCAAAGCATAATTGGAATCGAGTTTTTAATTTAAATAAATAAGTTGGTAATTCCATATGGACAGATGATATTTACTACATTAGTAGCGATATATCTATATAAACTTCTCTGGGATCCGCATGTCGCACCACGTATCTATCTCTTTTTTAATAACAATTTAATTAAAAATAACTAAGTTTTATTATAAATTTCAAACTCTAAATAAAACCATAATATTGTAACCTTTTAGTAGGATGGCGCTCGCCGCCGATTTTCAAACTTCAATATTATACCATCCCTTTTTTTTTTAACCATTTAATTGAAAATCAGTAGATTCTAATCAATAAATGAAACCTTTTTATAAATTTTTTTTAATTATATTGTTGTCCATTGTCTATGAATAATATACGTTATTAGCGGTTTACTAATTTATTTCTTCAACTATTATCTTTTTTTATATCGATTTATTTTGCTTTTTTATTCTATGTTTTGGATTTTTTTTTTGGTGTTTTCCTTCCAGCAGTAACCCTGTTGGAAGGGATTTTATTCTTTTCTGTACACACCATACTTGTACAAAGTATACAATGTACATGTACATATTATTTTTGATTTAATTATAATTTTACATGTGTTGAAAGGTATAAAAAATATAAAAATAAACAAGAAAAATAAATTAAAATAAAACAAAGAACAAGAAGTTATATAACATAAATTATTTAAAATTCAATAAAAACAGCAACAAAGTTATGTAGAGAAAATTTTAATGAATATTTAGAGGTTTAGAGATATTTCATATTTATATCCTCTATTTTAATGATTGAATTTTTAAGAAATATTTGGAAATTTTCAAATGAATTGTTCATCAAACATTGACCATCCACCGGCCAATGTCCTAGTTTCTGTACTGTTTTTGTCTGTAGAATAGTTCTGTAGTCAGTGAGTAGTCTGCATTCATATATGAGGTGGTGTATATTTTGTTCTTGAGTGAAATCACAAGGACATAGGAAAGTATCTCTTAAATTAGGCCCAGAATGTAGCAATAATCAAGCAGAACAATTCGCCATCCTTAAATCTCTAGAATACTTTCAAAATTTGAGGACAAAAGATAAAACTATTGCAATACTAACGGACAGTCAGTGTACTCTATACATGATATAAAACAAACATTGTCATAATCCCATCACTGAAAAAATAAGATCATTTCTAAGACATCTACAAACTGACGATAACATTCAAATTTCATTCAAATGGTTAAAGGGGCATTCCGACATAGCGGAAAACGAATTTTCCGCCTGTTATTTTTGGAACAGGTGTCGAGAATCGAAAATTTTTTTGTTCCGACACATCACTGTTTTATATATTGTATACATTTGTAATTACTAATCAATAACAATTATAAAAAAAAAGTCTATAAATTTTATTTTTATTTATTTTTCAATGAATTGTTATATTTCATTGAAAGAATAATTAGAGTTGTACATTGTTGGGGTATGCAGTCATTAAGCACAGAAATTGAAAATGATATTTTAATTTATAATTCCAACGTTTCGACTTGCGTTGCAAGCCTTCATCAGGGCTAGAAGAAAAAGAAAACAAACAAAAAGACTAAATTGTAAAGAGTTAAAGAACAAAGGTATGAAAAGAATAGATATATAAGAGTAAAGGCAATATCTAAAGGCCATGAAGACAACACATAAAGACTATTGAATTAAGATTAAAATAAAAAGAATTAAAATGAGTGACAGTTTATTAAAAGTTAATGAGTAAATTTAACTGTATAATTGGTAAAATGAGTAGATACAGAGTTAATGAGACAATGAGGTCAAGTAAGTGAGTTAATATATGAAGGCCATGAAGAGAATACATATAGACTATTAAATTAATTTAAATGGAAAAGAAATTAAAAGGAGTGATAGTTAATGAGTTTAAAATGCCATTCGGTCCGTGTTTTTCTAAAAGTAAAGTCAAATAAGGCTCACTAAATGTATCTTATGCTAGTTTATAAATAGCATAATAGTTATGCTAGTTTTATAAATCCGATAATCATTATAGCTGATCCTAATTTCTATCATCTTTTTTTTTTTTTTTTTTTTTTTCCAATACTCGTAAAAATAATTTATGAAACTAATTGTTAAGTTTCCTAATAAATTTCTCATTGCTCAATTTTGTAAGAAACTTATTTCAGATATTTAAATTTTAGTATTGGGATCACATCTCTTCCCCTTGCTGGAACATTTCTCTCACATATTAGGCCGTAGCCCCTCGATACGTGAGGTGTTCCCAAGATGAAACATACCACGCGTTCCGGGGACACTTAACGTAATCTTACGAAGATACTGAAGCATCTGATAATACTTATATACTTCATAACTTGTCCAAAGGCTTAATAAATTCTGTCTGTTGACAGGCCTTTATTTAAGAATTATGATATTGAAGATAACTATAAATTTGCCAATTCTTTGCTAGTTCGTTCGGAAAGTAGTTTGGAAGATAGAGGTGAATCATCAGTTCAGAGATACTCTTAATTAGAATGCTTCTTCTATATAACAAATAGAACAACGCTTCTAACAAATTGAAAGAATTTTCACAAAATATACACTCACCTCATTCTTCATATTAAAAATAAATTTATATATTGCACTAATATATGATTGCAGACTAATCTCTGACTACAGAACTACACTACAGGCGAACAGTACAGAAACTAGGGCATTGGCCGGTGGATGGTCAATGCTTGATAAACAATCTGTTTGAAGATTTCAAAATATTTTTTTTCAATAAATTGATATAAAAGTAAATAAAATCTTTTAAAAAATTATATTAAACTAGCATAAAAAATTTGCTCCTCACCAAAAATTGATCAAGTTTTCTCTATTATTTTTTTTTTTTGTAAGTATTTCTGATTTGTTGCTTGGTTGTATTGAATTTTAATATTGTATAGCTTTTTATTCTTTAATTTTTTTTTTTTTGTCTGTTCTTTATATAAACTTTGGACACTATGTACTATGTATATCTAAAATAAAAACCAAATCAAAAATTAAAAATTACATGTAAATTGTATACTTTAAAGCATGGTGTGTATCGAAATAAATAAAATCCCTTCCAACAGGGTTACTGCTGGAAGAAAACTCTAAAACAAAAACAAACAAATTTACATGCTTTTCGGGATATTACTCCATCTTTAGACTATTCTTCTTTACAGTGTTAACATACTAGGTCATAAGTTATGAAGAATAGTCTGAAGATGGGATAATATCCCGAAACATGTAACTTTGTTAAGTGGATAATAAATGAAAGTTTTGAGGAGTAATGTTGAAAAAGTGTATAAAAAAAAACAAATAGGGAAAAAAGTGATGGTTTATATTTGCTAGAACTTCAACTGAGTTAGGCGTTTGGAACATATTCCTGATGATCGAGCAGTAGACTCGAAACCTTCACTCTGAACAAGTAGACAGACAACGTTTAGTGCAATCGATTATGGATGCTTAGTATCCGGAGGACTGTCTGGTGAGCTTGAAATGAAGCTGAAAAGATTAATGAACTCCTTTATAAGATTCATTTTTCGGGTCCCCAGGCGTTCTCATATCACTTGCTGTTATTCCGAGTCGAGGTGGCTTTATCCAAGTTTTCGGCGACAATACTTCCTTGGTTCCTTTCTATTCCAATCCTTAAAGTCCAAAAAACCTTCTTACATTTACGACATCCTTGCCCTTTGTTCTTCCATTCATTTTTTGAACCCCAGATCCCAGCCTTTAGATTTGTATATCCCTTCTCATCGAACTGCTTCCTTTGAAGAATCCTCTATTAATCGTGCAGCTTTATTTTGGAATTCCATACCCATTTCGATCCGCAATGCTCCTTCTCTCACTTCCTTTAAACATAATTTTTTCGTCTACCTCATCAATTATCAATCTTCCAAAATTATGTAATAATATATTAGTGTTAGAATATTGCTTTTTATTTTATTTTTTATTTTTATTTTGTTATTTATTTATTTTGTTTTTCTTATATAGACCCTAAGACTTGTTTTTAAATCTAAAATTTCACCTTCTGTATTTATATGTATATAATTTACATTCTATACAAGTTGCTGCCTGATATGTACGCAGCCAGACAATTATACCTTTTGATTGTACTTTTATATTATTCTTAGGTGACAAGGTGTCCCAGAATAAAGATTATTTTTCATTTTACTTCATTTCAATCTATTATAGTCTACAAGTACCAACCTTTTTCTCTATTCAGAAGAAGTAGATATTTAACGCTTCGCCGAATTAGACTTTTTAACACAAAAAACAAATAATAGGATTTTGTTATTTTGTAATATGAAACTTCATCTCTTTTTAGTGCCCTATTTGCTTAATATTTCAATCTACTCTTATTCTGAGTGATATTAAAAACTTTAAATACGGTTTCATGTTTAAATTTGAATTATGCTTGAGTAACTTTAAAGGTATTAAAATGAGAAAAAAGCAACCGTAGTTGGTGTTAATAAAGCTTTGATATTTCTAAACTTAGCTTATTTTTTTTATTATTGATGTTTCTCGTCAAAGATGTGTATAAATATATAAATTTCATAATATGAATATATATATCCTTTACCACTACAACTCATGAAGGGTTTTGAGTTCAGTACTTAAGTATGGATGTCCTGTTGTAAATGGGCCAACGGTTTTGAAAGTAGGTGATTTAGCCAGAATACACACTAAACCAGTTTTTTCCCCCCTTATTAAGGATTCCCACTTTTATAGAGAATGGGAGGCCCAGAGATCAAAAGGGTCTCCCAATCTCGAGGTCGATCCATAACTGAACTAAATTCTCTGCTTTTAGTCGGACTCAAAGTCAGGCCGCTTGGCAGTTGAGCGGCGCCTTACCCACTGGTCTACCGTGCCTACCTCCCCTTATATATATATATATATATATATATATATACATATATATATATATATATATATATATATATACACTTTTATTTAGTATTACTCCTCAAAACTTTCATATATTATCCACTCAACAAAGTTACATGTTTTTTCGGGATTTTAATCCATCTTCAGACTATTCTCCTTTACATTTTTACAAAACGTAAAATGTTACATGTGTTAAAAAGTTATGTGTTGGGGCTTTTTCGACACGTTCTAGCTCTTTTTTACATTGTTCTGATCGAAAATTTGACCACAGTTGTCTAACTTTAGAAAAATGTGAAACTTTCCAGATAGTTTTCCTCATGTCTCAAGACTTGAAAACATTTTTTTTTTTAAACTTTATAGCACTGGAATTGCTACCAATAGGTAGTTGCTTTACAACCACTTGACATGCCATTTTCAGCTTTGTCATCACATGTGCTTGGTGCATTTTATTTTATATTGTTAACAGTTGTAAATTCTAATAAATAACTATATATATTAAAAAAAGAAGATATTTCATATGCTGATATCTTGAATGTTTTGTATATTTATAAAGCTGATGATGAATGTTTAACATTCGAAACTAATCTTTGAGTTAATAACTCAAATATAAGTGATAAATAATTCATAAATACTAATATAAATCAACGATCACGTCGCTAATTGTAACACCATATCCTACATATTCGTTTAATTTATTACATCATGGATGGCTTAATTAAAACGACCCCTTACGCTCCACGTAGATCAATTGTTGAAGCAATTAAATGAAAATGGTGGTAGCGATGTGATGAAGCAATAATAGAATCTTCCAAGCCTTCGTTAAAGGAGATTCCCCTTCAACCCCGATCGACAGGGCGAGAGGGAGTTGTCAGGGCGGGATCCATACCAAAACTTTTCTGCTGGACCTCGAAACCACCCAAAGGAAGGAACGCTTTAAACTAAGATTCATTTAAAACTATAAGAATTTATTTTTTAAATTGCTTCTAACCTCAATTACTATTTCTAAAAATTAAGGTTATTTATTGAAATTTAAAACTGTACCGTAAAATGCGGTTACTCTAAACAAACGCACTTTTAAAACAAAAATCCTTCTGGCGGGCCCAATTTACAATCCTTGGTTTGTTTTATACATTTAAGGATTAATCATAGAATCTCTGCGATCGCTATTAGAGCACATTTTGTTCGTCCTTGGCCGATGTAAGTCTTTTTATGGTATTCGTGTTTACTGGAGTTTTTATTAACGTGTCCAAACCTCATCTGGTATGGCGCATGTGGCAGGAGGACTGATAACCAATCTATTCCGCAACATATTATTTTTTTTTTCATGTCTCTTACTCATTTTTTTAGTTTTGCATCTTTACAAAACGCCATATAATGATCTCAATATACCTTTTCTCCATGATCTGATACGCCTTAAATTCTCCAAATTCCATCAAAACCTTTTCAACCATCCCAACCCTCTGGCTCACTCATTATCCAGTTCTAAGCATGCTTATAACCCACCTCACAGATGAAAACGGTAATGGACCCGAGACTTATTGTTAATATTTATTATTTGAATTCTGAGGCCATGGCCAGCTTCTCTACTCATGTCGTGTGCGACTGTGCCATAGCACTATCTCTCAGCCTCCACTGGATTCCTTAATTTTAATTTTTTATTTATTAGTTTCAACAATTAGTATCTATTTTTATTGTCATTTATTATATTATATTTTATCCTTGCACTCTATTTTATTTCTTGCAAAATTTATTTTATTTTATTTCTTGTATATTTTATATTTAGTTTTTTTTTTTTAATTTTCTTACTTTATTTTATATCATTGTACATATTGTGTGAGTGAGTCTTTGTCATCGATGTTAGTCATGCCTCTGAGTGAGACAGATTGTAATTATTCAAATAAAGAGTTTAATAAACAAAAAAAAAAATTATATTTTTTACTAAACAAAAAAACTTGAAGGGCTACTTTGGACAAAGTTGTTAACATCTTTTAGGAAACGGTGTTACTTTAAACATTGTGTATTATTTGATAAATATGATTAATTAGTTTCAGTCAATCATTAAAACTGATTTATTATTATGGCTATATTATATAATTAAAATTGATTTCGATTTGATGTTGAACAAAAAGGAATACAGTTTATCAGGCGTTAGTAAAATAAACAAATCAGGAACAATAATATGAAAATTAACAAAACTAATATAAATAAAATAGTTAAATTTTCAAGTTAAAGCCTCATACGCACATATGTTACTTTGCTTCTAGTAATTTTGTCATTCTATTCAAGTTTTCCTCGTGTCTTTTGTATGGTAAGCACGAATGTGATTGAATGCTAAGCCAAGTTTATGTTAATAGATAGTTCGTATGTTGTTAATGTAATAGCTATATTTTTGTAAAAGCTAACAACATCGTTGAAAATATTCATGTTTTATCAACAAATCTTGTAATGAATTGAACCCAAAAAAGGGTTGATTTAAGGAAGACTCCGAGAGAAGCTTTTTTGAAAATATTCCTTGTTCAAAGTAGCCCCTACTAACTAATTTAAACAAGAGAGAAACGAATCCCCCCTCCCTAGTATTGAAGATAGCAAAATCGCTCATACAGGATTCGAAGCTGAGTTGGATTGCTATCCATTGGATAGTCCATAAAAAGTTAAAATATACTCAAAAATAATCGCACTGCACTGATAAAATGCAAAGCCTGTTCAAAGTTACCCCAAGTTACAGTATACTATTTATTAACGATTAAAATCTAAAATTAACTAAATTGAATAGAATATAACTAAACTGAATAAATCAAACAAAAGATATAAAGACAAATATTGAATTGAAAAACTTTAAATGATGTATAACGACGAATAAAACCGGCAATGAAGTTAGACGTAGTTTGTGTTATTTACAAAATATAATAGCGTACTACTGTAATTGAAACGTGATAGCAATTAACTGTTGTATTCTTTACATTGGTTAAATCATATCTATATAACAATCCCAATTTTTTCCTTCTTTTTTTAACGATATATTCAGCATATTAAATATCAGTCTACTGTCTGTGATTGCAGATATTTATTTAAAAGATTCTACCAATGTCCCTTAAAAGCACGCTAAAAAACCCGTATTGTTGTGAAATCCATGCTTTTTTGCACATTTTTCCCTATAACTCCAAATCTTTCATCCGAAAATTGGGGGACTACCTTCAGTTAGCCAATTTCTACACTTTTTCCCAAGATAATAGGTTCGCAGTAAATAGTCCGATTTCGGAGTATAGATAAGATACCGAAAATAACCGATATTTTGGACGGTTTTTTTGCGATTTTGGATATGAAGCCGACGCTAGGAGGAAAAAAGTCAAAATTAATGAAACTATTGTAATAGATGTATAGTTAAGTAGTTCATGGAACATTATCAAAGGTTCTTCCGTTTTCAGAAGGTGGATTTCAAGGTAAAAACAACAATAAAAGTAGTACCTAACTCAACAGGTCAAATTTTGTTAAAACTATTGGTTCTTTTAATCTAAATTTCTGTATCATCGTATTGATATTTTTTCATTATTCTTTTGTAATTAGTGAATATAGACGATCGCTATACCAGTAAGCCATTCTTAAAATAATTCTTTAATAATTTGACCTATTTACCAGGTATGCAAGTTTAAAATGTCGTTTTAATTCCAATAGAATGCGCTCTTAGCCTATTGAAGGATTTGCTTATCTCTAAACGCTATTTTGTTTGTTAGTCATTTGTTTACAAAAGTCAGTTGTTTTTAAGTCGTTTACGTGGACCTATCATACCTTTCTTTGGTGTTAAAAATGTCTAATTTTAAGCCAAATAAAGAGCATTTGCGGCATGTCATGATTTTCTTATTTAATCAAAAGAAAAAGGCATCTGAATGTCATCGAATTCTTGTTGAGACTTATGGCGATGTTGCTCCAACCGTCAGGACATGTGAACGTTGGTTTCAAAGTTTCAAACGTGGTGATTTTGATGTTACTGATCAAAAACGAGAAAATCGACCAAAAAAGTTTGAGGACTTCGAATTGCAATCTTTACTAGACGAAGACAATACCCAAACCCAACAAATGATGGCAGAACAGTTGAATGTCACTAGGCAAGCCATTTCCGATCGCCTGAGAGCTATGGGAAAGATTCAAAAGGTTGGAAAATGGGTTCCACATGAATTGGACGAACGACAGATGGAAAAACGAAAAACTGTGTGCGAAATGCTGCTTTTACGCCACGAAAGAAAGGGTTTTTTGCATCGAGTTGTAACTGGAGATGAAAAATGGATTTATTTTGAGAATCCCAAACGAAAAAAATCATGGTTAACGCCAGGACAACCATCCACATCGAGTGCAAGACCGGATCGTTTTGGGAAGAAGACAATGCTGTGTGTGTGGTGGGATCAGAAGGGAGTAGTCTACTACGAGCTTCTCAAACCCGGCGAAACAGTCAATACCGAGCGCTAACGACAACAAATGATCAATTTGAGTCACGCATTGATCGAAAAACGCCCAGAATGGGCTCACAGGCACGCCAAAGTCATTGTTCAGCATGATAACGCTCCTGCACATTCAGCCAGATAGACTAAGGAAACGATTTCTTCGCTTGGTTGGGAACTCCAACCCCACCCGCCGTATTCACCTGACCTGGCGCCTTCTGATTATCACCTCTTCTCATCGATGGGACACTCATTGGCGGAGCAACACTTCAACAATTTCGAAAACGTACGAAAATGGCTCGATGAATGGATTTCAAATAAAGATGAAGTATTCTTTTGGAATGGTATCCATATATTTCCCGAGAGATGGGCAAAATGTGTAGAAAGCGAGGGTCAGTACTTTGAATAAAATATATTATACTTTTTTTTTAAATTACTGTGTATTTATTTTAAGAAATAAACGATATTTTAAACTTGCATACCTGGTATTATACAGAGTGAGTATCTCTAAGTGTAAAAAAAAAAAAATGGGTGAAACTAGATCAAAAATGTAGCAAAATACCACAAACTTCTCCTTTTTATTCCAATCAGCTGCAGACATACGATAAATCAAAGACTTTTTTGAGGAAACCACGTTTTTTTTAATAAAAGCTGTAATATCTCCATTTTTTTAAATTTTAAAATTTTGGCCACATTTTCGGATTTATTTACAGATTGTATGACGAAATTACTAAGATTTGTTACAAAATATCCTACCACAATTTCATCACGATTTTCCACCTAAAGTTCGGCAAAATCTGATTTTCCAACACCATGGTGCTCCTCCTTATTCGAAAGCAATTCAATTATAAACCAAAGATATAGATGGATAGTTAGAAATTCCTTCTCCTGTAAAAACAGACTCATCTGCCCATAAAATTCACCTCAAAAAGTGTACTCTTTAATGTCATCTGCATTCAGAAGCTAATAGCAAAATTGAGGTCTATGTTCAATATCATTGAGTTTGAAACCTTACATTGAAAATCTAATAAAATTAATCGTAAATTATAGTAATAAATAAATAAATGTAATAACATAAGATCCTCTGATCTGGTGTCGCTTAATTGACAGTTTTCCTTTATTTTCTATTAAACAATAATTTTTTTCTTTGTTTTATAATCCAATGAAGAGTTTATTATGTTTAAAATGCACATTTCCATTAAGGTGTTATCATAATGTTTTATTTACACAAGTAACTGATTTGTGTGCCAAATTAGAACACCTTGTTTTTTCGGTTTCAAAAGTGAATATCTCCATGAAATTAAAACAAAATCATTACGTTTAACATATCAATAGAAAGCTGATTAAATTTGCAAGTTTTTTTAAGATTCGACGTTATTTGGATAGTTTTTTCGATATACGGTGAGCGTTGAAGTAAATAAGAAATCGTGACTTCCCCAAATAAGGTGAAGATCAAGCTGTTCTTTAGATACCATGTTTGTAAAATTCAAGGTTACAGGTTCTCAGCTATTATAGAAAATTTAATGCTAAATCCGAAAATGTGGCCAAAATTTTAAAATAAAAAAAAATGGAGATATTACAGCTTTTATTAAAAAAAACGTGGTTTCCTCAAAAAAGTCTTTGATTTATCGTATGTCTGCAGCTGATTGGAATAAAAAGGAGAAGTTTGTGGTATTTTGCTACATTTTTGATCTAGTTTCACCCATTTTTTTTTTTTTACACTTAGAGATACTCACTCTGTATAATTATTTTAAGCTAAAGCATTTTTTAAACTAAAAAGATCTATTACTAAAACGTTCCCTAACGTACCTCTCTGAAATTCATGGTAGAGGTCTCTCAGAAGGTGTATGAAACAATCATGAAACATTTGGCTGCTTTTATCTGCTTTCTTGTCTGAAAACGAATTTTCAGTTTCGCGAAGAGAGTTATTTCGTATTTTCGCAAAACCGTAATGACATTGATTTAACATATATTACTATTATTTGAAACACTTAAATTAGAGGATATTATTCCAATATCTTCAGCTGCACTGAAGAGATATTTAACATTGGTAGATACGAAAATTAAAACAAAATAATAAGAGGCAGGAAAACCCCGGAAAGTCACATTACATTTTATTGATCAACAAAGAGATTGAGAATATCACTTTTATAAGAAAAAATCGTTTTACATACTTTACATACAGCATACAAAAATACATAAGAATGAATGTAAGTATGCATGTTTTTACTGTATGTATTGAATTTTCATTTAGATATAAAATCAGGAACTTTAGTTTGGTTTTTACTATGGAGGAAAAAGAGTGTAATCGAAATTAATGAAACTGTTGTATTAGGTGTAAAGGGAAGATGTTTATAGAGCAGTATTAAGAGGTTGTTTTGGTTTTAGCTGTGGGATTGCTTACTAAAAACAAGGATGTATCTAGTACCTAACTTACATATAAAATAAATGTGAAAAATTAAACTTGAATAAAAAAATCAATTAAAAAAATCGCATCCACGGATAATAGGGGTCTACTGTATAGTATTTTTCTTGTAGTTGTGACGAGTAGTTTTATTTTAACTTTTTTAAACTCTATTGTTTATATGAATCAGGTTGCCAAGTCTGTCCTTCTAGATTGGTCATTCGTCCCACTGTGCGACGTCTGCCATGGTAGCAAACTTCAGATTCGGATTCGGCACCCCCAAAATATAAAGATCCATTGAGAATAAAAGTTCCGCATTTTTTTTTTTTTTAACAGACTTTTGGAGCCTTATTTTACTGGACTACCATTCAGAAATAAATTAAACCGTCTACAGATACACCTCACCTAGAATATCTTTTCACAGAAATTTCTTCTCACTTGTTTACCCTCCTCTATGTCATAGTGTACCGTCCTCCTCAAGTCAAATTTGACTCAACTTTCGAATCCTCACTTTTTACCCGCTTACAATAACATAATAATAGCCGGCGATTTTAACACAAATCTCCTTTCCGTTTCTCCTGATAAATCTTATTTGATAGATCTAGCTTATTCTCTTAATCTATTTATCGTACCTTTTGAACCTACTCACCATACTCAGTTTTCAGACACTTTACTTGATTTATTCATAGTTGATTCTTCTCAAAATTACTTTCCTTTTCTCAAAATCCAATATCCTTTCTCTCTTGTCACGATCTTATCCAAATCTCCTACAATATTTCCACACCTATGATCCTCAATAAAAAAGTTTCCTGGCGTAATCTTAGTTCCTTAACTCCAGAAAATATAAACCCTCTACTAGACTCATTATCCCTTTCTATTAAACCAATCTATTCCTCCCACTCTATAGATGAAATGGTGGAATGCCTTTCATCTAATCTACTAACATGTCTTAATCATCTAGCACCGCTCAAAACCTCTACTTTCCGACGTTTACCTGCTCCTTGGATTAATCAAGAAATTAGAGATCTGATGAAAAGAAGAGATGCAGGTAGAAGGCGCTTCAGGCGATCTAGATTTCCTGATGATTACTCCACTTTCAAATCCCTTCGAAACCTCACCCAGTCTACCATGCGACGTGCCTAGGCGGAGTATTTTCGTAACATCCTATCCGAAGCTCCAGATTCAAAATCTAAGTGGAGAATTCTAAGGAAGTTTTCGATTACGAGTTACTCTTCCAGTACATATTATCCTGTGGCTCCTGACGAACATAATTCCTTTTTTGTAGATTCCTCTCCCAATGAGCCTCCAATCAATACTTTATCCTATTCCATTCCTCAATTTCCATTTAATCCAGATAACTTTTACTTTCTTTATATTCCCCCCGATGATATAATAGCTTCTGTTTTTAAATCCCGGACAAATGATTTCGGTGCCGATCAAATACCGGTAAAAATTATCAAACTCACTCTTCCTGTCATCCTTCCTGCTCTCATACATATTTACAACTTCTCCTTACAAACCTCTTCCTTTCCCACAGCATGGAAAAAGGTCCTAGTTCGTCCATTGAATAAAGTTCCTTCACCTACCACAGCATCCCATTTTAGGCCTATTACCATCCTAACAAACCTATCTAAGCCACTTGAAAGAATAGTCCATTCTCAACTGGCTAAATACCTTGAAAATAAAGATCTCCTAACTCCTCTTCAATCAGGCTTCCGTTCAGGTTATTCTACTCAATCCGCTCTTTCAAAAATTACTCAAGACATTTATTCTTCAATTGACCAGCAGAAAATTACTATCCTAATCCTCTTCGATTTCTCCAAGGCGTTTGATTCCGTGGATCATAAAATTCTTCTGACTAAATTACAAAAACTCTCCCTTTCCAATAGTGCTCTTGGCTGGTTCCAGTCCTTCTTATCTCTCCGTTCCCAAACAGTTATTGTTCCTAACCGACCTCCTTCAAAATCTGTGCCTCGGACGCGAGGTGTTCCTCAGGGATCCTCTCTTTCACCAACTCTCTTTTCCGTTTACAGTAATGATTTGACAGACGCCATTAATAATTCACGATATCATTTATATGCTGATGACTTTCAAATCTATTTATCGTTTCATCCTTGTGAGATTTTAGAGGCAACTCGTAAAATTCAAGATGACATTTATAGCATTCACCAATGGGCAGTAGAGAATAAGTTACGACTGAATCCAGAAAAAACTAAAGCAATGCTAATTGGATCGAAACCCTCCCTTAATTCCCTTTCCTGTTATCCACTTCTTTATCTCGATAACGTTCCTATTCAGTTCACAAACTCTGTCAAAAACCTCGGAGTAGTATTCGATCAACATTTGTATTGGAATAACCATATTTCCCACATTACCCGAAAAACCATCTCCATCCTCAAACAGCTCCTAAGATTCCGTGAATCTTTCCCTCGCAATACCCGTCAATTGTTAGTATCTTCCCTCATCCTTCCCCACCTCGATTATGGATGCTTAGTATACGGAGGACTGTCTGGCGAGCTTGAAATGAAGGTGAAAAGATTAATGAACTCCTTTATAAGATTCATTTATGGGATCCCCAGGCGTTCTCACATCACTTGCTGGTATTCCGAGTTGAGGTGGCTTTATCCAAGTTTTCGGCGACAATACTTTCTTGGTTCCTTTCTATTCCAATCCTTAAAGTCCAAAAAACCTTCGTACATTTACGACATCCTTGCCCTTCGTTCTTCCATTCATCTTTTGAACACCAGATCTCAGCCTATAGATCTGTATATCCCTTCTCATCGAACTGCTTCCTTTGAAAAATCCTTTATTAATCGTGCAGCTTTATTCTGGAATTCCATACCCATTTCGATCCGCAATGTTCCTTCTCTCACTTCCTTTAAACATAATTTATTCATCTACCTCCTCAATTATCAATCTTCCGAAATTATGTAATAATATTTTATTGCTAGAATATTTCTTTTTCTTTTATTTCATTTTAATTTTGTTATTTACTTATTTATTTATTTTTTATGTAAACCCAAAGACTTGTAGTATATAATTTACACTCTATATAAGTTACTGCCTGATATGTACGCAGTCAGACAATAATACCTTTTTATTGTTCTTATATGTTATTCTTAGGGGACAAGGTGTCCCAGAATAAAGATTATTTTTCATTTCATTTCATTTCAAAACTTAGCAATTTTTGTGGATGCTTATTATTTGGGAGGGGATTCTCTCCTAGTTCCCTAATAAAAAGAGGCTGCGCATGCCTATGGCTGTTCGTTATTCCTTTGTTAATAGGATGACCATCTAAGGTAATGTGATATTTTTTATAATCGTCGCCACCATTGTTATATACTGCGAAGAATGAAAGAAGACTGCCCCTTAGTTACAAAGACCCCTCCCCCCCCCCCCCCCCCCCCCCCAGTCCCGCCCTTGGTTTCCCTATATCACACTCTGCGGTGGGACAAAAGCTATTTAAGTCCTAGAGGTTCTTATTACAAAGAGCCCGAGGTCGTGGGGGCCTTTGGGTGGAGCACGCGAGCTAAGAGGATTTATATAGCGGAGACTATTCACCTCTTAATGAGCTTTATCATCTCAAAATTCTCTGAATTCGGGCGTTGCTATTGTCTGCAATGGGGCTGAAGTGCTAATTTATGCCAATCTTTACAGCAATTGGTATTCACATAGCTGTGGAATGTATTCATCATGGAGTGGAAAGTGAAGTAAAAATTTAACTTCAGGTTTTTATGTTTATCTATACATATTATAGATATATTATATTATATATATATATATTATCCGGGGCACTGTTTCATATTAAGAAAATAAGCAGTCTAAAACTGGTATTGCAAAAATAAAATATACTTTGAACACTCCTTCTTATTGTTTTTCAGGCATATCATTCGCTGGTTGACATTAATGTATTTGACAGTTGTGAATTAGGATAAATAAAGACAAAAAAAAAATATAATATTAAAAAAAATAAACTCTGAACAAAGATAAGAATTTAAGACCTTCCCGCGACTGGTACTACGAGCGGTGAGAACTAGTCGGCTTGGAAGGTTTCCTCCGAAAAGCTCAAATCGTCAACAAGCCCGTGATAAAACTATCATTTATGTATTGGCTACGGTGGAAGCGTATCCTCATCGGAGTATCCGAAACATAACTAGGGATTACAACTTAATGACAGAACCTTAGCCTCAGTCTCTCAGCATCTTGGGGAGTTAGAGCCTGATGAAGTTAAATGCGGTACGGCCTCATACGGTGTTGTTTTAGTATGGCCCACACCGTTTCATTGCTTAAGTGGGTACCACTGGCTATGTATCGAATGCTCCGATGAGGATACGCTTCCACCGTAGCCAGTAAATAAATGATACTAGTTTCATCACGGGCTTGTCTACGATTTGAGCCTCTCGGGGAAGACCTCCCATGTCGACCTGTTCTCACCTCTCGTCTTACCAGTCGCGGGAAGGCCTTAAATTCTTATCTTTGTTCAGAGTTTATTTTATTTTTGCAATACCAGTTTTAAACGGATTATTTTCTTAAAATAATTTTTTGCGGCAAAATGGTGCCCCTTATAAAAAAATTTACCGATATAAAATCGATTGAAAATTTGATTTTCTATCAAATTTGTCTAACAAATTTAGATGTCGAAAAAAATACCACATATCATTGATAATTCCAAAGTTAAGGTCGCTGGAGAAGAACTGGGAAGGTTGGAGAGCAGACTATAACCTGACAAGAAACTTTATATGACACAGTTAAGACCCTGAGGAGTTTCGTTTCAAAATTTCTAAAACTGTGGAAAAAAAAGGGATGGCCATCAAATATTGAACCCCTTGTTCAACATTATATATATATATATATATATATATATATATATATATATATATATATATATATATATATATATATATGTTTATCTATACTGTTATATAAAAGGACAAGCCATATTTTGTGATCACTAACAGCAAACAAAACTGAACCAATTTGTACCAAATTTTAACCACACAATCTTCATAGTTTATAAGAAATTTTTTAGCAATAATAAAATTCAAAGATTTTCAATTATATTGTCATAACAATACGATAATTGTGCTGAGTATTGAAGTTAGATAATCGACCGATAGGTGGCGAGCACCAGTCGAGAGAGGTTACAAAGGTACGGTGTTATATTGAGCTAGAAATGTATGATAAAATTTACGTTCTTCAATTCAATTGTTATTAAAAAAACCATAAATATATTTAGCGACATGTGGATTCCAGTGCATGTGGTCATTTCACAGAGTTCTTAATGATAAAACTGTTAAACCCAACTGTACCAAATTTTTACTACATCATACTTTTAGGAAGATTTATAATAAAAAGTATTACTATAATAATAATTAAAATTTTTAATCTTGAGCTCCAGAAACGTAGTTTTTCACACTTTTATGGTAAGAAATTAAAATCCAATCGGATGAAATCAATAAAATTCATTGAAGAAATAATGATTGCCATACTTCTTAAGATTTTCGAATGTTTAATCTATTATGCTTTTAAGTATTCTTTAAACACCTAATCAATGTAATTTTAACCAGGTTAAAAATTACTGCCACACGTGAAAATATCATTGAAGAAATAATGATAAATGCCATATTTCAATACAATATATTTACCGATAAACAAATGAAATTCGATATTGCGCGATTGAGTTAAAAAATTATCTAAGTTCTTTACTTTTGAGAGCGGGCGAGGCCGTGAATGCTAGTAACAGATTAACTGAAAACCAGATTTTATTGTTGTGAAACCTTCCTGGAACTATGAAGTTGAAGTTAAATTTGGTACGATTGGTTGAGTAGTTTTCGCGGCTAGTGATAAAAAACGAAAAATTGCTTGTCCTATTATATAATAGTATAGATATATGGAATACCAATGGATACTAGTTTATAACTTAATCATTAAAACCACTTCGTTTACATTTGAAGTCTGTATAAACGTGATTTATGTTTCGTTATTACTTCTATATACTCGTATGGATTCGATATCCTAAGTTCTCGGTACTTGTATTCATCAAGAGAAACGTATAGGTTTCTCTTCAACTTCGAAACTTTGTTAAAGAAATTTCTCATCTCTTAGCTCTCCCCTATTCCTATTGGGGATGAGGTATAAACTTATATAAAACTTTGAGAAAGACGTTTAAACAGTGCCTGTGATCACTAAATAAACTGCGAGATACAAAGTTTGAAATCCAGTTAGCGAGATAGTTTGTATCCTTAGCTGTATTTGGAAGCTTCATTTGTAAATTTCTTGGAAGGCACGAGCGGCCTTGTTCCCACCAGGAAAATTTATAAGAGTTTGAGGTTCAGTTAGATTTGTGCCAGGATATATACAATTTAAGATTATGAATTATTTTTTAATTCGATTAGAATATAAAAAATAAGTTTTAGAAGAAATAAACAAAAAAAAACGAATTCAAGATTAAACCTGCATGTAACAAACCTGAACTAAAAAGTAAAAAATAAAGAGCATTAAAGTACAATCAACGAAATTATCGATACTTATATACCTATTCACAATTCATGATCAGTTATTTTTTGAGTCGGTGCCAGGGAAAAAAAACCGTTTAATCCTACCTTTGCAAAAAACTTTCGAATGACTGGAAATAGTGGGGGGGGGGGGGACCTTTACAATTACCATTTTTTGTTTCGAATTCAGTTGGTTGGCACCGTCTCCAAAAATAACTGATCATAAATTGTGAATAGGTATCGATAATTTCGTTGATTGTCCTTTAATGCTCTTCGTTTAGAAGCAATTAAAATATTATTTTTTTATCAAGTTCGTACAGGAAGGTTTAATCTTGAAGTTTTTCTCTTTTTAGTGGTGATTGAGTATATTTTTGTATATACAGTCAACTCTCGATAAGTTGATCTTCAAGGGACCATAAAAAATAGTTTGATATGCCTATAATTCTACTTATTTAGCATAATAACGTATGTTGTTTATAAATACATGTAAAGTCAATGGAAACAGAAAATTAAATATCCAGAACCACTTAATCATACAATTTTCAACATCTGAACTGAACTCAACTGCTCTTTTTTCGGGCAGTACCTAAAACCGAAATCTAAATAAAAGACTTACTGTCTTTCACCAGCGGCGATCTTTTCGCGGAATTCCAAATTCACTAGCAATAACTGCCCAACTTCTTTCTCCTTTCTCCACTTCTCGAATCAGTTTTAACATTTCTTAAATTAAAATAATTTTCAATTTTCGCAAGGCCTTTGTAAAACCCCAATGAAACTCGAATTAATAACCAATAAGTGACTGGTATACCTATGAACTGAAAAGGTAAACAATGGCAGAAAACAATAAAACAATTTACCCCTGTAACTTGAGTTAGATTTATATAAGAAGTCCTCTCTTGACCCATATTTTCAGTAAGGCGTATTTATACAATTCTTCACGTTTTTTTTTTTTTTATTAAATCGACTAATTGAGGTGATATTTAAGTGTACTGTAATTGCGACCGTAGATTTTGTTCGATTTTTTTAAGGATTCGGCTTATCCAAGTTCGACACATCGAGAGTTGACTTTATACTCGTATATAAATTATTTTTGTTAATAGTGTAGATTTAGTTCCATAGGGAAATATGTTTATAGTGGAAGGTTATACAACAGTGATTTCTTATTAATTGTTTTTTCTTCGTATTTATAAGCGCTGAGTCGATTTCAATAAAATTCTTATGTGACCACCTCTGAAGTACGACTTACCGATCAACAGAAGGATCATCAAAATCAATTTGCAATGGACGGAGTAATCGATTAACAAACATACAAAAAAATAAAAAAATAAAATATACAGTCGAATTGAGAGCCTCCTCTTTTTTTAAGTCGGTTGATAAAAACAACCAATAAATGTGGCAGATAATTCATCCATTCCCAATTAAATTGTATCTATCCTTCAATAATATCATGCGTACCTCAAAGTAATTTGCGATTTAATCCTTCCTTAATCTTTCTACCAAAACATAAATTAGTTAACAAAAGAGAGAAATTGGTTAATTTAAAATTCACATTAACTCCTTTCTCTCGGACACTGAATAATTTTTGAAACTTTTAAAAATTACCTCTGCGTTAGGTAAGGGCCAGTAACTATCATAAATAGCGCAAACAATAATAAGCTTTCTTCTGAAAAAAACAAAAAAAAAAAAACATTCAGAAACATGAGAATTTGATGTATAATTTTCCTGTTATGATGAAACATATAGAACAAGCTGTTTTTGACAGGAGAAACTCAACTTCAACGGACCAGAGGCCCTTGCGGTAGCGAAAATCCAAACTTTAGTCCCTATGGTTATACCAAAGTCAAATAATAAACGGGAAGTATGGTATGGTAAAATATAAAAATTTCATCCTTAAAAAGTCAAACGTCCTGCAAAAAAAATCTAAAAATTTAACAAATGTACCGTATTTCAGTTTTTCTTTGGTTCTATAAGAAAAAAAGTAGGCGAATGAAATAATAAGAAAATAATTATACCAAAGTAAAATAAATTAAATTTCCAATCAGTTCCGTATACATGGAATAGCAAAAGCAAGTATCATTGATAAGCCCACCAACGTTATGTGCTTTAAAAGTTTATTCAACACCAATAAAAATTGAACTTAGCACATAGTAAGTACATAGGCTGTAGTAAAGGAATAAAGTTAAATAAGCCTTAAAAAAACCTAAATAAAAACCTAATTAAAGTTTTTTGCATGTAAATCAATTTACTGTACTGAAACAGAATTATTATTACAGAAGCAGAGTAGCTTTTTTGATGTTTCCAAGTTGAGATTCTCTTTAGAGTAAAACATTACAACATAACTAATCAAAACAATATTGTAAAAAAAATTTTTGGGGGAATTTGGCGCCCCTAAAAATTTGGCACTCTCGGCTATAGCCCAGGCAGCCCATTTACAAAGTGGGGCCTGGTAGTGGTATGATCATCATCAAACCCCAAAGCCATATCACAACATCAACAGCTTCACTGAGTATAATAGAGTTAACATTGACATTTCGAAAATTTATTTGGAAATAAAGGATGCAAAACCTCGTGATATCTGTGTAGGAAACGTAAAGGCCAATAAAATTCGTACTCGGGTGTTTGCATAATTCCATCTGGGCAAAGCGTTAGCAGAAATTAAACTCTTTATGTAACGATCGTTGTTAAAATATTCCAAAAAACATCGCTAAAATTATACCCGATTACGAGCCTGATCTTACTACACCAGTTATGTACAACACACGGCCGCACAGTGGGCCAATTGAGCAAAAAACTGCTTAAAATACATTTTTTAAAGTTTTTTTTTTTTTCGTTAAATTTGCGACAAATATGTGTTTACTATACCTTAAGGCTAATAGAGCTTGAGTTTCAGAGAGTTTTCTTGACTACTTAAAAATGGGGAGCCTTAAGAGTAAAAAATGGCGAAAAAAAAGGAAATTTATTTTTAATAAATTTTCATTATTAATCGTCATTATTTTATTTCGATTTTGGCATTAACATATTGTTTTCTATTGTTTTGAACTTTTTTGATTTTCCGATTATTATACATCCTTCAGTTTTTGTTTCTCTTTGTGTCTCTTCAATTCCAACGCTAAACCCTTCTTGGAGGTGTATAAAAACATACTATACAATGATTAGCTGCGTCCACTTGCGACCTTTACTCCCAGAGCTCGCTAACATATATTTTACAACTCTCTGTAGTCAGGTGAGAGGTCCTACCGTATTCCCGACAAACTATGCAGCTTATGATGGCTTATTTCCAATGATAACTATGACTATTACTGGACATAGATTTCCTTATGTGATACGGATGAACGGCCATATTTTCTCTTTGTAAATTTTGGAGCAATTAGCAATAAAAGTCAAATGATGAATTATTGACCTTATGATTAATTATTCATTTTATAGATATTGTTCCTCTTTTTGTCTTTTTCAACCCAAAGTTAAATATTTTCTAGAGCTATGTTAACAAAAACATAACTTATTTTTGGAAGGAGAATCTGCTTCCTTAGTACAATAGCTCGTTAATATTTGAAAATGGCTAACATGGTAAACCTTCCGACATTTGATGTATAAATATTTCTACCATAAGTTCTCGGTAAAAAAAAATAATAATAAGAGAGGGGTGGATATTGAAAAAACACTTTTGATATATTTTTTAATAAAAGTAGTTATGTCAAAAAGCAAAGTAATGAATGTTATTTCCAGGAACTCCCATTTCGTGAACCCCGATATTAGATGTGATTTAGTATTTTTTTATTAGTACAACATCTTAAAAAACAAAAATGTAATTATTTACTGATTATTAGAATTTCTGAAATTTAAAAGAAAAATACTTTTTAAAATTTAATGCAGGTGGGTACTACTAATCTTTGATTATCATTGCTGATGATTCCCAGAATAATTAATATAATTAATGTGCAAAATAACCGTTTAAAAGTTTCTCGAGTAGTATTAAAAAAAAACTAGTAGAAAAGTAAAGTTTTACTACCAAACTCAGAATAATGGAAAAATAAATTATCATATACTGGCTAAATACAAATGCCTAACTAATTTCTAGATGCCTCATCGAATTCTACGAGAAAAAAACTACTAATAGAAGCCCAGCCCACTTGGTTTTGAGAAAAACATATCAACCACGAAAATGATTTATTTTAAACCTATACATTCTCTCAAATTATTTTTTTTTTGTTTTTTATTATGCCATCCAACTGGCTTGAGGGATGACTATTAAACCTCTTTACTGAACTAAGGAGTGTGAAATTTATATGTATTTTTCCAAGAGTTATTGAATTTTAAACACTTTTTAGCGTTTTTGCCCTACTGTGGGCCGTGTCCATGACTCAGCCACACACTCTTTTTTGATAGTCTTATAGACTATAATATGCCCATCTAATAGCTGATATTTTGAATTTTATTGTGTTTTTAGAAATGATGATGAATATTTAACATTCGAAAAAAATATAAAAATATTATCAGAAGTTATAAATGATTCATCGCTTTTAAATAATTATTTATTATATTATATCAGGTGAAAGTAAGTTGATGTTGTTTTTTTTTAAGAGAGGATGTTTCAAAAATATTTAAAATTAAATTTATTCAAACGAAGAGTATTTTAGTGACAGGTTACAGTTGATGACAGTGCTTTTGAGTGCATTTTTAACTTCGTTCCATTGTTTTTCCGTTCCAAATACAAAGACTGTTCAAACATGGATGATTGGATCCTGTTGATTACAAGACCCCTTGTTCAGAGTTTGAATGCTAAATTTTAGACTAAACTCAATTTACGCTTTTAACTTTTTTCTTTAACTTTCAGCTGCAAGCATTCTTTTTTTATATACATTATATGAGTAGTATGGAATCAAAACCTGTTCTTTCCACTTTAAAAATTTTACAGGAAGACAAAAAATTATAAAAATTCTTATTTTCGGACATTTTCATTTTCCCTTTTTATGTGCGTACCAACATGTTTGCTTCTGATAAGGAAACTCGACAAATTTGAAATGCAAGCAACACCAAAAGCGCTAGAGCGTTGTCAAAAAAGCCCCAACGCTTAAAAAAAAATGTAGGCAAAACGTGACTCTTTCATTCAAAACAATATAGCTCCTAAACGGTAGGTTCAGGAGTTATTACAATTCATGTAATATAACAAATTATACTCTTCATTAAATATATTGATATTTTAATGAATATTATAATATTTTCCTGATGAGGAAACTCTCGTCAAATATCAGAGCAACACTATCAGAGCTAGAGCGTGCCAAAACTTAATATGTTCAAGGGTGAAAAAAAGTTACACTCTAGGTTGCCATGACGTTAAACAAGATATTGCCTAGCCAAAAGATTGTTGTTTATTGGCGTTAATATGCTTATGTTGCAGTGCAAAAAGGACGGGTTTTCCTACAGGTTACCAACCTATTCTAGCCAGAGTGGGAAGGTCAAGATTCATTTCGTGGATCCACTACGAAATAAATTTTAATACGCTCTGGTGGGATTCGAACCCACGACATTTAGTCCCGAGCGCGCTGAAACTCTCGCCCCAAATCGCTCGGCCATCGAGTCTTCTCCAGCCAAAATGTATATGCAAGTCATTAATATATATATATATATATATTAATATATTATAATAATATATAATATATGTAAATATATATATATATATATATATATATATATATATATATATATATAATCTGTGTAACAAAGATTTGATGTTTCAAATTTTTTTTGTATGTTTTAATAATGATGTTGAATGTTTAACATTCGTAACTAGTCTCCAAATAAAAAGATTCCAGTGGAATCAATTATTTGTAAAAGTGGCAAATAATTCACAATGAGTGCTGAAATAAGGGGTGTAGAGTGCATGGAATATACGATCATTTTTGACTTCATAGCTTCGTTAGTAGATAAAGTTAAACATACTAAAACTCCCCGCCCCTGGGGGGTGAGAACGGTGGGGGAGGAGAGGAGAAGGTCCTATTTTGGGGTTTTTCGATTTATCTCGAAAACGGTGGGCTATAAAAATATACGTTACCAATCAAAATTAAAGCTAATTAAATTACCTATAAAACTGTTTCTATGCATATTTGTTGAACTTCCAACGGTTTTCGAGATATAAGTTATTAATACTCGATAATTTCTACCTCATTTTTTGTCAAACTTTTTGCAAAGTCCGACAAATATGCATAAAAACAATTTAATATATAATTTAATAAGCTTTGATTTTAACTTGTAAAATTTTTTTTGTAGTCCACCGTTTTCGAGATATAATCGAAAAGTCCAAAAATGGGAATATCTCCTCTCCCCCCCCCCCCCCCCACCGTTAGCTCATCTATCAGGGTCGGAAACTTTTAATATGTTTACATTTTAACTACTCCTAACAAAGCTATGAAGTCAAAAATTATCGCTTATTTCGTGCACTCTAAACCCCTCATATCAGCACTCGTTGACTACGACTTCTCACTTGACTAGCACTTCGCAGCGAAAACACGTTTGTCGGTACTTCTTTGGCTATAACTCGGAAAATAATTGTTCGATTCAAAATTTATTTTTTCCATCTAAAAGCTGGCACTTTCAGGTCTTTATTTCTCAAAAGTTAGTGAGTTTCAATTGTAACTCCACGATATGATGTATGCATTTATAAATATATATGCAAAAAGAAAAAAAAAAACAGAACAACTAGTATAATTCATATACGTCTATGTGGCCGTTCATAAATAAATTTTCCGATTCGCAAAATTGAGACTTGAATTATTGAGAGGAATTGGTAAAGGGATGCTGGGAATGCTCGCTAACTGAGCCGGGTGCATTTGATAACTAAATACAGAGCTCTTGCGTTCCAGGCGCGGAGGTATGTACACTATGTAGGGCACACTATGAGCTAGCCATTATTCACTCACCATCAGCCTTCAGGAAGCTGTTGGACTTAATTTCCAGCTCAGTATTGCTCCTCAGTATCTCACGTTCTAGGGACAACTAGAGAAGGAATAACGATTACGTACTGTAACAGTTCAACTTAAATATTAAATCGTTAATAATAATATTAGATAGACAATAAAAAAAAAATAATAATAATATTATGTTTTCTTATGTTAGAGATGTTTTCTGAACTAATTACATTTATAGAGTTTAACTGAAAATATACGTATATATGCAGTGAATAGAAAAAAAAAAAAATGATTTTACTATCACAGCAAATATATATATCCGTTTTTGAAACAAATATTTGTATTATTATTTCGCCACGCTGATACCATTCCTTGGGATGGCTGCCAAAAAACTCTTGGGTAGCATTATCAACTTTCGCAAAACTATCAAATTTTTTCCCTTGAAGAAAATGGACCATGGATCGAAACAAGTAGTAATCCGAAGGTGCGAGGTCTGGACTATATGGTCGATGAGGCAGGAGTTCAAAGCCCATGAAGATCTTTAAACTTTTCTTTGATTCGACTGCTGATTTTCGAGGAGTAAGTTCGTGAGGGACCAGTCTACAAGTCTATTTTTCACCTTCCCCATTGAGAGGCGGCTAACAGTGTCTTTCGATACACAACACTCCCTGGCAAGTTCGCGAGTACTTGTGGACGGATTTGGCTCAACAGCTTCCTTCAGAACCTCATCTATTGATGGATATTTCCATTAATGGCCGCCCGGAGCTCTTCTTCCTTTCCAACGTCATATCTCCACTAATAAGTTTTTTAAACCAACGCCGCGCAGTGCGCTCTTCAAGGACACCTTCCCCTTCATATTTAATAATTTCACGAGTTGCTTCAGCGGCTGTGAATTTTTTTTTCCAGTAATGTCTTAAAATTACGAGAATTTCGTAGGGCACTGTCATGTTTTTTCTTTGAAATAAATAACTGAACTGAGGCTTTTTTTTTAGAAGCGTGTAAGCATAGATTGCGCTGTCGGTATAGAACCTTGGGTTGTTTTATTATTATCGTTGTCCATTTCGCTATATACATTCATTTTAATTTTAATATCAGAATGAGGCCAACTCGCTATTGTTTCGTCGTGTTCCTGTTTTTGTAGTTCGACCATTCCCATGGGCCATGTTTTACGAGCGAAAGGGTTTTTGCTATGGCTGTCCTCGCTTGTCGTCTAACTAGGACACGGTAACTTTACTGAATAAGAAATGCGTAAATTACTAAAGCCATCCTCACTTGATATTATTATTATTTTTTTAAATGTTACTTTCTTTTATTAAAATTAATGAAATGTTTTCATTATTTTTGTATAACCTGGATATTTTAATGTAACTTGATAAAATTCATTCAACTTTAACTAACTGTGTTAAAATGGACCTATATTATGATAGTGGACAATGTGCATAAACCAAGTCAAATGAGAAATCTGAATGTGGGACTGAAGTCCCGAAACATATAGTAGCAAGCTAAATACATAAATAAGGAGTTATGCAAAAAAAAAAAAAAAAAAAAAAAAAAAAAAAAAAAAAAAAAAAAAAAAAAAAAAAAAAAAAAAAAAAAAAAAAAAAAAAAAAAAAAAAAAAAAAAAAAAAAAAAAAAAAAAAAAAAAAAAAAAAAAAAAAAAAAAAAAAAAAAAAAAATTAAGAACCAATTCTCCTTCTGCATAAATTGTAATTAAATAATTAGAGTGTAACTATCGCACCGATATTGTAGATAGGTAATAATTCTGAGCCATAAAAAATAAAATTATTCTTATGAATAAAATACAAAAAAACAAAAATAAAATATTGTTCAATAAACTTTTTAGGTAACAGACTGGTTATGTATATGATTAGATTAGGATATTACTTTTACAACAGGCCAAAAAACGTCGAAATCTGATAAACTCACGAAAAATACATCACCTCCTCCTGTTTTGGATCAAAATAAAATTTAAAAAAATAAATATTTAAACGGTTTCCTGATCTAGAGACGTAAGAATTAGATCTTTAAACCTTTTTGTAATAAACTATCTCAAGTTTACTAAATTTATACAAAACAATGTCAAGTGAATGTGAGAAATGTGTATAATGACATTTAAATGACTTGTGACCTAGTAGTAGCGTTTAATTTTAAATTCCAGATAAGAATGTCCTGAACCTCCGGAATATACATTCATATATATATATATATATATATATATATATATATATATATATATATATATATATATATATATATATATATATATATATATATTTAAAATAAGAGATTTTACAAAAAGCTTCACAAAGATTTTTTCCACAACCCCTATACCCCATTGGATTGACCTTGAGTATATGAATTACTTTTTTCTCGATGTAGAATTATCAAAATAAAGAAATGAATGAAATCTGAGTACGAACCGTCCGGGAGGTCCCCTGGGAAGTCTATTCAGTCTAAATTATTTTCAACCAGAAAAGTTTGAGCAGTTATATCTACATTAACAAATAACGCCATAACTCATGAAAGGAGGAGCGGAACATAAAGTTAAAGGGGGGTGTGTTTGATACTCCTCCAGCGCTAACTGTTCCCCCGGCTCGACTGGAACTATTTTCCAGGCAAACTCCGATAAGACAAGAAAGTCATCGAGGCGGAACGAGTTTTGGAGGAAAGTTTGGCCTGGTTGCGGGACGAGGACAACTTCAGCTCCCAGGAGACCCTCTCCCCCCCCCCCCCAGATCATCAAATTCAATGCTCCACCTTCCATTATTGTCGTAGCGTCCCTGCTCTTGAGATTCAGGGCACTTCTCAACTGTCCGGTGTCAGGGGACTAGCAATTCCGGTACTTGGAAGGGGAGTCAACACTGTAATAGTCCTGGATAAGGGGGTATCGATTAGGAAACCAATAGCAATGTCAATTAAATAAATAAAAAATAGAAGATATTTAAGAAAAAATAGATTATATGAAATTAATTATAGATTATTACCGTTTGTTCACACCCACGGGCGGGGGCTTTTAATATGTTTATCTTTTAACTACTCCTAACAAAGCCCTGAGGTCAAAAATAATCGCATAGTTCATGCACTCTACTCTCCTCATTTCAAAACTCATTGAGTAGACGTTGGAGTATATAAGGACATTATACACTTACGAAGAACAACAAAATAAATTGCATTAATTAAAATGTTGAATAATTTTAAATAATATGGCGTGTAAAAAAAAAAATGACCGTTTTATCAAATTCCAGAATTCAAAAGTCTGTAAATATCTTAATGCTATTTATTATTTACCAATACTTTTAATCCCTTTAGAGCATTCCCTAAGCTTGTTTTTAACACTGAACTTTTTCAAAAAAAGCCTCAGTTCAGTTATTTATTTCAAAGAAAAAACATGACGAAATTCTCGTAATTTTAAGACATTACTGGAAAAAAAAATTTCACAGACACTGAAGCAACTCGTGAAATTATTAAATATGAAGGGAAAGGTGTCCTAGAAGAGCGCACTGTGCGGCGTTGTTTTGAAAAACTTATTAGTGGAGATACGACGTTGTAAAGGAAGAAGGCTCCGGCGGCCATTAATAGATATTGATGAGGTTCTGAAGGAAGCTGTTGAGCCAAATCCGTCCACAAGTACTCGCGAACTTGCCAGGGAGTGTAGTGTGTCGAAAGATACTGTTATTCGCCATCTTCTCTGCATGGGGAAGGTGAAAAAGACCTGTAGACTGGTCCCTCACGAACTTACTCCTCAACAATCAGCAATCGAACCAAAGAAAAGTTTATAGAACTTCATGGATTTGAACTCCTGCCTCATCCACCATATAGTCCAGACCTCGCACCTTCGGATTACTACTTGTTTCGATCCATGGCGCATTTTCTTCAAGGGAAAAAAATTTGATAGTTTTGCGGAAGTTGAAAATGCTGTCCAAGAGTTCTTTGACAGCCATCCCAAGGGATGGTATCGATGTGGCATCGAGAAATTGGCTGGCAACTTGGCTACTTATGGGTAATGACGGTAGATAACAATGGACTATATTTTGAGTATTAATTGTACTTTATATCAAAGAAATAATAATACAAATATTTGTTTCAAAAACGGTCATTTTTTTTTATACACTCCATTATATTCATAAGAATATCCTAAACATTTTCTACTAAATTAATTTATGGACTTCAAGCTTGTCCGAAAGTTAGAAGTCCAGTGCTACTTACTGCACCTCTTTGTATATAACTATTTAAAATATTGCATTACATATTGAATTGAATTTATAAATTCAAACATTCCTTGTGGTATAATTATTAGTTGATGTTTAATTATTTACATTCAGTATTTCTACTGTTTTTAAACAATAAAGGCACGATATATTAATCATTTTTCTCAAAACAACTACAACATGGCATCCGTACACTGCCACGTTGATGTGAAATCATATTTTTCAGGAAACAATAGCTAACATAACAATTTCCGCTGCAATGGTTGTTGTCCCCTGGATACAATGCACTTCCTCTCCCCACCCCTCCCCCTACTCCCGCTGTATAACCAGCTTAGAATCGATAATGTCCACACCTCATAATTCTTGTTTCGTTTTAAATGGATTATTGCAGTGGAGTGTTAAACTCGAATAACTGACTGAGTGACAATGACCTGTTTGTGTGATTAGTTCTACTTAGGTTTCATTTAGAAACTAATTTTTTTTTTTCAAATTATTTATAGTTATTCATATTTACATTTCTCTACTAATGGTTAAGAGAAAATAAATGTACCGTTTCGGATCATATCTAAGGAGTTTGGAACAAAAAAATTATATTTTTGAATTGTTACGATTTTTATCCCTTCAAAAGGTACATCGACTAAGAATATTATATTCGATACTACATTAAGAAAGTATAGCTTAGAGACTTATGCATCCCGTATATCACGAACCCCATTGGGAAGAACTACAAACTAGTTTGTGACAAATTAATAGAACACATTAACAAACTAGTATAAAATATGTCATGACCAGAAATCTCTAATGCAGCATGGTGGAGGCTGAAAAGGAGCTGGATGAGAGGTCTCCTAGATTAACTTTAAGTTAGCTGAAGGTCAGGAGTAATCACCACTGGGTGCTGTCTCATACCAAATCATGCCATGATTATGTATATTATATTACATTTTCTGATTGTAAAATGTTATTACTGGTGAAAATAAAAGTTTTAAAGTTAAAAATGTCAAATGGGATATCTCCATGGAGACAGAACCTGTTCTCTGTTGTCACTGTTGCAATTGCTCTTATCATGATTCTTTTTTTTTTTTAATTTAACGCCATGATATTTTTAGGTATGTAAGAAACATGATTATTTATTACACATGGAGTTATTTGCGCAGTATTGTTTATTTTACAGTAGAAACTCGATAATTCGTTATAAGTGGGGGAGAAGGGGTGACGAAATAACGAAAATGACGAATTACAGAATTTTGCTGGTAAAGTAACAAGAAAGCGTTTTAAACTATATAATTGTAATTATTTTTGCAATTGAATGTAAAAACGAACGGATGAACATTATACACATTTGACTTAAGTGAAAATGACGAAAAAAAAAACAAAAAAAGCTAAACACTTGCAGCATCCCATCAGGTGTGAAATATCTGATTCACATTGCTGTTCGAAACCACTCAATGCACGTTGTTAACATATCCTCTACTTCTTTGCATGGAATATTGGAAGAATTTGAAACGTCATCGTCAACATCTTTTTCATCACTGGCTTCATTTTGAGCACTCAGCACTTGTTCTATAATTTCATTGTCATTTAAAATTTCATATCCTACACCCGTACAATCGATGTTTAACAAGCTGCTTACCTCTTGCTTTTATTTTATATCCTGGATCAGAAGCTGCTGAGCCAGATGCTAATATTTTTGAAGGAAGAGATTTCTAGTATTAACTGATTCCGGGATTTCGTCCACTGCACTCATACTTCCTTTCATTTCTTCCTATAATCAATGGAGGGATCGACTCCGGGCTTGTTCTGTTTGTTTTTTTTTTGTATGAAATGATTTACAAAATGTATAAATATAGGCGTATTTTTTTAGTGACAAACCAAGGCGGTTTAAAGATTAAATAAGTAGCAAGGAGAAAAAATTAATTGCATACGTTTATTAATTTTGTTATTTATAGTCGCAAAAAAAAAAAAAAAAAAAAAAAAACCAGACGAATTACAGAAAAAGACGAATTATCGAGTGACGAAATACCGAGTTCCCACTGTATTTTGTTTTTAAAAAAGGAACCTAATTTTTGCTTCTGAGCTTTTATAAAAGTTAGTGGTCCTTACTTAACGTAGAAGTAATTTTTAAAAGTGTTAAAAATTAATTAAAATATAACGGAAATATGTAAATATGATTTTAAATTTACTAATTACTCTCTTTCAATGTTTTAATTAATACATAAATTTAGTAATGTATGTTTCGGGTTCAAATAAATTTTTTTTTAAAACAAAAAATACTGAATAAAATGATTCAATAGTCTCCCCGTAATTCAAGCCGACAATTTAATTAGTAAAACACAATCATGAGACGAAGTCACGCTAGTCCACACTATGCCATATGAATTCTCTGTTAATGTAATTAAGTGTGAAAGGCCGATGTAGCTGGTTTGTAATGTTTAAAGAAAAAATAGGAAAATAACTTAAAATTAAGTTTCTTCTTTTAATAATTGTAATAATAATTAAATAATTTTAATAATAATAATAATAATTGGTATAATTGAGAGATAAGTGTGGGTGTATTTCTCATTTTCTCAATATATTATAGTTAGATATATTACATTTAAAAAAAAAAAAAAAATTAAAAAATGTTAATAATGATCATAATAATAATAACATCTGGGAACCTAGGGATGTTGAACAGATTAGGAGGTGTTGTGATGAGCTGGTAGAGTCAATGAAAAACCATTTGATAGGTTTAGATATCGATCGAGTGACTAACTCTACTTTTAATTTATATTACAGAAATATTAGTGATCTAGGACCACCTGAATATATATACCTAATATTACAATAAACAGATTAAGAGTTGTGGCCCAGTAGCGCATGGCAAGCAAAAGTCACACGGATTGTAGTCAACGGCATGGTTAGAAAATTCAACGGTGAATATCCTTGCAGACACTGCTCTTCAAATGATAAAGATGATATCATTCATTATTTGTTATACTGAAACAGCCTGCCTCAATGAAAGGGATTCTTTTTTGTCACAATACATAGGACTTAATAGAAGCGAAATTCAAAATTTGGAAAATTTATTAATTTGTAAAATTTGGAAAATTTATTAATTTGTAAAAATAGCCAGCAAATTTTCAGTATTTACTTACTTGTAATCAGTACTTTTAGAAGGATTACCTGAATTGTATTTGAAAGTTTATTAATTGCTATAGCATATTGAAGTCAGTAAATATTAAACAATTTATTGTTAATGTATTGTTATTATAATTAATATTATTTAAAATCTTTTCTTTTGTTCATCTTTTATATTTTTTTGTTATTTTCAGTTCATATGTACAAACTTTGTTTCATATCAACATACTATTATTTACATGGAGATTATGAGTATAATTTTATTGACTGTTAGATTTTAAAATTTTTTTTTTTTTGCATAACAGGAAAAAAAAAAAGTTTTATTTTATATATATTATTATATTATATCTGCCTCAAAAGAGCCAGACCTCCTGTAATTGTAATTTACAAAATACAGTATTAAAAAAAAAAAAAAAAAAAAAAAAAAAAGTGTGGGTATATTTCTCATTTTCTCAATATATTATAGTTAGATATATTTTTTTTTTCTTTTTAATGTATCAAAGGCACGACATTGAAATGGTAAGAAAATACTAGTTTTCGACAACTCAAATATTACTTGACAAGCGTTCCAAGCTCCCAATTAATTCTAAGAAACATATATTCGGGACAGTAATCGGACCTATTTGGACATACGGAGTTGAATCGAAATAATAACGTATGATAATTTACGTAATACAGATACCTATTAAATAACAAAATAATACTTATTATCCATGCAATAATAATATAAATAATTTAAATTAAAAAATAACATTAATTTTCTTTTTTAGTACCTACACTCTCTCTGCAGTCGCACCATCTCTCCATTGTCCAAAAACCATAAAATCGAAAAATAGCATCAGTTCTGCCTTCCAGATTATGAAATACATTCTCTAGCCCTGCAAACTCTTCTTTATGAGAAATTGTTAATAACGATTCGTTTCCAAGTTGACCGTCCACCCTCACTATCCAGCCTTAGTGATGCGAAAAATTGCCTAATGACTTGTTCTAGGGATCGAATGGTTAATAAAAAAAAAACAATACATGAATAAATAAAATAAAAAAAGGCTCATTTGATTGAAACCTCGGTTAATCGAGTCCCGAGTGTGTACGAAAATATTCTACCACATCACCTCCTATTGATCATGAAATAATATTTAAACAAAAAACGTTTTCTAAAGTCACAGATTCTTGAGACTATTCAAAATTTACTGTTTAAGATAATTTCCTTGTTTTTTTTTCATACAATTTAGGGATATTATTTTTAATTTAAATTTTGATGATATTCCACTAATCCCTGTTGAACAGGTCCGCTACCTAGGACTCCACTTTGACATTCAGTCTTGAAATCCACATACAAGACTAAAACGAAAAGAAACTACTCGTCCTTACGGACTGCCTCAACATTTACTAAACAAACGTTCAAAGCTTCCAATTAGTTAGAAAAGACTTATTTACAGGACTGTGATTAGACCTTTTTGAACGTAAGAAGTTGAGCTTTAGGAGTTCACTAAACCATCCAATTCATCAGGTATCCAATCCTTACAATCCAAAATCCTTCGAAAAATCCTAAATGCTCCTTACTTAGTCATCAATAAACTTATCCATAAGATCTAAATGTTCCATATGTTGCTAATTTAGCCCAAATCAGATACCTATTCTTTGATAGTAAGCTCCATAACTCAAATCCACCAGTTTCTCAACTTACTTTCCACTCCATTTCCGATACTCCTTTGAGGCGAGAGAGATCTAGTGTAGAATTTTTATTGAAGTGCTGCTTCTGAGTAGTTCTTTTCAAGTTTTTACATGTTAATGTAATCATTATCAACACATATACTTGATGTATATATTTGTAAAGTTGTAAATTTCATTTTTATGTGTTGGTTCCGACACAGTACCCTCTACCGAAGTCTGAACTGAAACAAGATTCAACAAAAAGGAGTCCAGGCTTTTCAGGCTGTTAATGACCTTTTGTTGAGCTTATTAGCAGTGAATAATTAGAGGTCTACATTTCAAAGCTCTTATTAAAGTTTCAAGCAGAAACTTTATTAATGAGTTGATTAATTAACTGTTACTAATAAAGTTCTTATAAACATATTTTATTTAAAACTTTAAAGAATGGCCTGTCGAAAAGTGTTCGGTTTCAGGTATTTATTAATGCAAATATCTCATTTGAACTCTATTCATTGAAAAACTGTTGATCAGTTGAACTGAACTGTCATTTTGGTCACCAGCTAGACAAACATATGACTTGAAATTCACATAAAATACTGGAACATTACAAGTCTTTGTTTTTTCCAAAATCTTTCGGACTTAAAAATCCTCTAAACCTCTAAAATCAAAAAGTTGATTTATAAGAATAATAATACGTAATTGAACCTAACAGAAAAGATTATTTTGCAATTTCTGAGTAAAACTTTATATAGGTTTCTTACTCCAGTCAATAAACATATTGTGGAGTGCATGAAAATGCCATAATTCTTGATTTCATAGCTTCCTTAGAAGTAGTTAAAAGGTAAACTTACTAAAAAAAAAAATGTATGTAAAAATGTAAAAATAAAAACTTACTAAAAAGAAAAATGTGTTACGAACCAAAATTAAAGCTATTTAAATTTCCTATAAAATTGTATCTATAAATGGTTTTCGAACTTCTAACGGTTTTCAAGGTATACTTTATTAAAAATCGATGATTCTTAATACCTCACTTTAAATTTATTTTCAACTGGATCAATATAACTATTTCTACAAAGACGACAAACCTTGAATGCTTATTTATTAATGATAGCATTCGTTCTTATAATATTATGATTACATATAAATATATTAATTTTTATATTATAATTTGTAATAATTTAAATAAATGGTATAACTATAAAAAAAAATGTTGATCCAGTTAAAAATAAACTAGCAAACGTCTTTATAAAATTAAAGTAAATTTAATACTCTAATACGTTTTTTTCTTTATAGATTTTATAGGAAATTTAAATAGCTTTAATTTTGGTTCGTAACACATTTTTCTTTTTAGTAAGTTTTCTTTTTACATTTTTACATACATTTTTTTTTAGTAAGTTTACCTTTTACAAATTTTCTAAGAAACGGTCGTGGGAGGAACTTGAAGCAAATGTTTGACAGAAAGTAAGGTAAATTTTTTCAATATTATCGATTTTCGATAATGTATATCTCGAAAACCCTTGGAAGTTTGACAAATATGTATTGAAACAATTTGATAGGAAACGTAATCAGCTCTAATTTCGATCTGTAACATATTTTTTTAGATTCCACCGTTATCGAGATATTAAAAAATCCTAAATATCCTTCGTCCCTCCCCCCACACTATGTTTGCCCTCCAGGGGTTGGGTCTTTTTGTAGGTTTACCTTCTAACTACTCTTATTGAAACTATGAAGTTATTAATTACCCCATAATAGTTGTAACATTTTTTTTTACCCTCAAATATATAACATTTCGACACGCCGAACAGTGCTTCGACAATGGTCTAAAATCAAAAATCGAAGTATTTTTTATCGAACTGTTTACCTTTTGATATTCTTAAATACACCTTAGGCAACTGTTTAGTATGATTATCTCATTGTTTACACATTCATTTAAGTCTATACAATCGAAAAACTTCAGGGGTATTTTCGTTTTGCGATTTATATCATATTAGCCGCAAGTTATATTTTGTTCCATTCACATCTCATTGGATAAAAAATAACCATTTTCATCGATGCAATATACTGGTAAAGGTATCTATTTTAAAATATACTACTTTAATTGGTAACCTGAGCACTTATTATATCCATTTCATGCGTGTAAAGTTTCGTTAGCCAGTTTGAAAATTATTCAAACTTTGAAGGGGCTTTTAAAAAAATCCTCAGATATCCTTTTGTAGTTTTTGCATATTTTTGTTGCTTGGTATATAGGTTTTAATTTGCAATAAACTTTAACTGCGCCTGCCTGCGCAGGGACTGTTTTATTATTATTTTTTTGTTAAGAAAGCATAAATTAGGCCAATGGCCAGTTTGCTGAAATATGTTTTTCCCACGAAAAATCATTTCAAATAGCTGCAGTCACTTATTGGAAGAGTCTAACCACCAATTGGAAATAGAAATATCAACAATTAGTCGGTTATTTTGCTTCAAATCCCATTAAAAACTGAATGAGGTCGACTGGAGTTGTGATATATTTCGTCAGAAATATGCCTTTTGACTTTAGCAGGAACTTTGAATTGCCAACTATTCCCGAAATAAGTGCAGTCAAACCAGACCCAAACCGAACACGCGGAAGAACGGAAATCCTTTTCGAAGAATCTTTCAATAAAACCAGGAAAAAAAAAAAGAAAGAAAAAAAAAGCGAGTAAAGGATCTTAATCTGAACGATTCATCTTTTGAATTACGTTTTGCTGCAGAGATGTCTGGGCATCAAAAAGATTGCCCTTTTGTTGAAAAACGAAATCGATAAGTCCTTTTCAAGCTCAATCTTTATGCATGGATTTATGGATTTCCGATAGGAAATACGGAATGGTCATAAGGACTGCATTATTGGCTTCTATTCATTAACTTTTACGAAACATTCCCTACTTTCTAATAATATTATCGCTGGTGAAGTTAGCGCTTGGATAAATTTACAAGAACTCCTGCAACTAACAGTAAAGAGCGTATTAAAAATTGCAAGTTTGGAGAAGGGTAATGAGTTAAAACTTAAATGTAAATTGGGATTCGATAACAGTTTCGGTCATAACCATTATAAACAAATGTTTAAAAATTCATCAATCACTGATGAATATTTTGTTCAATAGCTATGGTGGCTCTGAAATTGATCGAAGTGAGGAATAGAAATGTTGCTTGAAGGTAAATCTGCGTTCATCTTCGACCATATATTGCTAACCCATAAAATTAATTTTCAAAAAAGGAACTGCAGATCTAATGCGGCACGAGAAAACGGCAATGAAAGATAAAATTTGCCACCTCCACACCTTTGAAATTAAATTTGAAAGCAATCAAATTTACACGGTTAGTTTTGAAATGTTTACAATGCTGGATGGTAGTGTTAATAAAAACAATAAAAGTAAAACCAACATTTTATCTAGAACAAACACCATGTATATGTGTTTCATTTGCGGGGTTACCTGTCCCAAAGGAGACGAACATTGAAAACCGTCCATCTGATGATGAGCAATATCGCCTCTAATCTGAGCAATAATATAAAATGTTATGGGCTAATCTTGGTAGGTGCCTACTGTTGAAATAAAAAAATATTAGAACAAATAAGCGTTTTACTTTAATTGAAAAAAAAAAAAAAAAAAAAAAAAAAAAAAAAAAAAAAAAAAAAAAAAAAAAAAAAAAAAAAAAAAAAAAAAAATTACTACTTATCTTCTTTATTAACTCAAACACATCCTAATGTATCTCGAAACGCAACATTTACGCTAGTATTAAAAACTTGCACCAATAATTTCATTTTGCTACCATAGGGAAAAAAAAAAGTTGCTTTTTTTACAATTATCTTGCCATAACTTTTTATAGGTGCATTTGCGGACCCATGTTCATAGGAAATGTTTTGTTCAGCTTGTAATTTACTATAAGATTTTGGAGGTTTGCGAATTTTGTCCACCCTCACTCTATGTTCGAAGCACTGTGCGCCGTAACTGTGTTGATGTTGCTGGGATTGGAAATTTGACGACTGTTTCCTGATAATAAATTTAATGTAATATATTTTGTCATATACATTTGTCGCTAGAACCTACCGTTCAGGAGCTGTATTGGTTGAATGAAAAAAGTCAAGTTTTAGACCCCCGTTTTTTCTAAACATTGTTTATTTCGAATAACCATTAATAACACAGGCCAACGATGAAAAAACTTTTTTACTTAAAACACCTTATTATTCTGTTTTTTAGGGTGCTAAATCCAAATATGACACTTATTAAACCGTATCACCTACCATTTTTTTCATATTTGCACATCAATATATTAAATTTTTTGATTTATTACAGAATTTAACAGCTTTTATATTTTATATTACAAATAAAATTGTAAAATAATTTGTGCTGGATGTAGAAGAGTTGGTAGAACTGCTGAAACAAATATTGATATAGATGAGCAAGATGATAAAGACTTTCCAGACATTCCAGGTCTGTTTAAAGAGTTTGGTGTTGAATACAAAAAATATGACTGGTGGCTGTTTATTGATTCTTCCAAAACTAGTTTAAAAGCTGTTTTATTACACAATAGTAACACTTACGCATCTATACCTGTTGGCCATTCTGTACATCTGAAACCTAGAAATAGTGTTGAATAAAATTGGCTATTCGGCTCATGGTTGGATGATAAGTGGTGACTTGAAAGTTACATGCATGCTTCTTGGTCAGCAAGGCGGTTTTACCAAATTTCCATGTTTTTTGTGTGAATGGGACAGTAGAGCAAGGGATCAAGATTGGTGCAGAAAGAACTGGCCTGTGAGGGAGTCTTTAAAACCCAGCTAGAAGAACATTCTCCGCAAAAACCTTGTAGATCCTAGAAACATTCTCTTACCACCTCTACATATAAAGTTAGGCTTCATGAAACAGTTGTATAATGCTTTATATTTATGGTTTGTTAAATTATAGAAAAAAAATCAAATTTTTCAAAAACTATGGGTGATACCAAAAAACTAAGACCAGATTTGGATTTAGCACACAAAAATCTATAATCTAACAACTACAATTGTTTTTACTTTAATAACAAAAATCAGCTATTTAAGTAAAAAAAAATTCAAAAACATTTTTTTTGTTGGCCTGTGTAATTTAAAATCATGTAGGTAAGCAGAAAAAAGATATATACTATATAGATCTTTAGGGCGCGGGAGGATTAAGCTGTTTAATTTAAAAATTTATGTCCCACAGAAAACTAAATCACAGGTTAGGGAAAATAAATAGATAACAGATGAGCAGTGACATTTAAGGGGCTATTCCTAAAACATTTTCCATGTTATTATTTCTTCAGCCAACAGGCTGAAGGGAATCAGTTTTTTTTTTCTATTTAAATTGCATAATTAAAATATTTACTAATCTCGCCCTTGTTTGAGAAAGGTCGTAATATTTTGGCAATAAAAGCAGCTGAAAAGATATGACAAGTAAAAATTTCCTCTATCACACAATGAGTGATAACTCAATTGGTGATTTCCTCATTTGGAATCTCCTGGAAACAGATCACATTAGATGCTAGAAGTTACTCCTTACTAGTTAGAATTATTCCTAGAAATTTCACAGTTGGCCTTTGGTTGAACCTTGGCAGAGCCGGATGATACGTCAAGCTATATAAAACAGTGTAGATTAAAGGCTAAAAGTTTATCCATTATCAAGCATGTTTGGATCCCGCCAACTGGAATAGGACCTGAAGTTTCCTCGGCTGAATAGGTCATTGTGTATTAGCAACTAGTTTAATTTAGAAAATGTCAGGGTTGACTAGGAATCGTTTAAAATAGAAAATGTTCGTATTATTAAATTCTTAGTGATTACTTTCAAAGGAATAAGTTTACTCTTTCACAATGAGAAATAATAATCGAGTAAAATAAGTCTCCAAAAGGCAATTTCAAGCAAAAACTGCCAAACTTTTCATTCTCAAAGTATCTTTTTGTTTTTTTGGATGCTTATTTCTAGAGACCGGATTTCTGTGTTATTGCACATTTAGTTCGATTTGATTTAGCGCTCTCTAACCCAAGTAGTTATCTCATTTATATAATAAGGATTCTTATTCTTAAATTTTATTTTGCACGAAATTGCACGAATTCGGGTTTTACTGCACGAAATTGCACAATTGAACCAAATTCATCTAATTTTATTCACTTAACCATTTATTTTTTAAAAATTTTACTTACGATTATTAGGCAACATTTATAACAATTATTTATATTAAATAAGTTACTTAGTTTTAAATTGAAAGTAAAAAGTCGCTTAATATAAATCAAATGTATTTGTGACCTACTACTTTCAGATGATCGTATTGAATTGGGAACTTTGAGGATTTAGGCAAACATTGAGGATCGACGTACTTCTTAGAACTAAGACGAATATTCCCCAGAATATTTTACTCCCCGCTTCCCATTTCATTCCCCACTTCTGATTTAGCACAAAGGGCTAGTTGTTGACAAGATTTTAAACTATCAACTTTGAAAATGCCAAAAACGTCCGCGAGTGTTTCTACAAAATTGAAACAATGGACAAATGAATATCCAGTGCTGATATTTGTTGGAAACTCTCGAAGAAAGCTTAAAATGAATTGAAAATGAAAAGGGAAGTATTCAAAATTCGAGTAAATCCTTGAGAAAACTACGGCTACATTCGTTAAAAAAAAATTAAATTATTGTATCAACGGAAAGGAAATGGAAGCTGATAATCTGGATCCATCCACAATCGCATGCTACAAAAAATTTCTTTTAATTAACAATTTTTTTCATCACCTTTTTTCCACAAATTTTAATGTATTTTAGATTGAATGAACTCTAAAACGAAACGTTTGTCGAAATGTCCTTAAGTTTATTCAAGGCTGGTTAAGTTTTTCATATTTGTGTATAAATAAATGGATTGCTGCATGTATTAAGTTTTTAAATTCACGTTTTGAGTTTTTTACTACACAATTTTGCATATTTTGAGTTTTTTACTGCACGATTTTGCATGTTTTGAGTTTTCTACTGCACATTTTTTGATTTTTTACGGCGCAAAAATCCGGTCTCTACTTATTTCACTGTGCTATAATATGTACCATGAATCAGTGATGTGTCGGGACATTAACAGCTCATGTTCTTTTAAAACCTCAATTTTTTTTTTTTTTTTTTTACAAAAAGAAAAATTATTACAATCTAAATATGTGACTAAGAATCGAACGATGTTTAAGGAATCTCTACAACTTCTATGGTGAAACACCAAGAACCAGTTTCTCCGTTGGAAAAAGTCACTGTGTGGGCAGATGATTATCATGTTGGTGATATAATTATAAGAAAATTTAAGCAGAAAGCTATAGAACACTCATAAAAAGTTTAGTAGGAAACTCAAATCGATGAGTTTTTCGAAAAAAATAACTAGGCTCGGATTGTATGAAAGTGTACACTACCAATATGTATATTTTTATATATATTACGTATGCATATTTCTACATACGTATTTTTGTGATAATGAGTTTAGTTTATAAATCTAAATGTTTATGAAAAATTTTACGTTTAATCTTGTTTTTAACTTTTCTTGGTACATAAACTTAATGAAGTTCCTTTTATTATAACCTTATGGGTTGGATTGCTAAGATTGTACTATGTTTTTAAAAAACGGTACATAACGTATAATAATTATATTGAACTTTTTTTTGTTTTAGTTATTTATTGAAATTTACAACTGTATATACAAATATAATACATAATGTAAATATGATGATAATGATAAAAATGACACGTCACTTGTTTTTAAAGCAACTACTCATTGGTAGCACTTATGAAGGTTCTATGCAATGAAGTACTTTTTTTCAGGCGCTTCGAAGGGTTACCTGTCATGGAGTGACAAGCAAGTTGTGATACTAATGGATTGAAATGGTTGTGGAGTTTGCTATGAAAAGATAGATATCTGGTATGAGCTATTATAGAAACGTAAGGTACATTAAGATCTTTGTAAATAAGTTTGTTTGTGACGAAGTAAGGAGCATTTAGGATTTTTCAAAGGATTTTGTAAGCATTGGATACGAGATGAATCGGATGGTTCAGTGTAGCCCCAAAGCTCAACTCCGTATGTCCAAATTGGTCTAATTATTGTTATGTAAATGAGTCTTTTGAAATTGATTGGAAAGTTGGAACGTTTGTCAAGTAAATGTTGAAGTATTCAAAAACGATGGGCAGTTTCTTGTCGTTTTAGTCTTGTATGTGGATTCCAAGTACGACTTTTGTCCAGATGGAGTCCTAGGTAGCGTATTTGTTCAACGGGGATTAGTGGGACATCATTAAAAGGATACTGTTGGACAGGAAGTCGTAGGTTTACGACGAAGGGTAAAGGTTATTTGATGGGATTTATTTCGGTTTTCCATTTTTGACACCATTCTTGAAGGTTTATGATATGGGATTTGAGTGTCTTGGAAGCAATGAAGGGATCGTTTTTTACTGATAACACACAAGTGGCATACGTGGTGAGGATGGTGCTAGGATTTGTCGGGATGTCAGCTCTATACACCGTGTAGATACTTTCTTGAGGAACACCTGCAGATTGGGTAAAGAGAGAGGAATAGGAACAGTTATGATTAACTTTAAAAGTTGTATCACTGATGTATTGAATTCTAATACTCTTTTTATAATTGGTTCTGGAAATTAATTTTTATCTTATAGTGAGATTTTATCTAATACCAATATTTTGTTTGTTTACAGGTAAGAATTTATGTTAGCTGGGCGGAATTATAAAAACAACTGGAAGCAGTTGTCACCCTGTAAGTAAATTTGTTGTTTTCTGAGGTGTTGGGTTCTTTTTAACTAGGGTTCAAGTTATTTAATTTATTTTTTGTTCCTTCTCATTATATATATATTTTTTATTTTATTTTTTCTTCTTGACTGTTACTATTAGATGTTGTGGTTCAGTCAATAAAAAACAACAACTTATTTTAGCGACGTTTCGAGACAATATTGTTCTAATAATTTTGGCTATGAATAGACAAGTTATAATACGATATATAAGTTACGCAGGTTATTTAAAATTAAAGTTTTCAATAAAGTAATATTTTAAAAAAATGCACAAGATTATATAGCTACAATATAATAACAAAATATAGAGCATTATGAAACTATTTACTATGTTCCTGGTGATATGTTTAATATGTTACCTACTACTAAATATAACAATTCTAGTATACAAATTTAATTGGGGAAATTGGGGGACATAAAGGTAAGGGATAAGGGTTGATGTGTGTATTCTCAAGTACAGGTGGTTGAAATTTCTTTATATTTTGTAATATGTAAAATGAGAAATGGTTTAGGATTATATATGTATTATATACATACATATTATAGTATATATATATATATATATATATATATATATATATATATATATATATATATATATATATATATATATATTTCTGCCCTAGTTGGAGTACATAAGGACGTTAAACCCCAAATAACAAATTTTCTTACGCATGTTTTTATATATTTATATTTTGCTTACTTTAATTTCAAATAACGTGTGTAACTTATATATTGTATTGTAACCTGTCTCCCTCAGAAAGAGAGAAAGAGAGAGATCTAAATCTACAGATGTGGAAAGATTATTGATATGGAAAAGGCATTTGACGCGGTCACAGTAAAGAAACTGTGAGTTCTCAAAGAGCCGAATATTGAGGGATAATGCCTTTCGCCTTATAATAGAATTTCTGAAAAAAATCCAAACTTCAAAAGGTCACTGACAAGCGTGTTGCCTTTCGCGGTTCCTTTTCAAAACTTTTGTAGAAATCACTTAGATCGCCATATAGAATTAAAATAGATTAGGGGCATTGTAACAAATTTTTAACGATAAATATACATAAGAAACCTAAATGAAAAAAAAATAATAAACTCAAATGAAGAAAAACAATTTTAAATATAAATACACTGACAAGACTAAAACGACAAGTAACATTCTGTTGTTACCGACTTCTTCGACATTTATTAGATTAATTACAAAAATTAAAGAAAGAAAGAAATTAATTACAAAATACTCATTGATATGACACTGATTAGACCTATTTGGGCGTATAGAGATGAGCTTAGGGCCCCACTAAACCATCCAATTCATCTCGTATCTAATCGTTCCTTTCCAAAATCCTTCGAAAAATCTTCAATGTTCCTTACTTTGCCAATAATAAACTTATCCCTAGAGATCTTAATGTTCTATATGTTGCTGATTTAGCCCAAACCAGATACCTATCCTTTCATAGTGACCTCCACAACCACTCAAATCCTCTAATTTCTTAACTATCTTCCCACACCAATCCTCTGAGGCGTTGGAAAAGAAATGGCCCAGAGACCTTCTAGTGTAGAATATTTATTGAAGTGCTACTGATGAGTTGTTCTTTTCAAGTTTTGTCACGTTATTGTAATAGTTAACAACACATTTACTTGATGTATGTATTTTGTAAAGTTTTTTTTTCTTTCTTTCTTTTTTTTATGGGTACCATATATAAGGACTGTAATTGTAAGTTGTAAATTTCAATAAATTGATATATATGAAAAAAAAAATTATAGATTGATTTAATTCTGAAAATTTATTTAAAATAGAAACCGTGTAATGTAATTGAACCTAGATGCACTTCCTCTAGTTTAAAGTTTACTTTATGAGTTGAAAAAGTATTGTAAATATCCAAGTATCGTGTACCGTTTTTTACCCTCAGTAGTTTTTTTTTTTAAATTAGATTCTACGCTGATTCTCGTCTCTCTGAGGGATAGTAAAAACGTCTGATGGTGTTCTAGCTCTCTGCCTAAGTCAACATCTTCTTGCTACCTCGCTTGAATTTTTACTTAGTCAGTTCATTACTTATACCCCAATGATTATAAATTTCTTTACATCGTCAGTTCTCTGTGTTTTTTAAACTGAAGAGCTGAAGTCTTTTAGTTAATAATGAAATAACTCTTTTACAGATTTTTTTTATCTATACTATTATATAAAAGGACAAGCCATTTTTTGCTTATGATCACTAACCGCAAAACTACTAATCTGTACTAAATTTCAACTACATCATCTTCATAGTTCAAGGGAGGTTTAGCAATAATAAAATTTACATATTTTCTATTAAATTGCTCTTTAAAAAGCGATAAATATGTGGTGAACAGTGAAGTTTTAACATTGACTGATAGGTAGCGAACGTCATTCAAGAAAGGTTACAATGATACGGTGTTGTATATAGCTAGAAATTGATAATACAATTAACTTTATTTACTTAAATAACGCGTTAATTCCATTAAAATTTAAAAACCGAATATGTGGCAAGCAACATTCTGCAATAGAGTTCTACCCACATCATCTTCATAGTTCTAGGAAGATTTACAATAGTAAGGTTTGCTATAATAATAATGCTCGTTTTTTAATATGGATTATATTATTTTAGTATATCCAATACAACCACCTCCAAGAACGAGTAAAGAAAATTCACATGGTAAGAAGCCTAGATAGGAACAAGTTAGAAAATAACATTATTAGATAAATACTAGAAATGGGTCGACTATGATTTTGGCCGTTTGCTGGAAAAAAACATGTGGCTGCCGACTAGCTGGCCACATGTAGGTGCATTTTTTTTTTTGTGCCTTATATTATTTCTGTTTGTCAATCGTGTTTAACGAAGTATTTTTGTTGTTTTTTAAAACAAAAATTAGCTTTACTTAACGATTAATTTAAGCATTACTTTACTTTACTTAGCATAAATACTTGATTGCGAAATTTGGAATTCTATCATGCCGAAAAATTTATCGTTTTTATAGACTTATACAGGGTGGCCCAAGTTATACGGACCAGGCACCTTTTTCGAGAACAAATCAAAATTAAAAAAACAAAACATTTCTTTCAATGTGCAAATAATAAATATTGGATTCAACTTTTTTTTTTTTTTCTAATGCGACCATATTGCTTTCTCTACATAATCTGAAAGTCACATTTTTTAAATGAGTTTTTAAGACCTTTTTTAAGAAAATCTGTCAAGAACTTTTCGAGATACGATTTTTTAAAATGATTGGGGAACGATGGTTAGATTTTCACTTTTCCCCTCCTCCTTTCTCAACCAAGCTTTGAAATGGCTGTCTGGAACTGACTTATAAAACATTGAAAAGGCAAAAAATTATAAACAAAATTTACCGTTTAGAATTAAAGGAGTGGTTCCAGATGCTTTCCGTTTTCTTATCTTTATTTTTATTGTTAATCATTTATTCCATTCATAGTTTGTTGGAAATACAAAGAATAAAAACTAATAAATTTATTTAGTTGTTTTTAAAGAAAGAAAAATTTAGGAAATAGGGAATGTTTTGTATGATTTTAATTTTGTACTGATAATGCCTGTGTAGATAACTTTTTCTTTAGCTAGGTATTTGAAAATAGGATTACCTATGGCATTAGGAAGATTAAAACTTGTTAATTTTACAATAGTCAATGGACTATTAGTTTAAATTATTTCTCAGTTGTGTTCTTAGATTCGAATAAATAGCCCCGACAGTGCAAGAGAAAGCTGAGATGGCAGAAATCTTCCTGGAGTGTTGACAACAATATCAGCCAGCAGTAGCTCTCTATGCGTTAACATTGGATATTGCGATAATGGTCGAAAATATTTTCTACCATCATGGCAATATCCCTTGCCTCAACACCAAAGTCCTCCAAGAAGCTCCTTGTTTTTTCTGGAATGACTCCGAGAGATTTAAACCATAATCTTTTATGAATTATTGAAAAATTTCTATTTCCAAATGTCTCGCGGGATTTTTCATTAAGAAAACGGATACACTTTTCATATCTTTCCATTTCCTCCCTCTCTACTTCTCCTGATTGATCGAGTTTATTATTTTCATGCCTTACCGTAGGATCCAGGATGAGCGCTGTCCGTCCGTTCTTCGGAAACCGGATCCGTTGGTATCAATATCAGAGTCCTTTACAACCTTTATTAATTTTTTTTTTTTTTTATACATCAATTTATTGGAATTTACAACTATACAAATATGTACATCAAGTAAATGAGCTGATAACGATTACAATGGCATGTAAAAACTTGAAAAGAACTACTCATCAGTAGCACTTCAATAAAATTCTACACTAGAAGATCTCTAGGCCACCTTCTTTTCAGACGCCTCGGAGAATTATCAGGAATGGAGTGGGAAGCAGGTTGAGAAATTAATGGATTTGAGTGGGTATGGTGCTTACTATGAATCGATAGGTATCTGGTTTGGGGTAACTCAGCTACATATGGAGCATTAAGGTCATTATGGATAAGTTTATTGGCGACAAAGTAAGTAGCATTGAGGGTTTTTCGAAGGATTTTGGATTGTAAGGATTGTATACGGGATGAATTGGATGGTTAAGTAGAACCCCAAAGCTCAACTCCGTACGTCCATATTGCTCTAATCACAGTCTTTTGTAATTAATTGGGAGGTTTGATCGTTTGTCTAGTAAATGTTGAAGTAGTCTGTAACTACGAGCAGTTTCTTGTCGCTTTAGTCTTGTTTTATTACATTTAAATTAGATTATTTTTTAATTCTGATACTAAACCAAAGGTTGTGTTACACTTTTAAATAATAAAAAATAAATCTATTTACATATACTTTAACAACGTGGAATATCAAAATAAGTTTATTTATGGTCTATTCATTTCATTTCATTATTATCAATAAATTAAATTTTAATTATTTTAAGGAAGAGGTAAAAAACGTTGTTTCCTTTGTATCGGAGAGTAAATTAGCTTTTGTCCTTTGTACTAGAGTTCTCTTGATTTTTATATTCATGGAGTAATTACAAAACAACTCATTAATAGCCTTATAAAGATAGGAATTTTTAATAATTGAAAAAAAAAGAAAATGGAGGAAAATGAACCTTCTAAAATTATAATGTAAAAATTAAATTCGTTTAATTAGATTCCTTCTTGTGAAGCATTAATAATGGAAATGATAAGGAAAACCTTTGGTGAAAAAGAGATTTTTTAAAAGGATCTTTGGAGTTTATAATAATGTAAACAAAATTAAATGTTTACAAAAAAAAAAAAAAAAGAAGATATGAGCCGGTGAGAATGAAAGTAGTGTAAGTCAAGTGTTCTTCATTTCGAGAAAATGAAGGTTTTGCAAACGTTCTTATTAAATATTACTTATACAGGATAGAATGAAATGTGTTTCAATTTTAGACAACAATGCTTTAAAGTTTAAAAACAAATGGGTAGTGCAGTTTTAATAAAAATTTATTAATTGGTTTCAACGGGCAGAAACCTTTAAATAATTTTTTTTTTTCAAGTCGGGTAGCATGTCCAACAGGACTCATAAATATTAACTATTTTCGAAGCGGCAAATGCAATAACCCTTACCACCATTCTCATAACTACCAAATAAAGGTAAGGAGTCACCAATAAAGAAAACTGTTTTAACCGTATTTGGTTCGAAACAAGATAGTGCAAACTTCTTCTCAATCCTAATATTACTTCAAACCCAAGATACATCACATAATCTAACTAATTAGTTTCACGTTGGATATTTTAACTGTTTTAAATAACTTCTTCTAATTCTTCGCCAAAGTTGTTACTAATAAATATTACCTGGTTTGCTAGATTTATTTAAGTTCCGAGTACTTTTACATTAAACGAAATTAATTTATTTATTAATCTTAATGCTAGATATTTTTTTAGGCTTACAGTCAATTGTAGGAAAACATAAATAAATGCACAAAATGTAAAAAAAAAAAAAAAAAACAAATATATATATATATATATATATAAAAAAAATAAAAAGGATTTCCTATTTAAATACTCATTAATTTTCAACTATTCTAGAAAAAACTAATCCCACCATATATAGTGTAGTAAAAATGCATAAAAATCATGAGTCACATGTGTTTGAGAAATGCACTTTGCGCATCTATAGATTAAAATTTTGAGGGATACCCGGTAGAATTTTTCTCCTAATTTGCTCGCTTCGCTCACTTAATATAAAAAAATATTACAGAATAAAAGTTTCTCCACATGAAAATATGGACAATTTGACACCAAATTTAAATCTTTAGGACGCTCAGAAGTTGAGTTATGGAGATTATAATAATAGTGCCACATCGACTATTTTCGCTCCCCTTCCGCCTAACCTACCGCATTCTCGGGTGGAAACATGCAGTTTCATGGTCAGTAGGACCCCCTGAAAAATAATCAGAAGAGAAACATCGGTTCGCGATTTTGGCATACTTAACCACACTCGGCGCGTAGACTATACCTATTGACTTATACAACTCTCATTTTCAACAGATATCCGTTTTTGTTAATGATATTGTGTTTTTTACTGGCTTTAGATAAAGAGCTAAACATAATTGACAATGTTAAATAATAGAACAGCGTTAAAGGAGTAATAATAGGGAATAATACCAATTTTAAATTTTATTGTCTTACACCACTTTCATTCTCATCGGCCCATGTATACAGTTTTTTATTTTAGTATAGTTGTTGATTGGAGCGTTCATTTCATCCAATTCACTGCTCAGTAGCTAAACAATTCTGACAACATATCTGAAATCAACACATAAAGTAGGTAGAAGTCCGGATATATTTGTTTCTGTCAATGAAAAGTAAAAAAAAAAATGTTTTTGAACCAATATAATCCGCCGACGTCCTCGGGGACATCTCTTAGCGACCTTAGATTTTTCTCCCGTTCGTTATATATTCCCTAGTCTCCACTGAGGCTCTGTGATCATGGAGGCGCACAGTGGTCCAATTTTCAGGATTAGCAGGAAAAAATTCAGATTACTTTTTGAATAAAAAATGAGAATGTGGCATCATGTTTATTGACCTGCTTATTCGATTGCGAATATTTGCAGATCGATATTAGTAAATATTTTTAGGTTTCCGTTGGTATGAGTAACACTTATGAAGGAGCTTAGATGCCAATGTCGCTCTCTGCTTCAAAGAGAAGTGAAATTCAGCATATATACACTGGTCCAGTTAGTAAAATAAGGCTCCAAAAGTCCGTTTTCAAGGAAAAACTGCCGAACTTTTATTCTCAACGGATCTTTATGTTTTTTAGGGTGCTGAATCCGAATCTGAAGTTTGCTACCACGACAGACGTCGGCTTCATACCCAAAATTGCAAAAAAACGCCCAAAATACCGGTTCTTATTATTTTTTTTAACCTATAACATGGAAACGAAGTTGTTTCTTTTTTTTCGAAGAAAGTCTTTAAATAGTAACTGTTGCTGGAATTAATACCTACGAAATAAAAAAAAAAAAAAAAAAAAAAAAAAAAAAAAAAAAGATACTCCGAAATCGGATCATTTACCGCGAAGATATGGTCTTAGGAAAAAGTGTAGTGTTTGGCCAACTGGCTATCAGTTCCTCTTCTCCGCGAAAAATTGCTCGTCATAATTTTTTGTCTATAACTCTGAAACTATTTGTCCGATCCAAATTCCATTTTTTTATCTCAAAGCTGGTTAAATTTACTTTTAGATCACACACACACACACACACACACACACACACACACACACACACACACACACTCACACACACACACACACACACACACATATATATATTTAATTTATATTAAATACCATGGAACACCTACGTTAACATGCTAAATGTGTATATTTCGGTAAAATATGTCAATTACGTTCAGTGGGCTAGCGTAGGTGTTTCACGGGATTTAATATTAATTATATGTATATGATCTAACGCCTTCCGTGGTAGCAAACTTCAGATTCGTATTCAGCACTCCAAAAACATAAAGATCCGTTGAGAATAAAAGTTCAGCCGTTTTTTCTTCGGCAAACGGCAATTTTACTGGACTATATATCTCTACCACCGCAACAGACTAAAAATAAGTTAAGTTGAAATAATCAAATAATTACACTTACCCATGCACCCCCAGTGGTTCCAAAAATAGAAGTAACAGTATTTTTTTCAGGAGATGCTACCCAGTGTAATTTTGTGATATTCTCAAATACGTGAAACTGCCAGGATATTTCGCAAAGGAATTACACCTGATATTTAAGAGAATTTTTTCGTTTACTGATGTTGTCAGTAATTATCATACCCAACGGCTCTATTAGAGTTACTCAAGCAGGGTGATGTTTTAAAGAACAACCATATCGTACCCTCAAGCACACTAAAATCACTTTCTACTTGTCCTGGTAATACCAGTATTTTGGAAATCCCCTTCCCTACTTTTTTTCATTCTTTTCAGAAATTCTCTAGTTCAATTGCAATCTAGTATTGTTATGTTTAGTAGTAGGTAATAGCATATCCACTAGTAAAATTTTAAGTAGTTTTATACTTATCCATATTTTGTAATTGATTCTGACGCGTTTTTATATATTTATATTGTAGCTAATTTTATGTTTTTAAATAACCTATGTAAATTATATAATTTTATTGTAACATGTTTTTTCACTGTAGGGCATGATTATGAGAACAATATAGTGTCTCGTCTCGCAACGTCACCAAAGTAGTGGCTTTTATTTATTGACTGAACCTCAACAACCTTATTAAACGTACAAGCACACACACACACACACACACACACACACACACACACACACACACACACACACACACACACACACACACACACACACACACACACACACACACACACACACACACACACACACACACACACACACACACACATAATATATATATATAATATTATATAGTATATAATATTTACAGGATATATATATCATAAAACTTATAAAATTTCGAATAATAGGATTCATAAAACTTAGTCGAATAATATCGATTGTTTGAAAAATGTACAATCAAAACTGTACATATTTGAAAATTAACGAATTTTGCCATTATGGAAAGCTTTTGTCTGAATTCGCAGTATCGTGGTTGAAACCGACTTGTGATAGCCTGCAATTATTGCTTCTACAATCTGCTTTGAGGGCATATGAATTATTCCCTTTACACCTCATCAAGGTTTAATGTTTGACCTGTTATGATTCCCGAGCATTATAATTTCTCAATGATTCCAATATCTTTCATCATGAAATTTTCGTTTGTAATAATTAGTGGTAACATTTTTGATTAGCGGGCCGGTAATTATTGGAAAATAGGGATTGGTATAGTAATAAAAATATCGATATCCCATTTCGACAACTTTTGAAGATCTGAATATCGATACGCGATTTATAAATTAACAAAATATCGATATATCAATATTTTTTTCACTTAATTTAAAGTTTTAGTCTAGGAGATCCCACGTCCAACTTTTCTATAGCCTCCATCGTGCTATATTCGGGATTGTATGGTCTGTTGTTGCCATTTTTTGTACTATTCCGTTAATACATCCATTTAATTTGTCATAAAATTGTTTGTATGAAAAGGAATTCGTAGGAAAAGTATGAAATGCAATACATTGTTAGTATGCATTAAAAAAATAAATAAATAAAAAAGTTTTATATTTCCTTATAACCGCTTCCCTTATGTGAGAGAGTTTACCAAGATCTAACAACAATGCTTTCAACATTGATTTAGTTTTTTCTATTTTGGTATACAACGATATTTTAGGTGGGATCAAGGGTGGAGCAGTGGTTCAATATCGTTACCTTAGTTTATTTAACAACTTAAATAGGTACACAATCATTTCAAAGGTTTAAAATTTAAAAGCAGTCTATTATACATTGGCAACAGTAGGCAATAGATACATATACTTAGTCAGATATTAGGGATGTTCCAGCCTGCATTATAGGAATTTATCTATTGTAATTATAAGTAGAAATTGAGAACTCTTTAACTGACTATATATCTAATTTTAACTGAATTAACAACTAATATTTTTTCAAGCCACTATAGCGGTGCTTTTGATGTTTACTTTGTGAATCAGTTCCTATTCGTTATTCCTTTCAAATCATATCATGATTTGGTCAAAAAGTATATTTTATGAAATGGTCAACAGCATTATAAATGAACAGTTCTATGATTTGGCCGTGGTGCCCATATTCCATATACTTAATTGAAAGAGGTGTTACTCGAACTACGTGTCAATTTCGGTCGGCAAAATCTGTCATATTATACTTTGCTGTAAAAATATAAAATATATATTCTTTTTTTGGGTCGCATTTGTACAAAAAATATTCTGCAAACAAATCAAACTCCTTTTTCATCTTCCAAAATCGAAATTTTCATATTGGGTTAAAATATGTACTTATATTTTAAGTTTTATATTCATGCAAATATGTTACTTAAAAAAGTATATACGTAAAATAAAACATCGGGTCATTAACTCAAAATATTTAATTCAAAACCAAAATTATATGCACAAATAATACAAAATTTATTCTTATTTGAAATTATTTAATTAATATTATTACTAAATTATTTGAAATGGCATATCTTTTCAAATTTTTGAATGTAAACTTACGTCTATCAGAGAATAATATGTTTTTATATCGGCTAGAAGAGTGAAGTCTACGGATGTCATGCAAAGGCAGCAATTTCATTCGGGGCAAGAGAAATTTTATTTTCCGTATTTTTACCGATAAGAATTTTATCAATAGTTTTCAATTCATCAAGTCCGGGACGTTTTTAAAGAACCTTTTTTGAAGTTTCTGTCTCAGTTTTTCACCATATCTGTAAGGCGGTACCACAGCAAAGAAAAATCCAATACCTTCCACCATTCAATTTTTCTCAGATATTGTTTATTGCCGCAACAATTACTTTCGCCGAGCAAGACGTTCTGAGTTTCAGATTAAGTACTTTTATTTGCCAGAAACGAGAAGTTATAACAAATAATATTTAAATAATGTACCAAAGTGTGTTTATCCATTATTTTTTTGGCCTTGCCTATGGATGCTGCGATCTTCGAGTTTCACAACAAAGTGCGAATTTTGGAATAGAGGCTTTTAGCCAAGTTCTCTATAACTTGTAATGATTGGTTGAGGTGGTAAAGATAAATCTGGATGGCGCTTTTAGCAACGAATTTTTTTACATTGGAGATTAGTGAAACTGTTATCTTGTGATGGTAAAGAGACTTCGAGAGGGGGCGAGGTTCTAGGAACATTTTCTTACTAGTTGCGTTGTTCAGAGTATTGTTAGAACCAGGGTTTCCTAAAACTGTCAGTCCACTCTTTTGCTTAATTTCTTTGTCAATATGAATTGTTGTAGATTAAAAATAAGACATTTTAGTATTATATTTTATGGATATGTAAAAAATATATATCTTTGGAATATGTAAAAACTAAAATGGCTCATTTGCTACTAAATTTGCATGAAATGTAAGGCACAAACTTCAGGAACAGTGTGCGAGGTATAGAAAAAAATATTTGAATAAATACAAATCCTGTCCCCAGTAAATTTCTGTTTTTTAGAGTCATTTCAGTTCCCATGTTGTTTGTAGAGCCACATCATTTTGTATACTCAATGTAGGATAATAATTTAAATTAATTTGGGTGCTTGGCTGTAACATAGTGCTGTGTTGGAATAGTGAATTTTTCTACTGGGTCGAATACAATTCCAGTCGGACAGTCGGGTAGGTGAATACAAGGGTTCGGTTCGGATCTTGCAACAAGGAGAGCTGTCAGAGTGGCGGGAAAGGGGGGGGGGTTCTGTAATGAATGCACGGTCCCGGCTGGAATTCAAATTGAATTAGAGATTCCATTAAACTAATTGCAGGGAGCTATTTCACCGGGATCCCCATGATGCTAAGTTTCCAAATTAAAAACGCAGTAGGAAGGCTGTCTTCTTATCGCCCTGAGTTACTGGTCTGCCTCAATTTATCAGTCTCAGATTATATGCTAATTTAAGTTTTATACTTCCACTAAGAGTTATATTCTATCGAGTCCTCTTTAAAGTAAAATTAATTTAAAAACCAACTTGGAATACATAATTTATATCCGTTTTGAAAACATTTAAAGCCTCTTTTCTCTGCAAGGATGTAAAGTACTTAGTAGTTAGGCTAGTAGCTTCCATCCTTTGGGGATCGCGAATTCAACAAGAATAGTTCCTAATAAAGAAAAAAAAGCGGTATACACAGTATAGACACAGCAACTGATCAAAACTGTTGTATGTTTATTTTATTCGTTTAAATAGATTTAAAAAAAAAAAGATTCTCTTTACTTTGGCTGTTTAGGGCCGCGTGAAGTAACCATATGAGATCATTTTCGTACCTCTTTCCTTGGTTTCCAATAGTTCTTCATCCGTTTGCTTTGCTGTTTTGAAACTTTGCTGTTTCCTTCTCTCTTCTGTCCAGATGCTAACTCTTTCTCCCTTTTCCTTCTTCTGGAAACCCTTATAGTTTATAACCATTCCTCTGAAAGCCGTTCTGTCTTGTACTACGTTATCTGTTATACCAATATCTGCAATGTCTTTCTTAATTTCCTGAAAGGCATTACAGTTTTCTCCCTTGTCTGTTTTCAATGGCCTTAAATTTTCCTTTATTTTTTTTCTCTATGCCTTCTAATTTTCATAGTGAACATACTTTCTATAGCATAGAGACTCTCTGGTTTGATTACTGAATTATGATGATTAATTTTAGTTTTCAATGAAGGGCTTGTCTTGTTATAAATATCTTAAGTCAATTGCTAAGCTAGTTGCAGTATTCTTTTTCTTGAATTGTTTGCTTCTTTGTCTAGTCCATTTACCTGAATTATTTCACCTAGATATTTAAATTTAGTAAGTTTTTTTTTTATTTTTCCGTACTCTGTTTTTAGGACTGTCGGTAAATCTTTGATGCTGTTTTTGAATTTAGTCTTTTCAGAAGATATCTGGAGACCAACCTTTCTGGCTATTTCTGTCAGAACTTTGATTTGTTTTTGAAAGAATATTGGGATATCACCAACAGAGGCTAGACAGTTTATACCAGTTTTATCCCAATTTAATCTGATGATATATTCCTGTTTTCTTCAATCTCTCTTCCCATACTCTTATCACCTCCTCCAGGTATTGAAAATGAGATGATAATACTCTCTGATGAAATATAAGTAACTATTCATTGATTTATAACTGGATATATTTTATAGAACAAGTATATTTTGGGGACATGGTTACAATGAAATGTCAATAACGTATAAAGAACTGTCCATTTATAGCACTTCAATATGTTCTATTTCTAAGGTCCCGAAGCCATCTTCTTTTCAGAAGCCTGAGAGGATTATCTGGAATAGAGTGGGAAGCGAGATGAAATACTTAAGGATTTGAATGGTTATGAAGTATATTATGAAAGGATAGAAGATATCTGGTTTGAGTTAAGTCAGAGTACAGTCAGATGATTGTGAATAAGTTTGTTTCTGACAAAGTAAGGAGTATTAAGAATTTTTCTAAAGAATTTGGATTGTAAATATTAGATACGAGATGAATTGGATGGTTTAGTAACCTTCCCATTCTTCTTCGCGTCCAATCCTTACAATCCAAAATCCTTCGTACAATTCTGAATGCTCCTTATTATGTCACAAACTAAGTTATCCATTAAGATCTTAGCGTTCCAAATGTTGCTGAAATGGCCCAAAATAGATACCTACCCTTTCATAGAAACTCCATACTCACTTGAATCCACAAGTATCCCATTTTGCCACACCCTTAATTCCCGATAATCCTCCGAGGCGTTTGAAGAGATGATGGCCAAGAGACTTTCTATTGAAGTGCTACTAATGGGTGGCTTTTTACTTGTTATTGACATGTAATTATTTTCCTCAAATTTACTTGTTGTATATAATGTATACAGTTGTAAATATCAATAAATGGTTTAGAAATATATATAATTATTTTAAAGAAATGGGGGATCAGTTTTCAATTCTCTTCTATGTATCTATTTTCCGATATACTCGATTTTCCAAAGTTTCAAATGAACATACTTAAATAATAAAATTATGTTTTTGTTATTTGATTATACAAATGAGATTAAATAAAGAAAACTTCTATTAAATGTTTAATGAAAGGAATACATTGTCTTTGTTTTTCCAGTAATATTTTCCAATAACGAGTAAAGGTAATAATAGTCCACTAAAAATAAAGTTCCCTTTTCTTCATTCGTATTTTTGTAAAATTTTCTTTCCTTACCGGAGTTTAGATTTTGTTGTAATTTCGTTATGGATGTTACCTCGACGGAAGAAATATAACAACCAAGGAAGTTCACAGCTGCTGGCTACAGAAGCAATCAACTAAAAGTTTTTCTAAAGAAATGGAGCGGCAAGAGCAGCTAGCTCCTTCCGCAAAATTAGGTCCCAGAAACAAAAAAAAAAAAAACTTTTAAAGTGTCGTTAAAGGAAAGAGTTTTATTTTGACCCTAAACTTTTTTTTTTTTTTTTTTTTTTTTTTTTTTTTTTTTTTTTTTTTTTTTTTTTTTTTTTTTTTTTTTTTTTTATTGATTGAAATTTACAACTGTATTTACAATATAAATACATTCAACACACAACATGATAAAAATGACACGTCACTTGTTTTTAAAGGAGCTACCCATTGGTAGCACTTCTACATGTTCTATATATATATATATAACGAGGTGCTATGTTAGAAGGTCTCGAGGCCATCTTTTCAGGCGCCTCGGAGGGTTATCTGGAATGGATTGAGAAGCAAGTTGTGACACTAATGGATTTGAATGGTTGTGGAGTTTGCTATGAAAGGATAGATATCTGGTTTGAGCTAAGTCAGAAACGTAAGGTATATTAAGATCTTTATGGATGAGTTTGTTTGTGACGAAGTAAGGAGCATTTAGGATTTTTCTAAGGATTTTGGATTGTAATGATTGGATGCGAGATGAATTGGATGGTTTAGTGGAGCCCCAAAGCTCAACTCTGTATGTCCAAATTGGTCTAATTACTGTTATGTATATGAGATATAGATTTATAAATATTAGAAGGTTGGACTTCCTGTCGATTTTTATAATTGATCAAGAGACCACTGTCTTAGATGTATGTAAATAGGTCGAGAAACATGTACCAAATGATCAATAATATTTTTTTTTTAAGATACTATATATTTTATTTTGTATTATCAATGATTTTGACCCTAAACTTTATGAAGAAAAAGTTGATACATAATGGCTTTACCTAGGAATATATTTTATATTAAATCTTTATTAGTCCAGTCAATAAACATATTTTAGAGTGCATGAACGATTATTTTTGACCTCATGACTTTGTTAGGAGTAGTTAGAAGATAAACATACTAAAAGTTCCCGTCTCTGGGGGAGAGCTAACGGTGGGTGGGAGGGAAGAAGATCCCATTTTGGGGTTTTGGGATCAAATCTTGAACACAGTGGACTCTAGAAAAATATGTTTCAAACAAAAATTAAAGCTTATTACATTTCCTATAAAAATGGTAATATACATATTTGGGGAATTTCCAACGGTTATCGGGATATACGGTATTGAAAAAAATATATTTACCTCACTTGTTGTCAAACATTTGCTTCTAGTGCCTTCCACAATCGTTTCTCTGAAAAATGTGAGAATCAAAGTTGTAGAGCATTAAATTTACTTTAATTTCATATATACGTTTTTGGCACTTGATGCAAAAGTTTGACAAAAATTGAGGTAAATATTTTTTTTCTTCTAAAATTATCGATTTTTAATAACGTACATCTCGAAAACCGTTGAAAGTTTGACAAATAAGTATATAGATAAATTTTTAGGAAAAATTATTTTTAATTTTGATTTGTAGCATATTTTCCTGGAGTTCACCGTTTTCGAGATATAATCGAAAAATCCAAATTAGGACCTTCTCCCCCTCTTCCACCGTAAGCTGGGTCCCTGGGGCGGGGACTTTTAGTATGTTTACCTTCTAACTACTCTAAACCTCTCATGTCAGTGCTCGTTGACAGGACTATATGGCATAAATCTATTACTTAAATGATTCGCTAATATTCAAATTCGCAGGCGGAAGGATGATCTGGAGACTTTGCCAGGAGAGGAATGGACAACGGTACAAAAATTCTTAAGCCAGGCTTTATAATCAAGCGTTTCTCACCTCTCAGACATAAAATGGGACTCAATTAAGAAGATAAAATTAAAATTAAAAAAATTATAATAACAGATATTCGTTTTAATATTTAGATGTAGATTAATTTATTTTTCGATACTTAAGAGCATGGTTATCAGTGCCATATTCATTCATTCTTGTTTCTGTTAAATTTTTTTGGATTAAATTATATTTTTGAGGAAGAAAATAATGTTATCAATATTGGTTCGGACATCTCCAAGAAGATGTTTTTCAAACCGTTCCTGGTAGAAGCAGTCTTCGTACAGAGAGCATTCTTCAAGAATGTGTCTAATTGATAAAGGAACTATCAATCACTACTTCTCTTCTATTTTTCTTACAGGATGTTTTCCGATTTTTTATATCGCTTTTAATGATATTTAATTTATTATTTCCATGCGTTTTTTTCTCATAACTAAATCTAAGTATTCTTGGATATTTTAAGAAGTTGCATATAACTAAAGGGGTATAGATACTGTCGACACCTAGTTAGGAAATCGCTGCTTCTTCAGCTGCCTCATCAGCGGCTGCGTTCCCATTTATCTCCACTTGGGACGGTATCCAGATAAGCTACCAAGCTTTTTTTTAAGTCATTTAACATTGAAGCAAATATTTGCGCTTTTATGATTGGATCCTTAGTATATACAGTCCTGTGAATAATTATAAACTCAATAGACAAAATTGAAATCTTTTAAAAAAATTTTAACGTTACGTACTGTTTACGTTAAGTATTATTTCAAACTTAATTGTATATAATAACAATAACATAAATAAATGCCATTACCTCAGTTTTTAATCTTAACAACAAAACATGTAATTTATTTTGTGAATAAATATAGATTCAGGGTATTTATAGATGTTTATTTTTAATTACGTTTATGTTTATGAAAGACTCTCAATCAGTGCGTCATTTATTCTTTTAAAATATGCCGCGCTGGACTGCAATTGAGCACCAAAGAATTAATGACACAAAGGCAAATTTCACGCGAGTTAAGCCGCTCCTAGAGTGTTGTTAAAAACTTTTCGAATTTAGGAGCAGAATGAGGACAATGAGCAGAAGGAGCAGAACAACAAAAAAAACAGGAAGGCCTCCAGGAATTTCCAAGCATTTGAATCGTATGATTTTAAGAGAAGTATAAAAAACTAGTGCTTCTTCTGCACAGATTTTGAAGCGATTTAACATTGGATGTGATGCCAGTTTAGTACGAAAAAGGATAGCTGAGACCAGGTATTTAAATTTTTTTGCCGCACTAATTGCCAATCATTCCCCTGTAAACTTACTGATGGTTCGTGGAAGTTTATATTTCAAAATTTTAGTGTCAATAACAACGGGACACCATACATCGTTCGTTGATTTTGAGCCATCTGTAAAAAATGAATTTAGAATGTTTGTATTATTCTTTAATTTTTTTAATTCAGCTACTTATATTATGTCTGAGGTGCTAATTTTTGGATATTTTTTGAAAGTTAGATCTACTGCTGTACGAGTATATATTCTATATATCTTCTGGCTCTGAATTCCAACGGGGCAGGCAGTTGTCCTTTTTCAAAAATTATCTGCGATTTGGTTGGTAAACGGGTTCCATGCAGGATTTTAATTATTAAATTTCACTTTTGTAGAAAAAATAACACATTTGAGGCTGATTGAAAGCGTTATAGTACAGTTACACAGGATACTCGTTTTTAATGTTTGGAAAAAAAAAACACAAAAGTTTACCGAATCCGATAAATAGCGTACCTGAACCTTCGGGCAAGATGCCAACCACAAAACTTCCTAAAAACATCCTTGGGATAAGATTTAGGTCTAACTTATTTTATTTTTTCTTTGGACAAGTTTTATTGCCTTGTTTGTTTTGCTATTGTGGCACTAGGTTTTTCGGTCGTGTTGTTGGAACATATAACAAAGATTGGTGGTTGTGTCAGTATCGGTTCTATAAAGAATGAATGTCTTGTATTTTCTTCAAAAAGAATTGATTTGTTGTATATTCTACAAGAAGCTTGATTTATTTTCTGTCTAATCTGGTTCCGAAAATCAAATGTATTAATTGACTTCTAAAAATGTAAATTTCCACTTTGATTCCACCGATTCACGAGAAAATAGTCGGTATTGAGGATCGATGTTCGAAAGTCGATTCCTAGGAAGCAGTACCTAAATATTATTTGATCAATACTTTTCATTTTTAATAACAGAACATTTTTATATCAACTAGATTAACAATACTTTCCCCAGAATTTCAAACGACCAAGCATTGCTTATTGTAAGGCTGGGGTCAAATTTTTAGAAAATGGAAGATATGACTATATTTTTATACTGCCGAAGCCAAAGCACTAGCGTATATATGTTGTACTAGATTATATATAAAATTATACAAATAGTATTTTTAATATACAGTTTTAACCCAGAAAAAAATATGATTCACGGCCTCTAACAATTGTTTTTTTCATTTTTCAAAGTTTTTTAAAAATCTTATCCTACATAATTAGTGAAATTAAGTGTCTTATAAGTTGAGCTGTTTAAGTGAGACAATGCTTAGAAGTGTGCTTGAAGAAGTTGTTAGCAGAATGAAGTGATGGTTGCAACTTTTAATTAAGTCGAATATTTGCATACTTGATTCACCGAGGCGTAATAACCATTTCGCTTCCTCAACGGATCGCTCAAGTTTTCACAACGTTGGTCGGCCTAATAAAAAATATTTGTTTATAACTGGATAGAATAATTTGTTAATTAATTTTATTATTCAATATTAATAAAAAAAATACGAGTATATTTGAAAATTATTTATATATATATATATATATTTTTTTTTTTTTTTTTTTTTTTGGCAGCAGATAACTACAAAAATGCATTATTGCATTATTATTGGAACTGAACACGACCGCTCTTGATAATTGTCACAAATTACAAATAAGTTTATACAGTGTAAAAACCTATGTTTAAAATAGAATAAAATAACTTCTTAAATTTATATTGTTATTTTATATTAAGATACAATGTGTTCAGCATAAGACTGCAGTAACTTCGGGAGGCGATTCTGGGCATCATTTGCAACAAAAAATTCCCAATGAACTATAGATCGATTCTCATTAGTTTTGTACATATTTTTAATTTTGTTTTATCAAGAAATTTCTACTTTTTGACAAATAATTGTCTATATTTCCTAAACTATTAAAGCTAGAGCCTTCCTCTGATACACAGCACCGATCTTCTGAAATTTATGAGTGCTGCAATACAATGCGGCAAAATCATGATGAAGTTCGCCTAGCACTAGATGCAGTCAGAAGAAGATCGGTGCTGTGCATCAGAGAAGAGGACATTTTGAACAATTATTGTAAATTTTAATTAAATTATCTTAAAAATTTCTTAAATTGGAAATATTAGAATAAGATAAATAGGTAATTGTGATTAAATTACTTTTCTATTAATGAAAAATAATAAAACTATTTAACATTTCTGAGCATTCTCTCAGTATATCCCAAAACGCCGATGTTACATCTTCCTGTTTTTTTGTAATTAATAAACGATTTCAGTATCAATTTTAAAAATTACCACTATTAATGGTATACCATTCGAAAGATGTTTGTTTGTAGAAGTTTTTTTTTAGCAGTGCACGTTTCTAACATTTGTAATATTTTTGAGAAGAATGCAGTCAATGTTTTGAAACTTGCTATTTCTTATGTTTGGATCACGAAGTAAATACAGGATGCGGCTATTCTGGAGTCTAAAAAAGCTTAAAGGATATTTAATCTTCTTTCTAATGACCATATTGAAATTGCTTTAATAGTTCGGGAAATATAGACAATTATTTGTCAAAAAGTAGAAAATTGTTGAAAAAACATAAAATTAAAAATATGTACGAAACGGATAAGAATCGAGCTATAGTTTATAGGAAATGTTTTGTTGCAAATGATGCCCAGAATTGCCTCTTAAGTTACTGCAGTATATTCTGAACACCGTGTTTAGTAAATATTTTTTTTAAAAACATTTTTTTCGAAAAGGAAATTACCAAAAAAAAATGCATTTTTAGAACTGGATACAACCGCTTTTGAATCATCACAAACAACACACCTAGTCAAAAGGTTTTTTTTTTGGATCCTAGCTTCTATAGTGAGACAAGAGTGGCTCTAAACAGTCCATATGGCCGTTAGAGAGTGTGAAGAAGACCTGGAGAATGGTACAGTCAGAGCTTTTTGTCATAAATTGTGTCATTTGGAGGGAGCTCTATCATGTAGAGGAAAGTGCCCTAAATATTACTCCACCCCCTGAAGTGGACCCCTAGTCTTCTGACTTTGCATTCTCTTGAACTGTATCCTGACCAATTGTAAACCGTAGTTTAGGCAACTACCGATAGGTAGTGGAGCGCACTCATCGGCCAACTTCACCTGTCGCTTATCTGTTTACCATTACATGTTTTGATAGTGGAAAAAGTTTTCTACAATCTTTTTTTTTCCTAGATATTCATTGGTAAGCCTTTTTTAGATGTTTGTTTAAAAATTTATCGAGTTAACAAACTGTTTATGTTTAGTTGCGCTAACCGGACCCCTTATTCGCCTATTTTAACAGTTTCCTAAATCTGTATATACGCTTATTCTTTTGAAACTTCGTTTCAGGTTTCAAAAGGATAATAGGAAATACTGACCAAAGAAAGTTGATTCCTTCTAAAATGGCGAAAGCAATTGAAGCAATTCGGAAATAGAAGATGGGGCAGAAGAAGGCCAGTAAATATTTTAATGTCTCGAAAACAACGCTCATGAAGTTGTCCAAAATAAAGTATGGTACACCTGAAGGGACAGGGAAAAAAAAATGTGGCAGACCTGCAGGGCATTGATCTTGAAGAAGAGCTGGTTCGCAGGAACATTGGGTTAAGTGCTCACTATGGGCCATGTGGATTGTGCTGGAGCTGAAAAAGATGTGTACATCTCCGATTATTGTCGATAAGGAATAAAATTATGTTTTTCTTTAAAATACATTCTTTATCATTTTTTGAGAATAAAATCTTCATTGTGTTGTATTATATTGTATTCTGATAGTAACATTATACTTAAATTTGAAACTAGATTGAACATTCTTTGATTTAATACGATTCTTAAAATTTTGATTAAAAGACAAGTCCGATTATAGAACCTATATCACAAATTGAGAAAGTGTGAGATTTTATAAAAAAAAAAAAATTTTTATCTATTAATTTTTATTTTAAAACGTAATTTTTTACTATTTTCTATTTTTTTAAAATCAAAAACAAAACAAGGTTCCGGTTTTGGGCACTCTCCTCCATATATGTTCTCTGGGGTGGAGTTTCTGGAGTCAGATACCGAGTTGGTACCAATACAGGGAGGGGGATTGAATGCTTTAAAGTTTGTGGATTTTACAAGATTAAAACAGTAAAGTATTCGGTCTGTTAGAAATAAATTTCAACCTTCTCAGGCCGTATCTGAACCTGATTAGTTTACACTCCAGCACGTTCAGACAGTCCAATATTTCTAACGTATATATAAATATATAGATGTTAAACAGATAACAAATGGGGGCAAAAATCGTAGGTTCAAATCCTACCTGGGCGAGTTGAAATTTATTTTAAATACTATAAGCCCCCAACACACAAAAGATAAAATCAAATATATACATAACGAATTTCATGTTGAATAAGCACATCTACTTTCATCTATAATCAAAAATGATTATTTATGTTAATATTTAATTAAATGTCAATGACAATTACAATGCTTTCAATACATTATTATTATTATTGAACAAAATAACAAACATTTATTTAATATTATTTTATATAGCGTAAAAATTATTGTTACCCTTGGGATCCTCCCCATGAATCCTGTTATTATGAGTAAGAGGCTTCTAAGTTATTTTGAGGATGCTATTTCTGTGTAATCCGATTTGTTTCTCCTTCAGCAACAAGAGTATTTTATTAGCCAAAGGCTTTTGTGTTTATATTGTCATTCGGCATAGCTTAATTATTTGTATAATAATAATGTCAGGAATCACCCAGGTGACTTATATAAATAAATATATTAATAGTTGCATCTTCTCGCCCGCTCTCGTAAGTAAAGAATTAAGATAATAATAATTAACTAATGATTGAAGGTTTATTTGTTTATCGATAGAAATTTTGTATTAAGGTATGCAATGGAGTATTAATTCTTCAGTGATATATTCACGCATAGCTGTAATTTTTGACATGCTACCAGATAAGGTAGTTGAGGTTCACTTGAAACCGTAATTGAACATCCAAATTTTAATTGCAATGAATGGATTAGTTATCCAGAGGGACAGAAACTATTAAGAAAGGTTCATGTCGAAATTTTGAATTGGTAAAAATTTTGGTTAAGCTGAAATAATTGTATTGATTTCACCTGGTTTAGATTTTAATTTCTAACGATAAAAGTATATGAATCTTTGTTTCTTCCACTCAACTGTGTTCATTTAAATTTGCATTATTGTAAATTTGAATATTGTTAAACATTTCCTAAATCTATGCAAATGACTTAGTTAAAATTTTGTACAGATGGGTGCGTTAATTTTTAAATTTTACTGGTATACATAAATCGCAGTACATAATTATAACTTTTTAATAACAATTTAAGTGAAAATAATCATATTTTATCATACATTAGGTCTATATAACATTTTAGCTTTGTAACCTCTCACAAACGGTGCTCGCCACATATCGTTCGATTATCAAACTTCACTGCGCACCACATATTTATCGCTTTTTTTTTTTATGACAATTTAATTCTAAATCTGTAGATTTTATTATTGCTAAAACTTCCCTGAACTATGAAGATGATGTGGTTGAAATTTAGTATAGATTGGTTCGGTAGTTTATGCTGTTAGTGATCACAAACTAATTGTCCTTTTATATTTGTAATAGTGTATATATATATATATATATCATCATACCCAGTTCATATATATATATATATATATATATATATATATATATCTTGAACTCATAACCCCAGATATAGGTAATACATTGTATATACAGGGTGTTCAATATTCGATGTCCACCTCCTTTTTTTGCCACAGTTTTTGAAATTTTGAAACGAAACTCTCAGGGTCTTAACTGCGTTAAATAAAGTTTCTTTTCAGGTTATAGTCTTCTCTCCAACCTTCTCCAGTTCTTATCCAGCTACCCTAACTTTGGAATTCCCAATGAGATGTGGTATTTTTTACGATGGATTTCAATAGAAAATCAAATTTTGAATCGATTATATATCGGTAATTTTTTTTATCCGGGACACCGTTTCGCTGCAAATCACGAAAAATAATTTTCGATTATAAATCGATTTTGATGATTTTTTTTTTTCAATAAACAGTAGTTTTTCATTCAATACTTTTATTAGTTAGTTTTAGACTTAATACAATGTATTAAATATTAAATGAAATAATAAAATCAGTAATTAATAATAAATAAATTAGTTTCAAATATATTGGGTTCTAAGTAATTTAATCAATGGATACTTGGTAAACGGAATTGACAACATTGATGTAATATTGTGTAATATTAATGGTTTCAGGAACTTATTTAATTTCACTGAAGAAGAGTGAAAAATAATAAGGAAAAGTGCTGTAATAAATATGCCTAGTTAAAACATGGCTTTTTCACGATAATTTTGTTTTGCCTTATTTGCTTAATGATTATAATTAGAATATTAATTTTTTTATGTTTATGAGCTATCGTATTTATTTTATATTATTTCTATGCTGTTTATGTATATACATATTAATTATTGAATTTAAATTGAGTAAAATTATGCATTTAAAAACAGATTTTAATAATGCGTAGTATGTATTGGATTAGGAATAATATTTTGTTTGCAATGGAAACTATAAGATCAAATGTGCGGTCAATGACTCTCAAGAAGCATGTACATAATTTGTTTATTTTTGAAATATTTGTACAAGAACATATTGTTTAACAAATAAAGTTATTATTATTAGGAAAATCCAAATACTTGTATGTACTATCGAGTTAAATTGGCTTTCCCCTTTCTTCCGTAGAGATTACTTACTTACATCTTACAACTGTAAGATAAGTGAGGTTAAACGAAATAAACAAACAAACATCTTACAACTTACTTACTTACGTACATTCATCTTCCAAGTTATTAACACACATCACTCTCCGTTTATTCACAATATCCTACATTTCAAGTCCTCAATCCAATCATTGCTTACAAGGTGCCGTCTCTCCAATCTCTACACCCCATCCTACAGAACTACTGCTTTCCAACGTTCCTTTCTTGCCCGCTCCGCTATTCTTTGGAATTCTCTTCCTCCTTCTATTCGTAATGCATTCTCCCTCGGAACTTTTAAAACACTCCTCTTCCACCACCTTTCCTCCCTCCAGTCGGATGCTATCTAATTATATAGATAAGAGATGGGCAAACTTTTTAAGCGGAGGGCCGGATGAAATAGAAAAACATATAGGCGGGCCGGATGAAATAGAAAAACATCTAGGCGGGCCAAAAAAATCGGACGAAACAAAGTTTTACAACCAATAACCTTTATTTTTGACTTTATCTCATCCCACTCAACTTATATGGTATAATGGTAGAAGATCCGGATCGCAAAGAGACGAAAACAATAATTCTATTCTAGCTTTGCATAAAATAAATTTTGTCTTATGTATAATTGTGTGTGACCAGGTCGTGGGCCGGATTGACTAGCCCGAAGGGCCACATTTGGCCCGCGGGCCGTAGTTGGCCCATCACTGATATAGATGCTTTAATAAATTTCACCCAAGCATATCAGATATAAAAGTTTAGCCTGTTTAAACAATCTTCATATGATAATGTTTTCTCTATCATTGAAATAATTTTCCATTTTTTCATAATCATTTTTTTTCTTCATCCTTTACTAGATTTAACATCAGAAATCTATTGTTTAGTCAATTAGTAAACTTATATAATATTTTTTCTTTTACTGATTGTAAATATAGTTTATCCATGTAGTGTGTATGTGTTTATATATGCGTATAGATTTTTTTATTTTATTACTTATTTCATTGTAAAATTGTATTTACTTTTAATTATCTCATTTTATTATCTAATTTATAATCTGAAATATTTTATATTTTTTTACTGAAGATATCATCCCTCAGATAATTACTTTTTTTTTATTCATTAAAAAATCGCAATATCGGAAAAAAAATATTGGTATCGTTTACTTTTAAAAATATTTGTATTTAACTTTTTTTTATTTTTGATATGGATGTATCTTTTAGCTGGGGTCTATAATTTTTTGGTGTTACACTGTTTTTCACATTCATTGTGACACGGTCAAGGTATGTCAAACATCAACTGCCTGATTTCAAGCTGTTGTGGTAATGACTTTGACAAAATGCTTGAAATCGACTTTTGATTGAGTTTTCAGTAGAAATACTCCTCTGTGAGCACTAGACCTCTTGGTGTTGTTCGATTGTTGTCGGTGTTGATCGATAATTTAACGACTGTTTCCTTATCAGAAGCTGCATATATATAGATCCACGATCTATTCTTTTCTCCATATTCAGGGCGAGTTATGTACAATGTCTGATACGTGACTGATTAAAATATTATAAGTCGTAGATAATAAGTTTTATTTTTATTAGCTGATTTATTTCTTAAATAATTATTGTTTTTAAATCAATTTAGTTTGATTTTTTTTTATCTCTCTTATGAATTATTTTCTGTAATACTAAGCAAAGAATAAATCTTGCACATAAAAAATTAAATTTTGTAATTAAGTATTTTTGTATAAATATGAGACTATAACATCTCAAATTCATCATTAATATATAAATTGAATTCACTAAAACCTAACCTAATAAAATGAATTTCCTTTAAAAATACATGCTCAATCACTGTTCGTTTCACCTTTTTTTATCATTGAAATCCCGTACAAAGCTAATGCTGTTGAAATGGTTGTGCTTTGATAAAGTTTCCCCTTTGCTTAGGGGTAATGTGCTTAAGGAATTTCCCAAAAGTGGAAAAGCTAAATTGGAAAACTTCTCAATTAGTTGTCCTAACTTCCAAATCAAAATTGAAGAGCCAACAGTAAAAATAACATCAGTTTCTATTTAATTTTTAAAATAAACAAGGATTTCATCCCGAAAGTTTTTTATGAATATTGAAATTGATCACTAAAATTTGATAATTAAAAAAAAATAATTTTGTTAATTTTTTTTAATTTACTTGTTTCAGGATTTTTTTAATTCTTCAATGTTTATGTCTTCGTAGCCTAGCGTGTTGTAAGTCGAGCACCTCAGGTATGAACTGTGTTGGGGAAGATTCGAATCCTGTGAGAGTAAACAATTATTTCATGGCGTACCCACGGAAGCAATATCCCACATAGGCTAGAATAGGATCGTAAAATGTAGGATACCCGTCCTTCCTGACCAAGTTGAAGTACTAAAAGATTTTCAGACCTTAAAAACAATAACAACTTCTAAAAGCTTATAGTATTTGAAAAGATTGTTTTTGATTATTTAGAATCAGCTCGAAGTTCCGAAAAATATTTTGTGTGCAACTACTATACTATGAAAGTATAGGTAGGTACCTTGTTTTGGCTAAATTAGCAACATATAGAACATATAGAAGATCTTTATGGATAAGTTTGTTGGTGACAAAGTGAGGAGCATTGAGGATTTTGTAATTAATTAGGAGCTTTGAACATTCGTCTATTAAATGTTTATGTAGTCTGTAATGAAGGGCAGTTTCTTTTCGTTTTAGTCTTGTATGTGGATTCCAAGTAAGATGTTTGTCCATGCGGAGTTCAAAGTAGCGGGATCTGTTCAACAGGAATTAGTGGAATATCATTAAACGATACTTTGTAATAGAATTTAAATTTAGATTTGTATTTGCATACATATAAATACAAGACCCACTCATAGACAAAATTATACTGAATTTTCATAAATAAAACAAAGAAGAAATCTCTATTAAATTAATGGATCCAAGGTCATGCCATTCCATCGCAGGTGGGCGAATATATTCTTTAATGTTTCCCATTTCGATTAGATTGATACTTAATTCTGAAAAAAAAGGAATTAGTGATTAACTTAGAGTGTGCAAACGACGATAACCAAAAAACTTATCAACTTTCACCATTTGTTCGAAACATAAGTTGTTGCTTATAGGTAGGGTTCCTACGATTCTAAAAATAGTCAGTAGTTCTTAAATAAGTTACTAAACCACATTTTCGGTGACGGGATTATAAAAATAAGAGATGTGAAAATCTAGGTGGTTCGACATTTTATCTCAGAGAAAAAAAAAAGTGACTACGTTACCTCCATCCCAAGCTTGAAGAGTTGAGCGCATCTTAAAGCTGGGAGTTAGCGAAGATTTCCCCTGGATAAAGCCAAGATTCTCCAGCGATGACTGAGCTGGAAGGAGGAAGCTGGAGATGTGGTCCCGTCCAAATCCTCTTCCGTCCTTTTTTATTCATGCCAGGCCTGTCCTCTCTATATCTCCTCCAGGTTTTTTATATCTTAGAGTTTTGAAAATTCCCTTAAAACAAATGTTATATTTATTTCATGATATCAACAATAATTCGTATTTATGTTCATTTATTTTTAATGAGAAAATTTTAATCTTGATTGCGCTAAACATTTTGTGTGGACTATCAATTTTCTTAAAACGATACAACTTTAGTACCATTACACAAGCGCGTCTCCACGAAACCTAACTGACCAGCGCTACACCGAACAGTTCGATCCTTACGCTTCACATCGAGTTTACATTTATCGATAGTTCATTGCTATAACCTCATATGTAAACAGTCCCTTTTACAGTTTCTCTAAAGTGAAAAAGTTTATCAGAATTTAGCATTACTTGTGATTAAGTATTATATTATTTCTGATTTACTATAATATTAATTGAATGTTGATTCAGTATTTTATATTTTGATATTTTCTTAGTTCCATTTAATTATTCTCTTATTTCTTATTTAAATATTAAAAGGTATAACAGAAGTTGTTACTAGTTTGAACATTTATTAAATAAACTCATTATTAAAAAAGACGTATGTAAAATATATATTTGTGAGCATTCATGCAATACGAAAATAATTAATTTTCCCTTAAAAAAACAAAAAAAAACAAAACAAAATTTTGATGAGATTTCTATGAGATGTCTATTGAATGGCCGAATTATCAAGTGCTGTGATTTTAATGACTCGACTCATCCAAGCAGCGCTCTCACCACGGAATCAGATGAGACATGTTTGCTTTCGGTAAATAATCATCTCTTCATTGCATAGCAATACACTTCAATTTCATATCCCAAACCTTCAATGGTGTTAGAATTGAAAAATAAAATAAATCCAAGCAAATCGCATCTAGCAACCTTCATTGATGTAAACCCATCGACTTATTTTCCTGTAGTACGTTGTAATGATATATTAATACTTGTTAAACATATCGTTTAACTATTTTTTCAACGTAATTATATATATTGTGTGGATATAAAGTAATGCAAATATTTAATACTTTTTACTTCACTACTCATTTTTCCTCGTTTAAAGGTTTTCACAGCAGGTCTTTACTTATTTGGAATCAGAATTAGGCAGAAAAGATAATGTGTATTATTTATTAGTGAGTGGTTCTTTACATGTCATTGTCATTGTAATAATTTTCTCAAATTTATTTATTCTATATATTCCTCAAATCTATCTAGTGTATATATGTATATAGTGGTAAATATCGATAAATAGTTTAAAAAAATTAACAATTTATTTATAAATGTATTAGATAGTTATCACTATATTATATTAGTAAAACGTTATATGAAACCGCTATATTGATTAACGTGACAAAACTGAATTTCATATGAGTGATCTGTTAGAGTTGACAAAGCAATCCCAGCAAGTTTTCATCTTAAGACGTTCAATATTGTGATCCGCTTTCCCGGTGTCAATGTCTGAGCTGTTATTGGATTGGAAAAGTTTCTGAACTGGACTACTGGAGAATTTCCTACCTCAGAGATTTTCCGAACTCCGTTTATATTCCGAGTCATTTCAAACTAAATCAGTTTATTTTACAAACTGCCATAAAAGAAGAAAAGGTTTTATAAACCAACCTCCCGTTGGTTTTATAAGTATCCTGTACAGGATATCATAAAATAGTCCACTGCTTAGATAATAAACCTGCCTAAAAAGCAAGCCATGACATCTATACTATTATACATATAAAAGGACAAGACTTTTTTCGTTTGTGATCACCAACCGCGAAAACTACTGAACCAATATGTACCAAATTCTAACCACAGCGTTTCTTCATAGCTCAAGGAAAGTTTAGCACTTATATAATTTAAAGATTTTCAATTATATTGCCATTAAAAAGCGATAAATATGTGGTCAGCAGTTAAGTTTTATAATCGAAAGATAGGGGACGAGCGCCGAGAGACGTACCGTACCCTTTGTACGGTGTCAAATAGAGCTAGAAATTTATGATAAAATTTACTTATCTTCTAAAAAATTATTAAAAAGTATTTGTAAATGTATAGCCATTCTGCAACAGAGTTTGCAATGGTAAAACTATTAAATCCAATTTTACCTAAATTTAACTACATCTTCATAGTTTTAGGAGGGTTTATAATAATACATAATTAAAATGTATAGTCTTGAGTGCTTATAACAATGTTTGCCAAACTGTCATATACCTTTATGGTTAGAAATTAAAATCCAACCAGATGGATCGATAAACATATTTCTGCCAAATTAACTTTCTAATTATGCTTTTACGAACGCAGTTTTAAACAGGTTAAAAATTACTCCCATGCTTGAAAAAATCATTAAAGTTAAAATAAACTAAGTTATTTATTTATGAGAGCAGGCGAAGCGAAGGTATGCTAGTTTAGGATAAAATATATCCGAAAAAACAGATTTTTAAGACAATCTTCTTTCCATTTTAAAACTACTTAATAATAAATATTCCATTGCTTCTGCGATACGAATTTACATTAAATGATGAAAACCTTGCACCATGTTTCACAATACTTCAATCAATAGCTACAAGGAAAAAAGTAAAAACATAAGGGAAAACAGGATAAAAGGAAATAAAGATGGCCTCGCCTCACTGTACTAATGGCTCATAATTTGAAACCCTATTAGTTTTTTTTATTTTATTTATTTAAACTTTTACATTCATCCTTTATTGGATAAGACATAACAATCTGCCTCAGTGAAGGCAACAGATACTGAAGATAATGATGTACATATTTTTTCATACTTTATATACAAATAAACACAAACACAAATTATAAAAATAAAAGATAAAATTAAAATAAAAACAATAATTAAGATACATTTATACTAGATATGGGCCGAATATGGCTTTGGCCGAATCTTCAGCACAGCTTTCTTTGTGATTCAGGTAACATCGGCAATCTTCCAGGCCCTTCGTTTGTAGCCTTACAGCCATCTATACACGTTTTTGTAAAAAAACAATAAAAATAAAGCAATTTAGCAAAATACTTTATTTAGCTTAAAATGTAAATTGTGAAATTCGGAATTGATTCATAACAAAAAAGATATAGTGTCTATAGATTTATACTTGCAACAAAAAAATAGCTTAAATATAATTGTAAATAAACACTTATGAGAATTTCTAAAATAGCAGATTTCTTTTTGAGTTCTTAACTTTATATTACACTTCATTAAAGCATTAATATTTTTTTTTTTAAATTACGCAAAACCATAACTGTGATTTTAAAAAAACTAAGTAAGTTCTGTATTCAGTATTGTAGAAGTTTTCAATCAATTTATTTTTTGTTAATATCATTATCTTTCTTAAAATTCGATGATATATTACAAAAAAAGAGTTTCAATTCCTGGAATAAATAAGAAACTGTGAAGTTTTTTTTTTTTTTTTATATATCCATTTATTGAAATTTACAACTGTACAAAATATATACATCAAGTACATGAGCTGATAACGATTACAATAACATGTCAAAATTTGAAAAGAACTACTCATCAGTAGCACTTCAATAAAAATTCTACTCTAGAAGATCTCAAGGCCATCTTCTTTTCAGACGCCTCGAAGTATTATCGGGAATGGAATGGGAAGCAAGTTGAGAAACTAGTGGATTTAAGTGGGTATGGAACTTACTATGCAAGGATAGGTATCTGGTTTAGGCTGAATCAGCAACTTACGAAACATTAAGATCTTTATGGATAAGTTTATTAGTGACAAAGTAAGGAGCATTGAGGATTTTTCGAAGGACTTTGGATCATAAGGATTGGATACGAGATGAATTGGATGGTTTATTGGAGCCCCAAAGCTCAACTCCGTATGTCCAAATAGGTCTAATCACTGTTATATAAATAAGTCATTTTTTATTAATTGAGAGCTTCGAACGTTTGTCTAGTAAACGTTGAATAATCTGTAACGACGGGCAGTTTCTTGTTTTAGTCTTGTATGTGATTTCCAAGTAAGATGTTTGTCCAGATGAGGTCCAAGTGGAGTTTTCGGTAGCGGATCTTTTCAACAGGAAGTGGAATATCATTAATGATTGCTGTATGTCAGGAAGTCGTAGGTTTACGACAAAGGAAGTTAAACCTGAATTATTTATAAAAATGGCCGACTAGTCGGCGCTTTTTGCCGATTAGTCGCCTCATCTCTACAAAAAGACATATTTGTATGACAGAAATTAAATCTTTTTGAAATTAATTGAGCTTTGAGACTCCACTAAGCCCTCAATTTCTTCGCTTACTCAATCCTTACATTCCAAAATTCTTTGGATCCTTAATGTCCCATAATATGTCATAAAACACTTATCCATGCTTATCTTAATGGCCTAAATGTTGCTGTTATGGCCCAAACCATATATCTATCTTTCATGATAACCTCCATTCTCACTCGAATTCGCTAAAGTCTATCAACTTGAAAGCTCTCGATTCCCGATAACCTTCCGACTGAAAAGAAGATGGGAACATTAATAAAAGTGCTACCGGTTACTAGATTCACAAGTTATCGGAATCGCTTTTCACAGATATTTAGTGTATATATTTTATGCTGTAGTAGATGTCAATGAAACAAATAATAATAATTAATTTTAATCTGATATCAAAGTATTGAAATTACATCACTTCAGGTTCCTCTATTTTTTTTTTTTTTTTTTTTTTTTTTTTTTTTTTTTTTTTTTTTTTTTTTTTTTTTTTTTTTTTTTTTTTTTTTTTTTTACATACAGAGCATACAGAGAAAACCATGAAATATTATACCATTCTTGCATCATATCTAAATTTTTGTAAAATCTGCTATTTACCTTCCTTCCAATCCAATGTCCTAAGTACTATCAAACACTCCATATTATGTCTCCAACCAAACCTAACATAAAGACCTCAATAAACCTTTTATCCTTGTCCTTGTAACTGATCAAAACATTTACATGTTTTAAAATGTAATTAAAAGTGTACTTTTAAGGACAGCAATGGCGGAAGCCCGCCATCGTAAAATCGTTAATTATTTTAAAACAGTATCCTGGTATAAGGACACTGTTTTACAGATCTGCCAGGATCTGACGATTTTTCGAGGCCGAAGGGCATCCTTGGGCGCTCACTCTCAGCCTTCACTGGATTTTGACACTAGTGGAGTGGATGAGAGAACATCGTTGGGATTACTTTGGGCCTGACTTGCCATCCCAAATGCGAGGGAACAAGCTCGGTTCAGAGTTTTCTTAAGATCTGTGTATGTACTGTATTAGTCCAGTCAATAAACACATTGTAGAGTGCATGGAATATGCGATAATTTTTGACTTCATAACTTCGTTACGAATAGTTAAGAAAAGTTCCCGTCCCTGGGGGATGAGCTAACGGTAGGGGGGGGGGGAAGAAGTTCAATTTTTTTGGTTCTTCGATAATATCTCGAAAACAGTTGACTCTAGAAAAATATGTTACGAATATACATAAAAGCTAATTAAATTTCCTATAAAATTGATTGTATATATACCTGCCGTGATTCTAACCGTTTACGAGATATATGTTATTGAAAATCGGTGATTTTCTGGAAAAAACAAATATCACCTCACTTATTGTCAAACTTTTCCTTCTATTACGTTCCACAATCTTTTTCAGAATGAAAATTGTAGAACATTAAATTTACTTCTATTTCGTGTACAACGCGATATAATCAAAATTTCATATATAGGTACATTATAGCAAATTTAAGGAGCATTCAGATAAAAAATAGAAATTTTGGATCGAACAATTAGCTTCGGAATGAGCACGAACAAACGTGTTTTCTCAGAGAAGTGCGACCCCAGAAAAAGAGTGCTGAAATGAGGGGTGCAGAGTGCATGAAATATGCGATAATTTTTGGCTTCACAGCTTCGTTAGGAGTAGTTAGAAGGTAAACATACTAAAAGTCCCCGCTCCTAAGGGGTGAGCTAAGGGTGGTGGGAGGGGAGAAGGTCCCAATTTTGTTTTTCGATTATATCTCGAAAACGGTGGATTTCTAGAAAAATATGCTACAGATCAAAATTAAAGCTAATTAAATTTCCTATAAAATTAATTATGTTCGTATCCGTCGAAATTCCAACGGTTTTCGAGATATACGTTATTAAATATCGATAATTTTAGAAATAAAAACTAATTTTACATCATTTTTTGTTAAACATTTGCTACAAATACCAGAAACGTATATATGAAATAAAAGTAAATTTAATGCTCTACAATTTTATGTCTGACGTTTTTTCTGAGAAACAATTTTGGAACGTAATGGAAGCAGAAGTTTTACAAAAAGTGAGGTAACATTTGTTTTTTCCCGATAATCACCGATTTTCAATAACAAATATCTCGTCAACAGTTAGAATTACGACAAGTTTATATAAAACCAATTTTAAAGGAAATTTAATTAGCTTTTATGTTTATTCGTAACATATTTTTCTAGAGTCAACTGTTTTCAATATAAAATCGAAATACTAAAAAAATTGAACTTCTTCCCTCCCCCCACTGTTAGCTAACCCCCCAGGGGCGGGAACTTTTAGTATGTTTACCTTCTAACTATTCCTAACAAAGCTGTGAAGTCATAAATTATCGCATATACCATGCATTTTACACCCCTCATTTCAGCACTCATTGACTGGACTATATATATAGTGTGATCCCCCCCCCCCCACTCATATGCTGTTCTACGTAACACATATTTAAACAGCAACGAAACACTTAGTTGTGTTATTGCCTTCATGATATTATTGAATGAAACTTTGATGAATTTTTGATTTGTCTTCATAAATAAATTAAAACACCCGTTGAGGAACTAATTAGTAAAATGAATGAATAATTAATGAAATACAAAACAAGTGCGGTTATTTTATTTTCCACTTAATCCTGTTTATTATATTCCTTTTTAAACAAGCTCCTGGAATTGGGAAAGTTATATTGAGGAAACTTAGAAAGTTGAAGGGAATCTTCGTCTTTATTATTGTAAATCAAACAGAATATTCAAAACTTATTAAAGTAAAGCAATCAAAGGCTTAGAGTTCGTATTGTTTTGTTTATTGTCGAAAGTATTGAAGTTACTTTATTATATAAGTAATAATAAATTTTAAATTGTTATTTCAATCCTTGTATAAATATTTGTATTATTATTTCGATGTATTAATACAATCGAAACTCCTTAAGTGGATGTGAACCTCATTTCCCGTTTGCGTTTTTATGATTTATTGTATTCACTTATTCGAAATAACAATCCTTAACCCGAAGTAAAATGTTTGTCTACACAACTCCCGAGACTCTGTAAGTCAAATTTCCTGATACGGGAGTCTCTATTAGTCGAAGTTTCCTAGAACCATGAACATGTATAAACCAGTCTATTTCAACCCTATCCTCGCTTATCATCAGAAACTGTTTTTCGTTTCGGGGACAAGACAGACGTTTATAGTGTTAAATGTTTTTTGTTTTTTTTTATTAGTTATAGCTACCAGGGGTTTAGGCTGATGTTTTTGCAGCTTTTCATACAATTCGGCATTTGATAAATCGTCACACCCCTACATATATGCAGAAGAAAGTTACAGATTATTTTTATTTATGTAACTTATTGCATAGGTTTTTTTTTTTTAATTTTTTTTTAAATTTATTTATTTATTTTATTTATTTATTTTTTTTTTACAATAGTATTTCTGTTTCTGTTAATTTTTCTTTGAATAAAAATAATAACCTTCCTACAACCACGAAGATGTAGTTAGAATTTGGTACTGTAGGGTTCAGTTGTTCTACTACTGACTACTTCTGTGTTAACCACATTTCGGTCGATTTTCAAACTCTACTTGGATCCACACGTTTCACCATATATTTAAATCTCTTTGAATTATTTAGTAATTCTACTATTAATTTCAAGCGTTATATGAAACTGTACCTTTGTAACCGCTTGTTGAATGTCGCTCGAATTTTTAAACTTCACTGAGATCCACACATTTATCGCTTTTATAATATAAATTTAAAATAAGTACATTTTATTATTGTTTAACCTCTCTTTAGATTTAAAGATGATGTAGCTAAAATTTTGAACAGGTTAGTTCAGTAGTTTTTGTGGATTGTGGTCACAAACGAAAACTGGCTTGTCCTTCTATACTCCTTTCGAATAATGAGGAGGAGCACCATGGTGTTGGAAAATCATATTTTGCCCAACTTTAGGTTGAATATCATGATGATGTGGTCGGATATTTTGTACCAAATCCTAGTATTCGACAGCAGTGAAAAAATAAATAAACCAACGATACCCCACATGGGTTGGTGTAAATGCCTTCTTCAGTAAAAACAGACTCATCTATCCATAAAGTTCACCTCAAAAAGTGGTATTCTTCAGTAACATCTGCATTCAGGAGCCCACGGCAAAAATGAGTTTTATGCTCATTATCATGGGATATTAAACCTTTCATTGAAAATCTATTTAAATAAAACCTAAATAATAATAACAAATAAATGTAATAAAATAAAATCCATTGATCTGGTGTCGCTTTATTACAAGTTTTCATTTATTTTCTACTAAACAATAATTTTTTTCTTTGATTTTTATTCCAATGAGGTTACATAAATTAATATACTTATTTCCATTAGGAGATTATCATAATGTCTTATTTATACAAGTAACTGATTTTTATGCCCAATAAAAATCGATACGGAATCATTAATTTAATGATACCATATGAAATCTGGTTAAATTTACAAGTTTTTGTGAGTTTTTTTTTTTTTTTTTTTTTTTTTTTTTTTTTTTTTTTTTTTTTTTTTTTTTTTTAACGTGAGCTTTGAAGTACTATAAGGCATTGTAACTTCCCTAAATAAGGCGAAGATCAAATGTTAATGTTTGTAAAATTCAAAATTTTACTGGATAGAAATTTATTGTAAATAAAAAAATAAAAGCTTTTGTATTGTAAAAAAAAAAAAAAACGTTTCCTCAAAAAAGTCTTTGAATTAATCTGCAATAGATTGGAATAGAAAGGTAAGGTCTGTGGCATTTTTCTTCATTTTGAATCTAGTTTCACCCTTTTTTTTTTTATACTATGAGGGACTCACTCTGTATAATAGTATGGATATTATGTATATTATTTAATATTTTAAAATATTGAACAGTTCAGATTAACAGCTAACATTTTTTAAAAATAATTTTAGTTTTTTTTTAATATTATTATTATTATTCCAAAGGGTTTCCTTAAAACGAATTCCCTGTACCTACTGTGCTGTTTTCTCAACACAATAGCCTTTTTAACAAAGCTGAATAAAAAAAAAAACTTTTTGTTGTATATATTTTTGTTATATCGAGGTTAGTTAGCGGAAACCGAGTTGATTCATGGAACGTTTGCCACCACCCATTGTGCCTAACCACCACTGGCTTGATAATATCAATTCTCGGACCGGGTCTCTCCTCCATCTGCAACACTACAAATTGTTTTAGCTCGTCTCTACCCCGGTCACGTGTGCGGCTGAAATTTATTCTGATACATAATACATGAGGCAATGAAGAACAAATGGGCCGAATTAGATTTAAATATTTCAAGCCCCCGGGTCTAAGTCGTATAATTGACTTCCAAGGCATCTTCTATGCCCGTTTATTCTAATTTTCCGTTTTGCGGCACTAAATTTTCTATTAAATTCTTTACGTCTTCTATATTCTCGTTGTAAAATATTCAAATAATTTCAAATCTATATAATTATATAAAAGGAGAAGCCATTTTTCGTTTGCGATCACTAATCTTTATAGTTCATGAAAGATTTAGGAATAATAAAATTTAAAGTTCTTCATTTATATTACTCAAAAAAAAACAAAAACGATAAATATGTGGTGCGCAGTGAAGTTTGATAATCGAATAGTTGGCGAGCACCACTCGAAAGAGGTTACAAATGTACGTTGTTATATTGAGCCAGAAATTTATCATGAAAATTACTTATTTTCAATTCAATCGTTATTAAAAAATGCTATAAATATATGGAGCGACATGTGGATCCCGGTACGGTTTTAAAATCGACCGATAAGTAAAACTATTAAAACCAACTGTCTCAAATTTTAACTACACCTTCATAGTCCTATGAAGGTTTATAATAATAAATTTTACTGTGATAATAATTAAAAGCGTTGATCAGTTCACATATCTAAGAGCAGTGGAAAGTTGTGGTAACAAGATATCCCTCGAGGTTAACAAAAGAATAGTGAAAGCAAATAAGTGTTATTTTGGCATTAGTAACCATCTGAGAAGCACTGTGATCTTCCGCCGTACGAAGTGTCTCCTCTTTAAGACCCTCATTAGGCCTGTCCTAACATGTGGATCAAAGAGTTGGACCCTATCTGGCGCCGAAGAAAAAAGATTGCTTATCTTTGAAAGAAAAATTCTTCGCCGTATTTTCGGACCTATTAAAGTAGGAGAGACCTGGCGAAGGAGAACAAACAGCATACAATATCATCTGTATGGGGAGGCGGATGTGATGAGGCGCATCAATCTCGGGAGACTGCGTTAGGCTGGCCACATTGCCGGAATGAGAGAAGAGGATATACCCAACCGGTTGCTGGAAGGAAAGCTGTGCAGGAAGAGAGGAAACATGGCGAAGGCTCATTGAGGAGGCCAAGGACTACATCGGTCTGTAGCGACACGGAGCAGTAGTAGTAATAATTAAATGTACAGTCTTAAGCGGTAGAAACGATGTTTGTCAAACTGTCATATAGTGTTAGGGTGAGAAATTAAAATCGAACCAGATGGATCGATAAAAATATGCTAAATTGGATGTCAGATTATGCTTTTATGTACTACTCAATCAATCCAATTTTAACCAGGTTGAAAATTACTATATTCTAAGGTTAAAGTTTTTGTTTGTGATCACTGACCTCGAAAACTACAAATCTGTACCCAATTTTACCTACATCATAATCAATTGTTTCATTAAAGGAGATTAATTTTTTTTTATTTTTTTTAGTCATTTATTGAAATTTACAACTGTATATATATACACATATAATGCATCAAGTAAATATGATGATACTGATAAACATGACACGTCACTTGTTTATAAAGCAACTACCCCTTGTACATTACAAGGTCCCGAGGCCATTTTCTTTTCAGGGGCCTCGGAGGGTTATCTGGAATGGAGTGAGAAGCAAGTTGTGATACTAATTGATTTGGATGGTTGTGGAGTTTGCTATGAAAAAATAGATATCTGGTTTGAGCTAAGTCAGAAACGTGAGGTATATTAAGATCTTTGTGGATAAGTTTGTTTGTCACGAAGTAGGGAGCATTTAGGATTTTTCTAAGGATTTCGGATTGTAAGGATTGGATACGAGATGAATTAGATGGCTTAGTGTAGCACCAAAGCTCAACTCCGTATGTCCAAATCGGTCTAATTACTGTTATGTAAATGAGTCTTTTGTAATTAAGTGGAAGGTTTGAACGTTTGTCAAGTAAACGTTGAATTAGTCAAAAACGACGAGCAGTTTCTTGTCGTTTTAGTCTTCTATGTGGATTCCAAGTAAGACGTTTGTCCAGATGAGGTCCTAGGTAGCGGATCTGTTTAACGGGGATTAGTGGAACATCATGAGATTAATTTAAAATGAAAAACTACATCATCTTTATAGTTCAAGGAAGGTTTGGCAACAACACAATTTACTTACTTTAAATTAAACGTTTGTTAGAGATAAATAAATTAATGTAGATTCCAGTGAAGTTTGAAAATCGACAGTTAGGTGGCTAGCGCCATTTTGCAACGAAGGTAACAATGGTACGGTGTTTTAAAAAGCTTGAAATTGTTAATAAAATTTACTTGTTTTCAATTAAATTGTTATTAAAAAGAGATTAATATGTTAATATTAAAAATTATATGTCCAATAATGTTTGTTACCTTCAACAATCCTAACTTTTGCTCATGTGCCTATGTTATTATTAGCCCAGGCATTATGTAATTTATTTTCAATAAAGAAAAAAGGAGAAAATAAATTCACAAAAACGTTGTATTGGATCATCGAACTGGCTGTTTCAATCACGGTCAGTAATGTATAGGGTAAATCACTAGTCATGTTCACCTCACCAGTTATGGGCAGGCTGTTACAATTTTCGCAGTGACAAGGGTCTAATCCATTTGTTTGTGATATCACCTGCAGAAATATTTCTGAAAATGGTTTAAGATTCATTTACTTATGCAACTCTCTCTCCCATCTCTTTTCGGGAGGCAATCAAAAATATTTTCCTCAAAATCCCGAAATCTCTTTTTCTTTTAGTAAGAACGTTTTTAAAAGTGAGGATTCTTAAGGAATTATAGTGAAATTGCTACATTAATTTTTAGTTTTTGAGCTATGTAGTTTTTCATTAGAATTCAAGCTCCCATGCAAGCACCACGTTCTTTCTGCTGAAAAATAAAATTATAGAATTTTCTTCGTTTGATTATGTCATTTTAAAACGTATATACTACATCCTTTCCTAGTAGTGGTAATGTTTGATCTTGCGTCTCTTAAGTGACCATTTCTAGTTAATGTAATTATATTATGTATTTCGTGGATGGCTAGTGCTATCCTGGCATACCGAATGAAGACAATTTACAAAAAATACATTCCGATTTCTTTTGATTCATTACTTTTTATGTGGATGATTACCATATTTTATGTCTTCACTGCTTATGTAGAAAATCAACGAGAAGTGCGGCTATGAATTATACTCTGAGAAATAGTTGCTGTTATTTATTTTGAACTATTATTTCATGACGGTTTTATAAACTAATATCTTAATACAAAATTTGTGAATGAGTGATTGTCTTTATATATTTATATTTATTGTTTTGTTAGACCATTAGTATTTAGATTATTTTTATAGTTCTAGTTGTTCATTAATTAACATGCCCATAACTGGTATTTTTAGCTCTTTTTAACTAAAAAAATTATTTGAATGGAAGCTTTAGTATTTTACCAATTTTTCATTTCAAAGGATAAAATTTATAGAATCTGAATATGTAACCAAAGATGTCATATTATAAACTGGATAAGCGAAATCAACAAGTTTCCTTAACTATGACCTTAAGTAGTGATTTACTCTAGTGCTTTCCAGAACTGGAAAACCTAACAATCAAATTATTGTCATAATATCGAAAGACTAAACTCGAGATGTAGCTTATTCGGATATCTGGTAACTTTTTCTTCACCCTCAGAAATGTAACATATTGACAGGCACTAGCTCTGTTAGTGTTGCTGTGATCTATAATTTAATCCTTATCAGAAATTTTAAAGAAAAAATATTTTTTTTTAGAACATTTTAGGAGCTATATTAGTATGAATGAAAAAGGCACGTACATTTTTTAAGGGTTGGGGATTTTTCTAAGCGCTCTGGCTGTGTTGGTCTTGCTCGAATTGAAAATATGACGACAGTTTTCAGATCAGAAATTAAATGAAACCTGTAGATTTGGATTTAGATCTGTTTATTATCTTCCCGATGATCTGGAGACTTGAAACTGGGAACATACCTAAAGAGTGGATGACAATGCAATTATAACAGGAGTGGTAATCACGCAATACTTATATTGCATAGACTCGCATAGTGCAATACATATTTCACAGATAAATACCTATTTCATCATAAAATGAAATACACTTTTTTTTTTTTTTCTTTAGATTTATTTGGGAATGTATATATGTCAAAGAGGTTTCCACTTTTAACGTATGGTCCTAAGCACACCCAATTTAATATATATATTTTTTTTTTAATTTTGAGATTATGCTTTTACCACTATTTTTTCAGAAGTACTGTGAGACCGTGTGGTAACACCATTATTTCATAGATCGTGTAACTAGACTAGAGATAAAGAAACTTATTACGGCTTCAAATCGCCGAGCTCTCTTTAAAGTGGCCCTTGAAGCTATTACCCCCTCTTCCTCCCTTTCTTCTCTTTGATAAAGACTTCACTTTCAAGTTTCTTTGCAAACAACTTTGGCCAAGTTTGAACCTAATTTTGTCATTCCTCTGCTCTTAATGCGATTTTATCTACTGCCCAAGTTTTGTTGTATATTGTTATTATAATTTACATCGGAAAATGTTTAGCTTGGCCGAACGAGGATGGGTTTTATAATTATTTTGAATACGTAATTATTCAAATTTTTTCAGAAATTATTGTATATAGCATTACTTCAGATTATATTTTTAAAACACATACCAGACTTAAAATACATGAAACTGCTCATTCCGTCTAATCCAACATTTACAAGACAAGCGTTTCAGTGGTGTAAGCAGGATTACCATCTGGGGGGTAGGGCTGGGTGTATATATATGTTTGATCAATGATCGTGATATTTTCTGATGCGACTCCTCAGAAATCGCAGCAGCCTTTAGGTAATGGACTGTATGTAATGTTATAAAAACGAGTGTTCGCAATTTCGGGGAAACCTTTTTCAGAAGATAAACAAACCAAAAATTAACGTGAAAATCACTCACCCTTGTGCAGTCGCCGCTGTACCTCCGCGACTTCTCAGAGGCCTCCAAGAGAATCGCCGGCGGATGAATGATTCCTGTAGGCTGATATACTCGGTTAAGATATCCTCCGCTCAAATCACCACTCATTTGCATGGGAAACTATGTCTTTATTACATATCATAAGAAAAACTTTGAAAACAAAATTTTCGAAGGCTAATCCTACCCTTGGGCATAGAGAGACAGGAAGACCGTGGGGCCATGGGCAAAAGGTGTCGCTCGTTCAGCTTCAGGAGACAGCGATAGAGTGAGTAGGTCTGGTCAAGCTGGGATTAGTAGACGTGATAAGAAGCCACATCTTTTAGTTTCCGAGAGTCAAAGTCAACTGCCCTCTGGGAAGCTATGGTAAAATTAAACGGCCGATTAATCAAGGAATTCGGTAGAGGGCGTGACTATAATCTATATATTAAGTAAAATCTATATATTCCTTTTCACAAGTGCGCCGATTGGCGCGAACATATATATATATATATATATATATATATATATATATATATATATATATATATATATATAGAGAGAGAGAGAGAGAGAGAGAGAGAGAGAGAGAGAGAGAGAGAGAGTGAGAGGAAGATATGGAGAGAGGAATGGATGGCGTTCGAGACTATATAAATGAAAATCATAGTTATTGACTAAAAAAATTAGTCGTTTCGGTCGTCTGGAGGGGGGGCTTCAGCCTCTATGCTCCCCCCTTGGTTGCGCCAGGGAAGCGTTCAACGCTCCAACTAAATTACAAAAGACTTTTTTACATGACAGTGAGCGTTGGATAGATCCATTTAGACATACGGAGTTTTTCTTTAAGGCTCCACTAAACCTTCTAATTCTCGTGTCCAATTCATAAAATCCAAAATCCTTTATAACATCCTGAATGCTCCTTCTTATGTCACAAAAAAAATTATCCTTAAAGATTTTAATATACCTTATGCTGTTGATTTATAGATAAATACCTTATACCCATATATTATTTATCATATAATATTCTATATTTATTAATATAAATAGTAAAAAATATAAAATTAAATAAAACCTGTACCACTAAAAACCCATGAAGGGTCTTGGGTTCAGTACTTCAGGATGTACTGTTACTAGGCCAACGGTTGCTAAAGGAGGAGATTTGGCCAAAATATCGCTCAACCGCCAGGTTTTTCCCCATTTAAGGGTTCCCACTTTGTAGAGGCTGAGTGTGCCACAGGAGGGTTTCCCGACCTCGAAGTCAAGCTACAACCGACATTACAGAAAATAAATTTTCTGCCTTCAGTAGGACTCGAACTCGGGTCCGGGAGCTTGGTAGTTAAGTACCTTACCCACTGAGCTACCGCACCTTCCATAAATAATATACTTTATTTTATATATTTTTTATATAATATTATTCGACTATTATTAACATAATATTTATAGTTTTTAATTAGATCATTCTCACACCTTGTCATCTATTTATGACTTCTTAGGCTTCTTACTATTGTCATTTTATTATAAATTATTGTTCGTTTCATTTAGAGACTTATTATAGAAATAATAAAGTTAAGCACTTTTATTCATTTCTTTTCAGGCTATTTTTATCTTCTTTTAGAATACTATTTCTATATAATATTATAGTAACAATTTCATATTTATTTAATAAAATAAAAATTTAAATATTGAAGTACGATTTGCAAAAGCATGTAGTGTGATTTTTATTTAAATCCAGAATAGATTCTGAGGATCTTGTGCTGAAAAGAGGGAATTTTGGAAGTTTTCATTTCGAATGGCTACCGCTAGAATGAAAAGTAATTGTTAAAAATAGCAAGCCACCTCTTCGCAAGTAATACTACTATGGAGAGTTGAAACTAAGGGTTTTTTCATGGACAAGGACTTTTGTATCAACCTAATATTTGACCAGTCCCGAAAAGCTTTGTATTAAAAGCCACCAGCATGACGTATTCCGAACTCACGACTTCGGTAGAAATGAAGAGAAAGGAGAAATTGATATATATTTGGCATGGATTTGTTTTAATAATTATAAACCTGTTGCTGCATCTAGTTATAATGTATCGGATACAGAAATGTGGATTCAAGTTGCGAGGACTTTGAGGGATTTGATTGTGTAGCTTTTTAATAAAACTCTATTAGAAACTGTCACAATGAGTAATGTAACCGGTAACCGTATTCGTATTCACAAAGGAAAGGTATATGAAATATAAAAAAGAATTTATTTTCGTCTGAAGGGTTTGTGCAACGTGAGCAGGTCTGCCTCCGACAAGTGATGTTATTGACAGGTGACAGAAACTAGTTCCTTTATTTCTCCCATATTTTTGTCCTCTTGAAATAATTGTAACTACGAATATTATTTAATTAAATATTAATAAATTGTCCTTGGGATGTTCCAAATTCATGAGGAATTCAATAAACCTAATGTGAATTTCATCTCTACTTAACAGAAATAGATAATTTAAAAGTCTACCCTAACGGAAATTGGGGATGATTAACTTTTCAAAATAGTTTAAATTATAAAATTGCGAAGGTTTAAGTGGATATGTGAATTTTTTAGATTAATTAATAAATTTCCATGGACCCGGAGAGATGATTGTGTGATGGCTCATCTTGTGATCTAATCTCGGTGAAGAGCCTTGGCAGTTGTTAATGCTTTTGGCTTCGAACCTTTGGTTTTACAATTCCTTTTATTATTTACTATCATCCCCCGTTGCGGTCTGGCCCGCTGTCATATGAAAGGAACTTTATCGATAAAAAAACTATTTTTTAACATTTTTTTTAACCTTTTATTGAGTAATTATTACAACCTGCCACGAATGTGGGCAATAAGTATTATAGATGGCGTATGATTACATTCGCACATTATGTACAATGAGAAAAAAAATAATAATAATAAAATAAAGTAAATAAGTAATGTAAGAAAAAGAAACAGAGAAAAGAAAAGAACTATACTATACATAAATAATATAAAATATGCTATATACAAAATGAAATAGTAAAACTTTAAAAAAAAAAATAAATTAAATAATAATGTAATAATAAAATATAAAATTGCTGATAAAATACTACAAGACAAAACCCAAAAAAAACCTCTACATCTCGTTTGTTGACTTTAAGAAAGCTTACGACTCAGTGGATAGAAGATCGTTACTGGAAATACTAAAAGAATACGGAGTAGATCAAAAGACTCGAAAACTAATAGAACTTACACTAACGGACACCGAATCCAAGGTAAGATTTAGAGGGATCAGCAGCAAACCTTTCCAAATAAAAACAGGACTTAGACAAGGAGACGGCCTCTCCCCAACATTGTTCAACGTTGTATTGGATAAAATAATGGAAGAACTAAGGAAAGTTAATAATACGGGTGCGATTATAGGGACCAAGAACAACCATGTTAAAGTAAGATGCCTTGCCTACGCAGACGATCTTGCCCTGTTAGCGGAAACGGAAGAAGAAGGGATCGAACAAATAAACATCCTTTTCGGAAAAAAGAGGTCTACATATCTCTTACGAAAAAACAGAACTAATGACTACCGACCCAGACTTAAAAAAAAAATCAGTGGAAACCAAATACGGAACAATAAAAGGAACAAACAAATTTAAGTACCTAGGTGAGACTATATGTAGCTACGGTTCGGAAAAAGAAAGTATAAAGGAAAGAATAACTAAACTACAGAAACTATCTTTTGCAACCACTAACGTTTACAACAAAAAAACCCTGTCCACAAAAGCAAAAAATAAGACACTACAACACTGTCGTTAAACCTGTGATTTTATACGGGACAGAAACCACTTGCATTCCTAGTCTGGAAGAATTACTAAGGATTGAACGGAGAATTCTGAGAAGGATCTATGGCCCCAAAAAGACTCAAGAAGGGTACAGGCTTAGGCCCAACCGGGAAATCTATAAAGATACAAAGGACATAGAAACGGAACTCCGGGTTAGAAGACTGAAATTCTATGGACATATGATCAGAATGGTCCCGGAAAGACTTAATAAGCAAATATTTCAGAAAATCCATGGATATAAAAGCTCAGGAGAATATATGAAACAGATGAAAGAAGAAACGGAAAGATTAGGTATAACGGACCAGGACTGTCAGTACAGAGAAAGATATAGAAACAGACTTAAGGAATTGAAGGTTGTTGTGGGCAGAAGAAGTTGAAAAAAGGGAGTGGCGTGGACAGAAGAAGGAAAAAAGAGACACGGAGAAATAATGAAAGAAAAATGGAAGGAAAGAAAAAACAATAGAGGAGCCAAAAATTGATATTCGCGTGGTCTCCAAGGCCGTTTCGTGAAAAAAAGTGATAATAAAATATAAAATAAAGGTATTTTATAGGTACGACATTTAGTTTAGGTAATGATTTTTATTTGGCAAAAATAATGTTATTGATTTCATCTGGTCGAATTTTAATTGCTGACCGTAAAAGTATATGACAGTGTGGCAAACTTCGTCCTACCCACTCAACATTGTATATTTAAATTTTTACTACTGCAATTTTTGTTATTGCTAAACCTTCCTAGAAATATAAAAATAATGTAGTCAAAATATGGTTCTGATGAGTCCAATAGTCTTACCGTTAACTCTGCTGAATGGTGCTAACAACATATTGGTCAATTTTAAAACTTCGATCGCTTTTTTTAACAGCAAACCAATAGATTTTATTATTGCTAAACCTTTCTCGGAACTTTAAAGACAATGTAGTCAACATTTGCAACTGATTGGTTTAGTATTTTTCGTCGTTAGTTGCTCACAAACGAAAAATGACTAGTCCTTTTATATCGTGAGATTGCCTATTCCGCGTGCATTTATTGGATTTAGATTTATTTGCAGGTTTCGTTTTATAATTAAATTCCGAGTCTACTATAAAATCAAGAATACGCAAATTCAGCTTTGATTAGGTTTCGACAAAACACTTTTGTATTTTAGTCCAAAGAATAATTACACTTGCACATCAAAGTACATTTTGTTTAGTGATTCTCTTTGCCTAGACGCAATCAAAGAACAGAAATCAACAAGTAGAATGATTATGTGAAGTATCACCGCAATAGTACTACAAACTAATGAGGCGGGATTGCCCTGAAACAGGTTAACTGTTACTGTAAATAAACGGATAAGTTTTCCTTAAGATGAAATCGTTTTCAGAACCGGCAGCAGAAGTCCTAAATGGCCACAATCTCAGCCAATAGGAAGTGGAAAGCGAGCTAGCTAAGAGACATTCCAGCCAATCCGAAGCTGACTGGAGACCACAGCGGTGATATAAGTGTCCAATTAAACTTGGCCGGAAGGGATTACATTTCGTAACCTCAATACCGCCATCTTGGCGAAACCGGTCGCATTTCTCGACAGCTGGAATTGATTAAACAACGCGGTTGCAGCGTTTGAAGACGCTGTCCCAGTTTGTGTCAAGGTGCTTTAACACCGGTTATTAGAATTGAATTTATTTTTCTTTATAATTATATGAATCCCAATAAGTGCCTAATGATATAAATCTATACTATTATACGAGTATAAAAGGATAAGTTATTTTTCGTTTGTGATCACTGAAAACGAAAACTACCGAACCAATCTGTACATAATAACTACATCGTCTTCATAGTTCAAGTATGGTTTAGCAAAAATACATAATAATAGAATGTTAATAAATTTAATTTTCTATCAGATATTATTAAAAACCGATAATACGTAAATGGCAGGGAAGTTTAAAAAATCACCGATAGGGGGCGAGCAAAATTCTACATGACAGGTTACGAAAGTACGGTGTCGTATAACCCTTGAAATTAACAGTACAATTTCCTTATATTAAATTATTTAAAAAATGTGGTGCGACAGTGAAATTGGAAAATTGACCGATATGTGGTTAGCACCATACCGCAATAGAGTTTACAAAATTAAAACTACATAACCCACCTGTACTAAATTTTAACTACATCATTTTCATAGTTCTAGGAAGGTTTAGCTAGAATAAATTTTACAATAACAAAAATTACAATGTACAACGTTGAGTGACAAAAACGAGTTTTCTAAATTTTCTATTTCTAAATTCAGAAATCAAATTTATGTAGAATATAATAGGAATCCAACCAGATGAAATGAATAAAAGTATTTCTGCTTGATTTAAAATTATTACCGAACCAAAATGTCGATCCTTAGCTTTTTGGTATTGTGGTAAAAATGTGATTTATGGTTGGGTGATAGTCGATAGTTACTGTCGATATATCGATAGGTTATGCCTATCTATGGTCACTATCGATAGTGTCGACTATCCATTATCTTTTTTACCCTCAAGTTTTGAAACTCTCGGAATTATGCTGATCTTTCTCTGTCCAGTGTCGAGTTGTTTGGAATTGAATTTGGAAATCCTGGTGCTTAAGGGTTCTCTCAAAGATTAAACGAAAGGAAAGCAGAAATGCTAGTTTTTCTTTCGGGAAATATATGTGCGAAATATGTGGCTCAAGGAGCACACTTGACTCTTTAAATTGACTATTTCGTTATTTTTCTTTTCTGAAGATTTGACTTGTTCATAATTATTGTAACCATGTAAATTGTAAATACTTTTTTTTTAAATTCAAATAAACTAGTTTTTTTTCTCTCTTCTTTATGATTTAATCTTATAATTTATAATCCTGCAAATTTCAAATAGTAAGTAGATAATTGAATTTAATTATATTAGTTGTATTTTTTTTTTCAAATATTAGTTGAAATTTTTTATTGGATACCTTTGGAAAAAAAGGAAGCAACTATCGAAAAACTATCGATAGTAATCGATAGTTCTCAACCGATAGTGCCAACTCTCGACTATCGCCCAACCCTAATTCATGGGCCTTCAGTTATAAGCTATGATAATGCAGTCCATTATCAACAGTAGTTTCTCAATAATCTCTGTCTATCTGATTGGCCAACTCTTACATTGAAATTAAAAATAGGATGTCTAATTATGCTTTCACGTAATCTTCAAATACTTAATCATAGCGATTTTAATCAGTTTAAAAATTACTGATATGCTTTAAAATATCATTGAGGAATTAATGCTAAATTGCATGCTGCAATTGCATAATAATGGTAAATAATTCATCAATCCTAATTCTATTGATCATTGTATACTATCATGCGTACCTCAAGTGTACTTTGAATGATAATAGTAGACTTGTATTAACGTAATTTGACTGTCCACTTCTTCACGACAACCCCTGATTTAATATCTAAAGTAAAAATTCCCTACCACTCTGTAAATTAACGAAGACTGATTCAAAATAGCTAATCGAATTTTCTATTGGCCTATATTAAAATCAATAGCTGCATTATTATTTCATAAGCATTATTGCAGTTCTGGTGTATGATATAGTACTATAATTATCTAATAAAATCAAGTGTATGGGTGATTCTCAGATTATGGGCTATTTTCAGTACAAAATATATTTAATAATTTTTACTGTAGTTCAATATTTTTTTTTAGTATCAACACTTTCTATTGTCGTTTAGCTGTTAAAAAAACCAATGGTCAACATCAAAAGTCATATTTTCATGAGAAATTTTTAATTTTAAAATTTTAATAGCGCGGTAATGACAATATCAGCTAGTGAATGACAATCACTTGAATATAATTTTTTGAGGTGATTAAAAAAGTATTTTGGAGAAGGAGCCATTGGTGGTTTTGTTATTGAGAGCCTAGGGAAAAAAAATAGAAAAAAATAAATAACTTTTCAGACAATATTTCTAATAATTCAATGCTAATCAACAATAAAATACTAAATTGACAATTAAACTTAAACACATTTAATTCAGGAGAAAACATATAAATCTAAGGTAGTAATTGTTCAAAAATGTTAGGTATCGCACAGTTCATGTCATTACCGCACTAATAATTCGGGGATTTTATTCAAACTTAACCTCTAGATAACTAAAATAAATATTATTTTTTCTGCCAACTGTTACACAATAAATGATATTCTTACTTAAATTAAAGCTAATTAACTAATTTGAAAATTTACTATAATAATATAAAGCGTGGTAATGATATCAAAAAATGTATGTGACTTATTTCACTTAGAAAATCGTGGGCGAAATCTCTCTATCTCACTGCCTGACCGTTGACGGCTGGTCTTCAGCTACCGGAGTACTATCACGACTCCTGGAAAATATTTCCCCACCGTGGCCCTATTTTCGTGGCTGTTTCTCTACAAATTTGTTTTTTGCTTGGTAATCACATCATAAAGATGGGAAAAAGTTTGAAGCTATGTTAACTAATATTATATTAGTACCCAAAATACAAAACTGAAAACTGATTGTTGAGTTTACCTTTAGGTATGGAAATAAATTCCACTGAACGAATAATGTATAAATAATGAATAAATGGATACAAGGAAACTAAGAGTAGGACACACCGTGGTAATGACATTTGAGTAGCTTAAGCAATCATAAAATCAATTCAGTAAGTTATACTTTCATTTTTAATATTTTATTATGGAGAAATAATTCTTCTCTGTTATAGCAGTGGGTAAAAATTAAAGATCGATTTGATCAATTGAGAAAAAATTTTAAGGGACAAAGAATTGCCTGTAATCTGAGAATCAGCCATATATCACTATACTATGTTACATAATTTATACAATATTTGTATTTTAATTTATTTATTTATTTTTCAATATATTTTGTTTAACAAAAATAAAATTCACAATCTAAAAGAAGACGTAACTCTTAGTTCATTAAATGTGGTAAGACTATATATAGCTCCAATATCATCTCCCCTCCTCTAGATTCTCCTCGCAACCTTAAAATAAGCTTTTAAGCGACGTGGGAGGTAAAACCTAATAACTGTTATCAGATATGGGTTTTGTTGGCTGGCAGCTCGGTCGATACTTGGGTAGCAACAAATTCTGTTTTCACCTCAGTGCTGTAAATATATTTTTTTTTCAGGTTTAAACGAACCCTGTTTAAGAAAAAAAAAAACCATTTGAAGTTTCGAATTGCAAAAATAAATATCATGCCACACAATACACATTTCCCCCTATAAGGTAAAAGTTTAATGTTGTTTGAAAGAAGTGAATTTTTTTTTTAAATTACTTAAATTTAAAAGTATAGTACAACCTCATCATCCAGCCGGCGATAGTCCGACACCACCTTTAAGAGATTCCGACACTGTCTGCGAGTGCTTGTTTGAAAGTTTCTTTCATGAACGGATATTCATGAATTTTCAAAGAAAACTTTAATAAAAAACAATTTTTATCGTTCCTACAGAAATATTAGTAGCGACATCTCTTGAAACCTCGATAGAAGCGTCGGGTATTTAGCAACTGTATAATACAAACCAAGGAGTATAGACCGGTACAATATAAAAATGTGTTAAAAACATTGCATCGCTGTACGACAATAGAGTGGGCATGTGCACGTTGAACAATGGCTTAAAGAATTTGTAGAGGAAAACGTTAGCCTAGATGGCATGTAGTTTCGTGGCAGGACTTCATTCCTGGATCAGGGCAAAGGTGATAATATTCTGCGAGCTTTGGTGGAATTCTAGAACTGTTAAAAACTCTTTGAAAAAATAAAAATTTGCAAATTGAACGTCGCTGACTACGTCAAGATAATTGAAAGAGCTCGTCCATTGAGAAGCAAAAAAAAAAGCAAAAATATAAAAAGGTTCTGCGAAAATATAAGTGCCCCAACCGCCCTTTTCGCCAGACCACTAATTGACCAACTATCATTTTCTTAAGAAGCTGAAACACTTTATAAACGAAAAAACAAATAGTCCATTGAAATAAAAAAATTTCCATAGAAACCGGCATTAATTTTCGGACAACCCAATAAGTTGAATATTTGGGTATGCAAGCGGTTTATTGGGTTTGCACCGTACCCTCATATCCTTTTTTACCTAAGGATAGTTTTTTTCATATTCATTTTGGCATACTCTGGCTCTATTGGTGTTCCTCGGATCGAAAGCTTGACGAGTCTCCTAATCAAAAATTTAATGGAGAATATTTTTTTAATTTAACATTTGTCACTAGGACCTAGCTTAGGAGTTATATTGGTTTGAACGTATATATTGAGTTTGAATTATAAAAGGATGTGAGAAGCTGACAAATTAAATGCATTTGCTAATATAGGATATCTGGTGCAAGGAGTGCATGCCAACGAAATGTAAAACGAGTTTGATAAAATTATATAATTATATACATAAAAAAGGAGATAAACTGCTCTGTGAAAATTATAGAGGCATCTAACTTTTAGGAGTTGCATATAAAATCTTTTCCAATATACTGGTTAATGGGCTCAATAGATTTGCAGAAAATGTCCTAAAGGGGTATCGGTGTGATTTCCCGTAAAGAAAGAGGAACGGTTGATCAGATTTTAGTAATGAAGCAGATAATGGAAAAGTGTGGGTGTTTAAGAATGACCTCCATATATTATTTACGGATTACTGCCTTTGATAGTGTTGATAGAAATAGCATGTTGAATACACTGCGGGAATTTTATATCTCACACAAACTAGTACGTCTCATACAAATATCTATGAAAGGTAGCAATGCTAAAGTGTATATGACCACTTAAATCTTAGCATAGTGATGTAAAAAAGTTGAATATCAATAGAGATATACTGTATACGTCTAATCAACTTTGTTCATATACGGATAATATTTGTTTTGTATTGAGGAGCAAGCAAGCCTTACTAGAAGTATTTGGTTTTTAAAAGCTGAAGGCGAGGTAGTTGGTTTGAAAAGAAATGAGGCTAATATCAAATATTCTATAATTAGAGAAAAATCTAACCACGGAGGGATACTCCTATAAAAATGTAAAAACATTTACCTATCTGGATGCTGAGCTCAACTGTAAAGAGGCAGACGTGCAAAAACGGATTATGGCAGGTAACAGAGCCTATTTCGCGAACTTAAAGCTTTTCCTTCTTGTCACGAGCAAGAAAGATAAGACTATATAAAGCCTTAATTAGACCTATCACATACATACATATTCTGCAAAAACAGGGTGTACCTCCACAATAAATGCACTGAGAATTTTCGAAAGAATAATTCTATGAAAAACATATGGACCTTTTCTTTAAAAAAAAAAAAAGTGGTTGAGCGTGAGTGGAGAATTCCGAAAAACAGAGAGTTTTATGAAATTTACGGTTCCTATGACATATTTCAGTTCATAAAAGCAAGAAGAATCAAATGGCTGGGCAATGTACTAAGAACGAAAGACAGCAGAGCTCCAAAAAAGATACTACTGGGGACAATGTTCGGTATCAGGAGGAGAGATGGCTGCAGGATGTTGAAGGAGACCTCGGCATCCATGGTTTGAGGAACTGGAGGGGGATAGCATTATGTAGTGGAAAAACCAAGGTTCACCCTGAGCTGTAGAGCTGCAGAAGTAAAGTAAAAAGCCCTGTTCTTAATCCACTCAATTATAAGTTGTGGGCAGAATTGGAAGCCATGGCCTGCAGAAGAAGACACAACACCCTCGACGCCCTAAAGTAATCCCTGATCACGGCACTAGGCGAATTTCCTATAGAAAAGATGCGTACTACGATTAGCGAGTGGCCAGAGCGACTTATGTCCTATGTCAAAGCCAGAGGAAGGCATTTTGAGTAGCAACTATTTTTTTAATTTTTTTTTATTTGTTTATAAATGTTTTCAATATCTGTAATAAAATATTTTAATAAATCACATTATTTTATTTTTTATCCTTTAAAATTCGTGTGACAGAACTTATGGCCGGACTAGGTATAGAAAACTCGTTGTATGTTTATAAAACTCAACAGAAGTGATTGAAGAGAGTATCCCAGACATACTGAATCCCTTATGATTCATTCATTCGTTTAATTCATTAATTCATTGCCCCCACCAAATCCTGCTCTCCCGACTTAGCCTAGCCACTGAACTGTAGCATTTGACAAATCCTCTCTAATCCAGGCGACCTTTGCAACTCGTCCGGGCTTATATCAACTATTCATCCAACCTCCCAATATTTAATCCCTTTTTTCGTCCACCCCTTTTCTCTCTATCACTGATGAAAACTAAATCTCATTTACTGCTTTTGTTGTCTTTTTTTACACAGCTGCCACAGATTTTTCGTTTTTTTTTTTTTGTTTTTTTTAATAAGAGAATCACTTTATATTTTGTTTTTCCTTTTCTTACTTTTGCACCTGTATCTTAACATATTTACTCTAATAGTAACTGAACATCAGCTAAAACTAGCATTCCCCGCAGCGGCTCTGCCCGCCCTCATAAGTAAAGAACTTGGATAATTTCAACCAATAATAGAAGTTTTATTATTTATCAATAAACATATTAGTATTGTAAGATACATACAAATTTAAAAGGTTAAATAAAACTTCCTAAGACATCCGAATAAATTACATTGCGAGTTTTGTCTCTAAATATTATGAAAATGATTTGATTGTTAGGGTTTCCTGTTATGTAAGTCCCAATATATTATTGGCCGTGAGAGAAACAGGGAGTCCGACGATTCTCTACAACATTTTTGTTAGTCTGGCCTTGCGATTTGAAAAGTGTAACAACAAAAGGTACTTTAACTTTAAATTTAAATTAAAGTGTTTGAAATAAATGGAAAGTAGGGATGATTGGGATTGAAGGGATAAATGAGATTTATCTAGTCGTTATTCTAGTGAGAATGTTAAACATGACACTATTGCACTGATTAAGGGGTTGAACAGGACGTAAAAGGAATATTAGAAATCCAGTTTTTAATTTTAGTGAATAAGTTGGCTATCAAGATAAACAGAAGATATTTACTATATTATTAGGAGTATAAGATTATTTATTTATTTATTTTTTACAACTAAACTGGAATCCATATATCGCACCACATATTTATTTATAGCTTTTTTAATAAATTTTTTATTGAAAATATGTATTTTTTGTTATCAATTTCAACACACTCAGTCTCTCACGGATCTTGTTGGCAATTTGTTGTTGTTGTTGATTGTTTTTTAAGGGCAAAAAACTGCTATGGTTATTATTGCCCATACCCAAAATTTAGACAATAACAAATTCCTAATCAAATTATATTAACCTCCAAAAAAATAAAAAAATAAATAAAAAAATAAAAATAAAAAATAAATAAATAAATAAAAAATAGAAAAAATAGAAAAAATAAAAAATAAATAAATGAATAAAATAATTGGCAATTTGTTATGAGGTTTTTGGTCAAAAAATATTAGACACATATTTTGCCGTTCCGACCAATGGGTCCTAGAAGCCGAGAAAAAAAAATATAATAGCATTAAATTAATTTAGTTTATATCTCGAGTTTATAAAATGATATCAACATGATTCTTGCACCAAAATTTTTATTTTTAATTGCGAATTTAAGAAAAAATTCAGCCGCTCCATAGATTTTGGATTAGGTTAATTAAATTCTAAAAAATTGATTAGGTTTTCAAGCAAACTACCTCTCTGTTGATTTTTTAACACAGAAATTGACGTCAGATTTTAATTCGCACCCTAAAAAACACTGAAAAACGTTAATTCAATAAAAACAAAAAAATATCATTTTTTCATTCATCTACGATCAATATACTTTTTTCACAAGAACCGACATCGGATTCGAATTCAGTATTAAAATGAACCCTTAAATACAAAATTTCATCCAAAAATAAAAATATAAATTCGTAAGCTTTAAAATTTGCTTGACCAAATGGTAGGCAAATTTTGTTTAAATTGACAAAAACATGAATTACGCTTAGACGGCTTAGCGTATCAACTTCATTTTTTTATACAAAATATAAGGTGGTAATACTCTTGAAATTTCATTGGTTTCATTTTCCTATCTGGTTTCAAACTCATGTTAAAAATAACGTTGTTTTTCAGATTTGCCAATTTTTTAAATAGGTTTTTGTTGATCTAAATTTATATTGATATACATCAAAAGAAAGCTGAGGCTCTCCTCTTTCCAGCGATACCAATGAATGAATCGCGTGACAAAGTATTAGCTATTTAAAGGAATGTAACCAATAATCGTTTTAAAAATTTCTTCCCCTCGAAGAGGGTGAAAAATGATATTTTTTGTTTTTATTGAATAAGCGTTTCTCCATGTTTTTGAGGGTGCTGAATTTAGAATCTGACGACATTTTTTGTGATAAAAAATCTATAGAGGTAGTTTGTTTGAAAATCTAATCATTTTTTTAGAATTTAATTAACCTTACCCAAATCTATGGAGTGGTTGTATTTTTTCTTAAATCCGCAATCAAAAATAAAATTCTTGGTGCAAGAATCATGTCGATATCATTTTTTAAACTCGAGATATAAAATAAATTAATTTAATGATTTTTTATTTTTTTTTCTTGGCTTCTTCCATTGGTCGGAACGGCAAAATACGTGTCTAATATTTTTTGACCAAAAACCTCAAAACAAATTGCCAACAAGATCCGTGAGAGACTGGGTGTGTCCTCCCCTTGTTAGTAATCTCGCATGGAGAAGGCGCTCGCCACGTATCCGTCTGTTTTCAAACCTTACATAGTATTGTTTTTTATATAATCAATATATAACATGCATTATTGCTAAACATTCCTTGAAATGTGAAGAAGATGTGGTTAAAATTTGGTACAGAATGGTTCAGTAGTTACTGTGGTTAGTGATCACAAATGGATAAATGGCTTGTCCTTTTATATTCATAATACTATAGATATGCATTAATATACTTAATGATACCATTAAAGCTTGTAATTTTTTTTTTGTTTAATTTAATACTGAAGATATTTTGATTTTTCACATCCAAGCATACTAAAATCTAAAAGGTTTACAAAGAACCAGCCAGGGTGGCCTGTAAAGTAGACATGCTTTCCGTAAAAAGGGGGCGTATCACTTGCCATTTGTGTCAGGGTATCGGATGCGTATCTTGCTGCTTTGACAGATGGGCCGCTTGGAGTAGAAGGGAAAGGAGGGGCATTCTACCAATCCTTCTCTCTCTCAGCAACCTTTTAGGTACAATAGAATAAAATAGAAATACAATATTTTAAATCCTCTTTATATAAACGGAACATAAATTATTTCCTAAAAAATTGGCTTCCAGATTTAAAAAAAAAAATAATAATAACTAACGTTTTGACCAGTAGCTTACAACAAAGCCTCTACATAAACTGTAGCCATAAACATAAACGTTCGAAACCAACAATGGCAACAAGCAACAAAATGACTCTATTCAGTTATATTTCAAATAATACATAGTTATATTCATTAAGAACCTATTATTATAAACAAAACGAAAATGCTACTGCGACAAACAGTTAGGCTTCTCTTCTTTAGATTAAAAAAAAAAAGAGTTTAACTAATAAAATACATAAAATTGAAATGTGATAAATGACTGCTTCCAGTATAAAGTTCTGCTCAAAGTAATTAGTATTGATGAATTAATTCCTACTTCTGTTGGGATTATTTTATTAGAAAACTATTTTCGAATGTTAAACCTTCATCTTCAGTTCTAAAACATATACAATTTTCAATACATCGGTACTATATTACATGTATTATACTAAAGTTTTAAAAAATGTAAGACAAGAAATCATACGTTAGTACTCACCTGAGGGGATCTAAGAGATATTTGAAATATAGCCATCCTAGGAAGAGGAAGGGGGCAGGTAGGTTAAATTTCTAAAGGTTTACGATGGGATTTCCCTTATGACTCATTGGGTTTTTCCGTTCCTATGGGAAACAAATTTAAGATGGGGCTATTGTAAATGTTTATCTGGTAATTTAAAAAAGAAAAAAAAAAAATCTGAATCGGTTTTAAACGATTTTATTATTTCTGAAGATTCATAAATATTTAATTTTAGTCTATTTTCCACTTGATTTAGTATTTTTACTCCCGAGTCTTAATTAAATTTATTGTTATTTTCATTACGTGTGTTGAAAATTTTATATGTTTTAGAACTGAAGATGAGTGTTTAGCATTCGAAACTAGTATTCTAATAAGATAACCCCAATAGAAGTGGCAATTAATTCATCTATTCTAATTGTATTGACCTTTCTATACCGTCATGCGTACCTCAAGTGATTCTGCTCAAAAGTTACCTCAAGAGCACAAAAATGTTCAAAAATGACACTCTGTTAGATGTTTTTTTTTTTTCTAATAGAAAAAAATTCAGTTATTTTCAGCTCGTTTAGGGAATGAATAAATGGGAAGGGAGAGTGCCCTTTCAGAAACATAATATTTAATATAATTTTCAAAATGGATAACAACAGCGGACTATATTGCGAGCGGTTGAAATTGTTAAATCCTGGAAGATCTGAAAATAATATTCTTAATTGTCTCGTGGAAAGGATTAAACGGTAAGAAAAATAGTACTTAAAAAAAAATAGAATGATTTTAAAAAGGGCGAAAATTAATTTCTCGGAATGGAGTTAACTTTTCGACGAATGTTTTAGATAATGACCAAAAGGACACAAATCCAAAGGATTAAACGGGAAGAAAGCAAGTCCTTTTAAAAATGCATCAGTTATTTTATTATTATTTTTTAAACTATTTTTTTTTTTATTTTTACAACTATAATATACCTATATATATATAAAAAATATATATATATATATAAAATGCAGGGTTCTCACATAAATAAGCCTGGGTGTGCCCCAGAAGGGTTCCTCGATCTCGAAGCCGAGCCATGGCCGAAATAACAGGGAATTGTATAGCTATTTACAATAAGTAAATTTGAGAAGAATAATTACAACAACATGTCAATAGCATGTGAAGAATTACTCACCTTAGCACTTCATTAAATATTCTACATTTGAAGGTCTCTTGCCCATTTTCTTTTCAGACGCCTTGAATGATTATTGGGAATTTAGTGTGAGAAATGTTGGGAGACCAGTGGATTCTACTGGGTATGAAATCCTATGCTATATCTGGTTAGGTCCAGATCAGCAACACAAGGAACATTAAGATTTTTATGGATAAGTTTGTTTATGACATGATAAGGATATTACGAAAGATTTTGGGTTGTAAGGATTGGATACCTGAAGAATTGGAAGGCTTTGTAAAGCTCCAGAGCCCAACTCCGTACGTCCAAATGGATGTAATTATTGTCAAGTAAATAAATCTTTTGTAATTTATTAGGAGCTTTGAACGTTTTTATAGTTATTGTTGAAGAAGTAGAAAACGACGAGCAGTTTCTTGTCTTTTAAATCTGACATGTGACGTTGAATTCAAAACTAAAACGTCATATCTGACACATCCAAGTCTCATCCGTTGAGAGCTAATCGTTTTTTAAATAATATTAATTATTAATATTGTTTTTATGTTGTTGATAGTTAATACCAGAGTTGCAATACGTTATAGTTGGTAATAATTGGGCAAATGGTGAAGGAACTAAATCCTCTCCAAGGGTACAATAATTGGGTCCGTTTACTTCCTCCAAGCGAATATAATATATTACCACTTATAACCCGATTATTTTCCTATTATATGCTTCGGAAATTTCCTTTTGAATAAATATATATTTTGCGTTTATTCCTACCGTAGTATAATATAAACAAAAAATAAATAAATGTGTAAATAAATTTATTTATTTAAAAAATTGGGAATGGGTTTCTTATATTTAAGCTTTTGGACATGGATATGTCTTTTAGTTGGGGAGTCAATACTTTATTGGTGTAACGTTTTTTATTCCCTCAACTAAAATGTAACATTTTGACACGCTCTAGATCGGTTGGGGCTGCTCGAATCAAAAATTTAATGGAGGATAATTTTTGTTATATAACATTTGTCGCTAGGACGTCTACTTATTTTATGCACGGAGACATTCACACCTCGAACAATGCGAAGCCGGTGGCAAGTCATTAAAGATGTCTGGAGGCGGTTCCTTAGAGTCTTTTTACTAAATCGATTGTCAGCTTGGTTTGTTACTCTCGGCCGACCTTAATGGGTAGAATTGGATTACCGTGGGACAAAGAAAATTAAAAAAAAATACAAAAACTACACATGGGTGTTCATTGCACTCTTCTAGAGAACTGAAGACTAACTGGGAATATGTTTATCTGTAAACTTGGGCCCTTCTTTGTTATTTCTAGAGAGGGTTACTGCAAAGAATTATTGTAATGTTATCACTTATGCCCCGGCCTATATGTGGGCTGGTTCAATCACAACATTATTCCGTTATTTAATATTTGTTTAATGAAATTCAAGGTGCGCCGGTTTTTTTGCACTCGAGTGTATGTCTTTACTCTTTTGTTGTAACGTTTTATTTCACACTCAAAAATGTGACATTTTGACACGCTTTGGCTCTATTAGCGTTGCTCGTAACGAAAATTTGAAGAAAACAGAATTTTTTTCATTCATGATTTGTCCCTAGCTCCTGATGTTTAGGAACTATATTTGTTTAAATGAAATAAGTCATTTTCAAAACACATAATATCTCTAAACTTTGTTTATTTGGAATAATGCTAGTGTAACAAGAATTGTTAGTTTAATTTAATTAATAATTAAAGTAATTTGTTATTTTTAATTCTAAAATGTTTATTAAGAAAAGTTATAAATTATAAACAGATATATCCATGATCTATTGTTTGTTTGTTTTTTTCCCCAGAATGAGGGAAATCTATTTTATCCATTTGACATCTCAGTCTCTAATTTCATAAAAAGTTTTATAACGCAAAATATGAATAATTTACTATGGAAAAAAGTTATAAACTACCACTTTCATTAATGTGCAAAGATCGATGCTGAGTCCCCATTAGTATTTTCCCATTTCCCCCATTAGCAACGGGGCTTCATAACCTAAAGATATTACTGGTATAAGCACTTAAAATGATGGAATTGCCCAATAAAAGAACTATTCAACGCATATATTATGGTACTGTCAATAACCATAAAATTGCTTTTTCGTTATATTAAAATTTACTTCATTTGCAATTTACTAACTGCAAGTATAAATTTTCTAGATTTAATGGCTGTAAAAATTGTTAACGCTACCTAAATATTTTTAGGATGATAGTTGTTTGCGATAAATTCAAACCACAATAAGAATAGTCATACATTTTTTTTTTTTTTAATTCCGTTTTAGTGTTTTCTGACGTTTTGACTTTGTGGTTGGTCTTCTTCAAGGTAAAAATTTGAACATATTGTTATTAAAATATTTAATAAAACAGCGAAAAACAATATGAATACATATTACTATTTAAAATTAAACAATTTCATTGATATAATATATTTTCTAGATACTATTTATCTATGATAAATAATAAAGTAATAGTAAGTAGGGACGGGTATTCGATACACGATTAATCGAAATATCGACATTTTTTCCCCATAATCCAATATTTTATATCGATTTTTTTCTTATGGTATATCGATACATCGATATGTGCCCTACGATATATCGTTTTCCCTATACTATCAAAACACACCATACGACTAAATATAATCTCCCCTTCAAAAGTATTTCTCACTATTTGAATTTTACAAAAACCACTGTTTTTTTACAAGAAAGGTTCTGAAGTGTATGATAAATATTTATAAACTGGACATAATTAAAATAAATTAAAATATTTCTTCCAATAAACAAAAAAGTTATAAAAAGTCCTGTTTAAAATTTTAATTTTTTACAATTTTCTTTTAAATTATACTCAACATTTTTAATATACATTTAATAAGACCTATTGCCTTCTCTGGCTTGAATGACTGTTTCCACTCGTCTTCGGGATCTTTTAATATTGAACTTTCATTAGATTGCTACTCATGGATAGTTTGTCTATTAGTTCTTTTCATATCATTATATTCATAATAGATCTATTTTAATACATTATATTATTATATAATTGTATATTTCAATTAAAAATTATACAAAAAATTATCACTATCTTCCGGGATATTTATTAATTATTAGACTTTTATATTTAATGCTAGATTGGCTTTTTCTATGAAAAAAACATTTTTTTTTTAAGTTGACAAAGTTTACAATTGTTGGGTCTGTTTCGGAAAACGCATGGAGATTACTTATTCGGTAATTATGATGCTGCTTCTCTAAAACGAAATATAGTGTGGGGGATACACCCGGTGCAATGGGTGTTTGGAGGGGGATACGGGATAACTAGGGAGTGTTTCCTATATTCTGTCCCGTATAGAACAGCAGAAATGCTGACTTCTTGCATTAAAGCTGAAATACGACCCGTGACCACAATATATTCCGGTTGCTGGAAGGCCTGTAAGAGAATAAAGCAAATTGAAGGCATAAGGTATAAACATTACGTTGTTAACTATTCAAAAAACTTCGTTGGCTTATAACACATGTACTCATACCCAGAGGGTGAAAAACCTTTGGGCTTCAGACAAACGATGAAATTAAAAAAATGTGAAGCGAGTAGAAATATGTAGGATTCATATTTAGGCGAATTCATATGGAGAAGAAGGTACAAGAAAGAATGTTTGTTTACTAACACTTTAAAAAGCATTGCCGATTTTTATACACAAATTTAATTCACTTGCTTTGTTTTGAGGTTATTTATAAATAAACACATGTTTTGTTATGAGTATTTTATTCAATAGCATAAATAACAGATATCTAATACAATAAGTAAACTTCATTATTTTATATAATCCTTTTACAATATACGAAGATAAACTCGGTTTCTTCTATTATCCTGGTCTAAATAGAGAACTCCCCCTATCCTATTCCTCGCTGATAATATATAAAAGGGATAGACCGATGGGAGAGAAGATAGAGCAACAGAGGAGAGACAATCAGACAGAAGAAGGGCTGCCGACTGCGACCCAGATTGGATCGGTCACAATAAATCCGGGCTGGCTGTCTACTAGAGATCCTCCTCTCGCTCTAGGTTAGATTTATTCAAGGCGCGAGCTACACTCAGCTCTAGGGTACACTTTGCCTCTGCTATATTACCCTAAGGATTCCATTTTGCCCTTCGGTTAAGTTATACATATCTCTCCCTCAGGAAAATAAGCTGGGTAATTTAATAGTTATAAAAATACACTACCTCGTGTTTCGTAATTGGCTAGTAACAGAATACTTGAACTCGTACCGAAATTGCCTATTCCTTGTCCTCTAATTCAAAAGATGAATCTTTTCTCATATAGGAAAGAAGTTTATAAATATATAAATACATTCAAAAAGGAAAGATTGCGGTGGTTTGTCAACGGATGACCTGAGGGGACTGGGAGTAACGTATGGACCTAAAAACTATGGTATAACCCTCCGAGGCGTCTAAAAAGAAGATGCCAAGAGACCTACTTATATAGAACATTTGTTTAATAACTAATATTGAGTAGTTCTTTACAAACTACTGACACGTCCTTCAAATTATTATTCACACTTTTTCTTGTAAATCTATACTATTATATAAAAGGACAAGCTTTCGTTTGTGATCACTAACCGCGAAAACTTCTGAACCAATCAGAACCAAATTTTAACTATATCACCTTCATAGATCAAGAAAGGTTGAACAATAATAAAAATTCAGATTTTCAATGATATTGCTATAAAAAAAGCGATAAATATGTGGTGTGCAGTGAAGTTTAGTAATCGATCGATAGGTGGCGAGCACCATTCGAGAGAGGTAACAAAGGTACGGTGATATATAGAGCTAAATACTTATGATGAAAATTATTTATTTTTAATTCAATTGTTAATATAAAATCTATTGATATATGGTGCGATATATAAATAGTGCAGTTTACAAATCTACCGATATGTGGCCATTCTGCAACAGTTAGCAATGGTAAAACTATTAACCCCAACTAAACCAAAAGAGAGAGAGAGAGAGAGAGAGTTGTACAATGTTGAGCAGCAGAAACGAGGTTTGCCACACTGTCATATACTCTTATGGTTAGAAATTAAAATCCTACCAGTTGAAATGATTCACGGGCCTATTGTTGTAAGCACTGATGCAGTACATTAAGGCCTGTTCACACTCGGCCGTGCCGTGACAGTGATTCTGGCAGACGTGATCTCACAGTGTTTTTAATTCACACTGGTCAGTATTACAATTATTGCAATGATTCTAGATGAAGAAACGAAAGAAAACGAAAGTGGATTCATCAAGCATAGAAAAAGAAAAGAACAGAAGTAGAATTCGCTACAATTTACAAGGAATTAGTAGATAATAGACCGACATTTTTTTAATATTTCAGAATGTCTGAAAATTCGTTTAACTTATGCTGAATATGTTGGAAGTTGATATAGAAAAGCAAGATACGCACTGGAAAAAAAACCTATCACCAAGAGTTTTTTTTAGAGGTGAGTGTGGCGTAATATTAAATAAAAGTCAGATGTGCGCGCACTAATTAAATTAGTTTTTCATTATCCATGTTTTCGACCAAAAAACCGCGATAAAGGATGCTATTATTGTATAAAGTAGTAAATATCAATAAATATTCAAAAAATAAACTTTATTTTTATCACAATTTATTTTTAACCGAAGCACTGGTATCGGGAGTCGATTTTTTTTTTTTGGTATCGTTTTAACTTCTCGTGGATCAATATATCTTAGAGATACCTTATTTTCTTAAATATAGCTCAATTTACTGCCTACCTCTCGACAAATCGAAAAAGGAAAATCTGATAGGGGGCTCGATATTCCTATACGCATAAAGTATAAAATAAACGGGCACACTCGGGGCCTATCGTTTAGCCTTCGATACGTATTACTGGTTCTATTTATGCAAATTGGATTCCTAGCACTCTCGGCCTGATGAATAATTCAACTCCAAAAAAAAAAAAGATTACATTTCTGAAAAAATTCAATCCTTGACTTCTCTATTATTTTATCCTTTAATCCAAATCATCAAATGTTTATTTAAAGTGCGATAAATATGTGGACTCTAGTGAAGTATGAAAATCGCCGATAGATGGCGGGTGCTATTTTTCAAAAGAGGTTATAATAACAGAGTTTACGTACAAATTGAAATATATGATAAAATATACTTATTTTCAATTGAGTTGTTATTAAAAAGAGATAAACATGTGGTGCGACATGTGGAGTTTGAAATTCGACAGATATATCGCTAGAAGATATATTCTCTGTCTATTTGGATTACCAACTCATACATTAAATGTACAGCCTTGGCCAAAAGTATTATGTACCTACATAAAAGTATTAAGAAATAAAAATAACTTCAAACATTCAAATCATATATTTTTTTAATCATAAAAAAACACGATTTAATATTTCGTCATTAAAACCATTTCCTTTTACTACCCCAATTATTCTTTTAGGCATGGAATTAACAAGTTGTGTTCAATCTTCTTTAACTATTTTTTCCCACTCTTCTTTTAATAATGTAAAAAAAAAAATGTGTTAATAAAGTTAAAATTGCATTTTAAATTTATTTTAGGGATTTTTTGCAATTTTTAATTTCAATTTACAATAATTTAATTACTTTAAAGTTGCTTTCGTTTGACCAAACTACCTTTGCCCAATCTTCAGCGGTTCAGTTTTAGTGAAGCCCAGGCAAGGCTCTTCTTGCGATTGGCTTCACTAAGCGGTTTCTTCCTGGCTTTACATCCCTTCAGACCTTTCTCTCCTAGCCTTCATCTTACTTTACGAGCAGAAATATCGACAGAACACAAGGTTTTCATATCTTAAGCCAGTTGTTTTGATGTTTTCTTGCGATTTTGAAGAGATGTTCTAACCAAAAAATCTCTCCTCACGTACACCTGTTATTTTTTTTTTCCTGTTTTAACTAGCGAGAAAAATGTGTTAAAGGTCCGGTGTCTCATAAGTGTATATAGAACAGCACATTAGGAGCACTTCATAATTTTAGCAATATCAGATTGATTGTACCCTTCCGATGACATAAAATCTTTGCACGTTCTATCTCAGTTCTTTTACCTTTACCGTTTCGAATTCAAAAAATTCCAAAGTATAATTATTTTGTGTTATTCACGATTAAATACAACAAAAAGTTTCTCAAGTTGTTGTAAAGAAAGCAGCGACTGTATTGTGTCCTTTTGTTAACATAAAGTTTTGTTTCCCTAACGTATTAAGTAGGAAGCAATGGTTGAAAATAATCCATTTAAAGGAAGTATTTTTGTCAACAAAACGAGTTTTGGGAACAACAATGATCGAAAAATTACTTATTACAATTAAAAAGAGAATTTTTCATGGTGCCTAATACTTTTGGCCAAGGCTGTATAATGTATAATATTAATTCTGTTTTTATATGTTTATGTCTGTTTTAACGCGACGTTCAATAACCTAATTTGTACAATGGTAAGTTTATAACTTAAAATAAAATTATTTTTGCTTTTAGAATAAACAAATTGCAAGGCTAGACTTACAAAAACAGTATAGTACACTTTCTGACTGTTTCTCTCAGGGTCAATGAATGATATATAGGGCTTTCCCGAACTGGGAACACTAACAATCAAATTATTCTCATAACATCAGAATGATAAATAAATAGAATTTATAATATAAATAAATCAGGGCAATGTGTTATCAAGCTATAATAACCTTTAACATTTTAATACTTCATTTCTATCTTAGAACGAGCAGAACTCAAACACATTATATTGTTTTAAACTTAAAAGAAAATTATAGTCTGTAATGGCAAATCACTTAGATTATCAATCACAATCTGGTCCACTAAATAAAGGTATTGTACACGTATCTGCGTCTGGTATCACAAGCAAATTAAAAACACTATTACCGAAAGTCTTATTTTTCATCAATCGACAAATTATTCATAATGTCAGTGTTGGTTACAGAGTGGGACGATTTCCGAGGAAAATGTTTATCATGCTATCACATGTGAAAAGTAAGTTAAGTGTAAAAATCGTATTTAAAAAATAATTCAATTGAAAGTTCCAAAATCAACGTCATAAAATCTCAGTTTTAATTTAAACTATTGATGAATCATTTTCTTTATGACCATCATGTTTTCTTTTAATTGCTTGGTTTTCTTTTTACGATTGGTTTTAAATGTATGCAGGACGTTTACTAGAAAAACGTTCAAAGCTCTTAATAAATTAAATTAACAATTTGCACGTACGGAGTTGAGTTTTAGAATTCACTAAACCTTCCAATTCTTCTCGTATCCAATACTTACAATCCAAAATCCTTCGAAAAAGCCTTGATGCTCCTTACTTTTTCATAAATAAGCTTATCCACTAAGATCTTAATGTTCCATATGTTGCTGTTTTATCCTAAATCAGATATTTATCCTTTCATAGTAAACTCCATTCCCACTCGCAAATCCGTTAGTTTCTAAAATTGCTTCCCATTCTATTCCTAGAATAGAAGTGCTACTGATGAGTAGTTCTTTTCAAGTTTTAACGTGTTATCATTATCGTTGTCAATACATTTACTTGATGCATATATTTTGTACAGTTGTAAATTTCAATAAATGTATAAAAAAACAACTTTCATTTTAGATAGTTATTTGTTTAATGAATCAATTTTATTTTATTTTTGGTATTGTGAAGAACCATCTCTAGGTTTAAAGAACGAACCATAATGAACTTTAAATTTCCATTATTGCCTATAAGGATCAAAACTTAAATATAAGTCGCAAGTCCGAAAAAAGTAGAAACTTGATTTTTCATCATTCAAGGCGTATTTTTGTTAATAAGTGAATTTATTTTCAGTTAAACCTTATGGTATACGTTACTAGAGTTATAAATTACGATGTAAAAGATAAAATTCATTTGGTATTAGTTGACTGTGAAGTATTTAGAGATGTGGATTGTTGGGGTAGGCAGTTATAGATACACAGGAAGTCAGAATAATATTTTAATTTATAATGCCGACGTTTCGACTTATATTGCAAGCCTTTATCAGGGGTTCAGAGAGTATGGTAAACAAACTCCAGTTCAAAATATTAGTTTGATTTTCTGTGTATCTATGACTGCCTACCCCAGCAATAAACATTTCTAAACGATAAAATATGTTGAAACTTCAAAGTTGCTATTTTTCCACTCTTGAACCACTATTGATGTGCCACGGTGAATGTTCATACAATATAATATATATATATATATATATATATATATATATATATATATATAATATAATATAAATTCAATAGTAAAAATATAAAATAATGATAATCACACTTATACATAAAATATTATTTATATAATACACTAGGCTCTGTTGAGGTAGCTTCCTCCTAACGTATGAAGGTAAAAATAAAATTTTTTATGTTGGAATTATTTTCATTTCTGTCAAAATTTTCTATTATATTAAAGTTTAAATTGGTTATTTTAATTTAATACAAAAGAAAAATATTGTATATGGAATTTCCCGTAGCGAGGAAAATTAATATGGCATTATATTGTAATTAGTGTTTATGAATTCATTACCTTTATGCTTCATTTTAATCAAGTGTACTGCCTTGTTAATTTTCACATTATTCTACGAACCGTAGAATTATATTATTGCAAATAACTAATTACTGAAGAATATAAATTAATAATTAAAGTAAAATTAGCTATAAGCGTGCAATGAATTACGTTTACAGCTTATTTTATATTTATAATTTTCTTGAAATATCTAAAATAACTTAATTACTCGAACTTTAACTTGAGCCACATAATATTAATTAGTACTTGATGGAAGATTAAAAACCTTCCTTTATCTCGGAGGGAATTTAAAGGAATACAAGTTTAATTTTAAGTGTTGATTTGATAGCGTCAACATTTTGTGATGCCTTTTATACCTCAGCCATCAAAGCTCCCGTGTTTTAAGATTTATTAGCTGGAATCTGGAGAAATTTAATTTTGTCCAATTAATTCCTCTTATAATGCCTGGAAGATGAAACGGCCAGAAGCTGAAGCACTATCTCCAAAAGCTTTAATTAGGATAATCTCCTTTTTATTAGAATTTGAAGAAGGACTTTAGGAGCATCATCATTACTTTTAGGATTGTTTCATTTCCAATTTATTTATTATGTTTTTTTATCTATACTATTATATAAAATGACAAGCCGTTTTTCATTTGCGATCACTAACCACGAAAACTATTGGACCAATATGTACTAAATTTCAACTACATCATCTTTGTAAGTTCAGAAAGGTTTAGAAATAATAGAATCTACTGACTTTCAATTAATGTTTGGTTTAAAAAGAGATAATATATGGATAATAGTGATGTTTGAAAATTGACCGATAATTGGTAAGCAACGTTATACATGAGAGATTACAAAGGAACAGAGTTTTACAGAACTTTAAATTGGTAACAAAATTTACTTATACCCAATTAAATTATTTAAATATGTGGTGCGACATATAGGAATACCAGCAGTCTGAGGAAAGATTGGTGAGTATGTAGAATTGTGGTTAATTTTAAATACTCTATCAGAAAGATAGGATCGGAGGATAAGGAAATATGTAAGAAAGGAATTGGCGAAGTTTATAAAGTAGACCTGGGTGCTATACTAGGTCAAAAGTCTGTTCAACGTCAAGAAAGACACCCGTGCAGTACATCTTGCGCTCCTATGCAGATCAGATAACCTCCACCACACGATGGCATTGTTGACTGGAGATCAGGAATAATGTGATTAGAATCAATCATGGGATAAAGGCGTTTCAAAAGGAGCTTTTCAAGGATTTTGCCCACGATAGGTAGAAGAGAAATAGGTCGTTACGAGCAATGTTTTTCTGGTGGTAATTAATGAAAATTTAAATGCACAATGCTGAGTGGCCTAAACGGGGTTTGCTACGCTATCGTATGATTTTATAGTTAAAATCGAGTTAAAAGTTAAAATTTAAAATCATGGGTCTTTAGTTGTAGGCTCCGATAATGCCGTCCACTATCCGCAAGAGTATTTTAATAGTTTCCGTCAGTCTGGATTGCCAACTCTCATATTAAAATTGAAAATTGGATGTCTAATTTATGTTTTTACCTTCAATTTATGCCACCTAATCAGAGCAATTTTAACCAGTTTAAAAATTACTGCTATGCGTAATAGTCTAGTCTATTAACATATTGTGGAGTGCTTGGAATATGCGATAATTTTTGACTTCATAGCTTCGTTTGGAATAGTTAGAAGGTAAACATACTAAAAGTCCCTCCCCTAGGGGGTGAGCTTAAGGAGGGTAGGGGAGAAGGTCCATTTTTTTGGTTTTTCCATAATATCTCGAAAACGGTTGACTTTAAAAAAATATGTTTCAATTAAACATAAAAGCCAGTTAAATTTCCTATAAATTTGATTATATATAATTTGTCGTCATTCTAACCGCTTACGAGATATACTTTATTGAAAATAGGTGATTTTCGGGAAAAAACAAATGACACCTAACTTTTTGTCAAACCTTTGCTTCTATTACGCTCCACAATCGTTTCTCAGAAAAAAAACATCAGAATCAAAATTGTAGAGCATTAAATTTACTTTGATTTCATATATACGTTTCTGGTATTTGATTCAAATGTTTAACAAAAAGAGAGATAACATATTTTTTATTTCTAAAATTGTCGATTTTTAATAACGTATATCTAGAAAACCGTTGGAATTTCCAGGAATACGTATATGATGAGTTTTATAGGAAATTTAATGAGCTTTAATTTTGGTTTGCAGCATATTTTTCTAGAGTCCACCGTTTCCGCGATATAAACGAAAAACGAAATTGGGACCTTCTCCCCTCCCCCCACCTTTAGCTACTCCTAACAAAGCTGTAAAGCCTAAAATTATAGCATATTTCATGCACTCCACACCCCTCATTTCGGCACTCGATTTTTGTTTTTGTAGGATTAATCTTGAAGTCGGTTTTTGTTTTATTAAAAAATAAAATAAAGATACAGTCTAATTGAGAACCGCCTTCTTTTTGAACTATAATTTTCATCTGTCATTTTCATTTTTTGAAGTCTAATTAAAACTAATTTCCTGTTCCTAATAACTTTAAAGTATAGACTTCATCATGATCTCCGCCTCTTTATGTATAACCTTACAGTTCAGCTGAGCGGATCGATAAATCAGTTCACAAATGACCGCCCACTCAAAGGGGCAGCGTTAGACCCTGGAGATGAGGAGCTCTATTCGGCTAATGTTCTTCTCCAACGATGTCATTCCTCCCAACGACCACTCCAATCCTCTTCAACCCGTTAGATAAACGTTTCATTCTAGAGTTCGACTTTTTTAAATGCGATCAGCTCCTTTCCCAATGTTAAACTGATTTTCTTTCTGGTAGTATCAGCGTTCTTTTGATCGGAAAGTGCAAAGCCTTTCGACGAGTGATAGACATAGTAGACAATCGAGGTGCTATACTGGCTTTGATTACCCAGCAGTTTCGAATCCTAAAAAGTTTTTCAACGCATTATGGTCGCAGATTTTTTTTTTCTTTTTTAATAAAATTTTTATTATTACTACAATCTGCCACAAATGTCTGCAATAAGTAATATAGATAGCTTAGTTATTACATTCACACATTATGTACAATGAAATATAAAAAAGAAGGAACAGAAAAGAACAATGCTATACAAAAATAATATAAATATAATATTATATATATGTATATGTATATATATTTATATACAGCGTGTTCAATATTTGAAGGCCACCCCCTTTTTTTTCCACAGTTTTTGAAATTTTTAAATGAAACTCTCAGGGTCTTAACTATGCCAAATAAAATTTCTATTCAGGTTATATAATTAGTATACTCTCCAATCTTCTTCAGTTCTTTTCCGGCTACCCTAAATTAGGGATTCCTAATGGGATGTGGTATTTTTTATGGATTTCGATAGAAAATCAAAGTTTGAATCGATTTTATGCCGGTGAATTTTTTTATCCGGAGGACCGTTTCGCCGCAAATCGCGAAAAATCATTTTAAGAAAATAAGCAGTCTAAAACTGGTATAAGAAGGTGGCTAATAATAAAACTGGTGGCCATCGAATATTTAACACCCTGAATATAAATTAAAATATATAAAATAAAAAAAATAGTAATAGTACAAAAGAAAATTAAATTTATGACCAAATTAAATCAAAAGTTATAAATGCAATCATACTTTATTTAAAAGATACATTCATCTTAGGAATCCCCTCCCCCAGACCTGTCCCTCCACTCATGGAGGGATAAGCCAGGTACGTAGAGGTCCCAGCTCTTCTCTCTCAGCTACGTTACGCGTTTAAAAAGTGAGAGTGCTCTAAAACACTCAGGGCATTGAATGCGTTTGATATTCTATTTTTTTTTTTTTGGTGACTCTCACAGTTCAAATCCATAAGTCCAAATAGATTTTGTATATAAAAAGGTTGTTTTAAACGGAAAGATGAGATGTACTATTTAGTAGTCAATACAGTAGGATGAAAAATCTGTCAAATTCTTGCCTTTCGAGTCTAATGTGAGGGTTCCTTGATTCCAGATAAATAAGCATGATAAATAGTTATTCGATTTTTAATACTGTGAGCTTTATAATTAAATATTAGGAGAACAGATAGCGCAGTTTTCGGTAGGAAATGCGAGTTAGACCCAAGTTACCTACTTTGTACTTTATCGGCAAAGGTTAGAAGGTACCTTCATTTAACCCTCAACCAAGCAGGTGTCCAACAACGAATGAAATATTGATACAAAGGAAGGCAAAAGTGAAAAGGAAAGGGTGCGCCTGTAAAAGGGCTGACCTGAAAGAAGAGGGGGTCTGTTGGATTTTAGAGGATTGAAGGTGCAGATGCTGATAGCTGAAAGATGAACTAGGAGTAGTTCTTTTGATGAAAATATACGATATTAAGCGCTATCGGTGGACTTAGATGTAATAAGTGTAATGAGTAAATTGTGTTCTGAACCAAGAATAGATCTATATATTACTAAATTACAGTAATTTAAAAAAAAAAAAAACATTAAATGAAGAATTCACAGATTATTAGTCACCTAAGTGCCACTGCATTAAGATAGAATTGATTTACACGATAATATGGCTAGAATCCAATAAATCAAATACGTCAGACATCAATAGATAATGACACTAGAGATTGTACATGTAAGTTGATATAGTATTAATTAAAACCCCAGCCATTGGGAACATAGCAGTTCCTTAAAAATCTTATAAAAAAATGTGTATTCTATAAAACAATTAGAAAAAATATATTAACATAGAATGCTGACCTTTAATTTATAATCGTTTTAAGAATTAAAGCGGCTTTAAAATGATATAGGAAGTAGTGCGGTAGAATAAATACAAAATCAGGTATTAATGAATGTCTAGCATCATTATCGCTCGCTCCAAAGTCGGCCTGTTCGAATCCAGCCTGGGCGGTTTGAAATTTATTTCATTGCAGACCTATTTCCTCTTCTCACATTCCTTCCTTCCTTTGGAATAGATAAGCCCTTTTATCTTCCACAGATCGCGCCAATTTCTATAACACGAGTGAAATTTACATTTAAAATCGAATATATGTATTGTATATTACCTGAGATAATAATATTTTTAACGTAAATGTTTATACGTTCATGATTGAAAATAATGAAAACCAAATTTATAAATAGATAAATGTTTATTTACAATATTATGGTAAAATATAATTAAGCTACAGCTTAAAAGCTACAGCTTGTAAGCTACAGATAGACACAGTTAGCACTAACCTATGTGCAGTAGAGAATAAGTTGAGTCTGAATCCGGAGAAAACAAAGGCTATCCTCTTTAGGTCAAATCCTCACCTAAAAGCCATTCCCTACTATCTACTGCTTTACCTCAAAAACCGTCCAATTCATTTCCAAAATTACCGTGATTCATTACCATCAAGTACTCGACAACTTTTAGCATCATCACTCTTTTTCGAAGCTTTGACTGAAGTACTGTCTGATGAGCTCGTGATGTGATGTAAAAGAATAATGAACAGTTTTATTAGATTTACTTTCGAGATCTCCAGACGTTCTCACATATCTCACAGGTATTCTGAAATTGGGTGGCTTTACCTCAGTTTCCGACGTCAATACTTCCTAGGTGCACTCATATTTCAAACCTTGAAAACCAAAAAGCTCCTTACTCTGCGCTCCTCCCTCCACCTCTTAAATACTAGAACCCAACCTGTCAACCTGTAAACTCCAGGGCACCGAATTGAATCCTTCGAAAAATCCTTTATTATCCTTCCTCTTTATGGAATTCATTGCCCATCTCAATTCGAAAAAGCTCCACTCTTACTTCCTTTAAACATCATTTATTTCTTTACCTCCTCAATTTTCAATTTTCCGAGCAAATGTAAAACATGAATATTTATGTAATTTACATTATAATAGTATACATAAGATGTATCCTTTTATAACATTTCTCAGTTATTTTGTTACTCATAATTTAATTATTTATCATTTTTTATTATTATCTATTATTATTATTTATTATTATGTACTGTAACCATGTGTTATTCCTAGGGGACAAGTATATTATAGTAGCCCCAGAATAGAATTCACTTTCTTCTTCTTCTTCTTAAAATGATTGTTTTTGCGAATAATGTTTGCTAACAATTTTTTTTTTTTTTTTTTTTTTTTTTTTTTTTTTTTTTTTTTTTTTTTTTTTTTTTTTTTTTTTTTTTTTTTTTTTTTTTTTTTTGGAATGTTTTTTACATAAAATATAGAAATCTCTCTCCGACTTCATCTTCATAAATACCCTTATTATCAGTTTTTGTATCACGATATAGTATATTTTCTATTTCCTTTTCACTCAAATCCGAATTACTCTTCTTCAAATTTTAAGTCGTTTTCTTAGAGGGAAAATTACGAGAAAAAATCATAACGAGAGCGGTCGCTTGTTGTACTTAGTGCTACTCTTGTGGGAGGAAACAATCCTCCCTGCTATAGTGGAAACTTACTGGTGGCAAATAGAGGAGTATCTCGAGGAATAGCTAAAGCCAATTTTCTGAGAAGCTTACCTGAAGCGAGAAAGAGAGGGAATAGTTGGGGGTGTTGTACAAAATACAACGGCGTGACCAGTGGAAGGATAAGCACCAACAGACAACAAAGTGGTTGAAATGATAAAAGCTATACTGAGCGTGGGTATGAATAACGACAGAGGAACGTTGGCTGATAGGAATTCGGTCTACCTGGAAAACAATCGTAATATGTCAGTTATATTTACAATTTTGTAGTTCAAAAGAGGCGAATAGCATAAAATTGAACTCGCATGGTTTCAATAGCACAATAAACCGCAGTACTTCGGAAGTTCATTATTATTTTAATAAACTTGTGTACCTGGAACTTGTCGGAGCGACTTTGTGTTACCTGGAACCCAACAAACAAACTGGAAGTCAACAAAAGTGAACAAATACTCTTCGAAAATTGGAATTCTCGGAATTTATAACGATTCAAGTGGTAATCAGAATGGCTGGAATATACGAAGCATCAGTTCGCCGCTAACGATTATTCCTAGAAACCTCTTAGTAGTCGATGGTTTCTGTTGTAGGTTTATTTTCTATTTATATTCATCTTCAATAAAGCTCCTGCAGTTGAATAGCACATTTTAATATATAAATATAAAATCAGGATCTCAATGTTTGTGATGTTTGATTTAGAATTAAAAACATTTTTTTTTTTTTTTTTTTTTGAAAAAAAAGTGAGTATATTATTACTTTCTTGGAATCAAATCAGTGAAAATTAAAGCATTAGATTTATAGATATAAAAAAAAGGATATTAGGAGAACAAAAGAACCGCATTAATTAATTAATATGTATATATATATATATATATATATATATATATATATATATATATATATATATATATATATATATATATATATACACACTCGAATGCAAAAAAAACCGGCGCACCTTGATTTTCATTAAAAAAATATTAACTAACGGAATAATGTTGTGATTGAATCAGCACACATATAGGCCGGGGCATAAGTGATAACATTACAATAATCCTTTGCAGTAATCCTCTCTAGGAATTACAAAGAAGGCCCCATGTCTGCAGATCAACATATTTCCAGTTAGTCTTCAGTTCTCTAGAAGAGTGCAATGAACACCCGTGTGTAGTTTTTCTATTTTTTTTAATTTTCTTTGTCCCACGCTAATCCAATTCTACCCAATATGGTGTTGGATGTCACGGTAGTCACTCAAATCGTAGCGTTAATTGAAGATGGAAGAAGTCAGCGATACGTGGCCAATACTCCCGGGGTACCGAAAAATTCGGCGGGCGATCCAGAGGTACCGGGAGACGAGGAGCTATTCGAGGAGGTCGGGATCAGGTCGGCCGAGAGTTATCATCGATTTATTAAAGCGGAGACTCTAAGAAACCGATTCTAGACATCCGTAACAACTTGCCAGCGGCTTCGTGCTGCTCGAGGTGTGGATGTCTCCGTACAGAAAATGAGGAGAACTCTACGCTCAGTGGAATGTTGTAGATACGGTGCAGTTCGGAGGATGTCGGTGATGGTGTGAGGAGGGATTTGGTTAGAAGCGAACACAGAACTCCATGTGTTCCAAAGGCCATACCTCAATATACAAACTTATATAAGAGATATCTTTGAAGAGTATGTAGTCCCTTTTGCGCCGTTCGTTGGCCCTAATTTTATGTTGATGCATGATAATGTGCGGCCACACGGCGCCAATGTTGTTAGTGAGTTCCTTTATGAGGTCGGTATCCGAACCTTGGAGTGGTCAGCTCGCAGCCCGGGTCTCAATCCTATAGACCATCTGTGGGACCATCTTAAGAAGGCCATCCGACAGCAACATAACCCTCCAGGAGCTGTGAATATATGCCTGACCTCTTTACTCTGCGCTCCTCCGTCTACCTCTTAAATACTAGAACCCAACCCGTAAACTCCAGGGCACCGAATTGAATCCTTCGAAAAATTCTTTATCATCTGCGCTCCTTCTCAGGATGGAAAAATTCATTGCCCATCTCAATTCGAAAATGCTCTTCTCCAACTTCTTTTAAAAATCATCTATCTCTCTACCTCCTGAATTTTCAAAGATCCAAGCACATGTAAAATATGAATATTCTTTTTTATACATACTCTAATAATATGCTTATGTTATACCTTTTTACAATATTTGTCATTTTGTATCTCATAATGTTATTAGCAATCAATTTTCATAGCCAGACGATTTCCCTATGTATTGCACTCATATATTATTCTTATGGGACAAGTCATCCCAGAATAAAGTTTATTTTTTTCTGCACCGAGCGCATTGAGACCTTTGCCTCTTAATAATAATAGGATAAGCTGATTACTGGTTCTTGGGATTCGTGCATTTAAAGAAACTGTATTTCTTTCCTTTTTTTTTTGAGAGAGAGAGAGAGAGAGAGAGAGGGAGAGAGAGAGAGAGAGAGAGAGAGAGAGAGAGAGAGAGAGAGAGAGAGAGAGAGAGAGAGAGAGAGAGAGAGAGAGAGAGAGAGAGAGAGAGAGAGAGAGAGAGAGAGAGAGAGAGAGAGAGAGAGATAGAGAGGAGAGAGAGGAGAGAGAGAGGGAGAGAGAGAGAGAGAGAGAGAGAGAGAGAGAGAGAGAGAGAGAGAGAGAGAGAGAGAGAGAGAGAGAGAGAGAGAGAGAGAGAGAGAGAGAGAGAGAGAGAGAGAGAGAGAGAGAGAGAGAGAGAGAGAGGAGAGAGAGAGAGAGAGAGAGAGAGAGAGAGAGAGAGAGAGAGAGAGAGAGAGAGAGAGAGTTTTTGTGAAAGTCATTGTCATGGCCCTTAATTAATTGTTTGATTCTGGAGTGCCCATTGTAAAAAACGTATTAATTAAATTTTCAAAAAGCCTTGTTGTCAAGGATTTTCAAAATGACAACAATAGCGGACTATTCTGCGTTCTTTTAAAATTCTGGAATATAACAACTATAGTCAGATCTGCCAGGAACTAACGATTTTTTACGGCCAAAAGATATCCTTGGCCACTACTCTTTCCGAAAAATTAGTTTTTGTCTTTAAGGATACTAGTTTTTAAAAAAAATAATATGTTGGTAACATACTAATGACATAAAATTTTGTTTCTTATGTTACTGATAATAAAATTTGGTATATGATCATAGATCAATGCAATCTGTAATATGGATGTTATGGCTATTCCTGGGAATAGCGCAAGTAACCATCGTAAATAAGCTGTACTCTAATTGAATAAACATGGGAGGGAAAATAAAATCAAAATCTATGTAAACAACATGAATAATTTCAAAAGTTCATTTCCATTTTAAATTTGAATGACTGGGGCTCCATGAAACCATCAAATTCATCTCGTATCCAAACCTTGCAATTCAAAATCCTGTATGGCCTTACTTTGTCACAAATAAACATATCCATAAAGACTTTAATGTTCCATATGTTGCTGATTTAGCCCGAACCAGATACCTATTATCTCATAGCAAACTCCACAACCATTCAAATCCACTAGTCTCCCCCTCCCCCCCCCATTCTATTCCCGATAATCCACCGAGGCGTCCGAAATAGTAGATGACCGAGAGACCTCATATAGAATATTTTTTTAAATAGAATTACCACTAGTTAATGGTTCTTCACATGTTATTGACAAGTCATTCTAATAATGTCCTCAAACTTATTTATTTTATATATGTATACAGTTGTAAGTATTTATAAATAGTTTGAAAATTTTGAATTTCTTAACAAATGTATTAAATGTGATTATAGTATTAATTTAATTCTAAAATTTAAACAGAAAATAAGTCATTAATCCGCATTTGAGCGATTACGTAACTATTTTAAGTTCCTAGACGAATTTTTTTGAATTTACTCCAGTTTGCTAACAAACAAATTGAGTTCAATAAAAAATGAATTGATAGTCTTCCCCCGGTTTATTTAGCGAACTTTCTGCGATGAAATTTCATTAGTGGAACTTTCCGTAACAGCGGTGGATGGCCTTTCATCAGCCTGAAGCGCCAAAATGTTAGTTTACTCCGCTAACTACTCAAGCAAGATTAAATTCACAGGGAAAATAAATGTGAAATAGGCAGTATGCTTGTCAAAAGCTTCTTTGTAGCAATTTTTAAAAATGTACCACAAAAATAAATAATGAAAAAGAAACAATTATTTCTTATTTTACTGCCTCCCTTGAAATATGGGCATTACAAAAAACACAAATGATCAAATGCCTTAATTATGTGGTGAAGAGAACATTACCGAAGCAGACTACGGATAGCACAATTAGCTAAATAAATGTTCTGCGTGGGCTACACTCATCTCTTGTTCATACAAATCATCTCATATCGCACTCACATCACTTCATTGCTTAGTTTTACATCTTTAGGAGGCGAGTCTGGGCTTGAATTACACTAGTCTCTGCACAGCGGTCTCGATTTCGAACACCGAGTACTGCAGAGTCCTTTTCTACAACCTGGTAGAAAAGGACTCTGCTTAGTTAATTAGTTTCCCTGGTCGTCCTCTTTTTTTCTGGTAAAATACATTAAAAACAAAAAGTAGACCCTTTTGTTTGAGTTCTGGGATCCTCTATTCCCTGGCTGTAGAGTCTGGATCAGCTGTAATCTATAGGGATGCCAGTCAGGGCCTACCTGACAAATTATAAATATTTTTTTTAAATATGGAGAAGAATATGATCAGGGATGCAGTCAAAGAGAAACACCACGTCTAAGTAGAAATACTTTAATACGAGCCAACGTTTCAGCTTCCTTGCTGGTCTTCTTCAGGGCAACCGAACCACACTGGTGAAGAGACGAACGATTTTAAAAATACTTAATTAAATTTATTCTTTTCGCAAAGGATTCGTGGGGCCAAATCATTGAGGTATCATGATTATAAAGAAAAATTAATATACAGGAATAAAAAAAATATATATATAAAATTACTCTTATACAGGGTGTCCCAAATTTTAATGGCAAAACTTCAGGAACTTATAGGGGACCGAAAAACTAAGGCAAAAAGTCCTTTAGAGATTTGCTCGTTTTTGCTTAGTATTAGAGAAAATCGCAAAAAAAGAAACAAAACAAAAATGTCACAGGTAGCGATTATCACCTATCAAAGTTCGTCAGGCTAGGCAGTGAGATATGTAAACACTTAATGTTATCCTTTACATTCTTTTATTTGTTTTCATTTTGGGTTCCTTCTAGGATTATAATTCCTTAATCAGTCTTCAGTCAGTTACTCAGATATTTTTGTGTGAATAGTATCAGCCACAATCCCGCATACATATTCTAATGTTGAATACGCTGACATGATTTTTGTGTATGGTATCTGTAACGGTAATGCTTTAGAAGCGGTGCGGGAGTATGCGCGCCGATTTCCAAATAGAAGAGTGCCTAATCGACGAGTCTTTTCGTTAACTTTTAATAGACTACGAGAGACTGGTTCATACTTAATACGTAATGAAGGCAATAAGAGCAGATTATCGGAGAAGAAATTGTATCCAACGCCATTTCGATAGAAATGCTGAGACTAGCATCCGAAGAGCATCTGCTGCATTAGCAATATCGTGGCAAGCAATATGGCGAACTTTGAAAGGTGATAATCGCTACGTATAGCATCTTCAAAAAGTTCAGAATTTATTACCTCAAGATTATGTCAAGAGATTGAATTTTATTAACAGGTTTCTTGACAAAATTCGTGATGATAATTTATTTCCATTAAAAATTATATAGACCGATGAAGTTACCTTTACAAGAGGAGAAATTGTTAATCAAAGAAATCATCATGAATGAATTCTTGAAAATCCCAGAGCTATTAGAGAGAATATGTTTCAGCATGAATTTGCTATTAACGTTTGGCTTGGAATCTGGACTGAATACTGGTGGGACCATATTTTTTAACTGGAAGATTGAATGGTATCACATTTACACATTTTTTGGAGAACGACTTTTCTAATTATTTAGATGACATTCCCTTACAGCAGCGGATTGAAATGTGGTTCCAACTCGATGGATGTCCAGCTCATTATAGCAGACTTGCTCGAGCTTGGCTGGATATAAATTATCCACAACGATGGATTGGACTTCGAGGAGTAGTACTTGGCCACCCAGATCACCTGATATGACACCCATGGTTTTTTTCGTATGGGGAACCTTGAAGCACACCTTATTCGGTGTCATCCAACACAAGAGAGCAATTAATAGACTGAATCATAGATGCTGTGCACCAAATATCATCAGAACAATGTTTAGCTGCAATTTATCAAGTGAGTGCTAGATGTTATGCTTGCATTGGTGCAAGAGGACAACATTTTGAGCAATATTTACATTAAAAAGAACATAACATAAATATAAATGTAAATAAATAAGTATAAAAATGAAAACTTGTATTGTTTCTTTTTTGCGATTTTCTCTAAAACTAAGCAAAAACGAGCAAATCTTTAAAGGACTTTTTGCCTTAGTTTCTCGGTCCCCTATAAGTTCCTGACGTTTTGCCATTTAAATTCGGGACACCCTGTATAAAAACAATAGAGGAAAAGGTGTGAATATGGACACCATCTTTTAATTTTTATTTAAAGTTACTTTTAAGTTAAAAATTCTAGATTTTTGTCTTTCATTAAGAGCTATAACAAGTCCTCTAAATGTGACAAGGCAAAACAATGATTAGCATCAATTATTACATTTCAAAAACGACGATTTACAGAAATCTTTCAAAATTTCAAAAAAAGTCAACAAAAGTAGTTTAAAACAGGATAAAACAATTCGAAATGCTTGAGAGTTTATTTATTACAGGAATTTTTTTTTTACAGAAATCGCAATCATAACTGGCTCTTTTAAGCCATGACACAATCCCACATTTGGGAACACTTTACCCACACATCTCCTCTAGTGTCTTCAGAGAACTTTCAATCACAAAAGATGCAAGTTGTTATCTCCAACAAGACATATGTCGAAGTTCCCGGTGAAATGAGGTTCCATATTCACACTAAGAAAGGATGCTCATATAACTCCACAGAAGAAATATGGCCACTATCACATGTAACTTAAAGGTAAGCTTCAAAAAGTATCTTAAGATCTCTTTACTTGGATCCACATGTCGCACCGCATAATTACTGTTTTTTTAAATAACAATTTCATTGAAAATGAGTGAATTTTATTATGAAGTTCAAGCTCTAGATAACACTGTTACTTTGTGACACATGTTGAATGATGCTCGGCACCTATCAGCCAATTTTCAAACATCAATGTTATCCACATATTATCGTTTTTTTAATAACTAAATAATTGAAAATCAGTATATTTTATTTTTATCAGTATATAAACCTTCTTGGAACTATCAACACCATGTGATTAAAAGTGGTTTGAGATCGGTTCGGTAGTTCATCACCATAATCTTTCACTCTCTACCGCTGTGCAGTGTGGGGATTCCCTCTATATAGCTTGACCCAACAGTCCCTTTCTTGATCCAATTCTCTCCTTCTGCTCCAGTCCAGCCCTCGCTTCCTGGACGTCTCCCGCACGCCTACCTCCCAGGTGATCCGTGGTCTTCCTCTTGGTCTTCTTCCTTCTACTCTCGTGGTTCAGTAGTTTTCGTGATTAATGATCACAAACGAAAAATGGCCGGTCCTTTTTTTATAACAGTATAGATTATAATGCTTCTTATGTACATTGGAAAAGCATTTATATAATTTTAATTTAAATCAGACTCATTTAATAAATTATATCACGTCAGCCGTAACAATATGGCTTTATTTCATAATTTGTTTACACAGTTCACCATAAATGTAGTCCATTTAATTAAAGGCATTGAAATACGATAGGTACATTGCTAATGATTTGAAAATCCCTCATTCATTTCCTATTGTGTGATGAGGTATGGAGATGAGAATGGCCAGAAGGTATCGTAAAATGAGGGACCTAAGCTTATATAAACATGAGCCGACTCAGGGAGAGTGACCCATTATTTAATACAACGGCCGAAGGGAATGGCCCTTGATAAATATTTAAGGGCCTTAATCTATCTAGTTGTCTCCTTTTTGTGATGATTCCCTTCTCTCTTCGGCAAATAGAAAGGGCCTCTTTGAATAGGCCGTCATCTCATCATCGGGTCTTTTCAATCGCGTCAGTTCCATTGGCTTCTGGGATACTTTTATTTAGAATAATGGAAAAGTACTGATATTATCTTATCCGAAAATGCTTGGATATAAGATTCAGTCATCCTCTTTATCCGTTTGTTTCTTTTACAAAGCTCTTTTTTATTTACTCTTTTTATTTTAAAAACTTTTATATATTATTTTATTTGTTAACCTTCAAGAATAGTGTCTAAATAGAAGAATTAAACTAAATCCAAACAAATCCCTTCAAAACTTAACCCTTACCCTTAAAATCTTTGTAGCATTTAATATCAAGCACCCCACAATCATTTTCTATTTTTGAGTACGGTACGCAATAAAAGCATGTTTCACTTGGGGTACGCATGATTATATAGAAGGATCAATACAATTAGGATTGATGAATTAAATGCCACTTCTATTGAGATTATTTTTTTTGAAAACTAGTTTCGAATGCTAAACATTCATCTTCAGTTCTAAAACATATAATAAAATTTTCAACACATCAGTACTATGTTACATAGATTAAATATACTAAAGTTTTTTAAAAGATAAGACAAGAAATCAAGCACATGCACTCACCTTCAAGGTAATACTTCCCTTCACCGAAGGACAAAATAGACCCTTTCCAAAAAAGCGGCGTATACGAATTAAAATGTAATGACCGTGAAGCAAAATACACGGGAAAAACCGGACGATCAGTAAATCAAAGAGTAAATGAACATATAAGAGCATACACTAATAAGACCCAAAATTCCAATTTCGCTATCCATCTAAATGAAAATAACCACAAATTTAATAAAGACTCGGGAGTAAAAATATTACATCAAGTAGAAAATAGCCTAAAATTAAATACTTTTGAATCACTAGAAATAATAAAATCGTTTAAAACCTATCCAGATTTTTGTTTAAATGATCAGATTAACATATCCAATAGCCCCCATTTTAAATTTGTTTCCCATAGGAACGGAAAAACCCAATGAGTCATAAGGGAAATCCCGTTGTAAATCTAAAACTTAACCTACCTGCCCCCCTTTTACTTCTCACAAATTCAGTGTTTTGTTACCTCGAAGGTGAGTGCCTGTGCTTGATTTCTTGTCTTATCTTTTAAAAAACTTTAGTATATTTAATCTATGTAACATAGTACTGATGTGTTAAAAATTTTATTGTATGTTTTAGAACTGAAGATGAATGTTTAGCATTCGAAACTAGTTTTCAAATAAAATAATCTCAATAGAAGTGGCATTTAATTCATCAATCCTAAAAGCATGTTTTTTTGTTTTTTTTAACTATAATTTATTTTCTTAATTTTTAGTATCCAAACAATATCAAAAGTATTATAATCAAGTTCGATATAAACTTATATAATATATACTTATTATATATAATAATGTTCAGCAGAATATTAGCTGAATTCAAAATTGCGTTTAAAAAACTAAAATTTCCCCTTGTGAATTAACTTTAACGTGACGTTTTACAGTTTTTGACAAAATATTCTATTCTTTCCTTTCCCACAGCTCTAACAATATTGATTGTTTCTAGTTTGATTTGCTTTAGTATAGTATAGAACACAAAATGTGCTATAAGTAACGGTTTCCGAGTTATTTGATCAAACTGCTGAGAACCTACGATTTTCAACACTTTCACCCCTCCACAGCCATTTTTGTGGTATAGACTGTTAAACATGACCAAACTAACCTTTTAAGAATGTTGGCAAAACTCATCGATATTTGACAATCGATTGTGTCTGAAAGTCGAATAAAATTCAATTTTTGGATTAAAAGCATTTTTGTACATGACAGGACCCATCTGGATCATATAAAAATATAAAACCTATTAGTCCATCTTTGCAACGCAGACTCCCTTTTTGGGGGTGATTTGACTTGACTTAATGAGAACATTAGAAGAAAGTTGCGTAATTATTGTATTGTCATTGGTCCTTGACATGTGTGCAAATTTTCTAGTTGATCAGATTACTGGAGGTTGGTGAATATTACAATGAAATGTTTTTTGTCTTTTCGAACATTATTAGAGCAATTTACAATTACATATACATGATAGACATTTTAATCTGAACCGTTACTAAACAACGTATTTGATTTATTCAATACAACAATTCATCTCAATAATAAAAATTAGCGCATTTGAAATGGAAACAGAAAACTAGATTTCAGGAAGATTTAATTTAGTAATTCAAATTTAAATTTAATTGTTTACCATCCTGATGAATGGGAACGGACAATTTTAAAAATATTGTCTTCCGTGTTAATTCTTGATTGTTTTCTATGGCTGTTACAACTACTCATAAATAAAACCACAGTTGAAAATCGAAAAATAGGAGAATGGTGTGCCCCAGTTTCATCCAAAGCACAGAAGGAAGGATGCTTCGATAACATCTTACTGAAAGGTGATGACCGCCTTCAAACAAACCTATCGTTTTTGCGAAGCTACCAAACCTCACCCTTGATACTTTTAACAATATCCCTTTTTAAAGAATAATAAAAAATACCTCTTCGATTATATATAATAATAATAATAATAATAGTGAGATGTTTAAGGATTATTAATAATAAAAATAGTGCAAAGGTAATTTTCTAAACTATTTTAGATAAAACATTTTTCGAATATCATACTAAAGAAATGAAAATTGTTAATGTAGAAATACATAAATTTGTAATCACTATTTTATCAGTTATATTTTCGCGTGTCCTTAAATGTTAATAGATTAGCTTTTTTGACATGAAATGTATTTTGGGTGGGGGTTTATACTTTCTTGATGTTTTTCGGAGTTATATCCAAAAGAGTACGAACAAAAGAGTTTTCACGGCGAATTGTATGTGAATTCCAAGTTCTGTTCAACGGGGATAATGGAGTAATATTGAAGGATACTTTATGATAAGAAGTGGTTGTAGTCCAGGAGCCCACCACATGCAAATTTAATTGTAAAGACATGAATTTGTTTCCTAACCCATTTTATAGTATAATTCGCCTTAAAATGATATATCGTGGTCTGGCAGCCTGGATCAAGTCCCGTAAACTACCCAGACCAGTATGCTAAATACCGCTAACTGTTATGAAATCCAACATTTCTTGGCACATTTTTCGCTACAAATCCAAAGATATTTGTCCGATTTCCAATTCCTTTTTTTTATATCAAAGCTCATTACATTTATTATCAGATACTGTACATTAAGTTCCGATTAAAGGTCCAAATCGTCATATTTTGCCAAAAAGCGAATATTTAGCGTGATAGCTTGGCTATTTTACGGAACTTAATCGGAATTTCATGAATTGGATCTGATACTTAATGTAATGAGCTTTGATATTAAAAAAAGAAATTTGGAATCGGACAAATATTTTTGGAGTTATAGCGAAAAATGTGCCAAAAAATGTTGGATTTCATAACAGTTAGCGGTATTTAGCATACTGGCATGGGTAGTTTACGGGACTTGATCAAAATGTTATGTACAGGAGCTAATATAAAATTTAACCAGCTTTCAGTTGGAAAAAATAAATTTCGAATCGGACAAATAGTTTCGGAGTCATAGTTAAAAGAGTTCCTACAAACGTGTGTTCGTGGAGTACCGCAAAGCGGATCTTTCCTCACAGCGAAAATTCTGGTACTAATACATCTTTTTAAATAAAGTAATAGGTACTTGTATGTGTATATCATTAAATTGAAAATGAAATAGGTTGGTTCCTACCGACTCACACACTTGTCAAACCAGTATATATGATTTTCTCTCCAAACCCGATTTTCCTAATTTCCAATTTTTTCCTTTTTCTCAGAAAACTATTATATCTACGGGCATCTTTTAGGACTTAAAAACTCAGGAATATACCTCTCCAATTATTTTTTTTTGCTATTTTGGGCGATTGAAGGCGATCGCCACACCGCGTTCCGACGGATGCAGGCTGCCAGACCAGGATATATCATTTCAAGACGAATGATACTATAAAATGGGTTAAGAAACAAATTCATGTCTTTCCAATTAAATTTGCATGTTTCTATTATAATTTTAAATAGTGAATTCATTTTTTGTACTAATTTGATTTTCTATATTTCTACATTAATGTCCTTATTTCTGGTTTTTAATATTTACATTAACTAGTGGATAAGGTTTTTTTGATCAATCAAATTGGTTGTTTGATAACAGTTCCGATGAGGTGACTATCAGTTAAATGATAGAACACACCTGTTCTATGCAATCACAGGTAGATTAATTAACAGATAACATTATAGAAGCAAGTGCATACTAGGTTTCTCTCAGATTGGCTGGCTCGTAGTTCAAAGCTGTTTACACTTCGGTGTTTTCCTCATCTATAATTACAGGATGTTACCCTTATTAATAGTTTATATAGAAGTATGTTCTGTCTACTTTCATATATTACATGGATAAGATATGAAAATGGATAAAAAAAAAAAAAAGGTCTTTTATTATTAAAGATTAAAAAAAAAAAAATGTGCTTAAGACCACGTGCTGGAAGTGTAAACCTCTTTTGGGTTGAATTCAGCAATAAATAAGCTAAAGATCTCCTACTTTAATTTTTTTTTATTTTGCATACTTATTGAATATTTTGATCACTTCCAAGAAAAATGAAAATTAAAAAAAAATAAATATGAGTTGTTCGACTTAAATGGGAGGATAAATTCTGTCTCCGCAGTCTGTATCCCGACATATCATGCTTCTTAAAATATCTCCGAAAATAGTTACCCGAGTTTAAAGGTTAACATGCTATTCAATCGAGCATTAATTCTTTTATGTTTTAAAGTGGTCGTATTTCTAAAACACAAGTCTTCTAAGATGCCAACGAATAAGTTGAAAATTCAACTCTTTCCCTCTCTGTTGCTCTTTTTCACGTCATAGCTTCTCAACGGAATGAGCTGCAATTTCCAAAAAGGATGCATATAAAAAGTTGATAAACCAGACCTCATTTCGGTCTCTACACAATTAAGTGGTATAGTGGTTTCAGTTCACGAAACAAAAATATAAAAGTTTCACAGAGGTGTAAAATATAAAAGTCCACAGAGAATTTTTGGAATTCGTATTAAAATATTTCAAAAAGTAAAAGCGCTAGTTCTATACTATGGTCAAACGAAATATAGCAGAGTTCTTCCTGTTTAAAACAGTATACCTATGGCAATCGTAACTCGTTCCTTCAAAAAATTACACTGGCCAACGATGAAAAAACTTTTTTACTTAAAAAACCTTATTATTCAGTTTTTTATGGTGCTAAATCCAAATATGACACTTATTACGCCGTATCACCAACCATTTTTTCACATTTGCACTTCAATATATTAATTTTTTTTATTTATTACAGAATTTAACAGCTTTTATATTCTACAAATGAAATTGTAAAATAATTTATGCTGAATGTAGAAGAGTTGGCAGAACTGCTGGAACAGATATAGATATAGATGAGCAAGATGATGAAGAGTTCCAATGTGCTACAGCAAATATATAGTCTAAACTGTTTACTCAGATTGAGCTTGACGACTTAGGGATTTTGGGTCAGCAAAAGAAAAAACTGAACTGCTTGGTTCTAGACTAAGAGAAAAGAACTTGTTGGCAGTTGGAACTAGCATATACTTGTATAGGAAGAGAGAGCAGCAGTTTTCGAAATTTTTTGAACAAGAAGGTGATTTAGTGTACTGCTCAGACATTCCAGGTCTGAGCAAAGAGTTTGGTGTTGAATACAAAAAAGAAGACTGGAGGCAGTTTATTGATTCTTCCAAAACTAGTTTAAAAGCTGTTTTATTACACAATAGTAACACTTATGCATCTATACCTGTTGGCCATTCTGTACATATGGAAGAGAGCTATGAAAACCTAGAAATAGTGTTGAATAAAATTGGCTATTTGGCTCATGGTTGGATGATAAGTGGTGACTTGAAAGTAACATGCATGCTTCTTGGTCAGCAAGGTGGTTTTACCAAATTTCCATGTTTTTTGTGTGAATGGGACAGTAGAGCAAGGGATCAACATTGGTGCAGAAAGAACTGGCCTATGAGGGAGTCTTTAAAACCCGGCGAGAAGATAATTCTCCGCAAAAACCTTGTAGATCCTAGAAACAGTACCACCTCTACATATAAAGTTAGGCCTCATGAAACAGTTCAATAATGCTTTATATTTATATGAAACAGTTATATATGCTTTTTTAAATTATATAAAAAAAAAGCAAATTTCTCAAAAACTATGGGTGATACAAAAAAACCAAGACCAGATTTGGATTCAGCACAAAAAAATTTATAAAAACCAGCTAATGAAGTAAAAAAAAGTTTTCGAAAACATTTTTTTTTTGTTGGCCTGTGTAATTAGGAAAAGTACGGACGAAGACGTCAAAAGTCATCCTAGAGTGTACTGCGCAATTTTTAGGAGCTATATTGGTTTGAATGGAAAAAGAAAATCACGTTTGAAAGTCCCATTTTCCCCAACTTTGTTTATAATGAATAATCGTTGATTGTTAATTTAATTCAATTATTTTTTTAGTAATTTGACATTTTAATTCTAGAATGTAAATTGTAAAAATCAGAAGATTATAGATGAAATTGTCCGTGATCTATTGTTTTTCCCAATTAGGGAGATTTTTTTTAGTTGGAATTACGAATTTCTTGGATAAAGAATTTTTCATTTGTTTTTATTTTGGAAAGTATTTAGTTAGGTCGAAGAAGTAATGTTTGATTGGAAGAGATAATGTTTGTTGTTGATCTATTATAGTTGATGTTTTACCGAGTGTGTTGATGGACGATACTCTAACATTCCTTTCATGTTTATTGTAGTTGAGATAGACATTTCTTCATAAAATATTGTTGGGAATTGTTAGAAGTTTAAAATACTTCACATAATTTATCTAGAAATCATTTGCATAAATTTAAATCCCGACTGAAATACATTACATACGTAAGCATATAAACCTGTTCACATGTTCATTGGAGATCTTGCACGATGGTGATCTTCAAACGATATAATTGAGTCAATATTAGCGTGCAATTAGCCGCGGTGAGAGCAGAGTGTCGTATATCTCTGAAATATTAAAAGGTCTCGGTTGGAGGTAGTGTTTGAAGATCGTTATAAAGGTAACCAACCGCCTTGTTATAAATATTTAAGTGTTTGCTTTAGAATTTGGAGGGGTCGTTTGAGGATGAAGCGCTGTTTCTGTCAGCCTCGTAATTAGCCGAAAAACTATGACTCTCTCAAGGAATATTTATATTTGCTTTCTGTTTCACACCGATCTAATCTCAAATATTATTGACGTAATATAAAAGTTTTTAAAATAAAATTCCATTTTAGTACGCTTTTATTAACTTGACCTGTAACGGAGACTTTCATCGTAGTTTTTACCAATTTCCAGCTATCTGATTAACTTGGAAATCTGCACACGTTTCAAGGACCAATGACGATACAATAATTGCACGACTTTGTTCTAATATTTTCACTTAGTTCTTTAAATTACCCCCAAATTGGGGGGTCTGCCTTTCATTAGGTGAAGTAGTAGGTTTTACGTTTTTATGTAAGTCCTGATAATAAAATATCAACAATGAAACTGTACTAGATAAGGGAAAAGTGTTTGGGGAGCAAAATAACCCAACCTTTTTTAACTTTTTTCAGATTTTGGAAAAAAAAAATCTAGAAAAATGCTTTCAATGGAAAAATATTTTATATACAAAATTTAAAGCTTATTAAATCGGGCGTCTAAATACATCCTTTAATTTTAATTAATTAATTATGCGTTTAGCCACGATCGATTGTCGAACATCTAAGAATATTGCCAACTTTAAAAAAGCTAGTTTTGTTCATGTTTAGTTATTTTGGGTACGCGATTATTATGTCAGTTATGATACGATTTTAATGATTCATTTTTCGAAACGTAGATCATACTTCAGAGGTGGTCTTCTAATAATTATATTAAAATCAACACAGAGCTCATTAAAAAAAATAATAATAATAATTTACGTATATTGTCGAATCTCGATGTTTCGCGCTTCGATAAGCCGAATCCCTAAATAAGTTTAATAAAAACTACGGTCCCAAGTACATTAAACGTAAATTCTACATCAATACGTCAATTTCAGGCTAAAAAAGGTGAACAATTGTGTAAATAAGTCGGACTTTATATTGGGATCAAAAGAGGGGTGGAGGACTTTTACCTGTACGTATATACGACTATATATATTGCTATGTATCAAACCAAAAGGTTTTTTACTTAGCAAAATAATATTCGCGTGTTGTGTAATAGGGTAGCTGGCCCCTTCACAGCCTCTTGCGGGTGGTCCAGCAGTTCACACTCTTTGTTGGTGTGAGTGCCATATTTCTCTACCTGCCTATCCATTACCAGGTAATATTTGGGGTAAACGCGATATTTGAGGGCAGTCATGGAGAGAGTCTAGGAGATGTCTGGTCCGGTCCCTTCTGAGCTAGTTCCTGGTTCCTTCGGAGCTTGAGAGCTCCCGGCTTACCACCATGAAGCCGATCCCACCCACAACATAGCATCGCCCTCATATTCAAGATAAGTTTAGGCTAAGTTCCTTATGTTAAATTTAAGATATTAGATTAACTAATGATTATTATTTCTAACTGTAATTTTTATATGCCAACCCATAGTGGAATATATATTGTTTTAGTTCAACCGTCATTTATTCACCATTTGCATGCCATTCATTATTAATATATTTTGATTCCTCTCCTTTATAATTAACAAACCTTAATCATTGGCCCCACGATAACCTTCTGGAGAAGATATTAGATTAATACATAATTAATTAATTAGATAAAAATGCTAATTTATAAATTGTCAGGAGATTAAGTCCTGGCTGGCATCCCTGTTTGTAGATTAATGCATGATCCGGACTGGACACACACAGAGGACATAGCAATATTTTTAAAAATATAAAACCCTATAAAATCGGAAATAAAGGAAAATGTTAGGGGCAGGAGAAAATTGAGAAAATACCGATTGCTTCTACACGTGGATGTCATGAGAAGGAGTTAAATTTTTTCCATCATAATACAGATATTAGATTTGTATCTGGCAAAGTATATTTACTTTCTAGCTACTGTTTAATTCAAAATGAACAACTTATATAACTTACATTTGAAAAAATTTCGTTTGTGTTTAGCCATGAAATGAATTAACTAAAATAGGAATACCATCTTAACGTGATAGAAATATGATATGGCATTTCATCATATATATCTATCTATCTATATGTGTGTGTGTCGTGTAGAGATGAAAAATATTGTCGATATGCAGTACCGATTTTTTTTTTATGATACCCATTCCTACTTATAACCCTTAATCTGCATCTGTTTGTTACATTAGGAGCCAAAATTTTCTTGCACCTAATAAATTTACAAATGAACGATTTCTTCTAATCTCGCTCTAGAAAAATAATTTTTCTTCATTCGCGTAAGAAACAGGCCTAATAAAAAAAAAAAAAAAAATATATATGATATTTATGTATTAAATCTATAAATATAAAAAAGATTAAACTCGATCCCACAAAAGTTTTCTTACAGCCTCAAAATATTTTTTTTAATACTCTATATACATAGACTCTGATGTAGGGATGTTAAACAGTTGTTAATCCTAGCTATGTTCTAACAGTTTCTTTTCTACAATTATTAGTCATTTACCAGACAGGTAGATCATGTCATCATTAGATGGCAACCTCCTAGGTTTACCAGATTACTTACTGGTCGCAATTTTTGCTAATTTGATCTACATAATCGGTGTTTTTTTGTAATTTTTTATTTTTTTTTTTGGACCGATGATGAATACTTAACATTTTTAACTAATCTTAGAATAGAAGTGGCAATTAATTCACCAATCCTAATGGTTTAGATCCTTCTATATCATCACGCGTACCTCCAGTCATACGTTTTACTTTAAAACGCCTGGAAATAAGTGGCGATGTTTATCTAGACAATTTTCGGAAGGCTATGACAAAAAAGAGAAAATAGGTCAATCCTTTTTTAGTATAGATGATATCCTAAGGGTTCTATTCTCACGTCCGAGGGTCGCGGTTATCGTCTTTTTAATGTTCTTTGGAGTCCCACTGTCTAAAGCCCCTTTTATATCCATACACTTTATAGCTACTATTTTTCTTCTTGTGAGGATGGTATATTTAACATATCTTTGCCAATAGGATTTTTAACCAATAGCTTTGTAGAAGATCTTTTACTTCATATTATGATACAACAATTTATCTTGAAAGATGTTTTAGGTTTTTACAAAAGTCCTTGAGTATAGTCTTATTTCAGATTACATGTTTTTGACATTATTGAAAAAAAAGTAGGTTACTTATGTTCATTACTTACAAGAGGAGGACACACTCAGTCTCTCACGGATTCTTTTGGCAATTTTTTTGGAGGTTCCTGGTCAAAAAATAATAGACACGTATTTTGCCGTTCCGACCAATGGGCCCTAGAAGCCCAGAAAAAAATAATATAGCTTTAAACTAATTTATTTTATATCTCGAGTTTAAAAAATGATATCCACATGATTCTTGCACCAAGATTTTTATTTTTGATTGCGGATCTAAAGAAAAATACAGCCGCTCCCTAGATTTTGGTTTAAGTTAATTCAATTCTTAAAAAATAATTAGATTTTCAAGCAAACTACCTATAGATACAAAAATTGACGTCAGATTTTTTCAGCACCCTCAAAAACATGATTTTTTATTACTTTTCTTTAAATCGCAATCACGCAATTCATTGGTTGGTATCACTAGAAAGAGGAGAGCCTCCCTCAGCTTTGTTTTGATGTATATAAATGCAAAATTCGATGAACAAAAACCTATTAAAAAAATTGTAAAATCCGAAAAATATTTTGATTTTTTACTTGAGTTTGAAACCAGATATGGTGATGAAACCTAAGACATTTCGAGCGTATTACTACCCTATATTTCAGGTAAAAAGTGAAGTTGTTACGTTTAACCGTCTAAGCGTAATTCATGTTTTTGTCACTTTAAACAAAAATTGCCTACCATTTGGTCAGGCAAATTTTGATGCTTACGAATTTTTATTTTTCTATTTAGATGAAATTCCGTATTTAAGGGTTCTTTTGAATGCTTAATTCGAATCCGATGTCGGTTCTTTTGAGAAAATTATATTGAATGTACTTCACTTGAAATGTTTTAGCTTTTACGAAGCTGTTTTAGCCCTAGAATTCCATTTCAGTACCCTCAAAACTTAGGGAAAATATATATAAATTATTATTACAATAAATATAATTAATTATTATTTATTGTAATAATAATCAAAGTACTAAATTATTTCTCCTAATATATATGTATACACATATGTTTCCTAAGTTAAAAAAAAAAAAAAAAAAAAATGAGTTTTATTCCTAGAATAAATTACAAACCGTAAAGAGGAATATAAAATAAAAATTATAATAAAAAAAATATCGTATTTTTATTTCAATCTTCTTATTTGTAAGGGTAAATAGACAAAATGGCAGATCATCCGGCACTTTTTGGCGACTAGTTGACTCTACCGACTAGTTGCTGTCTATAAATCTATAAAGTATATCAACCATAAAATCATCAACGACGCTGTTAACTGCAAGTATCTATTTATGTAATTTTTAAATATATTTCAATTTACAAGGGGGAAAACGAACCAAATTAATAATTAGAATAATAATTTTTAAACTTCAAATCTATCTCAAACAAGCATTTAATTGATGGCGTATATTTTCATGTTAAAACACTTAAAATACAACACTTTCCCGCCCCTTAAACAAAATATTGGTTTCTCCTGGCTACTGTTGACAGTGTCAACACATGCACCCGGCAGATAACTTCTATATGCGGTGTATCTCTGTCGACAGATTTAGCTTGCTCGTATATTTTTCGTGTATCGTGACTAAAATGGTAAAGAGTTACAAATAGCTGGATTCTGAACATAGATACATTATCAGTGTTTACGTTCTTAAAGTTGTCAATAATATCTATCGCAATAAAGTTAATAATAATTTGATATCTATTAAATAACCATTGGATATATTTAAATTGTTAGACCAAGACACTCATTTGTTCATAATTTTTCTAAGCATGGAAAAGATTACATATTTCACGAATTTCAAACAACTCAATATCTTACATAGTTAATTACAACTAGCATTCCCTGTCACAGCTTCTTCCACTATCTGATGTAAATAACGTAGTTAATTTTAACTAATAATTGAAGTTTTATTTATTTATAACAAAAATCTTATAATGTAGAAAGCATACAAAAATAATTAAATTAAATTCATAAGACATTCCAATAAACTAAATTTGAAGTTTTATCTCCCGATGTTATTAGAATGATTTGACTGTTATGGCTTACAGTTCTAGAAGGCCCTACATATTATCGGCCATGATAGAAACAGTCCGAAGATCCACTACAATGTTTATAAGTCTGATTTGATCTGTATACAACGATTTTTTTATGTTAATAGAAAACAGGGCTGCCAGGGGGTAATTTTCCCCCGGTGGGAAATTTTAGAAATCTTTTGCACTTTTGGGGGTAATTTGAGGGGGAAATTCGAGCTATCATTGAAGGTTACACGTCATCATCAGGGCTACCGATTTGGGAGATATTTTCTCCAGTAGGGAAATTTTTTAATCGAATTTTTTTTAAAAATCGATTCGACCTAGTAGCGTATAAGTTGGCTATAATAAGTATTCTTTTTTTTATTTTATAACAATATCTAATCACATAAATTACATTAAATATACAAAAAATATCTTAATTTCTAATGAAGATATACAGATAATTATGAACTTAATGCCTCATTATTAAAGTTAATGAGCAACATTACTCATTTGTCATTTAGGGGAAATCGGGGGGAAGTTTTGAAACTGTTGGGGGGGGGGGGAAATCGGGGATGTTCTGCTTAGACATGGGGGAAAATGTTATTTCAGAATCGGCAGCACTGATAAGAAAGGAAATTTTAATTAAAATGGTAAATTAGTAGAAATCATTCGAATTCTAGGAATAAATTTGATTTCTTCAGAGAATTATAACCTCAATGATATTTGCACGCATAGCTGTAATTTTTATCTTGTTGCTATTGCACAGAACAGGCGTTTGAAGGTCACAGAATTATTTAATTTTTTTAATTATTTTTGCATTTCTTATTACCAAAAACAAATGAATGAAAATAAAAATGAAATAGACTCTTGAATCCTAATAGCAGGGTAGGCTGAAATAAATTAGTTTTAAGAGAATGACCTAAGGTGATGAAAAAGATGGGTAAATTATATTAATTTATTAATATTATATTAAATTAATGTAAATGAGAACAATTATATTTATTGTTGAAGTAAAATGAAAATTTATTTTATAAAATAATATAAATTGCAGTCTGTATAAATTCCGTAAATGTATCCCGAAACATGTTACTACGATGTGAAATAATAATAAAGAAAATTTGAGGAGTAATTACCAAAAAATTGTATTTATAAATATATTATACACTCCTTTATTACAGAATTAAAACTAATTAAATATCTAATTTGTAATTCTTAAGTAAGAGTTGGTGTAACAGATGGACAGAGAATATTCAGAACATTATTAGCAATATATCAGTCGATTTTTCAAACTCCACATCTTCATCTCTTTTGAATAACGATATAATTGAAAATGAGTAAATTTTAATATCAATTTCCAGCTCCAGATAACTCTATACCATTGTAACCTCGCTTACATTGGCGCATTTTTAATAAACATTTAGCTGAAAATCAGTAAATGTTATTGTTGCTAAACCTTCTTTGAACAATGAAGATGGCGTAGTTAAAATGTGGTACAGATTGGTTTAGTAGTTTTCGTGGCTAGTGGTCACAAATGAAAAATGATTTGTCTTTTTATATATTAGAATAGATAAATAAACTTAGATGCTATCTTTGATTACCCAGCCATGTTGGAATACCTGGGGATGGATTTGAAGATGCTTCTGCTAAAGAGATGAGAAATAGGTTCCCTATGCTGAACTTTACGTCCTCAGCGACCGCCGAAGATATATCCAGACAGTACATGAGGTGGAGGGATGAAATTACCCGAAGAGTGGGAACCAACTGGATGAAAGTGGCCAGGTACAGGGGCTGTTGGTTCAAAATTGTAAATAATCTATAGAAAGAAAAAAATAGTTTTTTTTTGTGTTTTCGTAGTTTATAGTGAATTTTGTATATTTTATTTTATATTGTTACAACTCAGTTTCTATTCTGTAAATTATTCAGGAGCAAAACTCCCTTTTACATCCTAAGGGGGAGGCTATTGTCATAAATATGATGTCAATAATGCTCTGTCATTATTATTATTATTATATATAATAATCTTTCTTTCTTTCTTTCTTTTTTCCCTTTCTCTCTCCCTCTCTCTCTCTCTCTCTCTCTCTCTCTCTCTCTCTCTCTCTCTCTCTCTCTCTCTCTCTCTCTCTCTCTCTATATATCTATATATCTATATATATTATTTTATATATCTCTCTATATTTCTATATATATATATATATATATATATATATATATATATATATATATATATATATATATTTATATATATATATAAAACATTTTAAGTGGGTACATTATTTTGAAAGAAATTATTTTTATTGTTTCTTTTATTATTTCTTAGATTTTATAAAACCTATTTTGGAAAGTTAAGTAGCCACAGCGAAGTACCTATTCGGCATCTGGTATTATTCCAACTGTGTCTTCCCTTAGTATATTATACTCCGTTGCCTTTCAGAAAACGGAATACTACACTTAACATTGAAAAAGCTTTTGATCGTATCTGGCAAAAGGGCTCACAATTGAAAATAACCTCGGTTTTATATTCTACCTTTTTTTTAATTCTTCAATTGTTCTTCCTAAAAAACGTAATCGGTATTTCTGAGAACTTTTTCCTGCCTTTCTTCTTTCCTCTATAAGCATTTAAAGCCACCTCGTGTATTCCCTTTACATTATTCATATCCCACAACTTCGCTGACAATACAGAGTTTTTATCAATCTTTAAAATCCTACCTCTATATGGACTGCTCACCCTTTAGAATTATATATAAAATTCTTTTGTTTTAGAAATTCCGGGAAACTACTTATATTCTGAGCCATAAAGACCCCAGTCTCCAGCTTCTCGTACATGTTTTAAGTGCTGGGTTTTGTTTTGACACGCCATAGCTCTGTCTGTGTTGCTAGTATTGAAACTTAGGCGACAGTTTCCCGATCAGAAATTTATTATTATTAATGTAGAATATTTTTTGTTTTATTGTTTGTCGCTAAGACAAAAATCACATTTTTGTGAAACCCCTATTTTCTTTCAACTTTATTTCGAATAATCATTAATTGTTAATTTAATTAAATTATTAATCTAACTAATTTGATGCTTTTGTTAATGTGTAAAAGCAATAGATTATAGGTAGACATATCCATGATATATTGTTTTTCCCAGTCAGGAAGAATTTTATTTTAGTTATATTTTCAAACTAATGTATTATCTCTTCGCCCGCTCTTTTAAGTCAAGAACTTAGATAATTTTAATTAAGTTTTGTTTTTTTATCGATAAAAATGCTATTGAACATTATTTCTTCAATGATAGTTTCACACATAGCAGTAATTTTTAGCCTGGTTAAAATTCCACTGATTAGGTGTTTGAAGATTACATAAAAGAATAATTTGAAATCTAATTTTTAATCTTAATTTTCCTATATTTAAATATAAAAACAGCTCATGTTGGTAATCAGAGACTATTAAAAAACCCTTGCGGATAATAGACTGCATTATCAGTGCTTGTAGGCCCTTAAATCATATTTTTACACACAATATCAAAAAACAAAGGATCGACGCTTTGATGTGGTAATAATTTTTATTTGGCGAAAATTTTATTCTGAGTTCAAAAGTCTGTAAATATCTTCATGCTATTTATTATTACCAATACTTGATAATCCCTTTAGAGCATTCTCTAAGCTTGTTTACTAGCACTGACTTCTTCAAAAAAAAGCCTCAGTGTCCTACGAAATTCTCGTAATTTAAAGGCATTACTGGGAAAACAATTTCACAGCCTTTAAAGCAACTCTTGAAATTATTAAATTTGAAGGGGAAGGTGAAACATTTGGAAGTAGAGATACGACGTTGGAAAGGAAGAAGGGCTCCGGGCGGCCATTAATGGATATTGATGAGGTTCTGAAGGAAGCTTGTTGAGTCAAATCCGTCCACAAGTACTCGCGAACTTGCCAGGGAGTGAGGAGTGTCGAAATATACTGTTAGTCGCCATCTTCTCTCCATGGGGAAGGTGAAAAAGACCTGTAGACTCAAATCAGCTAAGTGGCTAGAAACTTCATGGGTTTGAACTTTTGCCTCAACCACCATATATGGTAGTCCAGACCTCACACATTCGGATTACTACTTGTTTCGATCCATGGCCCATTTTCTTCAACTAAAAAAAATTGATAATTTTGCAGAAGTTGAAAATGCTGTCCAAGAGTTCTTTGGCAGCCAACCCAAGGAATGGTATCAGCGTGGCAACGAGCAATTGGCTAGCAGATGGGTAATGACGGAAGATAAGAATGGACTATACTTTGAGTATTAATTGTATTTTATATCAAAGAAATAATAATACAAATATTTGTTTAAGAAATGGTCATTTTTTTTTATACACCCCGTTATTGTTGCTAAACCTTTTTGAACTATGAAGATAATGTAGTTAAAATTTGGAACAGATTGGTTCAGTTGCGTTTGCGATTAGTGACCACAAACGAAAAATGGATTTTCCTTTTATATAATAGTACTAGCATTCCCCGTCGTGGCTTCGCCCGCTCTCATAAATAATGAACTTAGTTTATTTTAACTAATAATTGAATTTCACTTGCTTTTCCATAAAAATCTTGTATTGAAGTATTGAATTTAGCATTATTTCTTCAATGATATTGCATGGCAGTAACTTTTAACCTGATTAAAATTGCACTGATTAGTTGTTTGAAGAATATGTAAAAGTATAATTCTTACATACATTGTATACAAAGTATAGATCCAATTTCGCAGAAATAATTGTATCGATTTCATTTGGTTGGATTTACATTTCTAACCATAAAATTATATCACAGCGTGGTCAACCTCGTTTCTGGGACTCAGGACTATAAATTAATTTTTTTTTTTTCTTCGTTTCACCCGACTTTGGGTTACGTTGGACCAATCACTTTTAAATGCTCTGTGCCTTTCTTTCAATCCTGTATTGCTTCATTCTTTCTGATCTTGTTTTCCTCTCCTCTTCAGAGATTCGAATTGTTCGTTTTGGTTTGATTTTTAATTGGAAACCCTTTTTTTTTTTGCCCTTGGTTTTTTTTTTTTTTTTTTTTTTTTTTTTTTTTTTTTTTTTCATTTTTATCTATGAGCATATTTTCTGTGATTATGAGTTCGTTTAAGTCCTTTTCTGTTTTCTTAAACCATCGAAATCTATTATTGAAATTTTCTCAATTTTTTGGTAAAGGGTTTCATTTCTGATGTGGATTAATTTGTTGTTATGAAATTTGGAGCCTGGATTTTTCTTTTCTTTGATTTTTAGCCGGTCAATTGGGCTACGGTTAGTAATGGACAGTGTTTCTGCTGCATTTACATTCCATGTGAGGGACTTTTTTTTTGTAGGTGTATTTAAAATATTATTATAGTAAAATTTATTATTATAAAATTTCCTGGAACTATGCAGATGTTTTAGCTAAACTTTGGTATAGTTGGATTTAATAGTTTTACCATTGCAAATTCTTTTGCAGAATGGCCACATAACGGTCGATTTTTCAACTGCACAGGTATCCACATGTCGCTCCATATATTTGTAGCTTTTTTAATAACAATTGAATTGAATACATGTAAATTTTATGATAAATTTTTAGCTCAATATAACTCTGTACATTTGTAACCTCTCTCGCCACCTATCGGCCCATTATCGAACTTCACTACTCACCACATATTTATCGATTTTCTATGACAATGTTATTGAAAATCTTTAAATTTTATTATTGCTAAAACATCCTTGAACGATAAGAATGGTGTGGCTAAGATTTAGTACAGATTGATAGACTAGTTTTCGCGGTTAGTGATGGAAAATGGATTGTCGTTTTATATAATAGTATAGACTATACGATTAATAATGTTATTAAAAATAAATTATTTTTTTCTGGAATATAAATATGATCCGTGAGCGGAATAGCGTACATAGCCTCCGAAATAGAAGATAGGATAACCGTAAAGAAGGATTTGATCTTAGCGGAGGGGGTTCGCCGATAAGGGAGACTGATCGCTTAATGGCTAAAATGGATTTTCATTTATCAAACGGCCCGCCTCGGTGCGCTTTCGGCTAATATAACAATTTATGGATGGAGCCTCTGTGGATTTTCGATGAGGCTTCTAAAGATTAAGCCATTTTCCACGAAATGGCAGATCTCCCACCCTACCCCCCCCCTACCCCTCACTGTCTATCTTTCCCTCTCTAATCTTAAATAGAAATTATCTGATTAATTTTTCGGCACTTTTTCATTAGTAAAGAAAATGTATTGAGAGAAATTTTCCTTATTTTATTTTATCGTCTACTTATCTACCTCTCATTCAACTGCTTTATTTTTATCTATACAATTATATAAATTATCTGATTAAGTTTTCGGCCCTCTTTCATTAGTAAATAAAATGTATTGAAGAGAGACATTTTTCAGTTTGTTTTGTAGTTGTTTCAAGCCGGTTTGTACAGTTAAATTGGAGAGTGTAAACATATATTTGAAATTAACACAAGCCAAAAAAATTCTGTCTGGACAAAAATTCGACTTGAGGTTGGTGTACTGGCATGAGCGTGTAAACGATGCTCAGGACAGTTCAAACCTACCGCATGCGCATTTTAGGTTCGACCACCTGTTCCATACAATATTTTGAGTGAATGTGTACGGTTTTTGGCGGACGAAGGGCATCCTCAGCCACTATGCTTCCCCGCAAAAAAGTTTTCGTCCTTAAGGATAAAATTTTTTTTTAATGTTCCTGCATTTAACGATTTTACTAGTTTTTGTCCTTAAGGGTACTATTTTGAGATACGCCAGGAGAAACGATTTTTAAGATATCCGAAGGATATTCCGTTATAATTGTCCTTTTAGTTTATGTCGAAACAATTTTGAAATCTTTTAGGATTTAACGATTTCAAGATGACGGAAGGGAATTGTTGTCATTTGCAACAATTAATAGTTCTTCGTCACAATTTTCCATTTTCAACAAAACAGTGGTTTTCACTTCACAATTGTGCAAGCAGAACTGAACGTATGGACAGCATCGATTTGATTTGCATAAACTGGCTTGTATAAGCCAGATTGCGTAAATGGCTTGAGCGTGTAATGCCTTTATGCGTTTATGACTCATTTATAAAATAAAACCTTTCTTTTGGTAGATTTAGTCATATTTATACAAAACGATTAGCTCATATAATGAACAGCATGAGTGTACCTCTTAATATTATATACATATCTAGTAAAGTGATATTAACTACATCGCTTGTGAACATGTCTTAAGATTGTTTCATAATAGATTTTTTTTATAGAATCGTATAAATGCTAAATGTTATGGACTTAAAAAAATAATCATAAAAGCAACAACGATAAAGTAACGAAAACAGAAATGAAAGAGAACTCAAAACTGTCCCTTCATTACTTCAGCATTTGTCCTAATGAGTCCTATTCATCGCTCTATCCTTTCAGGAATAACATCTTTCTCATAAATATTTATTCCAAGGTTTTGGAAACGAAGAAAAAAATAATAATAAGTATAAACTGAACATTTTACGATTAAAAATTAAAAAGTATTAACTGAAATTACGATTTTCGAATGCGTTCCAACCCTTTCAATAATGTTATCTCCATATTTATTTTTTAGTCTTTTGTATATATGTAATTTACCATGTTTTAAAATTATGTCATCGCTCGAGTCATATAAGACCTTCTTTTTTTGCCCATGTATAAATTCTGCCTGGGCTTAAACTGAGTGATATTTCAATAAAAAAGTTGTTATAATTTTTTTTTAATTTAATAATTAATATAATTTTATACATGAATATATAAATGAACACAAAGCTTTGCCACATTATATTTGGTTATTGATAGAGTGAATATAGGTTCAAAGTAGTGAACCCACAAAGCTATAAAGCATATGTGTTTTAATTCGCTTAATTATCTGTTGCGTTTAGTACCAAAGCGTTGGAATATTAAAATATAACACCCTTTCATTAGTTTACGTTTGTTTGTAATTTTTTTTTATATTAATAAACTTAAAAAACGTGTCGAAGGATAATGTTAAATAAATAAAAAACAATTTCTCCCTGACTAGAAAAACCCAATGTCTATCTATTAACTATTGCTTTTATATCTACAGCTTCTGGTAAAGAAACTGTCGGCAACGTTTTAATCCAAACAATACTAACAGAGGTGGAGTGTGTCTAAAAAGCCACAACAATTTAAAAAAATAGACAAAACGTTACATTTTTCATTCAAACTAATCTAGCTTCATTTAACTTTTTAATCTAGATTTGACTGATCTAGCTCGATCTCTCTCGGTGGTTGTGTATCAAAAGTTACTTTTCTTTGGAAAGAAACAATACAATCATACAGGTAAGCTGAAAAAATAAAGTATATAAGGGTATAATAGTAGGTACTTCCATATTTACATTACAATTTGCGGACGATCAGGTTCTCATTGCTCAAGACAAAGATGATATAGAATATATGACTCGAAAGATCAAAGAAGAATATGAGAAATGGGGCCTATCAATAAATATATCGAAGACAAGGTACATGTGTGTGGGAGGTAGCACAGATGATTTGGAGATAGGAAACGACATAATTGTGAAATGTGATAAATATAACTATCTTGGAGTACAATTGAATAATGAAGGGAAAGATTCACTAGAAATAAGAGAACGTCTAAGACAGGGAAGAAGAGCCATAAAAAGATTGAACGGAATTTGGTGGCACAATAAGATTTCGAAAAAAAGAAAACTGAATATATATAATGTTGTCGTAAAAAGCATAGCATTCATTGTATGGAGCGGAAACATGGAAGCTAACAGAAAACGATAAAAGCAAAATAAAAGCATTAGAAATGGATGTCCTTAGAAGATCTTGTGGAATCTCGAGAAGACAGAAGGTAACAAATGAAAGAGTAATGCAAATAGCCGACATTAAAGAAACTATTATCGACAACGTTACCAAGAAACAGCTGATATGGTACGGTCACGTGCAGAGAATGCCAGAAAACAGACTTCCAAAGTAGCTCTTAAATGGGTACCGACTGAAAGAAGGAAAAGGGGAAGACCTAGAAGAACGTGGGGCGAAGGAATAAGAAAAGCAATAAATGAAAGGAACCTCACGGATTATCATTGCCAGAATCGTAAACAATGGAGAACGAGTCTAGAGGTCGGACAGCGTAGACAAACGCCATAAACCGGCATATATATATATATATATATATATATATATATATATATATATATATATATATATATAAGGGTATAAACAGTTTTCAGGATTATGCTATTTAATTTGAAAATTTATCGCCTACACAAAACTGAATTACAGGTAAGCGAAAAAAAAATAGAAAACATACCGTCGGTGAAATTTCTAATCCGTTATAGGCATTTTAGCACCTTCTATGACATTGCATATAAAATGTGCTTTGATGCACATGTTTTATTATTTTTTAGATTAAAATCACATAAGTGTTTTCCGATACTTGATCCAAATTAAATTTTTGTGTTCGGGTTCTTTACATTAGGCGCGGAATATTATTTTGAAACGAAACCGGGAAAAAACCTAAATTGAAAAAATCCATATAACGGAATTGGCAATCTCACCGACGATATGAGCATTGTTTTGTTAATTGATGTATGATAATTGAACTAATTGTAAAAAAATATTTCCAATTTCTAGATTAAAGAACGAACTATAAAGATGAATCTAAAGTTAAAAAATGCGATCAATTAAGGACATGTTTTCACTTCAATCAGCCTATTTTTAAGCGTAGAAATATAATGAATCAAATGGCCGCCTAGTCTTTGACTACATAACTAGCTGACTAGTCGGCTTTACCAACTGGTCGGCCCATCTCTAGCAATGATGCCGGTATATGCTAAACGTTCACATATTAAGTTTAACAGTAATCTATACTAATATATGAAAGGACAAGCTATTTTTCGTTTATGATCACTAACCGCGAAAACTACTGTACCAATCTGTACTAAATTTTAACCACATCTATATAGTTTCAGGAAGGTTTAGCAATAATCAAATTTTATGATTTTCAATTAATTTACGATTAAAAAAAACGATAATATATGGATAATAGTGATGTTTTGAAAATCGACTGATAGATGGCGAGAGCCATTGTACATGAGAGGTTAAAAAGGTATATATAGCTTGAAACTTACAATAAAATTTACTTATATTTAATTAAATTTTTCAAAAAGATTTAAGTATGTGATACGATTTCTCAGTGAAGTTTTAAAATCAATGTGCAAGAGGATCAATCCGTAACATTGTTTACAATGGTTAAACTACTGAACCTATCTGTACCAAATATTTACTACACCATCTTTATAGTTCAAGGAAGGTTTAGCAATAATAAAATGAACAATAATACAAATTGAAATGCAGAATGTTGAACGGCAGAAATAAGTTTTGTCGATCTTTTTCATTTAATGCGTGTAAAATATGATTCACGGGCCTTTAGTTGTAAGCACTGGTAATGCAGTCCATTATCCGTAAGTTTTTAATAGTCTCTGTCCATCTGGATTACCAACTCATTCGTTAAAATTAAAAATAATTCTTTTATGTAATATTTAACCACTGAATAAGTGTAATTTTATCCAGTTTAAACATTACGCGTGAAAATATCATTGAAGAAACAATACTCAATTGAATATTTCAAGATTCTATTGATTTCATACAAGATTTCTATTTATAAACAAATAAAACTTCAATTATTAGTTAGGATTATTTAAGTCTTTTTCCTAAGAAAGCAGGCGAGGCCTTGTTGACAGAAGATGCTAGCCACCAATTAGCCGCATTTTTTTTTTTTTTTTTTATAATTTTCTATTTACATCAACATATTCAAAGGATTTAATAATTTTCTATTTACATCAACATATTCAAAGTTTAATAAATGAAAAAAAAAATTAAAATTTGCAATGATTATTAAAATATTATACGCGACTATCGATCGAGTGCACGATCTTTACCGTGACATCATAATTAACTACGACAAAGTTACTAAGTAAGCTAAAGGAAAGTTCAACTACACGATCCCTTGATGGCTAAGTTTGTAACTAGTAACTAGTCAGCAATCTAGTAACTGGATATATATATTCTTCATTGTTCGATCATCATTATTGCACAGCGTTTTTATTTTTGGTAAAAAAATCGTAATATTTATCATTTAACAAAATATATTATATACCAAATTCTACAATCGCAGTTCAAAAAATAGTACCATAACACGTACTTGCCTATAAGTCTTGACTTGTTTTTTCACGACTCCTTTCCGAATTGTAGACCCCATTAACTTTACCCATAATCATTTCACGTAATTATAATTTTTTTTTTCATGGTTTGCTATATATTTAACTATAATTTACTTATGGGTAAAGAACTTTGATAATTTTAACTAATATAACAGTTCTACATCAAAATACTCCCTTCCACAAAAAGTTTGTTTTGTCATCTTTTGAAGTGTACTGAACACGAATCCGAAGTCAGAAAATCTCAATCAGGCACTATTTTTTGTCAAATTCGTGTTTTAGATCGAAAAATAAGGTTAGATTTAGATATTTCGTGCATTTTTTTATTACTGAAAACTTCAACAAAAAATTTGATATAATTTAATTTTGAAAATTATATAATGTGTTACAAAATTAAAAAAAAAAAAATGGAGAGTACAAGTATTAGGCTTTGTTGCATAAATTGTTAAAGAGTTGCTTTTATCATAAAAGGCTATGGATTATAATATGTTCTCAAAAGAATCATTTTTTGCATTTCCCTTTGAGTTTCTGCCCTCCCAACTTAGTAGCTGTTTCAAATGAACACAGAGAACGATTTCATCAAGAGTATAGCCCAAATGAAAAAAAAAAAAAATTATAGCAGTAAATGCAATGAGAAGGTGCTTACTGACTACTGTTGGACACTACAACTGAAGACACGTGATGTAGAGTACAAAAGGAAATTATATATGGTACACATTAATTATGCTCGGCATTAAATATTATTATTTTATATATTTCTGTTTCTCACAAAACAAAAGTGTCAAAAAATATATTTAAAAAAGAACTATTTCAGTTGTGTTCCTCCAATCTCTAAAAAAATGGTGTTCGTTAGATTTCTTTTGCTATTGCTGCGAATTCGGCGTACTTATAAATATAAAAGTTACAAAGAATGTTCATTGGAGTGGAAAAAAATATAATTTAAAATTTAAAAAAATAAAAATTTCAGGTATTCAAAAAAAGTGTTAGATAGATTTTATTTTATCTCAGATTCTGACTCTAGCACACATAAAAATATAAATTGTTATTTCTTATAAAAAATTTTTATTAATATAAGAATTTATTTTTATAAATTCTCTCTCTCTCTCTCTCTCTCTCTCTCTCTCTCTCTCTCTCTCTCTCTCTCTCTCTCTCTCTCTCTCTCTCTCTCTCTCTCTCTCTCTCTCTCTCTCTCTCTCTCTCTCTCTCTCTCTCTCTCTCTCTCTCCTCTCTCTCTCCTCTCTCTCTCTCTCTCTCTCTCTCTCTCTCTCTCTCTCTCTCTCTCTCTCTCTCCTCTCTCTCTCTCTCTCTCTATCTCTCTCTCTCAATCTCTCTCCACTCTCTCTCTCTCTCCCTCTCCCTCTCCCTCTCCTCTCCTCTCTCCTCTCTCTCTCATCTCTCTCCTCTCACTCCTCTCTCTCTCTCTCTCTCCTCTCTCTCCTCCTCTCTCCCTCTCTCTCCTCCCATCTCTCTCCCTCTCTCCCTCTCCCTCCCTCACTCTCCTCTTCTCTCTCCCTCTCTCTCCTCCTCCCTCTCTCTCTCCTCCTCTCTCTCTCTCTCCCCCCTCTCTCTCTCCTCTCCTCCCTCTCTCTCTCTCTCTCTCTCTCTCTCTCTCTCTCTCTCTCTCTCTCTCTCTCTCTCTCTCTCTCTCTCCCCTCTCTCTCTCTCTCTCTCTCTCTCTCTCTCTATAAAAATTTTATAAAAAAAAAAATCTTGTTTTTTATAAAACATGCAAAAAGGAAAAAATGAATTCATAGGAGTTTTATCTCCCGATGTTATAAGAAAGATTTGATGGTCAGAGTTTTGGTACTTTTTGGTTTTACCTAGTTTTTTTGGGTTTTTTTTTTACCTAGTTTTGGTTCTAGCTAGTTTTTTTTACTTTTTGGTTCTGGAAAGTCCTACATATTGACCGTAAGAGAAGCAGTCAATCAGATAATGCACTACAACGTTTCTGTAAGCCAAAATATTTAATTATTATTTTCTCTAGGAATGATAAAATAAAAAATTCGCTCACTAAATCTCTGATTCGTCTCTAAACATAATTTCCTGCGATACGAAAAAGTTCTAATTTATAACAGAACAAAGGACGAAAATAAATTACACGATAAAAAAAAGAGGGATGAATAGGGAGCGCCCTGCATAAATAAAGAGTATATTAAGCACACCGGTTGCGTTTGAGAAAAAAAAAAAAACAAAAAAAAAAAACATGATTTAACAGTATTTTTCATTTTCTGTAATCACCTCGTTTAATGATTTAATGATAAAAAATCCTTTTTACTTTTACTTTGTCATTATGTAGGAGTGTATTAAAATCATAGTTTCCTTGTGCCCTGAAAATACTTGATTTCTATTAAGCTTCTATGATAATTTTATTTGTTTATTTTTATTTTTTTAAAATAAGAAATATTCAGGAATAATTATTCTGTAAAGAAAAAAAATTAAATGTATTAATGATAAAATTAAACAAATAAATTGATTGTGAGCATTACAAAAAAATTCTTAAATGAAGGGTGTTAGTTTAGATGGGAAAATTTCAATAATCATAGCCCTGAAAAAAATAGGAAATGTAAACATTTTTATCCATACCAGACTTAAAATACAAGAAATTGCTCGTTGTTACCGACTACTCCTTCATTTACTAGAAAACGTTGAAAGCTCCCAATAAATTACAAAAGACTTATTTAAATGACAGTAATTACACCCACTTGGACATACGGAGTTGAGCTTCGGGGCTCTAAACCTTCCAATTCATCTCGTATCCAAAACTTATAATCCAAAATCCTTCTTAAAATCCTCAATGCTTCTTATTATGTCCTACATTAATTTATCCATAAAGAACTTCATGTTACAAATATTGCTGATTTATTCCATACCAGATACCTATCCCTTCATAGTCACCTCCATACCAACTAGAATCCTCTAGAATCCTAACTTACCTCACACTCAATTCCCAATAATTCTCCAGGGTGTCAGAAAAGATGAGTGGTTCTACCAGTGAGTGGTTCTTTACATGTTATTGACATACAATAGCAATTGTTTTCCTAAATTTTACTAGTAATATATAATTTATAGAGTTGTAAATATCATTAAATAGTCAGAAATAAAAAAAAAATTATAGACGCCTCACATAAAATTATTTTAAAGGCATTTTAACTCTTTAACAGGCGATGTATCCTGGAGGATACTCATATTTGATGCCTTTGCTCAATAAATGACGTAATGTCCGACGCATTATCCTACTCATTATTGTCTAATATCCTTTATTCAACCTTGAATTTCATGATACATGTGTGGGGGTTAGCATGGCTATAGCCATTCAAAGGAAAATAAAAAAATAAATGTATTCAAATATCCCCGGCCCGCCCGTTAGAGTGTTAAAAACGTGTTATTTTCTTCACTAAGTAATTCTAGCACATGTGCAGATCCTGGTTAATAATAATAATATAATAATCGAAAAACGAAAATTCAGCTCCACAAATATATGCTACATGTATTTAGGTTTTCTAAAATGATACTCTAAAAAGACGTATATTTTTAGGGGATTTTCCAGTTTTTCCCCCACTGCGAAGTCGGGACTGATGGTGTGAAAAAAGTTCGATACAATCAAGATTTTTATGGCTTGTTGGGGCGTAAACTCGTGGAGACTGGTCCACTGTTCCATTTTACCTTACCCATGGGGACAGGCAGAATCTTCACTCCAGACTCCTTGGCAGGATCACAAGTAGTTAGGGATAGATTTGATCCTCCAGCATGCTGAAGAATCTTGAATAATGGTGGCCTTCGTCCTTTCCTAGGAAATAATTTAACAAGAAATTTATTAAAACCTTCAGTTTTGTTGATTTCACTTATTTTTAGTTAACTTAACTAATTTAATCTTATCCTCCATTTATTAAAAAAAAAACAAAAAAAAACAATTATAATAACTGGAATCGAATGATCTTCTGTTGCTTTCTCAGCATTTTAAGATTTGTTGCTATCGTAGATCCTGGCGCCTCGGTTGACTGTTGTCTTCCTGTTGTCTTGATCGAATAATATTATTTAATAATATTAATATTTGTTATTGATAGGTAACAATAATAATTGTTACGAAACGTAACGGCGGTTCCACTATTGAAACCAAGATAGTCCCCGTAAAAACATGTACTATGTTAAAAGTATAGAACCTTACTGAGTTTTGTGTTCAGTTCTTTGGAAGGAAAATTACTGGGACAGTAGTAAGAAGGATATTCGCCCGAAATTCTGCAAAACCACAATGTCTCCCCCAATTAAGGATACACATATTTTAGAGTATGAGTATGCCAAAAAAGGTTCTTCCGAAGTCTAGCTTCACCTGAAACAACAGAAAATAAATTTTCTTCTTACAGCCGTGCTGGAACCCTTACGCACAAGTCGAGTTTCTTACTCAATGAGCAACAACACCAAACAATATAGAAATATGTATATCCTTATTTCATTAAAAAGAAGACACAAATATTATCTTTTTAGTGGTACATATGGGGGTTAACATTTTCTTAAGCGATCAATATTTAACCTCTTGACCTAAGCAGTGCCAGGATGTCCGCTAAGTTGCAGTGACTTCAATTAATTATTTAATCCTAAGCTCCAACATAATTGGCTCATTAATTCACGATAAAATTATTAATTTTTTTTTTATATACAAAAATATGTTTTGAACAAAGAAAAAAAATTTCACAATGTGATTGTGAGCTTATAAATAAACATACCAACAATTGAAAAATTACCTTATTTAAAAAAAATGTTTCCATATTTGGCGCAACTTCACTTATTCCTAGATAGCAAAATTGAAATTCGGTCAAAAAATATTAAAATCAATAAGATTTATAAGGAGTCTTTATTTGATTGTTATAATCAGCTCCAGTTAGATTTAGTAATATTGATTAATATTACCATTACTTTTATGTTTGCATATAAGCCATGCTTATAAAAAATGTAATTTTAAATCATTTGAATACACTCTTTATATATTTAAAGATTTTCACTTCTTTCATTTATGACTTGCCATCACAGTTTATTACAAAATCTGCATCAAGTTTTCCTCAACATTTTCTGAAATCCTGGAAAATTGTATTATATGAATACATTTTCCAGTAGAGTAGTATTCAGAATGGTGAATAAGATAGAGAATATTTTAGTATAGCTCGTGATCAGGTGACTTCAGGGCTGCCTTCCTCCATCCCATCGATTTGGGGATTCTCTCTCTATTTCATATAGAATTTCTTTTTAGTAACGCTTGTAGTCTGAGATAGAAAATCTTTCCCACAATTTTATTTTCTTGGCTGAGTTTTTTTCGTATACTTTATTTTGTATTGCTTTGGTGCATATTTGTTCCTTTACTGTCTAATAAACTGTTAAAGAATAAATGAATAACCAGCGATCGAAATGATCTATATACAGTAGAAGCTCTCTAATCCGACCCGCTAAGAGATCAAGGGGTAAGGTGAAATGGCCAAAACGTCGAATTAACCGGAGATTTCAATGAAACACATGTTTTAAAAGTTAATAGTGTATTATATTTATATTAAAAGTTATATATTAACATTTTAAATAAATAAAGGAAATAGAAATGTATTATATTTCTGTATGTATTATATATATATATATATATATATATATATGTATATATATATACTATACAGCTATTTATATATATTAAAACATTGGCTGTAGTATCATTGTGATCGGTTTGTATCAAGCTAACTCACCTTTTAAACAATAGGTACCAGGTTACTTTGTATTAACTACAGTGATTACTATTGATTGCGTATTACAATAAATAAATATACAGGTTATTCAAACATTTATTTTAATGTCAAAATATAATTATAAACAACATTTGTTATAATAAAAGCATGTAATGGGATATTACTCGTAGAACGGAGAGGAGAGGAAGAGATAATTATGAACGGAGGAAGAAGTTTAGGAGGCGCTTAAAAATTCCAAAAACGGATAATCTGCGGGGCCAAGAGGAATACCGGTGGAGTGTTTAAAGTTAGGAGGAGAGGTTTTAGTTCGGGCATTGGTTAATGTCTTCAATTAATTATTGCAAGGGCCAAAAATTCCAGAAGTAACTCCTTTTAACCCATCTATAAAAAATGAAATGAACGTATATGTGGCAACTACCGAGGAATATGTGTTCAAAGCAGTATAACAAGTATCCTAGAAAAAGTGTTAAAGGACAGATTTGGACCATGATATTTGACACCGGAGGAACAGTGTGATTTCTCAGCTGGTAAATCCTGCATTGATAATATTTTTCTGATGAGATGAGATAGCCTTTATAGATGTGGAAAAATCATAAACCAAGTTATCATATAACCCACACAAAAGAAACTATGGAGAGCTCTACGGGAACGAGGTCTTATAGGGGCGATCCAGATTATGTACAGAAAAAAGTATGTACAAAATAAAACAAGTCCAAAACTTGTCAGCTTCTTTTGAATCCTCGAAAGGTTTAAAACAGGGATTCTGCTTATCCCCAACCTTATTTAAAATATACTTAGATGTGATGATGGAGCAGTGCTTTAGGAAACGTAAAAGGATGAGCATTCCTATTTAAGAGAAATTTTTGTGTACAATCTTCTTCTCGAATTATTAGGTGGTTATGGCACAGGATAAAGAAGATGTTGATGATGAGGAAGCTCATGCGATGTAATAAAGCCTTGGGAATGAAGAAAATTTTTGATAAATATAGCACGATTCTGGATGAAGGATGTAAAAGGGAAATACTATAGAGCAGATGTGGAATGGCTAGAAAGGCAATACGCATATTGCATCCGGTTTTTTGGAACAGGACCTTATCCAAAAGGATTAAGAGACGGATTTTCAATCATTAATTGAAGGCATTTGGCGCTGAAACATAGTCCCTCACCAAAGGTTTAAGGATAAATTAAATGTAGTTGAGATGGACTACTGGAGGAGGTGTATCCAGAAAACCAGGGCAGATCGCGTAAGAAATGAGTATAAAAGGAGGAAAATGGAAATGCGGAGGGTGTGTGACGGAACATGTGAAGAAAAAGTTAATATGCTATCGACATGTGCGTCGGATGCCTCCTGGAAGATTGCCTAAAATGTTGGGAAAATGGAACCCTCCGAGAAATGGAAGAAAGAGGACGACCAGCAAGGTGATGGGAGAATGAAATAGCTGAGGAAATGGCAGGATGAGGTCTGAGGGATGGTAATTGGTGGGACAGGGAACAGTGGAAAGAATGTTTGAGCTGACGTAAACCCGAAGAAGGGAAACACCCTTTTAAAGAACAAGAAGTTTCTTCGTTCCCGTTTAAACTACAGACCTTATTTTCCGGTCAAATTATTGACAATTTAGTTTTGTTTAATTTTGAATATAAAAATATTTTCTTTAAAAACAACCGTCAAGCAAATATTTTGACAAAACATAGAAAGGGTTGAAAGTTTTGACGCTTTGATGCTACTAATTAGCGAGCGGTGGCAATTCAAGGTCCGAAACATGGATAAATTAACGGATTAATTAAGTACACAAGCCCAATATTGACAATATATCGCACATGATATATATTCAATAGTGACCGTACTCAAAAATCTTTAGTTTTGATTTATCATCACGTTTAAGTTACATATTTATCAATGAAATGTCAAAATTGTATCTTCAAATATGAATTGATACATCTCATTAGCGGTTGGGATTAATTGGTATTTCCGATACAGCTTCAATATTTCTTAACAGACTGAGAAGTTTACATTTTTAATGCTTAATGTTTTTGAGATGTGTCACTTTTGATGTGGGATATGTATAAATTAAAACATCAAAATGTACAATTTTACTGGACTTTTAGAGATCACGCTAAAATATTGTTCCCAACCATCCGGACTCCGTGAGAGAATCGGACTACCTGGAGTGAGGAAGAACATTCACCCTGCGGTAAATTCATCCGAGTTTTGGTTTATTTCAAGAGATTAAAAGATCAGATCTCTCATCCACATTCTTTTCAATCTCTTAGTTGTTTTTAGACGTACACGTTCTGGCCGTTGTTCCTATTAAAGTGTCGTGTCCTTGTAACATATCTAAGAATTTTGGATCGAAAAGTAATTGTGTATGTAGACTAAAACTACCGGTAGCGTCAGTGGTATCGATCGATTACTAAGAATCGAATTCGAATTATCGAATAACGACATATCTGGAGTTGAACTTCAACAAGTCCCACTTACTTTACGTAATTAAGTCGGATCTTTTTAAGTATTTAAAGAAACAACCAAGGTTGTTTCAGTCAAATGAACATAAAAACCAATACTGGACATCAAACACGAGGCTGGACTTCATCTGGTATAGAATTCTGTGTGAACCCTCCGCTGGGCAGAACTGGCCTGATATAGGAGAGCCACCGAGGACAAAGGGACAAAGGGCAGCTGGTCCTAAAGACTGGAGCCCTGGAACGATCCTGAAAAATTAACTGAGGGCTTCCAGGGCTATTTAAATTTATGAGGCTACTTGGAACCAGCAATTTAACCATCTTCTTTTACAGCGCTCGCCCTAAAAGGGCTTTACCTTAACAGAGCTGGAAATTGAAATCACAACGAACAGGCAATGTTTCTTTGAGTCTTAGAAAAAAAATATGCTTTTGATGTTTGAAGGATGGATTGATAAAAAATAAATAAAAAATGTAAATTTAAATTAAAATTTATTAAAAATATATACAATATACAACAAGTAAATTTGTGGATAATGATTGCAATGGCATGTCAATACCTCGTAGAAAACTCCAGCACTAGTACCAGTAGCACTTCTTTAAACGTTCTATATTAGAAAGTCTCTTGGCCATCATATTTTTAAATGCCTCGATGGGTTATCGAGAAGAAAGTTGGAAGACTAGTTGATTAGAGTGGGTATGGAGTTTGATATCTTAATCAGCAAAATATGGAACATTAAGATTTTTATAGTTGTTTATTTGTTGCACAGTAATATGCAATGCAGATTTTACGAAGGCTTTTGGATTGCAAGGATCAGACACGAGGATAAATTGGAGAATTCAGTTAGGCCCCAAAGCTCAACTCGGTACGTCCAAATGGATGGAATTACTATCAAGTAATTAAGTCTTTTGTAATTTATTGAGAGCTTTGAAGGCTTGTCTAGTAAATGTCGGATTAATCAAAAACGACGAACAGTTTCTTGTCTTTGTGGTATCTGTCTTAATTATTAAAATTACTTTAGTTATAACGATCCTTGCATCACATGTATTTATAAGAATATATATATATACTTATATAATATATATATATATAATATATATATATTTTTATTTTTTTTTTATAACAATTTATTGAAATTTACAACTGTACAATATTTATACATCAAGTAAATGTGCTGTTACCTATTGCAATAACGTGACAAAACTTGTAAAGAACTACTCATCAGTAGCACTTTAACAAAAAATCTACACTAGAAGGTCTCTGGGCCATCTTCTTTTCAGATGCCTCGGAGGATTATCGGGAATGGTGTGGGAAGCATGTTGAGAAATTAGGGGATTTGAGTGGCTATGGAGCTTACTATGAAAGAATTGATAACTAGTTTAGGCTAAATCTGCAACATATGGAACATTAAAATCTTTATGGATAAGTTTATTGGTGACAAAGGAAGGTGCATTGAGAATTTTTCGAAGGATTTTGGATCGTAAGGATTGGATACGAGATAAATTGGATTGTTTAGTAGAGCCCCAAAGCTCAACTCCGTACGTCCAAATAGGTCTAATCACAGTCATGTATATGAGTCTTTTGTAATTAATTGGGAGCTTTGAACGTTTGTCCAGTAAATGTTGAAGTATTCTGAAACGACGGGCAGTTTCTTGTCGTTTTAGTCTTGTATGTGGATTCCAAGTTAGACGTTTGTCCAAGTAAGGTCCTTGGTAGCGGATCTGTTCAACAGGGATTAGTGGAATATCATTAAAGGTTACTGTAGGACAGGAAGTCGTGGGTTTACGACGAAGGGTAAAGGTTTTTGGTGAATTTTTTGGATTTATTTTGATTCTCCATTTTTTGACAACCATTCTTGAAGGGTTAGGATATGGGATTGAAGTGTTTGGGAGGCAATGAAGGGATCATTATTTAATAACACACATGTGTCATCAGCGTAAGTGGTGAGGACATAAGAAAATATAAAAATGAAACAATATCGGCTTTCATTATTTTTGACAGGGATGTGTCTTTTTGCTGGGGGTTTATAGTTTTTTTGTGTAACGTTTTTTTCTCAGTGAAAAATGTAACAATTTGACAATTTGTTTGGATTGAAAATTTGGCAATAGTTTTCTGATTAGAAATTAAAGGTGAAAATGTTTTGTTACACAATTGTCACTATGACCTACGTTTTAGGAGCTATATATTATTTTCAATGAAAACAAGTCACTTTTTTTGGCTACATTTTTAAGTGTTTGGGCGTATTTACACGCTCTACCTCTGTTGGTGTTGCTTGCATCGAAAATCTGTCCATAGTTTGCTTATCATAAACTTAATGGAAAATATTTTTTGTTTTATTTTATTTGTCGCTAGGACTAACCGTTTAGCACCTATATTGGTTTCAATGAAAAAAGGATCTTTTTTTTTTGACTTAAATTTTTAACTGTTTCAGCTTTTTTGGCACTATCTAGCTCTGTTCGTGTTGCTCGGATTGAAAAACTGCCGATAGTTTCCTTATCAGAAAGTTATTGGAAAATATTTTTTATTTTATAGCATTTGTTGCTAGGACTAATTGTTTAGAAGCTATATTGGTTTGAACGAGAAAAAATCACGTTTTTTAAACTCCATTTTCTCTCAACTTTTTTTTATTTTAAATATTCATTGATTTGTTTTATTTAATTATTATTATTAATTTTAAGTAATTTGACCTTTTAACCTCAAAATGTAAATTAGGAAAAGCAGTAGATTATAGATCTACATATCCTTGATCTATTGTTTTTTCCCAATTGGGGAGAAATCGTGTTTTTACATAACTAGGACGGAAATACTCCGTACGACCAAATGGGCCAAATTTCTTTGATGAAAATTAGACTATAGCTTAGAGTATAGTAAATAAAGTTTTAATTTACAGTATATACGAAAATTTGAATTTATTTTTGTTTTTAGGAAATTCTAGGAAAGAAGTTATAATAACACAACCAAAAGTAATATATTTTTACTTGAATACGAATCGAATATCAAAATTTCTATACTCAAACGGCAGTCTGCTAGAAAACATATATATACAGGGTGTCCCAGACATAGTGTAAAAAAATAAAATTGGGCAACACTGCATGCTAAACGGGGTAGAAAGGTGCAGAAACGAGTTTCCTATCTCAATGTGTTGAGGAGATAAAATTTTTTTTTGTTTTTATTTTAAAATCTTCCTTTTTTTTTTTTTTTAAATTGTGGTTTTCTCTATTTAAAATTTTTAGAGGGCCTTTTAACGCGCTAAACACAAAACATTTATTAACACTCCAGTAGTCGCACCTCTATATGGAGCATAAGTAGTCGCATGTCATCTGTGAAATGCCTTTTCTATTATGTCCAATTATACTCAAAATATTACTTTAACATTATAGAAGATTGGTAAAATGATTGAAATAATTAAATTTCTAGTCATGGATGTTTATTAAAAAAATATGTGAAGAAATATAAAAAAAAAAAATAAGGAAAAATGTTGAATGTATAAAATAATGAACACAGTTGTTTTACAAAATATTTGATAGACAAAATAAAATTTAATTCAAAATATATATAATATATATCTTGTCAATATGTATGAGGGGTAAATAGTTGTCAAGGTGGCAAGCCCACCCTTCCCCTAAAAAAAAAAAAATCTTATTTATAGGGAGTTAAGGGGGAGGGTGACCCAAATTCTTGCTGATTACCTGATGTTACATTTTACAGATGAACCTATCTCGTCTTTTAGAAAATTTAATGCTGATTAAGGAAATATCATCGTTTTTCTTTCTACGCTAAACCAAAGTAGAGAAAATTGCCATTTTCAGAAAACAGTAAGATTTTAAAAATAAAAACGAAAACAAATTCTATCTCCTCAACAGATTGAGATAGGAAACTCGGTTTTTTTTTTTTTTTTTTTTTTTTTTTTTTTTTTTTTTTTTTTTTTTTTTTTTTTTTTTTTTTTTTTTTACTCTATGTCTGGGACACCCTGTATATATATATATATATATATATATATATATTAGGAATAAATATAGGTCAGTATTTATTTATTTTTAATTTTAATTATTTATACATATCTGTTAAAAGTAAATATCGACACTCTGCGGAGTATGAAAAATGATTTGTGTGGTGTCGATTGTTAAATAATTAATAACTATGAAGTATACCAAGTAAACATCAGTTAGACAAACCTTCTACTATTTTTATTAAGATACCGTTGGATATTTCATTGGAAAAATAAATATTTTTTTTTACACTGTGGTTGGTGTTTTTTATTCTTTTTTTATTTTACTCCTCCCTTATGTTAGCCGTCGTCCCCTTAAACAAATATTTTCAACCCAAGAGTAAATATTTTTAACCGAACGAGTTGAACCAATAGCCCAACTTCTCAGGCGGGAATTCATTTTATATTTTGTTGGGGCGAGATAGAGCTAATAAAGGCTTGAATCCGATTTCCATATCACTCGTGCCCCAAAAATGTGAGTGATTTTTTCTCTGATATTTGTCTGTGTCTTCCCTATCTGCTCAACGGAATACAATAATCGAATATACTGTATAATAGTTTAAGATCCATGGAAAATATATAATTAATTTACTAAAATTTTCAAAAGTGGTGTTGGGTAAGTGCACCTTAGTTGATAGTGCTTCAATAGTTGA